>OX381708.1:54747880-56164720 GCA_947462335.1 Harmothoe impar | reverse complement strand
GGCCGGAAGTTTCACCGCTGGTCTGAATCGCCAGAATCAGCGGTCAATCGAATCGTTCCCACGCGATCCGCTAGGCGGCGCGTCGGAGCGCGGCGTCTTTTCGCAGCATATATTGGAGAGCGTTTCTGGCAAGAATCGGCCGACCCTAGAAATGACGTATACAGTCTAGGGAATCCCCGGGGATGCCCGGGCTGCAGGGGTCACGTGATGATGCTGCAGACCACGTCTGCGGCATCCTTGCAAGCTGGCCTCGCTCTACACCATGCTTGGGGCTTAGTAGAGATTGTTTATTTTGATCGATTATTCCTGCCATTTTACGTATTATATACTGTATTTCCCCATCTTTACTCGAGTCTAGCCAACCATCCCGAGCCCCGGCAATCGGCCCTCTCACATTTATGGATTATAGGCGTGCGAAGTACGATAGTGGATACACGGGGGGGGGGGGGGGGGGGGGGGGGTGGGGGGGGGGGGGGGGGGGGGGTACTCTCATATTTATGGATACCATGGGCTAGGCCTACACCGCCGGGGGGGGGCACTCTCATATTTATGGATACCGTGGGCTAGGCCTACACCGGGGGGGGGGGGGGGGCAATCTCATAGTCCGTGTGGGCTAGGCCTACACCGCGGGGGGGGGGGGCACTCTCATATTTATGGATACCATGGGCTAGGCCTACACCGGGGGGGGGGCACTCTCATATTTATGGATACCGTGGGCTAGGCCTACACCGGGGGGGGGGCAATCTCATAGTCCGTGTGGGCTAGGCCTACACCGCGGGGGGGGGGGGGGGGGGCACTCTCATATTTATGGATACCATGGGCTAGGCCTACACCGGGGGGGGGGGCAATCTCATATTTATGGATACCATGTGCGTACATCACCCTAATTTTGGACCCCTTTTACCGGGACAAAATTGCACCAAAACACCCCCTTTTGGCGGGATTATCCCTAAAATGTGAAACAAGGGGCCCCCTTTTAGTGGGACAACACCCCGAATTGGCCAAAACCGACCCCCCTTTTTACGGGATGCTCTAAGGGAGTGTTCATTTACTAATTACAGGGGGGGGTGGTGAGATTTTGCGCGGAGGGGCGAAATTTTTTTACGCCCCCCCCCTCGAGAGAGCGTGGAACGTTTCGCACCCCCCCTCACCAAAAAATTCCCCCCCCCCATTTTGAACTATAGTAACTCATAGGCTTTTTCGCTAAAAAGGGGCTTAAATGTTTACACCCCCCTCAAGAGGGGTCTCTCATATTTATGGATACCATGGGCTAGGCCTACACTGCGGGGGGGGGGGGGCACTCTCATATTTATGGATACCATGGGCTAGGCCTACACCGGGGGGGGGGTAAATAATTCTGACCCCTCTTGAGGGGGGCGGGCTTAAAAATTTAAGCCCCTTTTAAGCAAAAGCCTGTGTGTTACTATAGCTCAAAGGCGGAGGGGAATTTCGGCGAGGGGGGCGCGAATAATTCCACGCCCTCCCGAGGGGGTAAAAAATTGTCGTGCCTCTGCGCAAAATCTCACCACCACCCCCACCTGTAATTAATAGATGAACACTCCCTAAAATGTGAATAAATCAGCCCCCTTTTGTTAAGACACCCATCCAAAGTCGATCCCCTTTTGGCAGGATACTCCCAATTGGCCAAAATTGGACCCCTTTTAATAGGGATATTGGCAATTGCAAGTTGTCACTGAGCTGTATGGGACTGACCCATATAAGTAATAATCAAGGCACTTTGTGGATTTTATGCCATTAATTAAGTCCCTACTTTTAGCGGGATACCCTCATATATTGGCCAAATCTCAACCCCTAGGCCTATTAGGATGGTTCCATAAAGTATGTACACACTGAGAGGGGGGGTGGGGTGAATGTTTTCTGGAAATCTTTTGCATACATAAACCCTGTACTTTATTGTGTGTAGTTAGACTGTAGGTGTACCTCAGGTAGCATACAGGTGTGCAGGTAGACTATAGGTGTACCTCAGGTAGCATACAGGTGTGCAGCTAGACTGTAGGTGTACCTCAGGTATCATACAGGTGAGTACAATGACTGTAGGTGTACCTCAGGTAGCGTACAGGTGTGTAACTAGACTGTAGGTGTACCTGAGGTAGTGTTCAAGTGTGCAGGTAGATTGTAGGTGTACCTCAGGTAGCATACAGGTGAGTAGGATGACTACAGGTGTGCCTTAGGTGGCGTACAGGTGTTCAGGTAGACTGTAGGTGTACTTTAGGTAGAGTACAGGTGAGTAAGTAGACAATAGGTGTACCTCAGGTAGCATACAGGTGTATAGGTTGACTGTAAGTGTACCTCACGTAGCGTATTGGTGTGCAGATAGACTATAGATTACCTCATGTAGTGTACAGGTGAGAAAGTAGACTATAGGTGTACCTCAGGTAGCGTACAGGTGTGCAGGTAGACTGTAGTGTACCTAAGGTAGCGTGCAGTTGTTTAAGTAGACTGTACGTGTAACTCAGGTAGCGTACAGTTGAGTCGGATGACTATAGGTGTACCTCAGGTAGCATACCGTTGTGCAGGTAGACTGCAGGTGTACCTCAGGTTGCATACAGGTGAGTAGGGTGACTATAGGTGTACCTCAGGTAGCGTACAGGTGTACAGGTAGACTGTGGTGTACCTCAGGTAATGTACAGGTGAGTAGGGTGACTGTAGGTGTACCTAGGTGGCGCACAGGTGAGTAGGGTGAATCTAGGTGTACCCAGGTTGCGTACAGGTGAGTAGAGTGACTGCAGGTGTACCTCAGGTAATGTAAAGGTGAGTAGGGTGACTGTAGGTGTACGTCAGGTACTGTACAGGTGTGCAGGTAGATTGTAGGTGTACCTCAGGTAGCGTACAGGTGAGTAGAGTGACTCTAGGTGTCCGTCAGGTTGCGTACAGGTGAGTAGGGTCACTGGGTGTCTGTACGTGTACCTCAGGTAGCGTACAGGTGTGCAGGTAGACTGTAGGTGTCCGTCAGGTTGCGTACAGGTGAGTAGGGTGACTAGGTGTACCTCAGGTAGTGTACAGGTGAGTAGGGTGACTGTAGGTGTACCTCAGCTAGTATACAGGTGTGCAGGTAGACTGTACGTGTACCTCAGGTAATGTACAGGTAAGTAGGGTGACTGTATGTGTACCTCAGGTAGCGTACAGGTGAGTAGGGAGACTGTAGGTGTACCCAGGTAGTGTACAGGTGTCCAGGTAGACTGTAAGTATACCTCAGGTAGCGTATAGTTGTGCAGGTAGACCGTGGGTTTACCTCAGGTAGTGTAAAGGTGAGTAGGTGTACCTCAGGTAGCGTACAGGTGTGCAGGGTGATTGTAGGTGTACCTCAGGTAGTGTACAGGCATGTAGGGTGACCAGGTATACTTCAGGTAGCGTACAGGTGTGAAGCGTGACTGTTGGTGTACCTCAGGTAGTGTACATGTGAGTGGGGTGACTGGATGTGTACCTCAGGTAGCATACAGATGAGAAGGGTGCCTGTAGGTGTACCTCAGGTAGCGTACAGGTGTGCAGATAGACTGTAGGTATACCTCAGGTAGTGTACAGGTGAGTAGAGTGACTGTAGGTGTCCCTCAGGTAGCGTACAGGTAAGTAGGGTGACTGTAGATATAACTCAGGTGGCGCACAGATGAGTAGGGTGACTGTGGGTGTACCTCAGGTAGCGTACAGGTGAGTGGAGTGACTGTTAGTGTACCCAGGTAGCTTCTTGGTGAGAACGGTGACTGTACATGTACCTCGGGTAGCGTACAGGTGAGTAGGGTTACTGCAGGTATACCTCAGGTAGCATACAGGTGAAAAGAGTGACTGTAGATATACCTCAGGTGGCGCACAGGTGAGTAGGGTGACTGTAGGTGTCCCTCCGGTAGCGTACAGGTGAGTAGAGTGTCTGTAAGTGTACCTCAGGTAGGCTACAGGTGAGTAGGTCGACTGTAGGTATACCTCAGGTAGTGTACAGGTGAGTAGGTGCACCTCCAGTAGCATACAGGTGAAGATGTACCTCAGGTAGCATACAGGCATGTAGGGTGACTGTAGGTATACTTCAGGTAGCCTACAGGTGAGAAGGGTGACTGTAGGTGTACCTCAGGTAGGGTACAGGTGAGTAGGTGTACCTCAGGTAGCGGACAGGTGAGTGGGGTGAGTGGAGGTGTACCTCAAGTAGCGTAAAGGTGAGTAGAGTGACTGTAAGTGTACCCAGGTAGCTTCTCGGTGAGAGGGGTGACTGTACGTGTATCTCAGGTAGCTTACAGGTGAGTATGGTGACCGGAGGTATACCTCAGGTAGGGTATAGGCATGCAGTGTGACTATAGGTATACTTCAGGTAGGGTACAGGTGAGAAGGGTGACTGTAGGTGTACCTCAGGTAGTGTACAGGCATGTAGCGTGACTATAGGTATACTTCAGGTAGCGTACAGGTGAGAAGGGTGACTGTAGTTGTACCTCAGGTAATGTACAGGTGACTAGGGTGACTGTAGGTGTACCTCAGGTAGCGTATAGGTGAGTAGGGTGATTGTAGGTGTACCTCAGGTAGCGTACAGGTGTGCAGGTAGACCTCTACTACACATGACAGTCATGTACCACACCTGACAGTCATGTACCACACCTGATAGTCATGTACAACACCTGAGAGTCATGTACCACACATGAACCGCACCTAAAAGTCATGTACCACACCTGACAGTCATGTACCACACCTGACAGTTACGTACCACACCTCTGCTACACATGACAGTCATGTACCACACCTGTAAGTCATGTACCACACCTGACAGTCTTGTACCACACATGAACCGCACCTGACAGTCATGTACCACACCTATACCACACCTGACAGTCATGTACCATACCTGGCAGTCATGTACCACACCTCTGCTACACATGACAGTCATGTACGACACCTGACAGTCATGTACGACACCTGACAGTCATGTACCACATCTACACGTCTCATATAGCCTGTAGGTGTACCTGTCCACCTGTAGCACGCCTCATATAGCCTGTAGGTGTACCTGTCCACCTGTAGCACGTCTCATATAGCCTGTAGGTGTACCTGTCCACCTGTAGCACGCCTCATATAGCCTGTAGGTGTACCTGTCCACCTGTAGCACGTCTCATATAGCCTGTAGGTGTACCTGTCCACCTGTGGCACGCCTCATATAGCCTGTAGGTGTACCTGTCCACCTGTAGCACGCCGCATATAGCCTGTAGGTGTACCTGTCCACCTGTAGCACGCCGCATATAGCCTGTAGGGGTACCTGTCCACCTGTAGAACGCCTCATATGGCCTGTAGGGGTACCTGTCCACCTGTAGCACGCCTCATATAGCCTGTAGGTGTACCTGTCCACCTGTAGCACGCCTCATATCACCTGAAGGAATACCTGTCCACCTGTACTGCAGTTCATATCACCTGTATGCATACCTGTCCACCTGTAGCATGCCTCATATAGCCTGTAAGTGTACCTGTCCACCTGTAGCACGCCTAATATAGCCTGTAGGTGTACCTGTCCACCTGTAGCACGCCTCATATAATATAGCCTGTAGGTGTACCTGTCCACCTGTAGCACGCCGCATATAGCCTGTAGGTGTACCTGTCCACCTGTAGCACGCCGCATATAGCCTGTAGGGGTACCTGTCCACCTGTAGAACGCCTCATATGGCCTGTAGGGGTACCTGTCCACCTGTAGCACGCCTCATATAGCCTGTAGGTGTACCTGTCCACCTGTAGCACGCCTCATATCACCTGAAGGAATACCTGTCCACCTGTACTGCAGTTCATATCACCTGTATGCATACCTGTCCACCTGTAGCATGCCTCATATAGCCTGTAAGTGTACCTGTCCACCTGTAGCACGCCTAATATAGCCTGTAGGTGTACCTGTCCACCTGTAGCACGCCTCATATAGCCTGTAGGTGTACCTGTCCACCTGTAGAACGCCTCATATAGCCTGTAGGTGTACCTGTCCACCTGTAGCACGTCTCATATAGCCTGTAGGTGTACCTGTCCACCTGTAGCACGCCTCATATAGCCTGTAGGTGTACCTGTCCACCTGTAGCACGCCTCATATAGCCTGTAGGTGTACCTGTCCACCTGTAGAACGCCTCATATAGCCTGTAGGTGTACCTGTCCACCTGTAGCACATCTCATATAGCCTGTAGGTGTACCTGTCCACCTGTGGCACGCCTCATATAGCCTGTAGGGGTACCTGTCCACCTGTAGAACGCCTCATATGGCCTGTAGGGGTACCTGTCCACCTGTAGCACGCCGCATATAGCCTGTAGGTGTACCTGTCCACCTGTAGCACGCCGCATATAGCCTGTAGGGGTACCTGTCCACCTGTAGAACGCCTCATATGGCCTGTAGGGGTACCTGTCCACCTGTAGCACGCCTCATATAGCCTGTAGGTGTACCTGTCCACCTGTAGCACGCCTCATATCACCTGAAGGAATACCTGTCCACCTGTACTGCAGTTCATATCACCTGTATGCATACCTGTCCACCTGTAGCATGCCTCATATAGCCTGTAAGTGTACCTGTCCACCTGTAGCACGCCTAATATAGCCTGTAGGTGTACCTGTCCACCTGTAGCACGCCTCATATAGCCTGTAGGTGTACCTGTCCACCTGTAGAACGCCTCATATAGCCTGTAGGTGTACCTGTCCACCTGTAGCACGTCTCATATAGCCTGTAGGTGTACCTGTCCACCTGTAGCACGCCTCATATAGCCTGTAGGTGTACCTGTCCACCTGTAGAACGCCTCATATAGCCTGTAGGTGTACCTGTCCACCTGTAGCACGTCTCATATAGCCTGTAGGTGTACCTGTCCACCTGTGGCACGCCTCATATAGCCTGTAGGTGTACCTGTCCACCTGTAGAACGCCTCATATAGCCTGTAGGGGTACCTGTCCACATGTAGAACGCCTCATATAGCCTGTAGGTGTACCTGTCCACCTGTAGCACGCCTCATATCACCTGAAGGAATACCTGTCCACCTGTACTGCAGTTCATATCACCTGTATGCATACCTGTCCACCTGTAGCATGCCTCATATAGCCTGTAAGTGTACCTGTCCACCTGTAGCACGCCTAATATAGCCTGTAGGTGTACCTGTCCACCTGTAGCACGCCTCATATAGCCTGTAGGTGTACCTGTCCACCTGTAGCACGCCTCATATAGCCTGTAGGTGTACCTGTCCACCTGTAGAACGCCTCATATAGCCTGTAGGTGTACCTGTCCACCTGTAGCACGTCTCATATAGCCTGTAGGTGTACCTGTCCACCTGTGGCACGCCTCATATAGCCTGTAGGTGTACCTGTCCACCTGTAGAACGCCTCATATAGCCTGTAGGGGTACCTGTCCACATGTAGAACGCCTCATATAGCATGTAGGTGTACCTGTCCACCTGTAGCACGCCTCATATCACCTGAAGGAATACCTGTCCACCTGTACTGCAGTTCATATCACCTGTATGCATACCTGTCCACCTGTAGCATGCCTCATATAGCCTGTAAGTGTACCTGTCCACCTGTAGAACGCCTCATATAGCCTGTAGGTGTACCTTTTCACCTGTAGCACGTCTCATATAGCCTGTAGGTGTACCTGTCCACCTGTAGAACGCCTCATATAGCCTGTAGGTGTCCCTGTCCACCTGTAGAACGCCTCATATAGCCTGTAGGTGTACCTGTCCACCTGTAGCACGTCTCATATAGCCTGTAGGTGTACCTGTCCACCTGTGGCACGCCTCATATAGCCTGTAGGAATACCTGTTCCCCTGTAGCACGCCTCATATTGCCTGTAGGTGTACCTGTCCACCTGTGGCACGCCTCATATAGCCTGTAGGAATACCTGTTCACCTGTAGCACGCCTCATATTGCCTGTAGGAAGAGCTGTCCACCTGTAGCACGCCTCATATTGCCTGTAGGAAGAGCTGTCCACCTGTAGCACGCCTCATATAGCCTGTATGCATACCTGTCCACCTGTAGCAAGCCTCATATAGCCTGTAGGTGTACCTGTCCACCTGTAGCATGCCTCATATAGCCTGTAGGTGTACCTGTCCACCTGTAGCATGCCTCATATAGCCTGTAAGAGTAATTGTCCATCTGTAGCACGCCTCATATAGCCTGTTAGAGTACCTGTCCACCTGTAGCACACCTCATATAGCCTGTAAGAGTACCTGTCCACCTGTAGCCTGTAGGAAGACCTGTCCAGATGTACCATGCCTCATATCACCTGTAGGCATACCTGTCCACATGTATCACACCTCATATCACCTGTAGGCATGCCTGTCCACCTGTAGCACGCCTCATATCACCTGTAGGCATACCTGTACACCTCTAACACACCTCATATCACCTGTAGGCATACTCATATCGACTGCATGTGTACCTGTCCAGCTGTACTCATATCGCCTGGTTGTGTACCTGTCCAGCTGCCTCACTACTCCTATCTACTCAATGTGTACCTGTCCAGCTGCCCCACTACTCATATCGCCTGGTTGTGTACCTGTCCAGCTGCCTCACTGCTAATATCATCTGCATGTGTACCTGTCCAGCTGCCCCACTACTCATATCGCCTGGATGTGTACCTGTCCAGCTGCCCCACTACTAATATCACCTGGATGTGTACCTGTCCAGGTATCCCACTACTCATATCACCTGGATGTGTACCTGTCCAGCTGCCCCACTACTCATATCACCTGGATGTGTACCTGTCCAGCTGCCCCACTACTCATATCACCTGGATGTGTACCTGTCCAGGTATCCCACTACTCATACCGCCTGGATGTGAACCTGCCCAGCTGCCCCACTACTCATATCGCCTGGATGTGTACCTGTCCAGGTATCCCAAGACTTACATCACATGGAGGTGTACCTGTCCAGCTGCCCCACTACTCATATCGCCTGGATGTGTACCTGTCCAGCTGCCCCACTACTCATATCGCCTGGATGTGTACCTGTCCAGGTATCCCAATACTCACATCACCTGGGTGTGTACCTGTCCAGGTATCCCACCACTCAAATGGCCTGGAGGTCTACCTGTCCAGGTATCCCAACCCTGTAGGAGCTATTACAATCATGTAGGCCCTACTACAACCGTGTAGCCGCTACGTAGGGGTCTTGGGCCAAATTCAAGGATATGCCCATCAGTGTAGGGGTCTTGGGCCAAACTTAAGGATATGACCATCAATGCAGGGGTCTTGGGCCAAATTCAAGGATATGACCATCAATGTAGGGGTCTTGGGCCATATTCAAGGATATGACCATCAGTGTAGGGGTCTTGGGCCAAACACGAGCATATATACATGAGTGTAGGGGTCTTGGGCCAAACTTAAGGATATGACCATCAATATAGGGGTCTTGGGCCAAATTCAAGGATATGCCCATCAGTGTAGGGGTCTTGGGCCAAATTCAAGGATATGCCCATCAGTGTAGGGGTCTTGGGCCAAACTTAAGGATATGACCATCAATGCAGGGGTCTTGGGCCAAATTCAAGGATATGACCATCAATGTAGGGGTCTTGGGCCAAATTCAAGGATACGACCATCAGTGTAGGGGTCTTGGGCCAAACACGAGCATACATACATGAGTGTAGGGGTCTTGGGCCAAACTTAAGGATATGACCATCAATATAGGGGTCTTGGGCCAAAATCAAGGATATGACCATCAATGTAGGGGTGTTGGGCCAAATTCAAGGATATGCCCATCTGTGTAGGGGTCTTGGGCCAAACTTAAGGATATGACCATCAATATAGGGGTCTTGGGCCAAACACGAGCATATAAACATGAGTGTAGGGGTCTTGGGCCAAACTTAAGGATATGACCATCAATGTAGGGGTCTTGGGCCATATTCAAGGATATGACCATCAGTGTAGGGGTCTTGGGCCAAACACGAGCATATATACATCAGTGTAGGGGTCTTGGGCCAAACTTAAGGATATGACCATCAATATAGGGGTCTTGGGCCAAATTCAAGGATATGACCATCAGTGTAGGGGTCTTGGGCCAAACACGAGCATACATACATGAGTGTAGGGGTCTTGGGCCAAATTCAAGGATATGCCCATCAGTGTAGGGGTCTTGGGCCAAACTTAAGGATATGACCATCAATATAGGGGTCTTGGGCCAAATTCAAGGATATGACCATCAATGCAGGGGTCTTGGGCCAAATTCAAGGATATGACCATCAATGTAGGGGTCTTGGGCCATATTCAAGGATATGACCATCAGTCTAGGGGTCTTGGGCCAAACACGAGCATATATACATGAGTGTAGGGGTCTTGGGCCAAACTTAAGGATATGACCATCAATATAGGGGTCTTGGGCCAAATTCAAGGATATGCCCATCAGTGTAGGGGTCTTGGGCCAAATTCAAGGATATGCCCATCAGTGTAGGGGTCTTGGGCCAAACTTAAGGATATGACCATCAATGCAGGGGTCTTGGGCCAAATTCAAGGATATGACCATCAATGTAGGGGTCTTGGGCCAAATTCAAGGATACGACCATCAGTGTAGGGGTCTTGGGCCAAACACGAGCATACATACATGAGTGTAGGGGTCTTGGGCCAAACTTAAGGATATGACCATCAATATAGGGGTCTTGGGCCAAATTCAAGGATATGACCATCAATGTAGGGGTGTTGGGCCAAATTCAAGGATATGCCCATCTGTGTAGGGGTCTTGGGCCAAACTTAAGGATATGACCATCAATATAGGGGTCTTGGGCCAAATTCAAGGATATGACCATCAATGTAGGGGTCTTGGGCCAAATTCAAGGATATGCCCATCAGTGTAGGGGTCTTGGGCCAAACTTAAGGATATGACCATCAATATAGGGGTCTTGGGCCAAATTCAAGGATATGACCATCAATGCAGGGGTCTTGGGCCAAATTCAAGGATATGACCATCAATGTAGGGGTCTTGGGCCATATTCAAGGATATGACCATCAGTGTAGGGGTCTTGGGCCAAACACGAGCATATATACATGACTGTAGGGGTCTTGGGCCAAACTTAAGGATATGACCATCAATATAGGGGTCTTGGGCCAAATTCAAGGATATGCCCATCAGTGTAGGGGTCTTGGGCCAAACTTAAGGATATGACCATCAATGCAGGGGTCTTGGGCCAAATTCAAGGATATGACCATCAATGTAGGGGTGTTGGGCCAAATTCAAGGATATGAACATCAGTGTAGGGGTCTTGGGCCAAACACGAGCATATATACATGAGTGTAGGGGTCTTGGGCCAAACTTAAGGATATGACCATCAATATAGGGGTCTTGGGCCAAATTCAAGGATATGCCCATCAGTGTAGGGGTCTTGGGCCAAATTCAAGGATATGACCATCAATGCAGGGGTCTTGGGCCAAATTCAAGGATATGACCATCAATGGAGGTGTACCTGTCCAGGTATCCCACTACTCATACCGCCTGGTATCCCAAGACTTACATCACCTGGAGGTGTACCTGTCCAGCTGCCCCACTACAACATGCATCACCATACGTCATCACCATACGGAAACATTCCACCTTTAGCAGCTTGAATCATTAGCATTTCCTCTATGGACTGGATCCGGTTTGATAAGACATCTTCATACATCATTCGTCACCATACGGAACTCAAATTCATCACCATACGCAAATACCTCCCCTGCTTTAGACACGTGACGGGGAACACTTCCCTGGACTCTGGACAGACATTGCACTAACCGCACTACCAGGGTATTAGGTCGATTAACATTGCACTAACTGCACTACAGGGGTACTTGGTCAATCTGGACAGACAGATGACAGGGGTTAGACACGTGACGGGAAACACTTCTCTGGACAGACAGTTGACGGGGGTTAGATACGTGATGGGGAACACTTCTCTGGACAGACAGGTGAGGGGGGTTAGACACGTGACAGGGAACACTTCTCTGGACAGACAGGTGATGGGGGTTAGACACGTGACAGGGAACACTTCTCTGGACAGACAGGTGATGGGGGTTAGATACGTGACGGGGAACACTTCTCTGGACTCTGGACAGACAGGTGAGTTGGGTTAGACACGTGACGGGGAACACTTCTCTGGACATACAGGTGACAGGGGTTAGATTTGCCTACATACTTTATGGAAGGCCCCTTAGACACGTGACGGGGAAGACACATGACGGGGAACACTTCTCTGGACTCTGGACAGATAGGTGACAGGGGTTAGACACGTGACAGGGAACACTTCTCTGGACAGACATTGCACTAACTGCACTACCAGGGTACTAGGTCAATTAACATCTCACTCCCCCAGCCCCCTGCTACTGTCCTGTAGTCGCTGACATACACATCTCACATCTCACTCCCCCAGCCCCCTGCTACTGTCCTGTAGTCGCTGACATACACATCTCACTCCCCCAGCCCCCTGCTACTGTCCTGTAGTCGCTGACATACACATCTCACTCCCCCAGCCCCCTTGCTACTGTCCTCAACTACTCATATCACCTGGATGTGTACCTGTCCAGGTATCCCACTACTCATATCACCTGGATGTGTACCTGTCCAGGTATTCCACTACTCATATCGCCTGGATATGTACCTGTCCAGCTGCTCCACTACTCATATCGCCTGCTTCAGGTCAAACATCATCATGGGACATGCACTATGAGGGCTTCAGGTCAAACATCATTATTTTACATGCACTATGAGGGCCTCAGGTCAAACATCATCATTATACATGCACTATGAGGGCCTCAGGTCAAACATCATTGTCCTAGATTGCATTATGGAGGCTTTGGGTCAAGCATCATTATGGTACATGCACTCTGGGGGTACTGGGTCAATCAACATTGCACCAACTCCACTATAGGGGTACTGAGTCAAACAATATTACACTAACTGCACTATAGGGGTCCTGGGTCAAACAACATTGCACTAATAGCACTATAGGGGTACTGGGTCTATCAACAGTGCACTAACTACACTATACAGGTACTGGGTCAATCAACATTGTACTTACTGCACCATAGGGACACGCGGTCAATCAACATTGTTACTTACTAAGATTATAGTTGCACCTGTCTACAGGGGGTTAGACACGTGACGGGGAACACTTCTCTGACTCCCTCTGCCCCTACTGGGTCAATCAACATTGCACTTACTGCACTATAGGGGTTCTGGGTCAATTAGCATTGCACTAACTGTACTATAGGGATACTGGGGGCTAGCTGGATAGTGCAGGGAGGGGTTTGTAGGGTGAATAACTTGACTAGGGGCAGCTGGATAGTACATGTAGGGTGGAAGGGGTCTGTAGGGTGTGTGACTCGACTACAGGGAGCTTGATGCTGTAGGAAGGGTGGGAGGGGTCTGTAGGGTGTGTGACTCGACTACAGGAGGCTGGGTAGTACAGGTAGAGTGGGAGGGGTCTGTAGGGTGTGTGACTCGACTACAGGAGGCTGGGTAGTACAGGTAGGGTGGGAGGGGTCTGTAGGGTGTGTGTCTCGACTATAGGAGCCTATACTATAGGGGTACTGGGTTAGACCTACATGCCTGTACGCTACCTGAGGTACATCTTCAGTCTACATACTCACCTGTACACTATATGGGGAACACCTAGTCACCTGAGCACTACCTGAGGTATACCTACTGTCACCCTGCTGACCTGTACACTACCTGAGGTACACCTACTCACCTGTACACTACCTGAGGTACACGTTCAATCACCCTGCTCACCTGTACGCTACCTGAGGTACACCTACTCAGTTGTACGCTACCTGAGGTACACCTACTCACCTGTACGCTAACTGAGGTACACCTACAGTTACGCTATTCACCTGTACCCTACCTGAGCTATTCCACCGGTCACCCTACATGCCTGGTCAGTGCAATATTGATTGGCCCAGTACCCCTTTAGTATAGTCAGTGCAACATTGATTGACCCAATACCCCTATAATATAGTCAGAGCAATATTGATTGGCCCAGTACCCCTTTAGTATAGTCAGTGCAACATTGATTGGCCCAGTACCCCTATAGTATAGTCAGTGCAATATTGATTGGCCCAGTACCCCTTCAGTATAGTCAGAGCAATATTGATTGGCCCAGTACCCCTTTAGTATAGTCAGTGCATTATTGATTGGCCAGTACCCCTTTAGTATAGTCAGAGCAATATTGATTGGCCCAGTACCCCTCTAGTATAGTCAGTGCAATATTGATTGGCCCAGTACCCCTTTAGTATAGTCAGTGCAATATTTATTGGCCCAGTACCCCTTTAGTATAGTCAGTGCATTATTGATTGGCCCAGTACCCCTTAATATAGTCAGTGCAACATTGATTGGCCCAGTACCCCTTCAGTATAGTCAGAGCAATATTGATTGACCCAGTACCCCTATAGTAAAGTCAGTGCAATATTGATTGACCCAGTACCGCTTTGGTATAGTCAGTGCAATATTGATTGGCCCAGTACCCCTATAGTACAGTCAGCACAATATTGATTGACCCAGTAACCCTATAGTATAGTCAGTGCAATATTGATTGGCCCAGTACCCCTTCAGTATAGTCAGAGCGATATTGATTGGCCCAGTACCCCTTTAATGCATTAAACTGAATGTTGATTGACCCGGTACCCCTATTGTATAGTCAGTGCAATATTGATTGGCCCAGTACCCCTTTAGTATAGTCAGTGCAATATTGATTGGCCTAGTACCCCTTTAGTGCAGAAAAGTAAATATTGATTGACCCAGTACCCCTATAGTAGTCAGTGCAATATTGATTGGCCCAATAACCCTTTAGTATGGTCAGTGCAATACTGATTGGCCCAGTACCCCTTCAGTATAGTCAGAGCAATATTGATTGACCCAGTACCCCTTTAGTGCAGAAAAGTAAATATTGATTGACCCAGTACCCCTATAGTAGTCAGTGCAATATTGATTGCCCCGTAACCCTTTAGTATGGTCAGTGCAATATCGATTGGCCCAGTACCCCTTCAGTATAGTCAGAGCAATATTGATTGACCCAGTACCCCTTTAATGCATTAAACTGAATGTTGATTGACCCGGTACCACTATAGTATAGTATAGTCAGTGCAATATTGATTAGCCCCGTCACGTGTCTAACCCCCCACACCTGTCTGTCCAGAGTCCAGAGAAGTGTTCCCCGTCACGTGTCTAAACCCCCATCACCTCCCAGTTGGCACAGAACGTTGTATCAACATTGATAAATGGTTGTCAATGTTGATTCAATGTTGATTCAATGTTGAACAGAATTTTATGCCCACTGGGCTGTCTGTCCAGAGTCCAGAGAAGTGTTCCCCGTCACGTGTCTAATCCCCCTCACCTGTCTGTCTAGAGAATTGCTTACCTGTAGGCCACCTACCATGTCCCCGCTTACCTGTGGGCCACCTACCACGTGCCTGCTTACCTGTAGGCCACCTACCACGTCCCTGCTTACCTGTAGGCCACCTACCACGTCCCTGCTTACCTGTAGGCCACCTACCACGTGCCTGCTTACCTGTAGGCCACCTACCACGTCCCTGCTTACCTGTAGGCCACCTACCACGTCCCTGCTTACCTGTAGGCCACCTACCATGGCCCCGCTTACCTGTAAGCCACCTACCATGGCCCCGCTTACCTGTAGGCCACCTACCATGTCCCCGCTTACCTGTAGGCCACCTACCACGTCCCTGCTTACCTGTAGGCCACCTACCATGTCCCCGCTTACCTGTAGGCCATTTACCATGTCCCCGCTTACCTGTAAGCCACCTACCATGTCCCCGCTTACCTGTAAGCCACCTACCACGTGCCCGCTTACCTGTAGGCCACCTTCCATGTCCCTGCTAACCTGTAGGCCATCTACCACGTCCCTGCTTACCTGTAGGCCACGTACCATGTCCCTGCTTACCTGTAGGCCACCTACCACATGCCCGCTTACCTGCAGGCCACCTACCATGTCCCCGCTTACCTGTAGGCCATCTACCATGTCCCTGCTTACCTGTAGGCCACCTACCACGTGCCTGCTTACCTGTAGGCCACCTACCATGTCCCCGCTTACCTGTAGGCCATCTACCATGTCCCTGCTTACCTGTAGGCCACCTACCACGTGCCTGCTTACCTGTAGGCCACCTACCATGTCCCCGCTTACCTGTGGGCCACCTACCACGTCCCTGCTTACCTGTAGGCCACCTACCACGTCCCTGCTTACCTGTAGGCCACCTACCATTGCCCCGCTTACCTGTAAGCCACCTACCATGGCCCCGCTTACCTGTAGGCCACCTACCATGTCCCCGTTTACCTGTAGGCCACCTACCATGTCCCCGCTTACCTGTAGGCCATTTACCATGTCCCCGTTTACCTGTAGGCCACCTACCACGTGCCCGCTTACCTGTAGGCCACCTTCCATGTCCCTGCTAACCTGTAGGCCACCTACCACGTCCCTGCTTACCTGTAGGCCACGTACCATGTCCCTGCTTACCCGTAGGCCACTTACCACGGCCCTACTTCCTTGTAGGCCACCTACCACATGTCTCTAGACTATATACCATGTACCTGGCTACCTATAACACACCTGTATCTGGCTGAAGCCCTCTCCATTTTACCACCTCACCTGTCCAGTCTATCTCCCTCCTCCAGGTACCAAATAAGTGCCTCTACATGGGTTAAAAATCTACACGGGCGACACGGCGACACGGCCCTTTTAAAAATCGACACGGGCGACACGGCCCTTTTAAAAATCGACGGACACAGACATCTTTATAATGCCCTAGTATGTTTTATATACATAAAAATCGACACAGTGACACGGCTCCTTTGCTAAAAATCGACACGGCGACACGGTCAATACTGTGGAGACCCATGTAGAGGCACAAATAAGATACCTGCATCCAGCCATACCCCTCTACCCTTTACCACCTCACCTGTGCAGTCTGTCTCCCTCATGTTACAGGTGGACATCCGCAACAAAATGTCACATCCGCAACAGACTGTCACATCTACGACAAAATGTCACATCCACATCAAAATGTCATATCCATAACAAAATGTCACATCCATAACAAAATGTCAGAAACATTTGTTACAAAATCTCACATCAGTGACAAAACTATGACAAAATGTCACATACTAGACAAAATGCCACACTCATGTTGAAAAGTCACAAAATGTCACACATCTGTTTAACATCTGACAATATCAGGACAAAATATCAGATCTGTGGAAAAAGTCACAAAATGTCAAATCCGTGACTAATGGAACACCTGTGACAAAAATATGTCATATTGACCACAAAATGTCACATCCACGACAAAATGTCACGTCCACGACAAGATGTCACATCCAAAAAAAAAAGTCACATCCATAACAAAATGTCACATCCATAACAAAATGGCAGGATACAACTTGCTACGTTGGCTCATGCCCTGAGGACCGTGCCGCGTGCCGCGCTGATCGCCTGGTGCCTGCGTGTGTTTGCCGCATACTTCAGTACCACTGCCTCCTATAGGATTAAGTCTACTGTAGGGAATCCTCAGTTATGTCAATGCCCTGAGGGAATGGCACTCTCCTACAAGACTAGGCCTAGGCCTACTGCTCTATGCCCTAAGGGCATGCCATCGACTCTTATAGGACTAAGTCGACTGCTCTATGCCCTGAGGAAATCCTCAGTTCTGTCAATGCCCTAAGGGAATGGCACTCTCCTATAGGACTAAGACTAAGGCTCTTTGCCCTGAGGGCATGTTACTGCCTCCTCAATAGGACCCCTGGCATAGGGATGGTATAGGAGTAAGACTACTGGTCTATGCCCTGGGGGAATCACCCACATCATCGATTCCCTCAGGGCATAGCCTTGACTTGCAGTTATAAAGACTGAACTAACTACAGATTACATTGGTCATTAATAAACAGTTGCCCCCGGGGCATTGACTAGTAGAGTTAACGTTTGTGAAGTCAAGGCTATGCCCTGAGGGAATTAACTATGTGCAGGCCTATGATGCCCCAGGGGCATTGACCAGTAGCCTATACAGTGTGAGTTTGTCAAACTCAAGGCTATGCCGTGAGGTAATTAACGATATGTAGGCCTATGATGCCCCTGGGGCATTGACCAGTAACCTATACCGCATTTTTAAGTTTGAACAATTCCAGGCTATGCCCTGAGGGCATTAACGCAGGCGGGTTGACAGACAGCTGTACACGTGGAGCCCCCTTGTCAGACGCCGCGGCCCCCAGGGCATTGACCAGTAGCCTATACAGCAAAAGTTTGTACAATTCCAGGCTATGCCCTAAGGGCATTAACGATATGCACAATGCCTCTGGGGCATTAACGTGGCAATATACACGCTTAACATACGCATCGGACCGGCACGGCAGCGGATGAGGCCCTTGGGGCATGAGCCAACGTAACAAGTTGTATCCTGCAACAAAATGTCAGAAACATTTGTCACAAAATGTCACATAAGTGACAAAATGTCACATCCATAACAAAATGTCACTTCAATAACAAAATGTCACATCCATGACATAAATATCACATTCGGGACAAAATGTCACATCCGTGAAAAAATGTCACATCTGTGACAAAACGTCACATCCATAACAAAATGACACTTCCATAACAAAATGTCAGAAATATTTTTGCAAAATGTCACATCAGTGACAATATTATTACAAAATGTCACATCCTTGACAAAATGCCACACATCAGTTCAAATGACAATATCCATGACTATATTAGGACAAAATATCAGATCTATGATAAAAGTCACGTAAATGACAAAATGTTACATTTGTTGAAAATATCCTACCTCTCATAAAATTGTGACAAAATGTCATGTCCATGACATGACATTTGGGACAAAATGTCACTCCCATGATAAAATATGTGACAAAATGGAACAAGATCTAAGGATGCAATATTTATATGATATGATCAAAATGGTTTACATCAATCAAACACAATTGAAAATTCTCTCTTGAGTGACACATTTTGTCGTGGATGTGACATCTTTGTTGGGGATGTGACACCTTTGTCGGGGATGTGACACTTTTGTCGGGGATGTGACACTTTTGTCATGAATATGACATTTTTGTCACAGATATGATATCTACATCACAAATGCGACATTTTTGGTTAATCATTCTCCAGAATGTCTTACGCTATAAGAATGTTGTATCAGTTATATCAGTATCCAACATGGTCAGGAAATGTATCAATTCCACTCAAATAGAATAGAATTCTTTTGAAGATACTTGTAGTGCTAATTTCTTCAGAACGGTTAGGTTGAGTCTTGAATTTTTGGATGGTATAATTGTTAAAAGAATATTTGTAACTTTATTTTTTATCAGTTTGGCATGGCAAATGCAAGACTTAACTCAAACTGGGCCAGGGAAGTATATATGTAGTTAAGTACATGAGAGGTAGGCATCCTACAGGTAAGTACATGCACATGTAGTGTAAGTATGTGGTTGTCATCCTAAATATATCAATCACCTCATGTATGTGGCTGGACCATTGGCCAATCTGTCCACTTTCGCTCCAGCATGATATCACATAGGCCAAGCCAAGAATCGAACTTGGGTACCACACACATGAGGCTTACCTTAGAATTCAATCAGTACTGTTGTATGCCTTCTTTTAACTATTTACTTTTTACTACTTACTACCTTGGCCGACTAGCCATCACAATATATTTACAAATATGTTAATCTGTGAATATATATGTGATATTAAGTGTTCTGTTCTACCTAACTTGTAAAGCAGACACTTAGATGAAATACACATTTTCATTAGTATTGCAAGTTGATATAATTGGTTATTTACAACTACTAAAAAAGCAGGCCGCTTTCCAAATCATTTGCTAATAACCCTCACAGAGTTAAAACATTATGGTGCTACAGGTTTTAGAACTTTGGATAAGTTTTAGACTTAGATGGATCTTGATATAAGCCTTTCACAATATCACAATTGTTAAATAGACCAGGTGTGCTGAATAAAAGCATTGTGAATAAACTTTCATCATTTTACACCACATTCATTTTGTGATGGCTTCCAATAATGTATCCCCAAGTATGTGTTAGGCACGTCGAGCCTATATTCTTATTATAGCTATTTTAATAAACTATCAAGCTAGATATCTACAAAGACAAAGATGAATATAAAGACCCTGGTTGGTAGTGTTTTCCTGCTGCATTAATAAAAGTGTGATAATGAGAATGGCACACGTAAAGAAAACTGAGAATTTGGTTCATTTAGGCCTACCCTAAGCCTATAAGGGGCAAAATAAGCTGAGGAGACTAAAGATAATGCTTCCAGTGTGTTCCTTGACCCAGAAAATGTGGATTTAGACACCCTAATTACATGTCTACCATCATTATTCCTAATGATATTGCAAAAATAGTAAATTTGGCTAATGGCCGCCTTTATCGAGCCCTAATTACCTGATAATCCATTTCTGTGCGTGGCATCCACCCTAAATATGTTCAGTAGGTGTTATACTTCAAGTCTGGCATGGATGCCACCCTGTAACATTCCGTTCCTCCTAAAGTGATTTCTGGGCTTCATTTGAGATTCCGCCTCCAGTCTACTAAATTCGATCTGGCGACATGGTGTGGACATCAATGTATAGCATTATGGCGCCATAAATACCAAAAGACTGTTGCCACCTGCCGGATTGATTAGGTACCGGCTCGCGCGCTTATTACAGCGAGACAAAGGAGCCCGCAGAAGCTTGCATACACCTGTTGACATGTGGTAGGTGACATGGCTATTTCTTAAAATCGACATGGGACATGGCTATAGGCCTACTAGTGACATGGGACATGGGGGTCATCCATAAATGATGTCACGCCTTAGGGGGGGAGGGGGGGTCAGACATTTGTGACAAAACGTGACAAGGGGGGGAGGGGGGGTAGGCAAGTGCATGATGTCACGTTCCAAAAAAAAGAGTTTTTGTTTGCATTTAATTTCAGGGGGCGGGGTGGTGAGATTTTGCACAGAGGTGAATTTTTTATGCCCCCACCCCCCCTGAGAGAGCATGTAGAATGTTTTGCGCCCCCCCCCCTCACGGAAGGCGCTGAAAAAGTTTTGTCCCCCCTTTGAACTATAGTAATGCAGGGCAGGCTTTTTTTTAAAAGGGGCTGAATTTTTTTACGCCCTCCCCCCCATCAAGACGGGTCGGAAATTTCCCGAGGGGTCAGATTTTTTAAGACCCCCCTTAGTGACACTAGCGACATGGGTTTTTCCTAAGCGACATGGGACATGGGCATTTTCTTAAGATCGACATGTGACATGGGTACCCCCCCTATCACGGGCCCCCTTAAACTGGGGGTGCAGAGGGCCCCCCCGCCCCTGAGGTCGGAAAGTCGCCGAAATTAAGGGGTCCAGGACGAAAAGTCACTTTTTTCAACCCTCTAATCTATTGTAAAATTTGTCCAAAAGTCGCCAGGTCACTTTTATTATTGCATCAGGTCGCCAGGTCACCTCCAAAACGGCCCAGGTCGCCAGGTCGCTTTTGACCCATCTGGAGCCACTTAAACTGGCAATAATGTGCCTCTACATCGGTAAAAATCGACAAGGGCGACACGGCGACACGGCCCCTTTAAAAATCGACACAGGCGACACGGCCCCTTTAAAAATCGACGGACATGGTCACATGAAGTAGAATGTATACTAATGGTATAGATCTAGAATAGAAATCGACACGGCGACACAGACCTTTTGATAAAAATCGACACAGCGACATGGTCAAAATTACAGGTACCCATGTAGAGCAGGGTTGTCAACTTATGGAAATGAAAAAGAGTGAGACTTTGCCAAACTGAAAAAGTGTTTGAAAATATCGGGGCGCTGCGACTAATCTAGGGGGGTTTGGGGGCATGCCCCCCCCCCCAAGCAAATTTTGAAAATCTAGATGTGGAATGGTGCATTCTGGTGTATCGTGAGGCTGATATAAACAGTTCTGTGTTCCATACCTTAGGGCTTAAAATATATTATAATGACAGTGAGAGGCAGGGAGAGAAATTTCCGAGGAAAAATTGAAAATCGAGGGGCAAATGGTGCAATCTGATGAGTTTTGAGAATAAATTTGTAACTCTGGTTCTAGTTGGAGTATTTACAAAATTCTTTCAGTTCTGGAAAGCCCAGCATCCCAGGAATGCGTGAGATTGGTTTACACATGTGTGAGACCGTGAGAAAGGGTCTAAATGCGTGACTCTCACGGCAAATGCGTGAGAGTTGACAACCCTGGTAGAGGCACAATAATACTAAGGGAGTGATCATTTTTTAACAACAGGGGGGGGGTGGTGGGTTTCCGCGCGGAGCGCGCGAAATTTTTTACACCCCCCCCGGTCAAGGGGTCAACATTTTTTACCCCCCCCCCCCTTAGGGTCGAAAATCGGCTCGCGCGCGGGCCCTTTGAAGCATAGTAACGCGCGGGCTTTTTGGCTCAAAACAGGTCAAATTTTTTTGCCCCCCCCCCCCCAAGAGGGGTCCAAATTCTTTTGCCCCCCCCCCGGTCAAGGGGTCCAAATTTTTTTGCCCCCCCCCCCAAACCCACCACCCCCCCCCCTGTTGATAATAAATGATCACTCCCTAATAGGGCCCTACCAGGTCGCCAGGTCGCCTGGAAAACAGTGGCTCCAAAGGGGTAAAAAGCGACCTGGCGGCCTGAGCTGTTTTCCAGGCGACCTGGCGACCTGGTACAATAATTTAAGCGACCTGGCGACTTTTGGAAAAATATGTCTATAGTAAAAATGGTCTAAAAAAGCGACTTTGTGACATGGGGCCCTT
Organism: Harmothoe impar; assembly: GCA_947462335.1. Taxonomy (NCBI): domain Eukaryota; kingdom Metazoa; phylum Annelida; class Polychaeta; order Phyllodocida; family Polynoidae; genus Harmothoe; species Harmothoe impar. The sequence goes on along the minus strand of OX381708.1, from coordinate 56,141,989 downwards.
AAGGCTTAATTTCGGCGACTTTCCGACCTGAGGGGGGGGACCCCTCTGCACCCCCAAAACAGCCCAGGTCGCCAGGTCGCTTTTTACCCCTCTGGAGCCACAGTGAGTGTTGAAATACTCCACGTTTACACTCAAAATATGCAATGCTGGCGGTAATAAAGCGACAATAAACTCACGCGAAATGCAGAAATTCTCCTTCAAAATGCACAATCTCTAGGCTCCTATGCCAATTGAGAAGAGTGGGGCCAGCTTGCAAGGATGCCGCAGACGTGCTCTGCAGCATCGTCACGTGACCCCTGCAGCCCGGGCATCCCCGGGGATTCCCTAGACTGTATACGTCATTTCTAGGGTCGGCCGATTCTTGCCATCCTCCTCCTGATTGGATTGCATTCAACAACCTTAAATAACAATGATTCTTTTTGTCGCATATCACAATAGACTAATCTGAGTCAGATATGCATTCATAAATAACCCATACTTTGATTGCTAAGCTATGAAAGGAATGGAAATAGAAAACCCAGGCCCGGTTGCTAGGGATGAGATCCAGGCACCGCTGCTGGAGTGGTTGCTAGGTTAACAATGATGCCATGTGACCATCTCGTTACCAAGTCAACATCAGTCCGCTGTTGTCTTCAAGCTAAGCAAGTCGCAAGTCATCAGAGGAGCCACACAAATCCAAGAAATTCTGCAATTTCATAGGAAATTTATCGAATTTCGACAGTATGGCGTGTACATTTCATCGTATCTACATCGAGGTGCGGAGTGTATTCTCCAAACTCCTTGGAACAAAGGAAGTAGAAGCCATAGAGGAGGGAAAATCTTCCCCTCCTGAAACTCGCCGTGCCACACCCGAAGAAATCTTCGGGACCGTGTACATGGAAGTGATCTCCACCCCAGAGGAGAAGGTAAGCATGTCTTAAATAATAATTGTTGTTTTCTATGGATGGAAATGTATTCCATTATCGTTTGTGATGTCCAGAGGTTGCATACCCATGGGTAGATCTAAGATCTATAATCTTAAGACTTTCCGAACCAATGTAATTTATTGTAAAGGGAGAAGAATAGCTCCCATCTAGTCGAGGCGACTCCATTCACGATAGTTCATTGGGCGGAAAAAATTGCTGTTTTGGGAAAACTGATGAGGGCAGGGGAGAGAATTCCGGGTGGGAGAATTTCAGGATGGGAGAATTTCAAGGGGGAGAAATCCTTGGGGGGGGGGGGGGGATTCCAGGGGGGAGAACGCCTAGAAACCCGCCTTCATACCTTTGAAGGGGCCGCATGAGAAGTTTATTATTAATTTAATGTAAATTTTCGCTGTCAAAATTTGATGCACCCCCTACCAATGTCTAATATTATCACAGTGCCTTGCTTTTAGGGATGTCATTGACATCCAATTATTTTGATTTCGATTATCACTGTTTTGGTCTCGATTTTTCAATTATATCGATTTATTCCAATATTGTTACAAAATTAGGCCTACAAAAACAGTAAATGTCGGGTTAAAAAGTGTGCATCCTCATCTGTTTATTTCCCTACTCATACCCTGTAAAGAACACTTGGTAGCTTTTCCTACTCATACCCTGTAAAGAACACTAGGTAGCTTTTTTGACCATAATCTGAAGTAGGCCTAATTTCACCTCAATACTAAGCCTACAAAAGAAACATTTTTTTAACTGAATAAGAAGCAAGTTCTAGATGGAATATTTACACCGCTTTTATCAATGTGATAATCGGAATACAATATATGCCAGTGTATAGATTCTGGAGGTATCAACGACATCCTTACTTGTATTGTACCACTTTCCTGATTGTACCTACAGATGTTCAATCCCACATCTGATTCTCTTTATTTTCTTATCCGTTTCTTATATTAAAGGGCCCTTTCACTCTCAACATTTAACTCAAGTTTTAGAGTAAAAATCATCTTGACAAGGGTAAGGGGTGACATGGGTCCAGCCACACACACCTGTGTCAGGGATGAGAGTATCAGTGTGCCTGTGGGTGTCTACATAATATCTCCATATATAATGATCCGATCTAAAACGTATCCGGTACTGTATGTAAAATAGAGATGTGATTATGCTGTATGCTTTCCTGGTATCATGAGCTTTCTTTTGATACCAAATAAGCCCATATTTACATTTTGCCATCATGAATCATTTATTTCAAAAACGAAAAAATGCAAATAATGAAATATTTTTGAAATAATGAACTTTTCATGCGGCCCCTTCAAAGGCATGTGGGCGGTGGACGGTAAACTCTCACTTTCATTCTCATGGCCTTATCTTCTGACGAGTTAGTAGTCTATATGTGTGAAAGGGGCGTTGACCCATGGATATTGTAGTTGTACATTGAGCTTTGTACGATAGACCATGCTGGGAAAGGACAAAGTATGGAGGACTGGGGGGCAAAAACTTAGGAGAAAGCGCAAATAGGTTAATACCGTAAAACCCCTCCTTTAAGACGACCCCCTACTTTTAGATAAAAATGCGTCTTGTATGAAAAATAAATGCCAAAAAAAATCCATGTTTTTAAAAGGCGGGGTTTTACGGTAATGGTCTTGTGGGTGGGGGCGGGGCCAGGATAACCAGAGGGATGGGGTGGATCTAGTAACCGGGGGGGGGGGGGCATAACAAGAGGGATGGGAGTGGGTCTAGTAACCGGGGGGGGGGGGGAGGATGACCAGAGGGATGGCCGGTCTAGTAACCAGGGGGGGGGGGCGGGGGCATAACAAGAGGGATGGGGATGGATCTAGTAACCGGGAGGGGGGGGGGGGGGGGAGAGGCATAACAAGTGGGATGGGGGTGGGTCTAGCAATGGAGTGGTGATTAGGGGGGAGTCTATCAATTATCCATTCCACATGAAATACAGTGAAGATTTTAGGTTCCACAGACACAGGTCAAATTGAGAGCTGAACCAACCAAAAAACGCATGACATTGTCTAATAGGAATGAATGCATGGCCATACTAATCATATTTTTGATAGATCTGTTTGTCTCAATGCTATCTGTCATAGGCTAAATAATTACTGGTGCAAATCTTGTAAAAGTTGAAGTTAAGATAACACAAACAAACCCAGGATTTTACTATACAGACAGCATGCTCAGTATTTATTTCTTTGCCCTACAGCGCAGGAAGCGTCGTCAACGGGGTGCCAAACATACCCGACAGGTTGCCATTGCTAGGAAGCAAAAACAAGAAATGATCCTTTCTCAGCGAGACCTGTATAGACGGCACCGATTCTGTGTGAAGGCTAAACTGGTAAGGCACCTTACAATGATTCCTTTCTTTGCAATATTGTTTTTTTTCCTTCACAGCACTGTTAGTCTACACCCAGATGCCCCTTGTAGAATTCTCTTCACAATAAGCACCAGATAACCCCACTTAGTTGCCCTATGTAATATGTTGACGTTGCACATTTCACTATTCTAATTAAAACACTGCAAATATTGTTTGGTAACAATACAGCATCTGGCACATTTAACCCAATGGTGACGTCATAAGCTGCAGTAGATGCACCTGGGTTTTCTACCTTGTAATGGGACTTGATTTAATAAATCTATGAGGATATTGTTTCTAGACTATCGATAGAAACCATCATGAAAAAAGGATGGTGCTTTCTTTTAAGGCTGAATGTTATATGGAAGTTCTAGAATCATTTAATAGTTTCTTGGTCAAACAAGAAAGAATCTGAATTTAATCACATTAGTCCTTTGCCTATACATCTCTACTTGTCAATGAAAGCTATCATTGTAATAATGAAAATAATGTAACCCTTTAAAAGGAATCCATTATCCATAAGCAGGTGCAGCTGAAATTTAGAGTTCCCATCTGTGTATTTCTTGCAGAACCATGCCCGTGCCTATGTAGCCTCCAACTCCTTTGGAACCCAGACCGACTGGGTGGAAGATGCTCCCAAAATCATTGTGCCCACAGTCAGTGTTGAGGTCCAGACCATCACAGCAATCACAACCGCTGTTGAGTCCCAGACCCAGACCGACCTTTTTGTTGAGATCCAGACCAAAGATGTCGGCACCGAGCCTTTAGTGTTCTCAGATATCTGTACTCAGACAGAAGTGGGGAAAGAAATCTGCACCCAAACCGAAGAGGTGAAAGAAATCTGCACCCAGATCGAAGAGGTGAAAGAAATCTGCACCCAGACCGAAGAGGTGAAAGAAATCTGCATCCAGACCGAAGAGGTGAAAGAAATCTGCACCCAGACCGAAGAGGTGAAAGAGATCTCCACCCAGACAGATGATGTGAATGAAATCTGCAGCCAGGCGGATGATGTCAACGAAATCTGCAGCCAGGCAGATGATGTCAACGAAATCTGCTCCCAGATAGATGATGTCAGCAAAATCTGCGCCCAGACAGATGATGTGAAACCAACCAGCGATCAGACTGTCCAAGCCAGCAAGAAAATCAATGATGAACCAAACCAGGCACTGGACCGTCACCCTGTTGAGGCAGCTGAGGAACGTAATGTCAACTACCCTGGATGCGCTCCTGTATATGCAGAGGCCCATTTGGCAAAAGTCGACATTGCCCCCAAAGCAGCCGAAGCAGCCAACGTCACAGATGCCAACGTTGACGTCATTGGTGAGAAGATCATTGCCACAGATGACATCCAGAAGGTTGATGTCGCTGTTGCTGTTGATGACAAAGTCCTGGAAGATGTCCTCCTTGGTGACATGGTTGGCAATGTCAGCAGTGATGTTCTGGGCGACCTCCTTTCTGAAGTGCTGGCAGAAGAAATGGCAAAAGCTGATAGCACCCCAACCCCTGCTGTTATGATGGAGGTCAACAGCGATGATATGGCAGTCTCTCTGCAAGGTGTCATCTACAACCTTGTCGGTGAAGTTGTCACTGAGGTTGCTGAAGAGATGGTCTTTGATGTCCTTGAGGAGGCAATGGTGGAAGCAGAAGATGCTGCCATGTCAAGTGATGACAAAGTCACATTGATGGAAAACACTCCACATAATGCAGACGTGTACCAAGAGCCCATGGAGGCCAGTGAGGTAAGTGTCTACTATTTAATCTTTTATAAACTTATATCAATTGAATATTTGAAAGATTTAGAACATATAAAATTAGATATGACAAAACATGAGATGAAAGAGTAAAATTAGCGTCAATGTAAAATGTATGTTAATATATATATATACACACTTTAACAAAGTGTCTAAAATTCCCAATTATAATGAAATGAATGTTTTTAATTCAGTATGAGATGTCCGATGGTGACCAGCAGGAGGATGAAGATGTTGACGCTGTCGTTGGTAATGTTATGGACCTCATGCTTGATGCTGTTGTTGAGGAAGTTTATGCCTACGACATGGCTGCCCAGTATGCCGAATATAAGTCTGACAGTGAGGATGAGGAGGAGCGTGATTTTGTCGATGTTGACGCTGTCGTCGGTAATGTCATGGACCTCATGCTTGATGCTGTCGTTGAGGAAGTTTATGCCTACGACATGGCTGCCCAGTATGGCGAGTATATGTCTGACAGTGAGGATGAGGACGAATCTCAGGCCTGTTCACCACTCCGCACCTCCTTCAGTATCATTCTGGAAGAAGATGAACTTGCACTAGAGATGAGCGAATCTGGATACGGTAGCAACCAGTCCATCGACACACGCAGTGCTCGCTCACAGGACAACGGCTCTATGAGGGTAATTATTATTAACTATTATGGAATCAAATCTTCCACCGATGATAAAAGCGGATATAATTTCTATTGCCAGGTGACATGATATACTATACAGAACTAGTAATAATTGTATGTATTCATAATATTTGTGTGAGACTTTAACCTCCCAAAAGAGCTTCTATGTATCTATAAATAATAATATATATATAATTTCTCATCTTCAGATCCAGCTTGGTGATATGAACGATGACGAGGGTGTAGATGCAGAGCTGAAAATCTCCATCTCTAACCTGAACATTGAAGTCTCTGACTCAGCCATCAACAAAGCCACCAAGAATGAGGTTATCCCAGAACTTTTCTTCAGCCTGCGCAACGGTGCCCTTAACGTTATTGGGCGTGGGTCATACGGCAATGTCTACCAGGTATGGACCTTACTTAACAGACTACATGTATAAGATTAAAGCTCATGATATAAAGTAGGGCCTAAACCATTAAGACTAAGAATCTTATATAGGTTTTTGTGCCATTTATATCCGCTAGCAGTTAAGACACGCAGTTTAGAATAATATACTGGGAGTTTTTGGAGAGAGGACATAAACACCATGCTCATTATCTTGTTAGACATCAAGGACATTTCATAGCTGATTACAATTTAAAAAACGTTAAAAGCTGTAAATGACCAACCCAATTTTCTTTTCTGCAGGCATACTACCATGGTGATGACGTTGCGGTCAAGGTTACAGCACTCAAACACATGTGTGATCTGCCTGAAAGCCAGGTTATCAACAAACTAGAGTACCATCCCTGCATTATTGAGTGAGTCTCATTTACCCACTTACACAACATTTTTCGCCAATCATGAATCATGTTAATATTTAGGTCTACGAAATGACTCTTATGATTATAGGTGTGCTTTAAAATCGCCTGACTTTAACTTGCATTGCTCAATCATCAAATATATATGAGAAGTATTAATAAGCTGCGACAGTTTGGAATCCCAATGTACATATTGTCCTTATCTCTAATTAATGCAAACTACATATTTGTTTACAGGATGCTCGCTAACTATTCTGTCCTGAACAAATATGAGGGCATTGTGATGGAAGCCGCCAAGGGTACCACCACTGCCCTTGTTAGCCAGATCAGGGATACCATGTAAGTGCATTATATCTTTATACTTTTTCTTTTGTGAAATGTTGACAATTGACAGTATAATTTGAGAAAAACAAAGTGGTAAGCTTTTTACTTTGAAATTTCTATGTTCATTTTTACTGATAGAGTATGGCTATGATGAAAGCTCAGGAGAAATTACTAAATCAAATTCCTGCTCTTTTAAAACTTGCAGGCTTGACAACCGCGCAGAGACGGTGTTTGATCCATTCTACACAGTGTATTACACATCTGCCATCTCTCAGGCCATCAAATACCTTCACGACTCAGGCATTGTCCACCTGGACATCAACCCATCCAACATCCTCCTCATGGACTCCGGCGTGCCTAAGATTTCTGACTTTTCCTCGTCCGTTGTCTGGAAGCCACAGCAGCCTGACTTGAACGTTTACCCGATTGGTACAGAAGGGTTCCAAGCTCCTGAGGTCATCAACGAGACTGGCTATAACAGCAGCGCTGACTGGTTTGCATTTGGGGCCGTCCTGTGCTATGTCAACATGGGCAGGTTAATAGTGAATTTTTTACCTTGCTGTTTCTATATCTAAGTAACTTAACATAAGGACCTCTTGAAATTATCAATGAGAGAATTGTGCCTCTACATGGGTTAAAGATCAACATGGGCGACATGGCAAAACGGCCCTTTTAAAAATCGACACGGGTGACACGGCCCTTTTAAAAATCGAGGGACACAGAAAAATAAGGGATAAAAATCGACCTGCACATATGTTTCTGTAAGTTCTCATAGGCCTAAAAAGTGACACACCGTTTTCCCCTAAAAAGTGACGCAGTGACGGCCAAATTCTGACTACCCATGTAGAGGCACAGAATTACAAGTCATCTTGAGATACATTTTGCACCCACCCACAGTAGTATAATCATATTTATAATATGAGAACTTTTGGTTAACGTAAAAAAAAAGAAATTGTTAAAAAATATATATATTGTTAAGACATTATTCAATTATTATTACAGACTGCCCTGGGGTACCTGCCAAATGACTGAGATGGAGATGCTGGAGCGTGGCACTCTGGAGAAGCACCTGTTAGATAGCGAGCTATTCCACCAACACCTCCTGGGACTCGTGCTCATCCTGCTCCAGTGAGTACACACAAAGTATATTTCAAAGGGATATAAGTAAGTCTAAATTGTAAACGAATATCATTAGCAAAGTGATCTAATGCAGCCATCCTCTAGGGGCAGATGACGTCATGAAAAAGCAGCCACAATTACCATGCTAGTGGTTTGCTGTGTCGGAGAAATTTTGTAAACAAGTTTTGGATCTCAATTCCTTTATATTCTTTGACAACATTTGAGTCATTTATAAACTGTAGGGCAAAACGATGAATTATATATATTTTATTTCACTAACAAATCTCTTTTGCCTCTCCCTATAGGACCAACCCTAAGGTCCGTATGACAGATGGCACAAAGGAGCTTCTGGCTGCATTTGACTGCCACGAAGTTTGCCAGGACCTCACAACACCACCTGGCACATCCACGGTAAGCCCGATTCTAAGTTTTCACACATTTTCTGGGTATTTACTAATGGCTTTTATTCTGACAGATGCTGAAAAAAATCATTAAGGAACTTTCGAGCATCCGATGTAAGGTAAAGAATGTAGTTATGCATCTCTGTTGAATAACCACTTTGTTCAGTCATTTCCATTTCCATTACTTTTAACCATCTTTAACAACAATTTCTTTCAAATTAATCATCTGCAATGGTTTGGTGTGTTTCTATTATACTAATCGGACTTGGATAAGTAATTGTGTTTTATTTTAACAGCTATCACATGATCATTGATTAAGATTTATCTACTACTTTAACAAAATTAACAAAAGTGTTTCTGCGGAGTCTAAGGTGAACATCATGTTGGTTAATTTGAGTTTCTACATTTTCTTTTAATCTAACATTAATTTAGGTGTTTAACCATATTTTCTCTAATTAAGCCATAATAGACACACATTACACGATTTGGCTGAATAAAAGTTAAACAATCAAATTGTGCAGATATTAGAGCAAATATGGTAATAGGTTTTAAGTTTCCTCAGTTCTGTTTTCCCTTGTTTGAGTTTGTGTTCTATTCATCGTTTACAGCTGGAGTTCATTCAGACCCAGTTCTGCTAGACTCTCACTCACCCCTCATATCACCACCACTCATGAGCACCACTAACCACTAGTCTCACCTGCACCCCCATACCATGTCACTCAAAGCATCCTACCTCACACTGGTCATTACATCGTGTAATATCAACTCATCATGCTGCATCATTGCATTGCGGAATATTAACTCACCTGAATCATTACAGTGCATATTGCGAGCTCCTTATGAGTTAATACCTTGTAAACAGTGTGAGCTGTGAGTGTATGCCAGATATATCATCCCATTGTGAGGTGTGAGTGTATGTCAGATATATCATCCATTACGTGCTGTGAGTGTATGCTAGATATATCATCCAATTACATACTGTGAGTGTATGCCACATATATCATCCCATTGTGAGTGTATGTCAGAAATATCATCCATTACATACTGTGAGTGTATGCTAGATATATCATCCTATTGTGAGCTGTGAGTGTATGTCAGAAATATCATCCATTACATGCTGTGAGTGTATGCCACATATATCATCCCATTGTGAGCTGTGAGTGTATGTCAGATATATAATCTATTACATGCTGTGAGTGTATGCCACATATATCATCCCATTGTGAGCTGTGAGTATATGTCATATATATTTATCAATACACTATGAACTGAGACTGTGCTACATATATCATGTCATTGTGATCTGTCAGCTAAATCTAACACCTGTCATTGAATCATGAACAGTGAGCCGCCGCTACATGCCGCGATAGAAGCATCTAGTGGAGCACATTCATCAAAATCTGATCATTGCTATAACCACCATTTTCATGTCAACTGATATTGTTACAATACTATGGTCTATATATGTATATAAAGGTCCAGTGATACCATTTTATGTATATTATTAGTAATTGATGGCCTCCGCGCATTTCAACAGAAATAAAAATCCGCTGGTTTAGTCATGTGATTAACCTTAACACTGGTTTCCCACCTCTGTTATGCTGTTAATCTTTGATCCAAAGGCGTTGAAAACTTATTTCTGTTGGAATTAGGCACATCTCTTTCCTGTATCATTCATTAGCTATGGTCGACAACCTTTTTTCATAACGTCAAAAGAGATTCAAATGACTCATGTCGACCAAAAGCTTCTGGTAGTGGGGGGCCGAAATTGCAAATGTCCCCAAAAGGTCAAAAATAAATGTTTTTATAAAAATCCAACTGCATAATATGAAAGGCCTATACTTGATGTACATGTCTATTGATTTTTATGTTGTTATTTGTTTAAATAAAAATTTTAGAAAGAAATTAAAATTTTGTTAAATTTTTTCATTTTACCCCAATAAAAGAGATCACAAACTCATCATTTTCATAACTAAAGAATCACAATTTCACTTAAATTTTTTGTGGTATGTAAAGTAAAGTAGTGCTGCCCGACAATGTCGAAGGAAGCATAGTAAATCAATAATTTACCTACTCTGCAGATCATCTCAAACTCAAAAGTCTTATTTTTAAGTTTTCATAGCCATGAGCTCATGACGTGACAGCTGATTTACCATCAAAACTCGCCGATTTACCATCAAAATTCGCCGACTTACCATCAAAACTCGCCGATTTACCATCAAAACTGGCCGATTTACCATCAATACTCGCCAATTTAACATTACAATAATTGACAAAGATAGTTTAATGACATAAATCGCCAATTAATATCCATGTCAACAATCCATTTGAAAACAAACCGACAAACCGGAAGTGTCAACGTCACCTAGGCAACCAGTACATTCAAAATGGCGGACTTCCGGTTTTCAATGATTTGTTTGGTTTGCAGCTTGATTTAACACCAAAACTCGCCGATTTAACATCAAAATTTGCCGATTTAACATCAAAACTTGCCAGTCTCATTGTTAAACTGCCGAGTTTGTTGTTAAACTGCCGAATTTGTTGTTAAACTGCCGAGTTTGTTGTTAAACTGCCGCGTTTTGTTGTTAAATCGCCGAGAATCGGAAGTGTCAGCATCACCATGACAACAGCCTCGATCTGAATTCAAAATGGCGACTTCCGGTTTTGAAATCTCGCTCACGGCCGTATCACAAAATCGGCTATAACTCGATTTCTACTGCTTTGATTGAAATTTCGATGACAGCATCGTGTCCGCGCAGAAATTCTGCTTTAGAAAAGTCACTTTAGAATTTTTTTTTACCAGAAAATGACAATAACAATGACAATGATGCCCCTCGTCATTTTATTAGTGTTGTTGATGTTCTCCAGTTCTTCCTTTATCCCCTTCTCCGTTTATCCCCATCTCTGTTCATCTCCTGCCGTTTATTTTCTTCTTTTTTTTTTGGTTTAAACAAATTTATTCATTCACATGATATTCGATCCCTTCTCCCTTTAATAAATCCCGTTTATCCCATTCACCGTTTATCTCGTTCTCCGTTTATCCCGTTCTCCCTTTCTCCCATTCTCCCTTTATCGGGTTCTCCATTTATCCCGTCTCCCTTTATCCTGTTTATCCCATTCGCCGTTTGTCCCGTTCTCCGTTCATCCCGTTCTCCGTTTATCCTGTTCTCCCTTTATCCGGTTCTCCCTTTATCCCGTTCTCCCTTTATCCCGTTCTCCCTTTATCCCGTTCTCCGTTTCTCCCGTTCTCCGTCTCTCCCGTTCTCCGTCTCTCCCGTTCTCCGTCTTTCCCTTTCTCCGTTTATCCCTTTCTCTGTTTATCCTTTTCTCCGTTTAACCGTTTATCCCGTTCTCCGTTTATCCCTTTCTCCGTTTATCCCTTTCTCCGTTTATCCCGTTCTCCGTTTATCCCGTTCTCCGTTTATCCCGTTCTCCGTCTCTCCCGTTCACCCTTTCTCCATTTACCCCGTTCTCCGTTTACCCCGTTCTCCGTTCATCCCGTTCTCCCTTTATCCCGTTCTCCCTTTATCCCGTTCTCCGTTTCTCCCGTTCTCCGTCTCTCCCGTTCTCCGTCTCTCCCGTTCTCCGTCTTTCCCTTTCTCCGTTTATCCCTTTCTCTGTTTATCCTTTTCTCCGTTTAACCGTTTATCCCGTTCTCCGTTTATCCCTTTCTCCCTTTCTCCCTTTCTCTGTTTATCCTTTTCTCCGTTTAACCGTTTATCCCGTTCTCCGTTTATCCCGTTCTCCGTTTATCCCGTTCTCCGTTTATCCCGTTCTCCGTTTATCCCGTTCTCCGTCTCTCCCGTTCACCCTTTCTCCGTTTACCCCGTTCTCCGTTTACCCCGTTCTCCGTTCATCCCGTTCTCCCTTTATCCTGTTCTCCCTTTTTCCCGTTCTCCCTTTATCCTCTGTTTTCGCGTTCTTCGTTTTCGCTTTCTTCGTTTTCGCGTTCTTCGTTTTCGCGTTCTTCGTTTTCGCCTTCTTCGTTTTCGCGTTCTTCGTTTTCGCGTTCTTCGTTTTCGCGTTCTCCCTTTTCCCTTTAACCCGTTCTCCCTTTATCCCGTTCTCCCTTTATCCCGTTCTCCGTTTCTCCCGTTCTCCGTTTCTCCCGTTCTCCGTCTCTCCCGTTCTCCGTCTCTCCCGTTCTCCGTCTCTCCCATTCTCCGTCTTTCCCGTTCTCCCTTTCTCCCTTTCTCTGTTTATCCTTTTCTCCGTTTAACCGTTTATCCCGTTCTCCGTTTATCCCTTTCTCCGTTTATCCCGTTCTCCGTTTATCCCGTTCTCCGTTTATCCCTTTCTCCGTTTATCCCGTTCTCCGTTTATCCCGTTCTCCGTTTATCCCGTTCTCCGTTTATCCCGTTCTCCGTTTATCCCGTTCTCCGTTTATCCCGTTCTCCGTCTCTCCCGTTCTCCGTCTCTCCCGTTCACCCTTTCTCCATTTACCCCGTTCTCCGTTTACCCCGTTCTCCGTTTATCCCGTTCTCCCTTTATCCTGTTCTCCCTTTATCCCGTTCTCCCTTTATCCTCTGTTTTCGCATTCTTCGTTTTCACGTTCTTCGTTTTCGCGTTCTTCGTTTTCGCGTTCTTCGTTTTCGCGTTCTTCGTTTTCGCGTTCTTCGTTTATGCGTTCTCCCTTTTCCCTTTAACCCGTTCTCCCTTTATCCCGTTCTCCCTTTATCCCGTTCCCCGTTTCTCCCGTTCTCCGTTTCTCCCGTTCTCCGTCTCTCCCGTTCTCCGTCTCTCCCTTTCTCCGTCTTTCCCGTTCTCCCTTTCTCCCTTTCTCTGTTTATCCTTTTCTCCGTTTAACCGTTTATCCCGTTCTCCGTTTATCCCTTTCTCCGTTTATCCCTTTCTCCGTTTATCCCGTTCTCCGTTTATCCCGTTCTCCGTTTATCCCGTTCTCCGTTTATCCCGTTCTCCGTCTATCCCGTTCTCCGTCTATCCCGTTCTCCGTCTATCCCGTTCTCCGTCTATCCCGTTCACCCTTTCTCCATTTACCCCGTTCTCCGTTTACCCCGTTCTCCCTTTATCCCGTTCTCCCTTTATCCCGTTCTCCCTTTATCCCGTTCTCCGTTTATCCCGTTCTCCGTTTATGCCGTTCTCCGTTTATCCCGTTCTCCGTCTCTCTCGTTCTCCGTCTCTCCCGTTCACCCTTTCTCCATTTACCCCGTTCTCCGTTTACCCCGTTCTCCGTTTATCCCGTTCTCCCTTTATCCTGTTCTCCCTTTATCCCGTTCTCCCTTTATCCTCTGTTTTCACGTTCTTCGTTTTCGCGTTCTTCGTTTTCGCGTTCTTCGTTTTCGCGTTCTTCGTTTTCGCGTTCTTCGTTTTCGCGTTCTTCGTTTTCGCGTTCTTCGTTTTCGCGTTCTTCCTTTATGCGTTCTCCCTTTTCCCTTTAACCCGTTCTCCCTTTATCCCGTTCTCCCTTTATCCCGTTCCCCGTCTCTCCCGTTCTCCGTCTCTCCCTTTCTCCGTCTTTCCCGTTCTCCCTTTCTCCCTTTCTCTGTTTATCCTTTTCTCCGTTTAACCGTTTATCCCGTTCTCCGTTTATCCCTTTCTCCGTTTATCCCTTTCTCCGTTTATCCCGTTCTCCGTTTATCCCGTTCTCGGTTTATCCCGTTCTCCGTTTATCCCGTTCTCCGTCTATCCCGTTCTCCGTCTATCCCGTTCTCCGTCTATCCCGTTCTCCGTCTATCCCGTTCACCCTTTCTCCATTTACCCCGTTCTCCGTTTACCCCGTTCTCCCTTTATCCCGTTCTCCCTTTATCCCGTTCTCCCTTTATCCCGTTCTCCGTTTATCCCGTTCTCCGTTTATCCCGTTCTCCGTCTCTCCCGTTCTCCGTCTCTCCCGTTCACCCTTTCTCCATTTACCCCGTTCTCCGTTTACCCCGTTCTCGGTTTATCCCGTTCTCCCTTTATCCTGTTCTCCCTTTATCCCGTTCTCCCTTTATCCTCTGTTTTCGCATTCTTCGTTTTCACGTTCTTCGTTTTCGCGTTCTTCGTTTTCGCGTTCTTCGTTTTCGCGTTCTTCGTTTTCGCGTTCTTCGTTTTCGCGTTCTTCGTTTTCGCGTTCTTCGTTTATGCGTTCTCCCTTTTCCCTTTAACCCGTTCTCCCTTTATCCCGTTCTCCCTTTATCCCGTTCCCCGTTTCTCCCGTTCTCCGTTTCTCCCGTTCTCCGTTTCTCCCGTTCTCCGTCTCTCCCGTTCTCCGTCTCTCCCTTTCTCCGTCTTTCCCGTTCTCCCTTTCTCCCTTTCTCTGTTTATCCTTTTCTCCGTTTAACCGTTTATCCCGTTCTCCGTTTATCCCTTTCTCCGTTTATCCCTTTCTCCGTTTATCCCGTTCTCCGTTTATCCCGTTCTCCGTTTATCCCGTTCTCCGTTTATCCCGTTCTCCGTTTATCCCGTTCTCCGTCTATCCCGTTCTCCGTCCATCCCGTTCTCCGTCCCTCCCGTTCTCCGTCTATCCCGTTCTCCGTCTATCCCGTTCACCCTTTCTCCATTTACCCCGTTCTCCGTTTACCCCGTTCTCCCTTTATCCCGTTCTCCCTTTATTCCGTTCTCCCTTTATCCCATTCTCCGTTTATCCCGTTCTCCGTTTATCCCGTTCTCCCTTTATCCCGTTCTCCATTTATCCTGTTCTCCGTTTATCGCGTTCTCCGTTTATCCCGTTCTCCGTCTCTCCTGTACACCCTTTCTCCATTTACCCCGTTCTCAGTTTACCCCGTTCTCCGTTTATCCCGTTCTCCCTTTATCCCGTTCTCCCTTTATCCCGTTCTCCGTTTATCCTGTTCTCCCTTTATCCCGTTCTCCCTTTATCCCATTCTCCAATTCTTCCCTTTCTCCGTTTCTACCGTTCTCCGTTTATCCCGTTCTCCGTCTCTCCCGTTCACCCTTTCTCCATTTACCCCGTTCTCCGTTTACCCCGTTCCCCGTTTATCCCGTTGTCCCTTTATCCCGTCCTCCCTTTATCCCGTTCTCCCTTCATTCCGTTCTCCGCTCATCCCCTTATAAAAGAAAAAAAAGAATCATGACTGTCGACCATAGCTCCCCTGTGTTTCCCAACTCAGATCTATGTCTCATCGTCCCTTTTTCCTTTGAAAATCTCTACGTCCTTGTTTATTCCAAATTCACAGATAAAGGGTTTTGTTTGGGTATGATTGGGTGGCCTCCATGTCTAACAGAAATCACTTGTTTAGGTTAGTGATAAGGCTTAACTCTGGTCTCTTTGACCTCTGTTAAGCTAGATCACCTACTCCGTTAGTGTTTACGATATTTCTGTTAAAATTTGGAGCAGCCTTTTTATATCTTACATTCCCTTTTTCTTCTCACCCTTTAATTAAAGCATAATTGAAATATATAAATAACTGTAAATATTCATGAATATCATAATAAAGTTTTGTTTTCACATTATACTTTGTGTGTTTCATTGTCTTTATTCATCTTACAACGATTTCTCAAATAGAGAATCACTATCAATATTAGTGGGGTCACAATGATCATTTTAACATAAAACATTCAAGATAAGGATATTTGAATTAACGTATTCGACGTAATAAGCGCCCTCCCCCTAATAAGCGCACCCCCCTTTTGAGGTAATTTCTAGACTAGAACAAAGGCTCAAATTTCACGATTTTGGAGACAATAAAACTTTTAAGTACTAAAACTACCATGGAAATAAATTTATAAGCGCCCAGGGCGCTCATTATGTTGAATGCGGTATTGCCACTTTGTAAAGTAAAAATACAAAGAACATATTTAAAGCTGACTGCAAGTTTGATGAGAAAAACATTATGTAAAAGGTAATTAAAGGTGTCAAGCCCTTGATCATGGTGTATTAAAAAAAGTGAGAAGAGAACCATACCCACTGATTTACCCTCCTCCTCATGTATATCCAGCGACCATTCACCACCACCCCCCCCCATCCCTCAGACATATAACCCATATGGCTCCATGAATGGTGGCTAGTGATAGCCGGATAAAAATTGACATTCGCATAGTCCCTATACTACTTATACCATCGGCCACATGGTAACTATGGCCTGATGACAACCCCTATTTACATCTACTACTTAGATATAATAGAGGTACTACTGGGTTGGGCTTATTTTGAAAAAAAGCACCAATCCCTGTTCAACTTACCCTTACATGGTACAACCCTTAATGTGACTTACAGCCCTGATAGTATAGTATGATCTCTGGAAGATTTAGTGAATAAAGTAATTGTCATTGGCCAAGATGATGGATGGTATGATGACCGTGCCCCCCTTTGTGTTGCCCCCTTGTGTCGTAGGACACTAACATTTGAATAAAGCAATACCTCACCAACTCCGGACAATCACACCGACATTGCTAGTATTCCTCTTCTTTTGAGGGTCCGGGATTGCATCCTAATGGATGAGACCTCTAACCCTTTGAAGCACCCTCGCCCCTCTCGCAGTGGGGGTGCCAGGCGAGGTTTAAATTCACACACCCAATTTCCTTTCAGGAAAAAAAAATTGTATGGGGTGGGGCTGGGGGGGCGGGGGGCATTACAGAAAGTCTAGCACCATAACATGATTATTTGGCGCTATGACTTGTTAACGAGAGCCCCCGAGTTTTTCCTTTCTTCTTGCCATTAGGAAATTTAATTTTCAAAAAAGTAATTAATCACATCTACACTAAAATTCAATATAATTAAGTACTACCTTTTGGTCGGCTTTGGTAGCAATAGGGGCAACATCACCACTCACTCAAACCAAAAATTGTATCTTTTAATAAACCTTAAGTTTGTGGCCATGATTGGGTCACATGGTTGGAAAGTGGTGTAACAGTGACATTTGCCCAGGCAGAGCGGAAGTCACCTTGGTTGAAAGAGTCTTAGAATAGGTGGATGATCTGGTCTGGTATACAAAGGAGACCATTTTGTTTGTAGAAGTGATGGTGAGGGGAGGGAAGGGTGGGTAGTGCTAGACTTGACAAAGGTCAATGGATCGTTGTTAGGCCCTTAGGCCACACTTCTTTTTGTAGGCCAACTTTTATTTTATTTTCTATTTCGTCCTCCGTGCATTGGTAATTTTTGAGGAGTCCGTAACCCAAATTAAAAATAATAAAAAAGTGGCCTTAACTGGTTATTTACATCGTTTCAAATTTGAAAAAAAAGGTGTATTTTAGTCCGCTGTTAGGGCTATTCACGTACGGTGAAACATACTACTGTCGCGAGCATGATCATGCCAAATTTAATCCAGAAACACAGCCGGTCGATCACAAGTCCAATCGCCATCCACTCATCCTGCGCTGTTGTCTCCAGCTGCCCAACCTTAATAGACTCTGATATGATTTTAATTTCTCCAAGAACCTGAGTTACCCTCTCAATCAACTCCCTCTGCTCTGACTGACTGCGCTCTGACTTACTATCCCCTATTGGCTGCTTAGGTATGCTTTCCACATCAGTTATATTGAGAGTAGATGTGATTTCCTGGACCTCATCGTCAACCTCTTTGGGCATCCCTCCCACGCAAAGCACTCGTCCCAGGGTCTTGATGAAGATGGAGCGGAGTATGGCGGATGGTCGGTAGGCAAGGTGGTTGGAGCAGTAGAGGACGACCATTGTCATGACGGTGTTAAAGCCGGATATTATCATTAGGCTGTTCATCCAGATACCTAAGTTGGTTAGAGATTCATTATTTAATCCTCTGAGAGCCACATAGTATTTTATTGCATCATGCCCCCTTTTAGTTCTGAAACACGAATGCAGCCTTGGCTGCATTCAAGCATCATGGCGACTCCTATATGGGGTTGATGTAGTTTAAAAGGGTCTGCATGATACGTTAATGCAGTACTGTTACTTACCAGTAAAGTGCTACAAATGTATGTGGGATTAAACAGGAAATTGTCTATTTTTCTCAAAGAGTATGCGTGCACTCTATGACTGGGACTCGGTCTTGTTTAGACTGTAAAATGTAAATGATAATCATATACTAGTAGCCTACTTACTCAGTAGTGGGAAGGCGTCTGAGGTCCGGGGAGTATTCTGGGATACCATGAGAGCAAAGACACTAAATCCCACAATGATTGTGACGCCCATACCAAGCTTCCCTCCTGCATTAGGTGGCAGCCAGGACACCATCAGGCCTGAAATATAGACAATAACTGAATCAAAGGAGAGATACACTGCAAAGAAGGTGCTTAGGTTTTAAACATGTTTAAAGTCTAAACATTTTACTAGGTTTGTGTCTTTGAATCCTTTTGTTTCAGGAATTAAACACTTTTATTCTAAGCACCTAAACAGTAAGGTTAAATTTGTTTGGATGTTTAGTATCTAAAAAGTATGAAGAGTAGGTGTTTAGGATGTAAACATGACTTGTAGTGTTTAAATTTAATGCATTAAACACATACCAGATGGCAGGGTTGTGATTGACTGCAGTTTCTACAACTACTCAAACATTACTGTCATGCAAAAAGTGCTTAAATCTGAGTAAATTGTGATAGGATACAATTGAATGATAAGTATACTGATTGCATGATTCGGGGATTGAGGTATGATCCCAGTACAATAAAGAGACAACGTTTAAGCTTGTCATGATATCATTGAAATAACCAGAAAAATGTGCATGAGATAATGAATATATACGAGAATTTTAGACAGAGTGGCTCTTTGAATTAATGAAATATAGGAGATGAAATATAGATAAGCCTGCCTCGAAGATGTTCTTCTCTTCACAGCTTGATAGCTTTTCAACAGTAGAACTATTATAAAATATGATTTCACCATTTGCCTTAGGCTGCCCCTCTCAAGAGTTCTTAAACCCCTATAGCACCTTATATATATATATATATATATATATATATATATATATATATATATATATATATATGGTCGATTCCCATGAAAATGGATCACAGGGTTGAGATAGGGCTAAATTCCAGGCTTTCATATATGGCTTAGCTTTTTTGATAGCTTGAAAGTACCATGTAAGGGAGTAAACTCGTGAAATTGGGAACATTAATTATGATAAATACCATATTTATTTCCATTCAAGGTGGGACCTACGCACGGTGATGGGACCTATGCACGGTGATGGGGGCATTGCACTTATCAGAATTAAGATGCGGCTATAATAATGAATATTCCCAAGTTTATTTAGCAGATCTGTGAACAAACAATATATTTTCATTGGATTTATGAACAAAAATATGTTCTTTGTAATTGAAAAAGATTCAAATGTTGGACCTACGCATGGTGATGGGACCTACGCACGGTGATGGGACCTACGCACGGTGATGGGACCTCTTCATAGTGCTTTTACATATTATTGGGCGTTTTCCACCATATCTTAGTGTTCCTAAATATTCGTCTTGCCTTTCTTGAAGTAAATATTGAAAGATATTGATAGTATTTACTATATTTGACCTGTCTATTAATGGAACTTTATGATGTACCTACGCACGGTGATGTACCTATGCACAGTCACTATTTGACTCTAATAGCTTGCAGGTCAATAAATATCAGTCCAACCTTCATTATTTTTTCCACCCAGTATCTTCAATGTATGTGTAATGTGACATTTAAATATTTTTCACTAATCAATTGGGGTATTTCTGTAATTCAAACTATTGTGGACCTACGCACGGTGATGCCCAACCTACCCCACTTTGTGTTTAGTATAGTGGTAGATTTACCTATAGCTATGTATAATTTATTTTACTCTTATGAGATACCCCCTAAAAGGCCCTACATATTGAGTTGTTCACATGCACCAAAAAGACATTTTCCCTTGGATTGATATACATTATCATGTACCTACGCACGGTGATGCTAAAAGGTACACCACTTTCTTAATTTTGTATATCTAAGAAATTTCCTACAAGGAAATAACACAGGCCATCCTAATTACCCTTAATTATTGTCTTTGGCCCAATGGGCATGGATTATATGAATATTACTTTCTAAATACTTATTTACCTGTATAATTAATATTTCACTGTTAATGTTTCAATTTTTCCCTTTCCAAATGTGCAAGAAAACGTGTAAAAACACACATTTTGACACATATATACTGTAAATAATGGAGTTAGGTAGGCAAAAGTAGGTATCCATGGGTAGGTTTTGTCGAGACCTATGTAAGTATACCCAAATTGATGGTCTCTGTTGCACAATTGAGGTTATATCTAATTACGGGCTATGTTGACCTTGTGATCCATTTTCGTGGGAATTGACCATATATATATATATATATGAAATGCCAATTAGCTAAGGCTGCTTTGCAACGACTTCTAATTAGGTCAGTTTAATAAGATGGGTAATGAATAACACCACAGTTTCAATGTCCATGGGCACATACTTAGGATAGCCAGAAGAAGACATGGTGCCAGAATATTGAGCACATAGTACCCAGCTTTGCGGGTAATGAAGAGCTCAAATTTGACGAGGGGATATGCTATCCCTGGGAAGGCGCTGTGGTAGATGAGCGAGGATTGAGAGGATGTACCGGTCACTGTCCACATACCGTTTGTATGGTACTCATCCTTCTCTATTTCACTAGTAGCATTCACTAGTTCAACCTGCAAAAAGTATGTATTCATTTTGGCTTAGTTTATAGTGAGAGAAATGTATACTGCAGTAAAGCAAAGGTTCATGAAGACAGATTTATCATACATACCTTTTTTTCCAGCAGTACACATGTAGTGCCCAGTACGTTAATTTGTGTACTGTGTATTGTTTATCATAACCCCCAAAGAAATCAGATTAGTCGCAATGCATCAGGGCATCCAGCCCAGTTATTGGTTATCTACAGTGTGCGACACATATTACATACATGTGGTGACAGTATAGGCTATACTATATAGCCTTTCTATAGCAGCAGTGATACAAGCAGCCCTATATAGGTTGGCTCTTTATACTTATATAGTTATAGTAACAATTTGAGCTAGAAGCTGCTGCCGGTGTCAATTCCAGCTAGAGAATCCATTATTTGGTAGCAATGACTGAAATGTCCATACTATACTCTAGGAATACTGACCTCACTGTTGTCATAGTGCCAGTTCTCTACAGCCATGTAACACCTCTGGTTGTCAAAGGGGTAGTATGTGAGGTCCAACTCACAGCTCACAACGATGTTTCCGCCAAAGGACCATGTGACGAGACCAGCACTTGTTATCAGCACCCGGAAGTCATGCTCAAACTCATCATGGTAAAACACGTTAGCGCTGGAAATAAGAAAAGTCTGAATGGGGATTTGGATTCAGATTTGTATTCGTATGTCCATGATTCACTCTCTTAATAAACTATCTGCCTTCTCCATGCCTTCTTATTCCTTTCTTCAACCCTCCCTCCCTGTGTGCTTTTCTTCCTTTGCCTGCATCATTGTCTGCTCCACTTCCCTGCCTCTACCCCTAATATTGCCTACATCACTGTTGTCTCCCTCACGTTTCTCCATCAATCAATTGTCAGTGAGTTATCCATCCTCATTTTAAATCGTCATTGATTGGAGTAGGTATAGCAGAGATGGCACTTTTCCTACTTTTGCAGGAATTCCTATTTTTGGATGGGATTTCTGTTTTGAATCATTTAAAGTTAAATTCCTACATAGAATTGACCAAAATCCTAAGATTTCCTACTTTTTGTCTCTCAGAGAGTGGTATCTCTGGTATAACCCATGAACTGGCTACGTTGACTACACATTGGGATAATTTGAATTACAGAGCCCCCTGTCTCTCCTATAGTCCTAGTCGCTCCTCAGCTATCCCTCCCTGCACATTTTGTCTCACCAGTACAAGTTAGTATAACTGGGTTGTAACAAACACTCTGTATTACGTATCTTTACAACCCTTTGCACCCCATTGCTCACTCCAAACCAATTCCATCTAGCAAGTACAAAAACTCACCTGTTCACGATGGCAAAGTCAGGTAGCCAGACCATTGTGGCAGGAACGACAATTTTTTCAATGTTGCCATAGTCAGAGGCATTCCACACCAGAAACTCGTCAGTCCATTGCTGTTCACAAAACAGAAAAGAAACGAATAATATTACACTCCTATTCTCCCCCCATCACTGAAACATACATCTATGCATTGAACACCTCATGGTCGTCAGTGTTGACCATAACCAAATTTACTACCTTAGGACAGTAATGCCACCATCATTTTTCATAAGGCCAAATAAAAAAAAAGTTTTGTTTCAGGTAACATGGGATGAAACTAGGGTCGGTAGGTCGGATTTTTTTTTTTTTTTTTTTTTTTTTTACATAACCCTAAAATTGACCCAAAAAAGTATGAAAATGGGGAAAAAAAATTCAAAACTTTTGAAAACCTAAAATTTACCACCAAAAAGTGTAAAAATATAAAAATTTCTTCAAAATTGCATAAAAAAACGTAGGGTCGGCCCTGTTTACATAGGGTCGGTCAGGTGACCTGAAACAAACCTTCTTTTTTTTGGGCCTAATGGGGACCCAGGTCGTCACTATACTGACAAGGTTCCATTCCCATGGGGTTTGATGATGTCGCAGGAATGAAGGTTTTGAAAATTGAAATAATTGGGTGATGTTCCCCCTCCTGCTGGGCACCCATTGAGTCGAGGACGGCAGTACTTGGAATTAGCAACTAATGAGGGAAGGCACCCTTTGTTTTGATTATATTGTATAGGGTTCCATGTATGTCTTACCCTCACATACGCTTCACACAGAGCTTGAGGAAATCATAATCATTACTAGTCTGGTTATGACTATGCTATATAAGCAAAAAGAAAACATACTTACTGCGATATAAAAGCCAACAACATGCATCTGTTGATTTACATCATCCTGCAGTGAGAGCATACAACGCATGAGGTCGTTAAATCACGGCTAGGCCAAAAATAAAGGTGTGTTTCAAGAAACATGGCCCAATGACTAGGGTATGCATATTTTTTAAGTACCCGGGTGCTGTTTCCCCACAAATTTGCAGAATACACATTCCATAAATTTGTCGAGAAATAAAAATGAATAATGAAATCGTTTTTGGTACTTATACATACAAATACGGACCTCCGTATATATTTGTGGAGCTCCAGAAATTTATGGAATGTGTATTCTGCAAATTTGTGGATGTCCGCAAATTTGTGGAGAAACAACACCCAGGGATGAGTTGTGAATCAGCACATCCTGTCATGGCTTACCAGGATGAATCACTGATTTCTCCATTAACTAGGAACATGAAGTAAATGGTGGATATCTTTGTTTTTGTGAGACTTTCAGAGGGTGTGAATCTTGTTTTTCTTGACCAAAGATTTGACTTGAAAGAATAATATGATAAACAAGTTAAAATAGGGTAAGTCCTTGCAGAGCTCTAGGCTCGGATCAACATGATTTATCTCTTTAACCTAAAATATGTAAAAATATGCACATCTTGGCTAGTCTAGACTGTTTAAATAGCCATTACTTAATTAGGACCTACTGTTAAGGTTAGATGAATCAATTAGTGCTTTCACCTCAACACATTTCTGCATGACTTATATTACCAGACTAAACTACTATTGATAAATTCTATAGACATGCCCCTTTGATTTATTATGAATACTTACAATGAGGTTGATTTTAGTCAGTTCAAATTTCAGTTGAACTGTGATAGCCTGAGAGGAGTTGATCAATGGGCGTATGTCAGTGGAGTACGAGGTGAAAATCCTGTCATAGATTTGACGATCATTGTTGAACTGACCACCTGAAAGAGGTTGATTATGAGCCATCTGAGAAAGAAAGTACATGAGTAATGCCTGGTAAAGCATACGATTTGCACATAACCCTGATGGTAATTTTTCAACAAGGGGAGAGGGATTGGTGGAATTCTTTACAGGCGCACTTTTTTTTCTGGTCCCCCAAGAAGGTTCAAATCTATCAAGGCCGACCCATTTTTAGCTGTAGTAACGCAAGCCTTTTGTTAAAAAGGGTTGACATTCTTTTGGTCCATCGTCATGGGGTTCCAAATGTTGCCCCCACCCCCTAGCTGTTACATAGGCCAAATTAAAAAAAGGTTTGTTTCAGGTAACATGGGAAGAAACTCTCGGGTCGGTAGGTGGGATTTTTTTAAAACTTTTTTTTTACTTCCCCTCTAAAATTGACCCAAAAGGTGTAAAAATGGGGAGATTTCTTTCCAACATTTTGTAAACCTAAGATTGACCCCAAAAAAGTATAAAAATATAAAAGTTTCTTCAAAATTGCATAAAAAAACGTAGGGTCGGCCCTGTTTAGATAGGGTCGGTCGGTGACCTGAAACAAACCTTTTTTTGGGCCATACCAAGAACTCTATAAAAACGTTGGAATGTAATTCCTGAGTGATAAGAAGTACAATTTCATCAAATTTCCAACAAAACCAGATACAATATGGTAGCAAATGAAGATTGGGGTTGGATATGATATATGGAAATGTGGGTTAGGAATATAATCTACAGTACAAATAAGGCACACCTTGCATGACTCATAGTGGGAGAGATTACAGTACTCACAGATATTGGATTCAGAGAAAAAGTGATAGAAATAGATCAACGATAACAATTTATTTTCTAAATAGTTTCCTATATAAGGATAAAGATTCCGTCATGGTCCATCTTCTATTTTCATTAGGATTCCATTATTTGGAATACCATGGAACATTTTCAAAGTTTACTTGGCCTAGTCCAAACTGACAGAACGCGTTTTTGGGCATGGCCAACCCACCCTGTTATACTTTTCATTATGGCAAGCAAAATGAAATAGCCGTGGGGTTGCGAATCCTCTGGGTAATAGCCTATGGTTTTGTGGTATAGATGAACATGGCCCACTATGTTCCCAGTATAGGACTAGGAGAGGCATTTGCAACGTGCATGAAGGTGGCCATATATCAGATCCATCTCTCTTGTTCCATGTGGCCTTAAAGTCACTGTCACTAATCCGTTACGATACGGTTGTAAACTTGTAAAAACGTTAACTTACCAACGGCATCGATAGCAGCACAAAAAAGCAGAATCAGTATTTTCCAGTGAGACATGGTATGTCCTACCTCAAGATGACTCAGCGAAATGTTTAGGTGATGTGGAGGTCTCCAGAAAGTGTATGCACTATATAATATAGCTGCCTATTCACATAACACATTATCAAAGTTGGCTTACACAAGTGTACCAGCTTAGGTACCACATGGGCTTAGTTAGCTAAGTTGGCTAAGGGAGTGCTAATTTGTTTTTGTTAACAACGCACTACATTGGGAGGGCGGATGTCTACCCGTTTTAAGCGGGGGCGGGGGGGGGTGGAGGAAGTCAGGCCCTATTATATACTTTTGCAGCAAGAAAGGGTGATTTTCTATCAATTTAATGTCGATAACGTTTTTTAATATTTATGAAGCGTGACCGACCAAAACATAAACATATTAAATCTCAAAATCTTGCATTCTAATATACATTATTTGACAGATAATTGTTCTGTGAATCTCCTGATATGAAATGTTTATATGGGGGGGGGGGGGAGGGGGGCAAAACAATTTCAACTAAAAAAGAGCCAGCACATTTACTATTCTTGAATTAATAGGGATCGCACCCACCATAGTTTATGACCTGCTGGTGGAGGGGCAAGACTTTAAACATCCTCACACTGGGTGAAATGGTTTCACCACCTCCTCTGTTGTTAAAGAATGACCACTCCACTAGCCAATGAGTAGGCATTTTACTTCCCAAATAGGGCCCACTATGCTTGTGGGGGCAGCCTGGAAGATGCTGGCAGCTAGGCATGCCAGAAGCTTATTTTCTTAGAAGCATGTTTAAATCGATTGCACTGGATTAACTCTTCCCCCGGCTCTATATGGAATCTTTGACCTAGGCCTACACTGTAAATAGTTAGTGTAGGTACATACCATAGAATCTACAGTAGAATCTGAATCAGTGTAGAATTGATATGCAGTATAACCTACTGTAGATTTACAGTAGATTCTACTGAACACCTACAATATAATCTACTGGTACACATACAAAAATGGCAGCCAACTTTTTACAGTGTATTTGAACCCAGCAAACACACACAAATGGCTCCATATCCATGGGATTCATGAATCAGGGCGCTGATGCAATAATGGCTGGTGGGGAAAGCATGCGTGAGGTACATCTGGCAATAATGAACGAGCCGAAGGCAAGTTCATTATTAGACAGATATACCTCACAAGTGCTTTCCCCACCAGCCCTTAATGTGTTTATACCACCATTTCTTCAAAATATGTCGATATATAAATATTAGGCCTACCTTTTTCAATTTTCCATTTTGTCTCCGAACGACTGGCACACTCACCGCCAAGCGCCATGATTTCGTTCATCGTGCGGTCGATACGTAATGAATAACATCCAAATGTGGGGAAATTAGAGCATGTCAGGCTTATTCCTTCAATCCAGTACATAAATAGATATCCTTCTTGATGTTCCCGAGTAGAAATAGCCTTTTAATTGCGTAAAATCCTCATATTTCGACATTTTGTGAAGGCCGCCAGCCGGTTAGACTTGTTCACAGTGGCACGGGATGTAAAACCAACACGCCGAAGTCGAGTGACCAATGCGCCCGATTGACCTACTTTCCGCGGTGGCTTCGATCGGCTGATCGTCATTTCTAGTCAATTGGTCTCTCGAATTCGCTGTGTTGGTTGCGTCAGTTGGTCACGTGATCTATGTCGTCTCCTTGTTAACTACTCCCGGCGTGTTGGTATCGATCGGAAAATGTGGAAATATGAGGAATTTACTCAATTAAAAGCCTTTTACTGCATGGGATCATCAACAAGGAGCTCTAAACGTGTACTGAATGGAAGGAATAACCCTGACATGCTCTAATTTCCCCATATTTAGATTTAGATATTTAACACGCATTGACCGGACGATGAACGAGATCATGGCGACACACTGAAAATCTCAGGGTCGTCATTTTGACAATGCCAAAACTGACAACTTTAGGTAGTCAAAGTGACCACCTTAGGTCGTCATTGTGACTACCCATCTGAGCCATTCAGACCAAAGTTGTCATAATGACGACCTTAGGTAGTCACAATAATTGGGTAGTCAGAATGACTACCTTGGGTTATAGTGGAAAACTAAAGAAGAGCAAAAAAGGTCTGGAGGATATATTTATTGATTGATAAATAATGTATAATATAACATAAGGGAACGGGCGAAACTGTACATATATATGTATGAATATGTATGGGTATAGTAGATATACATTGAATAAGTGGGGGGAAGCAATACACTTTAAGATACAAGTACAGTGAGATTAATATAATAAGAGAAAAGAAAGTCGTCGCATACATTAAGTCACATGTAAATCGGACAAGCCCAGTACGCGGGCCACGCAGTAAATAACGAATATAAGGAACATGTATAAATAATGTTATAAGGTCCTGTAATGGTAGACTTGGCCACAATAAGAGTCAAAAGTTATATGGACTAAATATATTCAGCTCTGTGGCCAGGGTCTAGAGCCCGAGCAGGAAAGCAACAAATAAACTAGGATCCGGGCTGACACAGCTGGTGGGAAAGATAACAACGGTATAAAATCCAGGTCAGGAGATAAGCTAAGATCGGGAAGACGAACGGCGAATGGGGAACGCGGCCTCAGCGATGGGAACAAGTAGTACAGGCAAATGGGGCTATGCGTCGGGGTTAAAATCCATATGGCCAGGATGTCCGTGGCCGGGGTCTTCGAGAACAGCAGGTTGGGTAGGTAGCGAAGGAGGCGGTTAACCAGGGCCTCAAGGGCAGCAGGTGGGGTAGCTGGTGAAGGAGGCGATCACTAGGGCCTCGAGAGCAGCATAGGGGGTAGGCGACGACACAGGCTGAAGGCCGGCCCCGAACACAACATGGCCGCGACCAACCCCTGCCTAATTTATTCAGGATGGTCTTGAGTAGGGCCGCCTAATGGCCAATCAATAGAGATGAGAGATGACGCTGACGAGCAATCAATAGGTGCTGGGTATGGTCATGAAGGGAAGCTGAAATAAAGTAAAAGAAACAAGTATAAGCCTAGGGGGAAAGGAAAGCGCAGTCAGTTATCAGTGAGCGTTTGGGGGAGTACGATCGAGAAGACCAGATGGCACTGTGTAACTCCTGAGGAGTATGTGTGTGGTTCTAAAGGTTTAACATCGGTTTAACATTGACTAACAACGTCTTGTGATCTAGACGTTGGGAAATATGGATCATTGGAATCTGTGCATTTATGTATAACGTTTCAATTGGAGATATGGTGTAACGACATTGCCACCGGAATTGTATATTGAATGTTCTATTCACATGCTAACCTGGAGTCCTGTATTCTGGAGAGAACCATGGAGTTAGTGATACAGTATACCGGTTTTATAAGCATGGAGCTGGAGAGTCAATTGTATAGACTGGCCGACCTGATGAATTGGAAACTGATA
Source organism: Harmothoe impar (assembly GCA_947462335.1). NCBI lineage: Eukaryota > Metazoa > Annelida > Polychaeta > Phyllodocida > Polynoidae > Harmothoe > Harmothoe impar. Next base: position 56,113,312 of record OX381708.1, on the reverse strand, counting down.
GTATGTGTATACCCCGGATCCATAGTGGTGACCGGAGAGTAACCATTAGATTGCACCTGTGTTCTCGTAAAACGCTATCAGATCCATCGGTATCATAGAGAAGCGTATAAGGTCGTCTCCGAGACATGTTGACGATCATGATGTGGACATATAATAACCTAATTGAAATCAGGTTGAAAGTATTTATTGGTTGATTGCGTGGAGACTTATACATTCTGGATTCCATAAAGGATTCCTGCTGGATATTTATATGTATACTTTGCCTTGACTAAGGCCGTCGCGTATAATTATCAATGCAAGCCCTGGAGCTAAATGATAGAAATGATGTACATATCTCTATATATATGAAGGGAAGGCTGTGATTACGATATAAACCTGTGAAAGTGCTCTATATATATTATAACATCCATAACATCAAATAAAGCTGGATCTCACTACCCTTGCGTTATTCTTGGGCGGAAGCCTACCTCTGACTAGTTTACCCCACAGAGTAAGAGTGTAGAAGACGAATGTTGGACCCCATTTAAGTATACTAAAACGCTATGTTTGTATAGGACATTAACTATAGCCCAGATGGTGGTTTACTCTGGTTTGGCTGAGATGGACTTTCATGTCTCTGACGCCATTCCCCGTACCGCCCAGCGGCTCGCTGCCATGGGGGGCGCCCGGAGGAGGTGAGCAGGGTATAGAGCACACAGGACACAGCAGTAAAGTACACATAGGGCTAACGAACCAAGTATATAAGAACACAAACAGAGAGGAGGATATACAATTTATAGACACAGAAGAAGAAGGGGAGGAATCAACAGAAGAAGAGATTGATGAAAGGAGCCTCCGACAAGGGACTGATCAACCCAGGAGGGGGCTAAGATCGTCAGGAGCGGTAGAGGAGATAAGCCTAGGATATAGGAACAGAAGAGAGGTGGCAATTAAGACAGGAAAGAAAAAGGAAAAACCACACACATCCCGGCCAGGTGAAAGGGAAGAGCTACCCGAGGTAAGGCCTATACCAACGGGAGCAACACCCTACCCAGGACTGTCGGCGGTACTGTGCCGGCCAATACATAAGGAAACTGACAGGACATCACCTGGACCACCTACAATAAGAAACAGTGAACAAGAACAGGTGGAAAACGGGCAGCGGCGAGGGGCCCACGGGGCCACGGTTGGAGCAGCTGACAATGACTTAGAGGTGGGGGGAGAAACAGAAAACCAAAAGAACAGAGAACCACAGAACAGAACAGTAGAAAAAGGGGAGGGCGAGGGAAAAGGGGAGAACAAAGAATTAGAAAAGGAAGAGGAAAAGGAAAAAGAAGAAGAAGCATCGGAAGCTGGAGAACTAGAACAGGAAGAACCAGAAGAGGAAGGAGAAGAAGGAGGAGAAAGTAGAACAGAAGAGGAACGGGTGGAAGGAGAAGAGGAGAGCACAGAAGGGGAAGGGGAAGAGTTGGAGAGAGAAGAAGAAACAGAAAAAGACCAAGACGAACAGACTCCGATAGTAAAAGTTACAGAGCGTATATACAGCGAGGGAGAAGGAGAAGAAGTAGAAGGGGAGACAAAGGGAGAACTGATCACAGCCACCGATAGTGGCACACCTCTAAGTCATAACCTCGGAGAGGGGGGACATTTAGAGACAGTAGTTAGGAAGTTATTCATAGAAAGAAAACGACTAGGGAGAAAGAGGGAAGGGACAGAAAACGAGAAAGACAGAACTCCAACAACTAGTAAGACATATAGCACAGATGAAGGGGAAGATGGTACAACAATAATAGGAGGGGAACAAATCAGTCTAACACCAATACAAAGAGAGATAACGAGCCCTTTCTTTAAGGAATACAATATAATACAGGAGCAGGAAGACAGTGAGACAGAAGAATCATTGACACAGAAAAGAACAGAGGAATATGTATTACAGCATGCACGGGATGGAGAAGCAATAATAACACAGGTAGGGATACAACAAAGACTACAAAGCCCAAAAATAGCTATAATACAGCTACAGGAAAAAGGGAGCATAGAAGAAACAGCAAAGAAAGGAACACCAATATACAGAGAAGGACAGAATATAGGTCTGAGCCAGGAAGAACAAGCGAAGGGGATACAGGAAAAAGGAGACGAAAGGAATAGGGTAGAAAGGAAAAGAGACATAGTACAATTAAAAAACCATATAAACGAGGAGCAGAGGATAACAGGAAGCAACCGGAGACAACAGGAAGAATACAGAGAAGAAGCAAAAAGGAAGTGGGAGAGAGCTGCAACAAGAGAGAAAGGAACAGAGGAAGAAGAAACAACAACTGAGGAAGGACAGAAGGTAGTAGAAAGAGGAGAAAAGGAAAAAGGGATAAATGAAGAGAACAGGAGCCAAGGCCTGAAAAGAAAGGAACCGATTAGAAGCAGAAGTAGTAGTGAGGGAGGACTCGTGAGTAGTGGAGAGGAAGAGGAAGGAGACCACAGAAAGGGAAACAGAAGAAGTAGAAGCAGCGATAGCCAATTGAGACTAAATAAACAGGGGCTTTATGAAGACGTACTACCAGGAATAGGGGATAGGGTATTGTAAGAAAACAACGACAACCGAGGAGGAGGACAAAGAAAGAGCAGCAGAAGAGAGAGATAGGAAGCTGGAAGAGACAAGGAAGAGAATAGAGAAAGCAAGAGCGGATAGGGACAAAGAAGACAGGGAAAGAGAAGAGAGACAGGAAATATTAAAAAGGAGATTATTGAAAGAAGGGGAGGAAAGAGCAAACAATAATAAGATAAGAGAAAGAGAAGAGGCAGAGAAAAGGAGATTAGAAAGAGAGAGGATAGCAAAGGAAGACGAGGAGAGAAAGAACAGGAAGACAGTATACTACCCAGAAGAGGAGGAGGAAGAAGAAGAGGAGGAGGCTGTAGAAGTGGGAGGAATAGACGACATCATGCCTAACCCAAGCCTAAAGCTGCCTACCTTTACGGGGAAGCAAGGTGAAGACTATGAAGAATTTCTGGATGAGATAAAAATGATTTCGGGGGTGTGTGGATGGACGCCAGACATAGAATTGAAATACGTCAAACTATGCATAAAAGGAGCAGCAGCCACTTGGATGAAAGCCATACAGGAACGAGAAAAAGATTCATTGGATAAAGTTAGGAAGATACTGAAAGACACATTCGATGACAATAGATCCCCATGGCAAAAACATCAGGACCTGACTCATTTAAAACAAGAAAAGGGTCAGTCAGTAAGGGATTTTGCCCTGCAGGTGAAGGAATATGACGGACCGGGCAAGGACGATTCATCTATGATATCAGTATTTGTATCAGGGGTAAAAGACAGTATCGCGGAAGAATTAGAAAAGACAACCCAGTTAACATTCAATGCAGCGGTGCAGAAGGCAGAACTACTGGAATCCATAGAAAGAAGGAGACAGGGAAGAAAGGTAAAGCTAGGGATGGCCGAGGTATATGAGACAACAGATAACAGTCTAAGGGGATATGAAAGAAATGAGAGAGAGATGAACAGAATGATGGAGATGTGCGCCATGGAATACAGGAACCAATGGTCGGAAAAGAATGAGGTACCGACAACATGGCAGGAAAACAAAGGGGGAGACAGAAGAGGTGATTATAACAACGGCAACAGACAGGAACCCCAAAGGACACAGACGACGAACAACAATACGGCAGGAAATGGATGGAATAACAGGGATGGAAGGAACAACGGGGGAACCGCAGGAGGAGGAAATGGGTACAGAGGGAATGCCAATCAATACATGAACAACAGGATACAAGGACAAACAGAGGAGATGGACAGCAGAGAAAAGGGTTCAATGAGAGCAAGAGAGTACGTAAGGATGATAGGGGAGCAACCACCTGGCGCGGCAGGAGGATTCAGGGGAAAGTACTGTCTCATCCACGACACTAGCACACACACCACGGACCAATGTTACTACTTGAGCCAATATAGGGAGAGTATGAGAATGAGAATGCCCCAGAGCAGGAGGGAAGGACCAAATCAGGGAAACGGGGTGGCTGGTCCGTTCCAACCCCGGAATTAAACCTGTTAAGCAGGGACGGATCAGCGAGACCCATGGAAGAGAAGGGACAGTCACCTATGTTTATAGAAATGAACATAGGATGGAGAACATACTATGGTTTAGTAGATACAGGAGCATCAGACTGCTTTATATCAAAGGAGACATTGGAGGAGATAAATGAAGACCAGATCTGGGAAAGAAAGGAAGTCAAAGAGATATCAGTAAAATTAGGGGACGAGACAGACAGAAAACTAAAGGAGATAGTGAGACTGAAATGTAACCTGCAGGGCTCAGGGGTATGCTACCAATTTTACGTGGTAGACAAACTGATGTACCCCATTATAATAGGAAGAAACCTACTGAATGACACACAAGCAGAAATTAAGATGACAGAAGGGAAAGTAACGTTGTTCACAGGGGACCCTGTTTCAAGCATAGGCAGCATGGTGATAAAACCATGGGAAGAGAAAATAATACAGGTAGCACCTTGGAGGAGAGACAGTGGGCGATATGGAGAAGTGGTCAGATTGGAACCATCAAACCTCACCGTAGCAGGAGTGGAACATGCTTTAAACTACACGGATAGAGGATGGTTTGCGAAAGTGTGCAATGCCACACCGGATCCAATATTCATTGGTAGGTGGGACGTGCTAGCATATGCAAAAGAGGGGAGAGCAGACCATCTCAGGTTAGAGAATACATTAGGACACCTGGAAATAGATAAGTCAATAAAGGAGTGTATGGCTATATATAAAGACAACGGGGAGGAGAGAACCCAACAAACAGAACAGGTAGGCACAAGATGGGGAGAGAAACAACAAAAGGAGGGCAGAAACACAGAAAAGGAAGAAAAGATAATGAAGCTAGAAATGCCCGATACATGTATGAATCAGGAAGAACAGATACAGTTTAAAAAGATGCTAGTCAGAAACAAAGACACATTGGCGTTCAGTATGGAGGAGATAGGACACTGCACATGGCAACCAATGAAGATAAGAGTGGACGAGTCAAAGAGACCATGTCAAGCCAGACAATTCAGATATTCCCCACAGAAAATGGATATAATAGACACACAGATCAGACAGCTGTTGAAACTGGGTATAATAGAACCCAGTAACAGCGCGTGGCGCAGCCCTCTGGTAGTAGTACAGAAAAAGGACGGTAAGCCCAGGCTATGCACAGACTATAGGGTGCTGAACATGATGACAGAAGACGACACCTATCCAACACCAACAGCTAGAAGCTTGTTCCTATACATGGCTTATAGAAAACCAGTTATTTTCACATGTATCGATTTACTAAGCGGATACCATCAATGTGACTTACACCCAGATAGCAGGAAGTATTCAGCGTTTGCATCACCGCTGGGGGTGTACCAGTGGAAGAGAGTACCATTTGGCATGAGACAAAGCTCATGGCAGTTCACAAAAATAATGTCACTGGCACTGGCAGGACTAATGCCACGAACATGCTTGGCCTACTTAGACGACATCATAATATTCGACCCTAACGTACAATCACACATAGAAAATGTGGAGAAAGTGCTGAAGGCACTACAGGGAGCAGGACTCACGGTAAAACCATCCAAATGTGAATGGGGAAAGAAAGAAATAAATTTTCTCGGGCACACAGTAAACGCAGAAGGACTGGGAACACAGCCTAGGATAATAAAGAAAGTACAAGAATTCGGTAGACCAAACAACAAGGAAACTCTACAGTCGTTTCAGGGGCTGTGTAATTATTACAACAAATTTGTAGGAAATTACGCCACATTGGCAGTGCCACTGAACAAACTGTTGAGGAAAGGCGTACCGTTTGTATGGTCGGAAGAATGTGAAAGAGCATTTAAAACAATACAAGACAAACTGACCAGCCCACCATTGCTGGTACACCCAGAGATAGGAGGGCATTTCTATATACTGACGGACGCATCAAATATGGCCTGCGGCAGTGCGGTATGCCACCTGAAGGACGGTGTAATGAGACCGGTCATCTACTATGGATACACATTCACCAAAAGTGAAACAAACTATACCATAACGGAGAAAGAAGGATTGGCTGTGATAAAGACATTAAAACACTTTGAAAACATGCTAGGAGGGTCTAGAATCACTATAATAACAGACCATCAACCCCTTATACCACTACTACAACAAGCAGCAAAGGCGCCTTCAAAGAGGTTGATAAGATGGAGCTTGGCACTGACAGACTTCAACTATGAGATAAAGTACGAACCGGGAAAGACACACTACCTACCAGATTTTATATCTAGGGTGCCATTAAGCGATCAGGAAATAGGAGTGGAGGAAGAAGGAGAGGAATTTGAACCAGAGGTAGGATGTGAGTTGTTGGCAATAGAAGTGGGGACTGGGAGTTCAAGCGGAACGAATACAACCTCCAGCAGCGAAGAGGAAGTAACACCACAACAACAACCAAAATCACAAAGAGAAACCAACAGGTATGACCGGCCACTGAAGGATATCATAGAAGGAAGACCCAGAAAGCAGGCCAGAGTGAAAAAGGATGAACCGGAAGATATTCCAGTAGGGAGGGAAGAGATCACACAAAAGGAGATCAGAATCGAACAAGAGAAAGACCCTGAATGTAGACCCATAATGGACTATCTGATGAAAGGGGTACTACCAGAATCAGAAAGGGAAGCGGCGGCCGTGTTAGCAAAGGAAGGCTTCATGGGTATAAAACAGGGAATATTATATAAGTTCAGTGATCCTAGAAAGAAGAAGACACAGAGAAGCATGGAAGTGAAGGCACGCACAATGGTACCTAAAAGAATGATACCTAGGGTGTTATACCTGATGCACGACGACATATTGTGTGGGGGCCACATAGGAACAACAGCACTAAACAACAAGCTAGTGGAATCGTTCTACTGGAAAAACATGTACATGGACATAGTAGAATATGTAAGGAGGTGTGAAAGATGCGCCCTTAGGAAGAGAGCACCGCATTTTAGGGCAAAGGCCAGGTCTTGGGACATGCCAGACTACCCATGGCAGGTAGTACAGACAGATTTCATAGGACCGATTAGGAAATCTAAAGAAGGCTACAAATATATAATGACCTTCATAGACCTGCTCACGGGATGGCCGGAGGCGTTCTGTACCAAGGACTGTACAGCCACAACAGCAGCTACAGTGTTCTTGCAACAAATGGCATGTAGGTACGGCAGAATAGAGGTAATGTGTAGTGACAGAGGAAGCACATACCTGGGGAAAATGTTCAGGGAAATTACAGCCCGGCTGACATGTAAACAAAGGTTCACAAGCTCAAGAAATCCGACCGGAAATGCCAGAGCAGAAAGACTGCACAAAACATTGGAGGACGTCATAGCATGTTATGTGACAGAGGATCACGAGTACTGGCCAGATCTGCTAGGAATAGCACTATGGAATATCAGGAGCAATATCAGCCTGAGAACGGGACACTCGCCCTATACCCTTATGTTTGGAAGGGACCCTACGCCGATAGGTTATCCCGAGGAGAGGGAGGAACCACAGGTGGGCAGTGAGGCTGAGTGGTTCATAAGGACAAAGCACTGTATAGAGCTATATAGGCAAATGGCAAAGGAACACGTCAATGTATATGAAACCAAAATGAGGGATAGGCTGGACAAAGGAGCAAGGCCGGTAGCCTTCAAAGAGGGAGAATATTGTTGGTACTATGACCCCATGTGTGCAGAGAACAATGTATCCAAGTTCGCGGGGAAGTATAGAGGACCATACAGGATACAAGAGGTCAAGGGAGACAATAGGGTACAGCTGAGGTCAATCAAAACTGGAAAGATGATAGGACACCTGACGAATGTAAACAAGCTGAAAAGAGCGTATTTGGAAACAATAGTGGAAGGGGAGGGAGAAATAGTAGGAATACCAGGTAACAGAATAAAGCCCGTGGATCACACAACCCGAAGGGATGACATGCTCGAGATAGAAGGCAGAGGCTCTCAGGAAGAGCCAACCCAACCCAACATAGGGAGGCCTAAACCGAATGTCATTCACGAAGAAAATAAGAGAACCCAAAATGAACAGAGAAATTCAGGAGACACTCAGGACAGTGACTCGGACACTCAGAGGAGTGAGGGGGGGTCCCCAGAGGAACAAATCCGCCCCCCCGATAGGGTGGTAGGGCCTGATAATATTGGCCGGGCCACACCCGAACAGAACATTCCGGGAGTGGATAGAAAAACGTGGCGGGCAGCCATTAGAATTGCCCAAAGTTTAACAGACAAAAGAGACAAACAGGAGAAAATTTTAGGGAAATGGAGCAAGAGACAGAGGGCTAGTAGTGAGGAAGAAGAGAGCGACGAAAAACAAGGAGAACAAAGGGAAACAAAGAAAAGAGGGAGAACCAAGAATGTAGACATAAGTAGGCAATTACTGCAAGAGAAGGAGAAATTAGAGAAACAGAGACAGGAGAAGAAGACAGCAAGAGCGGACAGAGCTACAGAGAGGAGAAAAAGAAGAGACAGAATAGAGCAATTAGCAGCTAAAGCTAGGAGTGAGGAGGAAATAAGCGATGAGGTGGTGATACCTAAAGGCAAAATAAAAAGACAACCACGACAAGGAAGGGAGCAGCTGAGCAGCTCCAGCGAGTGAGGAGGGTGGGGGGGAGGGGGGAGGGCACGATGCGGCAGTACTCATGCACATCTCCAAGCATACAGACGTACCCGCACAGCCAGGGAGCAGCTCAACACAAAGGGGAGAAACAGATACAACCTCACCACTAGGATTGAGAAGAAAGGGCCACTGAGGCCATACAGAGACATACTAGTGGAATTTAACAAGGCAATGAAAGAGTATACTGGAAAACACAACAGGTATAAAGGAGCCGACATAAGTGTAAGACAATTAATCAGCCAACTAGAGGACAATCAATTGATATTGATGGAAAGGGACAGCAGAAAGGAGGAGAGACCAACCATAAGTGAAGGGAAAACACTAAAGGAAATAGTAACTATAAGCGAGGGAGAAGAAGAAGGTGGAAACACTAGGTTCACCGACGAGGAAGGGGAGGAAATACAAGAATTGGACGAATTTTTACAGGACTACTGGACGTATCAGACATCAAAGGAGCCGGCAAACCAAAGGGAGAGTGAGAAGAGACAGGAGATAGTAAGGAGAAGTAAGAGGATTGAAAAGAAAGGAAGGTATTACTACGGAGAAGCCTCAACCCCATGCTTCAGGAAAGGGAACCCTGAAAAGGAGGGTTACATAACTGAAGAGGAAAAGAATTGGAGAATAAGGGAAGGAAGGAAGGTAGGAAAGGGAAAAAGGGAGATAGAATACAAAAGAAAGAGGCAGGGGGTAGAGGAGGAAGGAGAGACGGAACAGGAGGAACCACTGGATTATTCCAGGAAAGGGAAACAGATCAGAAAGGATAGTGAAGTAACAAACAAGCAAACGAAGGAAGCATCCACTCAGACAAGGAAAGCTTGGAGGCTAAATATTATAATAGAAGGAAAAAGTGGAGGAGAAGACACCAGGGAGGTAGATACACAAACAGAAAGTACAGGAGAGGACACAGACAGGCCATACTACCTGGAGGACGGGGAACAGTATATAGGGGAAGGGTATAAATGTAACTGGTGTCCACTGGTGTGGCCTACAGAAGGTGGCAGGAGAGAACACTTTGAGATAATACACCAACCCAGAACGATACGATGTAGCATATGCAAGGGAATGTATGCATCGAGACATGGACTAAAGAGACACATCAAGAGAATTCACTGTAAGAAGACAGACGAGGCAAAAGAGGATGAGTAGGGAAACAGCTAGAACCCAATGGAAGGACTCATCCAAAGGGAGGAAGGTAGAAAAAGGGAATAAGGAATATGACAAAATGTTGGTAACAGCAGGAAAGTACAAAGGACAAAGAAGAGGAGATGTGGCCGATGTCATGTGGACCCCAGGATACTACTTGCCGCCATTGTTTAAGAAGGAGAAAGCCTCCCTTTTCCAGCTATGCATGCAGAAAATATCACAGAGTAGAATCAACATTGACGCACTGCCAACAGTATTAAGATGGCAGGTCCATAAACACCATATGAAATTTGGGGTAAGGATGATAACAGACAGTAGATACTATACCCCAGTATGTTATGTACATGCTGCACTGGAGGCCAGGATGAAGTGTAGACAATGTATCAGAAGAAGGGACGCATGGGATATGCTAATGCTAAGGATACAGAAGTTACATATCACTGAAGGAATACTGATCAGCGAAGGGAAGAGAATGGCGATCAAAGCCGAGGAGAGAACAGAACAAAGGAGATTGGCAGTGGAGAGGCCAGTAAAGACAAAAGCAAAGGATGGCCATAAAACTATATAAAATTTTGAAAAGAGGGTTGGACGTCCAAAGTCAGGGAATAGAAATAGTGGGGTAAAAAAAAGGAGAATATGGGGGGGAATGGGAGGGGAAGGGGGGAGCCGAGATATAAAAGACAAAGAAGAAAAACAAAAAGGGGGGGGGGGAGGGAGAACGGGGACCAGACGACAGAAGGATAAGAGGAACAGCAGGAGGAGCGGACGGACCAGTTGGAGCCAAGGAGCCAACGAGGCAGGAGGTGGAGACCAGCCACCCACCACCAGGAGACACAGTGCGGGACCATAACACCACAGACCATGTACCACAGTTGATGGTTGGAGTGGTGAGCAGTTAGGAGGAACTCAGGGCGTGGAGACTGCACAGCAACAGCTACTCACCGGGGAGCCCCTGGAGGAGGGTTGCTACAAGCAGTAATAATACAGAACAACACGAGATCAGCACTGCAGGGCCAAAAGCAAAGAAGGGAGAGGAGTACAGACTAAACAACATAACGGAGCCCTGCAGGGTAACCTGCAGGGGGGAGAGAGGAAACAAAGACAGGCAACAGAAACAGTGGAAATGGCAGGGCGAATGATGAGAACATTTATATGTGATAAAGAGACTCAACAACGGATAGAAGGCCAAACAATACCCATACAGACGATTGTAGAAAAACAGCAACCTTTATATTTAACTAAGGAAGGAGCTGTAATTGACATGATACAGGTCAATTTGAATGGACCAGGGAGACTAGAATGGAGACTACTAACAACAGAGGGAATAACAGCCGGATGTAAGTCAGTGGCCGAGCATGGGAGAATAGTAATGGCAATCAACACACCACTCAACATGCCAGAACTACAGCTGTTTGTAGAAAGGAACGAGGAAGGGGAAGAGGTCATGATAGGGAAAGGAGCAGAATGAACGGCGACCAGAGGAAAAGAGGGGGAGTGCTATTTGAAGCACTAGAACGTATAAGACAACAAACAAAGGTGGTAGCAGATTTTAGAAAACTACAACTGAGGGAGGACGATCTAGTAGAGGACGAATGGAGTAGTACGGACAATACAGAACAATATGTACAACATAAAACAATGTCAACACCAAAAGGACATATAGTGACATGTTCTACAAGCATAACATACAGCAGAGTAGACGACGAAACAGCGGTAGTATATATACCGATCAGCACAGAGAGACAGGAAGGAGAGGTAGGAGACAGTTATAGAGCGTTCGGATTGAAGATAATACCATTCCAAATGATGGGAGAGGGACAAACATGCCTTACAATACCCGTGTACAATGACAAGATAAAAGGAATGAGCCAAATGATAGGACTTACCGGTAACTGTGTATGCCTGGTGTGTGTAGCTACTCTTGTGAAGGAGGCTAAAATGAAAGGAAAACATATATCAGAGTATGTGCACAGGGCAACCACAGTACCATATTATTTAGAAATGAGACAAATGCACACCCCTGGATGGGTAGAGGGAATGAATCGACTGTAAAATAAGAAAGGCAGACGACATGGGCCAAATAATACAATGCATGGGGCTACAACCCAACACACCATTTGACCCCGAGCCATATAAAATAAAGAAAATGACACCAGTAAGACAAAGTGCTATCAGAAGGAAACCCCGAGGTAAACAATATATAGGGCCGAGGACGGGGGAAAGATACGACATTGTAAATAACATAAGTACAGGTGAGCCAATGTATATTACGGCTGAGACACACCACAGCCAAGTACAAAGAATATAAAAGGAACCTAGGATAATCAAAGGAACGTACCGAGTGTGGGGCAGAAACGGCGGGAGAATCAGGTGGAGTCCGAGAAGCAGGAGAAATCCCATAAGGAGCAGTAGAAGCAGAGCTGTTAGAGGCAGTACGGCGACGAAGGCGGAGACGATGGCTCCGGCGGGGCGCCATACCGGATGAGACAGGACTAGGTGATCCCACGGAAGAGCCTGAAGATATATCCAGGCACACAGGTAGATACGACGGCCCACGACACATGGAGGCAGGGGTGGGGTCCGGCACCACCACCTCCAGGCCAGAGGTCAACGGTATCAGGAGCCCTGAAGAAGGGGCGGAAGAGACAGAAGAGGCTGGAGTCACAGTAGTCACAGGAACAGTGGCAGGAAGAGAAATAGAAGTAACAGAGACGGGGTCATGGGAAATAGAAGCACAGGTGGAATGGGTAGTAGGGAGGCTCATCACCAATGAGGGTGTGTTGGAATTAGTGGCAAAAGGAGAACTGAGGTGGGAAGTGACAGTGTTGACAGTAGAATGGACAGAAGTAGAAGAATGGGAGGTAGAGATAACAGAAGAAGTAGTTTGGGAAAGAATAGAGGAAGAAACAGGAGATGAGAACCAGGAAGAAAAAGGAGACATGTACCCAGAGATAGAGGACCAAAGAGCAGTGGGTGTGGCCTGTTGAACAGAGGAAAGAAGGGCATCATAACGGGTGGCAGAGTCCACACGAACAAAGAAGTCATGGATGGAATCAGAGGAAGATAGATCCAAAGGGAGAGAAGAGGTGGAAGCAGGCATAGGAAGAGGCAAAGAAGAAGGGAGAGACAGAGGAGGTAAAGGGAATGGAGAAGGGGCGCTACCCACATCAACGACACAAGGAGTCAGGAGAAGAGGATCAGAGGTAGGAACGGCATCAAGGGAAGGAGGAGATATAGAAAGAGAGATAGGAACGGAGAGAGGAAGAGTTGGCAAGAGCAGGGGAGGAGAAGAGATAGTCACAGCAGTGACTTCATCAAAAGGAACAGAAACAGGAGGGTCGGCGACTGAAACGGTCCCAGAAGAGGGAGTAGGAACAGAAACCACTGAAAGAAGAGGAGAAGCCACAGGAACAGAGGCCACTGCAAGGGGAGAAAGAGAATAGGCGGGAGTACAAGTCGTTGGTATAGAGATAGAAGGAAGGGAAGAAGGCTCAGTCATATTAAGAGCCAAAGGTGTAGGAGGAGGCATAGGAGTATCAGTTCGAGGAAGGGAAGGCACAGAGGAAAAGGAGGGAGAAATGGCGGGGGGAGAAGAGATAGAAGAAGTAATAGGCACTTGAAAGGGAGAGGGAGATGCAGAGTCAGTAGCAAAGGTGGAAGGGAGAGCGGAAGGCATGGAATAAACAGGAGGGGGGAGAGAAGAAACAGGGGGTAGAAAGGCAGGAGGCTCCGAATAAGGATGCCAGTTGGATCCATAGGGAGCGCTGGGAGGAGGATACCAGTGATGAGCCGGGACCTGACCGTCTATCCTCCAGGCACGCACAGCAGCAGGGGGCATGGAGGTAGCCACCTGGGCTAAAGCACGAACCACATCAGAAGTAGGCGGATTGGTCACATCCCCGGGTAACATGGTGATAAACCCAGGTAGGGCTGAGCCAGGAGCGGACATATAAGCCTGACGGGTGGAGACAATAAATACCCGGCCTATGGGCATCAGATCCAGAGGAAGATAGACCAATCGTCCATGAAATAGGCAGGAATAATAGTCCGACATGATGTGCAGTGTAGCTAATCCCGGGGGGAAATGAGAAGGGGGAATACAGGGGAAGATTGAAAAGGGGCCTGGGAAATAAAAAGGCCAACAGGGACAGATAAGAGCAACTAGGGAGAGAACAGGACTGAAAATGAACCCATTAAGATAAGAGTATCACATAAAAAGGGAGAAAGTAGAAAAATACAAAATGGAGGGGAGAAGGAAGGCACTGTGGATAGCCTATATTGTGCTGGGGAGTATAATTTTGGCACCAGAAGGAGGCAACATATGTCCTATTATACAAAGGATAGAATTGGGTGTCATAATGCAAAGTGGAAAGATCATAACCACCAGTGATGAATCCCACGTCACACAAGTATTCGTGGTGGAGATACCAGAAGTGAGACCACCAATGAATATAAGTAGCATATATGAACAATGTAAAGAAAACTTGGAAGGGTTATGTAACAATGCGAGCCAGAATAGGACACTGATATACGAAGACAGTTGTGATAATCTAAAGACAACAGAAACATGGATGGACGCTGCCACTCAGGAGCTGATAAATACGAGAAGGTCACTAGTAAGAAGGGTAATGAAAGGAATAAGAAAAGAAGGAGAAGACATAACCAGAGACAAGAGAAATATTATAGCTGATGGATTCTACTGGATATTCGGATTTGGCAGGGCCGAGGACACGGCCAGAAATGAAAAGAAAATAGAGGTGTTAGAACAAGACACCAGGAGGATTAGTAATACACTAAGAAAGTTAGTGACCACAACAGACAAAACCTTCCAGGACATGCACGGAAAGATAGGAGAAATGAGTGACAGACAGAAGCAACTCAGAGACATGGTAATGAGTATAGACAGAAAAACTAGATATCTGTCTCATAAACTCGGCATGCTGTCACTAGCACTATATCAGAAATCGATAGCGGATACCCATGAAAGCCTATTAATAAGGGTAAAGTGGGGATACATGCTACATCTATTGTATGAGATGATTAGGGTGGTGGAGCTGACCAGCGACCTGGAGGCCGCTAAAAACCACCACTTACCTGTGAGACTAATAGCCACTGAGGCGGTACAAGAAGCCATAAGGAATACCAACGATTACCTGAAAGAAAACTACCCACGCTTTAGGGTGGCATTCACCAACCCCAACTATTACTATGAGAACAGTTTTGTCGATACGTATAGGGAAGGGGGCAGAGTGATGATCACGCTGGGTATACCGGTGATATCAGAACAGCACTTATATTGCACCTATCAGGTAAGGGCGATACCGTTACCAGTGAGGCTAGAAGGAAAAGAGGCGGATGGCGCCATTATGACAGGATTACCAAAGGAAATAGCACTATCCATGAACGGACGATATTACATCACTGAGCCGGTGGTAAACTGGGCGAGGTGTCACGGGAACACCATTACGATCTGTCCAGACATCCCACATATGCGCAAAGTGTCAGAGACAGGATGCATTGCAGCACTCATTAGGAACGATAAAACGGGTGTGGAGGAGAGCTGCGATGTGGACTACATAATCAAACCACGCTTCCCGGCTCTGGCCATCCCCTTACAGGGAGGAAAGACATTAGTGTCAGGGCCGGAGATAGAAGGACAACTACTATGCGGTTCCAGTCCGCCCGTGGTAATAGTAATTCACCACTTCGCGGTGATTAATATAGGCTGTGATTGCGCATTTATGACGGCTGGGGCATGGATGCCCTACAGCCTTAGGGGATGTCACCGGGTTCAAATGGTGAATAACATATCATATATTATAAATGATTTGCTGAAAACAAAAACGTTCAAAAGGATAGGCTATAGAAAGACAACGTATGATGGGCACGAGATACAAGCATTACCGGAAGACCCGCTACCGCCTATGATTAGATCACAACTAGAACATAGGGCAGCATATACACGAGCCCCTGCCCATATCGCCTTGAATCAGCTAGAAGAAGCTGTAATAGAGGGAAGATTGGGTATGGATGAGGGATTCGAGACTAAGATAGACGACGGAATACATCAACTAGCCGGGTATGGATCCTCCGGTATACTGTTGGCGGTGATAGCAGTTATAATAGTATGCTGTTGTTGTAACTATAAGCGGGTAATGACGGGGATGATGCTATCTACGGCAGGGTCGCAAGGTGTTCAAGCCGAAAAGCAGTGGGGCAACCAGGATATGGACGATACTCAAATGGATTGCCCGGAAACGGCAGACGAGTCATACTCCCAACTCACCTCTATGATAGTGATGCTAATATTGGCAATCATAGTAGCAATATGGGCAATCAGAAAATGGAGGCAGGAAAAGAACAAGAAGCCGGCGGATGGGTTATACATACAAATGGCCTCCAAGAGACTAGTAGAGACAATACCGCTAGGGGAGAGTATTATGCCATTGGACCAAATATTCCAAAAGCCGGGAACAGCCCCATTAATCAAAGACGCCAATGTCAGTTATGCCTGTAAAGGACATGTTGCTAGGTTACATTGGGGTAGAGTGGTGTATGCGACGGAGATGGCATCAGGAGAGAGCGCCATACCACTACCGCTACCGACCACCATCAAGGTGAGTAAAACATTAGCCAGAGTGCTCGAAGGGGACCACACTGAGGCGGTCATGGCGCGACTGCTGAGGTTTAGCGGCGGGGTGTCGTCGGCGGTTCCTGTGGATATGCCGATGATATCAATGGCAGGATGGTCACCTTTAGGAAACCGCAGCATGGAGGTGCATAGTTTCAGAGGAGACGAACATAGAAGGGCCATACAACAACTGAACATAAATGCCGCGACCAGGGAATTACCCAGAACCCCTATACAACAAGCGAAAAGAACAGGAGAAATAAGGCTAAATCCCACGGGGGCAGCCAATAGGGACCCAATAGAGATATACCAGGAAGTACACGAGTAGAGTTGCCGTGAGAACTAAAGAGACCAGGGAACTGAAGGGACATCGGATTAACCTGGTTCCCTCTTAACGAAACTGACGGTAGAACATTACTAATCCTATGTTGAATCAATATTATATACATTCTCAGCGCTCACATAGGCAGCAGGGCGATTAATATGCCACGAACGGACTAATCATATGTTGAGTCAATATATATACATTCTCAGCGCTCACATAGGCAGCAGGGCGATTAATAGGCCACGAACGGAATCTAACTATGGTTGCTGGGGTGCAGTGACATACGGACAAAGACTTACGAAGAAGCCACACTTCGGCTTGTTACTATCCTATAAGCACCACTAGTAATCTACCTTGTGTCACAGCCCCACGTTGATGCACAGAATTATACTGTCAGGGGTCGACACGGGTCAGGAATCTCGGAAACAGACTATGAAAGGCCAGAGAGCAGGACTATCCTAGCTCGAGCCTAATTAGCATCTATATCTACATATTTATCCAACAGACTATGAAAGGCCAGAGAGCAGGACTATCCTAGCTCGAGCCTAATTCGCATCTATATCTACATATTTATCCAACAGACTATGAAAGGCCAGAGAGCAGGACTATCCTAGCTCGAGCCTAATTTGCATCTATATCTACATATTTATCCAACAGACTATGAAAGGCCAGAGAGCAGGACTATCCTAGCTCGAGCCTAATTTGCATCTATATCTACATATTTATCCAACAGACTATGAAAGGCCAGAGAGCAGGACTATCCTAGCTCGAGCCTAATTTGCATCTATATCTACATATTTATCCAACAGACTATGAAAGGCCAGAGAGCAGGACTATCCTAGCTCGAGCCTAATTAGCATCTCTACCCAATTCGTTTCATCCATGAACTATGAAAGGCCAGAGAGCAGGGCTCACCCCGCTCGAGCCTAATCACAGTACACAAAAATACATGTTAAGCATATAAATAGATCATACTAAGAGGGGGTTAAGGTAAAAGCTTGCTAGAGCATAGAAAAGGGCAATAAGGGGATAAATAGACGTCAGAAGAAAGTAAAAAGCGTGAAAGAGTAGGGATAGCGCAGAAATAGTAAAAGTGGAGAAACGGGGCACAAAAAGAAAACAAGACAGGAAGCCTGCAGAACAGCCCAGAAACTAAAATTCAAAAGAAAAATGCAACACATAAGCAACAAAAACATAGATTAGGAGAGAAAAGAGAAGCGAGAAAAAAGAAACAAGAAATAAAATAAGAAAAGCAAAGAAGACCATTCAGAAACCAAAGGAGAGAAAGAAAAGTAAAACAGAAGTAGAATAGAGGCAAAATAGAAGCAAAGTAAAAGAAAAGGTGAGATCCAGAAAGGACGATTCGTATATAACACGAATCTACCTGTCCTGGGTTATAGTGGAAAACTAAAGAAGAGCAAAAAAGGTCTGGAGGATATATTTATTGATTGATAAATAATGTATAATATAACATAAGGGAACGGGCGAAACTGTACATATATATGTATGAATATGTATGGGTATAGTAGATATACATTGAATAAGTGGGGGGAAGCAATACACTTTAAGATACAAGTACAGTGAGATTAATATAATAAGAGAAAAGAAAGTCGTCGCATACATTAAGTCACATGTAAATCGGACAAGCCCAGTACGCGGGCCACGCAGTAAATAACGAATATAAGGAACATGTATAAATAATGTTATAAGGTCCTGTAATGGTAGACTTGGCCACAATAAGAGTCAAAAGTTATATGGACTAAATATATTCAGCTCTGTGGCCAGGGTCTAGAGCCCGAGCAGGAAAGCAACAAATAAACTAGGATCCGGGCTGACACAGCTGGTGGGAAAGATAACAACGGTATAAAATCCAGGTCAGGAGATAAGCTAAGATCGGGAAGACGAACGGCGAATGGGGAACGCGGCCTCAGCGATGGGAACAAGTAGTACAGGCAAATGGGGCTATGCGTCGGGGTTAAAATCCATATGGCCAGGATGTCCGTGGCCGGGGTCTTCGAGAACAGCAGGTGGGGTAGGTAGCGAAGGAGGCGGTTAACCAGGGCCTCAAGGGCAGCAGGTGGGGTAGCTGGTGAAGGAGGCGATCACTAGGGCCTCGAGAGCAGCATAGGGGGTAGGCGACGACACAGGCTGAAGGCCGGCCCCGAACACAACATGGCCGCGACCAACCCCTGCCTAATTTATTCAGGATGGTCTTGAGTAGGGCCGCCTAATGGCCAATCAATAGAGATGAGAGATGACGCTGACGAGCAATCAATAGGTGCTGGGTATGGTCATGAAGGGAAGCTGAAATAAAGTAAAAGAAACAAGTATAAGCCTAGGGGGAAAGGAAAGCGCAGTCAGTTATCAGTGAGCGTTTGGGGGAGTACGATCGAGAAGACCAGATGGCACTGTGTAACTCCTGAGGAGTATGTGTGTGGTTCTAAAGGTTTAACATCGGTTTAACATTGACTAACAACGTCTTGTGATCTAGACGTTGGGAAATATGGATCATTGGAATCTGTGCATTTATGTATAACGTTTCAATTGGAGATATGGTGTAACGACATTGCCACCGGAATTGTATATTGAATGTTCTATTCACATGCTAACCTGGAGTCCTGTATTCTGGAGAGAACCATGGAGTTAGTGATACAGTATACCGGTTTTATAAGCATGGAGCTGGAGAGTCAATTGTATAGACTGGCCGACCTGATGAATTGGAAACTGATAGTATGTGTATACCCCGGATCCATAGTGGTGACCGGAGAGTAACCATTAGATTGCACCTGTGTTCTCGTAAAACGCTATCAGATCCATCGGTATCATAGAGAAGCGTATAAGGTCGTCTCCGAGACATGTTGACGATTATGATGTGGACATATAATAACCTAATTGAAATCAGGTTGAAAGTATTTATTGGTTGATTGCGTGGAGACTTATACATTCTGGATTCCATAAAGGATTCCTGCTGGATATTTATATGTATACTTTGCCTTGACTAAGGCCGTCGCGTATAATTATCAATGCAAGCCCTGGAGCTAAATGATAGAAATGATGTACATATCTCTATATATATGAAGGGAAGGCTGTGATTACGATATAAACCTGTGAAAGTGCTCTATATATATTATAACATCCATAACATCAAATAAAGCTGGATCTCACTACCCTTGCGTTATTCTTGGGCGGAAGCCTACCTCTGACTAGTTTACCCCACAGAGTAAGAGTGTAGAAGACGAATGTTGGACCCCATTTAAGTATACTAAAACGCTATGTTTGTATAGGACATTAACTATAGCCCAACCTTAAGGTTGTTAATCTAGGTATTGTCCATTTGAAGACCTAAACTCATCAGTAATGACAACTCTCAAGTCCTAGGTTGTCCCAATGACTACCTTATGCCACATAATTCTATTCCTCACTTGCTACCTATGGCACGCTACTGCCACCTGGTTTTAATATCTGCATAACTATATCTGTCATGAGATATACACTGGTGACAGGGAGCAGAGTGGTCTCTATACCTTTGGGGCAATCATTCTCACCCATTGGCAACTTATTTATAACAAGTAATGCTACTTAGTTCAGTCAAGACTAAACCAAATATGTGAAAAGGATGCCTCTCATTGAGAAGTGAACTAATTAGAGACTATATTCAATCACCATTCTCCACTCCATCTGCCATTATTCATTATGACTACCTATGTCGTCATAATGACTAGGCTCCTTGCTCTGGGTTTTCAGTGCAAGGTAAGCAAAGCTAAGGTTTCATCTTCTCATATTGTCCAGCCCTCGTGGCGCTGGGGGTTAGTCGCTCGCCTATGGCGTGCGCGGCCCGGGTTCGATTCCCGGACGAATTTCGTAGCCAAAATGGCTATGGTATCTTTCATTACCTTGTTAAAATATATAGAGACGTCTTGGTGTAAAAAATTAATTCTGAGCGTGCGTATATCCTGAGATATATGCACGGCAAATATCCACTCTCGGCACCGGAAACGCCAGAATCGTGGTATAACTCGGGCTAGCCCATACCTGGGGTATTACTGGTAATTGTCAGAGCTGCCAGGTGGGCCCTATGTGGGATTGGCCACCAATTTTAATATGAGTGTCATGTCTGCACCGTAAATCCTTCAGACTCAAACAGACTCAAAATAAGTTTAAGATATCACCAAAGCACCAAACCCTTATTACATAAGGCCAACATGTCTTCTATTAGGCCACCCCACCAGTATAATACCCTGTAATCTTCATAGGAATATACCGCATATATAGTCTTATACTGCTCTCTCCCTCGAGATATGCTTTTTGTCAAGGCATTATTTTCAGTTAGTTCCTTCTGGCTTATTCCACCAACACAACTTCCATGGTCACTTTGCAAATCCCTTTCCCCCACAAGAATGGGCTATATACGGGTTAAGTGGGCTAGTATTTTTTTCTGAACTAACCACTAGATTAATAAGGGGGTAGGCAAAAGGTCGTTAGAAATGTGATTTCGTTGCACCCCAAGCGTAACAGTCAAAACATGGTATCAAATGAAAGAAGACTCCTTGGGCTATCATCTGACCACATGCAAGACCCTGTAACCCCACAGGAGCATATAGTAAAATACTGGTTTCCATGGCAACATGTGTTTTTTTCAGAGTACATTATATTTCACATTTTCTTCTCTCCTTTCCATATGGATAGACATTGAGACCTACTTTTTTTGTATGATAAAGTAATGTGTATTCCCCAATAATGGATGATGACACCTTGACCTTTATAGAGGTCAAGGTCATCGATTTTGACCTTGAAAGTGGGGAAATCACCAATATGATGGTTTTTACTTTTTCTTTTCTCTTTTACAACTTAGGAATTGGTATATTTGGCCATTTTATGCCATAGTAATGAAGAAAACTGTCTTGCCTGACTATACTAGATGGAAAAATTGAGAATAGATGTGCTTTGGCATGGCTTATTTGAGAAATGATGCAGAGGTCTATTTGTGTATCTTTAGCATATTGCCTTGGGGTAAATGATCTTTGGATGATTTTGCATTGGTTACATTAGTACCTGTCATATTCCTCATGTGACCTTTGTCAAGGTCACTGAATTTGACCTTTGACCTTGTAGATGAGCAATCTTCCCCAACTGTAAATACAATAACCTATTTTTTTAACGCCGAAAGGCCCCGGACGCTGAGGCCTTATATTATTTTCACTTTACAGGAAGTCAGTACAGGTGCCCGCATTTTGTTTTAATGGGTGCCGCCATTTTGTTTTAAGCTGTCACCATATAAATCTATGCCTATGTGAAAACATTAATATTAATCAACCTTTCCTAGGTACTGATGTTGATTATGATCATACCAATCCCCCCTAACCTGGTTCTATTAGTTTGTTGCTAAAACAGTTGGTTGTCTAGCAACAGCTTTTTCTATTGTTTATCTGCCTAGCAACACACATTTCCATGCTCCTGGGGTTGATTTTAATCATACCTACCCTCCCTAAAATGGACCCAAGGAATTCAATGGTTCTATTGATTTGTTGCTAAGACAGCTGGTTGCCTAGCAACAGCTATTCTAATTGTTTATTTGCCTAGCAACACAGATTTCCATGCACCTGAGGTTGATTATAATCATACCTACCCTCCCTAAAATGGACCGAAGGAATTCAATGGTTTCGATCGGTCTGTTGCTCAGATAGCTGGTTGCCCAGCAACAGCTATTTTAATTGTTTATCTGCCTAGCAACACACATTTCCATGCACCTGATGTTGATTATAATCATACTTACCCCCCCCCCCTAACATGACTGTAAGTAATTCAATGGTTCTATTGGTTCATTGCTAATACAGCTGGTTGCCTAGCAACAGCTATTTTTATTGTTTATCTCCCTAGCAACACACATTTTTATGCTCCTGAGGTTGATTTTAATCATACCTATCCCCCCTAACATGGACCCAAGGAATTCAATGGTTCTATTGGTTTGTTGCTAAGACAGCTGGTTGCCTAGCAACAGCTATTCTAATTGTTTATTTGCCTAGCAACACAGATTTCCATGCACCTGATGTTGATTATAATCATATCTACCCCCCTAACATTGACCGAAGAAATTGATAGGAACTACCATATTTCAAGTAATATCCTTCCCCCAGATAACCCCTCCCCCCTGCTTATTTGGTGTCTTGAATGGGTCCCCTTCAAATGTAGCCTACCAACCATTTAGACATTATGTTCCTTTGTATGCAAGAATTGTGGTTGTTGCCACGTATCAAAATACCTGAGGCATTTTTTTTCGTGGCAGCAACCGCAATTCTTGTTAAAATATATATGCAGTTTTGGCTATTTTGGCCCAAGATTTCTCGTTTTGTTGCACTCTAAAGGCCAAAGAAAACTAAAAACGTAAAAAAGCTAAAAATTACATGTTTAACATGTCCCCCACTTCAACTGTGGCAGTTTGAGTCCATGCAAAATAACTTTTTCCCATAGTCACTGCCACCCAATTGACAACTCCCAGCCTCTCCCTATCCCTCGAACCCCATTCCTATCACTCCCACCCCATTCCTATCCCTCCCGTCCCCCCTATCAATCCCAACCTCTCCATATCACCCCCACCCTCTCCCTATCACCCTCACCCAATCCCTACCAGTCCCATCCCGCCCCAATCACTCCCACCCTCTCCCTCTCCCTGTCACTGCCACCCAATTGACATAACTCGCAGCCTCTCCCTATCCCTCGAACCCCATTCCTATCACTCCCAACCCCTCCCTATCGCTCCTATCCTCTCCTTATCACTCCCATCCTCTCCCATAACTCTCAACCCCTCCCTATCATTTCCACCCCATTCCTATCACTCACACCCCATCCCTATCACTCACACCCCATTCCTATCACTCACACCCCATTCCTATCAGTCCAATATATAATTGTTTAACCTGATTTCTATCATTCCCACTCCCTCCCTAACACCCTCATCCCCTCCCTATCTCTCCCCCGTCTCCCTATCACCCTCACCCCGTTCCTATCACTCCCACCCCTCCCTATCCCTCCCCCATCTCCCTATCACCCTCACCCCTCTGCCCTATCACTCCCAGTCCATTCCTATCACCCTCTCCCCTTCATATTACTCCTTTCCATTCCTATCACTCCCACCCAATTTCTATCACTCCCTCCCCCTCCCTATCACTCCTACCTAATTCCTATCACACCCATCCAATTCCTATCATTCTCATCATATCCCTATCATTCCCACCCCCTCCCTATCAATCCCCCTCTCCCTATCATCCTTACCTCTTCCTATCACTCCCACCTCCTCCCTATCACCCTCATCCTGTTCCTATCACTCCCACCCCTCCCTATCCCTCCCCCATCTCCCTATCACCCTCACCCCTCTGCCCTATCACTCCCAGTCCATTCCTATCACCCTCTCCCCTTCATATTACTCCTTTCCATTCCTATCACTCCCACCCAATTTCTATCACTCCCTCCCCCTCCCTATCACTCCTACCTGATTCCTATCACACCCATCCAATTCCTATCATTCTCACCATATCCCTATCATTCCCACCCCCTCCCTATCAATCCCCCTCTCCCTATCATCCTTACCTCTTCCTATCACTCCCATCTCCTCCCTATCACCCTCATCCTGTTCCTATTACTCCCACCCCTCCCTATCCCTCCCCCATCTCCCTATCACCCTCACCCCTCTGCCCTATCACTCCCAGTCCATTCCTATCACCCTCTCCCCTTCCTATTACTCCTTTCCATTCCTATCACTCCCACCCAATTTCTATCACTCCCTCCCCCTCCCTATCACTCCTACCTGATTCCTATCACACCCATCCAATTCCTATCATTCTCACCATATCCCTATCATTCCCACCCCCTCCCTATCAATCCCCCTCTCCCTATCATCCTTACCTCTTCCTATCACTCCCATCTCCTCCCTATCATCCTCATCCTGTTCCTATCACTCCCACCCCTCCCCCATCTCCCTATCACCCTCACCCCTCTGCCCTATCACTCTCAGTCCATTCCTATCACCCTCTCCCCTTCCTATTACTCCTTTCCATTCCTATCACTCCCATCCAATTTCTATCACTCCCTCCCCCTCCCTATCACTCCTACCTGATTCCTATCACACCCATCCAATTCCTATCACTCTCACCCTATCCCTATCATTCCCACCCCCTCCCTATCATCCTTACCTCTTCCTATCACTCCCACCTCCTCCCTATCACTCCCGGCTCTCCCTATCACCCTCATCCTGTTCCCATCACTCCCTACCCCTTAGGCATACTAACTTCTAAATTAAGCTGGCGGAAAGTGAAAGTGTATATAAGGTTTTCTCATCTGCAAGGTGGCCTTGACAAAGGTCAAGGTCAAATCCATATGAACATTTTAAAGGTTCTTATGTAATAAATACATAAGCCAAATATTTTAGTTATAATAAGACATTATGCGCAAGATACAAAAGTCAGGTCCTGAGATGAGCTATTTGCAATGTGTTGACCTCTGCATGAGATTTCATCTGACCCATGCAGAAGTGCATATATTCTGGATTTTTCCCCTCTTGTATAGTCAGGCAAGACAGTTTTCTTCATTACTAAGGCATAACATGGACAAATATACCAATTCCTAAGTTTTAAAAGAAGAAAAAGTAAAAACCTTCATATTTGTGATTTTCCCACTCTCAAGGTCAAAATCTGTGACCTTGACCTCTATAAAGGGCAAGTTGTCATCATCCACTATTTGGGAATACACATTACTCTATCATACTAAAAAAGTAGGTCTCAATGTCTATCAATATGGAAGGGAGAAAGGAAAATGCGAAATATAATGCACTCTGAAAAAAACACACGTTGCCATGGAAACCAGTATTTTACTTTATGCTCCTGTGGGGTTACAGGGTCTTACATGTTTTCAGATGATAGCCCAAGGAGTCCTCTTTAATTTGATACCATGTTTTGCCTGTTACGCTTGGGGTGCAACGAATTTCAAATTCTGAGTTGTGGGACCCTCTACTAGATGTCCGCATTGAGAGTACAGGGAATTTGATATCCTATAGACATTTTCTTATTTTTATCATAATTGGGCATAAATTTTCAATTATATTAATTAAGCCGTTGAGAATGGAACAGTTTTGCATTGGATGCAGCATATGGATGCAGCACAGATGCAGCATTAATGCACCACAGAAGTAGTATAGTATGTATCGGAACGGGACTATAGTTAAGTACTGTTTATTACTCAATCGACATGCAGCCAATCAGAGGCTTCCATTTGGTCACGTGACCCGTTGCCATGGTAACGTGACCTACTTAGGGCTCTCAGCCAATCAGAAGCCAGCATTCTGGGTGACCTACTGACCTACTTAGAAGCTCTCAGCCAATCAGAGGCCGGCATTCTGGTAACCATGGTAACGTGACCTGCTTACGTCACGTGACCTACTTAGGCTCAGCCAATCAGAAGCCGGCATTCTGGTAACTAGGGTAACGTGACCTACTTAGGGTTTGTTTGTAAACAACACCACGTGGCTCTCTTGTTTGTAAACAACACCACGTGACACGTGACTGTTTGTAAACAAACAACTTATATATAGAAAATAAACACAACAAGTTCCATGTTATGTTAAAATTATATTTTCAAAAAAAAAGCACATCTGTTACAGCGTCTATGTGTAACTACGCGCGTTCTCATTCAAACACTATAACACTATCATACCGTAGCAGCAGCAGGTAGGACTGGAAGAAAAGCAAGCGCACGAGCAGAAGCGACGACACCAGTTGCACCATCCGGCCGTCGCGTTGGTAGCCCTACTACTCGTCGCGCGTTCAACTGGAGGTTTAAGAGTGACAAATGACGATTCTTTGTCGACGCGACTGCTAACATCAGCATCGGCAGCAGCATCGGCAGCATCGGCAGCAGCATCGACAGCAGCGGCAGCAGCCTCGGCAGCAGCGGTAGCAGCAGTAGCAGCAGCTGTAGCAGCAGTAGCGTGAGCATTAGCAACAACAGCAGCAGCGACAGTAGCAAGGGCGGCAGAGCGGGCACTAGCAGCGTTATCAGCGGCGTCATCGGCAGCCGCAACAGCATCAGCAGCAGCAGCGTCGGCATCGGTGGCATGAGTAGCTGCATCGGCGGCAGCAACAGCAGCAGTCACAGCCGCAGCGGCAACAACAACAACGTCATCACAACCAGCGTCACTAACAGCCGCAGTAAATGCAGCAGTAGCACGCTGAGCAGCACTAGCAGCAGCAGTAGCAGAGGCTACAGCATCAGCTTCACATTCGCGCGCCGCTTCGTCATTCCGCTTCATGTCACGGTAGCAACTTTCCATCATGGGGATCTGCAAATTGAGGCGCGGTGCTGGTGGTGGTAGTAGTAGTAGTAGTAGTAGTAGTAGTAGTAGTAGTAGTAGCGTGAACGATGATGACGATGCCGAATACGGTTTCACTCCTCCTTATATACTCTTACTCCCCTCCCCCCCCCTTTTTTTTTCAAGCTACTGGCCAGCTGCCCCCTCACGGCAGGTCTTTAGATCAGCCTTAAGTCGCTTACTACGCGGCTCATCATCCCTCTAATCGCATTTTCCAGCCGCCGGCCGGCTGACTGCTGACGACAGGAGAGGGTGATTTGTTTTTCTTTAGATTTAAGCCGCTTACCACACGCACACCCTCTAGTCACAGACAGAGTGACAGAAAGGGAGGGGGTCGCTTTGTTCACGCTACCTGTAGTTGTTTTTCTATACACACGCTGAGCCCATGACCCGCTAATCCTTTATACAGGTAACACGCGTTCAACTAATTACTCTATTGTATGACAGTCGGTACACGGATTTAATTTTAAACCACCTTCCCATCTGGATCCATGTCTGGCGGGGTGGAAGGATCCAGCTGAAAAGCGTGATTAGGGCTTTTGTTTCTCTTATGATAGCAGCAGGTCAGCATGCGACAGCTGAAAATGTCAGACTCGCCGCTCCTATAAAAGACTGAGATGCGTCTCTCTTTCCACACACCCTTCTACCATCGCCGCCGACACCGCCACCGCCGGCCAGCCGACCGCCGCCACCGCCTGCAGTCACCGCCATCACGCCAGCAGGGAATTTCGAGCTGAGTCTGCTTATTGCTTATTTTTTTTCTTTGAGCTTTTTGTTTTTTTAAATTTTTATTTTCACTCAGTCTTTTTTGTTTCGGAGGAAAGAAATATGGCGCTGCAGAGGGCGCGAGTTTCTAAAAGACGGTCGCGCGAACAAAGTGCTCTCCTCAACTGCCCGGCTATTTTTTTATCTCAAAGGAGAGAGCGTCACGTAGTTGAGGTTCACGCTTCTCTTGAAGCGTACCGAATTCTCGAGAAATGCAAAGCTGAGCGCCATCGTCGTTATACAAGAGCGGAAAAGGAAAACGTAGCGACATGGCCGAGAGCCGTCTTCTCAGAACAGCATTTACTCTACTATTGCATAACAGCTGCTCTCAGCGCCCCCACTCGTTGGGCGTTTCATGAAAAGAAAAAGCGCCGCTACTCTCCTCACCCTGCCTCCTCTTATAAAGTGAGAATAAGTGCTATGAAACGATTCGACAAGCCGATCGGTTTCTTGGGAGCGACTGCAGCTCCCACTCGGTGGGCGCGCGTTGTGGCCGACGTGAACACGGTCTCTAAACGCTTCGACGTCGTCACTTGTTATCCCGCATATTGCAACGCAGCCGAATTGAAGAAGATAGGGACGCACTATTTTAAACCATACGCTCCAATATGTATTTGTCACCGCCGCGCTCACACGCCTTATTGCTTTTTCGAGACGATCGTGTCACAACACAGAAATAGAAAAAAAAACGGCAAAGCGACGAGCTTTGCCTAAATGATCAAAAAAAAAAAAAAAAAAAAAATTAATCTCCTCCTCCTCCTCCTCCTCCTCCTCCTCCTCCTCCTCTTCCTCCTCCTCCTCCTCTTCTTCTTTTTTTAAAAAAAAATAAATATTTGTATCAGACTCCTCTGGAGTCTGATACAAACATTTATGACTATTGAGTGAAAATAGAATTTTATCGCAAAAAAAAAAGAAAAAAAAGTCACTTCTGCCGCCGCTACTGTGACACCGGCCGGTATCAATAAAAAGGTCGGCTGACTTTTCTCCACAACCATTCACTACCGACCGTTCGAGTGAGAAACACAGCAGACAGTCAGACACACAACCGCTCTCTGACGCGTCCTGAAAAAAAACAAAAAAAAATGTCCAGTAGTAAAAGCAAACTCTTCACAGAAATTCATTTCGACGCTCGACTACAAGGACCCTTTAGTTGTATCATTAGCGGTCCGTCGGGTTGTGGAAAATCGCGCTTGGTGGATCAATTTCTGAGCGACGTGAACAATTTGGTCACGCCGCCGGTGGAAAAGACTTTTTACCATTACGGCGAGTGGCAACCTCTGTTTGAAAAAATGCAAAATCAGTACGGTGTGGAATTCAGAGAAGGTCTTCCTAGCAAAGAGTCTATAGCGGGAGACGTGGAAGTAGCAGAAGACGCTTTACGACCCCACACTCTACTGATATTGGACGATCTGATGAGCAGTTCCAATCAGCAAGTGGTAGCCGACATCTTTACTAAATACTCGCATCACTGGAACGTGAGCGTCATATACATCACTCAGAACCTATTCCAGAAATCACCCGACTTTCGAACTATGAGTCTGAACGCTCACTACATGATCGTTTTCAAGAACCCGCGCGACATGGGGCAAATAGCTAGTCTGTCTCGCCAGGTGTTTCCGTCCAACGCGGCGGCCCTCTCTAGTATATTTACCCATGAACTCAAGCGACCTCACTCATACCTCCTTCTGGACTTCAAGCAGTCAACACCTGACGATCTGAGAATACGCTCCTCTTTGACGTCCATACACTCTCAGCTAGTGTTCGTACCGCTAGACAAAAAAAAGAACAAGAGAAAGCAGTAGCAAAAAAAATGTCTTCTCATCTACTCGAAAGACACTTTGGTACTCTCAAGCACTTAGCTAAGTGCTCGCCAAAGGACTGCTCGCATCTAATAGACTCTGGAAGCGACGATCTGATCGCAGCGTTAAGTGAGATCTGTCACAATTTACTGGTAGGGAACATCCCGCTCAGCGACAAACAACTGGACAAGCTTCGAGAATCGGCTGACGTGTTGAGGGAGGTCGGCAAAAAATCTACGCCCATCAAAAAAAAGAGACGCGTCTTGGTACAAGAGGGAGGTTTCCTCATTCCGGCTCTCATAGGGATGGCCTTACCGCTTATAAAGAGCATTCTCCGTATATGAGACACCTCATTCGACACCTACTCGCCGACAGCACCACCACCACCACCACCACTACCGCCACCACCAGCGTCATTGCCACCGTCGTCCCCATGACGGACTCAGAGCAGCAACAACACTACAAACGTTTAGCGCTCGTGGATCCTGAGACGCTCTACAAATCATCACGAGCAGGTCTACTTCATCATGTGCCCGCTGCTGCTGCTACTACTAGCGCTGCTACTACTGCAGTCGCTGCTGCTAGTACTTCTACTGCTCCAAACCTTCCTCCTCTTCCTGATGAGCGCACTGAAAAGAACGAGAGTTCCGCTCCTGCCACCGCCGCCCGCCTACCTGCCGACATGGCCTATTACCACAAGCAGGCAGAACAGTCCCTTCATCCCGACGCGGCCTTGCACCAGGTGCTACAGTTTATCTACAGGGACTTGGATTTAGTGTTGAACGACCCCACTTTGGAATCGCGCGAGAAAATGTTGAAATACCGAAGGTTGTTGAATAGATTGCAATTTTTTCTCGCGAATCCCCACAACAGCAACATCTCTTCGTCCTACTCTTCTTCGCCCCCGGCTCACCTCCGTCAGTCTGCTGAAGAGGCCAGCGCGTCCCTACTCGAGCGGTTGGTGAACCAAGTTCCCAAGAGGAATCGCACTCGGACCGTGGCGCTGTACAAACAATTGGAGAAATCCGGTGTGATCAAGTGGAACGAGGACGGTGCGGTGCGCGAGATGTCGGGTCGGAGAATACCACCTGAGCATCGCATCAACATAGTGGACTTACTGAACGACGCTGCCAGGTTCAGGAAGACGGCGCCCAGACCGGCGGGCTACTCGCCGTTCACGAAAGCGCTGCGCGAAGCAGTTCCCACAGACTCCTTGATCGGAAACCATCTGTATAAAGCGAGCGGACCTGGCCGAAGTTTGGACACACGGCTTGCTGACAGAGGTTGGAAACGACCGAGCTTCGACTCGGATGAAAGAGAAGCAGCAGCAGCAGCAGCAGCAGTAGCAGCAGCAGACTCTTCTCTCCAGGTGGACGATCAATCCTCTGACGACGAGGAGGACGACAGTGAACTTTTCCAAACTCCGACTTCCTATAGGAGCGTGGCGAGTAAGAAAAGGAGAGGGCGCAACCGCCTAGCGGCGAGCTCGTCGTTCACGCCCTCAACAGGCCCACCATGGGCAAACCAGTGAAGAGACTGACCAAGAAGGAAAAAGAAAAGAAGCGCGTAGTAGCTAGATATACCGACGTCAAAGCGCCCTCCAGTTTCACTAGCGTGACTAAACTCCAGAAACATCATTTTCGCCACCTGAACCCGGCCGTCATCCGAGATGCTTTAGTGTCGCTGGACGCCTACACTAAACATAAACCCATTCGGAGAAAATTCGCAAGGAACAAGACTATAACCGGCGCAATCGATCAGCAGTGGCAGATAGATCTGATGGACATGCAAGCTTTGGCGTCTCACAACGACCGCTTCCGGTACGTGGTGACGGCGATCGACGTTTTCTCTAGGTACGCGTGGGCCGTTCCCATTAAATCCAAGAGCGGCGCTGATGTCACCGAGGCCTTCCGAGAGATGACAGGCACTGGCGAGAGACGACCGCGCACTGTTCAGACAGACAAGGGGAAAGAGTTTTTGAACAAGATCTTTCAAGATCACTTGAAGAGCGAGGGCATAGAGTTCTTCACTGGCGAGAACGACGACATCAAAGCTAGTCTAGTGGAGCGCTTGAACCGCAGTCTGAAGGAGAAGCTGTGGCGTTATTTGACACACAAGCGCACGTATCGCTACGTAGACGTACTGCACCATGTAGTGTCTTCTTACAATCGCACTCACCACAAGACGTTGAAAATGGCGCCGGCTCAAGTCAGCTCGGAAAACAGCGAAACAGTTTTCTACCGACAAGATCTCCCAACTAACAAACAAATCGACGAAATATGGAAAAAGAAGAAAAAAACAAAGACGTCCGCCGTCGACGTCATCGCTCCGGGTGACAGAGTGAGGATGTTGAGAACTAAAGGCGCCTTCGACAAAGGGTACGAGGGAAACTGGCGCGAGGAAGTGGTCGACGTTGCTAAGACGTTGGGAAGCAGAGGGTTCGAGCTGAAAGACGACAAGGGCGAGGAGATAAAAGGCGTCTTCTACCCGGAAGAGGTTCAGAAGGTGTACAAGAGTCGTTACGACAACAACTACCTGATAGACGAGGTGTTGCGCCGCAAGACCGTCGACGGTAAAGAGTTAGCTTTCGTACGTTGGTTAGGTTACGACGACAAGTTCAACGAGTGGATCCCCGTCAAAAAAATAACGTAGAAAAAAAAAAAAAAAAAAAAATGAACATCACTCTACCTAGCAACAGCTCTATGGAGTATTATCCTGACAACAGCTTGACGTCTTTCCGAACTCACTTCGACTCGCCGCTCCTTCTGCCCGAAGCGTACGAAGCGGCTCTGACTGAGATCATCCTCCCTACAGAATGGACTAACGTGCACGACGACGACTTGATCATCGTTGTTCCTCTGCGCACCAAAGGTTCGCTAGAGGAGGCGATCCAGGTTTTAAAAGAAACTAAATTCTCCGAAGGAAAAAAACCACAGGTAGACTGGAAGAGAATGAAAAACGCGAACGGTCTGAGCAAGCTAACGTTCAGCTCAAAATTCCCGCTGAGCTGGAAGGAAGCGAGCTATGTAACGGTGGAAGAGATATCAGACACGTCGGAAGAGCAGCAATTGAAACCGGAAACAAAAAGGTTCAAGAGAGAGGTCGACTTGAGACAGACGAATGCCGTATACAAGCAGTTCTTGTCCCCGGCGGTGAAGAAGAAGACGATCAGCCATCAAGCAAGACAGATGATCGAAAAGATGGAGAAGGACATGGGAGTGCGCAGTTTCATGCCAAACATATTCGAGATACCTCCTATTTTCACCGGAAGCAACCACACCCTAATCGAGCGCTTGAGTGAGACGTTGCGAGATGACAGACTAGAGGGCGACAGCTTCTTGCTCAAACCGATGCGGATCTTATCGTACGACGCCAAGACGAAACGCGTCACCATCAAACCGCCGAGACACTGTGCTGTCCTGCTGAGTCAGCATCTCGCATGCGTTCTAGGCTTCGGAGAGAAGACGTGTTTCGCGTCGCCGACTACCGGCGCCTACTCGATGGATGTTTACGGGGACGTGCACTCTGTGTACATATACACCGACATGATCCAGGAGAGACGTGTGGGCGACATGCAAGTGCCGCTGTTGCGCTGCGTGGCGGTGGACAGAGGCGGGAAGCGTCGAGGTGGCGTGCAAGCTATCAGTTTTCCCCATTTGGATTATTTCCCCTTGAAATCCAAGAGGTTTACCGAGGTCGGCATCTATTTAAGAGACCGATCCGGTCATTCCATCCCATTCGGTAGAGGCGAGGTGACCGTGACACTTCATCTGAGACCTATTGAGCGCTGAAAGAGAGAAAAATGATGCGTCAACGCGTTCCGTACTTTCCACCCAGGCGCACCGTCGGCAGAGGGTACAGCGATTACTACAACGCGCAGCTGGGCAACGGCGTCAACGTGTACAGCGGGCGCTCTTTCCAGAGCGGGCACGGTTTAGGCGGCGCTCTGTTAGGTCTGATGCGCTCGGCTACCCCGCTATTGAAGTCGGTGGGAAAAACGCTGCTCCGCGCCGGTGTGGGCGTAGCTAAAGATGTGCTGGCGGGTCGGACTTTAAAGAGCAGCGTGAAAGACCGAGGCGCAGGCGCTCTGAAGAGACTGGCGAGTACGGCGTTCTCGGGAGGAAAGACGCCTGTCGCGTCTAAGAAAGGGTCGAAACGTCGCCGGCATTCTCCTCAGACGGGCGGTGGCTCTTGCAAGAGACGTAGAGGGGATGTATTCGACCGGTAAGCGCCTAGGCGTTCAGGTATAAATAAAAAGACTGGAGGCGGCCGGCGTCAGTCTGTCGGCCGCATGAAGAGCGAACACAATGGCTTACGTACACGAGAGCAGTAACGAGTGCGCGCTCTCTGAGCTCGACCTGCACACCGTAGCGCCGACTCAGACTACTATCTTAAAGTCGTCTTTCCTGGGGATAGAAACAAAAAACTCTTTAGAGGATGGAGGTAACATAAATTTCACCATCAACAAGTCGCAAGAGTACACAGACCTGAACGAGAATTACCTTCATCTGGAATGTCAAGTGCTAAAGGACGGAGCGGCGATCGAGGACACCGACGCGGTAGCTCCGGTGAACAACTTGGCTCACTCGCTCTTCAAAGACGTCCAAGTCTCCATCGGCGGTTTCAAAGTGTCTGGCAACACCGAGACCTACCCTTACCGAGCTTACTTGGAAGGGTTACTCAACTACAACAAAGACGTGAAGGACGGCGTCATGAGCGCCCAGGGGTGGCATGAAGATACGCCCGGTCAGTTTGACACGTTGACTGACGCGAATGCGGGGTACAAAGCGCGCAAGAAGCTAATCTCCAACAAGCGCTTTTCGCTGATGGCGCGACTGCACTTTGACCTGGCTCATCAACCGAAGCTCATCGTTGGAGAGACAGAAATCAATCTCACTCTGAAACAAGCGGCGCCCTCTTTCTATCTGATGTGCGCCGCTGACGGAGGCTACAGCTTGAAGATCTACAAAGCAAAGCTCTACGTGCGACGCGTGCTGGTGGCGGACGCTGTAGCGGAAACGCACGAGAGAGCGGTGATAGAACACGGGCCCTTCGACTACCCGGTGAACAGAGTGGAGGTGACGACCTACGCCATCCCTCAAGGTAACAGAGATCACAGCTACACGCACTCCAACACAGGCCAGCTTCCCAAGTCGATGATGATTTGCTTCCTTGACCACGACGCCTTCAACGGTAGCTACACCAAGAACCCGTTCGAGATGAAGCATTACGACATCAGCTCGCTTCAAGTGATAGTGAACGATCAGAAAGTGCCGAACGACGCCTACGTGCCCGACTTTAAGACCAAAGCGGCCGTGAGAGAGTACTTGGCGCTACACACGGAAACGGGGATGTACGAGGGCGCGCGCTCCTGCGGTATTTCATACGATCAATTCCTGAACGGTTACACGGTGTTCCCCCTCGACTTAACCCCAGACAGATCGCACGACGGGTGTCGCGTGAACCTTATAAGAGCGGGTCAGCTGAGGGTGGAAGTCAGTTTCCGCTCGGCGCTACAAGCGACAACAACGGTGCTACTCTACTTGGTGTACGACAACGTCGTCGAGCTGACCCGAGATCGACACCCCGTCACCGACTACCACATGAACTGAAGACAAGACGGCGGTACTTGGCGTATCGTATGAACACGCTTGAAATAAGCAGAGTGTTGAAGGAAAACGTTCACACAAAACATCGTTTCCTGGGCGTTTTCTCTTGTGACACTATTCCGAAGCACCCTATCAAAGACACTTGTTTCGTGAGCAACACAGATCCGCAACATTTACCAGGTCAGCATTGGGTGGCGTTTTACGTGTCGAGCACGGGTGAAGTGTACTACTTTGATTCCTTCGGCTTACCGCCGCTGAGTGCGGAGTTCTTGTCTTTCGTGGAACGCTCTGCTCCGTTCAAGTGGCAAAGAAACCGCATTCAACTACAAGACACTTCTGCTGACACCTGTGGACCTCATTGCGTTCATTTCCTAATTGAAGCATGTCGAACAAGAAACCCCAAGAAGTGCGTCATGCGCATGAGCAAAATCCCAAAGCTGAGCGACCGGGCCGTGAGTCAGAAGCTATCGATGATGCTGTTGTGACGGGTTGTTGCGATGGCGGCCGTTTCATGGAGGCAAAGATTCTCTGCCTTGCCGAAATGGTGTTGGATTTATCCAAAGTCGTGCAATGTCTATTGGAGAGAAGTCGTCCGGGGTGTGGTGGTGCGAGTGACGGCGGCGTGAGACTTTGCGGCCTGTTGAGTTGCTGCAAATCGAAGAAGCAAGCTAAAAAAGCATAAACTTGTGTGTTTTTTCTGATTGAAATGAAAATAAAGAATAAAATGAAAAGAAAAGAAATTATCTTGTTGTGTTTTTATTTCTATATATAAGTTACATAACTTTTTTTTGTTTGTTTGTTTACAAACAGTCACGTGTCACGTGGTGTTGTTTACAAACAAGAGAGCCACGTGGTGTTGTTTACAAACAAACCCTAAGTAGGTCACGTTACCCTAGTTACCAGAATGCCGGCTTCTGATTGGCTGAGCCTAAGTAGGTCACGTGACGTAAGTAGGTCACGTTACCATGGTTACCAGAATGCCGGCCTCTGATTGGCTGAGAGCTTCTAAGTAGGTCAGTAGGTCACCCAGAATGCTGGCTTCTGATTGGCTGAGAGCCCTAAGTAGGTCACGTTACCATGGCAACGGGTCACGTGACCAAATGGAGGCCTCTGATTGGCTGCATGTCGATTGAGTAATAAACAGTAGTTAACTATAGTCCCGTTCCGATACATACTATACTACTCACAGATGTAGCGCTGATGTGAACACCCACTCTTAGAAATGGTGATTAGAACGAAGATCTCTGAAGGGAATGTGTATAATGATTTGCACGGGTGTAACAGGATATGAGTTGTTGTAAATATTCGTGTTGTTGTTGATATTGATGCTAATATAGCTGTGGGAGAGAGGAGGATGAGCGGTAGGCAGGATGCTCAAGGGGGTGGCATATCTTTGTATTTATAAGGTCATCTTCGAGGGGGTGGGGCCTACTAGTAGGCATATACTAAATGATATCACGCTGCGTGCACGGACTGTAACATTCGTGTAACAGTTATCAATCAGCATCATACAACAATGGTCAACAACAACAACAATTAACAACAAACCACACCCAACACATTGAATGTGCACTGTAACAGTCCTGATTGAGAGGAAACGACACATAAGCAAGGCAAACACATCTAGACCGTGGGACACCTCAGTTATACCTTATTGTCTAGCTGTCTGCATATGACGTCTGTATACAGGAAGGGGACGGATGTAGTATGCAAGTGGGAGGTAAAGCCCTTTAAGGATTGCACGCTGCATTCATACATCATGCCCCCATAGGGATGGCGTACTTGATGACAGCCCTGGCGCAGACACTCACCAGGGCTGCATTTATGCATCATGACGACAAAGGACATGACACATTATCCACATTAGGTTAATCATTTAACTGCCGCATCGTACCTTAATGCACAATGCCCTTGTTCGTCATGACCTTTTCATGCAGCCCTGGTTACTTACTTGCCATTTCTGCATTAATTCATGCATCATAACGAACCGTCCGCAGTGTATTAACTTCAAAGGGTCGGCATGATGCATGAATGTAACCCTGGTGGGTTACTTGCCAGGGCTGCAGTCATGCATCGCGATTAGAAGGGCCCAGTGCATGCACTATGCGGCTCTAAAACTAGTAAAAGAGATAAAGCACGATGCGATCCTTAAAGGGTTATACGATTTAGCGTCCATGCATGGGTGGATCTGATGTGTGCGTGCTTGGGACGTTGCGGGAGGTGGTCGTCCTTAAACGTGAGAATAACAAACAGAATAAAGGAGTGGGGGTGATCGGTTTTATATCAGTCTGCATCTGTCAAGTGAAGGACACACTGTGGGAACTATAGATTTTCACAAGAGCCAGCAAAGTGCGGAATAGGTGTTACTCGGGTAAGTGAGGCTGTGATTATACTTTATATGCTCAATAATTAAGCGGATATTGGTCATTTATAGCAGCATTATAGAAGATGATGATACAATCTATCTTAACAATAATATTTTGGCTGATCATAATCCATTTCTAAAAGCACATTGGTAAATAATTCTTGAATATTGATATAATCATATACCTACTAAAATTGAAGAATTGGCGTGTCCTGAATAAAGGTGCATTGCAGATATCTGTACAGGCAAAGGAAAGGTCAATTAAAGAAAATATATATCAGCTTTCCAGTGATTAGTAGATATATCTCTTCTAGTTTTCGAAAACTGGTATTTCGAATATGGGCAGGGACTGTCTGATTCCAATTGTCAATAAGCTCTTACTGTTTTAAGTATGATCTCGTTGGCATAATTATCAAATAAACTTCTTTTTTTTCAAAAGTGTTTGGTCACAGCTTTAATTATAAAATTATTTACTTTTTGGTTTTAGGGTACACATTCTTGTTACCCTTCTACCAATTGGCTTGTTTGAGTTTTAGATTAGAATAGAATGACTCTTTAATATGTTTCAATGGTGACCACTACGCACAAGGGCACCCATTTAAGCCCTAGCCCTCTATGTAGGCCTATGGATGCTCTGCACCAAAAGTTAAATTCTATTAAGTTTTCTATAGTCAATTCTTTGTTCCATTTCGGACACGTTTGACAATAATGGCGCCTATATTATATGCTACATCAATTTATTTAACTTTCGGGCTGTTATGGAACAATTATAGACAAATTCCCAAATTAGAATTGGTAGAGTAGTGAAACTTCCTATAGGGAATACGTACTGCGTATATGACATCAATGGGATGAGTTAGAGATCAATAATCTTTTCTCATGTTTCTCATAATACCGTTTGAACATTATAATCCGTTTATTCATTTAGATTAACAAGACAGACACAATACAACCATGTATACAGAGATGTTGACAGGTGTTGCTGTAATACTGCTATGTGTAACGTCATTCTCTGATACCAAGGTAACACAAAGTTCTCGTCTACAATATATCATGAATGATGATAATGTTCCAATAGTATTTTATTTCAGTTATATGTCAATTGTCATGCACTACTAAGTATCGAACACTAAACATCAGTGAGTCAAAAACACAATGTATGATTAATGTTATGGGAATAACACTATTAAAGGAACATAAAGCCTTGGTTATAACATAAGATGTATATAGTCCCAAGAGACATGATTAATTCCCTACGTCTTTTATAATCAACGTCATTTATGCATTTACTTTTCTTCATTACATTAAAGCCCCTACTCCTCGACCAGAGTTCTTCTATTGAATTCCCTAATCCAGGAAACGCTGGAAATGGACATCCCCACTTGGGCATTAAACCAGCCTCCTCAACATCACCACCCAAGGTTAAAATCAGCCAACAACCAAAACACAGGAACCAGCGTTTATCCGCCACATTGTCGTCTGCTCAGATGTCAGCAAACAACGACAGAGGACGTACACAGGTTCTTGTGATGTCAGCATCAGATTGCTTGGAGGGACCTTTGGAAATACAAATACAAAGAGCAAAAACAAGCAATACTACTCCAGAGCCACAGCTATGGCGGATTTGTGACTAATTTATTCATCACACATCTACAATATAAATATTCATTACCCGGATGCCCTATATCAAATGCGTGTAGGTACATTGTAAGCTCTCCGTGTAGGCCTACGCCTCCCAAGAGAAATTGAGAAAGCCAGAAGGGATCAAGACTTGGTTGGGAAATATGTTATAGTCCGAAAGCGATATGTGTTGCTTGTGTAAATAGGACTTCATTATCACCCCATCCCCTTTCATATATTGATACATAAATCTAAATATCTCCGTCCATGAGTGATAATGGACTTAAAAAATAAGTTATAGGGGGCCTATGGCTATATATCGGCCCATCAGGTATGCATGCAAACTATAATGTGAAGGGCTATAGTTATGTAAATTGTCTCAGCTGGGGTTAGCCTAGACTGGGGTAAATATACGTCACCGAATAGAAGAACTCGACTAGATCTCCTGGATCAAAGGAGTGTCAGTGCTCTTTACCCTGGATAGAGCGCGCGAACAGCTTCGATCTCCAAGCAGTGTTACCCGGTGTGAGACGCAGCAAAGTAAGACTCTGCTGGGAGAGTGATATCAGCCGCTTATTCCCGTTGGTTGTACCAGCGAAACGGACACTGTCATGGCTGCCTCCATGGAAGTCGCACGCTGAGAGTTCTCCGCAAAAGGTAGGGGTTTTAGTCATCTTTTACTGCATATATTAAGAAGAACTTGCTACACTGCCGAGAAAACAACATTGAGGTTATTGTGGTACTAGATCTAAAACGATAGCATGAGTAAAAGTAGTTTTAATGAGGTGTGAAAATGGATGCTCACCCACCGGCCTCCCTGGCCGCGGCCTAAGCCGCATCCCAAGGCCAAACCAGGTGATGATGTGTATTCTCTAATCTCTTTAGCATTTTTGTGGTACTGTGGTTCAACCCATATTGAATATATTCTGTCAACCCATTTGCCTTGGACATGTATATGTTGATAAGCGGTCTGATAATGTTACCAAGACCTTTATATGTATTATAAGGGGCATATTACACTATCTGAACAGCCTTGTGAGTTGCAGGAGTGCTAGCCTGGGGCTGGGGCTGGGCTCAGGAGTAAGTACCTAGCTACTGCTAGGCTAAAAATAGACAAAATAGATGTCAGCAGTGCAGCTGTACCCTACCTGTGCATCTTGCATTTCCAGTGCTTAATAGCGTACATGCGTGTATAGGCCTATGCCTCTACAGTCTACACAGTGCTATGCCAGCAGACCATAGAGTATAGCTATTGGTAGAGAACCCTTTGAAATGTTGATCTCACTACTTTAGAAGCCCCGCCAACAGCCTCAATTTAATATCATTTAGGGAATACATGTAACTTTGTAAGCATGGACCTCTACTATAGATCTATACATCTTGTACATTTCTATGATGTAGATACCGGTAGTAAAGTTGTGGGGGTTCAAATTCCACATGAGAGGCTTAGCAGATTTAGTTTGCAACCACCTGAGTCTTATTTAATTATGAGATAAAATGTAGGGGCCTACCTGTTTTATTCTAATACTTGGATTATATGGCATTTCTAAATGGATCTATGTCTATTTCAGACCTGTATATACTCTCTCACTGACTGGAGAAGAACCCATCAGTAACCATGGCGGTGGTCGGTGTCCAGCTCGTCATCAGTATGGTGATGGCCAGTCTTCTCTCCAAACTCTCCACTCACATGTCCTTTGGCCGCTGGCTTCTCGTCAACAAGCTGGTACGCTACCTCCATCCAACGGACGAAGAACTTCGGACGCTGGCCAAAATTCCGACTGATACCGGGGGTAAAGGCGGTCGTGGCCGGAACAAGCAGCCCACCAAGAATGACGCCTTCACTGTACCGAAGAGTCTGGAGTTCCAGATGGAGTGTGCACCTATTGGTCAAAAGGATGTACTGCCTTTGAAGTTCTTCTTAGAGTTTCAATGGCTGATGGATTTCTCTTTCGTATGCGTGCTAATCTATCTGATGACGGAGCTTTACTATGCGTTGATTCAGCCCGAAGACGAGTTCAACCTCAGTATGATGTGGTGTCTGCTTGTCATCGGCTTCTCCGTCAAGATCATGTTCTCATTAACACTTATCTACTTTCGCACCGAGGAGTCAGGAGAGCGAATTCTCATTTTCATCTTCGGAATGCTTTTCCTCATATTTGCAATGGGCATAATGATGACAAATGAGGACAATTTGGAACTAGGCCTTGAACCAGGCTACCACAACTTCACAAGGGGAGCGAAGCACTTCATGGAAAAGCAAGGAATTGGTTCACATGGCCCGGCAACTTTGACAACACTGAAAATAATTCTGGCCATCACTGCTACCATTTTGGGGGCTTTCCTGACCTTCCCTGGATTACGATTGGCCAAGATGCATACAGATGCATTAAAGTACACAAACAACCCCCTCCTCAGCATGTGCTTAACGCTGAATCTCGTCTTTCCAGTTCTGATTGCGATCATGTGGGTCAAACCAGTCATGCGCGATTTCCTTGTGAGGCGGAGTCTGTATGGAATGCCAGAGCTACTGACAGAGGACCAATTTGATGCAATACGGATAATCGTCCTCCTCTTTTTCTGCTTATTCCGTTTCTGCCTCATGTGGACGCACTTACAAGCTCATCTCAACCTGGCCGTAGAGAAAGTGGACCAGCTCAAGAAAGAGGCAGGTCGTATTTCTACCATCGAGCTTCAGCAGATGATCACCCGCGTCTTCTACTATCTGTGTGTCGTGGCGCTGCAGTACATTGCCCCTCTCATCTTCCTCCTATACTCAACCCTCATGCTGAAAACACTCGGTGAGGTGGACGTTCTAGCGCCATTCGGTGTCAAAATACCACCCCTTACCAATGTCAGGGTCGCTAAGAAAGACGCCGCCTCACCGTCCAATCTGGAGGAGACAATTACACAAACAGCGGCACAATTTCAGATCGCTCTTGCCTCGCTGCGTGCAGTGTTCACTCCGCTGTTCTTCCGCGGAGTACTCACCTTCTTTTCCTGGTGGACATGTGTATCATGGTTCACAACGACAGCATTTGGCTTGATGTACTACCAATACTTTGCAGTTTAAACTAACTGAAGGTCAAAATGAGAATATTTTGCCAGTCATTGAAGTGAATTGACAAATGGGAAAAATGGCTAGAAAGTGAAGTATGAAATGTTGGACCCAAACCCATACCAAGTCAATTTGTATGATTTGCCTTGAATCCATTTGGGCTGTGAGTGTATGTACATGTATTGAGAGTGTTTTTGGAAATGTATGAAAAGTCAGATATCTTGGTCCATCTGGTTCTATCTTAAAATCAATTACATGTATCGGTAAATAACAAGCTGGCCCCAACTCGCGCTTGGACAAAGTCCGAGCGACATCGCTGGTATTTAGGAGGCCATGACCGCATCACTTCCCCCGTATATTGGGGGGGATTCGTACGCGGTACCCATCTGCACTTTTAATGCAACAGCACCAAGCGCACAGGAACTATTTTAACCAGCAAGCTTTGGTGCCAGCGATGACGCTCGGGAAACGAGGTCGAGGTGGTGCGAGCTTGGGTAAATAATGTTAAGACGACAATGATTTCCTGGAGCAAATGTGAAGAATAATTTCCTCAATTATTATCGCCAGTTTCCAACAGTAAGTGGTCCATGTGCAGTTTGGTCATGAACATTTGGCGAGAGGACTGTACGAAGTAAAGAGATTGTGCAGGAAAATGGTTACTTGAAATTCACAGTTGATTTAGAAGGCACTGTTTAACATCTGCACTTTGCAGTGTTGGGTCTTTGAGAAAGGTACGTCTGAAGTTATAATGAAACGAGTAAATGTAGCATCACATTATGTTTGATCGTGCTAGTGTTCTTTTCTTTAATATGTCCCTGCTTAGTTTTACCAGTAATTTAAGCCCCTATAGAATTTGCAATCAGAGAATTAACTTGTGTTTTGTTAACCTCCCATGCGTGTTGCTTTAGGACCTCCATATCAAGCTGGCCCCAACTCGCGCTTGGACACGTCCGAGCGAC
Organism: Harmothoe impar; assembly: GCA_947462335.1. Taxonomy (NCBI): domain Eukaryota; kingdom Metazoa; phylum Annelida; class Polychaeta; order Phyllodocida; family Polynoidae; genus Harmothoe; species Harmothoe impar. The sequence continues at coordinate 56,070,034 of OX381708.1, read as the reverse complement.
ATCGCTGGTATTTAGGAGCCCATGACCGCATCACTTCCCCCGTATATTGGGGGGGATTCGTACGCGGTACCCATCTGCACTTTTAATACAACAGCACCAAGCGCACAGGAACTATTTCAACCAGCAACCTTTGGTGCCAGCGATGACGCTCGGGAAACGAGGTCGAGGTGGTGCCAGCTTGCCTCCATATGTCATGATCTCCTCATATAAGACTTATGGGTAAAATCTGTTTTAGGAAATAAAAGGATAACAATGTTTCCACTCGTTACTTTTTTTTCTGTTCAATGAGAAGACTATGTCAAGACAAAGTGGTTTCAGTATAGTTTAATCTTGCATCAGAATTAACAATTTTATTAAGTACCGTATTCGACGTAATAAGCGCCCCCCCCCCTTTTTCAGATTTTTTCCAATTTTTTAAAAATGTGATCCTCCGATTTTGGTACTGATTTTCACACCTGTGTGCAATATAGAGCACTTCACACCTGTGCAGGTGTTAAGGCCAAGTCAGATGTGAAGTCATAGGGGTGTGTAGAAGCCTTGTAGAGGCCACTGAGGTCTGCATATCACAGCCATGGGGGGCGCTTATTAGAATGAATATTTGAGGCCGATTTTTCCACTTAAAATAATTTTTTAAGCGCCCAGGGCGCTTATTACGTCGAATACGGTATTTCATTTCTTGACTTAACCGGCACATTCATTCAGTTCATATGTACACCACGCTTCATGATAATGAATATATACAGGTGGGATCAAATTTGATAAATTATTCCACACTTACACCACCTCTTGCTCCACTATGGATAATTGATTTACAGTTTGACTGACATTCCATTTCATATTCAATTTGTACATCGCTTCAGACACTTCATTCAAGATAGCTCCATTACAACACGTATGCATGCAACATTTTCAGTAGTCCTACTTTAAAGTAGGCAACTGTCCATTTGCAGCTTTCCAACACCCCCTTCCCTTAAATAAAACTGAAACAAATCCATATCAACTTAGGATCCCATAACAATGGCAATGCCCTATATTATTACTATTGGTCAGCATACAGTCGTCGGCTGAATCACAGAATATGGCTGCTTGTTAGCGAGTAAGTCCTCAATGTATTTGGTCCGTTTATATTGCACATGATCTAAGAAGTGTTGTATGCGCTGTAGTCTGGCCTGCCGGTAGCGCTCTATGCGCTCCTGTGTGCTGTGTGCACAGACCGTCTCCCCACGGGCCCGTTCTGCCTCCTGCTCCACCAGCACACACTGGTAGTCTGAGTCCCGTGCTCGCTGCTCCTCGTTAAAGCTGTGCTCGTCTCGCGCCTCCTGTCAAGTAACATAGGAAGTTTAGTATTGTTGAATCAAACTTAAAGATTGTAAGGAACAGAAGAGATATACTACTACATGTTCCAGTAGTGTACTGCTAATATTGTAATAGTAATTTTTTTTTTTTTTTTTAACCAGCCTCCGACAAAAGTGCTTAGTGGACCCCTAACATAAAAATGTATTGGTTGATCTGGGGGAATTAGGGGAAGAAATTTTGAAAAAAAAAAAATGAGGCGAGCGAAATCCATTTCCATTTCCGAAAATAAGCTGCGCGAAATCCATTTACCAATTTTTTTTTTGGTGTGGCCTTATATGCGATGTGCTTACCTGGATAGCTGTATAATTCTTTTGATAGTGAAGAACTCCTGCGAACAGGTGCCATATACTGAACTCTGGCCACAGGACTCTTATGAAGGACAACACAGAGAAGGAACTCTGAAAGTACAAACAGAAAAACATGAGCACACACAGGAAAGCTTTTTAGTACTATTTCAACAACGTTTACTTCCTAGCGCAAGTCTCTGGGCTCTCTTATCTATGTTATTTATCATATAAATGGTTTATATTACCTTTAAGGGCCAACAAGTTGGAACCCCTACAATAACAGTCGAGACAGGTATTTAACAGCTGGGGGGTTATCGTTTTAAGGGCGCTCATGAATATGTAATGCTAGCTGTGCAGTCCAGACTTTTTACAGGATCTTTCCCTGGGGACGAGGCTTTTGCGCAAAGCTAACTATAGACAATGCTCGCACCATGGCATCAACTATAGTTGATGCTCGCGTCACCATGGCATCAACTATAGTTGATGCTCGGCCAGCCATGACATCAAATATCGTTGATCAAGTTGATACACGCCCATAAAATTAAAGGGTTACACACTGGGTCACAGCGCCGGACCGGGTGAGTCTGAAAGGGTAACTGTAACTCAGCCTCTACTGCTGTGCCCCAATCATAATGCCGATTCTTAATGTCTACCGATAGTATATGAACTGATTCAATCCATCGGGCATAAATCAATATACAGTACACACGTGTTTTGTTGTAAAGGTCCACTCACCTGCCATAACAGGAAGTCACTGAGCCGCACCTCACCGGAAGTCCTGACGAGCAGGTCGGGGTCACGTGACATACTCGTGTACAGACACTTCTCTAGTAAATGTTCACTTATATCACTGGAAATTAAAGACATAAAAGAAGAGTTAGTTAGTATTGGCCACCAATAGCAATTGTCGTAAACTGTTTGCATTATATATGTATGTGGGACTGTATCCATTAAACTATTTAGTCGTCAGAACTCTTTGTATAGAACTCTTCGTAAGTAGGTATTTTACAAAGTGTTGCCAGTGCCTAGCCCTTGAAGGACGGCATGATGCCTCAGTGCTTCATCTCCATTTGTCAGCATGATGTGCCAATGCAGCATCAGTGAGTAACTCGCCGTCACGGTGTAACTCGCCGGCACGGTGTAACTCGCTGGCACCGTGTAAGCGGATCATGCGGCCTCTTTGGGAATCTATCAACCTGGTAGGGTCAGCATGATCCATTAACGACGAAAAAAGGGTGTATTAAAGCACTTTGCTGCCTTAAAAGGGTTATACATGTCTGGGCCTCACCTTTCTAAGATCATCCCTTGTTGTACCCCCTCAGCAGTCTCCCTCATAGCTGCACACATCTCGTCTCGCGACGTGTATGAGAAGCACACGTTTAATATAGCTCTGAAACATATCAACAGTACAATAATATTTAGCATTGATATACAGTATAGTTTAGGATACGTAACATCATATATACAAGAGTTAACTGCTAGTGGTGACTTCATTGTAAATCCTGAGATGCATATCTTGCTTGTCGGAAGTAGAAAGTCCTCCAATCTTTGCAGTTTCTCTTAGGGAAATTAATATGATTTTGATATTGAAATCTTAGGAGAAAAATAAAAATTCCTACAAAAGTTGGAAACCTGGAAGTTCTGCAATCAAATTTTTGTAACATTGCCCCTGTCAATTGGGTTAACAATGAAAGTTACAGACGTTTCCAGATAAATCTCATGCTAAAATGTCAAGTGCTGGATACGTACCGTGTATTGTGTTTTGTTATACTGACAGCCTCTGCGATGACTTCTTGTACGTCTCTTGGTAATAACGAGATATTCCCTAATACTCGGATACACACGCCATGCTCCTCTATAAGTTCTCTATAGTGAAGGGAATATTACACATATTAGTTTTGTGAAACCTAGAAAATGTCCCTAAATCGGGTACTGTCAAAAATATATTGTGTCTAATTAAATTCATTTAAAATTGCAAACAGATGTCTCATCTAATTCCTTGAGTTAACAAGATCTCCCTAGAGTAGATACTCCCTGCGTAAGATCTCCCTTGTCAAAAGAGCAGTTTCCCCAACGGTACACTAGATGGCGCCACCATGTTACATGATGCTCGATGGCAGGGGTTCCTTGGTCAACTTTCTCAGATCTTTATAGTTATACCCTTAATGGCAGCTGTATCACATATAGCTGCTATCATTTCTCGATATATAAACACTCAGGATTCACTTACTTTTCTTGTAGAAGCCTTGTAAACTTTTGTCTGGCTATTTCCATGAGGGCCTGTACTTCTTCCTTGGAGCGCTTAAAGTTTTCTATACTGAAGGCGTAAACCGTCACCTCTGTGATACCCATGTCCAGGCACCACTTTAACGTCTGAAAATGTAACAGTTAAAGGTGAGTCAGTTACCCTGGTAGCGTTTAAAGAGTATCTTCTTTACTTAGGCCACTCAAAAAAAAAGAGTAGTTTCTCATCACCAAGGTCTGAAAAATCTGACGAGGGAGGCTTTTTTTTTTTTTCATTTTACTCGCAGGCCATAATGTACAGGATAATTTACAGGTTTCTTTGGCCAAAATCCACATTTTGTTGGTTAAGAATTAACTGATCTTTTAAAGTGGGGAAATGTAAGCTATTTCTATACCACTGCATTGCTGGCATTATTAGCTTTAATCTGATACCAAACATGACCAATTTTGTGCATTTTGATGAGGCTTTTCATCAAAATTTGGCAAAAAAAAAGAAGAAGTTTTCTCCAAAACCTGATTTTTATGATGCGCGCGGTGATGAGAAACAATTTTATTTTTTTGAGTGGCCTTATCCCAGCTCTTTTACCAATCAATCTACTAACAGTAATACCAGTAACCAGATGTCTTAAAACCTTTTTTAGGGCATGATGCTTAAATGCAGCACTGGTGAGTAACAGCCAGGGCTGCATCCATGCATCCTGACAATATCTTTTCAGGAAGGTACCCCTGTATTGAGTCTACTAAAGGTCATAATACATCACAGCACTATGTGGCATTTAAAAGATTAAAGCGAACACAAACTGGTCTTACCTGTGCTAGTTTGTTGAAGCCCTGGAGGTGGCCCTCGGCCCTGTCTATAGAGTTCTTGGTGGCAAACCGCCTGTTACCGTCCATAATGAAGGCAACGTGCTGGGGGACGGGCCCCGACCGGAGAACAGTGGCCACCGCCTTCTGTATCCATGTCCGCTCCTCCGGCTTCTCTTGTATCCACGACATCTCTGTTGGAGAAGTAAAGAAGGGAAATGTTAATGTCTGAGAGGATATAGTTACTGGTACAAGCTGTGCAGTTTAGCTTTAGAGTGATACATACAAACTGGTGGCGCTACCCTGTGGATGTTTGGGGGGGGGGGGGATATTAAGAGGCACACATACTCAACTTGGTGTGTGTGGAGACAAGGTCCATTTTTGAAAACGTTTTAGTAAGTTTTACTAGTGTCAGTGAGAGGCTAGAACTCACAACCTTGAGCTATGAAGTTAGGCTTGCTACCACCTGAGCTAAGCAGGTAAGTAGTTGTGAAGACTGCTAATGGTGTAGTCACTGACGTCCGACTCTTTAACTTGTTAAATTTGAAATGACATGGTGTTTTCTTATGCTTCTTATTCTGGCATGGCAAGGTACCGGGTTATATCCTTAATTTCTGTACCAATTTAATACATTGATCAAAAATATACTGGCACCATTATGTGGACTTATTTGTATGAAGTCTCCATTGCATGAAGCATTCTTGAGGGAGGAATCTATATGCTGGTACATGTATGTGAGAGCAAACGTCACAAAATGTAAATAGACAAGAGATTACATAGATAAGCACCATGCATTAACTATCTGAAGCAATATGTTTAGGCTATACGGTGCCTAGATCCGTGGCCTAGCATACGTGGTGTAGCTGATGCAACTACCCCAACATACATTACACATGGACCAAGATATAGAAAGATGCATTTTGAATATTTAAACAGATCTAAATATTAAATAATTCAGACAGGGTGATTAAGTGATTGAATTGATTGATTGAAAGATTGAATGTGTTGTGGAAATCAGGAACAATGATTTATTTTTCAATTCTGAGAGCAGAGACGTGAAGGTTAGGATCAAGGCCACGTACAGCCCTTTCTAATCCTACCTTATTCTCAGATGGTCATTTTCACCAAAAGTGACCCTAAGATATCACCTACAAATATTGCATGTAGTTTCAACTTTTATTGAATTTTTATTTTATTCTTCTTCTATTGAATGTCAAAGGTACTATTGAATGTCAAAGGTTAATGACTATTGCTTGGGATATATATGGTAATAGTTTACAAGTACAATAGAATACATCAAATGTTGCACTTGGAAACAAAATTGACTCGAAAACGTGCTCACTCCGTCGCAAAATAAGCTAAAGGATGGCAAGTATGGACTACCTTCCCGAAGCCCATCGCCAATCGAAGACTGGTAGGGTGGGAGTGAAAGAGCGTGTGGCCGTTGGGGAGGGTGCTTTCAGACACCCCAGCCCAGGCCCTCACAAGGCATTGTAGTGCCTCTACATGGGTACCCGCGATTTTGACTGTGTCGCGGGGTCGAATTTTAGCAGTAGGGCAGTGGCATTGTGTCGATTTTTAGCTATATAAGAACAAAGAGAAAAAACCCTGTGAGTCGATTTTTATCCCTGGTTTTCCCGTGTCTGTCGATTTTTAAAAGGGCCCAAAAGGGCTGTGTTGCCGTGTCGCCCATGTCGATTTTTACCCATGTAGAGGCACATTGTATGTCAAAAAGTGTGTGGCCGTTGGGGAGGGTGCTTTCAGACACCCGAGCCCAGGCCCTCACAAGGCATTGTATGTCAAAGAGTGTGTGGCCGTTGGGGAGGGTGCTTTCAGACACCCCAGCCCAGGCATTGTATGTCAAAGAGTGTGTGGTCATTGGTAGGGTGATTTCAGATAACCCAGGCCGCCGCAAGGCATTTAGCATGCATCTTAGTGTGACCTGAGAAGACTGTGGTTCTGGCCATGTCAAAGTCATGTGCAGTTAGCAGTACTGTGTCTGTGTTCTGGCCATGTCAAAGTCATGTGCAGTTACTGAGTTAGCACTGTGCCTGTGGTTCTGGCCATGGCAAAGTCATGTGCAGTTACTGAGTTTGCACCGTGCCTGTGGTTCTGGCCATGTCAAAGTCATGTGCAGTTACTGAGTTAGCATTGTGCCTGTGGTTCTGGCCATGGCAAAGTCATGTGCAGTTACTGAGTTAGCACTGTGCCTGTGGTTCTGGCCATGTCAAAGTCGTGTGCAGTTAGCACTGTGGATCTAGTCATGTGCAGTTACTGAGTTAGCACTGTGCCTGTGGTTCTGGCCATGTCAAAGTCATGTGCAGTTACTGAGTTAGCACTGTGCCTGTGGTTCTGGCCATGGCAAAGTCATGTGCAGTTACTGAGTTTGCACCGTGCCTGTGGTTCTGGCCATGTCAAAGTCATGTGCAGTTACTGAGTTAGCATTGTGCCTGTGGTTCTGGCCATGGCAAAGTCATGTGCAGTTACTGAGTTAGCACTGTGCCTGTGGTTCTGGCCATGTCAAAGTCGTGTGCAGTTAGCACTGTGGATCTAGTCATGTGCAGTTACTGAGTTAGCACTGTGCCTGTGGTTCTGGCCATGTCAAAGTCGTGTGCAGTTAGCACTGTGGATCTAGCCATGTCAAAGTCATGTGTTGTACAGTGCTGAGTACAGTATCGGTATAACAGTTGTGTGCAGTTGTTCTAGCCATACTCAAGTCATGTGCAGTAGTCCGGGGCAGTAGACTGAGTAGGTTTACCAGATATTAGTCGTGGAAGATCATTCTGTATCTTAATGAGGACCTAATAAAAAAATAAAATTAAAAAAAAAGCAATGTGATTCTGGAGCCATAATGTCAAAATCATGTGCAGTAGCACTGTAGTTCTGGCCATGACATCTTCATGTGTAGGACTGTGGTCATGGCCTTGTATCAGTAAAATGCCAATTCTTGGCAACACTTGGATACCCGGTACAATATAAAGTAGCCCTATATTTATAGGCCTAGGCATAAATGCAGATAGATTGGACATGGCGTATGAGTATACTCAGAGCCGGGTCCAAGCTGCGTTCCAAGAAGTCCATCATTACCGTAATGTTATTTCTAGGAACTAGGTGAATCAGTCTAAGATTTATTAGAGCCCCCACCCCCTCCTCTCCCCCGCTGCTCCTGCAGTCTCCCTGAGTCAACCACCACATCAGTTACTCTGACTGCAAGTGATCGGTAACCCGGTAGGCCTACATATTCATAATGCCCTACAGAGCTATAGAACTGTCCATGTATTTAATGAAAACTATGGCTACAAATAGTACAATACACAGTGCTTGCTGAACTGTCATATCTATGGCTATGAGCGCCCACCCCTCCCCCCGGCATCCAGCGCCGCGAACCCCGTGAGCAGCAGGGTCATCTCCCGGTGTCCACCCCGTCCATGCCATGGTCATGGATCTCCAGTTGATCACGTCTGAAATATCAGTGTTCCTTTACTCAATCTCATAAAAGAAAAACATCAACTCATAGCCAAGTAGTGCTAGTAACTCTACGCCAAATAACACTGCAGGACATAAGAGACTTGCCCTCGAAATCCAATGATCCAGGACCCGCCGGGAGCAGGAGCCGTGACGCCGGCCAGCTGGGGCCTGAGCCCGGGAGGGGGAGGGGTAACAAGCCGGGGTGACACGTCGACCACTGACGCAATGTTGCAAGGAACCAATCTGACGTTCAACACTGATAACTCAATTAATGACAATACATGAAGTTCCTAGCTACATGAGATGTGTTCTTACCTGTTATCCCTCCCTGGTATTTAGTCACGAGCAGCAAATGGAGTGGCTTCCCATCCTCCGGGCAGGTTCAGGCTGTAAAACCGTGAGGCTTGGTCTCGTGACGTCACGATCTAACATGGCGGCAGGTGCGTGTCCAACAACATGCTAGATTCATCCGCGCCATGCTTCTAAAATGCAATCAAACGCCATATAAAATTGATGATGTAAATGACTGAACTACAATTTATCCAAACATGTCAAAAGTATTGCATGTGTGGATGCATTTAATAGTATAACGTCGATACTTTTGAGATCTTTGGAACTATTTTGTTGCGTAGTCAGAGACAGTTCAAGGAGATTGTGAAGCGGCCCCACCGATTTGATGGTGTCGAAAATAACATGAAAATGGCGACTTCGTAATATATGATTCCGTTGGATTGTTGACTCTACTTCGGGGTTATGAGGACAAGATAAGGGTTTTAAAATGCCGGGCAGTGAAGATAACAAGGAGGACTGCTCCCAACTGGAGTTAGGTAAGCCGAAACGTCCTGAGGAGTACAATCCACATCTTCGACATCGGACAGTTCTGTGACCATGTGTTCCTGAATATTGGTTTGTTTTCTTTCAGAACTTTACTTCTTAATCGCCCGATTTCTGTCATCTGGACCCTGCAAGAAATCAGCTGAAGTGAGTACCTGTCCTATTGTGGAATTATGTGTGTGTATTTGGTTCAATCTGACACCATTCCTTTGTCTTGCAGGCACTGAAGGAGGAGTTGAGAGAAAACAAGGTAGGCGAAATCTCTTTTACTACGATTCCATTCATTCGCGGCAAAACGTGTTTCTCGTAGTAAAATAACAACCATAGTTTGTTATGTTTAAGTCTAGAAGGTATCTTATATTCTAGGAAGTCTATTTGAGCGGTATTTGTCATCCCAATACCCGCAGTGCTAACCTCACATTTACGCCTTTGTCTTTCAGCTTCTTTTTCGAAGATTAGATTGGGAAGGAGGAGAACACTTTAGAAGTTATGACACTTTGGTAAGAAACATGTTTATTGTGATAATTCCATGAAGTTTACATGGGTAGGAGAAGATTGTCATGAGATGGGTAAAATGTCGATTTTTAGCTGATAGCGCCATCTTGTAGCCTGTTTCGTCCTGATTCCAGCAATATATAACTTAGGGGGGTGATTTTTGGTATCTTCTGAGATATTTGGCCACAAAATGTGAAAATTTGACCAGGAATTAACATATCAAGGGTATGCTGGCCGGACAGTGATGTCAGAACGGTAGAGGTCACAGCCAGCCAATCACAGCCCGAGTTCGGTGGATATGGTCGTTATGATAATGACCCGCGGGGAGCTACTGGGTTATAAATAGCACAGCAGCCACTGCAAGCGTTTGCTGAGAGGTACTGAAGGGGTTTCCCATATCAATGCCCAGAGCCTTTAGGGACTTTGCAAATCCTATATGACCACTATGGGCATTCTCAGAGTCACCATTCTACTAGATATGCATGATGATCCAGGAGAATTACTCCAGGAGAATGCTATAAAATATAATCCCGTTTACCCTGGCGATAACCCCGCCCCCTTCGGTGCCTCCCCAGGCTTCCCACCACTGACAGCTGCAACTGTCAGAGCTGGGGGCCGCTGGGCCTTGGGATAGACGGCCCCTGGTACGCCCCACAAAGCCAGGGCAGTCTCAACTTTATGATGAATTTGTCCCACTATAGGTTGTCAAACATACTGAGATGCTATTGTAGAGAAAGATGCACATTTTGTAAAGCTTTTCCATTGTAGGTCACATCATGACAGTGTCACATAATTAAATAGCTATTCAATACATTCAGATACCGGTAGCATGAGTAGGCTGCAGACATTATAAAACATTTATAGTCTACATACATTGGGAATGGAGTCGATCAACTGATCATACATGCCTCATTAGATTTCCCATATGCTGTCAGCAAGGCACTGCGATATAATCACAGTTTGAATGGAGAGGATAGAGGATTGGCGTTGTCCATTTATAGATAAATTGAAGACCAGTTTTATAGCCGACATGAATCATACAATTAGTCATAGGGATCCATGACACACTACATGAAGTGTAACATAAACATCTCCCCGCGATGGGTTTGTAAACATTATAATCTAATAATGGGGAATGTGATTGCGTTTAAATGTAAATGCATGTATAAAGCGATAATATCATTTTACATGTGCATTGTGCCTCTACATGAAATTCGACACGTGCGACACGGCGACACGGCCCTTTTAAAATCCGACACGTGCGACACGGCCCTTTTAAAATTCGACGGACACAGGGATTTCTATAAGGCTCTAGTCTATGCTATATATATAAAATTCGACACGACGACACGGCACCTTTGCTAAAATCCGACACGGCGACACGGCCAAAATTGGGGGGACCCATGTAGAGGCACTGCATTGGATGGTCCATCCCTGGATGGGGAATATAGGCCATAGGGATTATATGGCAACACCAGTAAACATAATTAATGCATCAAATATAACGTGTACTACCATATATAAAATGTTGATGTATACCGGTACTGTAGTATTTATAAATGCAGACATGTTAAGAGAATGCTTGACTACAATATTAATAATATGGGGGGAGGGAGGACGTATAATGTTAAATGCATTAACTTGGTCTTCTTGGTGCATGCATTTAGCCCTGACGAGTAACTCGCCAGTGCTGCATCCAACTATCAAAGTGGGCTATCATGCCGATCCGACGGAGTTGATGCAATCCTAAAGAGTCAACATGATGAATGAATGCAGCCCTGGCAATTCTGCATGATGCATTCATGCATCATGTGGACAAAGGACATAGTACAACAAAGCACTATGTGGTCCTTAACGGGTTAATAAGTAAAGCTCTTCCCTTCTCCCCACCTCCAGCTGGACATCTACAGACATATCAGCAATGACCACCTGCTCAAGGTGGTGCAGAGGATCGGGCCCCTCCTGGAGAAAGATGTCAAGTCCAATGTTAGAGGGGTCTCCTCCCTCCTGGGGGCTGGCAGACAGTCCGTACTCAGAACATCTAAAGGTTGGTATTTGTATCACTTCATGAAGCCAAGGATAAAGCAATTTCAACGACATAAACATCCATAGCAACACATATATTTGATAAGGGTTAACGATGGAAGATAACCTTTTCTGCACGATGCAATATGGTTCATAATATCTTTAATGTTCGCCTACTTTTAGAAGAAGTATATGCATGAGCATATTACCATTCTCTGAGATTTAAGATTGCAGTATATCATATTTATAATAAATGTCACTAGATCAGACATGTAGGCCATCAGACCTTTAAGCACATGCACACGTTCAGAGTGGCCACTAGATTAAATCCACTCACCCTGAAATTGTCATAGACAGTTATTTATCCCGGCTATATACGTACCTGTCAATTTTATAGAACTACGGCACTCCTTGTGTTTGCTATGTACGGTTCCCGCCTAATACCCTAGGTGGCACCACCGCTAGGCTCGGCTACGGCTACAGTGCTATGCCTATCATATGGGCAGTGGGAATTTTCCACGGAAATTTACATCCTGGTTGGGCAGATCGATAGTAAAAATATCACTAGTCAGAATGCAGACCAGTGAATAATGTTTATACAGTGGTTGGCTGTATCACAGTTACTTCAAACATGTCTAGGCCAATACTACTATTGATAGAAGCTTGTATTCCCCTGGTGCTTGCTGTTCTTGGTGCTTAATGCTACAGGAGATGTGTACTGGGTTTAGGATGCGATACAGTACCCTTCACACGATACCAGATTGCCCCCTGTCGTGAATGAAATGCACATACTTGTTAACTCACAAAAACATGTATAGAGATTGAAATAAAAGAAACTCAAATTCGGTTTTGGATTGAAGGGTAAATGTATCTGTTTCCATAGCAAGATATTCTCCGATTCGTGTTTCTAAATTATGGTGTTTGACAACTCATTTCTGAAGATCAGAATCAATGATAGCCCAAATATTTATGATGCTAATGTTTTCAATTTCATCTTTAGATGTTGGCCAAGTACGGTGGCCCGGAGCCACCTACGCAGCACGTCACCATGGCAGACCACTACTACCTCCACATAACCTCATCCACACCAATATCAGTAAGTAACATGGTCACATTATCTGTGTGTCATCAACTCCACCCTGTGTGGTGTCCAAGTACAGGGGTGGGGGGGGGGGGACTTTGAAAAGGGAGGTCCATCAAAGTACGAAAATTTGGCAAAATGTGTCGCGCTGTTTAAAAAATCCAGAAGGGGGTGTCCGGACCCACGGACCTGCCCCTGACCTGTGTGTCCTGGTGCAGATGTGGATGGTTTGCCAGCTCAGCCACCTATCTATTCCTAACTCATCACTAAGATTTATGGGGTGGTGCAAAAACATCCTTGTCTATCGTTGTATAGTAGATATTTGTTCCCTTTTCTGGCCTCAATATCTGTGCAATAACGTCGGTTCAGGAAGGCATATTTATTAGAAGCAGCAACATCTTTCAGGAAAACTCCACATGTACCCACCCTACCCTATATACCTGTTTGCCTAGCCACTACAGCAGGCCAATCAGCTAATGTTCAGATATGAAGTTTGGGTCAGTTTTATGTATTAAGATGTCCGGCTGTGGACTAGTACCGATCCTGCCAGTATTCACTTAGATTTCCCGGCATTATTTGGCCTCAAGGCACTCTTCCCCATTTGGCTGTGTTTTACTGTGGTACCTGATGCTTGTTGTTGGATGTTACAGCTCACATCACCTCAGCCTACCACATGTCGGGTATGGTGCACAAGGACCTGGCCTGCTACCCCACCATCTACGGACGGATGACCCGCGCCTTCCGCGCACTCGGACATCTCTCAGCCGTCTACTGCATCTGCTTTGACCGAACAGGGTCATTCATCATAACAGTAAGTACATGTACTTCAGTTTGGTTTTCGATCAGTATAAAGTTTTCTTAAATTGGGAAAAAAGAGGCAAATATATTTTTGCGTTCTATAATATATATTGTAACATACTAGTAACTAAAACTTTACATTCCATTAGAAAATACTTCATCAAAGCAGTGACTTAGATAAAAACTTTCCTAGTCTAACATGAACATGACTATCTTGTTGCAGGGTGCAGATGACCACTTGATAAAGATCTGGGGATCTCAGACGGGGCGGCTTCTCACCACCCTGCGCGGCCACTCGCTAGAGATCACCGACATCGCCGTCAACTATGAGAACACCCTCCTGGCTGCTGGCAGCTGCGACAAGACGATCCGCGTCTGGTGTCTCCGCACCATGGCCCCCAGGGCCGTCCTCCACGGACACACGGGCATGATCACCTCACTCTCCTTCTGCCCTTATATCCGGGGGGATAACCGGTACCTGGTGTCCACCGGTGGTGACGGCTGTGTCTGCTACTGGCACTGGTCCACAAAGGACAATAAGTTCAAGTATGTTGGAGTATTCATCGATGTTTATTATTGCCTGTTGCTTTTGACTCATTTGACAGTAATTTAGTTTAAGGAGAGATTGAAATTAAAAGGGAGAGGATCTCTATTAAAATTGGAACTAAATTGTGTATCGATTTCATGTATGATATCATCGCTATGTAGTTAGTAGTTTACCATTTAGCTATCATGATAAATCTGTTTATTGAATACATGTACTAAAAGAATACCATTAAAGTAAAATATGAGCTATATATACTCATCCGTTCCTATTTTAAGTTTCCAGTATTAAGAATATCTAATTTCTCCTTTTCAGCCCCAAACCCATAAAGTTCATAGAGAGGTCGCGTGCTGGTGCGCAGATGCTCTGTTCATCCTTCAGTCCAGGTATTAAAGATGGTTCTTTGATATAAATTGGTGAAGTTTCACATCTTTCCCTTAGGTCTGCTAGTCACTCTTTTTTCCAAAATAGATGCATGGTATGCTTTACAGTCAACGTCGCCCAGTCAGAAAGTATGGTTTAAAGTAAAAATAGACATGGGCTCGTTCACTTTATTGTCAGTTGTGAGAAGCAACGCAGAAGGCATAATCTGAGTAACATACTTCTACGTAGCAGCTCACAGATACTCAACCTATTGATAATCCTGTGTTTTCTCTTTTTAAGGCGGGGTTTTCCTGGCGACTGGCAGTTCGGACAACGTCATCCGCGTGTATTGCTTCACTTCCAGTGCCCCAGAGAAAATCTGTGAATTGGAGGCACACACTGTAAGTACCCGCAGATATGTCCTTGAGCTCAACAGAAAAAAACTTTGCTCATTGAATTGTAAATAAACTAGGATTTTGAAAAGTGTTTGAGCAGAAGAGTGTTGACTGGACACTAGGGGCAGAAATATCAGGCAGATGTCTTGATTTCATCGAAGAGAAGGGGAATTCTAAGTTTTGACAGATTGTGACTAGGCTATTTTTACTACCACGGATTTACTATTAACTTGATGTACTGCACTCATACTAACATACAATGTATTAAATTATGTTGTCGCTTTAGGACCGTGTTGACAGCATACAGTATGGTAACCATAGTAACCGGTTTGTGAGCGGCAGTAAGGACGGGAATGCCCGTATTTGGCGATACGAGCGACAGGAGTGGAAAGCAACTGTTCTCAACGCGGCCAGCAAGCTACCTGGGTGAGTCGCCGTAATTATGTTTCGCAAATGCCCATATCCACCACCACTCAGTTCCATGTATGCCGAAATCTGCCGAAAAGTTAAAAGCCCCTCGAAAATGCATGTGACACATCTATTGCACAAATTCTAAAAGTTGTATTTAAAAATATCTTTTCATGGGATTTTAAATTTACCCTCGTGTTTCTTCTTTCAGTGCCCCCTCTTCAGAAGAGGATACCAAATCCAACAAATGTAAGGTGAACATGATTTGTTGGAGTGAGAATGACCAGTACGTCATCATCGCCGTCAACGACTACACCCTCAAGGTGTGGGACTCCCACTCAGGGACGCTACAATATGTACTCAGCGTAAGTACATTACTCATTGTCTTGACAAGGTCACTTTGGTGTACTATAGCCCAGTTGTGTGTACTAGTATTTACAGAGTCACACAAGTGTATAAAAACCCAGTTGTGTGCATTAACATGGTCATACAGATATACTATTACCCAGTTGTGTGTATTTACAGGGTCACACAGATGTACTATTACCCAGTTGTGTGCATTTACATGGTCATACAGATATACTATTACCCAGTTGTGTGTATTTACAGGGTCACACAGATGTACTATTACCCAGTTGTGTGTATTTACAGGGTCACACAGATGTACTATTACCCAGTTGTGTGTATTTACAGGGTCACACAGATGTACTATTACCCAGTTGTGTGTATTTACAGGGTCACACAGACGTACTATTACCCAGTTGTGTGTATTTACAGGGTCACACAGACTTACTATAACAAGTTGTGTGTATTTACAGGGTCACACAGATGTACTATTACCCAGTTGTGTGTATTTACAGGGTCACACAGACTTACTATAACAAGTTGTGTGTATTTACAGGGTCACACAGATGTACTATTACCCAGTTGTGTGTATTTACAGGGTCACACAGACTTACTATAACAAGTTGTGTGTATTTACAGGGTCACACAGATGAGGTGTTCGTACTGGAAGCTAACCCAGTCGATTACCGCATCATGCTGAGTGCAGGCCACGATGGCAACATCATCCTCTGGGACATTGTCTCTGGAAAGATGATCAAGAAGTATTTCAACGTGGTAAGTATTTAGCAATCTACTGTGATTTATAACTTTTCTCGGTGCCCAAGCCCAAGCTGCCTCTTGCCTTCATTGTTGAATTTTACTGGCGATCGGAAGGGACAAAGCTATTCATGCACTCCCAGCTGTCTGTGCAGGTGAAAGTAGTTCCATGAGTCTTTCCTCAAGTGCTGTCTTCCAGTCAATTTATTATTGAGCAGGGGCCAGCTTGGGCGAGGCCGCTGGACAATGTAATGTAAAATAAATTTCCAGATTTGATTTTGTAGCAGAGGATAGCTTGCTAATGTATCGGTCCTAAATACTAAAGTTACCTAAGGTAAGGGTAATCTAACAAGGTCAGGTATTGGTAAGTTTTCTCAGCAGTAATGTGCTTTATAGATATAACATATTTGGTTTTCAGTAAGACAGTGGCACAGCTTGTGCCATTAAATGGCTGTAACATGGTAAAGGAAAGATGCTCGATAAAACGAATTAAAGATGATTCGTAAAGTCAAATGCTCTTTCGTGAACATCTGAGGTTAAAGGGTTAAGAACAATGATAACATCCATATAGGCAGCATTATGAATGTAATTCATTACATTTATTTCACTTCACCGAATTGAAGGATAACTCGGTAAGCTGTCACCGTTCTTTGTTGTTGTGTAATTCCTTATAGACCCATCTTTGTTTAATGAATGACAAGTAAAATTGATAATAGTGTAAAGAAGCAAAAAGGTAAGGTAGAGTGCAAAGAAAAAGATGAAAGAAAAATAGGGTAAAATGTTTAAGCTAAATCGGTCTGAAAACTGTGGTTTCATATGATGCAATATAAGCACATAAAAAGAAGAAAAACACGCTGAATAAGATAATAAATGATGATGCCAACAATAAAAGAATTAAAACTGATGAAGTTTTTTCTTTGTGTGTGAAAAGGAGTTTAATATTCTATAATAATAGTATCAATCAGTGATTTCTGGTGTGCCTCAGTCCTGATAATCTGCCAATGTGATGTGCTTTATTTACTTTTTAATTCCAACAGTCCCTAGTCCAAAAACCCTTTTGAAAATGACAGATTTAAGCTTAAAATGTGAAATGTGTTAACTGTGACTTGTTGCTCCGCAGATTGAGGGCCAAGGACATGGCGCGGTGTATGACTGTAAGTGGTCGCCCGATGGACAGAGTTTTGCAACCACAGACTCGCATGGCTTCACCATGCTCTACATATTTGGCTCCAATGAAAGATACAAAAGGGTGAGTTTTAGTTGTTAAAATTGACATAAATTCATTTGTTTGAATCTGAGCTACTGAGAAAATGCCTAAAAAATTGTGGGGAGAGGGGGCGGGGTAAATAAGTTGAATATAATATATGTCCACTACATTATTATCTTTTCATATGAATCTTATTATATTTCCAGTTGCCGGAAGAGATGTTTTTCCACACAGACTATCGGCCCTTAATTCGCGACGCAAACAACTTTGTCCTAGACGAACAGACCCAACAACCGCCCCACCTCATGCCACCACCATTCCTGGTGGACATTGATGGCAACCCACACCCGTCGTGGCTGCAACGCCTTGTGCCAGGCCGAGAAGTCATGTCTGACGCCATGCTTGTACCACAGATAGGTTATGCACCAAATGGTTAGTGCAATATGTTCATGTTTGTTATCTGAGCTTGTCACTGAATGTGTTTCTTAACATGTTTTTTAATTTTTTTATTTATCCGGGTAGATACATTCTTAACTGACAGTCTAGTGGCTCGCTTGGTAATATATTCTTGACCAAAATTCTGGTCTGTTTAGCATGTCTAAATGGTTAGATTGTGAGGGTTTAGTTGAAAAAAATTCATTACACTTCTCTTTGTCACATATCTCCATTATCTGTAGCAAAGTAACGTGCAATAATGTTGGACATTAAGGCTGATGGTACGTGTGGGCCCTCTACTACAGCACTCGCACAATAATCATGTCAATAATCCCTGCATGCTAGATACTACATCACCTAATGAAACATCACTCATAATGTTGGATATTGACGTTGTAGGTGACCGTGAGGTGCTGGATGAGATCCCCATAGACGACCCAGAACCAGAACAACCAGAAGCCGTCCCGGGAGCCAACATTGACGAACTGATAGAGCAGTTACAGCGCCGGCAGGACCAGCGCGGTGGTCCCCGGGGCCAGGACGCCCCGCGGATACAGTCTCCCCGACAGGACGGTCCCCTGTCTCCCCCCATCAGAGGCCCCCGGCGGAGTGGGGAGGTGGAGGGAGTGCGGGCAGCCAGCGGGCATGTACCCGTGTCACAACGAGCGACTGATACAGACATTGCTGCATGGCGACAACGCGTGGTCGTCTGGGGCCTGGATCCAGCCATTGTTAGGTAGGTTTTGTGAAATGCTTTGGGGTATTTCTAAAGTAAATATGAAGAATATACAAAGTCAATGCCACAACATCTACCTAGGGAAGTATGCATTTAAAAGAATAGAAGGAAATCAAAATTAGGTTAAATCTTATAACTTCAGCTTCAGTCAGAGTAGACAGACTCTTCTGCGAGTGTCTCTGGAAACAATTTAGACAGTCGTTTTGCTATTGTGTTCTATGTTTTAAATCAACTTTATACCCTGACTTGTAGGAATCACGCGGAACTGCGGCAAGCTGTTGCAGAAGACGAAATTAAGAAATTCGTCACGGAAAAAAGGAAGAAGCCAATTGCAGGTTCTGAGGTATGGTTTCACAAATAAACCTAGATGTTGACATTCACTTAGTTACTACAAAACAGTAAACGGAAAAGTAAATTTCACTTTTCTATAATAAAAAAAAACTCTTTTGCTTATTTTTTTGCTAGGGACCTTTTCCCAATGACAAAAGACCTGTATGTTGCCCGGCCCATTTATTTCCACAAATGACCCTAGTTGCTTATTGTCTTCAGCAGGACAATTCAAGTGACTCAGGAAGCCAAATACGAACAAGACGTCAAAGGCAGCGAACACGTCGACGACAACAAACCCGAAGTAACTTACAAACCAGTCGAAACCGTCTCACAACGAGAGCACTCTATGATACAGAGGAGGTGAGAACCGTTCCTGTAAAGTTACCCACAAAGTCTGAAGTCACAAGCTACTCATGAGCCATGCCTGTTTTGGGGATCTGCTAGTTGGGAAGTCTGCTAATAGATAACCATGGGTCAACACTTTTCCAATTGTGTCATGTAGATCTTATGTAAATTGTTGTAACAAATTAAGTGAAGCAAATACTAATATCAGCTTCTTTATAAATGAATCTTGTTTTGAACCTTTTGAAGTTATTCACAAACACTTCCTGTGGGTGAGGGACTCCTCCCCTCGAAACACCAAAAGCGTATCGCAGATGTTAATAAGGAATTGGTTATATTAAAAGTATGATTTAAAGTTCTATTTAGACATTGGGCAATTTTCTGACATATCTTGGTCGTAATCGGGACTTTAACGTTTTACAGTGGCTTGGCTCAAGAAGTTAGTTTGATTTCAGACTTTGTGACTTGGGTTATTCTGGCGCAGTGCCAGTGGTTTGGCGGACTACTTACCCCCTGGCCCTATCTCAGTCAGGTACTCCGCAGTTATGTATTACAGTCAGTTCAGGTCAGAGTAGTGTGTGAATGAATGACCTCAAAGTAGAGCTTATGGGTGCATTATCTGATATCATATTACTGGTAGAGTTAATAGAGAAAGAAATGATAGAATACATTTTTTCCAAAAATATTCATACTTGAAACTGAAAGCATGTTTATATATATTTTCAACTGTCTTTCTTTTATGTTTTCGTACGCATTACATTTCTTTTGCGAGTGAGGGTATAAAACCCATATATCAAGCATGCACGTATTCTATCCTGGATTTTGGTTGTTTGGTTTATTTTTTATTATTAATATGATTTTATAGCAATAGAAATATTGTTTACTTTATTTTGGTGAAGGTAGCTAAACTGGTCATGTGTGTGAGGCATTGCATGGGTTGATGGTCACATGTTGCATGATGTCGTTTAAATGAATCACAAATGCTTTAAATGGATTATAAATGTGACAGAGAACTGATTGGGAGAGATGCTCTTTATAAATTAAACCGAAAACTGGCCCATGTCAAAAGAGAACCAAATTTGCAAACTATAATGGCTTGCATTAGTCCCAGAAATGCTCAACTGAATTTTTTTTGGTGTGCTAATATAGGCGCTTTAGTTCCTGGAACCTACTGTGCCAGCGGCGATTCACTAATCAACCATGGCAAGTGTGCCAATATGTAAAACTACCGATGGTCCAACCAGTGTAAACCAGTAGCATTGCAGTCCCTTCTCAATATCGCTGAGCACTTCAAACTGAAGCATTACTCCTTTATGAACGCCATAGTGCTTAAAATACAAATGAACATGAAGTTTTGAGGCATCATCCTGTCCTTTAAAGAGTTGTTGACCCTTTTAGGACGGCTTGTAGTTAAAAGATGACATTTGTCGTCATGATGCACCAATGCAGCCCCGGTGAGTAACACGCCGGTATTGCATTGGTGCATTATGCCGACCCTACGGGAGTGTCTCAACCCCGAAGGGTCGTCCTGATGCTTGAATGCAGCACTGGCGAATTAATCGCCCGTGATGCATTCATGCATCATGGCGACCAAGGGCATGATGCATTAAGGCATTTATATGCCGTCCCTAAAGGCTACCCTACAGGATGCCCCCATCTTCTCTCCCATCAGTTTGTGTCGTGTGTTGTATGGCTGTAGCTGCATGAGTACCATAGGGAAGCCCCGAGCACAGTGTGCCGCCGCCGCTCTTTGAGTTAGCTAGCTCTAGTTTAGTTAAGGCGCACCCCGTCCCTGACCCTCAATAACCGAGTTCGCTGTGCTGTATGCCGGGGTGCGTGTGCATCTAAAGGCCTATTTACAGGAGGATGAGGAGGAGGATGAAGACGATGCTGTTCACCAGTCTGTGTCCGAGGCCGAGGAGCCTGAGGCAGAGAGCGACCACTTGTGGAACTCGTCATCAAGCGACAGGTAAGCTTGTCAAATGGGGTTAGAACCTAATTAACAAATACTATAAATTGCCACGAGGACATGTATTGCAATGTACTAGAGAATAATATTAAAGTCAATGATTATACCCGATGAGCGGATTTTAGGATTTTACTGAGTTGGGGTTCTACGAGGGAATTTACAGTAAATACACTTGCATACAGTAAAGGCCGACAAGTATTCTATACCAGTCTGCATAAATCATGAGGTATTGTCCTGAGGTATTCTGATATTACTCCGAGGACAATGTTATACTTAGGACATGTTCACCAACACCCTCTTGTGAGTTCAGATCTGACCTAAACATAGTGTTACAGTGAATCTCGTTATAAGGAGAACTGATATAATGGACTTCCCGTTATAAGGAGCCCATTTTCATGGTCCTGACTCTCAATTCTCCTTGTCCTAATAGTATTGGTTATAAGAAACATTGCTTATAAGGAGCAATTTTGTCTGGTCCCAACGCCCACCTTATGATGAGGTTTTACTGTACTGAGATACGGCTACTGGGCATCTTTGGTATTGAAAACATTTGTACCCTTCTAATTTGGTATAATTTGATTTATATAAATGCAGTGAGTCCAGCGAATACTCTGACTGGGCGGCCGATGGAGGCATCAACCTTCAACCACCAAAACGTACCTCTCAGCGTCAATCAAAGAAGAAGCGCTTCAGTTCATCTGAAGAGGAAGAAGATGAGGAGGAGGAAGCAGTCGCCTCCACATCCCAAGGAACGAGCGCTAAACGGAAAGCTTCCAAACCAGACACAAAGAAAAAGGACTCTAGAAAAGAAAAGCGGGCGCGGCAGCAACGGCAGGTCCTACAACGACGAGACAGTATCATAGAATTACCCGAGGCCTTTAAGCCGCCGGATTGGTTGACGAATGCTATCCCGCGTAAGACGCCCTATGTGCCTCAGATGGGGGACGAGGTGATCTATTTTCAACAGGGTCATAAGTTGTACGTAAACGCCGTCCAGCACCACAATGTGTACAACATCAACGCCCAGAAGAACCTGCCATGGATCAAGAATCCTAACCTTAGGGTAAGTGTCTAAACACCCCAAAGAGCCAACTTGATGAGAGGTTTAGAGCTTTTCTTAAAGTGCTTCATTCGATTAAAACATACAATGTATACATATGTGTTTCAGTGGATTAATACATACACTCTAAATAAGTAATGTATTGAGACCAGCATCAACGCATGGCTTGACGAAATACCATATTTGACGTAATAAGCCCCCCCCCCCCCATGCCCCCCTTTGAGCCTTTTCAAGTTTTGTAAATTAAGGGTGGGGGGTAATTGAAAATTCTTGCGATTTTGGTAGACTGTTAAACTCCTAAATGCAATTAAAATCATGTTATAAGTGCCCTGGGCTCTGTTTTCGTTAAATATGTTAAATATGCTTAATATGTAATAGTATTATGATATTAATTCCCCTGTGTAGGACACAGAACTAGTGAAGGTAGTCGGGCTGAAGTATGAGCTGCGCCCCCCACGCCTGGTGTGCCTCAAACTGGCCTTCATCGACCCCGAGACGTCACATCTGTCGGGCGGCTCCTTCACCATTAAGTACCACGACATGCCCGACGTCATAGACTTCCTCGTGCTCAAACAAACATATGACCGGGCCATGAGCCAGAACTGGAAGGCTAACGACAAGTTCAGGTCGATGATTGATGACGCTTGGTGGAATGGGAAGATTAGTCGCCAGGAACCGTTCCAGCCAGAATTCCCCGACAGCATGTTCCAGTGTTTCCATGTCCAGTAAGTTTTAAGTTTATTTTGTCATTAATTAAATGTTGTTACATTTTAGAATCAAAAACTCTTGGAGGTTCGGACAGTCATACAATGGCATTTAGAGACAATGCCAAAATTAAATTTGGAAAATAGTATATAAATAAATGTTCAAAAAAGGAAGGTTTGGTACGTAAAGCATAGCATGTAAAAAATAACATTTATTAAAGCTATGATATAGAAAAATATGTAGTATGTGAAAAAACAATTATTTGAGTGAAAATGGTTAGTTCACACTGTAACAACATTAACCGTCCATTCCAGATGGGACAACAATGAACGTGAGCGCATGAGTCCCTGGGACCTGGAGCCGTTAGACGCTAGCCGTAAGCCGACCGAGGTGGGCGGCAGCGTGGAGGTGACTCAGAAGGAGATGTCTGTGATGATCTATCAGCCCAAGGAGGGCGAGTGGCCAGACTGTGAGCGTGATGTGGAGTGTGACCGCATCTCGCACGGGCTAAGTTCCATCATGGAGCTCTCCATCGCTGAGCACTTCCTCGCACCAGTGGATCTCAATGCCTTCCCTGCCTACGCCATGGTGATCGAGTACCCCGTGGATCTGAGTACTATCAAAGCACGCCTGGAGAACAGATACTATCGGTAGGTGCATTACTATCGATTTATTTCCGTATAAATTGTATTATTGTTCACAGACTTAAAAGACCTGTGAAAGGACAGTGTGTGTGGCTATGTGTTTGCGATGCTGACTTCTGATAAATTCATGCTGAAATAACTCCTCTGCAATGCTAGTTATCATGAAGAGTCTTTGAATCTTATCATGTTTAACCACCTAATAATCTAAACTCCTCCTCCTCTAGGCGTGTGACCAGTGTACAGTATGATGTCCGGTACATCGAGACCAACGCCTCCAAATTCAACGAGCCCAACAGCCGCATCGTTAAGTGTGCCAAGCTCATTACGGAGCTAACCCTCCGCTTTATCAGGTAAGGTCTCCACTGACAACATGAATTGTTTAATGTAATGGAGAATTAGTGCAGTCGAACTACCGCTGTTATATGGTATGTTTAGACAAGATATGGCTTGGTAGATTATATCTTCAGTATGACTATATGAACCTAAATCTTAAGATGTATACCTGGTAGTGTTTTTTAGCGGCAGTTTCACAGTGTGAAGTTCAAGTGAAATGTAATGTTTACCCATGTATTAAGTGTGAAGCTGACTGATGTTGTACGACTGTTTGCAGTGACTGTGATTGCATGGACCCTATGCCCATGTATGCCCAGCTGGCTAAGGATGCAGACTTTAAGGTGCCCATGCGGTCGGCAGCCGTCCACCCGGAGTATGACGAGGACACGGAGGTAGAAGTGGACGAACCCTCGTCCTCCAGCGCAAGGCCACACAAGGTATGTGTATCTACCGTAATGTCTCGCGTGTAAGCCATGGTTTGTATGCGAAGCTTTAATACGAGAGCTTTTGAAAGTATTATGGTACTAAAATAGTTATAATCAAACTACAGATAAGGCTTATAGAATTCTCTCAAGTTAGGGGGTTGCTTATTCGACGGTTTGGCTTATATGTGAGACTTTACCGTGTCACGCAATACAATGCTAAACTCGCGTATAAATCTCATCCTGCTTTGATAGCTTTCCCTCCCAGATGCACTACTGTGATTTATTCCCTCGCTCTAATCTCTTACCGGTACAACATAGCATAGATTGTAACAGTTAGCCACACAACTCATATAATATTATTCTCCTTTAACAGTCAAAAAAGAAAAAGGCAATAAAGATCCCTGACAAACATGAATGGAAAGCGGAGTGCCGAGAGATGCTGGTAGCTCTCATAGAATGTGAAGATTCAACGCCATTCCGGTCAGCCGTTGATCCGATTGAATACCCGGTAGGTCATTTATATGAAACATTGATTAGTTGATTTAATTGATGTAGCGCTTATGATGTTGATTGGCTGTATCTGAAGTTATGATGATAAACTTTTAAAGCCCTGTATAGGTGATTTACATGAAGAAAGGATAGGCCAGGATCTTTAGGTCTGAATGGACCGATCCAGGGCAAACTTAAATGCAGCCGTCGGTATTATCAGATAGGCCTGACTGAATTCTGACTGATTCAACCGCTATTTTGTACAAGTATTTCTCAATATGCCTTTAATTTTCCAGTAGTATAAATTAAAAATAGCTAAAGAATAAAACATATACTGAATATGTTGCTCTTGATTTCAGACCTACTATGAGATCATAGACCACCCGATGGACCTGGGGACGGTACGTGAACAGTTGGAGTGTGACGGGTACGAGACGCCGGTCGAGTTCTGTAAGGACATGAGACTCGTCTTCAACAACTCACGCTCATACAACACAAACAAACGGTCACGGGTAAGTCATCATTGAGAAATTATAGTCAGATCTCACATGGTATGGAGCTATTCTGATTATTAAAAAGGTTTGAAAATGAAATATGGACAGTTATGTAGAAAGTCAGAATGTTGTAATTTAACACCTTTAATTAAGGGGCGGGGGGTGAAGGGAAGAGGTACATTTGGAGGTTGGGAGTAACACTATTTGGACCCTTCTTGGAGGGGAAGAGGTCGGGACCAAAACAAATTATCTCTGTGAGGATGCAAGCTAAAAACGATAATACAAATGTACATAAGATATACCCTATATATTTTCAGCCTCAGTTCTTAATCCTAAGCTTTAATTGACTCCTGACTTTTTCTAGAAAAGATCAAAAGGCCCAAGTAAGAAACGCGTAAGCTGCCTCATGAAAGTCTCTTTGTTTATATTTACAAGTTTTATCAGTTCTGCTTGGTCGGTTTATCCCTCATTCAGTATCAGTAAGATGTTGTGATCCCTGAATTGATCATTACCTTCAACATACACACACCAAGCAATAATATGTTTTACCACAGATCTATGTGATGACTCTGCGGTTGTCGGCCATGTTTGAGGATCAAATCCGGCCAATCATCAACAACTACAAGTCTGCGCTCAAGTATGAGAAGACCGGCCGCCTACCGCCAAATGTTAAGTGAGTAACCAGGGCTCTATAAAATGTAACCATGCCTACGTAGTATTGGGGTTAAGAGAACTCTTATCTCTGTTTAAGTGCATCCCAGTATCTCTCACTGGCAAATTAGTGGATGATAACATGGCATTTCATAAAATATTATGATATCAGCATTTGCAGTGTTATAAATCATGTTGACATCCACTGTAGTTTATACATACAGCAGTTTCGTACATAGCATTACACATCTTCAAGTTATATATCATGAACATGTAATCTAAATTTACTATATTGAATATTGTAGAAAACAAATAAAAAAGAAACAGAATGGAACAGGCCCAAGCACGTCTACACCTCGTTCCAAGCAACCAGGAGAGACTGATATGTCTAGTACGCCCAACACCAGTGCCTCCACAAACAAGTCTACGCCGGTGAACTCCGCGGGAGCAAGTAAGGCCCAGTCTGCTACCACCTCCTCAAAAGCTGCTCCAAAGGCCGCGGCCTCAAAGGCGCCCTCTAAGACCGTCCCCAAAACTCCCACGAAGGCTGTGCGAAAGGCTCCCTCAAAGGCTGCCGCGGCAAAGAAGCGTGCCATGGTTCCACGTGTCATGGTTCCACGTGCTATGGTGCCACGTGTCCTGGCTCCCCGTGTCACTGTTCAACGTGCCACAGTTCCACGTGCCACAGTTCCACATGCCACGGTTCCACATGCTAAGGCTAAGCGTGTCGCATTTCGACGTGCCACGATTACGCGTTTGGTATTTCCACGTGCCACAGTCCCGCAGAAACTGCCGAGCCGCCATCAGCGCCAGGCGAGAACGGGTCAGCACCATCTGGTGTCCTGTGTGTCTGTGTGTGTGAACGTGCCTGAGGCTAGCCGGGGGGAGCCACTACATGTAATGGGGATAACACAGGGCATTACATTAACTCACCATATTTAATGCATGGGGATGGTGCTATAAGTTATCTCATACTAGCTTTAAGAGAAAAATATTTCATAGGCATAACTGATATTAAGTAACTGGCATTAAAAAAGCACGCCTGCATAATGCTCTTGGTTTTTATGATATACTACCGGTACAAAACACATTAGTATTTTACTTTCAGCTCTTTCAACATAATGTAATGTTTCAGTCTTACATAGAAAAGGGTATTTTAGTACACTAGAACTGCTTCGCTCTGGATGTTTGAATGGTGTATGTCCTATAACATTTCAGACTCTATTAAACCTCAACCATGTTGACTCTGTTCTCATCTCTGCATATATTTTTTCCAGGTAAACGGAAACGAGATTCTAGCAGTGAAGAAGATGGAGACGATTCAGACTCAGATTCAGACTACACTGAATTTGAACCCAAAGCCCGCAAACGACCGCCTCCTCGAAAAAAGCCTATGAGGAAACCGCCTTCCAAATCTTCCAGAAGACGCTCAGGTTAGGATCATTGTGAAATTAGCTGTTGAAAACACCCCTGAAAAACTAAGGTTCTTTCCTAAAATGCAAGACGATTCAGTGAAGGAATATTGATTCAATGAACAAAGACCGTAGTTCCAGACCATGAATACCTTTATTGACAGAACTCGTACATTGTCATGAATTATAAAAGAGACTATACGTTTTCGTGAATTATAAAAAAAGAATAAATCAGTTTTAGTAGAGATACACATTGTAGGGCCGACCACCCATTAAACTACCCAAATAAGCATAATGTGAAACCTGATGTTCTCTTTTGTCAGGTGTCTCGAATGGACACTCGTCTCGGTATGGGACGAGAAATACCACGGGAACGCTGAAGCGTAAATCGTACGAAGATGATGAGGACTACTCTGAAGTAGAATTGAGAGAAGAGGATTTCATAGAAGAAGAATTCAATGCCACGTTAAGTGACAGCGCCACCGAAGTGAGCGACTCTGGTGAGGACACCGAGGAGGATGTTAGACCTAAAAAGGGCACCAATGTCAAAGGTGCTGCACGAAGACCTCCGATTAGATCTGTGAGTCGGCCGGCAGCGCGGTCCACAAGTAAACGGAAAAAGATCCAGTCAGACTCCGCTACTGAGGAAGACGAGGAGGAGAAAGGCTCTGGTGATACTAACTCTGATGATTCTAGTGATGACGATGATGATGTTGTGAAGCAAAAATCAGATTCTGACTCAAAAAGTGATGACGATGATGATGATGACAATGCTAAAGATTCTGATAATGAAGAAGATGATGATGAGACAGAAATTGACGGTGCGTCTGATTCAGACAGTGAGGTCGGAGTACGGCGCTCAAGACGCACCACAACCCGACAAAACACAAAAGCCACTAAAAGTGTCACCGACGAGGCTCACCGGCGAAGCCTCTCAACGGAAAGTGACAGACCAAAACGGATAAGTCCCCGCGCCTCAAAGACTCCGAACAAATCATTCCAGGATGACTCCTCTGACGAGGGCAGTTTTGAATCCAGTGCTGCTAGTCGCAGTGCCAGGAAAAAGAAGCTAAACACCCGTAGTGCCGGGCGTAGAACAGTGCGGTATGAAGAAGACAGTGACTTTGAAGCGCCGTCGAGCCGGCAACCAAACTCAGACAATTCTGATGGAGACGAGGCCTCAGCCGCCACCAGTATGAGTAGTCGGGGAAGGATACGGAAACTCACACCCAGAGCTAGAGCCAATCTCTTAGGCAGTTTCGGCTAGCATTTGTTTGATGATCTATGTATGTAATTCACAGAGGAATAATGATAATAATGCTGTACAGTGTTGAACATGGAGATACATTCTGCTTTTTGGAGGTTAAACGTGTGTGTGGGTGTTTGCGCTGCGTATCAGGGTAAAACAGGAAGAGAATTGTGATAGGAGCGAGTCGTGAAACACCTCATTATTGCCATAAGATGGCGCCATAGGTCATCATCACACAGCTGAGGGGCTCGATACACGAGCGCTTAAAGCTCACAGCTACTCATTTCATATGTGAGTGAGGAGGGTTATACTACTAGACTATTTTTGTACAAAGGAGAAGAAAAATTCCTAATATTATAAAGAAAAAGGAATATGAAATACCCACAACCTAGCATTTTGTAAAGGAAAACGGTGCTTATCGGAAAGAGTATGAATGGTAGAAAATTGGACGCTGAGTAAATATAATTGAATAATCAACGCTGCGATCAAATAAGCAGACAGACGAGTATTATTTATGACTCGAAGGATTTCGTTGTAATTATTGTGATAATGAATCACCAATTGATGCATTAACTTCCAGCACCCGCTGACTTAGCCATTCCTGAAATTATTAACAAGGTCCGCTGAACCTCAAAGTGTCCACTTACTGTCTCAGACAGAACCAAGCTCGGCAGCTGCACTTTAAAAGTAGCAGAACCTGAGCTTTGGGGTTTGTAATTGGAATATAAACTTCATCATTTGCTATACAGAGTTGGTAAAATTCGAGTTCACAGAACAAATGAACAGACGTGGAGAGCAGAGTATCAATAGAAACCCTGTTTGGGGCAACTTGCAAAATATTTGCAAAGAAAAGAAACTTGTGTTTACTGTCAAGAACGCTAGAAGATTTTTCGTCTGGAAATCCCATGAATCATCCTATTTGATATATTTGAAAGCCATTTCCACTGTTCAAAACATGAAAGTTATTATCCAAGTGGGCTCACACAGCCACGGTAATCATTAAGTGTTATATTGCACGTGAATTTATGTAGAGGTTAAGATTCTGAAAGGGTTGATACGCAAGATAATCAGTTATATGATTGCTATGTGCACATGTTTGGCAGCTATTGTTTCCGTAATGATAATGAGTTTAGTTGTACTTAATTCCAACAAATCACCTCAAAGTTAGTAAAAATTTGAATTGAATTTGTGTACAGATGTCTCGCCGAATGGTCCCATGGTACTATTCCTACAATATAGTACCAATGATCCTGACAGAATTATTGTTGTGAGATGAATAGTGTTATTTGTGAAATAACTCTTTTCTTTAAGGTTGTTAATCATGAATACTTAAATCACTCTTTCTTTAGAATCCCCACTGTGCCTTGCCCTTTAATAGACGGTACAGTCAAATTCTAGTACATGTATTAACTTTAAATCTGTTTAAATAAGTTTTCAATGAGAATGAATTAATGTATGATTGTGAGAAGAGAATGTAAGTTAAGACAAGAAGACTGTAAATCACGGACAAATATACTTATTATGTCGCCCACAATGTTCAATCAACTTTTAAAACCAATACAACACTATTGACTACATTGTTGTGCTTCTTTACAACAATTAAAGGAGTTGTAGTGACTTTAGAAAAGGAAGGAAGCTCAAGGTTATCTATGCATTTGAGAGACGCCGACGCCAGTAAGTTAAAGACAAACGGATTCAAACAGTCTAGTCAGATGTAAGGATATTCCACCGTGTACAAAACATGAAATAAAATACTTTCCATCTTCGTACAGACTTGTGCGCTGACATGTTATACATGTGTTTTCTACTTTATGCATATTTGAACCATTTTACCCGTTAGCGGTCGCATCAATGCATTTGGTCGTCATGATGTACGAAAGCAGCTCTGGCGAGTAACTCGACGTGC
This sequence comes from Harmothoe impar, assembly GCA_947462335.1. Lineage (NCBI taxonomy): Eukaryota > Metazoa > Annelida > Polychaeta > Phyllodocida > Polynoidae > Harmothoe > Harmothoe impar. The sequence goes on along the minus strand of OX381708.1, from coordinate 56,039,444 downwards.
TGCATTCAGGCAACATGCCGACCTCTGGGGTTGGTATATTTGCTCCCGAAGGTCGGCATGATGCATGAATGATGCTCGAGTAACTCGCCAGGGCTGCTATGCATTATGACCACCGAGAACATTACATTTAAGTATTATGTCATCTTCAAAGGGTTAACCAACGCCCCCCCCCCTCCCCCTTCCACAAGAGTTATAGTTCTGAGGGACAACGGTAGGCGGCAGCACTGGTTGATGGCTAGCACCACAAACATGCCGAGTGTGCAGCCTGCAGAGAAGCTGCAGTCTCCTAGTACATAGAGAATGGGACTCTCGATAAATCGGCATCTACGGTAGGGTAGGGCTGGGACAGTTCTAGACATGAAGTATATTTCTTCACAAATACGTCAATTGAGTTTGATATTCGGTTATGATTACAGATATGTAGCTACAGTAAATAATGGACCTGCAAGTAGCACATGGTTGCTTTTAACTAAAAGGAAAAGGGACAACTCACAAGGGAGGGGGTACTTTAACAAATATTTCGACATTTCATTCCAATCCCCCTGAATAAATGCCATGATCTTTTTGCACATTTTAAGGGAAAAGTTGATAATAATAGGTCTAAATATAGGCGCCCTCGTCATTGACTCAGGGTCCATACCCTGAGGCATATACGACGCTTGGCAATTCCTTTAAGACGCTTTTCAACCATTTTCAAATCAATATTACTCAGTTTCTATTACAGTTAACACAAATACAAAAATGTAATAAAAAGGGCAAGATCGGGGGACAAATGTTTCGTTCAAAAATTATTTCAATATGTCTTTCCTTCTGTCTGCAATTGACCTGCGATCTTTGCATATTATTTCTCTCTTTTTCTTAAACTCTTAACTACTGTTAAATGACTACCCTCTAAATGAACTCTGCATAGGCTTCAAGGTTAAAACAAAGTTTGGAACAGAGAGAAATGCTATTGTGATCCAAAAAGTACAACACTTCTATCATTATAGGCTGAATGTTCTATCTAATATATAGACAAATGCCAACGCCCATTGATACCATCTCTGTTGTATTTCACGAGTGGGGGCTGGGGCCATATCCCACGAAGCCGCAGGCTGAGTGGGATATGCCCCAGCACCCATGAGTGAAATACATCAGAGATGGTATCAATGTAGTTGGCATTTGTGTTTATTTTTTATTTAAGGCCATTTCATGAAGAAAAACAATCTTTTCCTAGCCCATTGAATACAGCCACATTGTATTCAATGGGGGGCATTGAATACGGCCCTTCAGTGCTAAAGCATAGGAGATCTTGTATTTCCAAAAAATAAATGAAAATACCATCTAATTCAGCTGACATGCCCTCTATAGCATTTAAAGAATTTAAATTAAATTTATTTCATACCCTATCCATACCAAACAGAACGATGACCCTTAGTTCTCGTACCACCCGTCTTCTACATGGTGGCGCCACAAGTATTTTATTTCCACCTGTGGTACTGCTGCTACTCACAAGGGGGTGTCTTGGTTGGACAGAGGATTAGTATACCTGCACTTCACAAGGCGGCTCTGTGTCGTCACCTATTGCCGCTCTATGTACGTCACAGTTGGTAGGCGGTACATGCCCGCAGCCGGCGACTGTCGCCCACACCCACCTGCACACCCACACCCACCTGCTCTCCCACACACACCTGCTCACCCACACCCACCTGCTGGCCTGAAATTGAATAACATACATGTATGACACATGACCTGAGGGTACCTTTAAACAAGGAATTCATTTCTGATGCCAGAATTGACCAATAAATGGCTCAGTCTCATGAGTTTGTAACAGTTCAAACGTCTTTGACCGGTGGTGTCTTTGACCGGTGGCGTCTTTGACCGGTGGCGTCTTTGACCGGTGGCGTCTTTGAGGGGGTATGTGATTAAAATGAAGAAAAAAGTAGTGTATAGTAAAGAAATGGGTAAATTTATTGTATAATATGTTATAACACATCATTTCGAGGCATTATTTAAAATTGATATATTTCATATATTTATGTTACTGGCTCAGTCTCATGAGTTTGTAACAGTTGAAACGTCTTTGACCGGCGTCGTCTTTGAGCGGTGACGTCTTTGACCGGCTGAAGAAAAAAAGCCCAAAAGGAACCCTTAATATGTGCATTAAAATTTTTTTTTTTAATTGGGTAAAACAACCATAGACTGTTTATTACATGAAGAAGTTGAAGCTTGAATTTCTTTACTATATACTACTTTTTTCTTCATTTTAATCACATACCCGGTCAAAGACGCCACCGGTCAAAGACGCCACCGGTCAAAGACGCCACCGGTCAAAGACGCCACCGGTCAAAGACACCACCGGTCAAAGACGTTTGAACTGTTACAAACTCATGATACTGAGCCAAATGAGTATAAGGGAGTACTATATCTAACTGCACATGGTAAGCTACAAACCCAGGTTTGTCGAAATGGTGTTAAACATCCATTACTCATTCACACACCCAGCTTACCCTGAGTCATCTGTGAGGCCACTCACACGCTCAATCTTTTGTCATGGCTCAGTGATGAGTAACAAGGATATTATTGAACAAGGGCACCCCTGTTCCAGGTTCTTGTACAACAGGTATTTTTGTGATTTTTGCCAAAAAAATCCCTTACCTTTTGGATGTTATTTTGCTGTGAAAAACCTGCAAATAAAATATTTAATGTTGCAGCATACAAGTCTTGATCAATGCCAATCCATGCCATCAAATATTGAAACAAAAGAAGCAATATTTCATATACAAAATTGATAGTGAAAAAAAGTCACCTAAACAGCACAAAACCAACTTTTTCAGCTCAATGCTAAAGGATGGGGTTTCAAACTACAGACCTTCATGAAGTGTCACTTTGCATGAAATGCTCTTTATTCTTATGTAAAAACGGGGTGAGACGCTTTTTGAAACGCTCTGAGGCCACCATATTGCCTCTACCTTCGGTAACCTTCATGAAAATGAAGGTAAGGCTATAGCTTTTTAGTTCTCTCTCCACCCGTAAAAGATATGGTGGCGCACTAGCAGTTCTCATACTCCACAAGAAGAGACATCATGACAGTCCCACAGAGACAGTGACACTGTATCTCCGCCGTTTATCGTCCGATCAACTCGCTTTTTGATAGGGACAAAAGGCGGTACATGCCTGCAGCCTGCAGCCAGCAACTGTCACCCACGCCCACCAGCTCGCCCACACCCACCGGCTCGCCCACACCCACCTGCTCAGTTGAAATATGATAACATACTAGTGTGACACATGATTTGAGGGTAGTTTTGACCCAAGAATACATTCCTGCTCTCAGAATTGACAAATAATTCATTGTTCCTGAAATAAAAATTATGGATTCAGTCATTTACTGTGGTCGTACTTTATTTCGCTGGGTATATATTTTCGCTATATTCACGAAAATGTAAAATTCGCGAAATTCTTATATGCTACAGTATGGAATAAATACCTGCGAATTAGTCTTTTTTGCCACCTCAGCGAAAATTTACACCCGTGAATATAAGTACTTTCACAGTAGTCCATCAATTCAATCCCTTTATCACCCTGACCCTGAGTCGTTTGCGACGTTAATCACATGTTCAATCTTTACTTACATTTAATTTTCATTTTAAACGTATAGATAAATACAGTGAAAAAAAGAAAACTAAATGAAAACAACAGTATTGCAAAAAAAATGCCCTGGTTCCCATGTGATATATATCACGTATACCATTCATTTGGAGTGGCCTCATAGTTGGACACATGTATGAAACACAAATAACTGGGGTTTAAACATTGGATAATCTCATCTATTAAAGTACCAAACTAGCAGTACCAAAACCCCGGGAAGAAACCCTTCTATACACCCTATTTCCGTTGAAAGCTTTTAAAACTTGCATTCAGAAGCACGCAACCTCTCTTTTGAATCCCAGTTTTGAATATCCCCTTCACACAAGTACAACCCATACTACCGTGGTCTATATTTGACTCCGCTTAGTAAACGCTTGGTTGCTTTCCCCTTCCCCCCCTCCAGCCGTGTACACTGTAAAGCCTCTGTATAGATTGCCTGCGACCTCTTTAGTGTACAATAGGCAGGTCTTGGGTTGAGTGCCACAGGAGGTAGAGGGCCAGAAAGGAGTTTAGTACCTGGGTAGATCCTCAACCTTGTCAGATCAGTGCAGAGCTCAGGTGTGATAACTTGGACGTAGGAGGACAGGTGTGGACGTGATTAGCAGGATGGGGGTGTTACACATTGCAGCTGTAGGCTGTCTCCTACTCACCCTCACTGGTAAGTCTCAGAATGGGGATCCAAATACTTGCAAGTCGTGGCACGACCTAGTCACTAGTGGTAGTTATTAGTGGTGGTAGTGATAGTAGCACAGATGTAGTAGGGGAAGCACATGATTAGTTTTCTATAGTTCATTTACTAGGCTAATACTATCTTGATCAGGCTGTTTACATTACATATGGTCCACACATAGTTTACACAGTCTAGTCACTATGTAGGCCTACTTGAACGTTGAGAGGCGCTATGCTACATGTATACTAATATGGGGAGCAGTCTAGAACACAGTAGGGGATCTGACCAGATGGCAGGGCTTGCATGTTGTACCGAACGTACCTTCATTAGCGACAATAGCAATATGAACAGGCAATTGCATTGCTAAAAGCAAATGAACCTTAGCAAAAGAAACTACAACATCGCCTTTATTTCATGAAACCTATATATGTTTGCACGATAAAAGGCATTAATGCCTTTTACAGCAGCATGGTATTTTGTATAGAAAGCATGTATAGTATATTGATAAACATCAACTTCCATGTGCGATGGTCTATATTTGAGCAAAGGAGTACCTTAACTATAGAAATAAATAGGAAAACAGCATTTTCACATTATCTGTCATGGATAATCCTCTTCTTTTTCTATTGATATTGCAACCAAACCTTGGGAATATATAATGGACATCTATACAAACATTTTAGGACCAATGAAACAGGCGGTCACAGATGGAATGAGAAAGGCATGGATTTTGGAAAAATATTTCTTTTGTCTTAACTTTAGGATCTTACGGGTGTCCTAGCAGTGAATATAAGTGAACAATGGAGGTATACTGTCAAAATAGCAAATACAAATAGTTGATTTAGGGAAAGTGGTTTATGTGGGAATATGAATACAGCTTAAAGAATACTTTTCATGAGCTTTGATTTTTGCTGCCAGGTGGCTTCTGTGTAGGAACTAGCAATTCCCTTTAAGTCTTGCATTGTGTAGTGTAATTACCTTGCTATAGAATCATTGGTTTGGCAGGGGCGTGGCGACTTGGAAGGGGGTGGTGTGCGTACATGCCCCCCCCCCCCCCCGAACCTAAAAGATCGATATAAAAGGGGTAAAATGGTCAAACACCCCTCTGCCCCTCCCCTACTTTGAAACTGCTTGCCACGCCCCTGTTTAGGTCATTTATAATACTCCACTTGTTGAATACGATACTATTTATTCAATGATCTAATTTCCATGGCAAGAAAGGGAGATTATGGGTTACATCAGCTAGATGAACATTATAGGATTTGAGCACAAGATGTTTGGGAACAGGCCTCAGGGCAAATTATGTGTTACATAAAGTGATTCATGTAGAGGGATCAGGACCAGGCGGGGACCAGGCCTCTGCATGGGGGAGTGAAGGAAGGCTCTGGTAACTGCCAAATGGGCTTGAACTTGGGATTTTGCTGGGTTTGGGGGATCCCTGCTGGTAGCTTGGAACCAGCGAACAAGCTACCAGCAGGGATCACCCAAACCCAGCAAATTCTTTAGTTCAAGGTTGCTGCTATGTATTTATATTGTATACTACATCAAAGGTCATCTCCCACACAGGTCGCTGTCATGTATTTATGGCCTGTGTCGCTAACTGTGACAGTAGGTCGGAGGTTATTCAGATAATTGTAAGACTGGCAATTTTCCACTTAGCTGAGTTGATTGCCATCACATGTTATACAATTACAAAGTTGCAACTAATTTGTGAAGCATTGTGAGTGAACAGAGAAAGTTGAGGGGATTAGCAGTCATCATGGGAACATCAGACCCGTTACTATTTTCTAGGACAGACCATAGTATAACCCATATAATTTTACCAAAGATAAGAAACAAATACTAGTATTTGCGTACTACATAATCTCTGCAAAGCAGGAACAGTAATCCTGGGGCAGTGAGTTAAGAGCATTAACCAGGGCATTAACTAGTACCAATGCAGTGGAGGGTTTCAGTCTAGTTATGCAAGCATCCAGGGCATTGGCCACTGTTTGACAAACAATGGACCCTGGTTAAGGTGAGTCGATCTCTTGGTCTAAAAGTAGCAAGATTTTCATCATTTTTTTGCCATGAGACCATAAGACCATACACTTCCGAGAAAAAAATAGGGGGGTCTCGGTCTATTTTCTAATAAATTTAAAGCTGGGCCGTCAGGGAATAAGTTCAGCATTTTCCATACATGGCCTAAAATAACAGTTCCACTAGAGGGCAGCAGTGTTTGGACAGGGGACCATGAGCATTGTCCAGCTACAACATATTCACCCTATCTTGTGCCTGTAAGAGCTGAGTTCCCAGCCCTTAAGAGCCCTCTTGTGAATCAAAATTGAACTATATCCAAAAGTGCTTTTGGCCTCACTTCAACCATGACGGTCAAGCTTTAATGTCTCATGTGATAGGATTGTACAGTATTCTGCTACAAATCTGCATGGAATAGTATTGTAAAGTAGCCAAATCCCTATACACCTTTCTCAGAGCATTGGGCTTAATGTTCTCTGTCCATAAAATATATTTTGAATATATGGGTCCCGTGCATATTTCTAAGGTTTAGGCCCATTGAAATAAAAAATTTAAAAAGTTGAAAAGAAATATAAAAGGTAATACTCCCAAAATCCCCTTCCTATGGTGTACGTACTGACATATGAAAAGAAATAGAAACATACTGAGGGCTAGTTATGTATGACTTTCAAATGGGGACTACCAGCACAGACTCCATAGCACAGTGGTAGCATGCATGATTTCATATATGCAAAGGTTGATGGTTCTTGCTCGGTCAGGGAATGTCTTTGGCCATTTTATGACCATTTGACATTACCTTTGGTAACATGAAGCAGAGCAGGTGGTTTCTGGTCAGACTAGAGACAATATCTGACAGAAAAAGGCGAAGTAAACAGAAATTGCATCAGATCGAGCCACCTTAAATGCGAAATGTTTGCTGCTCCTCCAGTAACAGTCAGAGCTTTGTAGAGGAGGTAGGGCTTTAAACAAAGAGCGAGGAATACTAAGAGGGTCCACTTGGGTCTTCTCCCATAGGTCAGCAGTGTCCCTGAGCAATCAGGGTACCTCAAAATGCCCCCAAAAGGATGACAGCATATTGCTCGGAGTGTAGCTCCAACATGTATTATCTCATTACTCTGTAAACATTGAATATTTTGAGTAATGGAAAAGAAAAAAGTTTTCCCCAGCAATTGAAATGCGTTTCATCTGTGATTAAGTATATACGTTTTGAGTGGACTATGTGGGCTTTAACTCACGGTGGAAGGCTAAGACAAAGGACTTCCCACCTTGGTTATTTTCACATAACCAAAGGTTAAGTCAGATACCGACCTCGTAACTGACTTATGTTATAGTAACAATGGTATAGTGACTGGTGGCCTATGAGGCCAACAGTCAGTTTGCCATGGTTATTTTGACATACACTCAGTTACGGTAATATTACCTACAGCATGTGGCTATCAATCAATGTTACAAGAACATTAAAGATGGTGTATCAGCTAATAAACTTCCCAAACTTTTTCCTTAAAAGGGATGCCATCGGTTCTATTGTCATTTTAGCTAATACACAGTACCCAATATTTGCAAGATATTTGTCTATAAATACATGATTTGAGATAGTTAACAATATAGCCTATTCACCTCACTGACTCAGTCACTCCCCCAGGTGAGTACAGGGGAAACTAACCTGGTAGAGAAAGCACTGAGCCATGCAGTATAAACACATGGGGAGTTTTAGTGTCGACCTACAGTAAAGATTAAGACACTGCTTGTGCTAAGTTCATATGTTTAGATGATGCTAATCAGCTTATAAGTTGGGGAATATGTATAGAACATGATATGCAATAGGAATATGATAAATCTAAAAAATCTCCAAACATTTAGCTGACACACCATCTTTAAATACACTCTCCTCTTTGTGTCTGATACATTCTAGAGGAATGTCTATGCATGAGAAAGGAGAATTCAATCGGTTCAGTTGGCATTGTGTTTTTTCTGAGATCAGTAATTATCTAATTTGAGCAGTTGATACACATACCTGCTATAAATTAAAACCATAATGGATCATGATATAATTATGATATATCCTCTAGAGAACACTGGAGACCCTGTCCTTGTGGGTGAACAAAGGGTTTTCAACAACTACTAAATGACATATTTCACAAGTGTAATCAGTACTGTTCCTATTTGACCACTTCCCCTAGTACTCACTAGATGGCACCCTTAAGACAGTTTTCCACTGCAGTTGGGCTGACATCCATGGTTTGACAGCCTAGTTTATAATGTTGTCACTATGTGGCAGTGTTCCCCCCCCCTTCAATCAGTGGAGACTCTTCATATTCCTTGTTCTTTGGTATACAACACAATCTACACATACAGCACCTGGTGGCAAAAAACGGAACTACCTGCAATCTTGATATTTCTCATTTCTCATACTTATCTGTCGTGATCTACCTTTATCTACCATTTAAGTGCCATACCTTGGCATTCTACCTATCTTGATCACTATATTTCCTTTTTGCAATGCCCACAGGCTCATACAGTAAATAGATCGTTTTTTATTTTGATTAATTCAGGATAATTTCATTTTGCCCATGACCCCATACTCTCTTGTTTTCAATATGTTCCTAATAATGATATAAATGCATGCCTGCATTTTCATTGCAAAATTGTTGGGCGATTTTTTTCTGTGTGGAAAATAGTTGAATAATACGATTTTCTCATGAGCCTATACATGATGCAGTCAAATGTAGAAGACAAATAAACCCTGTGACATAGGCTTTTTTCTTTCCTTTGTGTTCTATAAGCATTAGGCTAATATCCATAAGAGTCATTAAGGAAAATTGCTGGTCGATCTAAAATGAGGTAGATTGTGTCGTATACCTCTAAGCCTGCAGATATAAAGGGTCTAGACATTATGTCAGAAGTGTGTGAATAAAGGATAAACCTGCTGGGACTTAATGTACACCACACATTGTTCAAATATGGCTAATACTCCCTGAGCAGGAAGCCTACTGACCAAGCGTGCCGCATCTTGACCAACACCTCCCGTGTACCAAGCTGTACACAAGATACAGTGAATGGAGCCTTATAGACTTGTCCTATAACTAGTTCATAGTAGAGGTGGTGTATAACTAAACCACTATTATTAGTATTAAACATACAGACTCATGGCATGATAGCTGACACACAGGCAGCCCCCGATACTGTCCCAGAAGTTGAACCCGATACTGACCCAAAAAATTGACCTCCTCCAACCATTTCCTAAATCACACCACATGTATTTGGCAAACAAGCCCAACAAAGTATTTATATCATTCAGAAGTGCAACTCGTAACAATATACCCACAATAATGCCAACTCGTGCGTATAAGAAGATGAACTTGGTTCTCTGGTATGCATGGCCATCTTATTTGGCGATCCATCTCGTGAGATCGAGGCAGGTACTACCAGACTCACACATACCATAGGTTGCCAGCAACAAGCTACGGTCCGAGAGCAGACCCAAAATTAATACATTTCTGTCAATGTGAACTTCAATAGTATTAAACAAAAGAATCAGCCCCCATAACTCATAGCGAATCTACAGAAGAGCTTTCCTATGTCACAAAGTGGTTATCTATATGATTCGTCCCAAAAATGTAGGCAGGCCATACTGTCGGTAATACTTGTATTCATCTTATAACAACTATACGTTTACCTACCCCACTGTTAGAAGTAACCACTGTAAATTTACAACAAAATGTTGTGGCAGTTTTGTTTCCAGTAGATTTTGCTGTAAATTTACAGGAACTGAGTAAGTAAAGAATGTGCTGCAATTTTACAGTATATCCTCAGTTCCATCTACGTGAACCAAAACTGCCAGCACTGCCAGTATATTTTGCTGTAAATTAACAGTAACTATTTACAGTGCCCCTTAAATTGATATCAAGGAATCCCAATGGAATTTGTGCAAATAGGTTATTTTTAGAAGGTATTTATGTGGTCATGCTTTCATGAGAAATATTCAGTCTGATGCTGGTAATACCTCCAAAACCACTCTATGTCTATAGGGACTGCCAGGGCCAGACATTTCAACAAGACTCAGGCAATGCTGGACCCTCCATAGGACTACAGGAGAGTCGGGCAATGATGGACTCTCCTAGACTGCAGGAGAGTCCAGCAATGCCAGACTCTGCCCCGAGGCTTCCGGATTGAGAGAGTGACTCTGACTCCCTTTCCCTTTCTGTGTGTTGAAAAGTATAACCTCCGATTGCTGCATTTATACATTGACAAATAAGGACTACAATTTATAAACTTCCCTGTTTGTGTCCATTTTAGGGCTGAGTGTGGTGAATGGTCTGACGGAGGAGGAGAAGAAATACTTCTCCGATGAGAGAAAACTCTATCACAAACTGGTGGATCCGGCAAACCTTGATAAGAATCTACGCCCAGTGGCTAAGACCTCTGACGCTGTCAAGCTTGGCTTTGGCATGAACCTCATCAAAATCCAAGACTTGGTAAGTGAATCACACTTAAGGTTTCACGTAAGTATGACTTCATAGAACATGCTATTCAGAAAGACTAAAGTAAAGGCAGGTGAACAGAGAACTAAATTAAAGAAGGTGAACAAATTAAGAAGAGCCCGATAGAAGGACCAGTACTTGCTAACAAGGTAAATGAAGAGTTTGGATGCAAAACGACATGAGCGCCATTTTAAAAATGGGGACAAAAATCTGACAAAACATAGATTAGGGATAGTAAAATATAATCCTCAAACAATTTTTCCGAGATTTACTATTTTTCATCTAGTTAGGACCTACTTAGTATACACTCTGTTCCCAAAGTACAATAATTGACCTCAGGGTGTCTTTACAAAAAGTACTATAATGCTTCAATTCTGGGGTGAAGATTATGTCATTTTGCATCCAAACTCTTCAAATATACTACAGAAAAAATCGGCGGAAGCATTGTACGTACAAGTGTTCATTCAACATTTTGATTTCAGCTCTAATGTAACTGGTTTCCATGATATAAATAGGCTTGAAAAAGAACCCCATTGCAGCGGTGCTAAAAGGGAAACTCAATTTTGTTTCTATTGCATCAATTGTCCCCCTTATACTGTGCTGTCATATTAAACACTGAATATATTATATAGCTGATATGTGAGCATTGTTATATCTATTAGGATGAGCGAGCACAGAAATTATCCGTCAACGTTTGGCTGAAGATGGTAAGTAGAATTATAATATTACTATATATCATAAAAGGGGGTCTGACAAATATGTATACTCCTATGTGTGTATTTTCTGTCTATTATACGATATTCCAATTACTTTCACAGCTAAACAAACAAGACTTTTCACGATATTAAAATAAACCCTTTATTCTACTCAGATCCCTTTCTAGATTGGCTCTGATAATAATTTTGAAAACATATACATGTTTATAATCCATATCTATGATAATACAATGTAGTGCTGTTAAAATGAAATGCTATTTCAGACGTGGACAGATGTCCAGTTAACGTGGGACCCTAAGGAGTATGACAACATTACACAGATGAGGATCCCGGCCAGCAAGATCTGGAACCCAGATATTGTATTGTACAACATGTAAGTACACATGTTCTCCAAGATCAGATAGTATATTTAACGCTCCTATTACTATCCACTCAATGTCTCCCCACGAGTAGCCATACAACAGTAACCTTCATCATGGAGAATTATGTGCCATACCTGTTTCAGAGATAATTTTGATTTTAGAAATAAAGATGTTAGATGATATTGAACGTTAGTGGGTATGCCCCCCCCCCCAGACCTTATGGCCCTATGCAAAATTGTATACAATAGTTGTACACTAATCCTTTGTTGTCATGGCATGGCATACTAATTACCATGTCTGTAAACAAACATTGTGCCTCTGAATTATACAGTGTGTTAAGAAATAAGGCTGCAGAATACTGCACTTGTGATCAATCGTAAATCAAAAACCATGTTGATAAAATAATCATGCTCTTGTGATTATGGGCATTATTATATCTCGATTATGACTTGAATATCACTTGATAACCATTTCTGTTCAGCTCTTTCTGAATGAAATCTTATCCATTTATGTATTAAAAAAAAAAAAATGGTTATGATTTATTTCAACTATGGTCATTTCCCCCCCTTAGGGCCCACACCAATGAGGCTAACCTCAACATCCCTGATGTTCTGTGTGTGGTTGACAACAAAGGGTCTGTCCTGTACATTCCCCATCTGCATGTGGAGAGTACCTGCTCTCTAGACATGTCCAACTTCCCCTATGACACACACAACTGTAGCCTCAAGTTTGGGTCCTGGACCTACTCCAAGGAGATGGTAAGTATATGACATGCATGTGTACACAATGAACTCTCCCTTAATGGTCACCCCTCTTATAATTTATGGTCAACTCATCCGGCTCCTAAGTGTATTTTAGCTCCTTAATCAGGCTACCTATACATAGAGGTACATGCATATTATGGGTACCAAGTATAGATAATCAGGATGGGATCTATTATGGAATTTGATGCAATGATCACGCAGGGCAAATTACATGTGGGTGCATGTGTATTGCCACCCCACTTATGTTAGTATAGATAGGGACATTCCATGGACCTATCACTTGCAGGTATCCCATTCAAGGAAACATAAATCTACAATGTAAAATGTGTCAGATGTACTAAACATAATATAAAGGAGGTGTTTTACCAGACAAGAGTTAAATTTTTCTTCTATGGATGGCAGTTTTCTGTACGCAGTGGTCACACATCACATTATGGCTGTGTCTCACGACCTTGGGCCAATGTTTTTGTCTCTGACCGGATGCCAGCTCTGACCGGGTGCCAGCTCTGACCGGGTGCCAGCTCTGACCGGCCTGAATAAAATCGGGTTATTTAGGGCAGATGGAGATAGAATTTGGCTGAAAAGGTTAATGGATGTTATAACTCTTTAACCTAGTCATTAGTTACCCATTGTTATCATCATCTGCCCTAGATAACCCGTTTTTATTCAGGCCGGTCAGAGCTGGCACCCGGTCAGGGCTGGCACCCGGTCAGAGCTGGCACCCAGTCAGAGAAAAAAACATTGGCCCAAGGTCGTGAGACACAGCCTTATATTAGGGGGGGTGATAAATCTACTTTTCTTCGGGGACAGGCTCAAACTATGCATTTGGGTCCAAAAACACAGGAAATCACAAAAATATTTTTTTCGGACCCCCGTGACCCCCCCGTACATAGGGTCCGAAGATCGGCCAAATAGTGAGAAAACAGCCAAAATTCAGGCTTTCAGATTCCTTCTAAAATCAAATCATGACTTCATGAAAATGGTCAGAAACCTTCATATGGGACCCAAAGAGACCATTTAAAGTCATATTGTTGTGATTATAGAGGTGTTTCCCCCTCTGGGGAGGTGGTTAGTTCTCGGTAAAATACCGATAAATCAGCTATTTTGAAGGCATTTGCTCCCTTACAATCACATCCCTATACTGCCATAAAAGATCCTCAGGACACCTAATCAGGCATATTAAACCCTTCTGGAGGGTCCCCTCTTTCTGTTAACTCCCCTCTATGACCCCCCCCCCCCCCCTCCAAGCATGCACCAATAGCCACCAGATAACTCCCCCCCCCCCTTCGCCTCTATATTACCCTATACTGAAATAATGTATTAACATAAGACCTGTCTGATAGTTTGAACCTTTCTTGAGGGCTCCCTGTTCCTGTTAACCAACCCCTATGACACCCCTCCACCCCATCCCCACCCTCACCCCAAACTAATAGCCATGAAATAACCCCCCCCCCCCTCGGCTCCATATTACTCAGTACAACCATCAGCTCAACCCTCCCTCCATGTGGCACAGTGCACAGCATTGCCTCTCATGGTATGTATCATGCCTGGGAGTGGGACAGTGGTGTGGTTAAAAGAGGGCCCCCCCCCAAAAAAAAAGAATGAGTGAGCTGGGTCCTTGAGATCACCCTGGTAGGTGTATCTACTACAGCTGGTAGAGGGATACTGTACTTCAAGTCAAATTTGGGTTCAATATTTGGTTTAATATCAAGATATGTATTCATCTTACCTCAAAGTTTGATATTAGGTTCTACCAACTTACCCTTTACCCCATATAGGGGATGGCATAGATCTACCAAGCACCATGCCATTGTTATATTTTCATATATCTGAATATTATAGCAGCACCCTCAGATGTTGCATGTATGCCCGTCTTTGACAAAATCTGATCTTTAGCATTGCACATGAGGTATCAGGGTTACCTACCCCTCCCCATAATATAATTGCAGGGTTTATTATTGGCTCCAATAATATTTAGGGTTCAGAGTATTTATTTAACACCTCAGAGAATTGAATTAAATAATTATCTCTTGTCTTCTATCTAGGATACTAACCATGCAAGGTGTAGACTAAGAGATAAGGACACCAGTCCTTATTTGGAGTCATTTGCATGCCCCCCCCCCCCATCACCACTCTACCATCCATCATTCTATGCATTTAACCACTTGGTTAAGGAGGAGAGTCAGGGTTTTTATTTATTGTAGTATCAGGTTATTAGTAATATTGATATTAGATCTCTGCTAAAACTATTATAGAATTACTGTGTATAATAAGTGTAACAACATGAAGCAGTCATCTTGACTATGAATACACATGGGGTGAGGTAATAGGAATAGAATGAAGGGGGGGGGGGCTGTGATCATTGGTAGGGTAACTCAAAATGAATATAGAGACCTTTGAAAAGGGTATTATCTATCTGATCTAAACTCATTTTAATATGTTGACAATTCAAATATATTGAAGCAAAGGCCCTCCAAAATTTGGGTTATATTCATGCAATCACAAGTATATAACCTTTAATAGTCTCTTTGGGTCCCTTATCAGTTTTCTGTTGAGGTGCATGGTAAAGCCATTCATGCATGTATGATAAATAAATTATAAGAGGTCTGATGGTTGGAGTTCTTAGATGGACTGAGGTAGCCCTCCTCTTATATCTATATAGAGTAAGGGAGGAGGTCTGGCCCCTTCCATATCCCCCACCCCTCTTTTAAACACACCACTGTCTTACTCCCAAGACAGGCTAAGGTGTCTGTGAATGACTATTGATGTTCAAAGATCCTGACATTCTGAGTACAGTGTAATATAGAGGCGAGGGCGGAGGGGGGAAGGGAGTTATCTGATGGCTATTGGTGCATGCTATGGGGTTAGGGGTCATAGAGGGGTAGTTAACAGAAACAGGGGGCCCTCCAGAATGGTTCATGATGATGTTTTATGGCAGTATAGGGACCTGATTGTATAGGAGCAAATGCCTTCAAAAAAACTGATTTATCGGTATTTTACCATGGACGCACCCCCTCCCCAGAGGGGGAAACACCCCTATAATCACAACAATATGACTTTAAATGGTCTCTTTGGGTCCCAAATGAAGGTTTCTGACCATTTTCATGAAGGCATGGTGAGGTTTGAGTAGGAATCTGAAAGCCTGAATTTGGGCTGTTTTCTCACTATTTGGCCGATCTTCGGACCCTATGTACGGGGGGGTCACAGGGGTCCGAAAAAAATATTTCTGTGATTTCCCGAGTTTTGGGTCCCAAATGCATAGTTTGAGCCTGTCCCTGAAACCGTACGACAAAATTAGCCATTTAACACCCCCCCCTACTTATATTGATCTATGTGTTACAGATGATTTGTATGATATGATATAATATTATCATGTAACCATTTGTAGAAACATTGTTCATGGAAAGTATGATGTCAAGTTCAGTATAACTCTCACAGTAGATATAATTCACTGATCTCAAATATATTATAAAGCTTCCAAAGTTCCAAGAATGACCCCATTAGAGGGAGTTGAGTGTCCTTATCATGGTAAAGTAGTTCTATCATCATGTAGGCATGAAATGTAAACCCAATGGTGCCCTTATCTATATAGTTGACTCAGGGATGTCACCCAATAGTTAAATCCAAACTTTAAAACTTTTGAAACATCGGATGCAGTGCAATGAGAGCATTGCTATATACTTCCATAGTAAACATGCACAGCTCACCTGGCGGTAGATTCCATCACATGTCTTGTCTACACCATTGCAGATTGAGCTGAACTTCTTCTATGGCATGAACCAGCTAGACGTGTCTGCCTACACAGACCACAGTGAGTGGGAGTTGATCAGCCACGATGCTCTCCTCAGTGAAAAGAAGTATGACTGCTGCCCTGAGATGTACCAGGACGTGACCTTCTCTGTCCTCCTCAAGAGGCGCAATGCCTACTACACCCAGGTGTTTGTGGCACCTGCTGTCATCCTTGTCTTCATCACCCCTACCATCTTCTGGCTACCACCTGACTGCAACGAGAAAATGACTTTGGGTAATATATATATTGATGTGTGATATATCTGATGTTTAGTTGTCATTTGTGGTCAAGGATTTTATCTGTTGTTCTCTGGGGATGTTACTTTTAGTCACTTCATTTCTGGGGATGTTAATTTGAGTTGTTTTACCAGTGGCCAAAGTGGTATTTAGTAACTTTATCTGTGGTCAAACTTTATCTGTTGTCAAAGCGGTATTTAGTAACCTCTTCTTTGGTCAAACCTCATCTTTGGTGAAATGCATGTTTAGTGACTATTTAATAGGGTATTAGCATTATTTCAAATGTCTCCACTGACTATAGATGTGGATGAATATACAGCCATACATTGTCCCTCCTCCTGTAGGTACGGGCATCATGCTGGGACATGTGCTGATGCTGGTCATGCTGGAGAACTACATCCCTGCTGCTCACTCTGTCGTTCCTGTCATTGGTAAGTCTAGGGCTGGTAGAGGCACCTATCCCTTGGAAGCTATATAGAATATGCCCACTGTTAATCCTTCGTTTTTGTCTCTATTGATGATTGTCACATTGATCGATTGTCACATTGATGGTTAAATATCATACTTATAGCCCATATTTGACATAATAAGCACCCTGCCTCAAATATTCATTTTAATAAGTGCCCCCATGGCTGTTTTCAGTAACAAAATTGGAGCAACACATGACAAATCTGGAAACAAATCTGAAAGGGGGGGAGCTTATTAGGGGGGGGGGGCGCTTATTATGTCGAATAGGGTATAACCTGAAACCTCAGGCTACCTAGTGACCTGGTACAATAATTTAAGTGACCTGGGGACTTTTGGATAAATTTGGCTGTAGTAAAAATGGACTTTCTGACATGGAACCCTTAGTTTCCGCGACTTTCCGACCCGCGGAGAGACCCTTCTGCACCCCAAACCTTATTTGATCTATGTAGATAATAAGTTCTCTTAATTAAGGCTAAGAAGACCACTGTTTTTGTACTGAAGAGTAAGGACCAGCCTGTATGGTCTTAATGGCATGGTTTATAACACCATAGAAATGCATTTTCATAGCTCTTTTTGAAAAGCCCATAGTCC
The DNA here is from genome assembly GCA_947462335.1 of Harmothoe impar. NCBI lineage: Eukaryota > Metazoa > Annelida > Polychaeta > Phyllodocida > Polynoidae > Harmothoe > Harmothoe impar. The sequence goes on along the minus strand of OX381708.1, from coordinate 56,021,723 downwards.
ATGAATAGACTTATGGAGTCTATAACTTTCTTATGCAGGTCCACAAGTCACCTCGATAAACGAGAAATGGCTTCCAGCAAATATAGAATAGTTGAAATTAAAATATGTCCTGTGGTGTTCATAATAAGACTAACTCATTGTCAGAATAAATATGTTATATTGTAAGAGGGAAAGGGGTTCCAGTAACAAGCTAATTCATGAAGAATACAGAGATTTTAGGAGGCCACCTTTTATAGTAGTTTTAATTTTTTTTAAATTCACTGCCTTTCTAGGGGATATGTTCTTTCCTTCCAGGGGGTAAATATTCCTCCCATTTTAATATATGTACTTTTCCCATCAGGTCGTTACTTCATGTTTGGTCTCATCATGGTGGGACTCTCCCTGGTGCTGTCAGTCATGGTCAGGAACATCTGGAGTCAGAGTAACAGAAAGAAACCCGTGCCTGCCTTCCTCAGGACGGTGAGTACTATTCAATATCACATTATAGCTGCACCTCGTACCACTGTTACTAATTCATACCAATACAGTTTTAGGGTGGTTATAGTTTTAGGGTTTAAGCACCCCTGTTGGAGCCAATATCAATCAGTCCATGTGATAGACCATTAGAGTTTTACAAAAGTTAATATAGTGAGGCCATATCTGAGTTTGCCTTCAATGGTTTGCAATTTATTTGATGTGTGAGACATTGAATATAGAGACATTCATTATTAGACTATTTTATGATATCCATAAAGTTAGAACATAGTATATAGCCTAGGCTATAGTAACATCGGTTAGATGTACCGTCTATATAGAGCAGAGTGTTATCTCTCATATATTTACCCCATGGTAGGGCCCCCACCATTAAAAAGAATACATGAATGGCAACATAATACACACAAAAAGAGTCAGACAGACTCTTCCTACGTCACCAAATATATAAACTCTTTTCAGAGTTAGGCATTTAAAAAAGGATTCAGCATGGGGATAGCACTGTTTTGAAATACTGGACCGTAGAAAGGGTCAAGTTAGTGCGATATCCAAGGAGAGTCTCGCTGAAATCCCTAGGGGAAGATGTATATTTTTGGAAAGCAAAATCATGTTTAGATACAAACCATTCTACCATTTCCTACCAAATTGGGTAGGTATATAAATAAGTCCAGTTTCAATGACTCCTTCCCACAAAATGGTTTGGTTTGGCTCCACTAGGTGGTGCTGAGGCTTCTGGGGCGTCTGCTGTGCGTCAGCGCCGATGCCTGGAGGCCACAAGCCGACACTACCGCCACCTTCAGGCAGCTAGAGGACCTAGACACGGCGTCTACTGACGTGGACACGTCAAAGATGGTCTACCCTGGCTCGTCCTCTGCAGACGAGTGGCGGCGGGTGGCAGTGGTGTTTGACCGACTCTTCTTTCTGCTCTTTGTTATACTGATGGTGGTTGCCTCCCTCGCCCTGCTACACTATTGAGGGTTATATAAACACTGGCATGGACAGCTTCTAATGGTATGCATTCATGGCCCATGATAGTATATTGTTCAAATAGACCATGTGCAGGGAAACTCCCAACGAAACATCTAACATAGTCCAAAATTATATTATATGACCTGAAGCGGCATCCCAATATAGATTTGTAGTGTGCTAGTACAACGTGGCGCATATGATCCAAAGGCCATCGACATCTGCCAAACACATTCTCGTTTCTCTCACTAATATCTAATATATCAATTATTAAGTGATTGCCTCATGCAACTTGACTATGCTGCGAACTACTCGACTATACAATATACTTGATTATGCTGCTGATATAGAATTCCAATTAAAACTAATCGAATTAATCAATTAATGGTTGATAAATAAATAGAAAAAAACAACTTGTCTTAGTTACAATTGAATTGAGTATATTCCCAAGTGATTGGTAATAGGTGTAGTAATATTATCATTTCAACTCCACTACTCATGCAGCTGTCCCCTGTACCTATACACACCGTTTGCTACTGTTCTACCTTCAGATTGTGCTTGGACTGTGTGGCCGCCTGCTGTGTATCAGCCGTGAAGCCTACACCCCCCTACAGGAGGCCAGTGATGTTGAGAGCTATGAGAACAGGGCTGCAGCCAACACCAAGGTGGCCATCATCCAGGCTACTGCTGAGTGGCAGCAGCTTGCCGCCGTCTTGGACAGGCTGCTCTTCCTCATCTTTGTAGCATTGAACATCATCCTCTCCATTGCTATCCTGCACTATTGAGCACTGACTACTGTTGAGACAAGGAGGAAAAAACTCAGTGTTGCAGTTATTTCAGTTTTTATCGATATGATGATTGCTATAGTGTGCTAATCTAATTATCTAATTATGTATTTCAGCCAGTGATTGATATAAGCAACTATGTTAGATAGATGAGCATAGCATGACACAACTGTGATGTAACATCACATGTAGCTGTGTGACATTTAACAGTGAGCTAAATATCAGTTTTGAAGTTCACAATTTTCTGTACATTAACAAACTTTTGTGTGATTTAAAGATCATTCCATTATTACGTAAAGCAATATTTCTCCCTTTGTTTTTTGTATTGACATATGAAGTATTTCATAGATGTGTCGTCTGACCCATCTACATGTTTAATAAAAATATGGTTTATGATAATAAAACTACACTGTAAGTATCTTTAATAGAATGTATTAGGTAACATAACATAACATGTAATATTGTATCTAGCTGTATTACACTTATCATTGAACTAAATCTCAGCTTTGAAGTTCAAAGGTATCTGTACATAAATAAATATTTGTGTGAATCAAAGACCATTCCATCATTATATACAATAACATTTCTCATTTCTCCCTTTGTTTAGTATTGACATATACAGTAAATGTATATCATAGAAGTGTCATCTGACCCATACCAAAGCACCCTCGTCACATTTCTCATGGCTTAGTGATGAGAAACAAGTATATTATTTGGAGAAGCCTTATAACGAGAATTTACTGTACTAGTATTTGGAGAGAGATATCTTTGCCCCAAATACAAGGGCACTATAACCCAGAATGGCCTATGCATAGGCCATTTTGTGCTATATGCCCTTGGACAATTCACTGTATTTGTTACAGTAACTTAGAAGATTTCCAAAATGTTCTTCATTAGAGAATTTCTATTATTAAATGGTTTGTACTTCCCTAAAAATATCTCCCGCAACCCCAATTAATGTTATTTAAAATTTTCCTAAAGCTTGCCCTCCAAAAACTGGTATGGAAGTTATCGGATAGATACAGATGTTGATATCAGAGGATGCCCCCAATCATAACCCCCCCCCCCCCCCCAAAAAAAAAAGGGAAAAAAAAGGGGAAAAAACAACAACTCTATTCTAGGGAGGCGAGAAAAAATCAGGTCAATGGTGGCATTCTTTATTATGGTAGATCTTTAGATATTACATTGGGAAGTATTTACCTTTTTTCATTATCATTCTAGACTTTGTCACATCTGCACCTTTTGCACATATATATATAGGCTATAGAGTGAGTGGATTTGTGATCTGAGATTTATAAAGTTGGTACCATTGCCAGCCAACAGGGGCCACTACTGGGCTATGGTTCATAGAGTCTAGACATGGCTAATGGGCCAGGTCAATTAGGCCAGTGGGGTACTAGTGTCCTCTAGTGTGGGTCAACTGAGGTGTTTCTTACTACTGTAAACGTATTAATTTTTGCTCAGTACATATTTTTGCGTTTTTCACGCACATTCTTATAGGTGCGTGAAATTATGATGTGCGCGGAAATTATGCCAAAAAATATTAGCTTTCCAATGTTATCTTTTATGAAATACTAATAGTAATAATGATAACAATAATAATAGCTTTTATTGACAACTAAAGGGAGGTCAGTACTGACCTATGTGTCATACAATAAGTTCACTACACTAAAAGGTGTTTTAAAAAGAATTATACTCATATATATAAGGATTTGTAAAAATGTTATGGTGGTTGTTATGTTAGGTAGATCAATTAGGAGCCGCGGTCCCGGGCTGTATATATCATAGTGCTAAATGACCCAAATGGAAGAATTCATAACTCAGCAATGAGACATCTGACAATATCAAATGATAATATCATAGGAAAGAGGAAGATTGTGTCTATCTCCATGTTACCAACCTGTAGCTGTCAGAGCAATAGGTATCGATATAGAAATTGGTAAAATAAATACCACTATAGTGCACACAGGTTGATTGGAACGGTTTTTCTCGGAGAGACATTGGTGCTACCTTCACAGAAAAGGGGGTAAATGCCATGAAATTATATTTTGAATGAGTCATACCTCTTACATACAGACTCTCCTAACTGCAAAGATTTGATAGGTATTTTATTTATGTTCATATGGTAATGTTGACCGTTCAAATGATGCAGCACAGCAATACATCATTTGTGGTAGCGGTTTATCTATTCAACTATCACCTACAACCACCCAAAACCCCATGCATTAGGTATAATAGAGGTTCATTAGTGTGTTCCTTTTTGTTTGGTGTGAAAATATGTTGGCGAAAATTGGCGACAGGGGTTCTTCTGGATGTGCCAACTAACCCTTTAAGACCCCTATTCATTAGAATTAGTATAGGAAATACGTTATATCTATATGAAAAATCGAATGATAGTCTTAAAGAAGGTCTAAAAGAATCAAATTATGAAAACAGCTAGTTAATAAAGAAAATATTCCCTTAATGAGAGCAATATCCCCACAGCATACAGCAGGCTGGGTGCAGCTAAAAACGCTCAAATGGCCTAAGCAGCGGTACACTGTAGTGGAGGTAGAGTGGCAGAAAGTGACAGGGGCATTCTCCCAACATTTTATTTTTAGAAAATCATAGAAAATGATCCATCAATGATAGATGCATAACGTTTGCGGTTCCGGATTTTACTTGATCCCCTATCATAGTGTGTGATGCATGATGAAATCTAACAATTTCCAGAAATCCTGGTGGCCTACCTAGTTATGTAATTATAATTATAATTGGCCTCCTGCTGTTGGCATTTTGACTTTATCAAGCCAAGCTGGTCAGAGACGGCACCTGGTCAGAGACGGCACCTGGTCAGAGATGGCACCTGGTCAGAGACAAAGACATCAGACCAAGGTCGTGAGACACAGCCTCATATGAACTAGTAATATGCTGAAAATATATTTTTAATAAATGTATAGAGGTGCAATATATCTATTATTTGTGAGAATTTACATAATGCAATCTATTTCAGGATACATGTTCTTGTTACCTTTCCTGGTTCCTTACATCTAAATCTTGAAACTAGGACAACAATAATGTAAGTTTAAGCAGTATGATTCACACAAATGAGAAATCCTTGAAATGGGGAGGGGGGACTACACAAGGTGGCGCCACCACAGTCATCCGTGCCATGCACTGTGATCAGGTGGGATCTAGGGCTCTGGAATGATCCTCAGGGAATACCCATTTGTGTGAGTCAGGTTGCTCACAATAATATCAGTTTGGTCCTCATTTTAAGATTTCAGTGAGAGGAACCAGGAAAGTTCAGAAAGACATGACCCAAAAGGTAGGTTGAATTATGTATAATTCTATCAATAATACACATAATTATTGTGCCTCTATGAATTAACAAAAAAAACATTCCATCATATTACTAGTATTAGAATGTGAAACTATGTGAACAAAAGTTTGCACTCCCAAGATTTCAGGACCTTACCAGTATCTATTTTTTAAAGTGCTTAGCCAATAACATTGGAAAAATGATACATAGCACTAGAGGCCCATAGGGCCATACTACCTTGCACTATTACTAGTACTGGGATTATGTAAATATGATATTGGATGTGTCTAATTCTGAAACATCTAGGTTGTAGATAATTGACAAGTGCTTAGCCAAAGGACTTAGATATAGTGTGGTCAGCCTGACTAGGACACCATGCAGGCCTCCGGTGGTGCAGCCTGAGTAGTAAAGCACAGGTATAGGTATGTGGTATATAGTAGTATTCCGCACTAGCTGGATGTCCACTGGACAGCGCCATATTGGACTGGTCCCAGTATGCACCCTCTCCTTTCCAGTCACTAGCTTCAGCAAATCATGTGGACCAGATCAGGGGGCTAAAGCTCTGCTTGGAGAGTGGAACTACTACATTCCCTGCATGCTAGGACACCTGCAATCTTTTACCTGTCCAATGTAGGGTTGTGGTTAGGACAATGGACTCATGACTAGCAGTACCTAAGTTCAAATCCCCTCCAGGCTAAGTGTGGTGACCATTTTAACCCCATTGGTTGCAACAGCTTGCACCAAAAGTTTTGACAAAACGTTTTTGTAAAACATTTTATGAACCTTTGCAAAAGGATTGGGTATAGTCTTTTGGTAACCACTTTTGCTAACCATCTATGTTACACTAAAAGCCACACCAAGGACCAAACCCGGGACCCTTAGATTGGGAGTTCCAGGCTCTCCTGGTTGAGCTATGGAGGCTGCTGGTAGATCAAGGTACAATAGGTAAACATAAACTTTGTTATTGATTATCCTCATTAATGATCAATGCTATTAGGGACCTTTAGCAACTACGTAAAAGCTCATTAGGGACCTTTAGCAACCACTTCAAAGCTCATTAGACGTATCCTATGTCTTCAGCACTGCTACGTCTGCGTTTAATGAGCTTTTATGTGGGTTGCTAAAGGTCCCTATTAAATGCAGATGTAGCAGTGCTGAAAGGATAGGATACGTCTGCGTTAAATGAGCTACGTCGGGTTTGCTAAAGGTCCCTAAATAATGGTACCTTGGGTTCGACCCCATTGGTTGTTCAAGGTCCCTCTTACAGTGTAGGCCTACCATTAGGGACCTTTAGCAACCATGTAAAAGCTCATTTAACGCAGACGTAGCAGTGCTGAAAGCATAGGATACGTCTGGGTTAAATAAGCTACGTCGGGTTTGCTAAAGGTCCCGATTATTTAGCATTGATCATTAATGAGGATAATCAAAAACAAAGTTTACCTTTTGTACCTGGACCTACCAGCAGCCTCCATAGCTCAACCAGGAGAGCCTGGAACTCCCAATCTAAGGGTCCCGGGTTTGGTCCTTGGTGTGGCTTTTTATAGTGTAACATAGATGGTTAGCAAAAGTGGTTACCAAAAGACTATACCCAAACCTTTTGCAAAGGTTCATAAAATGTTTTACAAAAACGTTTTGCCAAAACTTTTGGTGCAAGCTGTTGCAACCAATGGGGTTAAAATGGTCACCACACTTAGCCTGGAGGGGATTTGAACTTAGGTACTGCTAGTCATGAGTCCATTGTCCTAACCACAACCCTATATTGGACAGATAATAAATGGTGTGTCCAGGTACAACCAATGCATAATACACATGTAGAGGCCTAGTGTAATCATTGCTCCACTCTCCCCCTGATGTTTGGCCCCCCCTGAGACCCACACTGCTAGTTCTAAGTGTCCCCAATTGTGGCAGCACTGGTATCCCGCTAGTGAGGAATAGGAGTATATAAACAGAGCTGCACGCTAAAGTGACTGAGTTAGTGGTTATTGCACGAGTGGTGCTTGGGTGGTCAGCGTTCAATACGGCCCAACCACAACAAGTGCAATGACCACTAACGAGGTGACTTTTGAGTGACGCTGTGTATTTATTTCAGGGTATTTTGATGAAAAATGTGCCTCTACATGGGTACCCACAATTTTGACCATGTCTCTGTGCCGATCTTTAGCAGAAGAGCTGTTGTTGTGTCGATTTTTAGGGATAAGAGAACTAAGAGAAAAATCCCTGTGGATCGATTTTTATACCTATTTTTCCTGTGTCCGTCGATTTTTAAAAGGGCCGTGTCGCTGTGTCATCCGTGTCGATTTTCACCCATGTAGAGGCACAAAAATAGGCAAGATTTACCCATATTTCCGTGAAAAACATTTATTTAACCTATCTTTAAATGATATTGGGGTGACGTGACCATCAGCAGCGTGCAATACGCCCACAGCGTGCAATACTAACCCAAGACTGTATGAGAATGCATCTAGACTCTGTATGCCTTAAGCGTATTCCTATGTGTATGGGCTCGAGTGCGTAGCACGAGAGTCCCATACACATAGGCATACGTGAAAGGCATACAGAAGTCTAGAAGCATTCGAATGTGGTTTTGGTTTTATTATACCTAGCCATCCCTCGTAAAACTGTGAGCCTTTTTGAATTTTTGAATGAAAAGCACAATTAAATAAAGGTGTGTCAATAATTTGGCTTGAACAAAAAGATCGGTTGTACACTGTAAAAACAGTGTTTAGATGATAAATGCACATGTTCAGCGGCTAAACACTTTTCTAAACACTATCTTGTCCCACATTTTGAGACACCCTTTTCCATCTAAACATGTTTGATTTCTAAACATGTTTAGATAAAATGTTTTAGTGTGCAAAGTATTAAGATCTAGTAGGTGTTTACAATTATTATAGAGTTTAGACCAAGGAAGGGTTTAGATATATAATGTGTAAATCTATGGAGTGTTTACATTTGTAGTGTTTAGAATTATCAGGCATTTAGATGAATAGCATTTATAGCTTTTCTGCACATAATAGCCATATGTTCCCATATTTAAATCATTCAAATGATGTGATTCTTTGTTTGCTTTTGCATGTTCATTCAAGGATCAGCTTATAGATGGGTGGGGAAAGTCCATCCAATGACTTAACTGCCATCTGGTTTAGTACCTAAACACTTAAACATGTTTAGGTCTAGTGTTTAGATGTTTAGATTAAATGTATTTAAGTCTAACATGATAAAGTGTTTAACATGATTACAATGTATTTGTTAAGTGTTTAAACAACTGTACCAATCATGACAAACAGACACATGATCAGCCACATCTTCTTGTTTATAAACTATGCCTCTAATATAGGCAGGGGATTACACTCCATTAATCACCACTTTTCTAGTTTTAACTCTGCTTGTAATTGGAGTACTTATATCATTTCTGAAGATTTTCTGAACTATAGAGCGATAAATGTACTTTGGAAAGCCAAACCTATGTTTGGATCATAAGTATTAGAATTAAATTTTCATTCCAATAGGTTATAAAAAATTGCTAAGCTAATTGGAATGATGGCAATATGATTGCTATACTAGAGAAAATGTGTTTCATACACGATTTGGTATCTAGGCACTTCATTGTTTAGATGCTGAACAGGTGGTAGATGCATGTTTAAAGCCTAAACACAACATATGTTTAAATAGTAAACACCCATCTGCATAAGTGTTTACTTTCTAAATGTCTAAACACATGCATGTCTTCGGTGTTTAGAAATGATGTGTATAACGTACAAAATGTCTGTTTAGATTTCTTAAGTGTGAACAGATTAAACATGTTTAGCTTTTTTGGTGTTTAAAGTTAAACATTCATTTACTGGAGTGGAACCTAGAAATACTCCTGTATATCGCTACTGCGTGTATGAACATAGTTACTATTGAAAGTATAGGAGTATAGCTGTATGCCCATAGCTAATCCCCAGCACTAGGCATACAGCCATATGCCCACACGTGGGCATATGACATTTTTACGCCACACCTTGAGCATACAGCCTTCTATGGTTAAAGAATATGATTATCATATGCAAGGTATAATACAGCCTAGGGTTATTTCACGCTTCCCTAGGGAACGCAAACCCCATTGCTTTATCACTGATAGTCCGTATTCACCACGAAATAAAGGTAGGCCCCCTTCTAGGGTAGCTGGACATTCTAGGTTGCTCAATCCATATCTGATCCTATAGCTTAGTACAGACTATGGCATTCAGTTTATATATCAGACAACAGGTGTCCTTACTGTGCTATGTGGTGGTTTCCCTATACATGTACCTCAGATCACAGTTTCAAAGCTCCATGACCACTATAGTCCTACCCGGGCCACTATATCCTATGTGCAAAAGTGGCAGATACAACATCATAACATCTTCAAGTTTTACAAAATCTTCTAGCTTCTAGGCCCACTGGGGCTAGAATGAAAATGTAAAAAGGGGAGTAGGCCTACTTCTCAGAATCATATCTAAAGATATGACCTAATTTGGATTGGTCACCTTGTGTATTCTCCCCTCCCTACCTAGGCCAAAAAAAGAGGTTTGTTTCAGGTCACCCGACCGACCCTATGTAGCCTAACCAGGGCTGACCCTACGTTTTTTTATGCAATTTTTATATTTTTACACTTTTTGGGGGTAAATTTTAGGTTTTCAGAAATTTTGAAAAAATCTTCCCATTTTCATACCATGTTACCTGAAACAAAACTTTTTTTTTATTTGGCCCTTTTTTAGCCTACTATAGAGCGGGTAGCCTAAGCTTCTGCTGCGCTCAGCAATCATAAGAGACGCAGGAGCGAGCGAATGTCGAGCGACTCGCTGCCTGAGCAGCCATCGATTAGCTCGCTACCATCGAGTGGCCGCGCCTGGCGCTGCACTCAAACCGACGTCATGGCGGGATGGAGGTAGCAGAAGCAGGTAAAGCGGCGAGGCGAAAGGACGGATTTCTGGTGTCGACATGCCTCTGTTTACCTCCCAGACTGTCCCAGAGACTTGCTAGATGTCTGCCGACCCAATGACAGGCTGGTAAGGGGTTTCGGTTGGGGAGCTGAGCCCAGGGATGGGGAAAAACCGCTGACATCACTGCCTGCACCTGCCGACCGCACCCGGGGGGGCCACTCCCTCTGCATTACTGACTATGTGTGAACACGATTCCAAGGGAAAGGGTATATTTTTGGACTCTAGGCACGGACCCGCGAGGGCCCTTGAAAAGGGGTGCTTTTTAGGCAATTTTGGAGGAAAAGGGGTGTGTTATAAGGCCTTATGACTGGAAAAACTTGTAGCTGGAAATCTTTTTTTCAATTTCTGTCAACATAAGAAATATTAGGGTACATTTAAAGCCTATTTTTTTAGGGTTTCTTCGATAATTTTTCTCGACCACCCTTGGTAAGGGTATATTTTTCTTGGTCTCCCTTGATTGGGGTATGTTTTATATTCAATTTTCCTTGAAAAGGGTGCTATTTTGTTGATTTGTCTTCCGTGATAAGGGCATCAAATTTGAGGTGATGTTCACACATAGTTACTATAGAAAATATAGGGAGTGGCCCCCCCGGGCGACCGCAGTCCCCGGCCAGTGCCTCCGTCAACCCGACAACAACACGAACAGCTAGCTCCCAGTGCCATCACAGGCTCCAACCACAAAACTGCGTGGTTTCCCTGTGTGTGGGGATCAGTTTACGTTTCCGGCCTCAGGTGGAATACTCTGTCTAAGCCTTGGGTGAGAGGACGGAGGGAAAAGGTGTCTGTAAACAACACGATTTGCTGGAGCGAATCCCAAACTCCAGCCCCCGATGTAGGGTCGGTCACAGGTCAGTTGGCCCGCGCGGCGCCCGGAGGACAGCCGGGGTTTGGCGGCCCTCGACCCGCACACAGCCCGGGGCGCTCGGCAGGGGCCCACACCGCCGTGTTTTGATCTTTTGAGGTGCCTCCTGCTAGTTTTACAACGACCCCTCCCGCCCCACTTCTCCCGCCCTGACCCTATGTAGACAGGTAGGGGAGGATTTTAAACCACACACCTGCCGTGGACGGTTTACCAACACTGCTGGGGTGCCTGTCAGGTCGCGGCCACAGAGACCCATGCAACATTACACCTGGATAACGTGAGGTGAAAGACGTGGGACTGTGTGTCTATTTTATACTAAAGGTAAGTCACACTACAGCTATTAAGGAGGGTGATCTATGCTGTCATTCCAAGTATTGAACTTGGCTCAAAGAGCAAACATGATCTAGTAAGGATTAATAGATCGTTACGTATAGCTTGGTAGCCCATAGTAGTACATAGTAGTTCTAGGTGCATTAACCGATGGGCATTACATGGAGGATCCTTAAAGTTAGTGGAGGATCCTTAAAGTTAAGAACATGTACCGCACACGACCTATGCCACTTAAAGGCCCAACGCCCCTATAAATACGGCTGAGTACCTGTCCCGACTGCGCTCTGACTGTTACTGGACGTGCAGTAAGAACTGCGGGTTTAATAACAGGCACACTTCTAGAGCTAAGCACGACATGTTATGGTAGGCCTATGGACCGAACACGTAAAAGGCAATATCTCTAAATTATAAATAGGCCTAGTTTATGTGAATATTATCCTACTGAATTATTACCTTAATTTGCTAATTCACATAATATATGGATGTCTCAATTGAATACAGTCCGAACTTTCAAGTTTCAATATGTATGGAGGGGTCACCTCAACTACCTCCTCGTCACATTTCTCATGGCTTAGTGATGGTAAAACAAGTATATTATTTGGAGAGGCCTTAATAGATACTGTATACAAGTTGGACCGTTTTTACCGGACATTTGTAACTGACAATCACTTTCTGATGCTAATATAAATAAACACTTTAAAGAGGCTATAACTAAACAGTCATACACAACAGGAGTGAATTAAAAAAAGGGTGCGTGGATGTAATGCATTGTGCAGAGGGCTATACCATTTAGCATATATACAGAGGCTCGCATCATGGATCCCATGCTATTTCATGGAGGCTCAACCTGTGGTAAAGTTCTGTATAGACCTTGAACTAACCCTCAAACACTAGTCCATCTCCCTTCCCTGGCTGGCTGGTACAATAAAGGGTCCAGGGTGACCCAGATGTCTTTCTTTGGCCCTAGGCCAAGTGTGTTGCTGTTGGCTTATTGATTGACAATATTGATATGCAGGGGATGGCGCTGACGTTATTTATGTGGAGACCCTAGCCCTATATATAACCTTATGACAGTGGATGTAACCAACACCCGGGGGTATATCCCTGCCCATGCTGTCAGTACAATGTGTACAAGCACTTAACATGATTAATGTGTGCATTATAGATTTATCTGTATAAACATTGCACACGCCACATGTCTCGTTATACATCAGTAAACACGGCCGTGCGTTATGGAGGCATATTTCGATATCATCACTTTGATACATAAATGAAATGAAAATGGTTTTAGCCTTGTTTGTGCATGTATGATCTCTAGAATTATTGGAGGAATTCACACTGACTGTTCTTCTGTACATAGAATCATTAAAACGTTCTTCCACGACAGGAAATTGAAATGGAATGCATCCAATTGTATGCATATAATATTATATGAGACTCGGTTGGCATTTGGACACATGGGGTCGAGAAGGGGATGCGACACTTTCTATGAATTTACAGCATATCTACATGTACCGGGCATATATCTTATCTAAAATATACCCTTGTGAAACCTCTTCTAATCGAAATCTCTCATGAACAAATGACTCGGGCCGTGATCCAAAGTAGATGATCCAAGTTATCGAGATAGCTTTTATACGTTTGTTTCCTCAAAGGTTCCTCTCGATCTGTGAAGTCCCTAGATCCAGGGCATCTCAATAACTGATCAATGAAACCATTTAGTCTATACCTATAGGTTCCTTTGTCAGCTGGCATTTGGGGATAGGATCTACTTTAAGATCGAGGTTAGACAGCTGGATCAATAATCCTAACACTTTAGTGTTTAGGGTCGCATATATATATATATATATATATAGTGATTATATTCGTTCTCACGGTCATGATGCATGAATGCAAGCCTGAGGAGTAATTCACCAGGACTGCATTAATGCATCATGCCGACTCGACGGGGTTGATACACTCCCCGAGGACCAGCCTGAATGCAGCCCTGGCGAGTATACTTGCCAGGGCTGTAGCCATGCATCATGACAATAAACTGACAAATGACACTTTGTGCATTAAGGGTTAAGAGAACGGAGCATGTTCTTCTTTGAATCACCACAGAGCAAGTCACCATGTTATTGGCCCTGGCCCACGTAGACGGCCTCTTTCAGTGAACGGTCCCCGCCACCTTTTCTAATTGCAGCTTAATGGCTCTTAATGGTGCCAAATACTTCCAGCCCGCAGGAGACGCACCCTATAGCGCCATGACTGGTCACCCACCGTAGGCCGCCATCTTGTCCCCCGGCTGGTCACGATAAGCTGTCCTCGCGATACATTTCTATAAAGCTGGTGGTTCCCAGATCATATATGGAAATCAAAAGAAAGGGTATTCACATTGTGATACAAACTGGCATAATAAGCCAAACAGAAAGGATTTTATAACACGGGGCACACGGATCCCCTTTCTGCTTGGCTGCTCACAATTAGCGCCTTAATTATTCCTCTGATCTAGTTTCAGAAGTGCTTCTTGGTGAGAACTATAGAAGGCAAGAACAATACCATTGATATGTTCGTTCCCCTCTGAGCAAGAACTATACTGCGATGCTGGTAACTACAATCAACTCATTGAACCCCTATATGAACCACCATATGCTGCTGCCAGGTGGTTTGTTTTATTTGCTAGAGATCCTCTTACATCGGATATAGACTCCTCCAAACCACTTCCTCTAATACTAAGATGTAGAGAGGGGCAAATGTATATGTGTATGTGTGTGTGGTTGGAGGAGGGGGGGTCTGACCCCTTCATCTATATAAAGGAGTTGGTGTGGCACGTGCCAATGGCCGACTTGAGCTCAACAGGTAAGTGGTCTACTGCTGGTGGTGGTGTAGTGGTAGTGGTGGTGGAGGAGGGTACCTTATCTGCTCATTCATGGGTAAACACACTTACACACACCTACCTGCACATCATTCAATCGTCCCTGAGAGCCGGCTACTAAGCAGCTAATAGCCAATAACACTCAGATTGAAAACCCGGGTTGAAAACTCATGCCCAGTGCTAATCCTTAGAATAAGTTAGATATACCAAGCCCGGGGTAGACCTAAGTCCTAATGTGCTTTTGCGATATCATTATGATATTATCCTCTTAAGAAATAATTATTACTCGAGGTAATGGCTATAACGTATACTGTATGTATATGGGTTGGCTATAGATGGGGGAAAGCTGAATCCTTATGGAATATAATTATACTCCCACAGAGAAAAGAAGTAGAATCACTGTGACTCCCGACTTGATCACTGAGGTAACTCTCCCCATGACACTAAAGTGACTCCCTACCATTAGCAGGACTCCACAGTAACTCTATAATGACTCCTATTCTAAGACTCTCTAATGTTTGGGAATCACTTTAGAGTCGTGGGGAAGTTACCTCAGTGATCGGGAGTCACCGTGATTCTACTTCTTTTCTCTGTGCCGTTAATAGAGAGACTAGGTGGATACATGTACACGTACATCCTCCAGTTGACCTCTATTATTTTTCATAACCTCGCTATCTCTATATTATGAATGCAGGGCACACTTGGGTTCTCCATCTTAAGTAGCCTAAAAACAGGGTTCTAAGTCAAGATATGAAGGGAAGGAACGATATATACATGATGACGACACATGGAGACTTAGCCTTAGAGAGGCATGATGGCATCCTTAGAGGGTTAACACCATCCCCTGAGACTGCTGCCATGTGCCAGGCTGGCTGCAGGGATGGGGAGACACACGTACATCATACTCAATTAAGCCGCAGGTATGTGAGAGGACGACTCGGCCATAAATACCTGCGTCCATCCATCTCACTGCACCCTCCACACGAGACACAAGTACTCCAGGGGGTGAGGCAAGGGAAGGTCATGTTTACAACCACCCCCTGCAGCACACACATACAGCCCCTCCCTTACTCAAGGCACAAACAATGTAAAAGCTTCGCACCTAGTGAACCAAACAGAGTGGTGGATGGGTAACTCTCATACAGTTTCCTAAAGTAGGAGTTTGACTTTCAGTCTGTGTATCGTGTTCTGCCTCATGGCTGTCGACTGGTATTATGAGGTAGGTGCATCTGTTCACGACCAGGCCCTTAGACTTAGAGTGATATAGATACTCTTTCTGCCCTCTCCATTCCATAACTATATCTGCCAGTCTTCTTCCAGCGGCTTGTGTTTCACCCTCATTCCATGGCTTATATACCTAGTCCCAACCTCCTGTCTGCTACTTGCCATTGTCCCTATTCTGCCTGTATCTGTCTGCCTGCCTGACTTACTACCTGGTACCAGCATGCTTGTCTGCCCTCCCTCCTTCCCGTCTTCCTGCCTGCCCACCTGTCTTCTCACCTGCGTTCTTTCTTTCGTTCCTTCGTCGCTTCCGAATTCCTTCATACTTTCGTTCCTTCGTTCCTTCGTTCCTTCGTTCCTTCGTTCCTTCGTTCCTTCGTTCCTTCCTTCGTTCCTTCGTTCCTTCGTTCCTTCGTTCCTTCGTTCCTTCGTTCCTCCCTCCCTCCCTCCCTCCCTCCCTCCCTCCCTCCCTCCCTCCCTCCCTCCCTCCCTCCCTCCCTCCCTCCCTCCCTCCCTCCCTCCCTCCCTCCCTCCCTCCCTCCCTCCCTCCCTCCCTCCCTCCCTCCCTCCCTCCCTCCCTCCCTCCCTCCCTCCCTCCCTCCCTCCCTCCCTCCCTCCCTCCCTCCCTCCCTCCCTCCCTCCCTCCCTCCCTCCCTCCCTCCCTCCCTCCCTCCCTCCCTCCCTCCCTCCCTCCCTCCCTCCCTCCCTCCCTCCCTCCCTCCCTCCCTCCCTCCCTCCCTCCCTCCCTCCCTCCCTCCCTCCCTCCCTCCCTCCCTCCCTCCCTCCCTCCCTCCCTCCCTCCCTCCCTCCCTCCCTCCCTCCCTCCCTCCCTCCCTCCCTCCCTCCCTCCCTCCCTCCCTCCCTCCCTCCCTCCCTCCCTCCCTCCCTCCCTCCCTCCCTCCCTCCCTCCCTCCCTCCCTCCCTCCCTCCCTCCCTCCCTCCCTCCCTCCCTCCCTCCCTCCCTCCCTCCCTCCATCCTTCATTTCTTCTTACCTGTCTGCCTCCCCCTCCTCGCAGTAGCAGTATTACAGTATAATAGGGCGTTGAGCTCACATACTACACACAGAGCCGCTAGACATGGGTTTCATCTATAATTCACGCACTCAAACATCGATCTGGCCGCTGCATCGATCCGCCCTGGAGGAGGTTGAGGTGGGGTGGGGAGTATATGCCACCTACGCACCGACCCAGTCCGGTGTACCTCTCCTGTACATTTGTCACTGTACCTCCAGGGTTTACTTATGATATAGTATGTATGTAGAGGCCAGGGTCGACGAGGGAGATCTTCCTCGGAGAATGCCGTTAGGATTAGGTAGAATATGGTGGCCGTTTGGAGATGAATGCCTAAGTGTGGTGTTGTTTGCCCTTCATTAGCGTCCACACGGTGGTAATAGGCAGCTTTGCTCATTGGGTGGTGTAGGTATTGACGATATACACAGGTAATTCCAAGAATATGATTGGGTCTTTGGCTGTATGCTTGCACTGCACTGCGTCGGTTACTTGTAATATCCATGTATACATAGTTACCGTGGCAACACGTATAACACTGGGTACAGGGGAATCAATGGAATCATAATTCATCTGTTTGTGAAGAGAGATTATTCCAGAGAGATTTTCTGGGATCAATATGTATTGCTTACATTGTTAACTTCCTTCCTTCCTTCCTCCACCCTCCCTCCCTCTTTACTCATCCTCAGGCTTCCTCAGCCTTCTTCCTCCTGTATATATGTGCTTCCTTACTCTCTTCATCCCTCTTTCCACCAGCCCAACCCCCAGCCCCATCCCTGCCCATTTAGGACTTCCTCTCCAACTTACTATGGGTAACTGTTATATATGTCCAGACATGATTGCTACAAATATGCTGATTACAACCCTTGTTGGTACAGTCATGTGCTAATCGATATATCCTAACCCCATGCACAGGCAGTGCACCTCTCTTTGTGACCAAAGGACATCCACCGGGTTTTATACAGCCCTTACATACAAAGGCTATATAATGTTGTATATAGAAAATTTATATAGGAAATATATTATAAGAGTCCAGTAAACTGTGTTCATAAATGTTACCATGAAGTGCATGGTTTCTGCAGTATACACATACACAATGTACTATGTATACAGGTTAAAATGGTTGCTACAGTTACAGAATGCGTTCCATTGTATATAAGCTAACGGGTATTCACAATAAATACTGTTTACATTTTGTAATCTTTGAAGGTATCATTATAACCAGCCAAAATTGAATTCGATTTAAACATGTAGAGAACCCAATATGGTGACATGTTGCTACCTGGTTTATAGTTTGATCTACCCACACATTCATTCCTGCCACGGAAAATGTCCTTGAGCAGAAGTTGAAGGCAGAAGTTGAAGGCCCCTGGACAGACAGCATACCAGCCACCAAACTGGGTCAATAATATATCCATGAGTACACAGGTAGTGAAAATACTACAATAACTGTCCTGCTGTTTAGGTGTGTAAAAACTTAAAGGTAAAAAGGTGAGGACAGTACGAAGAAAGAACACCTTTGTCTGCCATGCCAAACACCCCAAGACAACATTTCCCTTTTTGCAGCATTTCTTCTCTGCCTTATGTGTACATACTCTTTTTACCCTATTTCCACCATTCCTCTTGTGGCCCAGTTATTGTTGTTGGTCGGGCCAAGAAAGCTACCAATAGGTCACACATGCATAAAAACACACATTTTTGTCCATGTGTGTATAAAAAGAAGGCACACCCCTTCCATAGGTATATATACAATGTTGACAGAAAACGTGCCAAGTGTGCAATGTTGGAGCTATGTAGCCTCCCTTTGACCTAATCTCGCGACCAGGTGAACTCTCGTGGTATTTGGAGAGATCTGTTCAATGAGCATGATAAACATTCAGGTGTGTTTTCATAATGGTGGATGCAAGTGGGAAGATGGGATAGAATAACCATGTATACTGCTCTCTGTGTGGTAGAACGTATAGTAGAGATGATGGAGGAGACATATAACCTTGATAAACACATGTTACAGTACAGCCTAGTCGGATTACATGTATAGCGGTATATAATACACATAGAACCCCTATCTATACTGAGAATTAGGATGCCATTACCCAGATCTGTCTGGATGCAGCAGTAGGGACTAATGACATGTTTCAGAATGTCCATGTTTTATTCTGTCATGGTTATCATAATAACATGAGGGTTCACATGATGAACCAACCATTAGCCTGGCCATACACAGCTCAGTCCAATTTGTATCTGCACCAGTTTTCATGTTCACTGTTCTGTGGGTGTTTATCCCATGACAACCCCTATATACATTCATATCGTGTATGATTTCTCCTCCCATAAATATCCCACACTCTCCTCCGATTCCACTCCCAATTGCTAATGACCGCCGTCCACTGGGCAAGAATCTGCCTTTACATAAGGAATATTGCCTGCTTGCTTTCCTTCCTTCGTTGGTTGCTTCCCTCCTTCCCCCTTGTTTGATCCACTGGATCCCAGCCTGTCTCAATTAATTTTTCAGGCCTCTTTGCTTGTCCTTTCTACCTCCTTTCCCCACTACCTTCATCTGTCCACAACCCCTTCCCCTCCTACAGCTATACATTTGCTCAGATATATCTGACAGAGATATGCTGATTACAACCCTTGTTGGCACAGCCTGCTACCTAGGTTTGTGACCAGGGGGAAATCTGCCATTTTGACCTCAACTACCACTATTTGTTACAGGGAGGCTTGCCAGACATGGTTTAGTCTCCTGTATTTTACTAGACACACCCAAAGGTGTCTATATCCACACAGACATGCGATACATGTGTTACTATAACTTTGAAGTGATTTTTGCAGAATTCCGCATACCACTTTCACAGGGACATGTTCAAGGTTGACATGCTCGCTACTTAATACTTTAAAACATGTATAGCATAAGTTCTCAATATACCTTTTCATATTGCCTACATTAAATGTCTCCAAGTAGGTCAGAATGAGCCAGCAAACTTAGACCTGTCATTATGACATGATTGTCAGTGCATTGTTGGGGATCATGGTATGACAATAATACACACCTGATACCATTGTATACAGCAGGATGTGCGGACAGGGGAAAGATCTGACTAACTATCACGTGGGATCTGCACTGTCAGAATGTGGAGTATGCATTGTCCTAATGTAAGATAGTTCAAGTTCAGGTTTCAAGTTTCACAAATTATTTGTCAATAATCAATAATAACGTAGTAAGCTTGACCTTAAGTGCTTCGTATCCAACACTTCATTACCGATTTTCTGTTGAGCCGTTTACACTTTGAGATACATGCCCCCCTCGAATTATGTAGCGAATGGCACAGCTTAGATCAACATAAAGGGGATACATGTGTATAGCCTGAAAAGGTTTCTGTATGCCATTCCCACGGTAATGTCCCTGATATTAAACCAACCAGTGTCCCTGTACCCAGAACAAATAGGGCTTAGTGTTCCCACACCTACACTGTAAAAAAATTCCCTTGAATTTACGGAGAATCTCAGTTAAATTTGGCAGTGCATCACCGTTTTTTGGTTTACAGTGAATCACTGTAAATCTCATCTATTTTACAGGGAACTTCCGTAAAGCATTGCAGTGAAACTCCGTTATTTCTTTAACAGTGAAACTCTGTTTTCTGGGCAGTTCTGTATATTTCTACCAGGTGGCAGGCCAGTCCTTTAGGAGATTTGGCTGATGGTTCTAGATTCTAAAGCAATATAAAAGTGCCAATATGCTAATATTTTTCAATATCTGTATATATCACAACATAAATGTACAGATGTAACTTAAATTTGATGAAATATTCACAATTAATGAAATATCCAGTTGTATAGGACAATGGGGAATAATTGTAACACCATAGACACCCATCTTGCGGTAATGAGAAAAATACATGTACTCAGCACTGTAGCTGATAATGTATAGCAATCCTAGAGCAATGTTTCTCATGAATTGTGATTATGAAGTGCTGTGGGACATTATATGTGCCTCTCAGCAGCTATTTCATAATTATATGGCCTATGAAGTCCTGGCACCAGATGTCTTATGGAATAAAAATGGATATCATGGATAATTATAATGAACTGTACATCAGTACACATAATGGATGTAGAATGATAACCAGTGCCAAATCACAACAAAAGGTTAATTATGTAGCCTAAAATTAATTAAAATAGCTAATCAATTATTCTGGGCCACTGTATAATAAAACAGTGAAATCCCGTTAAAAAAACGGTGATTTCTAAAAACGGAAATCCCTAAAAAAAACGTGGGTTTCCCGGCTCCCATTGATGCCAGTGCTTCTCCGTTTTTTTAAGGGAATTTTTTTTACAGTGTAGAATATAGCCCTCCTATATTATAGCTGAACTTAAAGTTAGTACATCCGATGTGTGGGACAAAAAAAAATAGATTTCCCCAAAAATGTGTCAGAATGGTCACAAATAATATATTTGTCTTCCTATCTGTTCCATTCTCCCTAGTACCCTCCTTAATATATGGTCATTTTGGAATAAAAGTGTGCATGCTTTTTATTCCCCCCATTGAAAATACACTAGAAAAGCCCCTGGTTGGGTGACATTGGATCCCTTTGTGA
Organism: Harmothoe impar; assembly: GCA_947462335.1. Taxonomy (NCBI): domain Eukaryota; kingdom Metazoa; phylum Annelida; class Polychaeta; order Phyllodocida; family Polynoidae; genus Harmothoe; species Harmothoe impar. The sequence goes on along the minus strand of OX381708.1, from coordinate 56,000,360 downwards.
CCTATTAACACCCATTGGTGACATTTAATTGACCACTTTTCTCCAAATATTATAATTTTACAGTGTTTGGAATACATTAAAGTAAGATTTAGAATTTGAAGAAAAATCGGATGTACCCACTTTAAGCAGTGGGGTAAAACGATATAAATACAATGTGTTAATATTCCACAAGTGCCTGGGCTCCCATGCATGTCCCTAAGTATACGGTCCCTGGACACCTGAGCTATGGGTGGGTGGAGCTATGCATTCACTTTAGTGAAAACTTATAAAACTTTAAAGGACCACCTGTGGAAAGGTGTAGTTTTAATGCAGCACACACAAAAAGACACATGCGTGTGTAACCTGTTCATATCACACCCAGCTCTGCACCACATGACCGCTAACTATTTTCAAACATAATAATAATAAAGAAAAGTCTAAAAGAGATCAAACCTCATTTACTTCTGCAAGTCATGCAACGGTAAGCACTGATACCAGTATACCACCCCCGGCGAGGGGGTTTAGCTACCCTGGGAACTCTGGCTAGGGTTTATAGCGAGGCATCTACGCTCGGCTCTCTGAAAGGGGGGGGGGGGCACAGGGGGTAATGCACTAGGTTGTTAGCGAAGGGGTTGATATGAAAACCCCTTACTTTTTCTAAAAGATGTTGCAAAATATTTGGAAGTAATACAATTCCATGTCTGATAATACGCAACATGTTTATAGAATGGTCTGATTCACTGCATCCCACAGGTACAACGTTCGAGAGATTTCTCTGTATAATCCCTTGATATAATAGCTGCTTGCAATCACCTGTTGCAAGACAGGTATAAGTGAAGCAAGCTACCAGCCTCCATACTTCTCTCTGTCGCTGTTTAAGTGAATCTCACAGGATTTGAGTAACAAATTGATTAAACTCCAGGGGTTATTTACAGGCTCAGTCGAAGGGATAGTAAGTAAGGTTATTATGGTGAGACATAGCCGGCCACGTACCATCTACCTGTCATATACTTAGATGTCTACATTATGCATTAAAGCACTATCTCGTCCATTAAAGGGTTAAATCCTGATTGGAGGTATGGGTTTTGGATTGATGGTAACCAAGGTTGTGCAGCAGACACAGGTGGGGTGTACAAACGGTGTCCAGGGGGCGCGGCGGTCGGACGGCGGGATAGCGGCTGTAATTGCACGTTTGCATGCAGCCCCATGATAAATGTAGCACTGGGGACTGGGGAGGACTGGCATGGAGATGGGCAGCAAAGGGCACCTCCCGGAGGGGGGCCTGATCAGGTCGGGGGGAGGGGAGGGTGGGAGCAGGGCTAAGGATACTTATACAGGTGAAGGGTCATGATGCGGCGCTATACAGGGGAGAGGGGATGGGCTTGTGGATGGTCTAAGGGTAAAGGTAATATACCACATGTATGTGCACATTTGTCTGCACAGGTGAGGGACCCATGAGATGGACAGGTAAGGCATGTATAGACTCATCATAAGTTATAGGTGAAGGACAAGGATTGATCATAGGAAGGAGAGGAGCGAGAGAACTGAGCCAAAGGTATTGGGATGATGTGATGAAGGGTAGAATCAAGGGGCTGGTTTGGGAGGCAGACAGTTTGAAAAAAGAAGTGGACGGAGGTGCTTTAATGTGCTATGCCCTTGGTCGTCATGATATATGAGTATACATTCAAGACGAGTCTACTCTTCAGGGGTTACATTTATTTTTGTCAGCAGTATCACCCCCGTAGAGTGGGTATGATGCTAGTATGCAGCACTGGCGAGATACTCACCAGGGCAGCATTGATGCATCACGACGACAAAAGGGCATAGTGCATAGCTTTTAAGAAATGCCCATGGTGCCATATCGGTTTTAAGAAATGTCCCATGTCACTGTTCGTTTATTTTTCCTGTCCTGTGTCAAGTAAGTCCCAAGAAGGCCCATGCTGCCATGTTGAATATAGGGGTCTGGGGCCATACTATAAAGCAGTGTAAGCTAAACTCCCCAGCTACATAAATTCAAGTTGGTACCTATATACTAGGTGTAATTGTGCCTAACCAGAATGGTGTAATTCCAAGAAGTATATAATTCAGAACCCCTCAATACCAGCCACTGGCCATAGCACAGCGGGCTGCCTAGAGACACGGGACCTTATCTGGGGCCTATCGACCTCTCCGGTCAGTCATGTAGATTCAACTCCCCAACTCCAGGTTACCATAGCAACTGGTGAGCATGCGCAATACGACAAGGGACTATTCCATCTTGCTGTCCCAGCAGACACTCTATCTCTGTCGGGGACACAGTATTCTGTCCAATTGTGAGATACCGTGGGGGATATCTATTTGGAGGCTGCCAGTCGGTATTAAATTTCATACAGAAGGCCTAGCCCGGGAGGTATATATCGTGGTAGCTTGTAGTAAGGGGATATTACCATTCACGGACTATTGCCTTATGCTGCCAGCTATTCTAAGAACTCCCATTGGATATTGGTATATTGCATGACTTACATTGTCTAGTAAGTTAGGGGGTTGTTTCCAATAGTTCTGTAACTTCCAAAAGCTTCGTGGTTTTACACATCATACCATGGACCTCTAGTCTATATAATATCAGTACAGTTGTAGTGGTCCATAATCATAATATTTCGAAAAGAAATGTTCGGTGGTTGTATTATCGCTACTGTAGAAAGGAATACGGGTGGTCCATTAAAGTAAGGTTTATCTCAGGTCATGGGTTCACATGACGATCCCCTCAAAGGTGAACATTTTATTACCCATCAAGCCTACCTGTGCTCCGCTGCAAGGATATAAATGGACCAGATATACATTTCCTCTTTCTGTCTCTATACATAACAGCATGTCCATGTATTGGACTATTCAGAATCTTACTGAATGTTCTCCCTTCTTCTGAAGCAGTCTACTTGAGGCTGGATATAGGCAATGTGAATTCCTTGGGCATTGTATTCTGACGTTAATATATATAAGCAATTCAATGATGCCATATCTGGGTAGCCTGGCATTTCTGGCACTCATGCAGCTAATTATGATAAATACTCACAAAATACAGGTGCGAAGCTTGACCCCGTTATCATCATTCATATATATACTTTATTAATGGAAACAACTCCAGATTGCAAATGTGAAAACTAAGCAAACAGTTTACCTGCAGGCTGCTGGAGATAACCTCACCTTGTGGTGTTTGTAGAAGCAGATTGCAGCATAGTGTGTAGCCACTATAGGTAGCCATTCATACTGCATTAAGACATGGATGATTCCCATAGAGCCGTGTCAATGTTTGCTGCAAGGCACAGGGGCTATAACATGATGTCATGAAACCGTCTTAGCCTGCATGACTCAGGTTCATGAAGAACTGGGCTCGTTCTATAACCCTTTAAGGCCGGCATGATGCCTCATGAGGACTTCATGTTCGTTTGCCATCATGGTGTACCAATGCAGTGCCAGCGGCGATGGATTAGTGCATCATGCCAACCCGTTCGGAGTGTATCAATGGAACCCTGTAGCAATGTATTGGCGTGATGCATAAATGCAGTACTGACAGGGCTGCATTCATGCATCATAGCGACAACTGAGCAGAGTGCAGTTGAGAGCTAAGCTGCACGTAAGCCGCACTAAATGGCCACCCATGAGGAATACTCAGTGCAACCTCTTACAGCAAAGCCTCTGTAACCTTGGTATGAATGAGGGTGGTATCAATGTAAGGGATAGATGGTGTGCAGGGGACACGACTGTATACTAACGTATAAAATATAAACAGCCGATATAATTGTTGTGGTACACTGAAGTGAAGCGTATGGGGTTGTGTCGTATATAAACAGTATAAATCAAGTTTATTTCGAATCATTGAGATGACACAAAATTAACTGTTTTAATGATATCACATTTTGCATAAGAGGATCGAACGCACACCTCTAATATTAGAATCCGAGGCATTCGTTGAGTCAATTGATATAAACATACCTTCCTTTACTGAACAAAGATTGGGAAGGAATTGAGCAGTTCACGTGACATAAGGAGTCATCGCCTTGCCCACTACTATCACTATAAGTTACCAGAACCGGAACCAGTTTCAGTGTAGTCCTTATGGAAATCGGCTCTTGCATGATCTGTAATAATCCAAGTATACTTAACAGTAACACAGAAGCCAGATAAGCAGGTTTGACAGTGCTCTGCCTTAGCTTAAATGTGAGAGAAAAGGGAGTAACTGTGGGAATCCGAATTGAGGCTGCAACCCATTGTTTTCAAACTAGGAAAGACTTAGTAGAGATTGGACTGGACAGGCATGTCCTCTTCAATTTTACAACATGCTGTCACAATGTAAGGTTCAATTCTAGGATGATTGGAAATCTCATTATGATTGTCACATCCATGTACGATTCAATTCTAGAAGTCTTTGGAATCGCATTATGAGTGTCACATTCACTTTGTATTTCGACTTTCTCGAATTTAAGGACTGCTTAGATCAGAGCCTTAATGTGAAATGCCCTTGGTTGTCATGATGTATGAATGCACCCCTCGCCAGGGCTGGAATCAAGCATCATGCCGATCCCTTTAGAGTGTATTAACCCTGTAGAGCTGTTATGATACATGTATGGGATATGACTGCAGCATCACTGGCAAGTTAGTCACCAGGGTTCCATCCGTCATCATGACGATATGGGACGTACATACTGCATTAAACCACTATACGGCCCTTAAAGGGCCAAGAAGTCAGCTGATGTATTAACCATAGCATGTCTGAAGAAGAAAGAAAAAGACACAAATAAATGGCTATGTGTCTGGATAATAGTGCTCTTCTTATTTGTGTGTCAGTGGGTAAATGATACAGTTTTATGTGTAGGAGGGAGGGGTGTAAGTAGTCTAGGGCTCTACTTACCACAGTTTACCTGCCCATCAACGTCATTCTGTTGTAAACGGTGCATGGCATTACGGCAAAAAAATGAGCTTTTTCTTTATTGAAGCACTTATGCTGCATGCTTGTGTAGGCGTATTTACCAAATGCAGACTTCGACCAGGCCGTTTCTGGAGAGGTTTAGTGTTAGGGGCATACTGCCCGCACCAGGAGAGGATTCAAAGGATTTAAAACACTTCTTACTCCAACCAATCGCTACCACAAACTGGCCTTAACCAGGATAGAGAGGATTCAAAGGTATATGTTTCAGATACATAATCCAGTTGTCCATAGCTGAATGTGCGGAATGTATTTTATGAGTAATATCTATTTTAGGTTCTAGAATATGCTAGATTATACATATTTTGCAATGTCATTACCCTTTATATATCATATATAGAGAATCATAGGCCTGATTTCTACTCCAGTTAGGTAATATAATAGCGTTTTAGTACCGTGCTACTTCCCGGGCAAATTCACAAGAACTCATATTCATATATTACATGTATACCAATAGGCCCGTGGGCTATTAAATTGCAATTCTATCGCCAGAACAGAGGTCCAACATTGCCAAAAGCCGGTGCCTAAATTCAACACCTGGGTGCCCGAATGCTGGTCTACAGACCATATAATAGCCTCCCTTATCGTGTTGGTCTGTACTGCCCACTTGTTGGACTGGGCGTAACAGTTATATGTAAAGATCAGATGGCACATTCATTGTCAGGTTAGGCGATGACGTGTCGTCATGACAACGCCCTGGTAATGTTAGTTGGCGCACTGACCGTCATGGGGCAGAGTCACGTCATGTTCCACTCTCCAAGCCGACCTTTACCACCTCGTTACATACACACACAATAGCTCCGCCGGCTAGGGCCTAAGCTGGGAGAGTAATGGCACGCCAAGCTAATTCCATGTATCTCCAAAAGTCAGTGTCTCTTCAAGGCATGGCACTTTGTTTCAAAGGTAGCGGAGAGCATGTCACGATTGGGGTTAAAGAAGGAGAGGGTACCTCCTCTCTTAGGAATGGTATAGCTCCAGTGACAGTGGGCATGGAAACCTTGGGAATTGGATTGCTCGGTTCACATAGGGACCTTTGATATACAACCCTCAGCAACGTCTGGCATGTCAAGAGTGGAACGCGACGTCTCGTAAAGTAAAGATTTGCGTACACACTGTAAAAAGTTGTTGTTCGTGAACAGCAATATGTGCTGTAACTATACAGTACTTTAGCTGTAAAAGATAATACAGCAACTTTTGCTGTACACATACAATTCTGTTACTGTAGATGCAGGTTCGAATCCCATAACCAACAACCAGAGGGAGAGAGAGCAGAGAGGTTGGAGGGAGTACCATACTCCACAGCTCAAATATGACCTGATCTTTTCAAAAGCCTATTGATGCAGGCTACATATAAGTGGTTGCCCCTCTAGCTCAGTTGGTAGAGCCGTGGGAGATGTAGTCTGAGGGTCAGCAGTTCTAGTCCCGGCAGGAAACTCTCATACAAACTACATTTCTCCTGATGCAATTCTAAAGTATAGTATATTTTGGTACACTGAAATGTTACTATTGAAAATATGCAGAGGATAAAACCAATGTATCTCTACAATCTGCATGAAAGATAGTAAAATTTACTTTGAAAAACATCTATAGGCCATCAAGATTACACTCCAACTTATGGTAGTTCAGTACTTATTAGTACATTACTGCAATAGGGTAATTTTCATATTAACCCTTAAGACATGAACAGTCTAGTTCTAAACTTGTCCCCAGGGATCCTGTGTTGACCTTGTTACCATTCACACATAAGTAGGAGGTGTTTCAATGCACCTGACATGCAGGATTCACTGGTGTAGTGGTCATGGTTCAGGACTATGCATTGGAACCTGGGGGTTCAAATCTCCAAGATGTTGAATATGTGAGCCTTTTTAGAACACAGGTCTGCGTCTACTGTAGGTCTACAGCAGAATTTACTGGAACCAAAGTTGCCCCCAATAGTTGCTGTACAGGAACACTACTTACTTCTAACAGTGCACCTGTAGACCTCCGCAGCACTGCAGAAGAAGATAGTGGAACACACTTGCTGTTCAAGTAGTGCAGCAAGATCCTGCCCTACTGTCGGTGAACTTCAACAGGACCCTGCCTTTATTACATGTCTGATACCAGGGCCCTCTATAATAGTATTACCATTAGTAATAATTATGATAATATTATTGATAATAATAGTAACATGTGATATTAGGGGGACGTCCGTATGTGACGTCCCAATAAGGTACGGTTGTGCCATACTCCCTGGTACAGTGACGTCACTATACAGACCGTGAAGGAGATAATTTACAGTTACAATACAATTCCTGCAAGAAATACGTTGGTGCTGCATTCATCGGTGGACCATACTGATCATTGGGGGGGGGGGGGGGTATCAGCCGTATAAGGTCGGCTTGATGCATTCATTCACTACTGTTGTCTGATAAGGTGGAGGAGGAGTGTTCGCTAGGGTTGCAATTATGTAGTAGTTATGAATACCCCTACAGTTTGGTACAATGCCTATAACTTATTTATACCACTAGCTGTATGCAGCATACAAGAGGTGTGAAATACTTTGTTCTTCGCGCCCGCTGTCGTATATGTGCCATGAACACACATGCCATTATTATACTATGTACATTGAAACACTAGGGTTAGAGTAGAGGCTTGTATAGTGCATGATGTACCATCATTGACATTACGCAGAGCAGACGGCATTTGGGAGAGGGACGCTGCGTTCAGAAATCACGTCCTGCTGCGACTCAAACACTATTCCAGCTCTCCCCACTCCGCACGGTGCCGATAACTGATTCCACCAGAGCTCCACATTTTATGACGATGAATGACACAAAAGCCGGCTCTGATGGCGGCAGTGTAATACATTGTTCATTTGAATGGATGATCAGGATAGTATTCTCGGTATAATGATCACACATAATTGCAGGTGGCCACTTAAGCAATTTAACACAGCTCAAGAATCTGGAATGCGATTTATCTGAATGCCAGAACACATCCACGAGGGGATATTATATCACAGTGTCTAAGCATCGTCAGTAGGCTGTCATCTTGTCCCCTATATACACATCGCTGGTTGCCTCCGATTGGTACAATACTGCAATGCGTGGTGCCAATGGCACTCAGGAACCAGCAACAGTTCTTTCTATACTTTAGTTCCTATCTGTGCCGCTGGTAGTACATCTTTGTACCATACCATCATGGCGCTGCAGTCGCCCTGTTAAACCCCTATAGTTCTTATTCTCACACGATGTATAAGATAGACAATGTAGAATGTCAGCACCTGCCTCTGTCGTAAAGAGGAGGTGGGCATCTCAGCCTTTGTGTCCATTATGAGTATAGGAGGAAACATGCATTATAGATGTAGACCTACACCATCTGACTCTGACGTCCCTCTCCGTATGCTTCTCATGTATAATGTAGCCCCATATCCAGTGGTGCCTTTATGACAGCCGTGACATTGTCCTCGTTAATCAAGCTGTTTGTCTGCACAATGAGCTTGTATTTTAGTTTTCTCATTAGCCCTTAGTGATGTAATCCATATTTCCCTTTACCGTCATGATGCATGGATGCAGCCCATTGCGAGCAAGGCGCCAGGAATCAGGATTGCATTCAAGCAGCATGCCAACCTACAGATTTGAGGCAATCTCAAAGGTGCTTTCTGTTGCATACATGCAGCACTGGCGAGTTACTCGCTGGGTCTACATGCATGTATCCCGATCAGGGACCTAGTACATTAAAGCACTATGCGACACTTAACGGTCTAGGACTCATCTGGTTCTCAGCCTGTTGACAACGAAATGTCATAGACCTACGGATCTGTTGACATAGGCGGAGAAGTATTTTCATATGATATCCCTGACATTTCAACCGTCCATATGGCTCTCCTGGAAATCTCTCATATAGGCTATAGGCCTACATGTATTTTTATCTACATGCCAGAATATGTATGACATTCGTATTGGTCATGTACATTCCGTAGGCTTTATCAGACGTATACAAATGTTGAATGTCAAATGAAGACACTATGCATCGATGTATAATTCACATTGAGTTGCGCGTGGACAAGCCATTCAGAATATAGCTGTATTATAAGGGGGAGAAAGACGACAATAGTAATGCAAGCAATGGCTGTAATAGCAGACTGATTGTCCAAAAACACATATTGTACATGATGTTGATTATCTAGGGAGATTGATGAAACCATTTTCACATACCGGTGATAGCAGATATGGAGCATAGAATTAATGGGCCTTGGTATAACGCTCCTCCATCATTCAAATCCTCCTATTCAAAATAAAGAAATTCAGTCAGATGTTGACCAGAATATAAAATACGATTTGTTCTCTTTTTATAGCTTACCCGACTCCCACCGCAAACCTCTCTAGAGTCTCCTACACATAAATCCCTCTCCTCCAGCCACCGCCCTTTCTGGACATCTCTTATCGTTCTCCAGATACCTTATTTACTAGGGTGTATAAACAGAGATACCAGGTATTGCGTCCCTATGAGCAGCTCCTCCAGCTTGTCGGACAGTCTGGAGCAACTCTGATATGGTGAAATAGAGGCACTCACATACAGAGTCCCGCAGGGGTCAAGTGTAGGCCTGGGTCGGACACTGGGTGGTACGGGTAGAAGGGCCGCATAGTGGCCATTTCTTATACTACTCACAGCGCTTTCACAGAGGCGCGGATGTATGTATACGTCCCAGTGCTTCGTCTTCTCTCATACTCTCCATTGGGAAGGCATGTTGATGGAGAGAACACAGCGTATGAGTCCAATTATAATGCTTTCTGTTCTTTAATAGGAGAGTCCTCTGACATTGAATATGTTTATAGGCTAGAGCAGCCAATATGATTGAAATGGGACAAGGCGGTTCTCAAGGTCTCATTATTGGTTTTAAATAAGAACAGGTTCTAAGGTTTCAACTACAGTCCATTCCCTATCATCTTACTTGTAACTAAATCAATATTGTGCGTCATGTAGCAATGTATAACCACTTACATATACTAGAAACTCTGACCGCAAATGCACTCACTAATGCTGTATTGGTGCATCATGCCGAACCTTTGTCATACATTGACCCATAATATATATATGATGCATGAATGCAGTACCAGCGAGTAAATCCCTATCAAAGTGATAACTTTTAGATATATACAGTTCTACTCAAGATGACAGGGATACTTTTCAATAACGGAGGCAAGAACTACCAGAAAGACATTATTCACAAGTCCATGGGATAATATCATCAACGTTAAATGACACCGATATTCCCATCCTCCATCAAAATCACCCGAGGGGAAAAAACACGTTTCAATCATACTCAGTGAAACCAAATCGATGACTTGAACTCATTTTTGGTGTCACCCAATTTGCCACAGAGCCTGATTGAGGATCGTAATTCCCTGGTACGCTCAGCAACCTGAGCAGTAGCAGCCCAGGACTGGGGAGCAGCTCAGTATTGTGGGGAGCAGCTCAGCATTGTGGGGAGCAGGTCAGTATTGTGGGGAGCAAGTCAGTATTGTGGGAGCAGTTCAGTACTGTGGGGAGCAGCTCAGTACTGTGGAGAGCAGCTCAGTACTGTGGGAAGCAGTTTAGTGTTGTGCCTTGTGGGCAGTAGCTTAGCACTGTGGGAACCAGCTCAGTGTTCTGGGCAGCAGCTTAGTACTGTGGGAAGCAGTTCAGTGTTGTGTGCTGCAGTTCAATGTTGTGAGCAGCAGTTTAGTGTTGTGGGCAGCAGTTCAGTGTTGTGGGCAGCAGCTTAGTGTTGTGGCCAGCAGCTTAGTGTTGTGGACAGCAGTTTAGTGTTCAGTTTAGTTTACTATAACCGTTTCTCAATGTGCATACTAATTTTGTACTATTTGATTGTTTTGTAATATATCAAGGCTAGTATTTCAAGGCATCTGTCTGGTAATGACGATTTTAGATGGGAAGTATGGGTCTTACACCAACATGAAGCAGGTCTCTGATTATGGCTCACATACAGTACAGAGGCATCTCCATGAAGCCACTACAAATCACCCATTTCAGACTATGTCAACATCCCACAAGCCGTTCTGAATCCCCTCTGTAATGGGTCCTAGTACCTATTGTAGTACGGCCTGTTGAGCTTTTGTAGCCTGTTTATAAGGACTCGTATATATGTACATAGAGTGTATGATCATAACGTATAGGAATCTGGAGCTATACCATGTGGGTCCGCCATTTTATATTTCGCTGGTTGCTGTTACACCAACTGATAAAGACATCCCACTATGGGTACAAAAAGGGGACAAACAGGGGACAGGCTAGTAACAGTCTTATCGGCTCTTTTCAGTGCTGGCTGCCACAACCAGCTCCAGTCCCGACTAGGCCCTATTTGGATGAAAGTAACTTGAGTCATATGAAACTTTCATTTTCTGACACAAGCAGACACTGAATATCAGTTTTCAATACCGTGTAGTTAATCCTTGAAATGCAGCATTTGTGTTTGAATGTGCCAATCGCCCTGCTGTATATATACCCTTTGTCGCCAAGATGCATCCATTTCGCCAGTGACCCATTCAAGCATTCTATATACTTGTCATGAATCCAATACTCGCCAGGGCTGCATTCATGTATCCTGATGGTAATGGACATAACGCATTAAATACCATTCCCTCCGTAACGGGTGAATAGGCCTACTTGGGCCCAATTCTTCTTGATCGCAAGTAGTGCTCGAAAATTACATTACAGTGAAACCGCCAGCTGAGCACGTCCGAACCCAGGAGCAGGTCCGGAGCAGCTCCTTCGGGTGGTGAGCACCTCTCAGGGCGGTGAGCACCTCTCTGTGGTCTAGAACCAACTTTTCTTAACTTCTTACAAGCTTTTTAAGAAGTCTCCAAGAGGACCCGTTCTTAAAATCTTTCTCTGTTCTTAAAATTTGCACAAGCAGTTTGGAAAACTCAAATTGCCTTCACAATCTATGTAACTATATATATACCTGCAATTATAGGAACATTGTGTAATAAAGTGTAGACAGAGAGACCGTTATCCTTTGTGATGAAATGCGACATGTATTGTTGTAACTGCACCCTCAGATCTTCACTAGATGCGATAACAGAATGTGTTCGCATGCTGAATATGTAAAGTACCTATTTAAAATGCCACTGCTGCTGAAGCAATGCACTATATGGACAAGCGACATAGCAGCAGATACAGAAGTGATACTGCCCATGCAGTGTCACCGTCATTTTCCTCACTCCTTCATCGCATTGACATTTGAATTGGTTTGGAGAGACAATTCTTTTCCAACAATTGGCACTGCGATCTGGGGGATCTCGCGTAAACAATGGAAGAGATTAGCTCCATGCAAAGCTATATTGGGACATCTGTAGGACGTTTAATCTAGAACACACTGAACACACACAGATCCAGATCCCTTTATAGCTATAAAAGGTAAAAGAGTGTAATGTCAGTAATACCGATCGTATTACGTCGTCTTAAGAACAAGTCCACCAGGCATACATATATATGTGTGTGTAGAGATTATTGTTTCTCAGAAATGTTTGATGAAGTTAAAATCTATTTCATAGAGGCAAAATTCCTAGGCTAGAAATGGCATGAAATACTCTTCTGCTCGTTTTTTAACACGTTTTACTCGTCTCTTTGAGTCCCACTGAGCCGGCTATGTCTCTTTGAAGACAGTTTAATGAAGGAACTTGCAGGCAGAAGGCCAATTCGTACTACCCACACAAGAGTACACTCTGCTGAGCGATAATAGGCAGAGTGAGCGATAATAGGCAGACAGATGTGTGAGCAGCTCACAGATGAGAGAGTAGCTGCCGGCGAGCTGCTCCCCGGCGTCTCACAGACCTGTAATAAAGGGCCGTGGGAAGTCGACTGGGATTGGGAAAGGGACTCTATAGCTTGTTTGGATATAAGGAGGGAGGAGTATGACTAGACTGATTTAATCATTTAGGTATTTGGAATTACAAAGAAGTAAAGTCACCGACAGGAATATCATTAGATAAGTTATGACACAAATTTTGTGCAATGCATTTTCATCTAGTCGTTTGTTGAAGGTTGCATTGTGTTCTCATAACTTGGCATATTGTAAAAGTTATGCCTATAATTAGCCTGCTAGCCTATTGCCTATCTAGCATATTTGTAGCACGTTTCATAGTATGTAACATATTTCATAATGGGGCAATGTTTAGTCGGAGTGGTATATTGCTGGTTGAAGGCATTTCAGATATCCCTAGTTCTTGGATAAATCAATGAGAGTAGAACTAATGAAAGTGACTTTATGAGTTTAGGAACAGTATATCATATACATAATAGCCATTCACTTGATTAATTTGCCGTTAAGTTATTACACCTAGTAGAATGCATATCAATCTGATAGGATACATCCCAGCCTCCATAGACATGGATAGTGTATTTAGCCTAAGCAGTTGTCATAGGTGGCCATGGATGTAAGGAGTGGCAAGTGCCAATTGGCCACAAATCGATGACTGCCAACTTTGTCCGTTACATTTATTTGTGTCCTGTCATTAGTACTACTGAGAATAGGGGCCAGCCGTTTAATGCCTTTTTCTGCTCAGAGAAAAAAAAAGTTGACTTCTTTTTCACGTCGGTCATGAATTATAGGGCTCAAATTAAGTATCCCGACTCGGGGCTTATTGCCTTTTGAAATCGGAATGAGTTAGTAACCTTAATTTGCTAATGTCGTGTTATTTCTTTCATGTTGAATCATCGTTGTCGAGGCCGAGCTGCCAGAGCTCACACCCGAGATTGTTATTTGTTAATGCAGTAGGCTTTCCACACACATTTGAGAATCAGAAACCTCATTTTGAATTCAAATGGAAATAATTAATATCTATTTTGAAATGCAAGTTAAACATACAGCAAACAAAAACTTCACACAAGGCTCCCATAGGAAATGTCCAGGACTACAAAGTCAACTGCAAACAATGTATAGCCTCCTAGCCAACACAGCAATATATTCTATAAACAACGCATTATCTCCAGACCCCACAGCCCAATTAGGCTTCGTATAGGCGATATATAAGACCAATACCCCGTGTATTAGGTAGTGCCCTCAGACCCATAACCACGTGATATAACACGCCGATAACAAGCAGATAACGAGCCACTCTTTGTGTTAAGGGTAATAAGACTTCAAGGACATAACGACCTTGGGCCGGTAACGATCTTGGTAATGCCCCATTGAGGGCATTGATGTGCTGTGGTGAGTCTGTCTGTTTGTCTGCTGGATGACTTTGACGATGCTGTTAGTGGAGTCGTTGACCTTGGCGAGGTTATGACCTCTGCTGGGTCAGGTGATTGAAGAGTCGAAAATGTCGTCTGCTTCTAGATCTAAGCTAATTGCCGCCTGACTGCCTCAATCCCTTCAACAGGGTTCCCACGTGTCATGGAAAGTCATGGAATGTCATGGAATTTAAAAGCTGTCTGGAATGTCATGGAATGTCATGGAATTTTGAAAAAATTTGCCCTGTGTCATGGAATGTCATGGAATTTGAAAATAATTGAATTAATATTAAAAATTTTCCGAGAAAGTGCCATATGCTTTCTAAATTTTAAAAATGTTCTCAGGGGCCAAGCTCCATGACCCCACACGAAAACTGTATAAATGTCATGGAAAATTGGAAATTTTGTCATGGAATGTCATGGAAATGTCATGGAATTTTATCTGAAATTTTTGTGGGAACCCTGCTTCAACCCTGAAGATGCCGCATATAGCCTATAGGGGTTGCAATCCTAGCGAGTAGACTGCATATGTACATGCATGCAGCATGATCATGACCAGGGGCATAGCACATTAAATAAGTATGCGGCCCTTAAAGGATCATCACAGACACTGAGGGAGGGGGGCGGGGTACTTTGAACACCCCTCACAGGTTGGCAATCCAACGATGTGATATACCAAACTTAAAAAGGTCTGCCGGATAACGAGCCTAGGCTTCCTGGGCTTGTTAAATTGCATTAGAGAGAAATTCCTTTAATACACCGCAAAGGTCATAACATGGAATAAATAGCGCAGTATTGGGTCTTTTTGCACATACATGTATATGCCTATATCCTTGTGAGTATATGTTAGTGCATTGTATATGAAGTGGTAGTTATTTAAGAACAGAGTGAAAACTCGTGTGTTGTTGAATAAACTTGTCAACCCAATAACTCCACAAGAGGGGACCACATAGAGTCGTTTGGGGACATATTGATTTAGTTAGCTTAAAGGGTGACCGAGGTCAGGACCTCATCTTGTCAAGTTCACTGCCTATAGCAGCTTATACACCCTCAGAAAAGTGAGCGTCGCTGTCGCCAAAAGCACCCTCACCTGAAAGTCAGGCACTGCCTGGCTTTCAGGTGAGAGTGCTTTCGGCGACAATCACGCTCACCTTTCTGAGGGTGTAGCTAAGGTGTTTATAAAAGGTAGACCTCTGCATGCTTTAGGTAGAACTACAAACCAAAGTTTACTTATCTAACCTTCCCTTTTCTTTTTGCTATGTTGCAGGATTACCTATTGGAAGACACATAATAACACTTCTCCCCAACCCATCACTATGAGGACCTCTTGGCCTCATCCATCTCCATAGCGTCTGACGTAGCGTCTATGACGTCGATAACAAACCTGTGACGTCATTAGACACGTCACGTGACGTTGACGAGATGAGGGCGTCTAGTCCGTCCGACCACTCTGCCCTGGTGCGGCGGGACTCTGACGACCTGTACCCGGCACCGTCTACGTACGAGAGGTGCTGTGAGTGCAGCTTTTGGATTAAGTATTGTCTCTTCATCATCAACTTCTTCGTATGGGTGAGTTACATTTAGATTATTTCTCATCTTT
The DNA here is from genome assembly GCA_947462335.1 of Harmothoe impar. Taxonomy (NCBI): domain Eukaryota; kingdom Metazoa; phylum Annelida; class Polychaeta; order Phyllodocida; family Polynoidae; genus Harmothoe; species Harmothoe impar. The sequence continues at coordinate 55,984,608 of OX381708.1, read as the reverse complement.
ATTTCAGGTTGGAGAAGAAATGTAGATCATGGGTATTTTTTCAGGTGGCTGGATAGGGAGATTGTGTAAAAGGTGGAAAACAGTGTTTACATTGAATATGATGTTGATGACATGATAATATCGATAGCATTACGACCTATATATCATTCCTCAACTTCATTATAACAGTTGGTAATTGTATCACCGGAAGTGAAATAGAAACAGGGAGCGCAGTACATTCAGAAAGGGATTTTAGTCATGGAAATACAGCCCACTATTTTAAAGCTAGGAGGTGGGGGCTTAGGTTTGAGTAACAAACACTGTTAGAAACAGTGGCAAATGGGAGGGGGTAGGGGCGCTGAAAATCGGGACAGAGCATTGGGTATCCGTGTAATCTGGAATCTCCTTAAATCTGTCTGCAGCATTGTGATTTATCATCTAGATGAGTCATGGCCATCGCAGTAAGCACGCCGATTACCAGCGTCCCAGTAGAGTTGTGGGGATTGTGACGTGTGTGAGGGATGGTTATGTACGTCATGTCAAGCTGTCACATGGGGATATTGTGTGATGTAGTATGATGTATAGCCTAACACAAGGCAGCACTTAGAATACAGTCCGTCTTACCCCCAGTTGTCCGACTAGACCGAACACAACCAGACACTTTCCTGTTGTAAAAGAAGAAAATATAGTCTGAAAGGGTCCATATAGATGATAATTATTCTCATAAATATGGAGTGTTTCCATCACTGAAAAGTCATTCTTTAGGTTAGGGGATGGCCACTCACATAGATCAGACCCGAACAGCAGTGCATCAGATGGGTCCACAGTGATATTTCAGTATAATCCCGTCACCCTGATAAATTGTGTATGTATACTGGCTCCTTGGTGAGTGTTTGGTCATTGTTGGGATGCTGAGGAGGTTTGCACCAGAGGCAACAGCTGTTTGGTTTGGGTGGGTTCTTCTTGGTTTGTAGAAGTTTTGGCAAGCAGGCAAAGCTGGTGAGTTGGAAGGCACTGCGCTCACCTACTTGTTATGCATGAGGGAGGCATATCACAGGAGAGAAGGATAAATAAAGACTGATTCTGTGAAATCCGATCCTGGAAATTCCTGTTCACTTTAACCCGCGCATTGGGCTCTATGAGTACATTAGCTTGTATATGTGATTTATATAGGAAATGTATGGCCAGCCCAGTGGACGGGGCCATTACTATACAAATAAAACCTTAACCCGAAAGAACTCCAAAATGCCAAAGCTGTCATTTCCCTTACCGGGGTACTTCCCATACTGTTAGAAGCACTAGAGTAAATGTAGCTGACATGCTGTGTAATCTACTGTAGTTATACAATACATACTACGGTATCAGTGCACATGGGTGGTGGAATCTACTGTTGGTTTACAGTATAAATATCGCATTTTGGGCTCTAAACTAAACCTATAGTAGCTATCTGAGCTATGGATAAGGGACATAGATCCAGATCTATAACCATGGTAGGGATGGGTACCGTTCAGTCTTGTCTACACAACAGTAGCAGTGAGTCTTACCATCTTGCAGTATACAGCTGCTAGTATAGGCCCTACCCTGTATACCTTCCTTTAACTTAAGACAGGTTGATCCCCAGGAGAGAGCACTTGTCTTTTGATAGCCTTGACTCACAGGAAATGCTCCACCGGATGTTAAACTATCTAAACAAACAGACTGAGAGGATCAGCCTCTGATGCTTCCCTCTCTACCTGCAGCATATAAACCTTTCTGCTGAAATACCCCCAGGATGGTTAACCCTATAAGCACTGCATGATGTGAGGGATGATGCCTCAAGGATCATGCTAATTTGTGGTCATGATGCACCAGCGTCGGGAGTGCATCAAACTCTTGGGCCGGTATGATGCCTGAATGCAACATTGGCGAGTTATTCGCCAGGGTTTCATTCCTGCATTATGACAACGAAAGGGCCTTCCACTGCCCTGAACGGGACTAATGGAACTATAGTTTTGAGAATTCATAGAGCTCGATATCAGCTCTTTAATTTAACATCTGACATCTGACATTATCACAGATAAATGCCGAAGTAATTCATGGGAAATGAGCGTGAATACAGAAGGGGTAATTGCTATCTCAGATAGGCTCAGAGTGGAGAAAGTAAGACTATCCAATCACCTCTCCTATGGCAATTCACTCTCCTAACAGGGACCACAGCACAAAAGCAGCGAAAGGCCTCCATTGGGAATTCAGCACGTGCAGCCAGTAACCGTTTCTGCAGACATGTGCTTGGCGAGTGACATGTTCATACGGGTACACAACTCACGCCAGGTCACCTGACACGCCTCCGAGAAGCAGACTGGTAGTAGGTTACCATAGCAACAGCAAGGTGATGAGATCTGCAAGGTACCACTGGCCGGGTACAGCAGCATCAGTTAGCTACTGCTCCTCCTGCTCCAGACTTGGCAATCGTGGCTAAATTCATCAATGCTGATGGACCGAGACCTGCTGGCAACTGGTGAGATGGGAACTCGGCCCTCCCGGTGTGTAATATGTATGTAGGGAGGGACGTACAAGTTGGTAATCGCTGGTACGAGGGCCGAGTGGGGAACCCATGGGGTATAGCAGAAGAGATGAGGTTCATGATTAGATATAGTATGGCGGAATCCAGGACGCATAATTTGGTGCAAATAATTCTTCCTGTGATGATACACCTGAAGGTAGTAGTGACTTGAAAGGAAAGAAAGTTTATGTCAATCTGAGTTTATCAGTTTATCCATCCCCTATCTTCTTGGATACAAACAGTAGCCGGTACAGAGTGGAGCAGATGGTTATGGCCTCCTATAGCCTACGTTCTATCTTAGACAATCCAAATACATATACCAATGGCAAATTCAGTCTGACTAATATATTTATTTTGAAAGACCAAACCATACTAGAGTATCTGCCTACGCCCTTAAGTCATTTCTCATAGGCCATAGACTCTGCCTTCTCAAAGACAGGAATCACAGGCACATTTTTCCAGATCAGAATGGTACAGTGTCCCCAATGGAACTTTAATAATATACGTGGAGTGAGCATTGAGAAGAATACCTCCTAAGTAGGCGTCTGCTCCTGTTGTCAGAGATGACAAGGGTGTAGGAGGTGCTCATATTACACCAGGTATAGGAGTGTACTGTTATCTACAAGTGTCGTGGGAGGAACACCATTGTGCAGATTTTATAGGCCTTTAGTCCTGCAATGTCTGTTATCTACCACTACATCTGCTATACAGACCATGTACCTACCTCTGGGTATGGATATGTGCAGCGCTGTGACCAGTACCGTAGAGTGTACTTGCCCTTTCAGTTTAACCCTTTTAGGATGGTATGCTCCCTTAAAGTAACATTTGTCATAATGATGCACCAACGCACTGCCGGCAAGTGATTAGCCGGCATTGTACATCATGCCTTTCCTATGGGAAGTGTCGGCATGATGCATGAATGCAGCATAGGCGAGTGGCAAAGGACATACCACAGCGTATAATTCGGTTTGAAACATTATGCGGCCCCCAAAGTGTTAATGCTCCTCATCATACGCCTTCATTCATGGTGGTACCACCCTAAATCCACCACTTCCGGGTAGAATGGCCAAATAGTCCCTCAGAAAATTTGTTATTTTGGGGAATTCGGACCTCAGGGTGGGGGTAAAAGTATTAAATGTATGCTTATTTGGGATCATAGTAATCTGGAGGTGTTTGTTTATAGTCCAGGCTAAATATTTTATTGGTACCATGTAAACAGTGGAGGGTTATGGATGTGAAACGGCCATATATAGTATTCATACACTGCTTAGGTCTCACGGCACAAAATCAATGTCCTGGTTTCCATGGCGATTAATACTAAATCTAGGCTGACTTTTTTATTTTGGGCCTATTGTATAATATTCTCCATTTCAATAGCTAAAATATGGTATATTTGGCTTAGCTCTCAGGGAATTTTAAGTATTTCAAATATTAGACCCAAGGTGTGTGACATTGATTTTTCCGAGGCCCGACTAGGCATTTAGGGTGGTAGCACCTCATGCATCATGGCGGCAGAAAGATCTTACCGGTAGTGCATTACAGCACTATGCGGCCCTTAAAGGGGTTAACCCGGCATTGTGTGCAGCAGAAGGATGTTTTGTATATTACATCTTTTGATGTTCCTGATGCCATTGTTATCATAGATAAATACACCTTAACCAGGAAGTATCATGTGGCCATAATGGTCCCATGAGGATACCATCCAGCCTTTGTTATCCGGATCCAAACTGATAAGGATGTTTTTGTGCTTAAAGGGAATACAAGGGATTTTATTTCACAAGCAAGATGGCTGGTGACAAAAGGCTGTAGCCTATGTGACCAGGCACATGGAAAGGGGTACTAATGGGGGAATTGATTATTAAAGTTTTTGTCATGATCTTTAAAATGAGATATCATAAGCTAAGATACTCCTAGTTGTCTTGTAGGAATCACATCTCGAACATGCATTCTTACTTATAACTGAAAATTACAAATAAGCTCTAAACGCACTGTATTCCATAGTAACCACTAAAAACGATAAAAATGTCACATTTCCTAAAAAATATGCCATTTAAATCTGAAAATCGAATGTAGATTTGGTTCTAGGAGGAATTTTCAAGATATGTTTTCAGTTTTGAGTTATTGATGGAATTCCCAAGAGACTAGGCCCAAAATGTTCCTTTTAGAAACCATGGAATGGTTTCCATGGCAACCAGGAAGAGTGATATGTGCCAATTTCCCATAGAAAACGTTCCATTTACATTCCAAATATAGAATGTTAGCGCTAAAGATGGAATAATTCTAAGGAGACTAATGTATTCTCCATAAAAAAAGTGCCCTAAAGCATTTTCTGGCATATCTTTCACTATTTTGCCATTCTGATGCCCCCTGGTGGCCAAAACCAGAACTAAAAATCCCCCGCGAAGGTACCTTCTCACGTGTTGAGCCACCTATTGTGGACTTGCAATCAACCACAAAAGAGAGGTCTTTTTAAGAATTCTCCTTCCCAAAAACCTATTATTCTGAATAAGATCGGAACCAACAGACACAAAAACGGCCAATCCTGGTCGAGTTCATTCATCCTTTTAATGAATCTTCTTTTTACGATTAGTTGTGGATTTTAAAGTACAGGATTAATCTTCTGAAATCTCCAGGAGTAAACAGGGGTTTCATTAGCCTAGCCCTGTCTATGATCTTTTGGTATACATTGTATCTCTTATATTATGTTATCAAGCCTGTGAAGCCTCCCACTGTAGGCCTATACACCGGCATAAAGTGACCACCCCAGTATGTAGGAAAAGGGAAAGAAAGAGACCTTAGCTTTGGTTACAGGAACACGATATGTTCTATTATTCATCGATTCAAAATCTCCGAGCCCTCTTAGTTCTAAATTAAAGAAAAAAACACGTATGGAAAACAACCATTCGTCTCTGCCATGATCCACTTGTATGAAGTAATAACGAATAATGCAAGACAATCTGATTTTCACTATTTATAGTGTCAGAGAAGGCCGTAATAACCATTCTGTCAGCCTGGAATTAATGTCCAGGCTGAATGTCTTAACTGTTACACCCATCACTGCCGCCGACACCTGTTGGTCATGAAGAAGTATGCTGCTCCATTCATCTGGTTCATTTTCTTCTCATTGACCCAGGCATCTCCTGCCAGGCAAAACTGCTCCATTCTCACAGTTTCAGTTCCTCAGCAGCCCCCCCCCCCCTCCCTACAGGCGCCCACACTCCCCACAGCCCGTGTTCTTTAGTCTGGTACTAAAACTGACTAAATCGAGGTTTTTTTCACGTGTTACTTTAGAATCATGGATGTAGCATGCTAACATGAATGAGTTTTAGTCTAGATTTTTATTGGCATTAATGAATCATAATCAATACAGACGTTTTTCAAGGAATGCCAGGATGTTACTAAGTATTCCAGATTGAATCTGGTGATCAGATCAAAGTCTTCTAGTGCACCGCGGTTTTGTGATAAGAGTCCATTTACTCTACTCTGCATAATGATGAGTGTGTATTATCATGACTTCTACAAGATTTTAATGGCCCAGGACTTAGATTACCAAGCACCCCCATGCAGTAAGTATCCTTACTTTGTGGACTCGGTTATCACATGATTTAAAAAGATTAATATAACCAATTCACAAGGTATAGCATGTGTCAGCTCTGTTTATAAGGCAATAATCCATGTTTCATTTAACGGAGCATTTGAACATATTTAATCCCATACCGACCACACTGTGTGCCACGAGATTAATGCGCCTTGTCCCCCCCCCCCCCCCCCCGCATACTATCTCCAGGCGTGGCACGCTCAGCGTGTCTTTTTGTAATCACTATCCCTGAAAAAATAAAGGGGGAAGAACATTTACCATGTCATCTCAAGTTTCCTGCTTCCCATCAGTTGTCTTTTCTCATTTCTCTTTGATTCCAAGTTGTACAGACTTTGTGATAATACGTTATGTAAGACATTTCTATGGGATTTTAATCATTACTTAAAAAATTGAATTTGAATTATTGACGTAAGATCAGGAATCCCTTCTGCAGTATGATATTATGAGATTTGCTGTGCAGATGAAGCAAACGTAACCATATCATAATATATATGCACACTTTACCAACACAATTACCTTCACCATGGACGATAGGGCGAGCGTTAGTTAATACTGGAATTTGCCTCGTGCTCTCTATAATCCATATTAATTATCACGAACGTTATTTCGCTATCAGCTTGATCCACTTGAACACGCCCACCAGTGCTAGCTTCCTGCCTAGCAGTTGTTTGCTTAAATCTATAAATACTCAAATTAACTAATACAGATTCCCATTCCCTCACATTACAAATCTCCCAGCCCTTCAAAACACCCACCACAACCAGTTGGTGCAAGTACAATTAACGTCGGCACCTTGGTGCCTGGGGCTTCCCACTTTGATTAAACTACGAACCGTCTAAAACTTTCTGCAATCAATTTCGATTTGCCTCCTAAATTGCGCTGAAGGATGCTTTCAGGTTCGTTATTGATTAAAGGACAGGAAAAAAGAGGGGCAGACATTGGGTGGGGCTGAGGGTGGGGGTGTCAGTGGTAAATGTAATGATTCCTTGATGGATAAGATTTTGGATCTGCGAGGGGAGGTTTCCTGCCGAGTGCCAAACCCGACGTCCGTAGGATTTCTTCCTATTTCCTCCAATTTCTTTGGGGGAGTGTTGCGGTATACAGGTAGCAATCAAAACTGGCTATGATAGCGTTCATTTACGGTTAGTTGTGTTGGTTGATTGTATTTTATTTACTGTTGTATTTTGGCACAGAATATGCTGTGAGAAATCAGTGCATGGAATCCCCCACACATATAGTAAGGGCTTCACCGGGGGAATCATCCCCATATATCTTTGAAAGCAAAGTATGTTTGACATTCCGCCCATCTATATTTACAGAGACAAGCTTTCTTTGACATGCGGTTGACATGCTATTTATGATTCCCTCTTACAATTGTGATTTAAGGTTAATCAGCTATAGATATAATGTTTTACACCTGAAGACTATAGAGTAATTTATGTAGCTGGTCTATGCAAAATAACTGCATGCGCATAATATATATAGGCAGTGGTCCCAAAGAACTTCACATAAGCTGTAAGGGTATTACATCCCCCGCCCCCCCCCCCCACACACACAAAACACTCAGCGACCAAGATAGTGACACAACCCTCAGCAACCAAGATAGTGACAAAACCTTCAGCAACCAAGATAGTGGAACAGCGCCCAGACAGATCACAGGACGGCGGTGTATAAGAAGTGCACTACCGCCACTAGACGTAAGGACGGGAGCTGAGCGGAAAGGGACGGCATGGGGGTGGGGGAGGGGCGTGTTTGTCTGGGAGGGTAAACCAACAAGGGAAAGGCGAGAAAAAGACGAATGGGAGGCGGCCGCGGAATAGAGAGGAAGTAGTCGGGGAAAGAGGGAAGTGGTGGGATGGTGGGGAGAGAGGGGACTGTGTTCCTTCCCGTCTCTGTGAATAAGCCGTATTGCCTGCCTGTGATGCGTCCCTGATCAGTGAGGTCTTAGCTTTTTGTGGACGTGTGACGCCGAGCAGTGAAGTACGTTAGCCCTTTAAGTGTGACATAGTGCTTTGTTGTCCTTTATTGGTATGGTGCATGGATGCAGCCTTGGAGAGTAACGGGGCAGTGCTGCATTCATGTATCATGCCGACCATGCGGCGTTGATGCATCCCCAAAGGGTCGGCATAATGTACTTTAGTAATACAGTGCCAGCAAACTACTCACCGGCACTGTGTTGGTGCATCATGACGACAGATGTTGCTTTAAGGCAACATTCTGTCCAAAGAGGGTTAAGAAGGGATTGCGTTGGCTGGGGTGGGGGATGCCTTGAGGAGGTTAGGTGAGTCTGAGACCACTGAGTGTGTGACAAGTCTGTGCAAGAAGAAGACTGGAGGAGAAAAGGTAGACGCCAGATTAGACACCTGGTGGCTGGCATCGGGTGTTCACCAAAGGGCCTTTTTGTAGGGATGCCCAATAGTGAGCTGCTCCTTGATGACCTAGCTGCCTGAGCTGCTCATGTCCCCGTCTAATTGGCTGACTCACTCCCAGACCTACTGCTCTGCCTGCCAGACACTATAGAGAGACTGATGACTGAATTCTAGTGCTACATTCAGGAGGCTTTTAAGCCCAAAGTCTACAGAAGACTGTCTATACATTCGGCCGATTAATCTGTACACTTGCTATATAAAGCCGGGGTAATATACAGCGGCTGTACACGATTAGGCCACTCAAAAAATGGTTTCTCAATTTTTGCTAATTTTAGATGAAAAACATGATAAAAATGGACAAAATATTTGGTATCAAATTAAAGCTTATACTGCCAGTAATGCAGTGGGGTAAAAATGACTTTTTTCCCACGTTTAAAGATCAATTAATTCTTTACTACTAAAATGTGAATTTTGGTCATGAAAAACGTATATTATCCTATACATTTTAGCCCGCAAGTCAAAAAGATAAAAAAATAAATAAGAAGCCTCCCTCGTCATATTTTTCAGACCTAGATGATGAGAAACCACTTTTTTTTAGTGGCCTTAGCGGTCGCGGGAACATTAAGTCCACTACCACTTGTGCACTATAGACCCCATAGATTCAGGCAATACATTTAAGCAAGCCTCTTCCTCTTTAGTGTACTTTAAGCCCAAAGTCCACATTGTGCCATAGTCATTATTGTCATGGTGGGGGTCAATTCAGCTCCTGTAGGTTTAAGGCCTTATAGCTAATAGCTTATTGTTTAGGCTATACCACAATATGTATGGCCGTGCTTATGTCTAACCCCAGTTGGCACCAGCACCAGACCTGAATCTATAGCTGTAACTGCTGACTCATCAGCTGTAACTGATCCAAGTTACCAGCCTCCATGCCTGACTCACCTGTGGCCCCGGGGACCTGCTACACTGAAACCCCATGGGCGGCGAAAAGTCTTCAGCAGTGATGACTTAGGTCGTCAATTGACAATATACCAAAATCCACAATTATGTCCCGACATTTCGGCCTTAGGTAAACCATTGCCCTCACCAAGCAGCCATGATTTCTTGGAAACCATTATGAATCCATTCATGGCTCACTAGTCTGGACTCACCTTCCGGCTACTTTTAACCAGCAATAGTAGTGGGCGAAATAGTGAAACCTGACTGTATCGGTCCCATCCTGTGGTGAAGATGGTCTTTTTGTACCCTACACACTACACCACCTGCCCCCCTCCATTCAATGACCTGTCTGCCTCAAAAGCATGCATTCACTGAAGACCACCAGGTGCAGTAGCCAACACCCCAGATCCGTTTTTGCCTTGCCGACTTTGCATAGAGCTATCGTACTGGGCCACTTCTTTAGATCTAGGAAAACAGCCAGGGAATAGGGTCCCTTCGTTTGTGTATTACTACAGACCTTTAAGGCTCGTATACTGTATACATGAGAAATTCTCACCATCGTCATGGTGCATGAATCGAAACTCACCATGATTGCATTCACCCACCATGCCAACATAGGGTATCTTATAGTAAAGCGTCATGCCGCCCTTAAAGGGCGTCTATATGCGGCCGTCACCCAAGGTGCCAATGTGTCCCTGCAGACTGTCAGTGTTAACATTTTGTCTGTCAGATTAGTGTCTGGGGTTTCCCTTTAGATGGTATTAATTCTTTTGGAAGGAGACTGTACCCTAGACAGGTAGGCTAAAGTATAGCTTTTGACTCCCAACCCACAGTGATAGATTGCTTTTTAGGCTCACATATCAAAATATTTATGGTTTATATTCAGTAAAACCACACTTTTCAGCATGCGTATATAATGTCAAATAAGTTCAAAATGACTTGGTAAAAGCCCCTTTGGCCTAGAGCCATGACAGTAAACTAACAGTTAGGCAATGCTTGCTGGTGTGTCCCCTGACTATAGGACATACCAATAAAAGACCATCAGTTCTCCTGCTGTAGGCAATGCCAACTGGTCTAAACTCTACATGTCTCACAGCCTGGGGCCAGGACTCAAGTTACCTGTCATATATTCTGAATTTTATATGTATGTACGGTACCCAATGGGTACAGTAACCCTGTAAGGGCAGTATGATGTCTCAAAGATTCATGTTCATATGTCGTCATGATACACCAATGCAGTGCAGACATGTAGCCTGCCCGTACTGCATCGATGCATCAGAACCACCCTTCAGAAATGAACTAACCTCGTCGGGTCGGCATGATGCATGAACATGCAGCACTGGCGAGTCACTCACCAGGGCTGCACTCAGGCATCATGAAGTTAAATGAAATAATGCATTAAATCACGATGTGGCCCTTAAAGGGTAGCCTTTTATTTCATGGTGGTGTGTGACTACAGAAGCACCCAGATGCCTGGAGGTGGCGGGTGTCTAGTACATGGGTGTTGGGGGCCATTTTCAGGACAGAGAGACACACCCCTGCATGTATGTCTACAGAGCTAACGTGCTACTAGCATGCAACATGCTGTCATACCAGTGGTATGTGTATTGTATATCGTGTCCTTGACGGCAGATCCCCACTACATGTGCTAGGTTCGAGTGATGATAGGGCTGGGTATTGCATGCCTTGTGCACAACTAATATGTTATACAGTTCATACTTATGGCACACTCCATGACCACTTTATAGATACATGTTAAATGTGGAAGTCATGGACGTACATGTAGCACATGTACTATATAGAGGGTGAATGAGCACCTTTAATGTCCAGTCATGCTAAGTCTAATTGCCCTATAGACTAAATATATGTTTGTACTGTTGTATATTGTACTCTCCATGCTTGGGTATACATATGACAATGACCTCAGTCGCATGTTCCCGCATCACATGCTGTACACAGGGTCAACATATTGCATTCCGTCATTGAATCAATTACATACTGTTATATAATCAATGGCACACCGTCTTTGTAAGCTGCTTGTGCAGAATAGATGCATAGACATCGATAAGAAAAAAACGATCATTCATATCAACCAAAATTAAGTACATTGTATCATCATTGTTGCTAACGTAAAAAAGCATATCCTTATGGTCATCATGGAGAACAATGCATTTTAAATACAGGAGCTGTCGTGTTGGAGGCGCTATGGATAATATGATAGTATACTGAGATAAATAGCGCAGTTATTGCTAATCTTTATTACAAGTGCTGTATTAAAGACGAGGGAAGAAGTTTTGATTCATAGGATAGTGATCTGCTGATTACAGTTGAGACAATATTATCATTATAGTGCAACTGGCACAGTCATCACTTTCCTGTTACTGTACAAGACAGCCACTCAACATGTTAATTGGATCTAATCCTTTACGAAAAGCTTAACGCTTTTACGTGCTATGCCCTTTGTTATCATGATGCATGGTTGCAACCCTGGCGAGATACTCGTGTTGCATTTAAGCATAATTCCAACATTGTGGGATCGATACACACAAGAAAGGTCGTCATGGTGCATCAATGCTGGTGAGTAGATTCGCCAGGACTGCATTCAATTATCATGAAGATTAAGGTCATAATGTATGGAAGCACTATGCGGCCTTTAAAGGGCTAAGGTATAGAGCTGCCACTATAACATGTGGTTGGTATACTATAGGTGTGTTGGGGGTGGTTGTTTAGCTCTGGCAGCCGGCCACATGGCCGTACCACACACAGTTAGACAAAGTGCCTTATGATGAGCTGGCTAATGGGACACCACAAAGTAGCACACACCTGCCAACAGACATGGGTTATCCTCTAATCATCCTCCTGTAGCTAGGTCAGGCTGGGAGCACACCGTTGTATTCCCAGGACATGAGTGGAGCCCCCCCCCCCCCTGGGGAGGTCTACATGTCTAGGGAGAAGTGGTGGAAGTTGTTTCTGCAGATGGAACAACACCTTTTCTACTTTACCATTATGCCAGGTAGTTTCTCCATCTATCATAATAACACGTTTTTCCCCAACAGGCAATGTCCCGAACATCATTTACTCCTCGCCCACACACTTGGCTTACACGGTTCTAGGTTGTTGTTGTCAGGCAGTGATATTACCTACACCACTATCTATAAGCATAACATGGATAAATATCACCTCAGATATCTGCTGACTCCTCACGCACACATACGTTTTTTCTACTCTACCTTCATTCATATATCTCATATTTAACTCAGGCTCGAGTTTTGAAGACCCCGGGGGAGACCCTGGAGGAGGGGAGGTCGCAGATGAAAAGGGCTAAAGTTCTGAAAAGAGCCAACGTTCCTAAAATAGCTCATCTTGAAAAAGGAGCACATCTTCCGAAAAAAATACTTCCACTGAAATCCTTCTATAAAGCTATAATGCCTGAGGATTCAGTCATAAAATATCACAATATCAATAATTGGGATTTTGCCTATGGGCATCCACACAATAACATGTAGCTAGACTTTATGAATAAGACGGTTTACTACAGAGCTGCTGTCTGACATTGCAGCCTCTTTGTCTGACCCCTGTACATCTCCCTCAGTACTCACCATAAACAACACTGAGGCAGCCAAAGGGCAGCCCGAGGAAGGCTCTATGAGGGTGCAACAACCAAGATGAAGGGGGGCTCCTCCATAACACTCTCCAGTTGTACTAGCCTACTGAGAAATGGTGAGGGCTAGGAGACCTTGAGCAGAGGTATTTTACGGTGTGAGAGAACAGTTTGTGTGATGTATGCTGCAGTAGGTCAATGGCCTCTTTGGGCATCGTAGGTATTCCTATAGGGAAAGCGCTGAAGGGGTCCTCTTCAGAATGATTTGGTACCTTAAAGCTTAATAGGCTAGGTTCAAACTCATGACAGAAGGGGCACTTACGCTCCCTTTGTTTTCCGATTTATATCTTCTCATAGATTAAAACAATTGCCGTAATACGCCATGTAATCGTGATTTCAAACTGGCCATTTGCAGTTTAAAATACAATATGTTAGCTTAGGCAATGTGTATATGACGCTGGTTTTCTCCTTTAGGCCCTATGTAGACTGATTGATAAGTTGTAAAAGGCTGGCTCATGATATTGCTTTGAGTAATCCACTTCAAAAGATCAGTTAAATAACCTTGGACTGGCTAGTAATGGGAGTTATAATCATCTCTGTCAGGATTTGGAGAAAACACTTAACCCTTTACGACCCGCTGTATGTTCTTCCGTCGGAGCTGGCGGGTAACTTGCCAGGGCTGCATTCATGCATCATGATGGCCCTACGGATTTGATACACTCATGAAGGATCGGCATGATGTATACTAAGGCAGCGCTAGCAAGTTAATTTCGGAGCTGCGTTGGTGTATCATGACGGCAAATGCATATGCACCTTGAGGCATGATGCCGTCCTTAAAGAGTCAATAGAAGCCTCTCTATATCGATATGTTTAAGAAACTACCGTCAAACAGCCAATTATTGGCAGCAAGGTATGTTAAGAAGCACAATAATCGTTATTGAGACGAAAACGTTATTATATGGAACCAGTTTTTCTGCCTGCATATTGACAGTTGTTGTGACAGCTTGAGCTGCTCTAAGCTTAACCATTTTCAGGGCGGCGCACTGCCTAAAAGGCTATGCCCTTTGTCGGTAACTATGCATGTATACAGCCCTGGCGAGTAACTCACTAGGGTTGCATTCATGAATAATGTAGAAGTCGACATGATGCATGAATACAGCAATAGCGAGTTCCTCACCAGGGCTACAATATTAATCATGCATCATGACGATTCAGCAGGGGTGTGGCAACCAGGGCGACATGCCCCCCCCCATGTAATCGTGATTTCAAACTGGCCATTTGCAGTTTAAAATACAATATGTTAGCTTCCAGAATTTTGGCCAAACAAAAAAAAGATCAAACCTAAAAGGTCAAGAGAAAAAGCACCAAAAAGGGTCAGAAACCCCCTTTTGCCCCCTCTTTTACTTGCCTCGCCCCTGTAAAGGGCATAAGGCATTAAAGCAGTATGCAGCCCTTGATGTGATAAGTATAAGACACGGGAGCAGCTCAGAACCAGAGCTGTCAGCAAAAAGCAGCCCATGTGACAGGTGGCAGCGGACCGTAGCACTACCTGCCACTTTACTAATGAAAGAAGTCCAGGCTGTCAGTCTGTCAGCTAATATGTTTTAATCATGAGCTGCTGGGGCTCCTTAATTGTCAGCTGCTGTCAGTGGGAAGGTAATGAGCCGTTTTATGGCGTTACATAGTCCGTCTAATGATGCTGATCCATCCAGGGTAAGGTTTACACGAGCTGACACGACTGGCCATGACGCCGTGTAACCTGTCTGAGTGTCTGGGAACTGCTTGACAACTGACCTCTCCCATTAGACTGCACAATATGGTTTTGGTCTTTGAAAATATAGAAGTTAATTGGAGCAATCTTTGAAAATATAGAAGTTAATTGATGGTGAGTAATAGTATAAAGGGTGATGAGAACAGAAATAGCATACTTAGTAGCTGCTTAGTGCATGGGTGTAGGGAACCAGGAGGGGACGAATCGAGGAGTAGACAGATATGACTGCAGCTAGAAGAGAATGCGTGAGGGATGGGGGAACAGGGTAGAAGAGTAACTGACAAGTGGTTGTGGGAAATAGGGGGAGCGGAGGACTAACATGTGGTTGTAAGGGATTCACGAGGGGATAGGGGCTTGAGAAATTCATGGAAAAACAATAGAAATGTGGGCCCCAAAAAGGGTGGAGGATGACACATACTTCATTCCCACAAAATAGTGTGCACGGGTTGCATCTCCCAGTTCCCTCACGGTTCCACCGCTACTGGATGCTTGCTGGGGACCATGGAATACATTTCCAAAACCCGCAGGCCTAATTTCCATGATCGACAAGTTATTTTACCCCCAATCCTGTCACCACCCAGTTATAGTGTATTCCTTGTGGTTATAACGCATGTCATGCTTACAATATCATATTTCTGTGGATGTTGGCTGCGAACTGGGGCTCACAGGGCTGGGTTGGTGCCCACCATGGTGTTGGTCATGCAGGGCTGTGTGTGCTGGGGCTGCCCTAGTGTTACAAGGGGCTGCAGAAGGTTTACATTGGGGTGTATGGGGTTGCCAAAGGTTGGCACATCATTTGTTGCCAAGGTTAGGGCTGCACATATGTATAACCTGCCCTAGATTGTATTGGAGCATGTCTACATGAAGGTGCCCGCGGGTTGCAAACATAATGATATTAGAACTTTATAGGGAAGGAGCAGTCTCTCTCTCCAAATGAGCTTTGTTTTATCAGTTTAATGCAGTTTAATGCATTTAATTCATTACCCCCACTAAGCCTACTGATACTTAGAACCTATTTGGTTACGTTTTGTATTAATGTTTCTGGACGTAGGAAAGTGAAACCAAAATCACGTATAATTCCTAAAAATGTGGACATTCATATGACTACCCTTTCAAATTCTTGCCTTTTTTTCGGAACCCTAGACAATGGATGAGTTGGAGGTCGCGGGGGTCATCAGCAGTATCTATGATTTCTGGCTGGTTATCTATGGATAGGTCTATACTAAAGCTATGCACGTATAGCCTACTATCTGGTAGATTTGTGCAAAGGTAACGCACCCCAGACAATTACAGAGTTTAAGCTAACAAGACAAACCCGAGCACACATGAACAGTTTCCACCTTCTCAACAACAAAAGAAATCACCAACCGGTACACACCAGGACTAAATTGGTTACGTGAGTGGAATCTTCCCATAGACAACCCAGACAGGGGGCTTGTACGCACGCTCAGTGTGGGCGATAATACATGACTACAGCTGGTAACCCCATGTGAGCCGCCATCTTGTCTACCAAAACTGTTGCTGGTTCCCATCAACTTACAACTCTCCTCCATGAGCAGCAGTAGTATTAAACACCAGGCTGCGGGATACCAGCAAGATATTGGTACCCATCCTTGCCACTGCAACTGCCACGATGGCGCTGTAGCCGGAACCGGTGAACCCCCTATATAGTTGTGCTGATTGAGACCTTCATGTATGTAGTGTAGTTTTTGTTGGCGCCGTCAGGGGAGACAGTGGCTAATCACCCTCATTATACACAGTAGAAGGTGTGCGTGTAGCCCACGTCTCAACGGCAACTTTAGTTGCATCGAGAAAAATACTGAAAGGGTAAAAAGAAACACAGGCTTTGTTTTATTCAATACATCATTGTCAGCGGGGATTAGCATCTTTAAGCAGCGCTAATACCTAGGTTATGCGCTAATTGCTTACAGTTCCGTTGCTTAGTTTGGAGATGAATTGTATTGCATGATGATTGTGGACATACTTTATTTTTTGTTAATGCGTGATGAGCATTGATTTATTCATCCTACTGAAAATCTATACTATTTAATGCAAAATGAAAGCTAAAAATACGATGTATCCACCATGTTATTCAGACATGGGATTTGCACCAGCCAGTGCCGCTTACAAGTTAGTAGGCTCATGCCATGGTTGCCCAAGCTGGACATGGTGGTCAACTATAAGGGGGTTATCATGGTCTATGGTTGCCCAACCTGGACATGGTGGTCACCTATAAGGGGGCTATCATGGTCTATGGTTGCACAACCTGGACGTGGTGGTCACCTATAAGGGGGCTATCATGGTCTATGGTTGCCCAACCTGGACATGGTGGTCACCTATAAGGGGGTTATCATGGTCTATGGTTGCCCAACCTGGACATGGTGGTCACCTATAAGGGGGCTATGGTATATGGTTGCCCAGGCTACAAGGGTGCTATCATCGTCCATCCTCAAACACTGAACTGTCCCCGTGCATCAGGCGCAAGGCATTTGTAGCCCAGCTACGAGATTAAGCCAATACTCTTAATGTTCTCACCAAATTAGGTTAATCACGGATTGGAGTCATGGGGATCTGGATCACGCTGGATTAGGCTGACCGGAAGCCGCTGGTCCCCCAACAAGATGCCTTAATTAAAGCCGGACATGCCAGGGACCAGCACAATCTCCGCCAACCTCATTTGTGTGGGTTCCCAGCAGCAGCTGCGGCCAGCTTGGACCCGGGGTCTCTCTGTTAGCACGGATTAGGTACCGAGGGCGGGCATTAATGCGCGTGCGTTGATTAGGGGTCACTTCCGGGTTAATTGTCCTTAATTGATAGGATTAAGACCTGGTTGGGTAGTTCACCAATCATTGGGCCACACCTCATTGGGCACTGCTCGTATTGGGTTCAGTCAGCCCTGGAGCCGGACAGCATGGAGACTGAGGTTGTAGAGGACTGGGAAATGGAAGGAGGTGTTACTAAGGATGTAAACGGTGAAAATAACCAACCCCCCCCCCCCCCCAAAAAAAAAAAAAATAAAGTGGAAAAAAGGTTAGTGCTGCATACTGGGACGAAACCAATCAGTTTTAATGGGATGTCTCATAAAATGCATTGTAATAAATGTTTCATTGCTTTGGGTTGCTCTTGAGCCAAAACTCTGGGTAGTTCTATCAATGTTTCTGAGAGGCACCACTTAACTTGAACCCAATATAACTGTAAAATAATATAATGAATTATGTTTCTAAAATATAAAGATGGCTACTGATACAACCTACTCTATCTGTTCACCCAAGAGCAGTTTTACTATTAGCCCTATACTTTTTCTGTAGGCCAATAGATAAATCCTACCGATCTCACCTTTCACTGTACATCCCGTGGTACATACACTGGGTACATACACCTATAGATTGCCGTCCGCGCTTCATTACATCCACCAGCCACCCTGGGGAAAACTACCGACTCTGTGACGCCAAGTAACCCCCCACCACCCCACACACACACATAACCCACCTCCAACTGCGTCTGTACCTAGCCCATCCACTTTACTCGTCGATCGGAGATCAATGATCTGATTGATTGAAAATCGATAGGCAATATCAGGAGGTCCGTCTCCAGGGTGTCTGGGTGCCTGCTGGGGGCACACCCTGGAGCAGGTCACTCACTACAGGCCATGCTGCCGCGTGCTGGAGGCCACTAGGGGGTAGCACTGCCAATTTGTGGGACATTCCTTATAGAATCACCCCCCCCCCCCTCTCCTCCACCCTCGCCAACTCCCCAGCCTTCAGCCTCCAAAGTTCTTTGTCACGTAAGGGAGTGGCTATTGGGACACTTCTGGGGAATCCAAAATATGTGTATCGATCTTACGGGAGTGTGGAAAAAAATAATTTGTTTGTTAAATAATGATCACCCGGCACTGCTTCACCACCCTATCCTGTCTGGTTACCTATAATTATAATATCAAACCCGACTTGTGGGACTGGTACCAGTGGTACATGGCATGGCACTTGTATACTATCTTGGCCCTTCCCTCGTCAAGGCAGATGGTCAGGGCCTGGACCAGCTTAGGGTGAGGTAACTCATGTGGCGTGCTCCAGGCTGGATCTACATGGTACAGGTTAAACCTTTTATGATGGCATAATGCTTTAATTTACTGTGTCCTATGCCGTTTTGATGCATGAAGGCAGTCCTGCAGGCGAGTTAATCGTGGACGATACAAACTATAGATCTAGGTCTTGCTATTGGGCTCAGATTGGAACTTGTATTACCCTCCTCTGGTTCTGTTATTAAACGGGGATGCCAGTATTTCGAACTCAAAGAGTCTTATGTTCCAAATCCCTATAACGGTATTCACTGTAGGGCCCTTCATTTGGAAATTTCGACTTCTATTTTCGATAAGTTTATACACAGTCATATTCCTGAGGCCATACTACTGATATAGTCATTGCGTGAACCGATCTTATGTACGTTCGAGATGGCAGATTAGAGACGTAGTTTATGTATAGATATAGAGCAAATTCTAAGCTGATTAGGGTTAAATATCGATAAAACTTTCCCAATCTATGATGGTACTTCAACAGCAATGCCTACCATGATAGTCACAGACAGACGCCTTTTAATTATAATCAATAATGAAGGCCTTGAGATCAATAGGTATAGAACTGAGATGGAACTGCCCAAGTATACCAACTTCATAAAAACGCAATAAAAATATATCAGATACATGAGATATGCATATAAAAGGACACCTATATAAGGAAATCCATGAATCGTAATGAGTTTCCGTACAGTAAACATTGCACTCTGATGGCAAATACTTATGCTCACATGAACGACCTAAAGGCAGTAATGTTCTTGGCTACATTTGGCACCAATATCGTCATAACACAGTTGGAATGGAGCGTGATAAGTGTGGTGTGTCCTAATAGTGCTGTTTGCCGTGCCAGGAACACACACACACTAGTAATATGATAGTAGGCCTACCCACTTCTTCTCCTTCTGCCCCCTCTCTGTAGTGACATTGACCCTTTAATGGCCGCATAGTGCTGTAATGCATCACATGTATACCCTGTAGTCACATTGACCCTTTAAGGGCCGCATAGTGCTGTAATGCATCACATGTATACATACATGTAGTGACATTGACCCTTTAAGGGCCGCATAGTGCTGTAATGCATCACATGTATACCCTGTAGTGACATTGACCCTTTAAGGGCCGCATAGTGCTGTAATGCATCACATGTATACATACATGTAGTGACATTGACCCTTTAAGGGCCGCATAGTGATGTAATGCATCACATGTAACAGTATAACCTTTCAAGTTTGCCATCATGCAGTTCTGGCTTGGTCGGCAGGAATTTATGCATTATCACAACAGAGGACAAAACACATTAAAGCATCATGCGACCCTTAACCGGTTAGTAGAAGCACTTTTACAACCTGCTTTCTATACCAATAACGTTGGCAGTTCCCTTTACATTACATTGGGATTCTACTATTAGGTGATAGTATCTCTGATAGTGTCTGCATTAAACGTCCAGTTCGGGTCCGTCCCTGGCATGTCTGTAAGGGATCATGACACCAATAGGCCCTATATATATGCCTACAGGATCTGCCCCTTGCTATCACGGTGGTGCACCATCCCTATTACATGTAGCCCACTATCTCCCAACCCCTCCTTGTATACACACCAGGGCTCGTCTCCAATCGTTACTGTGGCTAATAGGGCATCGTGCTGTAATGGCGTCACAGCCTGATGGCCCTCCCCTTTATCCGGCACACTTCTTATGTAAGGGCCTGCTCGTATGGCTGTATGGCATGAGAAAACAAGGGCGGTGCCGGGGGCATAGGATTGATTAGATCCAGCGCCAGATACACAAAGCGACCTTGTGATTAGACCACCGCCCTGGTGTCCGGGGCGCCACCGCTGCTGCTCTCCACACACAGGCTTAGACACCTGAGGGTTACCAGGCAGACTGGAACTCTGCAGGGAGTTCATTACAGGGGCTGGGTAATATGTTTGGAGATTGAGTGCCCTGCCAGGGCTCTTATTGTTCACTCTCCAGGGCGTGTTTTGTGCTAAGGTCAATGGACCTTCGGATGGGCTAAAAGGGAATGGTATTAGGACCAGACATATGACTGTCTTCTCCGCACCGGGTATGTCTCTTCTCCAAGCAGTCGCCTGAAATTGAATTTGGATGAATTAACGTCAGATTGGATGTAGACCAAGAGAGTGGAGCGTGGGCCACAGTAGTAGTATATGGTGGCTGCAGTTGGGGCTTTTTCACAGGCACCAACGCCACACACCGCATTTCACACCCAGCCAGTGAGAGTAGAGACTCGAGGCGGACTGAGGTGTAATTCTGCGAAAACACTGTACATTACACGAAATTCACACAGAACCTGAGTTGCACAAAACAAGAGACTATGCCTAAGACTTGGTATATACATGTATGCCAATACAGGCATGGAATTGCTGAGTTGAGCACCA
The DNA here is from genome assembly GCA_947462335.1 of Harmothoe impar. Taxonomy (NCBI): domain Eukaryota; kingdom Metazoa; phylum Annelida; class Polychaeta; order Phyllodocida; family Polynoidae; genus Harmothoe; species Harmothoe impar. The sequence goes on along the minus strand of OX381708.1, from coordinate 55,963,340 downwards.
TGTAGTAGTATAAAGTTGGGACTTTTCATCAGGCAGCTGCCTGCTCTCTGTGGTAGGGTACACTCTAAACAGTTGGTTGCTATTTTTGTAGGTGTACAGTTGAATCTACTGTAGGTATACAATTTAGTGTAGGTAAACAGTAGAATCTACTGTAAATCTACAGTAGTTGCTGTAAAACTACAGCAAATTATACTGTGTGCCTACACTTACTATTTACAGTGTACACGGGATATAACGACAGGATAAGAACATAACAGTACATGGACCTCGAGATATTATTTGTGTCAGGTTCACAATGACAGTTATTGTACATGTAATATGAGGAGACCCCTATAATACAATACACGTAGGCCAGTTACTTGCATTAATTCAACTTTCTTGGGTCTACATGTATAGGCACGGTTTAACCCTTCGATTAAGGGCTGTCGCATGGTGTTTTATTGCATCATGCTCGTTTTGTTCTCATTGCGCATTGGTTCAGCCCTGGTAAGTCTACTCGCCAGTGCTGCATTCATGCATCATGCCAACCCTTTTGGTGTGTGTCATGATGCATGATTGAATGTAACACTGGCAAGTCTACTTAATAGTCATGCCAACCGTATGGGGTTGGAACATGTATGTACACACTACCGAAGGGTACTCACGATGCACGAATACAGCCCTGGAGATACCAGGGCTGTATTAATGCATTATGCCGGCAAAGGACATAACACATTAGATCACTATGCGGTCCTTAGAGGGTTAACCAATATGATACACTATACACCTGCTGTACTTCTATTGCTGCATGTCCATTATTTTGCTTTGAAATTGGAATTAAAGGTCAAATTTGATACAACTGAAATATTTTTAAACTTCTTCCATTACGCGGCTCATGTTACCACCATGTCTAATCCAATTCAGTTAATAGGAAAAGCATTACTAATGAGATTTACAGTGTTGCTTTGATAAAACATACATTTTAGTTTAATGAGGTACAAGTCTTAGGGGAATGCAGAGCATAATGCCATGCAAAATGGGACTATATAAAAGGTACTGTGTAATGGCCTTAGTTAAAGGGCTTATGCACATCCTACGCACAGGCTAAAAAATAGGAAGGGGAAGGAAGGACAAAAGAGCCATTACATGAAAGTTTCAATGAGGACAAAAACCGGCAAACACATTGCATGGCTAGATCGTTTTACATCTCGTTAATGTTTAAATCTGGTCGGTCGTGTTTCGAATCAGGGTAAATACAAACTGAAGCCTCTGCCAGTTCCCCAATCCTCGGCATAGGATAGGGATGCTCCAGAGGGTGGAGGGAGGGTCTGTGTAGGGGTTAGTAGTGGTCTATGAATTCCCCTGTGCTCCGTCTGCTGTCATGTAAGGTCTCTGCTATACCAGCGCCATCTTGTTTGCTGGTACGAATCAGCCATCTAGGGAACTTGCTAGGAACCAGCTAGTATTATGCGATAGGACCAAGCTGGCCCCACCTCGACCTCTGTTCCTGAGCGTCATCGCTGGCACCAAAGGTTGCTGGTTAAAATAGTTCCTGTGCGCTTGGTGCTGTTGTATTAAAAGTGCAGATGGGTACCGCGTAGGAATCCCCCCAATATACCGGGGGAAGTGACGCAGTCATGGCCCCTCAGATACCAGCGATGTCGCTCGGACGCGTCCGAGGACGAGTTGGGGCCAGCTTGGCGATAGGTTCATTGTTTTTACGACAACAATCAAATGACGTCACTTCCGTGTGGAATTCCCTTCAAACCGCACACTCTTTTTGATCCTCGCCTCGTTCCGGGGTCCAGGCAGGTCTCGGCTTTGAGGCTACCAATACGACCATGGTCCGAGCCTCAGTCTGAGGTTATCTCCAACTAATTCCCCGCCTCCCGAATGTAATAGAAAAACCGGCGCGCACCCACCGATCTGCCGCCTCCCATCTGGGCAGTCTGCTCTGAATGCCCCACCAGGAGGGCTGACCTGGGGTGGGAGGGTAGGGATCAACCCCCCTGGGGTTACTACGGGGATTGGGTGGGTGGGTGTGTGGGGGTGGGGGCTGTACGTATCAGAATCAGAGCGTGTGCAGCTGAGCTTTGTCTAACCTTAACCATGGAGATGTAGCTTTTTACCCTGGTGTACATTTGGTGTACTTCTGCCTGAACAGGATGTAGGTGGAATATATAGGGCACCATATGATATCTTCAATGCTGGATCAGCTTTCGAAACAGTTGTAATGTTGGATCAGCTTTTAAAACAGTTGTAATGTTGGATCAGCTTTTGAAACCTTTTTCTTTTGTGTGGAGGACAGGTAGCTATAACATACAGAAAACATATGAAAAGACAAATAATCGTAGGATGTTTGCTACAGCCGTGATCCCCATATAGAACACCTATTTTCCTGTAATAAAAACCTATATGGTTGAACCCGTAACCCATTAGGAGTTACCTGTTTTGTAGAATTCCCACTCAAAGCACAGCTGGATTTAAGGGTCTGGGTTCCATCCTGCACGACAACAATGTAGGTCTACAGTGTATGTTAGCTCACCCTTGGGTACCATGCAAACTATACATTTGGAAAGCTGTAACTGCGGGGAGATTTTGTGGACATTGCATTTGCAGAGGAACTCAAAAAGTCCAGGGGCATCTGTGTAAACTACTCGATGAATACATAAATACTATAGAGAGAAGCTGCCCTGTTACGTAGTCTCTCTATAGGAATATACATTTCAGACGCTCAGGAAAAGTGGGCTAATGTATAGGCTAAATACAGCTGCTCCAACTAGTCTGTGCGAAGTGTGTTTTGCTGCCCTTTTAGGTGCTGTTTAGAGAAAGGGCTCAAAATCCTGCTTTGTGAGTTGCCCTATTGATAATAGTAAAAGGTGAGAAGCTGCTCTGTGTATACTGAACATGTAGGTAAAAGTGATTTGCCGCTCTGATAGGTTACAGGATGCTAGACTGCTCTGTGAGCTGCTCGGTTGTGTCTAAACTATAGAGAGAAGAGTGAGGAGCTGCTTTGTTGAAACTATAGAGAAAGGTAGGGGCTTGTCTGTGGAAACTCAATAGAAACTATAGAACCTATGGTGAGAGCTGCTCCGGGCAGGATTAAACATGTAGAAGGAGTGAGCTGTCAGGTGGATGCTGACCCTTTAAGGTTGTCCTCTTGTCTTCATAATGCATGAATACGGGTAACTGGCTATAGGGTGGATTCATGCCTCATGCCGACCCTACAAGGTGTACACACCCCAAAGGGTCAGCATGATGTAACAATGGGAAGTTACACGCTGGCATTGCGTCGGTGCATCATGAAGAATGTGAAGCCTTAAGGCATCAGACTGTCTTTAAAGGGTTTACAACAGCCTCCTCCTGTGGGACAAGCCTGGAGCTCAGACTCACCCAGACAAGCCGACACGTGCCTTTATCAGTTATAATGGACGTAGGGTGGGGGACGTTTTAATGTGCTCCAAAGAGGCAGGCAGACAAGGTTGTTGTTATAGTCATAGGCAGCAGTCTCCATAGGGCTGGGGCTTTCAGTGTGCTGACAGGGCCAGGAGTACCTCCCTGTACGGCCTGTCCCCTATACAATAGAGTTGTAGGGGGTGCTCTCAATGGTATTTCCAGATGCATTGTTTCCTAATATATAGGGAGAGGGGGAAAGACAGACAAAAAAAGGAGAACACAGGATGGTGATATCTAATCAAGAGTGGAGAGTGTATAAAAGAGTGAAAATCCTAGTTTTACAAAGTAAAACCGTTGGCTTTCAATAAGAATGCCAACAGACAAAAAATGGAAATTAGGTCTGTAACGTGAAGTAATCTAATCTTTTGTACAATATCGAAGCATTATGAAACCCGTCGCCACAGGGGTATAAAAATAGATACATGTCTTAACACTAAGGTCCCACTCATTGATATTGAAGAGGTGTAGTCCATATTACTCTGTCTCTGATGTTCCAATTTACAAAGACGGCACAATGTACTCCATATCCGCACCTACTCCCATCCTGATAAATGAAACAACCCAATACGGCAATGGTAATAAAACATCACACAGTGAGTAATGCCTATCACACAGGGACGTCCTAAGAGATGAACACTCCATCTCACCGGTCCCCTCCCTCACACCCTGGAGGCTAGACTGATAAGATAAATACACACTGGCTCTAATTCCCTCCCCTATAGGCCATATTGATCATCCTAGACTTGATCTCCTACTACAAGACGAGGCCGACAAAGGATAGGCCAAAAGTCCATTGAATTTGAATTTCATCTTAATTTGTGGTTAATCTTATAATGAGAAAATGGTTAAATTTATTGCATTTTGTAGATGTCCGTTATGAGGAATTAGGAGGATCGCAGAGCTTTAAGAATGCCATAGTGCTTTACGCTATGGCATTTGTTTTCATAATGCAGAATGGAGTCCTGGCTAGAAACCTGCCAGGACTTCATTCAAGCATCATGCCTACCCTATCGGGTTACGACACTCTTGCAGGATCGGCATGATACACCAATACAATGCCGTGCAGGCGAGGTATCAGCAATGTGATGCGCTTTAATAGATCAAGTTGGATGGCCAGCTGGTTGGACAAGAAGCATATCCGTGCTGTGGACCGCGTTGTAACACTGACATGCTGTTTAATTGGATCATGCTCCCTGGGTGCTATATAGGTGTGGAACAGGTCGACTACAGCGCCATGGTGACAGTAGCAGCAGCAGAGGAGGGAACTAAAATGTAGCTGGCATCCTTAGAGATTCCCTTAGGCAATTGTGCGGCTATTGTGCCAATCTGCTTCTTCTGATTAGATAGCAAGGCGATGGGTTGTTGGGAACATGAATGCCACCAGAGAAGCAAGATGGCGCCCTATATAGCGTGACCAGATACAGGAGCATCTACGAGTCACCATCTTTGATGAACATCACCCAGGCCAACACAATTAGCCTTAATAGGGATTTCTCTGGGGCAGCCTCTTGCCTAATAAGGTTTGTTTTTTATGGCCATGAAATAGACCCGGAGAAGACTGCTCGTGGCTGGCCGTCAGGGATGATGCTATACGTCAGGGGTGAGGGAGAATTTGTATAATGCAAGCTGGCATAAACTTAAAGGCTGTTATATCCCATGCAGTGCCTTTGGCTATCAAAGGAAGTGAATAATGTGGGCTCTGACCACATTTGATGCCCTTCAGCCATTACCCCTCACTTTCAGTCATAATCCTTACAGCATAGTTATATCTGGGTCCATGGTGTTCATCTATAATACTTAACCCGAATTGATTGCAAAGGCACAGGAAGCAACCTTTTCCCAACACCACTTGATTGGAAGTGGTATATAATTTTGTAGAATAACAAAACTTAATTGCAGCCAACATGTGGCAGACCAATACTCCATATGTACACCCCGACCCACCAGTCAGATTTATCGTCACCACAGAGAGACATGATAATTTCCACTTGCCAGTCGCAGTCAGCATCAATCATAGGAAACACAGGAATCAGCACTGCCGGCCACAAGCAGGTTAATGCTGAAAGAGGCACACGGCCTGGTATTTACAGCCATGTTTTCTGCATGATCAATATATAGGGTGTAGCTCATTATCCCCTGTAGGCGGCCATCTTGTCCCCAGTAGGGCATCATCGTACCTCTGATGACATTTCCATTATTATGAGTAACCGACGTGCTATATGTATAATAGTATAGGAAACAGGGAAAGTCCACCTACATTTTAGGTCCTTTCTCCGGGGGTCGATTAGATTATTAATCATATTGCATTGTGGTCTAGGCATAACAGATCATCATGCGACCCCCAGATTGACGTTAGAGCCCGTGGGGCCCTCTGGACAAATCTCCTGCCTTGGTTATGTAAGTAGTATAGTATGTATCGGAACGGGACTATAGTTAAGTACTGTTTATTACTCAATCGACATGCAGCCAATCAGAGGCCTCCATTTGGTCACGTGACCGGAAGTGACCTACTTAGGGGATTAGTGGTGACGTCACGTGACCTAGTTAGCCAATCAGAGGCCGCCATTGGGTCACGTGACCGGAAGTGACCTACTTAGGGGATTAGCGGTGCATTCTGGGTAACCCTGCAGCCAATCAGAGGCCTCCATTGGGTGACCGGAAGTGACCTACTTAGGGGATGGTGCATTCTGGGTAACCTACTGACCTACTTAGGGGACCGGAAGTGATGTCATATGACCTAATTTAGGATCACGTGATCGGAAGTGACCTGATGAGTCACGTGACCGGAAGTGACGTCACACGACTTAATGGCCAACCGGAAGCGACCTGATTGATCACGTGACCGGAAGAAGAAGAAGTTTTTTTTTTTTGTTTAGGATCCCGTGACTGGAAGCGACGTCGTCACATGAGTGACGCTTTAAGAGACTGCGCGACTTACTAGTAAAAGAAGCCGTATGATAATAAAAACACAACAATATTTTCTTTTAATTTTTTTTTATTTATTTTTTTTTCAATCTTGATAAACACTCTATTTTTGAAAAGATGCACACGCTTATTTTTTTTTTTTTTTATATTTTTTTTCATATCTCTAAAGGACTCGTTGTCACACCGTCAGAATGCACGCGACGCTTATAATACAAGTAGCGCACGCCGTCTTTCTCTATGGTGTAGGTGACCATTTTGTTTCGCACCACTTTGAAATTTCTATTTACAGCAATGAGAGTTTTTCGTTGGCGAAGAACATCCAAGAAGGCGTCTGGTTCCTGGGGGTTTTGTTTCTTCTGTACGCCTTTTGCACTCCATTTTTTGGATTTTCTTTCACCGGTGTCGCTGACTCGATCGTAGCAAATGTAAGTCTTAGGGTTGAGACTTAGGATCCCGTCACCTTCCCACTCCGCTTTCATGAGCCCCGAAGTTCTCAGATCGTGAAGGTACCGTCTCTCACAACATCCGCCGGGCGGCGCACACCATTCTCGCACTCTTTCCGTTTTTGTCTTCACGAAAAGCTCTAAGTGCTCGTCGCACACCGCTGTCGGAAGCCACTTTCGTTTCTCTCTGAAGTACGTCTCTCTCAGGCGAGGTTTCACTAGGTCATCCAACGTGGCACCGCTGAGAGCCATGTAAAGACTGTCGGTGTCCATTTGACAAAGGGCATAATCGCGCCGATCGACGAATCTATCCAAGAAGTCGTATGTGAACTCTAACATTTTCAACTTCGCGTACTGGTATACCATGAACCCTATCTGAATAGGGAGGTTGTTCTTGACCGTTTTCGGTTGTAGTTCGACTTCAAACAGATCGGAAGTCAACTCGGACGCCTTTTTGAAGCGCCACGAATTGGCCAATAGTTCGAACTTCCGACTGTCAGTGTATCTCACCGCCGTGTGTTTTTCTTTGTTGCAGATTGTTTTACCGTACGTAGCGTTTCCCATTAACTTGTAACAGTCTGACAGAATTTTCTCGTTCTCGTTCACGTCGCCACGTCTTCGCGCCGCCGTCACTTCGTCCGCGAAACCGGCAAAGGAGCGTTTAGGTAGGTATTCTACCACCAGCTGCACTTTGGTGACTATCAAACCGTGCTCTAAATACCACTTGAGAAGCGGCGTTCCCAAGAGAATATTTTTTCCGTGGTAACTCCCTATCAGACATCTCTGAGGCGTGCTCAACAGCTTTTCTTCCTGCGCAAAGTCTGACATGTGAGGGCCTATGTCCGATTTTGAAACGGTCGCGTTCTTGAAAACGGGGGTCATTTCTTCGAAGTACTCTCGTAGGTGAGGCGGCGTAGTGATGTCCACTTGAACTAAACCGAACATTTTCTCCTCTTTCACAGCGGAAAGGATGTCGCTCTCGCTCATCGCGTTTCGAGACACTTTCAAAGCGTCAACCTTCCAGCGTTGTTGGGAGGCCTTGACCCGCTCATCTCGACGCTTCATCTCTCGCCATTCGCACTCCCACACGACGACCAGCTTGTAACCTAACGCTTTCAAGTAAGCGCTTACTCTGGTCGTTCTGTCGCGTCTCTCCTCTCTCAGTGAAGCGCACTGATATCGGTGCGACGGTATGCACTCGTGAGCGTGGAACCAACACCCGTGAAACTGGAAAACCGTATTAGAGGCCGCGTGAAATCCGTCCACGCGAATTCTCCGACAGCCTACCGCCATCTCGCCGCCGTTCAGAGCGTGGCGCAGTTTCACGTCGCGGTCGTGCTCTACGAAGCGTAACCACTCCAAAGCGCTGTGAGAGTTTCTTTGCCTGATTTCGGGCTTGAACTCGGTCTCGGGCCGTCTCACCGCGTAATAGCCCGTGCAGTGCGCTTCGCTCATGCAGCGCAAGTACAGTGAGTTAGCGTCTAGTCCTAGGATGTGTTGGCACGGTCTCGCTTCTTCGCCGTACTTGTGCTCCCTTATCCGCGTGGTGCCCTTCTCGTGAAATCTATGGAAGATGATGGAAGGACCGCCGACTAGATTCTCTTTGATCAGAGCGTGGAGGACGGCGTCGAACTGGGGAAACGTTGTGAACGCGTCTTCTAGGTTTTGGAAGAGGAAGCGTAAAGTCAAACCGGCGAGAGAAACTCCGTCTTTCAACATGTCGATGCCGCGATCTTGGAAAAATTTAGCGTGATTTTTCAGAGCTTCTATGAAAGGTTTCACGTCTTTGTTGTTGTAGTGGATCAAGTAGTCTTCCATAGTTTGCATCTTCTCGTCGGACCAAACTTTCTGACATGCGGCGTAGTCGGATTCGGACATTTTGACGCCCGTCAGCTCGCTGTCGAAAGCCGATCTCGGCGGCAGCGTTCTGTTTGCCAGTTTCCTGGTAGACGTCATCCATTCGTAAGGAAAGTGACCTTTCTCTTCGTTCCTGGTGAAAGCTCGCAAATAGGTCGCGTAGTTGTAACCGGGTGCCAAATAGTTGACTACGTCCAAGAAAACCGTGTGCTGTGTGTAAACCGCCAAGTATTGATTGCTTCTCTTTATGACGCTGAATTCTTGGTTTCTTCGGTCTCCGGAGGCGAAGAACGAGTGAAGGCGTATTTTGATCAGGTTCAAGTTGTAACGCCCCGAGTTGAAGCCCACCACTGGAGCTTGACGGATGTATCTCAGAAGACGCTTCTTCAGTTGAACTAACGGGTGTCTGGTCTGAGCCGCAGCGAAGCCGCCTGGAGAAGGGGTGGTGAACGTCGCCTCCTCCAGCAGGAGAGCTTCACCTATCGCCGCATCTAACTTCGCTAACGTCGGTCGGTAAAGTTCTAGCACAGCTTCCCCGATCGCTTTGGCGTTCTCGTTTATGTGATTTAAAACTCGGTCCAACAAGGGGTCGGAATCTGCGTCGGACGCTCTGACGAAGCAGACGGGCCCCTCCCACCCCGGAAAGTCGGATGCGACGCTAGCCGACAAAGGGACGTGATCCCACAGCAGGGACACGTGCTCCGTCGACGGTTCTTTGCACGGTCTGAAGAAAGCCTCGAAATCGAAGGCGATCTTGTAAGGGTAGATTCCGGAATGTCCGTCGGGGGGAAAAATGGAGAAGTCTGCTAGCGCTTCGAAAATCGTTCTCGAATTTTGGTAGATGCCACCTACGTAGCGCAACTTGACTTGTCGGCAAGAGGAAAGCTGGTTCCTGTGTCTCTTCAGCAAGAACTCGGTGGTGAACGCCGCCTTACACTTGCAACATTCGTATATGCCCGCGTACGCGTTGAAGTCCGTGACGAGAGAGACGTGCAAACCGCCTTTCGCCGTCAGGTGTAGGTTGACTTTACCTCGGGCGGCCACAGTTCTGGAAGGCGGTCTGATCAGAGTAACGCGTCTTCTCAACTTCCGCCCCGGCACTTGACGCGACGCGGTGTAAACCGCTATTTGTACGTCAAACAAGTTCTCTAACGCGGGTAAGTCGCGGATGTTCAGACCCGGAAAGGATTCAGGTGTGGCAGCGGGACAGAACTGACGTAACAAATCTGAAGCGCGCTTGCTGGTGTTGTATAAGTGAAAGGAAATGCAGCGGAAGATGCAGAGGTTGTCCTTGTTGGGAAAATCTAACACGCCGCTTCTCTTTCCAACTCGACCGGCCTGCGTGATCCTACCGCCTATGGGGAATTCCCCCGGTCCCATGTAAACGCAGATGTTCAAATTGGTAGGAAAAAGAACGTGCCACTTGGTGTCAGCGTCGCAAAGTTTCCGTACCTCCTCGCAAGCGACGGTGTTTTGCATCTTTGAGAGGAGCTCTTCCAAAGTTTCTGAATTAGTTACAGTAGGGAGCGGTTGTATGAGAGTTGCGTTGTTCTGGGAGGCGTGGAAGTAGCGCAGTTTGCTCTTGTCTTCTCTGTGTTGTAACAGTAAGCCTACCGAGAAACCCACTTTGTATCTGAATCTTTGTGTCAAGTGAATGCGACGCATAGTATCTACAGCGTCACTCAACTCGCCGGTTGGTAGCCTGAAGTTTGTTACACTCACGCGAGTCCCGTGCATCCTGACGCCCGTTTGTATCGCAGGCCAATTCGCCGTGAACGTTTCCTCCCCGTTCGGTACAGCACATATGCGCGGAGGGACGGTCACCCCGTCCAGAGATTCGCGTCGACAAGCGCTCTTTCGGCAATCCCCTTCGCCGCATAGAGGGCAAAACTTAGCTACTACTCTACAATTTTCTACGTGTCTCTCGTGGTTGTACGCTCTTTTAAACATTTTGAAACACTTTTCGCATACGTACTGTGTCATGTTTTTTTTCACTCGGTTACCAACTACTTAGCCGTCTAACTATCTATCTATCTATCTAGCCATCTATCAATCTGTCGTCTATGTAACTATCTTTCTGTCTGCTGTCTGTGTATCCGTCTGTCTGTCTGTCTGTCTGTCTCATACAGCGTACGTCAAACGCTGTGTGTGTGTGTGTGTGTGCGCGCGTGAGCGTTGAGCGTCTCTCATTCCGAATCTATGCCGAGATATTTCAGAATGATCTCTGTTTTGTCATCCAACTCTTTGAGCGCTCTGGCGGACAGCGTCACCCCCTGCTGTGTGGGTTTTTTGTCAGGACCTTCGTACTTGCGCACGTGGACGAGGTTCTTACCGCTGTAGTAGCTCACAGCTGCGTACACTTCGCCCGCCTCATCCAGCACTGCGAACCAGGGGGTGTGATTAGGTTTTCCTTGCGCGGCCGCTGTGTCGCGTATGCGCACCACTGCGCGGATATCGGCGATGCGTGCTATGAGCTCGCGCAGCGCGTCGGCCGTGAAGTGCACTCGCTTGCTTCTGGTCAGAGACGCCTCTTTCACCTGGCCGTCTTTTGTGTAGCGCGGCCTCCTAGACAGTCTAGCCACGTCCTCCCAGATCTCCAGCGTCAAAGCTCCGTCTAAGCAGAACTCTAACCCGAGTGTTTTCTCTGCTTCTTCTCGTCCATCTCCTTCTTTTTCTTGTATTTTTCTCTTCTTAGTGGGCCTTGTTGTTCTGGAACTCACCTTAGAACGTTTCACACCCGCAGGATGAGTAACACCATCAGCGTGAGCTGAATCAGCAGCAGAACCGATAGCAGGAGCAGCGTCAGCGCTGGTGGTATCGGAGGTCTCGTTGTTGGAACAGCGCAGCCACACGCCGTCCGTGCTGTGTGTAGCGGTAGAAGATGAAGCGCCGCCGCCGCCCTCGTAAGGTGGCGGTGAGGGCAGTCGCCACGGACCGGACGGGGGGGTGCTAGCAGTGGAGGAAGTGAGGTCGAAAGGTCGAAGAGGGAAGCCGAAAAACGTACCGCTCACCCCTTGCCCTTCGGGTTCTTCGTACGCCTCGTCGTCAGCGTCGTTCTCTGTCTCACCCTGTTGCTGCTCCTCCTCTTCTTCTCGGTTCAGCGGCTGAGTGTCCGAATAGCTGTAACTCTCAGCGCGAGCGGCGTCGAGGGCGTCCGTCGATGTAGTGGTGGAGGAGAGGGGCTGTGCAACGTGCGGCAGGTCATCAAAGTCATCAACAGTAGTGGGGAGGTAAAAACCCGGTTGCCAGTACTGCGCTGTGCCAGGAGCGTTGTCGTCAGTAGAAGTAGCAGTAGCAGCAGGTGCAGCAGAAGCAGCCGCAGCAGGCGCAGCCGCAGCAGACGCAACAGTAGCAGGCGCAGCAGCAGCCTCAGCAGGCGCAGCCGTAGCAAGCGCAGCAGTAGCAGGCGCAGCAGCAGCAGCAGCAGCAGCAGCAGTGGCAGGCGGGACGGCGGTAGCAGCGGCAGCGCGCTTAGCAGCAACGTGTACCGTCGCGAGTGTAACAACGTCGCTAGCACGACGACTGCTACCAGTAGTACTACTAGTACTACTACCACTACTACTACTACTGCTACTACTAGTGCTACTGCTACTACTACTACTACTACTACTGCCGCGAGCGCTCGCTACAGCAGGAGGGTGATAAGACCAACCGGCTGCGGCGGTAGTCTCATGTTCAGTAGCAAGAGCAGGCACTGACGCTAAACGAACGCTGTTCCGCGTAGTCTTCTTGTTCTTGAACGCCGCTAGCTGTTGTCTTTTGCTCATGGTGGTGACTGTAGAGAGCAGCAAAAAAGAATGAGTGAGTGAATGGAGGTTTCCAAGCCCCTTATATACGCCTTCTCGCTTCTAGAGCTAAGCTACTTACCGACCCTGTTCAGCTGCCGCCGGCTGGCCGGCGGCCATTCACAAAGAGAAACAAAAAGACATAAGGCATGACGTTTTCAGCTGGATCCCTTTCCCCCCCCCTCTTTTGAGAGATCGACTGTGATGATGAGCTAAGCCGCTTACCACCCTGTTCAGCAATTCAACGCGCATTAGCTGTATAAAGGGTTAAGCGGTTGCTGCCTGCCGTCGACTGACCGGCGGCGGCCATTCACAAAGACATAAGGTATGACGTTTTCAGCTGGATCCCTTTTTGAGGGATCCACTGTGGTGAGCTAAGCCGCTTACCACCCTGTTCAGCCATTCAGCGCGCGTTAGCTGTATAAAGGATTAACGGTAACGGTGATGAGCTTACAGTGTGTATACAAAAAAAAACTACAGGAGGCGTGTGGCGTGAAGCAGGACCCCCCTAAGACGAACGTGTCTGTCTGTGAGTAGAGGCGTGTGCATGTGGTGAGCGACTTAAGTGTAAGACAAAAATCGCCACCTCCTGCCGTGGTGAGTAGACCGGGCCGGCCAGGCGGGCGGGCGGCCGGCTAGTTCAATAGGGAGGGGTGACAGCTGCCTAAGGCTGTGCATGAAAAAAAAATCCGATTTTCACCTGACCTCTGACGTTTGTTACAATGCATGTCAGAGGGAGGGAGACGTCCTCGGGTAGGGGGTAGGAGGTATTAAGGCTATGAGTGAGGAAAAAACACCGTTTTCAGCTGGTCTCCACGGATAGCGATGCCACACCCCCTCGTCATCTAAGCTCTTAAGGAGCGGAGCGGCTGAAAAAGCGTCATGCGGACAGGGCGCTAGACAGCTGGAGCGCTGTTGGAAATGGGATTAAACTCCCTCTGTATAAAAAGCTCTCATTTCTGTTGGAAAAAAACCATATCGCCTCTGACCCCAGTAACGGCTACTACCACCACCACCGCCACCACCACCACCGCCGCCACCGCCGCCGCCGCCGCCGCCGCCGCTGCCGCCGCCGCCAAGACGAGACGAGATGGCTCAAGCTATTCCACTTTCAAGCTCGCCTTCACCGCCCGGTGCGCCTGAAAAAAAGTTAATGCGGCTTGACGACGTGAGACGCGGCGCGAGGCAGCAGACCGATGATGGGGAGACCCGACAGGTAGGACAGCGGCGGTTAGCCTATAGCGACGCCTTGCTTCGTCAACTAGGTAAAGAGTTGAGCGGCTGTTGGAGAGAGTTGGGCAGTAGCTTAAAAGTCAGCGCCGCCCGTATGGATGCTCTAGTAGAGCGCAGTGTCAAGACACCGGAGGAGCTGTGTACGGCGATGTTCCGAGTGTGGTGGGGTGAAACCCCGCATCGTCATAGATGGGGCGAGCTCGGTCGCGTCTTCACCCGCATTAGACGCATGGAACTGTTGGCTCAGTGGATGGCCCTTCTCCACAGACAGGGGTTGGATTTCGAAAACCCCGACTCGCGCGCGATGCATAAGCACTTGGGCACCCTCGGCAGACGTCTGGGTAGCAGGTGGAAAGAGGTGGGGGACCATTTAAAATTGTCGCCTGAGAGGTTAGATAAGATCGCTGAAGAATGCGAACACGGAGGAAGTCCCGCTGAGTGGGCCTTCCGAGTGTTGAAAATGTGGCAAGATGAAGCTGACGGCGCCGGCGGTACGCCTTTTGAACTCCTTCGAGTGTTGACTGAGGACATGGGAAAGTTTGGCCTCGGCATCGCGATATTACTTGACTTTATCAAGCAAGAAACAACGAGAACGACGGACATGTGAATTGTTGTGTTTTATTTTCATACGTCTTCTTTATTAGTAAGTAAAAAAAAAAAAATATATCATAACAATTAAGACGCGCGATCTCTTAAAGTGTCACTTCCTCCAGTCGCAGCTGATCGCCTCATCGCAGCACGTGATAAACAAAAAAAAAACACGAAGAGACACGCTTCTTCCTCTCGAGAGGAAGAAGCGTGTCTCTCGATTGAAAATCTTTTTCTTTCTTAAAAGAGACAAACGCACCCCTTAGAGTGCCCCCCCCCCCTAGAGTGCCCCCCTCCCCCCCTCCCCCCCACCACTCGCCCCATGCATCCTAAAAGCGCCCCCCTCCCCATGCATGTTAAAAGGGCCCCCCTCCCCCCCTCCCCTCCCCTCCTTCCCCTCCTTCCCCCTTATACACTCTAAAGAACGCTTCTAACTAGTTCAATAAGTCACTTCCAGTCGCTCGTAAAACAATAAAAAATGAAAAAAAACTTATATCGTGGTGTTTTTTATTAGTTTACCGAAAAAAAATAAGAGACTCGCCTCCTCCTCCAAAAAAAAAGATATCACATTTTAAAGCCCGTGACCCCTTAAAGACGCTCATCTCTTCATTAAGTCGCGTGACGTCACTTCTTCTTCTTCTTCCGGTCACGTGATCAATCAGGTCACTTCCGGTCACGTGATCCTCAATGAGGTCACTTCCGGTTGGCCATTAGGTCATGTGACGTCACTTCCGGTCCCCTAAGTAGGTCAGTAGGTTACCCAGAATGCACCATCCCCTAAGTAGGTCACTTCCGGTCACCCAATGGAGGCCTCTGATTGGCTGCAGGGTTACCCAGAATGCACCGCTAATCCCCTAAGTAGGTCACTTCCGGTCACGTGACCCAATGGCGGCCTCTGATTGGCTAACTAGGTCACGTGACGTCACCACTAATCCCCTAAGTAGGTCACTTCCGGTCACGTGACCAAATGGAGGCCTCTGATTGGCTGCATGTCGATTGAGTAATAAACAGTACTTAACTATAGTCCCGTTCCGATACATACTATACTACTTATGTACTTTAAAGAGAACTGTGAATCCCACATCCTGTCATATATCCTTTTTATACCACAAAGTACTTCTACCATTCTGGCTCTGCAGTCGACCTGCTACTTACCTATATAGGTCCAGTCTTGATGTGGGAGAAGATTTTGCTGTTTCTTCTCAGGGCTGGGTGAGCTGTAACCAATCAGTGCTCATCTGAGAGAGGAGTTAATCTATAGCTCTTACTGAGCTGATCCTCTACTTGTGGATGATCTAAGCAGCTGGTGATAGGCTCTTACTGGGCTGATCACATCATGCTCTTTCTGTAAGACTGAGAAGGAGGGATAACTACAGCTCTCTAGGAATCAATTAATATCCAGATCCAGAAGATGTATATTATTATGTGACATAATTATAAAGAACTTTAAAAAAGAAGGAACACTTTGCATAAATCTGTATAAATTACTCTCGGCAGTAAGAACATTAATGCTAGTTCATTTGCGTAGCAGAAGCTACTTAATAGAAGTTATTATCCAGGCTGCTGACGTCTTAAATGAGCTTTCATAATTTCTAAATATAACCCATTGTCATTCAGATATTTATTTCACGATGTGCTTCCACCAATAGAACCATAAGGTTTTGTTACAATGTATTAGCTTCACGGGATGTTGTCGTAGGAAAGATTATGCAGTACATATTCTTGGAAGAGTAATACACTTGTATTTCTATAGTTATTACTGCAGGTGTTCTGGGGCAACATATTAAAGTAATCTATATTATTTACTCTGTATTAGGCCCTATCTATGAAAGGAACACCCACCTGCCACATAAGACCCCATCAGTGTAGTTCATGAGAAATGTTTATTAGACTGGCTTGGTAATTCCCCCCTTCCCCTTCCTCCCCCACCTTACACAAAAATAGATACACAGGAAACACATTAAAAGTCTGAAGGGGAATGCTATAAACCTTATTACATGCAGTACACCCACTCACTTACCCAGCCCAAACACCAATACCCCCCCTCCCACACTGCCACTCATCCACCCCCAACCCTAAACTACCTATAGAATCTATTGACAGCTTATATGGAGGGGGTGGCTAGAAGTCTGGTACAGCATGTTTATCTGCCGTTCCTCCATGCCCGCCCAGGGGGTAGGGAGGTGTGTGTGAACCGATTAAACCCCTCCAGTGCTTATTACCATGTAGGAGCCGACTATAGGGTTCAATGGGGGTATCCTCTGTAGGTTGCCATCTTGTCCCCCTGCAGATGACATAACTGGTTCCCACAACTCCTCCTTCTCACAGCCAGTGCTAGCTTGTGTGAATCATCCAAGGCACCAGCTACAATATGGTTCCCTTATCTGCCACCTCTACAGCCACTATGGCGCTGCAGTCGGGCTGCTACCCTCCTGTAGCCAGAGGGGATCCAAAGCAGCAGGAGGGATGTATGGGGGTGTGAACACTGAACATGAAGGGGTGAGAGGGTACAGCAGCCCTACCTCACTCTCCAAGCACACTCCATGCTCCACTGCCTCTTTACACCAAAGGTCTGCCTGGAGATGATCACCTACATAATAGCACCATTTAGGGAGGAGGGTGTGAAGGGTTGGACTGATCGATCTCTGCATCGTGGGAGAAATCAGAACAGGTCCCATCAGCCTGGGGGTTGACCACATGGAGAGGGGGAGTGTGAGATAGGGGCTGGAGGCCCCCTGGCTGTAGTCTGGATTTGGATGGTGGAGCCGTGGGTCAGCTGTATGGGTGTCTGAGAATAGTCATGAGAAGGGGCTCTGTGGGATTGGGGGTGTTTTAGTCGATATCTGTGGTATTGAGGGGTGAAGGAGGGGCTAGGTCTGTTTAGTAGTAGTAGTAGTAGTAGTGGAGGAGAAGAATGATTTGTCTGGTTGTGACGACATTGTCCTGCTATGGACTACACATATGATGCTATGTGCTATTGTCAGTTATGATATTGCCATCGTAGTTATGGTAATTCCTCAGTAGATTGAATTATATGAACATAGTAGAATGGTATAGACTAGGTAAAATATTGGTGCCGGGGAGAAGGACCAATGCTAATATCATTCCAGCTTGCTCAAATTGCATATAAATTTATAATAGGGTATGTTGGATCTGTACAAAGGGGCCTAAGGGCCTTCGCCAACCTCTGAATAATTTCAATGTTGGTGTGAGTAGCAGTATAGAGCACCTAAATAGCACTTCTGGTAGTTACCTCAGGACGTATGCTTAGTCTCTAGATGCTGTGACAAGACCAGGATCATCTGGTGTCAATCACAGACAGATGCTGTAATAGGATGACCCCCTCCCCTCCCCAAACACACACAGCTGATCCCCCAACGTCTGGCATGGATCAACACGACCCGACTCCAGGGTCCTGGCTGCACGTAATAGGCAATAGATTTCCATTCTGCCTCCTGGCTGAGGACTTCTTATTTTCTTCTCGTTATTTAACCAGTGCTGTGATTGGCCTATTAAATGGGGTTTATGGTTAATGCTGAGCATTCATTTATTCAATGGTTTTATCCATTATAGGATGGTTTGAAGCAAATTTTGCAGATGTAGTTAGTTATATCGTGCTTCTATCTTCAATAAATTATTTTTGCTAATGGTAATGGAGAGACTTTTATGTCATGAACATTAGACATACCATATCTGTGAATAGGTTCCTGCATCAAAAATCTTCTGAATTCGTATAAAGAATCTTGAAATCAAGAGTAAGACCACACACACTTAGCTAATTAGTATTATGGATAGCTGCTACCACCCCTATCATCTTTGGCTCTGACATGTAGTCATTACCACAAGTTAGACAACAAACAAATCACCCACAGCCATCTAGTGCAAGCCTAATTGGGTGCCAGGAAGACAGAAGACCCTGTGTTTGCAGTCTCCCGATTGAAAGCTGGCGCGCAACACAAAACTCCGCACTGACAGTGACTAATAATTAACCCTCAAAAGAGAGATAGAAATAAATTATGCAATGTTTAATCAAATAATAACCAGCCACATGATCGAGTAAATGGTGTGCCTGTGGTGCAAGTGCTGAGGATGGTGGTGAGAATTACATAATTCACCACTGGTCTGGTTCCTTATTAAACTAATATAACTGCAGCTGATTAGATCACCGCCTGATCAGCCAGCCCGGGGAAAATACAGGGTAGGCTGTAGAATAGAAGTAAATGGAACACAAGATCCCAATGACTGCACGTTGCTAGTTGGTTTGACAGTACCTGATTTAAAGTTCATGGATAATACTCGCTGGGTTATGGTCAATTTGGGCTATACCTTAAACAATTGCCTCATCGGAAGTTGGCTGAATGGCTCAGGTTTTTCAAAATAATCCTGACATAGGGTGCAAGACATGTGCATCCATAGTGAGTCATGGCACATGTTCATAGAAAGGCACATCCTACCATGTGTGCATGCACCATTATATGTGCTTCCCTATTACTACACATACGTGGTGATTTGATTTGACCACCCATGCGATTCCATGTGTGGGGCCAGGATGAGGTCTTGAATCAATAACCCTATGGTAACTATCAGGGGGTTTTACTCAAAGCTGGGTGAAGCTTTGATATTGCACTTATCAATACACAGATAAACACTATACTATACATACCTATATTACACTAGCCTTCATACTAGAATAGTACGAGGAGTAATATGAGCTAAATTAGATACCCTCTCATAATTGATTCTACTACAAAGCTTTCTTTTTCAACCCAAAAAAGCCTGTTGATAATCGCCCACATCTACAATGATGAAGCTAATTCCCCCTACCTCAATAAGCCTGCTAACACCACTCTCCCCGTTAGCTAGTCAGACACCAATGCCATTCTAAGTTGGATATCAATCCTTTATGACACAAAGAATGATAGTACAGATGGAGGCTTCTCACACTCTAGTGTTCTTTGTATCCTGTCCAGAATCAATAATATCCTCTATAGGGACTGAAGGGAGTTGCAGGCAGACCCATCAGGAGGAGGTGTTACGTGTGGTCCCACACGGTGGGTCTATTCTGGGGGATGTATGGAGCAATACAGTAGCAGTAGCAAGTAGAGAGAACCAAGAAGTAGAAACAGTTCAGAGTGCTTGTAAACGGCGGATAAGGCCAAAATAGAAGAGCTGTGCGACATTGGAAAAAAACTACTTAGGGTACTATAATCTATCAGTTCATTATAATTTTATCTCTTTTTTTAAACCAGAAACACACCTTTATATCTGCAAATACCAATTAATAATATAAGGACTAAAGCTACGTGTACATTTCTGGTAGTAGCATGTATGGCAGGGAGTGGCTTTGCAGAGGTGGATATGACCATGAGATCAAATGTATGAATCCATTTTAGGAAATAATTCCTATATAATTATTTACAAAACTTTTCAAAAGTGTGCTGTTGGCTATCAATAGTGAAAAATCATGAAATTCGAACATGATTATATTGAAAGAGTTACATCTTGGCTTCATATGTAGCTAAATGTGTATTGGTATATATTGTAATCGATAGGGGTTACACATGGTTATAGTCTCTCTGAAATAGCACTGGTGTGAAAATTGCCCGTGTGAATGAGCACTCATCTGGACATGGTGTGTAGCTGCTCATGCAAACCACTCTGTGTGATGAGCTGCTCATGTGGACATAGTTCCCGGGTGAGTTACTTGTGTGAAAACTGCCATTGGGGGTTCTTTGTGTGAACATGACCATCAAGCATGGTACCCCTGAACGGAGTTAAAACTAAGAGTTCATTCCTATGGTAGTGGCTAGCCCTCTTGCTGGGAAATACTTATAGATATATACCACCTAATATCTCCGAGTGCTGAACAGCTTTGACAACATTATTATCGGCTCATTCATTGTCTCGTGCATTTTCACAATCCAGACTTCAAGTATAAAACCTTTCAATTACACCTTAATTACAGAGCATTTACATGGCTTTAAGGAAACGTTCATTTCTCTCATTTACAATTAGGTGGCTCAAATGTTAATTTTGATTCATGATTGAGTACAATGTCAATTAGGATTCAGCCAATTGCAATAAATGAGCCGCCAAATGGGTTCATTACATCACCCTCTTGATGACATTATAGGCCTATCCATGTTCTTGCTCTGGCCTTTTAAGAAGTCCACGTGTACACGATGCACACTGGCCCAGGCAAACATATTTTACTTACATTTATTGTATGATACTAGAAACACTTTTTCAGCATTAAAACGTTGTGCCATTTTGGTAGATAAAACACATTACTGGTATGTACACATGCATACGTCTTGCCAAAAGCCTAGATGTACACTATTGAACAAGATGAGCACATGGCTGCGAGCATAAAGACCCTGGCTATAGTTCAAAGGCTGCTTGGCATCCACTTCCCTAACAGCGTAATTATGTAATCAATAGCTATTTGTAAAGCTGCTTTGAAGACAAGGAGACAAAGGGGGAAAATACCTTCTGATAATTGAGAGAATGATTAATTTAAAAAATGATGGCAGTGGGATGACACTGGGATGATAAAAGCCCCCGACAGTGAGTGGATCAGTACATCAAAAGTCTCAGGGGGGAGAGTGAGGATGAGTTTTAGGGTATCGAATTTGCTTGGTAAAAAAGAGGGGGCTTGACTGCGTTTTGTTTTACATCAATTGCTTGGCGTGCCCAGTTCGGTAAGCTGCTGCCTCACTCACTCTTATACTGCTGCTATAGGTCATGGGAGGCACTGCTGTTCCACAAGAGAAGTGGGACTTACGGTAGTCAAAACAACAGTGATGATCAAATCTATGACACACTAATATTTCCTTTCACTGCATGCCACGACCTACTCTGTTATAGGGGTTCTGTCTAGATAGGGGACTATGAATCTATGATTTCAAGTATGATGCTATCACCATGAACGGTAAATTGATAGGTGAGAAGCGTTCAATGCAAAGCAGCAAATATAGGCCTACTGCCACATTCAACTTCAAAGTTATTCACGTTACTGATAGTGCTACAAGCCTCACATATTAGTGTTTTCTAGTTTGGATGAGCTATTAAAGAGGGCTGAGTTAGCTGTGTTTCCCCCCTTCAGCAGAATGAAGGAGCTGCTCCTATAAGCGAGCTGCTCCTAAAAAGGAAGCACTTAAAGGGTATGAGCTTTGATATTTAATGCCAACTGCTGCCAGGATTAACAGTATTCACATTTATCTTTGTATGATTGGAGAAGAGAGCGGGACGTATAACGTTGTTTAAAAATATGTGGTTACTGAGATGGAGAGGGATGATAGTGACTGATAACAGTTGCTCCTGTGGATTTGTCATTTAATACTTATAAAATGTACAATTTATGTTAAATGTTACTGGGACATTGAGGATGTGGATTGCAATGTACTTATTTATAATTTTAACCATCATCATCATCAGTTAATATTTCTGAGATAACAATTGGTATTGTAAATTAATCATCTTACTAAAATCAATATAGCATGTCCAAGGCTTAGTAGAGTACATGATGACAACTCTACTGTACACATACCTGAATACTTCAGAAGGTTACAGATATCACTGCGACATATCTAACCATTAACTGATGAAATGACAATCAAGATGTACACTGAAAAAAAAAATAGGGAAAAGGCTAGTTGAACATGAATAAACATCCAGAACTCAGTATGATCAATATGGAGCAGATATGATCAGAGTGTTCCATATTCATGATGTCATTAGGAAGCAGGACCAAGTAGATATATGGATATTACCAGAACATAGATGGGCCTACATTAGCCTGGGGAGGCAATACCTATTACACAAACATGTTCCTTCATGAGCCTTATGAGCAACTCCTCGGCAAGGGTCAGCAGGGGTAGAATAACTCTAGGTGCAGACAGTTATGAGAACATCAGCCAAGCAGGGCAGGACCTCCTAGTCAGGTCTGTGTGCCATTAGTTGTTGTTTATAGATCAGACTCTCCTTCACTGGTCCAACATCAGGCTGCTTGTTTTGAAATAGCTTGGGATGCTCATAATAATGATATCATGGAATCTGGTAGCTTCTAATCACAGGAAAATTTGATTATTTTGTATGCCAATTTCCAGACATGATGTATTAGGCCTACAGGGAAGTTAAACGGCAAGCGGTCTAGTCTACATCTATATCACTGGCACAAAGTAGTACGTTTGGAGGATACACAAGAGTCTAGGTCATTTACAGTGCTAATTATAGCAGATTAAACTGAACTAAGCCTAAGGTAATTACACGACCTTTAGTTGCCTTTAGGACGATTTTGAAGGCTGCCTTAAACGTATTGGACCCTGGTCTAAGCCATCTCTGGTTTGTCTGGCAGTGTTGTGTTTAAGCTTTCATTCATTGGATTTGCCACAGTAATCATTGAAAAAAGTCCAAGCCATGGTTTCTTTTAATCTATTTTCTTAAGTGACCCCTTGGGGACTTTTCATTCAATATTCACAAATACCCCAACACTAGAAATGGCTTGAAATTGGAAGCTCTTCAGTAGCTGGAACCCATCCCCAAGTAAAGTAAAAGTCAGATGACACATCGCTATTTGAGAAAAATGTGACATCCTATGCGGGATTACGCTTTATATGATTTCAGCTGCCACTTTTACAATTACATTGATATCCGATGACTATCAAACCATTCTCACACCCGGTATCATCTTAGGTAATCTTTAAGACAGGGTTCAGCTAACATCATTATCACAGCCAAGATGGATTTTTTTTCTTTTTAAGCACATATGAACAAATCCGCATTCCTGCTAATTTGAGATGAGTAGGAAACAAATGTTTTTTCCAGCTTGCTGCTTCAGCGTGTGTCCCATAACACTGATCCGTTCGATTGGATTTCAGTGTTTTCCTGTTCGAACTGATTTCATGCAGCAGAAAGCTCTTCAATCTCCTATCCCAGGCCCTTGTGCTGTTTAAATACTGCAGGTGAGATCTGATAAATCTATTGAGAAATTGGCAGTTTGCATGGCGCTCATGATTATATTTTGATAATAGTAAAGATCTCATAGTGTAGGTTATTTGGCAATGATTGAATTACTAGCTTTGATACATTCTAGATACCCCTCATTCGTCATTAGATATCCAGCCCACACAAAAGGACCAGAAACGTCTTTTATGAATAATCCCAGAATGTTATCTATGAGAAGCCTATCGAGGTCTTGTTAAGTGTTAATGCACTACTCAATAAGCAGCGATCCAAACTATAATATAGTCCAAGAAGTTCCTATGCCCATGTCAGAGTAACCGTGCCTCAGTACAATGAACAAAATAACAATTCACCTGTGTGACAGGTTTCGGATGATCCAACGTCTGTCATAGGCAGATGCACCAATATAGGACGACGACCCCCTCCTCCCAACACTCACATAGCTTATCCCCCAACGTCTGGCAAGGATCAGCATGGCCCAACTCCAAGGTCCTGGCTGCAAGTTATAGGCAGTAGATTCACATCCTGTCTCCTAGCTGAGGTCTTTGCAGGATGTCTTATTTTCTTGATTTTATTGCACCAGTGCAGCTATGGGCCCATTGAACAGGTTTATGGTTGATTCTGATCATTCACTCATTCAATAGGTTTCTCCTCCTATCCTTTACAGGGGTGACTAAGGCCCGGGACTAAGGCCATTAGTTTACATGTTCCTCCTATCACAA
Organism: Harmothoe impar; assembly: GCA_947462335.1. Taxonomy (NCBI): domain Eukaryota; kingdom Metazoa; phylum Annelida; class Polychaeta; order Phyllodocida; family Polynoidae; genus Harmothoe; species Harmothoe impar. The sequence goes on along the minus strand of OX381708.1, from coordinate 55,939,388 downwards.
TCAGAATATAATTAGTAATGGTGACAGTGAACTTTCTACTATAAGGTGCCATGATTATCTATAAAAAGAAATAAGATAATCCATTTAGAGTTACCGTAATGTGTAGCTTACCCAAGATATAACAGGTTCAGTGGAGAAGTTCCTACATCTGAAATCCTTTTGGATGTTACAAATAGAATAGCCAGTGGAAAATAAAGAGTAATACTAAAACAATTTTACACATTTCCTTCCAGTTCCTTATCAGTCTATTAGTTAGTTAATTACCGTTATTGATTGCCACTACCATTGCTGTGGTGCCTAGCAGGTACTCAATGGTTCCATTACCACAAGTTAGACACCAAACAAATCTCCCGGTGCCTTCCAATTTAATTCCTAATTGGGTGCCATGAAGATAGAAGACCCAAGGTTGGCAGCTTTAATCTTGAATGGAATCCAAAAAGCTGCAGTGATAGTCTCGCTACTGCGCAGAGTAACTGAGATAAAGAATAGGTGGTGTTTTATCAAATGGTAAATATCCACAGTCATGTTCAAATCAGTCCTACTGTAGTGGCCATGCTTAGGGGTCGTCAGGCTTAGGGGTAGCCGTTATATATGGGGTAGTTGTGCAATTTACATGATTCACCGCACAGGTCTCACTGCTTATTAAAGTGGCATAATCACCGAGCGTATCCCACTCACAAGTCTAGTACTGTTCTAGTCTACTATGTGTTTAAGTGTGAGTGGTGAGAATGCCCCTTTAAGCCAGGGTGCATTACACTGAAAAAGTAAACTCGTCTCCAGACTCGTCGAAGTGACTGTCATAAAATAAACGAGTCAAAAGTTGTCTAACGTATCAGGTTACCATCCCACAAATAGAATCTGGAGCTGGCAAATGTCGGGTTTTGGGCTGGCACATACCAAGTGGGTCTTCCATCCCCAGCTAGAAGACCCGCTTCCTTGTCACTTAGACAAGTTTTTGACTCGTTTATTTTATGACCGTCACTTTGAAGAGTCTGGAGACAAGTTTATTTTTTGAGTGTACATTATGGACGAAACAGTAAAAACAATATGCAAATGTCAGTCACTATTTTTAGTTTGAAATATCTTTATTTCGCAATAGTTGGTGGTTTATCCGTACATGGTATCTTTAAAGGTTAAGGTATAAGGTTAGCATAAAAAATAAAGGATTTTCCTGTCCGGAAAAATACCATATCTACAATAGTCAATGATGAAGTCAATTCCCCCCTACCCCAATAATCCTGCTCTCACCGCTGTCTACTTCAGCTACTCAGTTACAAATGCCACCAATATAAGTTGGATATCAATCCTTTATGACACAAAGAATGATAGTACAGATGGAGGCTTCTCACACTCTAGTGTTCTTTGTATCCTGTCCAGAATCAATACTACCCTATGATGGGAATGGAAGAACTTTACAGTAGTCTCATCTGGAGAAGGTGCTACATATGTGGTTCCATACGGTGGGTCTAGGTTAGGTTCACCCCAAGTCGGCCACATACCTGAAATTGGCCAGCCCTCCAGGGAGGACAAAAGTCAGTATGATATTAAAAGAACACTTGTATCTGATCGAATAACTTTGATTCAACTAGTTGGTAGTGTTAGTTTAACATCATAAAGATTTGTATCCACCCGAGGGGGGGGGGCGGGGTGGCCACCTTGATGTTTGTGGCTGGCTTGGAATGAACCTACCCTATTCTGCAGGCATATTGTTGCAATAGAAAGGAATTCAGTGGGAGAGGGAGCCGGGGAGCAGAAGAGGTTATGATTCATTCTCATCTACCATTGCAGTATCCTTTTAGACATAGCCCATATCTCTTGATAATAATGCGAAATATAATTATATCCCAATTATAGAGAAAGTGTATTATTGCAATATTTGTGGAAGGACTAAGGCTATATACAACATTCCCTTTTACCGCGTCACTAACAGCTCCGCGATCTAACATAGGATGCTATATTATGGCAAATGTGCCTGTACTCTGAGCTCAGGGGTATTTTGACATTTTGAGAACGGTTGATAACTTAATACATGTAACTGATTATCTTCCATGACTAAGAAAACCTACTTAATCTTTATTTTCCCCTTTTTTATTACAATAAAAGGTCATTGCTAATTAATTGAGTACACTTAGAATAAACAAATCCAATTAAGTGCAATGAATGAGCCACAGAATGCGATTATTACAGCAACACATGCGTTGGAATTATTATCTTTGTTCTTGCTGTGGGCTTATCTGAGAGCCAAAGGTCCTTTTATATGAATACTAAGGCACTATGAATAGGCCTTGCTAAAACAAAGATATATATGAACATTTTAATCACCTTTTGCAAAAGCCAAAATATGTACGCTAACCAATGCAGCACTTTATGAACATTGCCAACTATGAACACATGTGAGCATAAGTAGCTGCCATAGTTAAAAACCTCCTTGTCATCTACGTCCCTCACGGTATGAGTATTAATCAATAGCTATTTGTATAGCTGCTTTGAAGTTAGATTGCCTGTGAAAAAGGGCAGAAAATACTCAAAACCACAGGGATTCCAGCTGATAATTGAGAAAATAATTAATTAAAAATGTGATGGGAGTGGGATGACACTGAGATGATAAAAGCTTCTGGCAGTGAGTGGGTCAGTCCATCAAAGTCAATGAGTGAGGATGATTATAGGGTATTGCATTTGGCTGCTGATAAAAAGGGGTCTGGTGCTTTTAGATTTACATCAATGGCTTCACATGCCCAAGTATGGCAGACTGGTGCCTCACTGTCTACCTATTGCTCTCGTAGTTAACACCACACACATGATGGGGACGTTCCACAATAAAGACAGTTGTGTACGATACCATGGAAGGTGGTAAAATCTATAATATTCCAGTGTAACATAACATCAGTTTTAACAATTCAAAGTACATGTAACTGCTTTTTCAACAGGTCTCAGAACTATGAGCCAGGGCTCAACTTGTTGTGACCCCCCCTCAGGATTAGATATATTAATTTGCTCCTATAAACAAATTGCTCTTAAACAGGAAGCACTTAGAGGCAATGAGCTTTGAGATTTACCACCAACTGCTGCCAGGATTAACTAGTTCACTAGTTTGCACATTCCCAATTTAATTGTAGCTGGGAAAGAAAGTAAGAAGCAGAGATTTGCTACCCTAAATGAACCGTTTTCTCTCAAGATGGTCATAGATTGCACCTGGTCATAGATTACACCCGGTCATAGATAGCACCCAGTCAAAGACTTTCAACTTGGATCGATTTGGTGAGACACAGCCATATTCGATCCATTATGGTAACATGTATTTAGGGCTCTTCTATGTCTACTTAAAGTAAGGTATTTTTGCGATTCCTTTATGCTGACCAGTATCAGTCATTTATCTGCCTATTTTGATATACAGAACAGTCATTTATATATGCAGAAGGCTTTCATATATCGTTGGGGGAAAAACTAATGTTAATAAATAATTTGAATCACAATCATGAGAAGGCTGACGCCTTGCTGAAAACAAAATGACTCGTGATTTGAATCAAATATGATCAGTATTCTCCATATTCATAGTGTCATTAGGAAGCAGGACAAGTTAATAATTATAATTATGGATAATTCTAGACCATGGATAGGATTAGATTAGCAAACGGAGGCAATACCCCATAAAGAAACATGTTTTATAGGCCTTACGGGGTAACAATCAATCCATGGTCAGCAGGGATAGAATAACGCTTGGTGTGGACAGTTTTGTGCATACTGATTCCGAAGTTCAGGACCCTGTAAGGCAGGTCAATATTTCATTCATTGTTGTTAATAACCCAGGGCCTCTTTCCATGGGCCGCTATTAGGTTGCTTAATGAAGAACTACCCAACAGAACTGATGTTGAAGAAGAAGTGATGGCAGTTATTGGCTTGTGCAGATCTGGTAATGATAACAGGAGAATTGGTATTATTTCATGCCAATTTCCAGGGATGATGTTTTATGGGGAGGAGGGGAAAATCTCCAATAATGTCTAGGCCTATTTGACAAATGTGAAGGGGAGCGGATACCCATGAAACCGAGTTATCTGATACAGATATAGTAGACAGAAAGGTTACTCAAATATTACAACAAGTCCACACCGGTGGCATAAAGTAGTGCACAAGGGTCTAGGTAATTTACGATGCTAATTATAGCAGACTCCACTGGACTAAGCCTAAGGTAATTACATGACCTTTAGTTGGCTCATGAAGGACTAGGAAGCCTGCCCATGGTTTACTGGTCCCTGGTCCAAATACTCCTTGTTGGGTACTGTGTTTTGTTTTGAGGTGGCAATGATTGGAGTAACCACAGCTACCACTGAATGTGTAAAAAAAATCATGATCTCCTTCAGTTATGGCTTATTGGTTAGCTATTAAAGGGGCAATCTCACTACTCATGCTCTACCACATAGAAGACTAAAAATACTAGAAATAAGACTGGTATAGCTAAGTGATTATGCCGCTTTAAAATTTCTCTCACTGTTCACAAATCTGACAAATCTACAGGGGTGCAGAATCAGAGCAGTCTTTCCATGGACTTAAAGGGAATCGCTGGTTCCTACACAGAAGCCACCTGGCGGCAAAAATCGAAGCTCATGAAAAGTATCCTTTAAGCTGTATTTATATTCCTATATAGACCACTTTCCCTAAATCAACTATTTGTATTTGCTATTTTGACAGTATACCTCCATTTGCGCGGCATTGCACTGTATGGTGTAAGACCGGCACATTGAGGCCCCCTGGAGGGAAGCCAGTACACCACATATCTCCATACCTGGGTACACATACCCCACCTATATTCATTCACCATAACCATTTCTGGTCACATGACCAACTTCATACAATCCTCAGTCTTCTTTCCGACTGCGGCCTACTCACATCTACCTCTCAAAACTCTCCGAGGGTACAACACCACACACCAGTGTTTTATACAAAAGTTTTACAAAAAGTTGTATAAGTAGTGAGGTCTAGTCCTGAACGAAGTAGGGACTGGATTCAGGTTCACGTCGGTCAGCGGACAGCCACTCAACATGTCGTCACGAGCTCAACGCGCCGCAGCCCGGGCCAAGGCCAACAGGACCATGCCGGCAACATTCGACGACGGTGAGATCCAATTCAATCGTACATGTCATGATGTCAGAGATACCTTTATTGACGAGCAATCCCAGGACGACGTCTCCTTCAGGGAAATGCCACACCTCAGACCCATTTCTAAGGCAGACATACGTAAAATGACCATCCCACCCAGGAAGGTAAAAAATGCAAAGGTCGCGAAAACCACTCGCGACCCTCGTGTCTCCCTCCTCCAGTCTGAAGTGGGGTCACTCACGTCTAAGATAACAGGTATAGACTCTAAACTTGACATGTTGGTACAGGCACAGCTCGAGCAGGGAAACCCGACAGCACACAGCTCGCCGGCACGCCCGCCACGACAGCCAGCCCAGCCGCCGGCACCAAGGGTCACGCGTCCAGTCGGCCATGACAGGATGGCCGCCATGCCCGCACCCCGACACCGGCCACAGGGCTTCCACCAACAACAACAACACCTCAACTTCATCCCCCACCCCCGCCAGCTACGACTTGATGCCAACTACGACGGTTACATAGACCAACAGCTGGCCAGGGAGGACATGCGGATGCATCACGGTGATGGTAAGATGAACTTTCTAACCAACCCATTCACTCCCAAGCTGATCCACAAACCCTTCATGTTCATGGACCGCCCTGGAGTCGCCACATACAAACAAAAACTCGACCTGCGTCCTCATATGACGAGGGACGAGTACATAAACGCTAGTCTGGCCCTTGTATGTGACGACGACGCATGTGATATTGACGACCTCCAGTGTGTGATAAAGCACATCCATGAGGTCAGCACGGACGGCATGTGCCGCCCATCACACTGGAAACAGGTCCTCAAATGGAGTCAGGGGATCTGGGACGACATCGAGATGCAGAAATGCTCGTGGCACGACACTACATACATAAAGGACCAAAGGGTCAAAGTGTCGTGGATGGGGGTCATAAACCAGAGCACAGCTGGCACCTCGGCCAGCACCACGAGCGAGGTGGTCTGCCCCCAGTTCAACAGCACGGCTGGGTGCTCAAACAGAGGCCCACACAAGGAGGGAGCTGTGCAGTTTGTACATGCATGCTACCACTGTGAGTCCACAGGTAAACGGAACTTTCACTCATATCAGTCATGCCGCAACCGCCAGTTTGGGCAGCAACAGCAGCACTCCAATGGCTACCGGCAGCATAACAGCCACACAAACTCACAGCAACAGCACAGCACTACCCCCAGCAACACAGCCCCGGCAACAGCAAAAAACGGCCAGTAGGCGCCCCGCCCTGTCATGCACAGGACGGAGCGCCTACACCGAAAGACGCGCGGGCTGAAAAGTGTAAACAAAGCCCACGTGCGTCACCGCCACGTGCGCCGCTTCAAAACAATAACATTGTGACGTCATCACCGCCGTCTCGCGGGGCGCGAGAGCTCAAACGAGACGGCCCCAAAGATGGCGGACACTCATCACAGAATGCCACTACGGTACCAACAAAACACCGCCCATCGCCCACCACACTGCCGTTGATGAATTTAAACAATTATGAAATGAATGATGGCACACTCGGGCAACATACGGGAAAGGCACAGCTGTCACAGGCGCGAGCTCGGCCTGCGGCGGCCCGCCAGCAGCCGACTCCGGCCGCCGCCCGGCCCCCGGCCCTCACTCAGGACGATGACTGGCAGCCGGCCGGCTGGCAACAGGACGACGCAGGTAATATAATGCCACATTTCAAAAAGATTAAGGACATGTGTATTGCAAATGTGTTTGACTCTGAAGTTGACATTTCCCCTGCAGCGTTTAAACTTCACCGGCTGGCCACATGGCCTGTAATGTCCCACGACATGCCCGCCGAGCTGGCCGACATATACAAAGCGGTGGCCAGTACAGGCATGCCAAATGCTATGGAAGCCAGGGTCCCCCTACCTACAAATCTCAATATACGGGCGTGGCATAAGTACAAATTCTTGTCCCCCGACTACGAACAGCTGGTGGATCTCGTCCACTACGGCTTCCCAGTAGGCTACCTGGGCCCTGTGTCCGACACACAGGGCCTAGACAACCACTCCAGTGCAAATGATTACCCCGACAAGATCGACGAAGAAATGGGTCTGGGTGGACTGATTGGCCCCCTGGGCCAGGCCCCTTTCACCCCCTGGTGTCATGTCTCCCCCCTCATGTCTAGGGAAAAGAAAGACACAGACGAACGTAGAGTGATAACTGACATGACATTTCCCCACCACACCTCGGTCAACTCATACATACGTAAAAACACTGTGTTTGGCCTTGAACGTGAACACGCTCTCCCGGGCGTTGACTCCATCCTGGACGACCTTAATGACATTGGGACGGGGGCCTTTTTGTCAACACTGGACATTTCAAGGGCATACAAGAATTTCAAAAGTTGTCCATTGGATTGGCCTCTATTGGGCCTCAGGTGGGGTGAAAATTATTACTGTGACATCACCATGCCTTTTGGTAGCCGGGGCTCGTCAGCCCACATGCAGAGGGTGGCCAAGGTTATAGTTGACATTCTCAAACATAAAGGAGTCAACAGCAGAATGTACCTTGACGATTTGGTCATTATCTCTTCCTCCAGGCACCAGGCAGAACAAGACTTCAGGATCGCCCGCGCCCTTCTCAAAGAGCTCGGCCTCCCCGAGGCCACGGAGAAGGCGCAGCCCCCAAGTCACTGCGTCAAATGGCTTGGCATCCTCATCAACGCCAGCGACCGATCCATGTCCATCCCACAAGACAAGTTCAAAGAGGTAATGGATCAGGTCCACTTTTGTCTAGCTAGGAAAACTCTCACAAAGAAGCAAATGCGCAGCCTGGTGGGGAAATTACTACACATAGGGAAGTGCGTCCGCCCCGCCAGGCTGTTTGTGTCAAAACTATTGGAGTCCCTTCGCTCAATGAGGGCCCCATTCATACATGTGAACAGGTACATGAAGCAGGACCTCCAGTGGTTTGTCGAATTTAGTTTGGAGTGGAATCGTCACTCCTACTTCCCAGACCCCACACCCAACAGACACATATACGTGGACGCGTGTCTGACTGGCATCGGGGCACATGATGGTAAAAAGGCCTATGGCGGACAGGTGGCCCCAATTGCTGACAAAATCATCAACGTGTCTGAAATTGAGGCAGCAAATCTCGTGGTGGCGGCTCACACTTTCATTTCAAAGGACGATGCCGCCACACACGTGAGAATACACTGCGACAATGAGGCCAGTGTATCAGTCTTCCAGACAGGTCGAGGTAGAAATGCCCCAATGCTGGAGTGTGCTAGGGCACTGTGGCTCCTCCAGGCGGTCTGTAATGTACATATTACATATGAACACATTGAAGGTGCCAAAAACATTACTGCTGATGCCCTAAGCCGCGAGCATATTAACTCTCACTATAAAAGTAAAGCTGATAAATTGGTAAAGTCTAAAAACCTCACTCTTGTAGACCCATGCCTACACATGCTGGACGTCATGAATCCACCTATATATTGCAGATCCGGGGCTTGGATATCTGGCACAAAGGGCGTGCCAGCGGCAGGGGCGAGCGCGGGCCCCTGGCACCATCAAGAACCACCACTCAGGAGCGGGGACATTCATAGCCTTCTGCCGCCACACAAGGCTAGATCACCTACACCCCCACCACACGCACATATGCATGTACATGGAGTACCTAGCCATGCACGTCAAAGCTCCAGGTACGATCAAAAACCACCTGGGGCACATCAGACAGTTCCTCCTACTGTGTGGGATGCCAACCCTGGAGGCAGACCACTACAGGGTACACAGAGCTATGGACGCTATGGAGAGGGACCTGGAATACAACGAGAACTCCAAACTCCCGGTGACCATGCCGGTCCTCCGGGCAGTCCTCCAGTATCTGTCACAACACAGAGCCGACCTGCCAGTCAGGCTGGCCATACTGCTCATGTTCTACGGGAGTCTACGCCAGTCAGAGGTGGCGCCACCGACGAAAGGAAGGTGGTCCTATACATCCCACCCCACAAGAGGGGACATCAAGCTTGCACCCAACATGCTGACACTAACTGTTCGACACGCCAAGAATCTGCAAAAAGCAAGCCAATCCAGGACCATATCACTACAGGCGGCACAGGACCCAACCCTATGCCCCGTAAAGACAATGAAGTTCATGTTGGCCACAACCCCATCTCAATCTCCAATGGACCCCCTGTTAATGTTCACACACGACAGGTCGGTCATACCGGTGTCTTACATCAGAAAGAGATGGGAAAAGGCACTGACATCAATTGGAGAGGACCCAACACTCTTCTCTCTACATTCACTCAAGAAGTCAGCAGCAACCGAGGCCTTCAATGCTGGCCTCAGGGAACAGGAGGTCCAGGCATTCGGGGGCTGGAGGTCAAACGCGTATAAGGCCTACATACACGCGTCGGTCGCCAAAGCAAACAAGGCCCTCCGGTTCTCCCTTCACAACAAATGACTTTTCGTCAAGGACAAACACTATGACGTGTACTATAATCATACAACCAATCAAAGTCTTATCAAATTCTCATTTATAACTCGTTGGCTTTTTGGCCCAATTACATAGTAATTTTATCCAACTCATACGTATAGGTCTACTGTTATTATCCTATACAGGTATAACACTCGTATTTTATTATTCATAATTCATAATAAAATATTATTCTCCAATACGTGTATGACTTCTGTTCCTGGGGATGCATTAATGTGCGCGGCATTGCACTGTATGGTGTAAGACCGGCACATTGAGGCCCCCTGGAGGGAAGCCAGTACACCACATATCTCCATACCTGGGTACACATACCCCACCTATATTCATTCACCATAACCATTTCTGGTCACATGACCAACTTCATACAATCCTCAGTCTTCTTTCCGACTGCGGCCTACTCACATCTACCTCTCAAAACCTCCCACCCACCCTTATATTCAATCATCACTTCATGTATTTTAATTCTATTACATTTTGTTTGTACAACGTTAACACTACTCGTTGTCCAATTACATAGTAATTTTATCCAACTCATACGTATAGGTCTACTGTTATTATCCTATACAGGTATAACACTCGTATTTTATTATTCATAATTCATAATAAAATATTATTCTCCAATACGTGTATGACTTCTGTTCCTGGGGATGCATTAATGGTTCACATGTGTTCACTGTTAGGACACCCATAGGATCCTATAGTTAAGGCAAAAGAAATATTTTTCTAAAATTCATGTCTTTCTCATTTCATCTGTGACCCCCTGTTTTATTGGTCCTAAAATGTTTGTATAGATGTCCATTATACATTCCCAAGGTCTGGTTGCAATATCAATAGAAGAAGAGGATTATCCGTGACAGATAATATGAAAATGCTCTTTTCCTATTCATTTCTATAGTTAAGGTACTCCTTTGCTCAAATGGCGGTATGATGAAAGTTAGTACCGCGACATGGCAATTTCTTTTTATTTTCTAGTAGATAATAAATCAAACTAACATAATCCTGAGTTATATGCAAAAGTCAATAGAACATCAGTAATCCTGCGACAAGTAGCGAGTCCCTTTAAACAGAATTTAATCTCCCATGAAAGCAATTTGAGGTTTGAAATGTGATGACACAGCAGTATCGGAAAGCAATTTGATACATGTAACAACTGCTGGATTATCAGATATATGATTGCTTCCTTCCACCTTTACAGTGACATTAGTATCCAATGACTATCCAACCAAGGCTCTCAGAAGGGCTACGCAGTATCATCTTAAGCAATCGTTAAGACAGGGCTTGGATTACATCATTGTTATAGTCAAGATGGCTTCTTTTCCTCCTCGGTGGCATGTGAACAAATCTCCATTCCTGCTAATTTGAAATGGGTCGGAAACAAATGTCTTTTCCAGCCCGCTGCCTCCCCGTGTGCCTGATAACACTGATCCGTTCGATTGGATTTCTGGGTTTTCCTGTCTCAACATATTTCAGTGAACAAAATACCATGGAATCTCAATATTGCTGTTTCAGGCTGGCAGGGTGCAGTCTTTGCACCATTTAGATACTGCAGGGATCTGGGTGAGATCTGAATCTGCATCAAGACGTGCTAAATTTAGCTGTTGAATGCACATTGTGCACGAAGTGGATACTGGGTATTAAATAACAAAAAACATCATGACTGCCAATTTTTCTGTAGTGTCGGGATGGTGCTATGAGAAATATGAGATGACAAACTCTCAAATTATTTGACAGAAAAGCGGAAAATCAGAGAACAGGAAGAATGAAGCAATGCCTCGGCCTTCTGCCCAATAGGTGATTTTGAGCAGTATCCTAATCTCATCACATCAGTGGAAGCAATTTATCCTTTTTGGCTGTTCGCCAGGTTTTGAATATTTCCATGCCAATCCGTTATGCTTCAGATAGGATACACTTTAATCATGGAACCCATGATTTTCTACATGTTTGGAAACCACCACATTTGTATAAGTATGTGTTACCACTTGTCCGAGCGTGCTATTATAAATACCAGAGGCCTTCGGCCTCTGGTGAGTCACACCCCACCGTCAGGGTGCGACGTCCACGCTCTATTTATAGCTGTCCCTTGACCTAGTTGCCAGCGTTTTCAGCCACAAACCAATGCTCTAATGGCGGCCCCCATACAGAATCTGGTCACGTGGTTTCGCGGAGCCGTTATAGTAGTGTATGTAATAACAAATATGTACTGAGTCAATTGTGATGGTAATCACACGTTCAATCTTGTGCTGTGTAAACTCTCACCTGTTGCAAGATACCTGGCATAGCTAAAGCAGTGCACACGACCCTATGATGTATCCTAATTTACCCCTCAACGTCAACACTGTCCGAGGCCGTCTCTCGGGGTATTCGGTACATGTTTGTCTGGGAACCAGTCCACATTCTAAACTGACTATACGGAATGTAACGCCGCTCTCCTTTCCCATCATGCTACAATACTACGCACTAGGCCAGTTTCAACAAGGATCTCTGTCTGTGTAGGTTTGATGTATGGTCCTCTATTTCAAATATGAAATACTCTTTTATTGTCCTATCCCCCTTTTGATTTATATATTCATATATTTTTATCCTAATTCTTTTGGATGCAGGTGTTAGATCATGCATCAGTAGGGGTCCCACATCTAGATTATCTATACAGCATACAATGGCACGTTAATAAGGACCTTATACCCAAGCCCAAAGCCATGTCTGCAAACAAAGACATGACCACTTGCATTCCCCACAAGGTTTCAGCGAGCAGCTGGGCCCTACATGAGCAGCTCAGTGTGTACTCCCTGTAGTATGTAGCAGCCACTGGGCCCTCCTCCAGAACAAACAAGGGGCACTGATTACACACCTAGACCCTGCACCCCCTCCCCCCCCCCCCCCCACACACACCCAGGGTGCTGCCCTGAAACACACACACCCTGCTAAGCACAGGGCGACATGCCATAAGGCATTGTTAGTTTCCGCTACAGGCAGCTATAGAATGTGGCTCTAAGCTGTATGGTAGGGACTCTTACATTTGGTTTCGATTTGTGTACCTTATGGGGCACTCCATGGTGGCATTGCAGTATATTATCCTGATTAAAGGTCCATTATCTATATATTATGTCAGTGGGTATTGAGGAAGGTGAATAAGTCTATTCTCTCCATGACAGTGTATAATCATTTCAAATAGAAGCTGCTAACTACTGTCGACCCTGGGCATTCCCATGCTTATTCCTCAGAGACTCACTCTATACTCTAAGATGTAGTCCAGGTGCCCTGTAGGGTGGAACACATCCTCCAGTATGAGAGGAGGGATGTAACCCCCTTTCCATGAGGAGCTGGGTTATCATACGTTCCTAACGTATCCCACCACCTGCAGTGTGCCAATGAAAATAACGACTGCAATCCTGGATATCTGTGGTCTGAAGCCATAAAGAAGATGCGTAAAAGCCGAGATAAAATAGGCATACAACCACAGTATGTTTATGGGCGACTGACTGTCCGCCCAGTGGCCAACAATATGAATGGTAGAGACAGGGGACAGTTTCCAAATAACAGGGGCCAGAATATATAGAAGGCAAGTCTGGAATATGCCATTACCCCGTAAATCTTAACCATTTAGTACTACATGAGCCATGTACTAATAATGATAACTCTAGATCTGGAATCATTTGGGAACGTGAGTCAGGTCTATACTATATACATTCGGAGGTTTGGCTATCTAGGGATATGTCCATGTATCTATATTATTGTCCCCTGTGATTCTGACCAATACAGCTGTACCTCATGTATCCAGTAGTCGTCCTGTGTCTGTAGCCAGCAGGGGTTGGTACTGTTACATCTTGGGACGGAGCCAACATGGCACACTCCTCCAGCTGACCCACACTGAGCTGCTCCCACCCTACCACGAGCTGCTCCTGACAGATATATAATACACTCTTCTTACAGTGAAGGGTGCTTGGGGGTAGAAGCTCTGCAAAAGTGGTTTTGGAGTAGAAATTCTGTAATCGTTGTTTTATGTTCATTGACAGTCTTCTCATATTATATTGTGCCATACTATCATCTCATTTTCCCTGCTACTAGTACCTCAATTTAATGTCAAGAGGGTGTGGTTTTAGTATGGGTGTCAGCTGTTTGATCTACCAGCGTCATCATGACATAATATTATATCTACTGTATCTAATGCTTGTACTAAGTATTGTGTTTAGGACTCATGCAATGAGAGGTAATTGGCAGTATATATTGACAGTATATATATATGGATAGTTCTATGTGATATCCTGGGTTGTAATTATGACCATTAATAACACATACATATCTGTTGATTAATAAAGATACTACACCTGCGCATCACATGTTACAATCTCCTACAGCCTATAATAACATCCGTACGATTTCACCTCTATAGTTGACTATAGGCTCTGCTGGTGCCCCCTGGCGGCTGCCATTCACAGAGAGCAGCTCTGTGAGGAGGAGCTGCTCCAAGCTGCTCCACCACTGCTAGGTGTTTTATTATTGATGGCACAATTGGAGACAGACTTTTGTGTTATATCTGTTACCATGTAGTAGTAGTCGTAGTAGTAGGGAGTCTGTGAGAGCATCTGTGAGCTGCTCACCGTGTACATCAAGGTGTGTGTGTGTGAAGAAATAGGGTCATGAATACAGTGGCATACAGTAGTGATCCGACAGTGGGACACGCAGGTGCCTTTGTGTATATAGTGCTGTAACTGGTAGCTCTCTGTAGGCAGCCATATTGTCCCCCAGAGATGCCGCTGGTTTCTGAAGACCACCCACACTGAGTAAGGCACACGGCTGGCGAGAAATCAAACAGAAATTCCAAATTTGTTATTACTAGCTCTTTGCTGTGCCACTGCTCCAGACATCGTAGCGCTTAGGTCAACCTTTATATCTCTATAGTAATGCATTTATGAATGATGAATCCAATTCCCATTCTCTGTGATGTTTCAAATGTACGCCATTAGTCTTAAACCCCTGCAAAGTCAAAAGCACAGCTGCCTCCAGTGTCTTTTAGATGAAAGCATATCTCAACTGGCAACGGCTGAGGTGTGTGTCGTGCAGTCCATAATACATGGATGAAGTACACGTCTGGGAAGCTAGTCCTGAAGTCTTTGTGAGTCAGTGTGAGTTAATTGTACATGCTCGCTCTGCTCATACCCATGTGAGTCATACATAAGGTGGTCACGCAGCCATGTAAGTAGTGCGTACAAACAGGGCTTGTTATGTGGCCCTTTTCAAGAAAACTAACATTCATCAGAGTAGAAGTCTATGTCAATGAGGATACACACATTGCTCGGATATTGCATGCATGTATCTTTGGATATCTGGAGGATTGGACTGAGAATACAGGTCATGTGGTTGGATGAGGTACAGAGACCTTCACTACATGTACCTATACATACAGTGTAGGAGATATTGCAGTAATTGTCTCTTTCACTATGCGGTTTGAACAGGTTGACTGTCCTATCCTAGAGCTAAACGCTCATTACCTAACTATAATCATGGCTGTATTTCACCCACTTTCCATATAACATTATGAGGTTTGTGCAAGAGTTCTGTTACCCCCCGAAACTACATGTGTAGCATGGGAATGAAAGCCACATTGCAAAGTCAAAGTCACGATCTTTCATGCAGTATGTCCACAAAAGCAGACCCCCAGAATGACGCCAAAATGGCAACACGCTGAGATTGAAGCTGGTAATTTGCCAGCTGCTTTTGCTAATCGAAGAGCAACATGCCAACCGTTTGTCATTCAGTCTTGGAGCCGCCTCTAGTAAACCCCCGTGAGTAATCTGTGTGGCGGATCAATATAACGTCTCAGGCTATAGTAGAGTTATATATAGTAGCTCTGTCAGTGGTGACTGAGGCTCATTCATGCCAGTGCAACATCCCATCATCCCTACATCCTACTTTTAATGCTGATCTAACTTGTCAAGGGATGTATAGTGTTTAGATGTAGTATGCTTTTTCGCCATGATGCATTCATTAATGCATCATACATTCATGTATTATGTCGGCCCTTCAGCACTGTATCAACCCCATAGGGTCGGCTTGGTGCTTGAATACATCAATAGCGAGTTACTCACATCGGCTGCATTCTCGCATCATGATGACAACACATAACTTACCGTATATTAAACTTAAAGCACTCTGCGGCCCGGTAAGGGTTAACTAGGCCCTCTGGTATCTGTGTGAGCCCTATACCCTGCCCCATGCCCCCAGTTAGCAGGAACCAGTGTTGCCCCCAATGTCTAACCGGCGTGCTGAGGCCCCTGGGCATCGATCCCAGGCCCGTCTGTGTCGACGACACTGATACTGATGAGATCCGCCCTATGACCCCCAACTACCCTCTTTAAAGAAAAGGGAGAAAAGAAATGAAAGAGAGACCCTCAACCTAGCCCTATCAGGACAGCCCTCCTTAGCCTCAACTCTCTCCCCTTGATCAATAAAATGTAGACCAGAAGATGAGAGAGGCTTCTTCAGGTCTGTATCTACATCCCTCCAATCTACCCCCTTTGCTGCTACCCGAGATGTACCCTTCTCCCCCATGGGCTCATTCTACACATAGATAAGGGTCCTGGTTTGTCCACTGATCAGTTAGCCCCTCAAGGACAGCCATTTGTTGTCATGATGCACGATTGCAGCACAATTCAGTAATTCACCGTTGCTGCATTCATGCGTCATACCGAGCCAATGGCATTGATGCCCTACTAAAGGGTCAGTATGTAGCGCCGGCGGGTACATTGTAGTTTACCCCCCCCCCCCCTCCCCTGCAGCTGTGCATCATGCTGATAACTGAACATGGAACCTTCATGCGCGATGTCACATCTATAATATAATTGCTGGGGGGTGGGCGGTGATAACAACATAACCGATATGAAATAGCCCCTCTTTCCTGTCATTTCATGCCAGCAGCAGAGCCTGGCAGTTGAGCAACTCACACGTCCCCACCTGACCGCATATCCCATGCTGTCCCTGTCCCCCTATCTCTGAGGGTTCTAAGGATGTGTTCACACAGACAAAGAGATCCTGGTGATCATGACCAATCTGCCTCCCCATGTCTCCCACATCAAACAGGCGGCCTTGCTGCTGTCCCTGTCTGCACAGGGCTGTAGGAAATTCCTCTAAGAGGGAACAAGAGCTGGAACCTTAGATAACAATGTAACATACATGTAACAGGGGCGTACCCAATTAGTACTATGGAGATCTAGATCTATGGAAAGGGCTCTATGTAGTACCGGGTATATGCAAATGTCCTAGTATATGTATAATGTGAAATTGTGGTTGAGTGAGTGTACACGTCAGGCGGATTTACTTTTCACATTCTCACATTCACTACTTCATGTTTATGAAAACATATTCCTCACAAATCATAAAATTATATACAACAAAGCTACCACCCCACTACCCAGTATTTATGACCATTTTGAGCACACCCTATCACACACACAGTGTACCACAGGAGATATACAGCATGTCATATCATAGCTACACCTACATTAAAGGCATCCTGTTGTGTATGTTGTGTATAAATACTACCCCCCTCTGGTAATGTTTTATCACATGGCCATGTATTCCCTTTCCTACCCCCCCCCTCCTGCAGCTGCCCAAACTGCTTCTCCAGTTTCACACTAGGGGGCTTTTTGCCGACGTCTCCAGTCCTCATTTGCTAAGTGGTTTTGTGTCTCCGCATCATAAATCTGACTAGTTCTATAGGGGTGAAACAGCTCCATCATCTTGGTAGCAGCGGGGGAAATGGGAACTAAAGTGAAAACTGTTGTCGTCGCTGGTTTCCACAGACCTGCCCCTAACTCCCGTTACTCCCTGGAATAAGGGGTTGGTTTGCAGAGACATCAGCCTCTGCAGGGGACAAGATGGCAGCTTACCTGTAACAATCATTTACAGCTCTGTTAGCACAGTGGCTTTTCCCCCGCCAAAGCCTGCTGAGCGTTCCACCAGACGCCGAGCTAAATGTCGTCTGCTGCTTCAGGTCTCACAGCACTAATAATTTATCTCATCCTGCAATCTTTCTTGTATGGGGAGTCCGATTAGGTGAGCGAGCTAGGCCAGCTTGCATCTTAGTGTTGTGTCCATAGCCTATAAAAGAGGCACTTTTATGCTGTTTACTCCAGACGACATACATGAAAGTCGCTGACAGCGGCTGTTTTACAGGGAGTGAAAAAGAGAATATATGCAAGGGGGTGTACCAAAACATTACCACAGAGGCAGTGTTCTATGGACTATGGAGATATGTATAGGAAATACAAAGGTGTACAGTGCACATTCTTGCTTAGATGCACTTTTTAAGTCGAGGAGAAAAATATAATTGGTTGAAGGAAAAAAGGGTTCCAAGGGTGTTTAGGCTGTGTGCCACTCGCGTCTGTTCACCATATCTAAATGCTACTTTTATATACTACTACTCTGGGTAGACAGGCATCGTAATACTATTGCTACTATAATCCTCTCATTGGATCAACTTCGGGGAGGGTTGAAACATAACATTTCATTAACACTGTGCTGTTAGAGCAGGTCAATCTGGCAGGCCACGTGTTATAGTAGTAAGTGTACCTTCGATCATTAAAGTCATCAAAACTCAATTAGCAACCGCCGCCCGCACAAACGCAGGGACGGCAATGGAACTTAACCATATGTATGTAATAGATAGACTATGGTTATTAAGGTAACTAAAAGTAACCACAGTAAACTGACTGACAGCTTTATAGGGTCCTAACCACAGTTGTAAAGTTATGTGATGGTATATGAGGGTATATATGAACTCCTTGTCTTATCCCTCCGCTGTGGTTTAATTATAATTAACCCACGGTGGACGGCTGAGACAAAGGCTTCACACTTTGGGTATATCGTATACCCTAGCATAACCGAGGGTTAAGTCAGACTGGTCATCGACTCGGTGTATAACACCTCATCTCGATCTTGTGGGACAGTGGTTATGAAGCATACCAGGGTACAGATGTAGGCCTCCACATATATCTATGTGTTCAAGGGTCTATTGGAGGGTCAAATCTATAGGACCTGCTTGACCAGAAAAATCGCCCCCCCCCCCCCTCACCCCATCCTCAAATTCTCAAAACGTCTCCTCAAAGAATGTACGTCAACCTTCAGGTTCCTCTTCTGTTCATGTATAGGGGTTCTGGATTATGTGCAGACATGGGATGAGTGGAAAGCTCCGTGATTGTATGATTTCTTTTCTCTTCCGCCAGAAGCAATCATTGCCTCTCATGGGTTGTCACACATGTCAGGGGAAGGATTCAAAAGAAAAGCAACAATGTTAAGTTGTATTCAGGTTAAGTGACACGAAATGGGCATAAAATGACAGAGGCAATATTTTCATGAGGCTTTACATGCATGAGAAAAAAAACATGATTGTGAGCATACACAAAAGTTCTATAACCCTTTATGGATGCCCTGATGTCCAAATGCCTCAATCTTCCTTTTATTTGTCGTCATGATACACCAATGCATCCCAACTGAGTCATCCACCTGCACTCCATTGGTACATCATGCCGACCCCTTCGGAGTGTATCAACCCCATGTTAGAGTCGGTATTTACCAGCAAGTTTCTGGCCAATGCTGCAATCATACATCATGCCGACAAGAAAAAATGCTGTTAAAGGAAAAAGACCTATAGCATGCTACACTCCTGTATCCAAGGCACAAACACATTTGATCCATTTGAAACCATGAGGCCTCTATGCCCTGACTCCTGCTCATAACTACCACATACAAGGTCACATCCCAGTGGGCACATAACATTGAATCAACATTGATAAATGGTTGTCAACATTGATTCAATGTTGATTTAACGTTGATTCAACATGGAACAGGATTTTGTGCCCACTGGGATAGACCAGAGATCCACCTCCTCCCGCCCTCAACCTGCTAAAGACAAATGGCAAGGGGAGAGGGGCGGGGGGGCAAGAGACAAAATACAGAGACGAAAACAGAAATCAAGAAACATGCTTGCCTCCTATTCCTCATCCTCAGTGGATTTAGACCAAGAAAACAATGGTTGTGTTCAGGTTATATAGCCAAAAGAATAGGTGGGTAGGTCGATTTGAATTTTATTTTAGAATGAAATGCTTTTTGTTTAAAAGATGAGGTAAGGTTAGATGAAAACGAATGTTTTAAGGCATTATTCCATGGCGATATACACAAACAGGGCCGTTTTATTCCAGACTAAATGTCATCACCCTGGAGGCCAGACAAGAGGAGCTCTGAATACAGTGTGCAGTGTTTAGGGCTTGTGTAGGGGACGTTGTGCCCCTAACTGGAGGAAGTAGTCATGGATTAGTACCATTAGTCTAGCCTTACTCTAACCACAGGGGGTATCCTAGTAGCTACATGTAGAATGTATTACTTCATATCATACCATGGAGTTTGAGGGGCGATTTCCTATTCATATTCCCCAAAACACTTTCACCATTCTATAAGTTAACATTGTCACTGCGTGTGACTTTTGACCACCCATGTCATACTGCTTTCAATGTGTACACTGTTAGAAGTAAGTAGTGTTCCTGTACAGCAACTATTGGGGGCAACTTTGGTTCCAGTAGATTCTGCTGTAGACCTACAGTAGAATTTACTGTAGACGCAGACCTGAGTTCTAAAAAGGCTCCCATATTCAACATCTTGGAGATTTGAACCCCCGGGTTCCAATCCATAGTCCTGAACCATGACCACTACACCAGTGAATCCATGTCAGGTGCATTGAAACACCTCCTACTTATGTGTGAATGGTAATGAGGTCAACACAGGATCCCTGGTGACAATTTTAGAACTAGACCTTTCATGTCTTATGGGTTAATATGAAAATTACCCTATTGCAGTAATGTACTAATAAGGACTGAACTACCATTAGTTGGAGTGTAATCTTGATGGCATATAGATGTTTTTCAAAGTAAATTTTACTATCTTTCATGCAGATTGTTGAGATACATTGGTCTTATCCTCTGCATATTTTCAATAGTAACATTTCAGTGTACCAAAATATATTGTACTTTAGAATTGCATCAGGAGAAATGTAGTTTGTGTGAGAGTTTCCTGCCGGGACTGGAACTGCTGACCCTCAGACTACATCTCCCACGGCTCTACCAACTGAGCTAGAGGGGCAATCACTTATATGTAGCCTGCATCAATAGGCTTTTGAAAAGATCAGGTCATATTTGAGCTGTGTAGTATGGTACTCCCTCCAACCTCTCTGCTCTCTCTCCCTCTGGTTGCTGGTTATGGGATTCGAACCTGCATCTACAGTAACAGAATTGTATGTGTACAGCAAAAGTTGCTGTATTATCTTTTACAGCTAAAGTACTGTATAGTTACAGCACATATTGCTGTTCACGAACAACAACTTTTTACAGTGTAGGCCTAGATGGCACCTCAGACTCCTGTTAGTTTGTAGATACAGTTGCGGAACATTACAATGCAACTTTTTCATTCCCAGCAATTTATTATATGGCTTTGATTTGCAAAAAGAAAAATAGAGATGACATTCTCTCAAGAAAATATTTAATGCTCACTATTTTTGCTTTCTCTATATACAAAATGTACTATAAGCATGGACGTTACACATTATACGTATAGGTCAATCCCAGCTCTATACATGTATACCTTTTATGCCACCCCTCTTATACTATAGATCCTATCATGCCGACTATTGGCAAGATGGACGACTGCTTTTTTCTCTCTTTGGGTAAACAGCGAGTGATAACGGCCCCCATCGGCGGCCGTTTTTACGCCGGACGTCTTTGGGCACGGGTCGTTAGGGATGTGGGAGGAGGGGGTAGGGGGTAGGGCGTCTTAGAGAATGCCGTTGCCATGGCGACATGTGTGAGGAGGATGTATGGAGTGTGTATGGGGGTGTAAGTGAGTGTAAACGGGAGGGCCCCATTGTAGACATTAGGCGCTTAATTCGCAATAAACAAGCGGCTTTCAGACCCGTTAGGCCGCAGTTAGAAGGCCGCATGGCAGACCCAGCCAATGCCTGCCAAATGGAGATAAATGACCCCAACTTGTGACCTATGGAAGCCGCCATCTTGTCCCCCTAAGGCATTGCTGATTCCTGCAGAAAGGTGCCTCAGGCCTGTGACTAGCAAGTGGTTAGGGTAAGTGAACATGAAACAGTGAAGATAGCAGTTATATTTTAGTACTGACTACTGTAACCGTAGTGCTACAGCTGACCTGTTGCATCCTTATAGGGCTGGGTGAGCATTCAATGCCGAATGCAGCCTGCCAACTGTGAGTCCATCCATCATGAGTTGAACTGGGTGGAGGCTTAGGTGTACCCTGTAGGCTTAGGGAGTGTTTGGATCATTCAATAAGGAAATAGTACATGTCCATGTAGTCCCGAACAGTGGAAACAGTGATTTATTGTAGTATGCTGTAATTGTACACATTTGTACCCCATCAGTGGCCGATACACCATAGAGACATCAAGTTATATGTTTATAATGTCGTACCATAAACATGACGATAATCAGAAAATGTAAGGTCCAGAAATGGTTGTTGGTTAAGCATGGTTAAGCCTATACATATACGTTTGTTTGCAACCACATATTACATTATAAAACAGTTCTAAGTGTGCTTTACCTCAGTTGTCAATATCCAATAGACTGACAAACTTTAAGGCGATTACCTCCATGGGTGACAAATTTGCTGCAGGCTGTGTCTCATGAGATGGGGCCAATGTGATAGTCTTTGACCGGGTGCCATCTTTGACTGGCTTGATATAAAACGGTTTATTTAGAGCAGATGAAGATAAAATAATGGGCTGAATAGGTTAGTGGATGTTATAACACATAAAAAATTAGTAGTTAGTAGCCCATTTTATCTTCATCTGCCCTAAATAAACCCTTTTCTGTCAAGCCGGTCAAAGATGGCACCCGGTCAAAAATGGCACCTGGCCAAAGACTGTAACATTGGCCCCATCTCATGAGACTCAGCCTGCATCGCTTTCAAAGAATGAACACCTTTGTTACACTGAGCCACACACACAGAAAAGTGAGAGTCATTGTCGCTAAAACTACCCTCACCTGAGAGTCAGGCAGTGCCTGTCACTTTTCTGAGGGTGCAAGCTAAACCGCTTCCTTTGGTTTCAGTGAGGAAGTAGCACTCAGGAGATTGCTCCTTTTTAATATAGATCAATTACACTGATGAGATGGAAACAGATCACAAGTGTCTGCAAGACCTGAATCAAAACAATCAGTTATAGGGAAGGAGGCAAGGGGAAATGCAGCATGCAGGCCTATTCCCTTTCGATGATAGGTGCCGGGAATCAAACACTGGGCCATCCGTGTAGAATGTGAATGCTATAACTACAACCCCATGTCGCATGACACCAATTCTCCTATACAGGCTGCATTTCAGCCTTTCCAAAGGCTTTGAGATAGAGTCTAAACGGTATAAAAAGGCTATTATTTACAGCATCTGTCCAGCTTTACATTGGCAGCTATAGAGGGTTGACAGTGACAGATTGTAACACTGACACCCATTTAGTGGTGTCATGGGTACATGGGACCAGCGTCCTGTTTCACTGTCAGAACACCTGAACACCTTACCTTCTATTCAACAATTGTGTGACCTTCTGTTCATCAATTAATTCAGGGGCGAATCCATTGGGAGGGGGAGCAGGAGGTTTAATCCAGAGCGAAAACTTTAATAGGGTGTGTGTGTGTGTGGAGGGGGGGGGGGTGCTGATGGAAATTTAGACGTGACCCATGCCATTCAAAAATATGTAGAATATGCCCAGAAGAAGAGGTTATAATGTTGTCTTTAATTTTATTCACATTCGAGTCCCAAGGCTGATGTGAAAGGTGTCATACAGAACGAGCATTATTAAGTGTATAGATAAGTGCATCACTCTGAAAGGGGCGTTTTCCTTTATCCAGTCACTAACCACATAGTGTAACCTATGCTGAAGGACTGTACAAATACAGCATTGTTTATGTGCAGTTACAGGGATCCGCTACTCAGGGAGTTGGCGGTGTGACAGGAGACTGCTTACACACATGTACATGTCACATGCGTCATTTCGGTGTTATACCCAATCCAGCACTAACTGGCAAGCTTTCTCTCATGAGCCATAGCTTAGTACCTGAAGGGTTCACTTGAACATTTTCCCAGCACTGCATTGATGCATCATGCAGAACTTAGGTGTTGGTATGACACATAAATGTGTAGTCCTTGCTGTGGTTAAGTTTACAAATGTACACTTTTAAAGCACATAGTAACTATAAAAAGCAATATGCTGCCTTTAAATGGGGGTTACTGGTAGATATCACCGAACAGCCTACACGTTCTCCAAGAAACATTTCACCCTCTTGATTGGTAGAGCCCCTGGCTTACTCCTCCCCTATCTACATTTAAGTGAACAATTTGTTGGTGATATCAACTATAAGGCCCGACCCAATTCAGCGGACGTTGGGATGTGCCTGACTGTATTGTGTACACAGATGTTGACACCAGCTGACAGTATATTCTATAGTGTTGTTTATCACCATGTTTATGGAATTTAAACCATAGCTCCTTCATATTGACTATGTTTTATATATTACCTCATATTATATGTCATATTGCGGACAGTGAATGTGTATAGTATGACATGTGGAATGTATGCCGCAGATCTGTTCATGTATAGGTTACATAGCTTTCACTCTCAGGATGAGTGATCATGACATTATAGAAATGTATGATTGATTGCTTTTTCTTTTCATGTCTTTTTTAACATATTGCAGAAACGATCTTTTATTATACATTAACTTTTATATAGGGGTGCTCCATGTAGTGGAAAAGGCAGTAATACGTAATAATAACTAATAGAAGATATAAATTGTAATTGGCTATTTGATATTTCAAATGTGGATAAGATGTAAGTGAGTAAACAATGTAAGAGTAAATATTTACCTTATATGTCCATTTAAAGTAAGTACTTTAATAGCCACAAATGCTAGGTGAGGTTTACGTGTCAGCTAAGACAAACGAATAGGCAACAGACTGTATTTTAGATACACCTGTACTCTCCGGCAAACACTGGCATTACACCAGGTAATTTATCAATCCAAGCACAAAAAGACTTAAAAACAAAGCAGATTTAGACAAAGGGGTGGTGATAGAACAAGGACTGCGCCCCATGTCTGAAGTTTGGCTGGCCCTGTTTAGTGGGTCTGTGTGATATGTTGCCACATCTCGGCTTTTGAAGACCTAAAAAGTGGCTGCTTACTTTGTCGTACACAGTGCTTGGGTAGTCACTGTGATATGAAATTCCATAGATTTTTATCACCTGCAAGTGTATTCTCATCTCGCCTAGTGGGCCTAGTGGGTATATGGGCGTAACACATTAACTGCATCATTATGGTGGTAGTTTCATTGACAGAGCTGGATAGGAAAATACTATTGCATTTTCTGCAGGTTCCCATGGGCTAGTCAGCTTGTTAGACTAATGATTCAGTCAGTAGGAACCAAGGAACCTGTGCACACCTAAAAAGGGAACGGGACATGGGGAAAGGTGGCAACCTACATAATGTCACCCTGTACAGTTATATATAACCTGATCCACCCTTTCGTCAGAGCGGCTTCAAAGGGATACAAAATGTCTATCTGCCACTGCCTGGGCTGGATTGTGGTGTGGCAGATAAGGGCTTAGGTATCACAGGATGGCAGGCATGATGAGCATAGGGAGGAGAGGGGAGGGGGCTGTAGCTATCTAGATGTAGCTATTTCCCTCATGGA
Organism: Harmothoe impar; assembly: GCA_947462335.1. Classification (NCBI taxonomy): domain Eukaryota; kingdom Metazoa; phylum Annelida; class Polychaeta; order Phyllodocida; family Polynoidae; genus Harmothoe; species Harmothoe impar. The sequence continues at coordinate 55,914,069 of OX381708.1, read as the reverse complement.
GACCGGCATGCTGTCCCCCCGGGAGGAATCTGCTCTCTTAACCTCACCACTCACTGTTTTCAGAATCAGGAATGATACACTAAGTCATTGAGGTGTGGGAACGATCAGAGATATCAGCCTAATTTTAGTTCATTTCTGTCTTAAGACTGTTAACATGGTAATTCAATTGGCCCGCTCCACCCCTATACATATGAGGGACATGTAGATGAGAAGGTTATAGAAGTCAGCTGTGGCTTGTAATGCAGGGGATCAGAGGCTCCCTTAGATGTAATGAAATATGAGGAGCTCCAAGTTGCTCTGATAAGTCGTATTGCTAGTTACAAATGGAAATATAGGGAGAGTAGTGGGTAGTAGGGCGCAGGAAAAGTGTTGAAATGTTAAGATATATGAATATGATATATCTGGAAACCCCTTAAATTCGAACCAGATTATGAACTTGCTGACAAATCTGCACAGTGATAGAGATGTAGTACTGATAGAAGGCAGTATAAAACATTTTGGTGACATGGAATGCCTCAAAACAAAGTGAAACAACATGATATTTTACTAGACCTACATTTCCTCCTTTATAAAGGACAGTAGACAGCACTCTGAAGTGATTAATACCGACACCCTTCAGAGGAGCCTGCCTCTAGCTGACCATGGGTCATCCAGAGACCCTGCTGAGCAGGATGCTGACACAGGAGCACTCTGAACAGCAGGTCAAACAATGAAAGAGTAGGTTGAATAGAGGGCAGGATGAATCCATCACAGTGACAAACAAGTCAGAAGGAAGACATATTACTTAAAGAGGAAAATGTAGGGGCCTGCAAATTTAGGTCAGCAAACAAAAACAAATTATATCTTCAAAGCATATTCACACTACAATAAGTTGGTACCTGCACCAGTACCTCGGCTTATCTTGTCCTTACTATGACTATTAACCTTTGGATAGTCTGTATGCTGCAGCACCACATTTTATAATAACAGGTCTGATAGGTAGGATTAGGTCTAAACAATTTCAGAACATTAAGAAACAAGCTGCAGCACAGACATTTTTCACAAACTTCAGGATTAGTGGGTAGTAGTCACTATTGAGGCAAACTCTCTTGTGTGAAAGAATATCGTAAAAGATCCTTCCTGTGCGCAAAATGTCTGATATGGAAATTCTGCTGATCCTGAAAAGATGAATATGATCTGACTCTTGAGCGTTATAAAGCCTTGATTTAGGACTCACATTAGGCAAAGGCAGATGGTTGTATTGTATTAGTTTGCTTTATGACATGCCTCTGGGGTGGTTATGGCAGTACTCTGATACATAAAATGTGGACGACACCATGTCAACTCATTAAATACAATACCTTTTCAAGGGATTCCGATTTATAGAATGTTTTAGTACTATCTTCACTGCAAAAACAAAGGTTTGCTCAAAAAAAGAAAGCTAACAGGAAAAAGGACTTTAGGAGTAGGTTGTTTTGGATAATGACAGGAGTTATGCTTTGCTACACGATGTTCTTGTGAACTGCATATGAATCCCCTGATTATGGAATGAAACTAAAAGGCCTTCAGCATGAAATATTCATATCTATATCGCTCCATCTATGTAACACGTAGGTTTTAAAGCACCAGCAATGACTGATCACCTTCCGCTAGAGGGGACATCAATGACTCAACAAATCTATCAGGAGCATGCACAGTATGCTTCCTGCACCCATTATCGTCCAATAAAACACACGGGGAGTTTTTGGTAAAGGGAAATGCAGATGAAGGGGTGTTTTAGTGCTATGAGCAGGACTTTAGTAAAGTGTTCATTAATTGCAGTAGATTTAGTTTAATAGAAAAATGAGGCAGTGGGAAGTAAGGGTACTCAGCAGAGTGATTCCGTATGAGCTGAAGGAGTTTCTTTTTGGGCACTCATTAAAGTGAGCAATTACTTAAGTGGTTTGTTTTGTTGGATGCGTCCCTGCTATTATCTCTGCCGACAGGTCTCTGCAAAGCAGAGAATCAATTCCAGTAACAGTTGATACTTTTTACTAACACTACAGGTGTGTTTTTACTTTTCACTTCACTTTCTCTCATCCAATTATATTTCTTAGAAATTCCTGCATCATTAAAAATTACAGTTATTAATTCCTCAAGTTAGTCTCATAGCAAGCATTCAGTTAAGCTTCTTTGCATGTGTTATATTTTATGAAATCTATTTGTAACCCATGCAGCCAAAATCCTGCTTTATGGATCTACATAGAAATCCAAATCAACAAGTAAACATGAGGGGATTTCAGAAATACATTATTGAAGAAGATAAATGTGTAGCTACTTGATTCCTCGTGTAAAATGTTGATTCCTCAAAATATATAGAATGATATGATACCATGGCTACTGTCCTTCACAGGCTACATGGAGAGAAATGAAAAACGTTTTTTTCTGTTGAGAAGATCCAGGTTAGAGGGTCCAGATTTTACAACTTAACCTCTCACCTCCTCCAGTACCCAAAGTGGCCATGGGAATGAGGCTGGGTCATGGTGGATCACAGAGGGGTTAAGACCCCTACTTCCTCGTGCAAGTCTTGCCATGCTAGCTCATGTATCTGTGGTGTGGCGTTACCCAGCCCCAGTGTACACTTTGATCCTATGCTAATACCACAGCGTTAAGTAAGGGTAGCCATGGTCTACTCACTGTTTTCTATTGATGTTCTCCGTGTGATGCCTAGGCTTACACAAGGTTTATACAAGGTTTAGGGCCAGAGGACATTCAAGCTTCAGAATGTTGCCTGCACGTCTAAGTTTTTGTTTCTTAACAAGTGATATGGCCCCAGGTATCATACAGCAGATATTCAGAACTTGCTTTGACTATTATCGTTTTATAAAAGTAAAACCAATACAATTATCTCTACCTGTGTATTATAAGATACATTCCAGATGGATTTAAAGAAGAAAGAAAACACAGCCCCGGTAGCATCCCTGTGGGACTACAGCTGTCTTCTCCACTAGATGCAGTATTTAAGCAGCAGTTATCTCTGAGTTCAAAGCAGATACTTCTTTCTCTATCAGATCCTTCTCTGCAGGAGGTGACTTGGCCATTGAATGAAAAACTCAATGTACCCATTTATGAAGATTTTTCAGCCAATAAATATATCAAATACAAAATCAAAATAGGACCCATCACAAAACCTACATACACCATGCAGATAAAAGCCTACTAGAATCACTGTAGCCAAGGCTTGCCCAGGGGTAAAGTCTTGGATGAATGCTCCGTCAGCCTTGTTCTAGCGTGCTGTTATCACCCGTCATAGTAAGGTGTCGCCCCAAACATTCCCCTCGTGAGCTGCTTCAGGAAAGCATTGGGCAATAACTGCCAGATAAAGGAGCACCTCCCCAATTGCTACAAACTTGGGCCTATTTTGAGTATTAAGAGCCCTTGATTGTTCCACAGACTGTCTTATTCTGACCATGTGATGTACATTAAGTTAGGGCGCGCCCTCTCAAAGGCAGAACACCCATTTATGTTTCCTGAGGATTTACTTGGAGGGAGGATGATTGAATGCAGACCCATTGACTTATATGGAGATCCAAACGAATTATGAGAAGCAATAACTCAGTGTAATGAAATAGAAAACATTCTGAAAAGCACTGATAAATGAATTAAAAGTGCTTATGATATAATTATTTTACATGGAAAGAAGGAAGCTGTCCAACGCATGGGTGCTTGTTCCTGAGGCTTTCAGTGCTTGAGTTCTGAATTAGGTTGGGTAGAGCTGTTTCTGGGTTACCAATTTCCCTTCTGTATAGCCAAGCAACCTCAGCAATGATTGCAATCAGTCCAAATGGAAATATGTTATACAGTCATGCCGCTTTTCCATATTTCTATTCCGAAATTCTAAATTCTAACAGTGAGTGACAACGCACACACATTTCCCAGGGAAAAGGTGCGGCCATCAGTAGACCCATAATTATAATTATGATGATAAGGATATTTGCTAAGCTCTCAGGTAAGAGAATATCACCTAGAACATGTATTATAAACTGTTCCTGTAATCTGCAGCAAACACTGGCATCGCACCAGCACCAATATAAAAAGTTGAAATAGCAGAGTAGAGCAGATTCAGACAAAAAGGGCGGTGGTAGAACAAGCATTAAGCCATGTGTCTGTTGTTTGGTCTGACTACATGATATGTTACCACAACCTGAAGATCTAAGTGGAAGCTACTTACTCTGTCCTACATGGAACAGGATTTTAGGGAAGGTAGCTTCTGTACCCATTACAATGTGGACTTCTGAAATTGCTTCACCTAGTGGGCTTTCCTCACTCCTATAGGAATGTAACAGGTTGGTTTCAGTGCAGTGTCTTGAGTAGCATTGCCAGAGGAAACTAAAATGTAATGTGCTATCTTTTGTGGTTCCTACAGACTAGCACCTCCCACTTGTTGGATAAAGGCGGGAGTCTGTGGGAACAAACTACAATTTATTGATCCACCCTGTCGACACAGTTGCTTCAAAGGTATCCAAAATGTCTATCTGGCACTGCCTGGGCTGGAATCTGGTGTCGCAGATAAGGGCTTAGGTATCGCAGAAAGGCAGGCGTGATGAGCAGAGGTGGAGGGGGGGCAGGGGGCTATATGTTGGAGGGATTGACAAGACTTGGATGTCTCATGGGCAATTAGCTGGAGTGATGTGGTGGGATGTGGGAACTAGGAGATATTAAAAGACTTTTTTTCACCATATTTCCAAAGCTGTTTCTGATACGGTAAATATTATCAGTCAATGGCTTCACTTGGCAGAGTAGATTAAAACTATGTAAGAAATTACTTGCTAAATGCCATGGTCTACCTAGAAATGAAAATGTTCATTCCAGACGGCAATCAGAAAGGTAAGACCTTATTATACGCCAGCTATGCTGGGCTATATCAAACGTTTTCCATTTTTCCCTTTGAAAATTATGCGGCTATAGTCGACAACTTTGTATTGATGCAGCCACCCTTCAAAGATATTTGGCTCTAGTTAACTTGTGCCGGTCAGAGACAGTGCGTACCATGAGACTGCCAGGACTATAATACTGACCGACAGGTCAGATGGTAGAAAGGTCGGTTTTACTGCGCACATGGACAGAAAGCATCGATCTCAGGTATAGACAAGATTGAGCGACAGCAAAACAGTTCAGTAGGGACTGTTCTTGAAGGTCATGGAACAAAAAAGGCCTTTTCTCTTTAGGCAATCTTCTCTAAGCATATTCAAGTTGCCAGAAGTGGGTAGCTGCAGCATTACCTAGGCTTATCGTGTCCTGAGGGCTATGGCTATTGACCTATGGGATAATTTGCTCCACGTGCATCTCCATATATGTATGCTTATAAAGAGTCTTATGGGTAGGACTAGTCTGGCCAACCCTGTTATGATATTATGTACACTTTACCTTGGATGGAATAGAATTGATTCAGAATCAGTGAGAAGGACACATCGAGGCAACTGTACAGGCTGGTTTTTAAATATTTTCATCAGAATGCGCCTGGATCTACTCCCTGTTCGGAAATGTGACATTGTAAACATGGAGATATAAAATAGTGTTTCTGGAATGTGATAAAAAACACATTTGCGGCAGACTCTATGTAAAGCCAGGTGGTTGTGTTGTATTACTATTCTTTACAACATGCCTCCAGGTTATTATTGTAGTCATCTGCCACATGAAACCTGTTGGGCACTTGACCCACCAATAAAACAATATATATCAAACAGGGAGACGAGTATAGTGGCAGGGGTTACAATGTATAAGCTTTACCACAGGGTGTTCTATCTTGTAAACTGCCTATTAATCCCCTGATTATGAAATGAAGCCAAAACCCTGCAGCATGAGATATTCATATCTTTATCGCCCCATCTATGTAACATGGAGGGTTTTAAATACCCAATAATGATTGATCACTTTCCGCTAGGTGGACAGCAATGACTTGGCAAATCTATCAGGCACATGCGCTGTACGCTACTCTGCACCCATTATCATTCAATAAAACATCTACCAAGATTTTAGCCAAAGGGAAATACAAATAATGGTGTTTTATCAGCAGTGTTTTAGTAAAGTGTTCATTAATTGCAGTAGGTTTATTTTAACGAGCAAGTAAGGGCACAGAGCTGTGCCTTCAATATGAGGCTGGTCATCACTGAAGGGGATTCTTTACATCACTCAATATTCTGAGTAATTAACTTCAGTATTTTGTTTTATTGTATGCATTCCTTCTATCATCTCCGTCAACATGAACCAGGGGATCGATTCCAGTAACAATTCATATTTTTCACGAAATGAGGAAGGGTTTTTACTTTGCACTTATCTCTCTGAGTGCAGTTCCAATTATATTTCCCAAAACTTCCTGCATCATTGAAAAGGACTTGTAATTGTTACATTCCTGGAACTGGTTCAGCCACATGAGTCCATGATTAGAAGTGACAGTCATTCATCTACTAATGGCCGATTATTAAACTCAATTGAGCTGTTCTGAATGCATAGAATGTAATTTTATAATGTGGGAAATGGCGTTGTAATACTACTTTACCCCTAACCTGGTGGCTTCAGTGACATATATAATACATTCGGATTTATAGTATTTTGTCACTCATAATTTGTAACCTTGTTTATCTATAATTCGTATATATATCTTAGTAAACATGCAGGCCTTTATCATTTCTATTTAGAGATACAGGCAAACATAAAAAAGGCTCCATAACTTTAAGTAATGACCTTGAATTACACTCCCAGAATATTGCTCTTTGCGAGCGCATGCTACTGCACTATATTACATAAAACATGTAGGCTTTTATAATTTCACCTTCCAAGTCGCATATTTATCACAGTATCTCTTGTATAAACCTATAATAAGGTCATCTGGCAGGTCCTTTATCCTGGTCCTTTATCAATCTATACCTTGTGCCTTTTGCAATAGTTGACACCTAACCTTATTCTTTGTAATGGTCAAGACAACGTCCATACAGTCACAGACCTAGTGTGTGGGATGATTAATTCATTGCTCTCCGTGGGAGGATTCCAGGTCATGTAGGCTCAGATTTCGTAACTTAAATCCTCACCTCCCCAGCATCCAAGGTAACCGCTGGAACAGGGCTGTGTTATGGTGGATCTGAGAGAGGTGAGGGTCCCTTCTTTTTTCCTGCCAGCCTTCCCCTACCAACTCATCTATCTTATATTATATTAAGAAAAACACAGTCCTACTGTAAACTTTGATCCTACCCCAATACCCCAAGGTTATGTACGTGTAGCCAGACCATAGCCCACTCACTGTCTAAATGGATCCTAATGGATTTAAAGAATAGAGAAGGCACAACCCCGGTAGCACCCCTGCGGAACTACTGCTGTCTTCCCCAATAGATGCAGTATTTAACCAGCAGTTAGGACCCATCACAAAACCTACGCACACCATGTAGATAAAAGCCTTCTCGAATCACTGTAGCCATTTCATGCCCAGGGGTAAATTCCCAGATGAACGCTCCATCAGCCTTGTTTTGGCATACTGTTATTGCCCTTGTTGGAAGGTGTCGCCCCAAACGGTCTCCTCCTGTGCACCAGGAAAACGTTGAGCAGTAACTACCAGATAAAAGAGCACCTCCCCAATCGTCACAAACCTGAAATTGAGTTGGTGAGCTCTTTAAGAGCCCCTCAATTGTTCTGCAGACGGTCTTATTCCGGCCACGTGAGGCACATAAAGATCAGGGGGGCTTCTTAATGGCAGAACACCCAATTATGTTTCCTGAGGATTTATTCGGAGGAAGGTGGATTGAATCCAAGCCCATTGACTTATATGGAGATCCAAATCAATTATGAGAAGCAATAACTCAGTGTAATGAAATAGAAAACATTCTGAAAAGCACTGATAAATGAATTAAAAGTGCTTTGAATGGTGATTATTTTACGTGGAAAGAAGGAAGCTGTCCAAAATGCCTTGCAGTGAGTGTTTGAGTTCTGAATTAGTTTGGTTGAAAATATTTCTGCATTGCCAATTTCCCATCTGTATCTCAGGAACCTCAGATAAATATGATTTCACTGCAATTACAGGATCCAATTCATGTGAGTTGATTAATACTCTTTGGAAAATCTGGACGAGAAAACAAGCCTCTGATATGACATCAAAGTCATTTTCCCACATAGAAATGCTCCATTTTGAATGGTTTTCAATCTCAGAGAGAAATAATATGAGCATTACCTGATATGGGGACCTTTTAAGGTATGAATATGATGTATTGAGAAATGTGAGATAATGGAAACTGCCATCGGTTCCTCTTGGCGCCATCCTCTTAGGGATAAGGGGGAATCCTATTTGTGGTATGAAATGGGAAGAAGATAATACCGCCAGTGAGAGGATTTCTTCTCTGGTGGAAATAATGAAATGGCTTCTTTAGGATGAGTGAGGAGATTGGGGGAAGCAAGAAATATTACTCTGTGTTCAAAGGCACAGATGTTGCTGCAGAACCTCAGAAGAAATATAGAGAACAGGGAGGGGGTAGTGATGAGCGTATAATATGGGGGAAATTTTGTTTATAATTCAGGGATAGCAATTTTCCCAACTATGGGTGTAGTATTAATTAATTCCACTATTTCGATAGCATTTTTGTATTACATTAAATCAATTTCCTACAAAACATATGACTATCTCTGATGATACTTGCATGCTTCTTGCCTCTAACCTAAATGACCTCTGAATGACCGGGTGGATATCCAATGGATTGCTGACGCTCCCACATATATATACCCCTACCTACCCCTCCCACGCATCTGGCCACCACACACCTGAGTCAGAAGCCAAGTAGACAGGTCAACAACTGATACCGTGCAGTCAGTCGCTAGGTCTGTTAGAGCAGCTAATCAGACTGGCACAGAGTCTGCTACCTGCCATGTGAGCTGCTCACTGATCTGCTCACAGAGTAGTCCTGTTTGTAACAGACAGGGACACTCCTGTGATTACAGTCTGTTATGGCCTATCCATTTGGCATCCCCATGTCCATCTCTACGAAGACTGTCCTCAAAGGAGTTAATGCCAGCTTGGATAAGGAAAATCTAGATCTGTCTGATGGATCAAAAATAGCCTTGGCACATCCTACAACGCCTTGTTTGTGTGTAAGCCCCTTGTGATGGCATATACACAAGAGCCTAATTATGTGCACAATATAGGGTCAGCTTGGGCTACCAAATAGACATGCCTTCCCACAGCTGTAATTCCAACATGGCCGCCCCTATAGCCAAGCATATACATGGCACTTGCCACTGATGTAGTGAATTCCCTAATCTTCCATATAGCCTTGGGTAAACTGCAACAGAATGTGACCACAGAGTAGCAGTACGGTCAGTTACACGAGAACTGCTCAGAGACACTCCCCTGAGCTGCTCCATACGCTGCCCCTTGCACCCTAGACGGGTCCAGATGGGCAGATACACGTCTGTACGTCTGTGTGGGTGTGGGAGCCTCCAGGGGGAGACATAGGGGTGCACTGAGGTGTAAGTCTGATAAGTATACGCCGGTCCCTCTGCCACCACGTTACTTATCGTGTACCTACATTGTCCTATAACGCCCAATACTTATTGTCAGATCGTCCCCCGTAACAGTATCTCGGCTCACTCCCCAATGGGTTTTTCTGATAATATCCCCTTCAAACTTTATTCTTCCTAACTATATTACCTTTACTGCGTTTCTTTACTTACGTTTCTGTTTGTACCATACTAGGGATCTTAGTATTTCGTATGGTACATCGCAGGCATAAAAAAGGTTTGTCTAGATGACATCTTAAGATATTGTACCATGTGTTCTCACTAAGTATAACGATACTAGTTTTGGATGGTATCACTTATCTATTCGTAGAATAAAATCAAAATAATTTTTCAAATTCAAAGATCTCACATGCATTATTTTGTACTCTTCCTTCTGAACCATGACTTGGTAATTTACAGTGTATAAAGCACACTGTATGGCTTTATCATCTCAGACGCAGGGTACTCCTGATGCCTTTCTGCACAGCCACGTGACCACCACTAACCAATTGGGGGGCAGAGTGGAGGGGCAGCCGTTTCTCTACAGCCCAGGAGGGAAATAAAAGACGCACGGAGCTGGTTTTATCACCTCTGTGCAGTACAGCATAGAGGGGTTGGAGGGAGTCATGCACGGCCGGACTCCTCTAATAGGCAAGGGTCCCAATGCACTACATATAGTAGGACCTTCTGATCAGCTATAGCTCTTGATCAGCCAAGGTCCGCGAAATCCTTATACGTTTATGAAAGTTAGCACCCTGCCCTTATTATTATACAGTGTGAAGATATCGGTCCCTCCCTTCATCATAAACGTTTAAAGTGTGCTTCCTGATATTGTGTATTTTGGGAGGCAGTAGTTCTTGGAAGTATCTATACCAAATGGGCCATCTTATCTGCTTCCATCACTAGTATATAAGATGCGTGGTACCATAAGGTATTCTCCCCATCTCGGTTCCCTACTATTCAATGGCGGAAGGATCAGGAATGTTTAAAGGGAACTTCTTAGATTATTGCTGGGTATAGTGGTTACTGGGCAGGGCCGTAGCCAGCCTTGGCTGTGGGGGGGTGCTCATTTTGGGTCGGGTGGAAGTCTTGCGGCAAAGCCGAAAGCCCGGCCCGCAGAGCGGGGCGTATCGCAAGCGCAGCGCCGCGAATAGCTGGGGGGGTCTGGGGGCATGCCCCCCCAGGAAATTTTTGAAAAATACATGTGAAATGGTGCAATCTGGGGCATTTTGAAGAGATAATCCCAAAGACAATTATGACACTATATATAAGACACACTTTAATTGAATCAAAGTTTGCCTAATGTATGGGAGATTCAAAGCCTGGTCCTCGGGATGAAAAACCAAGTTTTGGGGCCCGATACCAAGACTTTCAAATTTATTTCAAATTTAAATCTACCTATATTTACATCTTTCAATTTTTGAATAGGTTCATTAGTGTATTGAGATGCATTCCGATAGTAATACCTATTTTGCCCAGCGGAGACCCGAACTCAAGACCTCCTACATCCTACCTCATGGCATTGCTCCCAATTACATCAAGACCTCTGCACTCAAGCAGATCTTGACCACTGAAGTTCCACCTTCCCTGAAGTTTCACCTACAACAATCAGATATCCACCAACATCCTACTCCAATCAGATATCCACCCACATCCTACTCCTCAGAGTTCCTTTGTTTAGATTTATTTAGAATTGAGCAGCTTATATTGTCCACCCACCTTTGTCCCCCCCCCCCCCCCCCCCTTGGAGTTCCATCCACCCCAATCCCGCCAATTCCAGTTCTACCCACCTGTGTCTTGCCCCTTGAAGTTCCACCCACCTGGGTACTTCCAAGTTGTTTGGAGCTCCACCCTCCTCATTCCTGCTCCCTTGAGTTCCACCCACCCAAGTCCCTCCATTTGGTCCTGCTGCATGGAGTTCCACCCACAAAGGTTCCACCACAAAAAGAGTTCCACCCTACCCACTCCCGCGACTAAAAGAGTTCCACCCTACCCATTCCGCGACTAAAAGAGTTCCACCCTACCCACTCCCGCGACTATATGAGTTCCTCCCAAGCCATTGCTGAGACTAAAAGTGTTCCACCCTGCCCATTCATGCGATAAAGAGTTTCACCCAGACCACTCCAGCGCCTAAAAGTGTTCCACCCTGCCCATTCCCACGATAAAAAGAGTTCCACCCTACCCACTCCCGCGACTAAAAGAGTTCCACACGACCCATTCTTGCGCCTAAAAGTGTTCCACCATGCCCATTCAAGAGTTTCACCCAGACCACTCCAGCGCCTAAAAGTGTTCCACCCTGCCCATTCCCACGATAAAAAGAGTTCCACCCTACCGACTCCCGCGACTAAAAGAGTTCCACACGACCCATTCTTGCGCCTAAAAGTGTTCCACCATGCCCATTCAAGAGTTTCACCCAGACCACTCCAGCGCCTAAAAGTGTTCCACACTGCCCATTCCCACGATAAAAAGAGTTCCACCCTACCCACTCCCGCGACTAAAAGAGTTCCACCCGACCCATTCTTGCGCCTAAAAGTGTTCCACCCTGCCCATTCAAGAGTTTCACCCAGACCACTCCAGCGCCTAAAAGTGTTCCACCCTGCCCATTCCCATGATAAAAAGAGTTCCACCCTACCCACTCCCGCGACTAAAAGAGTTCCACCCGACCCATTCTTGCGCCTAAAAGTGTTCCACCCTGCCCATTCAAGAGTTTCACCCAGACCACTCCCGCGCCTAAAAGTGTTTCACTCTGCCCATTCCCGCGATTTAAAGAGTTCCGCCCACACCATTCCCGTGACTAAAAGTGTTCCACCCATCCAATTTCCGCGCATTAAGAATTCCACCAACTGTGGTCCCACTCCTATTTCTGAAAATTTCTTCTCTTTTTTTTTTTTGGGGGGGGGGGGGGGGGGTGGAACTCCTCATCATTGTGCTTGCATGGGGGGGTGCTTGAGCACCCCAAGCACCCCCCCCGGCTACGGCCCTGGCCAGACCCTAATAGAACCCAGCAGTTCCCACCTGGCGTTTGGATGAGACCAGAAGTGGTAACACAGTTGTGATGTGGAGAAAGAGGTGGGAGGGTGTGAGGAGGAGGGGCGGAATATTAAACAGCCTGGGCAGGGTACACCACTTGGCCCTTGATCGCGGCAATATCAGCATATTGGGAACCAGGGAGCTATAGATAATAACTAAATACACGAGTATCCAAAGATATGGCACCCTAGGTACATGCTTTATACAATCTACATGTAGCACATGGGCGTGGCCAGGGGACGGTTAGGATGAGGTAGGGCTGACTGATGTCGATGTAGCGCTGATAAAAATGATAGAAATATTAATTTGGAGAAAGAGTCTAAAACTTTTCTATTGCTGTATAGAATTACATATTGAATGATTTATGGCTTTGGCATTTGCATCAGGAATCTTGAGCTCTATATGCAAAGTGATGCCATGCAGGAACCTGATAAAGTCATATATATCTAGTGGCAGGAGTTGTGATGAGAAAGTAGTTCTCCATTACACTTGTATGACAACACACACTAACTTGTCTATGATTGCTGATAGAGATAAGTGTACTGAGAAGTGCATACCAATGGGTGCTTCTCCTCCCCATCTTATCTCCAGCCACCACTAGTATCTGTAAAGAGTAGGAGCCCAGTACAAGGAGGTACTCCCATCTCAGCACCATCCTATTTCATGGCTGTAGGATCAGGAATGTTCTGTATACCGGCGCCCAGATTTATAGGATATCTTCAGGCTTCTCCAGTAGGTTGGCAATCCTATCATATCACGGACAGGGGATGTTTATGGCTGTAGTTATCCGTTTATTTCTGTGTGTGGAGTAAAAGAGGGGGAATCGCTACTCAGAAAGTGTGAGGCGGTTCGCCAGAGAGAATGCTATAGAGAAGAGTCTTTCCATGTAGAGTGGTGGTGAGAAACATTTGTCATTGCTATCGGGACTAATGGTGTCATCTGGGGCCCATGAACACAGCAGAACTGTCCACATGATGGGGTATCTTATGTGATGTATAGTTATAGCATTTGATGGTATTGTCTTGGTGGGGTGTTGGTACTATAGATGTGTAGAAGACATCTCACTTTTGGTTGTAGTAAATACTGGTTATTATGCTAGATGTAATACAGTAACCTTGATAGAATAGCCAGTCTGCACTTTTGGTTGAAATATAAATATGTACCATAAGTGTATCATGATAAGAAACATTATAAGCCTGGACCTTTTTCTTGAAGCCCAGTTGGGAAACAGACCCGAGGTATCATTTGACATAATAGAATGATTAATAATAAATGTGTGTCCATAGTATGCAGTTGTTATGTCCCTCGCCGTTGACGTTTATTAAAGGACATATCCATGGCTTGGCTATACATGTAACAGTTGTGGGCCTAGATAATAACCCGAGGTATATTTCCCTTGAGGAAAACTATAACCTGAGTTAGGTTTTAACAGACCAAACAGACCCACTTTCTCCTGTATCTCATACAACCACCCCATCCCATATATCCCTCAAGAGTCCCCCCTTTGTGAAGCTTTCATGTCATTGTGAACGTGCCTATTGATGTATATACCTGACGGAGTGGCTACTCCCCACCCCCTTAGGTATAGGCATGGTTGTGATAACACTCGGAGGGCTGAGTGGGTTGGGTAGAAAGAGGTAAAGATCATAGAGAAACTTGCACCCCGCCATCAAGATCCATGAGACTTGTGAGGACAAGTGACGTTGTTTTCATACAAACAAACATACATACTACAAGTAAAGATAGCAAGTAGGCAGTTAATCATTGGTTCGATAAGGTTAGATCTCAGGCAAAGTGGTGGATAGAAGGAATAAGTATAACGTTTTCTGTTGCCCATCCTTATGCTTTCTAGTTTTGATAGAGACAAAGGGTGGGTATTAGCGCTCATTTTGAAATAGAAATAGCTAGGCCTACTTGCGTCAGATGTCCCAGGTGAAGGTGGTAAAAGGAGCAGTCTTGTAAAAAGATGCCGAGAAAATGAGCTGAAAAAGGTGCCCATTTTCCGATGACATTGGTTGTAAAGGGAGGAGTTCTTCCCTGAAATGAGCTTGAAAGAAAATGACCCAGGTATCAGGCGTAACACATCTCAGATGAGACACTGTTATAAAAGGAGAGAGGGATAAACGCAGCCAAACCTGATTTTGGGATGTTGGACAGGTCTTGTACACGATGGCCCAACGCGTTGCGTTGAATAGGAGCACAATGCCGTTTATTGGCTTTGGGACCTTGTCCCCAAAGCCATTGACACCACACAGAGAGAGTTGGAAAAAGTAGCAAGAAAAGACTAGCATAGGTCCCCTTGTTCATTGTTAAATTAAGCCCTAGCTGGCCCTTAAACATTGCCTAGGACTGGTATCCCCATGTGTCCTTGCAGGTGTGTGCAAGACTTATTTAACCTAGATCTGGTTTTCAGTTACTGCATGTAGTACCAGTGTACCTTGTGGTAAGGCCTAGACATCTTGTGAACAGTCATATTTTGAGTTCTCTAATGTGGCTGTCAATGGCAAGGATAGGTACCAGCCTAATAACTATTGACTCCTATGTCAAGCCAAGCTGTCAATGTCAATGCCAATTCCCATACTATGCACATACAGGACCTGTACTAGAAGTTGAGTGGTCCAGGGTGGCTCTTGAAATCGCTCAAGCCCGCCCAAAGACAAACTGTGAAGTCCAACATGATTACCCCTTCCCACCCCACACACACATGCAAGAAACCACATGCAACAACCCTAAAATAATATGTTGCCAACACAAGTCCTCCTTATGCCACCTCCTTCTCCTCCCTGTGCCCCCTCCTCCTCCTCCCTCTGCCCTCTCCTCCTCCTGCTCCCTCTGCCCTCTCCTCCCTCTGCCCTCTCCTCCTTCCTCTGCCCTCTCCTCCTTCCTCTGCCCTCTCCTCCTTCCTCTGCCCTCTCCTACTACCCATCTTTCCCCTCCTCCCCCCTCTACCCCATTTTCCTCCTTCCTGTTACCTACTCCCCCTCTGCCCCCTCCTCCTCCCTCTGCCCTCCCTTCTCCCTCTGCCCCCTCCTCCTCCCTCTGCCCCTCCCTCTGGCTGCCAAGATGGCTGTCGAAAACTCAAGATTGTCTGATTTCCTTGTGTGATAAATGGATAATAGGGTTTTCTAGGATGTAGAATCCATTTTCAGGCTTAGATTTTCAGTTCGGGAAATTTCCAAGATGGCTGCCAAGATGGCCACCAAAAACTCAAAATTGTCTGATTTCCTTGTGTGATATATGGATAGTAGGGTTTTCTGGGATGCAGAATCCATTTTCATGCTCAGATTTTCAATCCGAGAAATTTCCAAGATGGTTGCCAAGATGGCCGCCAAAAACTCAAGATTGTCTGATTTCCTTGTGTGATACATGGATAATAGGGTTTTCTACGATGTAGAATCCATTTTCAGGCTTAGATTTTCAATCCGGGAAATTTCCAAGATGGCTGCCAAGATGGCCTCCAAAAACTATACCAGCAGCAGTAAAACCAATAAAAATCAAAAAGATTTAGCTAAGTGCATGTAAGTTAACTGACCATGCAGTATTGCTGCAAACCATCACATGAATTGCATTAGAACCCTAGACACACCAAAAAGCATAAATCTATGCCCCTTCGTTTTCTCACCTGTAGTTCATAACAATCCTATAAAAACCCAAAGCCACTACGGCTTTGCCGTAAAATCCTTGAATTTGTCCCCTTGTATATAGGCTACGCCAAACCTTGCACACACCAACAATTTAGAACGCAGGATGTTCTTTCTTGAGTTTTAAGTGGATGGGGTGAAATTCATCACCGAATTAACCAATTTTCACATAGTTAATTTCTCATAATTATTACTGACCAATGAACTATTTATGAGAGATTTGCCAGACAAATTGAGCATTCATCCTCTAGAATAAATCCGCATGGGACTGTATCGTGATATTACCACATTATGGGGGACGTGTCTGATGTAAAGGAGCGTTCGGCAATAGCAGATTTGCAAAACTAAGTTAATTATCGGTTGAAGAAAAGTTAGTCCTGTTTTTCCCCTGCAATTACAGCCTTTATTGCCTCATCATCGGTTAACTTTTTCCATGTATCGAGTGATTGTATCAAAACATCTCGAGGACAGATAGCTACCTGTTTCAAGGGAGCTCACTGTCTCAGTTATCAGAGGCTTTAAGTAATTAGTGATATTCTCAGTTTTGATAAGAATGGTTGATATTTTGAAATCAACTTTTCAAATACTCAAATTCAAATATTGGCTTTGCATAGGGTTGAAACTGTAGGGTAGATTCACCATGAGTTTGTTCATTGTTATTCATGCATGATACACCCTCTAGTGTTGGTACTTGTAGGTAAGAATACTACATTTCACTGTTATGCATGAATGACAGCTCGCATGCATAGATAAATACAGTAACTGACCATCTCCATGTTTCTATGTTGCAGGTTGGAGGGGTGTGCCTGATCATCATTGGGATCTGGGCCCGTATAGAGAAGGCCAAGCTAGGGTCATTCGACAACTTAGCTACCGACCCGGCCTTCTTCCTACTTGCTGTCGGCATCATCATGTTTTTCATCAGCATCTTTGGGTGTATAGGATCACTCAGAGAGAACATCTGCCTCCTCAAAGCTGTGAGTACCTATTTCATTGGCTACATTCATGCATGATGACGATAAAAGGTTTAATACTTATAGCGGAGATCTTTAAAGTGGCTTGATGTCTCAAGATGTCATGTCCATTTACCGTCGTGGTGCACAATGCTGGAGAGTAGCTTGCTCGCACTGCATTCATGCATCATGCCGAACCTGTATCGAATGTGGATGGTGTTGACCATAATACATATTTTATTCAAAAGTGGATAGTGCATAATTAAGACACCATCTAGGTAAAGGGTTGATTTGACCTTCTAAGGATAGCATAATGAGATAGGTGAATGTCAATTTATAGCCTTTCTAATACTACTTAACCAGATTTCAGCTGAACGGAATTTATTAATTTCCTCTCAGCGCCTTTCTGCTACAGTAATTAATAAAGCGATCGATGAATGGATGTTATCATATGAATAATTATAATCAACTTCTATTACCCTGATTAAACTCTCCTATTATCCCGTCAGGCTTTGTATTAAAGCAAGCATTATACAGCACATTTATTCAGGTATATGAATTAGCTATCTGATAGATATTGGTTATGACAGGAGGCATCCCATAGGAGGACATAATCAAAATGCACATTTAAATGTCTTTATTAATTACTCATCTGTGATTCTGTAATCCTACATCTCTGAAATTACATTTGTCAGAAATTAATCAGATTATTCAGTCAGACCCAAACAGTACACAAAAACTCATTAGCCTACAATACACAGCACATATGTAGATAATGGCTCATCCTTATGTATAACATTACTGGGCCCTCACCCAGTACGAAGTCCCCAATGTATTGGGGGGGGGGATCTACACTCCATTAATGGAGAGCTTTTAGGAGGACATAGAAATCATATATAAAATGAGGATGTCCCAAGGTAATGTTTAATGGACGAGACCTAATTGAATAGTAGGCCGTATTTTAATTACATAGGGGTATAGGGGTTGAGTGGATTAAGCTGTAAAAGGTATTTCAGACCGTCAACCATTATGGCTTTTAAAAGATAGTCATATTCCATACATGTACTTCAAAGGAAATATCTATTGGAAATTATTCAAATTCCCCAAATTGATTGTCGGTTTCATTACGTACCAGAGGCTTTTACAATAATGAATCCTGAGTCTATATCTGCATCTAGGGTGGGTTTACCAGTCCTTGCCATAAACAGAAACTTCCCTGAGAATGCCATACGAAGTCTAGCAAAGCAGCACCAGAAGATGATATTTTAAAATAGTTCCTGTAACCCATGCATTATTTAAAGGGCAGTACAGTACTTCAAGGCAATATGGCCTTTAAATTGTCATCATGATACATGATGCAGCCATGGCTAGTAAAGCAGCAGCGCTGTATTCATGCATCATGCCAACCCTCTGACGCTTGATACACTCCCAAAAGGGTTGGCATGGTGCACCAATGCAGAACAGGCGAGTTACTTGCCAGCGCTGTGTAGGTGCATCATCAAAACGATTAATAAACAAGAAGCTTTGTGGCATCATACCCACCTTAAATGGTTATGGTTTAACACTCCAACTTCAAAGGGTCCGACCACACAGGGACACGCTGGGTGGTGTGTGTAGAACACAGGGAATAGATGAGAACAGGACGTGCACTTTAAAATGAGAAATTCCCACTAGAACTGCGGTGCAGAAATCATGCAGAAAATTGACTTTGTGTCTTTTGATGTTACACCAAGTTCATGTAGATATCTATAAAACACCCCGTTGGGTGTTGAGAGTACATTTATAATCGGAGTTGCAGAGGCCCTTCCTGAACATTATAGTCTTTTCAACGTTTAAGCTTCTGTGAAACCGTCAGTTACGATACATGTTTTGATAGTCTAGTCTGAGGAAATATCCCACAATGAACTTTGTGAGATTAATTCCAGTATATCATGCCATCTCCTTTAGATGTACAAAATATGAGTTTAACAATGGGCTATCCAAGTTGGGTGTGGCTTCTGCGTAGGGCTCATAAATAAGCGTTTATAAATATACCTGTAGTTAATTACTAGGGTGTGGTCGTGTAGAATGAGTCCATCTTCATTTGCCCTGGAATAAGGCAACATGCTAACAATAACGGCTAGTGTATTATGTAGACTTCAAGTCAGTATTAAACTATGATAGATATCAATACAACCAAGGTCAGACATAGACCATGTACCGGTGACTATAGTTATATGCGTTTTTTAATGCCGAATGGGCACGAAGTGCCCCTGTTGGTGCCGACAGGCACCACCAGGATGAGGCAGTATGATGTTTCCACTTCCCCAGTAGCTGCCATCTTGGATTAGGCCTAAGGTGTCACAACACAAATTTATGCATATGAGATAACAATAATATTAATCAACGTATGATAGGTCCTGAGGTTGATTATAATCATACCTATCCCCCCTAAAGTGGAGCTAAGGAATCCAATGGTTCTATTGGTTTGTTGCTAATCCTGCTGGTTGCCTAGCAACAGCTATTTTAATTGTTTATCTGCCTAGCAACACCCATTTCCATGGTCCTGAGGTTGATTATAATTATACCTATCCCCCCTAAAGTGGACCCTAGGAATCCAATGGTTTATTGGTTTGTTGCTAATACTGCTGGTTGCCTAGCAACAGCTATGCTTATTGTTTATCTGCCTAGCAACACCCATTTCCATGGTCCTGAGGTTGATTTTAATCATACCTATCCCCCCTAACATGGACCCAAGGAATCCAATGGTTCTATTGGTTTGTTGCTAATACTGCTGGTTGCCTAGCAACAGCTATTTTAATTGTTTATCTGCCTAGCAACACCCATTTCCATGG
The DNA here is from genome assembly GCA_947462335.1 of Harmothoe impar. NCBI lineage: Eukaryota > Metazoa > Annelida > Polychaeta > Phyllodocida > Polynoidae > Harmothoe > Harmothoe impar. Next base: position 55,894,116 of record OX381708.1, on the reverse strand, counting down.
TCCTGAGGTTGATTTTAATCATACCTATCCCCCCTAAAGTGGACCCAAGGAATCCAATGGTTTTATTGGTTTGTTGCTAATACTGCTGGTTGCCTAGCAACAGCTATGCTTATTGTTTATCTGCCTAGCAACACCCATTTCCATGGTCCTGAGGTTGATTATAATCATACCTATCCCCCCTAAAATGGACCCTAGGAATCCAATGGTTCTATACGTTTGTTGCTAATACTGCTGGTTGCCTAGCAACAGCTATTCTAATTGTTTATCTGCCTAGCAACACCCATTTCCATGGTCCTGAGGTTGATTTTAATCATACCTATCCCCCCTAACATGGACCCAAGGAATCCAATGGTTCTATTGGTTTGTTGCTAATACTGCTGGTTGCCTAGCAACAGCTATTCTAATTGTTTATCTGCCTAGCAACACCCATTTCTATGGTCCTGAGGTTGATTATAATCATACCTCCCCTCCCTTCAAATATACCAACCATGTAGACATTATGTTCCATTGAATGCAAGAATTGCAGTTGTTGCCTGCTTAAAGAAATGCTTGAGGCATTTTTTAATGCGGCTACAACCGCAATTCTTGTTACTTCAATGTTACAGATATTTAAATGACAGCTCATACTCAGCATTACATGAAACTGGCAGAACATGATAGTAATGTATATAGAGATAGATATAGAATAGGGCTATAGTATGCAGAAACTACGTACTATATGCAGCAGGCTTAGCATAGAACATTGTTTAACTATACTGCCACAAAAGAGAGGCCTCAGCATCAGCATGCATGGTCACGGCAGTATTGGTGGTCAGGTAGAGCAGGCCGTAGGACACACCACGCGGGGGTCAGGAGGCTGATACAGTGATAGATGGGGGCCCTGTGTGTGGGTCCGATGGGGACAGGTGTGTAGTATAGGAGTGACCAGGTAGACTGATGACCTGCAGCCTGCTGGACAGCAGGGGGCACTGACCGTGGTCTACAGGTAGTCACCAAGGTAGGAGGTCTGTGCTTCCACCTGTTGGGGATATACGTATGTGTTTGGGGATCCTTACTGCACTATAAATAGTGAAACTAAAAATACGTGCTTTTATACTGTAAACCAACAGTTTATTCTACTGCCCATGTACACTAATACAGTAGTATATACTGTAAAACTACAGTAGATTCAACTGCTCAGCTACATAAACCTTTAACACTGTGGCCTCATTTATGGTTTTACCTGATTGGATCACCTTGTATGAGGGTTGGATGTCAGATTTATAAGCGTGTTCTGCTGCTCTGGGCTAATATGGGAAATGGCGCTGCCTGGCGGACAGCGTGTTCATACCACCCCAGATACCACCTAATTGGATATCCTATATGACCCCCCTCATTGAATATGGGTCATACATTCCTGTCATGCTCCCCTGTGGTGATACCACAGTAGATGACCATGAGGACAAAGCCCTGGACATCCAGCCGTGGAGGAAGGAGAAGGGGCAGTTACCCTGGCGGCCTCCTCCTGTGTTATACCTGCCCAGGGACACTGGAGGCGGCACAAGATCCATGAGCAATTACCCACGTAATGCCCTAATGAAACGAGGTACCTGGTAGGATAACCGGTGGTGGCTTCCACCAAGCCTCCGAGGCTTGTGCTTAGAATATTGGGCCACATTACATATATGATTTATCGGTGTACCCCGTGCCCCTAATTGGAGTGATATCCCGTGGGAATATGATAGGAATACATCCATATGAGCAGGGGGTAGCACCAGCGCCTGCATATCGCCAGTCCATCCATTGTGGTGTGGCTAAATGCTCATGAGAATAATTCATGTCTACGTTAAGAGAAGGGGGGAGGGGGGTCTATATAACGGCTAAGACCATACGACTCTTTAAAATAAAGAGAAAATTCCTAATGCATGTAGATTATTATCCGTTTCCGGTTTTGGAATAGTTATTGGGAAGAAAATCCACATTTCCCCCTCCTTCCCCGAACAACAGTCGACCACCCAAATCAGGTGTCCCTCTAACTTACTGTCAATAAACACGTTCACGCGTTGTCGTCATGATGCATGAATGCATCCCTAGGAAGTGACTCATCAAAATTGCATTCAAGCATCATGCCGACCCTTGAGATGTGATACACTTCAGAGTATAGCTCAGCATGAATGCATCCCGGACGAGTAGACTCGTCAGGGATGCATGAATGCATCTTCAAGACCAAGAGCAAACACTTTATAAAAAGGACCATACTGCTCTTAAAGGGCTAACATTATATGTGCACATTAGGATACGTGTGTGTGTGCTATGTGGTTGTATAGCGCAAGTGTGGCTGTAGGCTCCTCCTGTACCTCTCCAGTGCTTATTACAACCTGCTCACACTAACCATGGCGCCTTAATCAACCCTGGAGGCTGGATATTAGAAGTTAAGGGGTTACAGGGGTGTTACGGGCCGACTGCAGTATCATGCAGACAGGAGTTGTGAGAAAGAAAGGAACTTTAGGGTAGATGGTATTGTTGCTAGCGCACATTTTCCATAATCAGTGGGAAAGCATGAGTAGAAATAGCAGTCAGAGGAATTGCTAAAAATTGAAGGTATAGAGTTAAGTCATGAAGAATTAGGGGAATATACCATCACAACGATTGTTTCGGATAAGGAGTTTAGCTAGGTGTATTTCAATATGGTGAATATGGATTTTGGTTTTTGTTATAAACATTAAGGGCCTATATTAAAACAAGCAATGTCTCTATGAAGGCACAAGGTGGCTGCCTCCACGAGATGACCTGTTACAGTGCTATATGCTATAAGGCTGGTGCCACCATGAAAGCCTCCTGGTGTTCCGCCATCAACCCTTTAATTGCCGCATAGTGTTTGATGGTGCATTGCCCTTTGTTGCTACGATGCATAAATGCAGCCCTGGAGAGTCTACTCACCAAGGCTGTATTCGTGCTTCATGCCGATCTTTCGTGAGTGTCCTAACCCCTTAGGTCAGCATGATGCACCAAAGCATGATGCACATTAAAGCACCATGCAGACCGTAAAGGGTTCAAGCTGGGCTGCTTGGGGGTGTTGATGTTAATATCTGCTGTTTTATTGGAGTGTTTCTATTAGGGCTATCAAACACCTGCCACACACCATGTACCACGGAGAGGGTGGGGCTGGGTGCTTATAGCCTACATCCACATGCTGTGGTGAGGGGTAAGGAGATGGGCCGGGTACAGTGTGCATGCTTATAATTATTAACGCAAGGTTTTGTATGGAGAGTCAATACTATACAGCCGTTTCACATGCGTCCATAGACCTTGGGGTATACAGGGATTGAAAGTAGTGGGATTTGCTGTACTTGCTTTATAATCTTTATATGGAGTTAATTCAGTAGCGCTTATTATACAAGTATTATGTGCCACATGCCGCATAAGCAATTGTTTGCCATTTGTACAGCTGCAATACCTTATTGTCTGATCGCTTTGCATAATATAAGTATTATTTACAGGACTCTGTATGTGGCTGTTTATCCTCCTTCGCCCACCCCCACCCATGTACATGTATATTTCCTCAGCACCTTTACTAGAAGTGAAAACAGACAACATAATTATGGTAAGTCAGTAGTCCCTCCCCTTCTTGTTAAAGGCTGCGACTGTTGCTAAATTGTCCACATCACACCTTTTGGAGATTCTCACCCCTCAATAGAACCTGAGTTCAGACTAAAGCTATACCACAGGTGTGAGGCAGTATACCTGTTTTGTCTATCCCCTCTTGGCTATCAGGGGCTGTTTACCTTGGAGGTTGAAAGGTCTCATTGCACTTAGTTTGCTGACCTTCTCCTTTATGTCTCTCCAGGAGAAGACCCCAATAAAACTAAGAATGGCTTTATTGGCTTCAGTACGATGCTGACCTCTGGCTATACCAGCGGCACTTGGCTTAACCTTCCAGCTTAAATCTTTAAGGACCGCATGGTGCTTTAGTTGTGTGTGTGCTATGCCCTACTCGCCATACCAGGTATAAGTCCTATTCGCCAGGGCAGCAATCATACATCATACTAAACCTACTCGGTTGATACACTAAGTCTTGTGATTGGTTGGTATGATTACAAATGCAGCCCTGGCTAGTAAACTCGCCAGTGCACCACCATGACGCCAAAAGGGCCTAGCACATTATAACACTATAAGGCCCTTAGATAGTTACCCCCACCCTGCCTCACACACACACAAGCACATACCCCCATACAAAGACCACTTAACCAGCATCACCCCACCCCAGCTGCCCTCTCTGACCTACAGAAGCAGTCAGAATGGCATTTAGGATCCACAGCCTGTTTTCAGTAAGTTGTTAGTAAGTGGTAAATGCACCTCTGTGTTAGGACATTTTGGAGTCAGGTTGGGTACTGGTGTAGATTATTACATTATAAAAGGCAATCCTCAAGAATGGACTTGGAATACAAAAAGTACTTGTACTTGTTTCAAAATTAATATCCCCATATTTCATTGTCTGAAAATAGGATAATTAGATATACAGCACCTAAATTTCAGATATAGGCCTATTTAGAGTTATATATTTAGGTTCAAATGCTTTTGATCTAGCAGATTCTTATGATTATGCTAAATCTGGGATGAGATGACACATTTTAACCATTCAACCCGTCAGCAGAATATCATTATAATAGCCTAATGTTATAATAATATTTGATAAAGATCCACCAGTTAATAAGATGCACCAGAGACTCGCCAAGGTTGCATATTGCGTGCTGTCGCTCTTCAGTAAGGACTTGTGGGGGCAATTCTGGGCCGTCTTTCCTCCTCCCCAAACCAGAGCTGCTCGCGTGCCAAGAGCCGTCAGTGGAGTGAAGGCAGGTCTTTGGTTCGTTAGCCCCCCGATTAAGGAATCAATGGGAGCAGCCAAGGTCTATATATATGCTGAATGCGTAGGCTTAATTTGGACTTGGACAGTTGGAGTGTGGGGGAGGTCGATCGATAAGAGAATTTACATACTTCTCTGGATCAATATAAAAAGGGGTTAGAAAGTATATAAAAGTGTGTTCAGTATCGATGGGAATAATATCCCCATAGTCCAAGCTCAGAAGAGAACATCTACATAATTCTATATAATCCTATTTTCGTCCCTCATTTTAAGCAACAGCACCAACGCCTTGGGCTCATTTGGCGAGACCGGCGCAGACATATTGCCAAGTCAATTGTATATGTGCAAAACAAGTGGCTATTAACAGGAAACTGCCACACCCGTTGCCAGATGTATAATGTCACCGTTGGGTATTTAGGCATGATATTGTGTGGGAGTTGGCTTGGATTCTCACGCTATATCCGTTACTTCTCCCAGTACCAGAAGTGCACAACAAAATATGATAGAGGAGAAATGATTGGCTAAATATGATGTACCTGGGTTAGTAATTCTAATATTCCATCACCTTCATCATTGCCGCAATTATATTGCTTAAACTATGTGCTATGCCCTTTGTCGTTTTGGCGTTGAATGCAGCCCTGGAAAGTTACTTGCTATACATGGCTGCATCATGACGTCACTATGGGGTTGACTCGCGAAGTGTCTGTATCATTGTGTATGATGCACTATTGCAGTACCGGCGAATTACTCGCCGACACTGCATTGGTGCATCATGCAAGATGTTGCATTGATCCTTTACGGGTTAATATTCCGATTCTATATGGACCCAAGTCCTCCTTTGCTACAAACATTACATTGAGACAATTTGATTATAGCCAAATTGTTTACATGAATTCTCAGACGTCATTAGAAGCACACATTAAGGTTGTATTTACATCCATTCAGACTCCCACACACACAGGCCCCCATCAGTGTAGTGTCCTTCTCTAAGTTAATTAAACTAATTACTTTACTTTCCCTCAGTGAGCTGATGAGGCAATGCCGCCACAAAAGAAAGATCCTACGACAGTGTCCTGGAGGGCCCGGCCGTGTCGCACGCGACTCCAGCCAACCAGAAACAATTAGAAATCAATTAAGCCGGAGCCTAGTGCTTGCCATGCCTGATTGCTGATTTGGACGTCTTAGGTTTCCACGCCCGCAGGGATATCTGTCTTTTTTGCTGAAAGAAAATAACGATGAGAGAGGGAGAGAAGAGAGGTGGGGTGAGAGGGGGGGGGGGTGTAGGAGCCTATAGGCAGTTGAAAGAAGTGTTTGTAGTCACAATGAATCTACTTCAGGTCTTTGCCTCAGGGGCAGGGTTCATGAAAGGACGCAGACACAGCCCTAGAACCCTAGAAATCATATTGATAACCCAGATACTGCTAAGAAAACTACCCATTATATGTATATTGTAATATGTTAGGGCGCAGGTCTCTAAGCATATTTATATATAAGAGAAGATAATATGTGACATAGGGTGGCAATAAGCCTCAAGATCAAGAATAGGATCTATTTATAGACTTCATAAAACTACAGAAACACAGGGATTGGGCCTTAAAGTGTCATCTACAGTGCCTGCAGTAGCTGATGAAGATGTAGCTACATGTATAATTAGATCCAAAGGGAAAAATAAAAGAAATTACGACATCATTTATCATGAGACTTAGGTGTCCCATTGCATGTTGATCCTGCAATCCTACAACATGAGCCAGGTGAAATATATGCCTAGAGAATGAGCTCTTATCAGCCGACATGTGTGTCCTTAGTGTCCCTCTTCCCGAAAGGACTAGAAAGGTCCTCCCATTAGGCCAAATAAAAAAAAAGGTGTGTTTCAGGTTACACAACCCTACCTAGCAAAACAGGGCCGACCCTAGAAATTTTTATGCAATTTTGAAAAAATATTTATATTTTGGGTCATTTTGGGGCTATTTAAGGGTCGATCTGATAGTTCAAGGTGGTCGTCGGCGAGTCGGCATTGTAGTTCGTGAGTCGATTTCTGGGTACTTTTCAGGCTAAAGTAAAAAAAAAAAATTAAAAAAAAAAAAAATCCGACCTACCTACCCTAGATTTTCAGACCATGTAACCTGAAACACACCTTCTTCTTTTTTTGGCCTTATTTGTCTTGTTATTAGTTCAGGAGTGTGACACCAGCTGTGCTTCGTGGAAAGGTCACTGACGTAGGTTGTGACGTGAGACGTCACATGACGTGTTGGGGTCACATGACCAGGTGACACCCTGCAGCGTCCGGCACCTGAGGGCTGTAGGCGGAGACAAAAACCTGCAAAACAGCTGCAAAACAGGGCGTTCCCTGGATAATATTTCATAGGTCAATATTTCGTGTTTTTTTAAGTAATGAAATTTATACGTTATTGAAATATCTAACTGACACTACTGGCCTAAATGACGTCTAGCTCTATAGCTTTTTAAGAAATAATCAGATGTAGTTAGGCTACTGCTGCCATCAGTGACTCATTGTCATTAGAGCCGAGTCGATGTGGTCAATCCTGGCACTTTTCAGAATTATATCTAAAACCGATATACTTCTCATTAATAGCGGACCATGTTACCTGAAACACACTTTGCTCTGGCCTGGCAGAGCTGACCTGAACATACAGAAAGAGCAGCTCAAGACGGAAACACAGCTGCCCGAAAGTCAAGTTGTTGGAATCTAGCAAGTACAATATCAGATATAGGATAATGCTGAAACCTAGCTGCTCGGAGCAGATGTATGGGAGGTTTACCTAGCAAAGGCTAGAATAATTTCAAAGAGACTTGGCAGAGAGTATTTTATTAATACACTATGTCCAGAGAGCAGAGCAGAAGAAAGGCTCCAATACAGCCACACCAGAAGGGTGACACAGCCCAGATGCAGTATAAAAGTGAAGGTTTGAGACAGAGGTTAACCCTCATCGAACTTCAGGGCTTCATGCTTAAAGACAACGCTGACAAATTGGTGCATCATGTCGCCCCTTCAGGAGTGTATCACCCCCATCATCTTGCCGGTACTGTACTAATGATATCAACTCCCCGGTGCTGCATTGGCGCATCATGGCAACAAAAGGGCACAGTGCATTGACACACTATGCTGCTCCTAAAGGGTTAAGGATAAGAAATTGCTTTCTGAGGACCCCGGCTGTAAATCTCACGAGGCGAGGGGAAAAACTGGCAAAGTTTCTGCTGTGAAAAAGGAGAGAAAGAATTACGAAGGGCGTCCAAATGAGCATTTAAATGAAGCATGTGATGAAGCATTCAAAATGTAATGAATCTAACGAAGGGATTGAAATTACGGACTAGGTTCTGTCATTCCTGATCTTGATCCTGATGCAGCCAATAGTGTTAATGTATACTACAGAAAAGTGAGGATTGAAGTATGAACGCGCCTTTATACTCCCTGTACCTTGATGCAGTTGATGAATGAAGGATATAGGAGACACCTCTGCCATAGAAAATATCACTCAAAGCTGCTTAGATGAGTAGTACTTTGGATTGAGAAATGTTTTGTCAAGCCATTTAGTTTCAACTTTAGGTGACATTTGTGCCATATAGCTACTTAGTACCTTTTAGGACTTAAATGATTCCGACCCTGCTCCCCATAATATAAACTTTCTTGAACTAAGAAGGCGCAGAAGATCTTACAACCATGGTTACAGATCATCGTCTTTCTGTGCAGTAGATCATCCTCTTTCTATGCAGTGAGCAGCTTCACGTCAAACATCTACAGAAGACGTCTTATAAGGCTTATTTACAAGTCAAGGCATGCTTTCTTGAGCCGAGTAAAGCAGAGTTAGAGATTACCCAGAAGCAGACGACAAAAGCGATGTGCAGCTCAGCGTTCTTTATTGTTTTGGCGGGAATTGTGTTGTATTTATGCATGCTGCTCACTGTTGCTGCTCCATGGCCCGGGCCGTAAAGGGTAATACATAAATTCACACCTCAGTGTCCGCTGAAACGGTAGGGAGAGGGGTTATTTACATAATCTGTGCATACATGCATGTATATTAGCTGTCATAAGCATCTAATTAGTTTATTTCCATTGTTGTATGGGACAATACCTGCAGGAAAACAAATTCATTTTAGACAATCTCGATCCTTTCTAACTAAGTTACCATTACAGAAGTTTTGTTCTCTTTTCTACAACAATGTCTTCATTTCTGAAGAGGGATGGGAGTTCTGAAATTTCGAAGGGGTTTCTCAATATCCCATAAATTCTTTACCACAAAACATGTACTATCATTTCCTAGAGTTTACTAGGAAAGTCTCAATTTGGAGAACGGTTGGGAAAAGGCGGCCAACGTTACACATTACTCCTCAACCATGAACTATGTTCTGTTCATGAAAAGAAAGGTTGATTGAGGATATACTCCATAGATATAACTTTAAAGGAAATCAGTCAATGACTGCCCTGGCCCAACCTATTAGCACTGTCGGTTTATAATAGTAAGGCACAATGTCCCTTCAGCCTTAATGTCCAGGACCTGTACTGTAAATAGTGAACCCCCCCAAAAAAAACAAAAAAAACGTCCTTTTCTACTGTAAACCAACAGTTTCATTCTACTGCCCATGTACACTATTACCATAGTATATACTGTAAAAGCTACATTAACTTCTAACAGTGTGGTATTAAACAATGTAAGTGGGGATAGGGTGGTGGTTAGTGGTGTCTGAGTAGGGTGAAAGATAACGCGCCGACACGGCCTCCAACCACAGTACCAAGCGACCATTTTGGATCCTTTCATAATTTCTCCATTTGCCAACGGCCCATTTGGCCGCCAAGATCCATTCCCCTCCCCGACCTTTACGTACTAAAAGGTCGGAGCTGGAAGAGGGGTCAAGTTGGTTCTCACTCTTACCGCTGCCAGGGAGGGGCGTCACTGTGTAATGGTTGGATTGGGCGTCTTTTAGGTGGTGATTAGCCCTTTAAGGACCACATACTGCTCATACACCCTTGCCATTATAGTGCAGCTTGCCGAGTTAACTCACCAAGGCCCTTTGTGGTGTATCATCCAGGTAAGGGTGGGGCCGTGCAGGAATACAGCCCTGGTGAGTTACTCACTAGGACTGCATTCTTGTATCATAAGAAGATTGACGCATTATGTGGCCCTTAAATGGTTCTTGCAGCTCCATTATTGCCGACATGGGACATGAGATCACAACTGAGGAATGATGATGGGATGTGAGAGAAATGGAAGAGGTACAACATATATAGTAAAATCTAAAAAAAAGGAAGCAGCACAATAGTATCTAATCACATCCCTAGCCCCTCCCCCTGTTGTAGGCCCCGGTTGCAACAATGTCAAGATAATAAAAAGGTGCTCAAGTTGTATAGGACCTTTTGTTATCCACTCACGCACGAGCAGTGGAAGCGAAGAGAAAAGGACTCAAAATAACCTTTCATTGTGATTACAAATAGTTGATAGTAACATATATTTTAAACATTGCTGGAGGTGCATCTAATATCATTAACTCTCATGCCAGAGTATTATTACTTGCTTCTCTTATTGTACATAAATTATTCTAACGTTGCATGTATGCATCAAATTTAATATCCCCTTCCATCATAGCTGTAGGCCATTGACGCCACTAAGCCTCCCAACACTACTACAGATTGAATGAATATGCCTATATTTAGGCGTTATACTCCAATATTTACAGACGGGGAATGTAAAGACCCCACGTATCCTATCCCTTATAGCCCAGGGCTATATGTGTTTACAGGGTTTCTTCCCGTCCTAGTAACCCTGTGGTGGCCTGCCCTTACAATAACCTGTAGGCGGGACAAGATGTGTACATTTAATTACAATGGGCGTGTTTCATGCCCTCATGACCGAGGTGAACACTGCTGTACAAACAGCAGAGTGCGAGGAGCAGGAAGAGTATGGATGGGGCACTAATGTACTGTACACTACCTCCATGTCACCCTACTCTTTATCCCCTATTCCAGGTTGTACACAGAGCTTTAGAACTAATCCATGGGAAGCTGTAATACCTTTCTGAGCTATCAAATGAAAAATGAGGACAGACAGCACTATCATGTAGATTACTAGTAGTTTTCTACAATTTTCACAATCAAGCAGCGATCATTTCACTTTCACTGTGCAATGAGCCTTCTCTATTAAAGTGTGGTGTATTCACCTGCATTCCTATAAAGCCATACAAGTGAAAAGACCAGATGGCCGAGTTGAATTGTGTAAAAATACTAAAATAAATCCATATATTTGCAGTCTGTTAGAGACATTTCTGCCATATCAAATACGCATACACCTGTAGGTGTACAGGTGTGCCAGTCACCCTGACAGCTGGTGTCATGCACCTGTATACTAGTAATTTATCTTGTCTAGACTAAGTCACAACTGCTATCCAAGTTCTCCTGAAGTATAGCTTTTACCATAGTCTTTAAATGCCAACCTCTTGTTACCCGTCCAGTGACAGTCAGAGTGGAGCGAGGACCGGTTATCTGGGCCTTATAGAGAAGGTGGGGGGTTGATACACTCCCAAATGGTCATCAAGATGCACACATGCAGCACTGGCGACTAGACTCGCCAAAGCTGCATTCATACATTTTGGCGATGAGGACATAATGCATACAATATGCCCTTTTATCAGTAGGACATCTTAAGATATTCCTTTGTAAGCAACGTCTGGCCAACCACATGGAAATTATGCACAGCATCTGAGTTACAAACATAGTCTTCATTGCTTAAAAACACATCGCGGCGTGCCTTCGTAAGCTTTCACTCAGAGGATCAGACTTCATCGTCCAAAGTGCTGTTCGCTGTAATCTCCCCAATTCCCAGTCTCTCCTCGGTATTGCAAATTTAACTACTGCCAGATGGCAATAACTTAATCAATTGTGTCTTGGGGATTTCGGGACAACAGCCTCTGTAGGTTTCCAGTACTCATTGCATATTCATAGGCCATACGGAACGAATATCATTACAAGGATTAATATCCGTAGGGTTCCTTTCTGCTGTCAAATAATGCAGGATTCACATGGGAGTTTTACCTCAGAGAAGTAAGCCCAAAAGAGAAGTAATGTGGGAAAGGTTTTCTAAGAATCCGCTTTTTCAAAGTTATATGAAAAAGGCTATGTGGGTGTGCCATTTAGTGATTGTAGAAATCATAGTAGCGATGTAGTTATTTAAGTACTAACTGCTCAACCGTCCTGTCAACCTTAGAGTATTCATAATATTATATATATCAAATTAAACTCGAGGCTTTTTCAGCTTGAGATTACTTTGCCTTTTCTTATAGGTATGATAATGGTGGAAATTGATTAGACTTTATTTATTCTAAAAGCTCCCGACCGAAATTAAAACTCTTCATTGTCTTAAAAAATCAATTTGTAAGACTTAGCCCCAAACTAATATGGATGTACTATATCAGATGTTTTGCATTGAAGTGGTGAAGGCTTTGCATTAAAATGGTGAAGGTGAAACGCAACCAGCGCCAACTACATAAAGCATTTGGCAATATGCACTGGGATCACATTTCTGAGAATGTACCTTGAGAACATCTGATTACCTAGACAGATTAATATAAGTACAGGGACACTGAAACATACCTCCAAGAAGTCTGTTTGTAGTCGGTAATGTAATATCTGGGACCGCTTTACCTACAGCTAATAACCCCGGCGATGTACTTATTGACGCCAAGCCGTGTCTGATGATATCAACAGCACTTATGACTCTTGGCACATGTTCTATATCAATCATATTGCCTTAGCCTTTATACATTGTCAGTGTTGCCATAATTATATCTACCTTGTTCTTGATACTTGGTACTGTAGAGGTAATAGATATGATACTAATTTATATCCCTGTCCACAGAAGAAATTTATTAATGATATTCATATGTAATATAGGGTAGACACTGACCACGTCACTGAGAAGTAAATTCTCTGGAGAATCTTACAGGAGAAAACATAGAAAATACACATGTGCATAGCAACAGTTAAGTAAGCTCAAACTGTAACCACTACATATATATATATGAGTCTCTAGGACAGTGCTTAAGCTAAGACCACCCATACACATGATAAGCAGCTCATAGAACGGGATGAGCTACTCCCATCCCACTCACCCCTCACCGTACCCCTGAAGGCTTCTGTGGAGATTAAACCTCCCTTTGAGGCTGACTTCAATACCCTGCATACACAGCCATAAATCAGGCTGTAAAGAAACCTCACCACCTTCCACCCAGCAGGCACCCCCACCACCTCCCTCTCTGATTGAAGCCACTGCCACTTTGCATCCCTCCTCCCTATTTCTCTTCCATTTCTTCACATACATGCACTTCTAACATGGTTTAGCTACCCGGTACCGTCCAGAATTAGAACGGTACTTTAATAATAAGCATTATTATTGAGCAGAAAGGATGATCTTCGCGCACCCATGTGGGCCATCGTTTCTGCGTGGCTGCTCACATTTTCTTCCCCATTATATTCCCCCAACCACCAACAATGCCTCCTTCCATTGATTCCTGCCCAAATCGACGGCGGGACAAATGTTTTGTGTGGGATGGACGGTTGGGCGCATAAGGAGTGGTGGCGTACAAATTGATTGGCATTGTGTGGGAGTGGCAGCGGCGTGTTGACAGATCGCCCTTGGTATTGTGCCGATCAATGCCAGCCAGACGGGGATCAATCGGCGGGAACCTCCTCCATGCCCTCACAGCCCCCTCCTCCTCCAGGGGTTGGGGCTGCTTAGTGCAGCGTTGCACCCCTTAAGGCGCTGTGCACGGGAGCAAGGGCCTGGTCGGGGGTCTGTTATGGTATAAGCGCTGCCATCTTGAATGAAATGGTGGCATTTAATCTACCAAGCTGGACCCGACCCTCTTGTAGATCATAGATGGCTGCAGAGATTATCATAATGGCGTCCCAACATTAGGCCGCCACAGGCTGGTGTGGCTTTGGCGTTAGGGAGTGGAGGGGATTTATATGGGAGAGGGTCCAGGATGGGGAGAGGAGGGGAGGTGATATGAGAAGTCAGGCACGGTGCCCCAGACGCCCACGTGAAGGCCATACAAGCTCCATAGTTATAATGGAAAAAGTTGTAGTCAGCGTCTTATAACATAGAGGTGGTTACTGCGTGCTTTATGATGTGTTGGTTTCTCGGGCCCGACTTCAGCGCTGCGGTACTAGTAGAAGTGGCAGACAGGAGAACTGCCTTCTAGATCTTCGCCATTCTCCTGGTAGACTACTAGACTACATCCTCCCTGTCTTGTCACTTCTGGTGGTGGCAGGCCACACAGAAGGAGCATGAGCTTAACCCGAACTGTTCTGTAGAACAAGAACAGTCATTGCAGTGGTTTGGCTTCCACGCCCAGGGCCATAACTTAAAGCCCCACGCCTTCAAGGTAACCTTCCCGATTAGCAGTCGGAAGCCACCCCAGAAGCCACATTGTCAATAGCGCCCTGACAATGTTAAGCATACTAATGGAGCGGTCGTATATTATAACACACCCATGTGCCGAATTCAATCACTTACCCTTATAGACAAAGACCCATTTCCCTTACATCCACGGGTTAAAGCTCAATAGTCAGCAGTCATAGCTTCACTCAGTATAGGCGATATTCAAAAGGAAAAAAATCGACACAAACGTTTCTTTTCAACACAGATAATTCCATGCCATCAAACTACAAAGCACAACTTAATGCAGACACAAGCGGAATTAAGCAGTTCAAGGGAAAAAAGAGAAGTTGATGGAAACACAGGTAAACTCTACAGGCACCATCCACTATAAAAGTAGGCGTTGTATTGACGCCCTTTGCCTTGATCAGCGCCTGCTACCCCCTCCTCTCAGCGGACTCCTCCAGGGCCCACCCACGCGTCCCACGCCAGCCCTTCTCACTGCCTTTCAACCCTCTCATTCACACCTCCAGTTCTCCTGGTGCCTGATATGAATGTTGAGGCTTTGGGATTAGTCTTAACCCTCTCAGGGTGGCATAGTGCTTCAATGGCGTTGTGCCCTTTGGTAATCATGATGCATTTATACACCATGCCGACTCTTTAGGTGTGTATCAACCTCGTATGGTCGGCATCGTACATGGCTGAAGCACTGGCGAGTTACTCGCCAGGACAGAACTGCAGCCATGTATCATGACGACAAAGGGCATATAGCGCATGCACAATAAAGCGAAATGCGGCCCTTAAAGAGCTAAGAAGAAAAAGGACCCCACGGGAATAGGGTAGCAGTGAATGTGGTTGTAGATGTGCTGAAAGCTCTGACTCAGCTGAATCCTGCTGCTTTTGAGAAGTCAGCTGATGGATTAATTTGTAAGAGGGGACTGCCAGAAGTCGCCACGGTCTGAGTGAGTGTGAGGCGAGCAATAGATCGACCAGCTCAGGCGCTCGTGTGAAAGGCTTGAGGTATTGCTGGAGGTCCGGTCGGCGAGCAGAGGAAGATTACTTTATATGTGTTGGTGTTTCTGAGATGGGTGGGTAATATATTTAGGGATATAGAGGTTTGCAAAAAAAAAGTTAGAGCAGTTGGCATTGGATGTTTTGACTAATATCGAAACGACCACCCTGTCAAAGTCAGCATATTATCCACTCTATCTGTATAGCATATACACATACGTATAAAGTTAGTTTATAGGGACAATGGATTTAAGATCAACCGGCCATAGTGCAGTTAGATTCTGGTCTTTTTCACACTTTCTGCTGCTTGTACTCTCTTCATAGCTGTCTCCAACACTCAATGCCTTATAAGAAGTCTCCAAATGTCCATCTATAGTTACTCTGATATACAGCTATTACAGACATGCTGTGTATATTGTTAACTGTTTATATGTGAATCTAGGACATGACCACCAGTCTACTGTGCATAACATGTTTTCATCTTATGAAAACTGTAGTGAGAATCGTGACTTAGAATGAATAAAAAATCTTACAATCTCACAATCCATTGCATGAATTCATGACTCAGCTGCAGTACTGTATTGGGGACATGAGCCTTAAATGTCAGAGTGAACCGTGCAGACAGACGCCCCCATTTGAGGACCTAAAAGGCAAAGAGGCTGACTAAGAAAGGTAATGCGTTTGACTTGGAGGAGTTACTCTTTGAAAAGCAACTTAGATGCAGCACTTAGTGCTTGAAAGGCAAAGATAACTTTGACTTCAGGGCATGTGCAGGAGGTGGGCTCTTAGGGTCTGGGTAGGCAGGGGGTGCTAAAGACTGCAAGTAGATGTTAAGGACCTGTTGGAAGCCACCCCCGAAGCCACCTTAAAAGCTGCTGGTAGAAAGACGGCGGGAGGTATTTAGAAGGTAATGTGACTTACTTAATTTCTTATCTTCATTGGAGAAGCTTATATTTCCTCAGGGAATAATCTGACGTTGAGTCTAGCTAGCTAATGTGTGTTTATCAAAACTGTAATATTTATGGGAGAAGAAGGTAAGTAATCATAGAAGATAATTATGAGCAATGGGATTAAGTATTTATGTTCTTATTTAAGATATTGTTTGTGGCAATGTAAGCTCTCAGATGAGTGTTTAAGTAATTAGCATTCACATAATCCTTTCCTATTGCAGTGATTTCTTCATTGTAATCACAGAAATCCATGATATTCCTAAATGAAGAAGGAAGACCCTTGTCACAAAGACTTTTGCCTACCCCATACTCTGTACGGTGTGACGACTCTCTATATACCAGGGTACACATGGGTCTGGAAAGGTCGTGAGTGAATATTGGTCAGCAGTGCCATGACTAAAGATTGGTCAAGCAATCTTATGAAGAATTTGCAGCGGTTCAGGGAAAGTCAGGGAAAATGAAAAACAAACGAATTAATATTTTTTTAAATCCACCAAGAGTGTGGAGTAAAGCTCGTCAAATTGAAAAACTCTCAATGGTCAGTTTTGTTCAGTTTCAATCTGAATTTTAATGGAAACACTCTGTAATGGCTATGTGATGTGATGGGACTTTATTGGTCGCCTAGACTACTGGCATACATACTGGATAGGGGTTGTGCTAGAGTTGCTCGAGTAGCTCAGTATGAGTTTCTATGGCCTTGATCACAACACACTGATCTCAGCAGACAGCTCAGGTCGCATCCTGACCTTGTCCTTGGGGGAACAGGACCCTGAGGACAAGGCCTTAACCCAAGATGACCAAACCATGCCATTGTCATATTCCCTATGATTATCATCTATATTTGGAAATTTGGAATATAATAGTTTCAGATGGTACGGGTCTGTGTGATTGTATGATATTGAATTAAACCTTCATACTGGAGTAAAATGGCAGAATAAAATGGCATATCAAGTATAGGCATATGACTTCATTATAATCCTATATGTGGCTTAGAATATGGCGTACATATAGCACTAGCTCTTTCTAGTTATGGATGTTAGTATGGTAGTATATGCGCAGATCTCGAGGTGGAAAGCCTCGAGGCCAGAACCAAATATCACTGAGATAGTAGTACGACTGCCTTAAATATGTACCTCAAATTCAAATGTTACTAGATATGTTTTCAGGGATCTGTATCATAACTGAAGCCGTGTAAGATACTCTTTAGTTCTTTGGTAAAGGAATGTATATTTGGGATGAGGTTATCAGAATGGTATATTGCCATCTCAGTATAGGTAACAGCAAATCGAAGGCATTAATAACCTAGCCAGTGGTGATGATCTATATATATATATATGTATACACCAGGAAACTAGAAAGAAACGGAGTAAGGCAAGGTTTAAAGTTAGGAACTACAGGAACAAGACTGGCCATCTTACCAGGACAGCTGCCCCGGGCTGCCCTGACCGGTGACACGAAGCAGGCGGCAGCGATGGATCGTCCTCCAGGGGACCACAGCGGAGGGGGCTGTGGGTGTGGGGAGGCTGGTGAGAGGGAGGGGGTAGGGCAGGCTGGAGGGAGGGAGGGGGTGCAGGAGGGATGTCCTGCGCGTCTGACCGTGCAATGGAGATGTTGCGGCTGCCGTGTTGGGCCGCAAGTAGGCGGACTGGAGGATTGTGGGATCAGCAGCGGCAGGATGCCTCATCAGACGGGTGCCAGAGGTTGCAGCCCTCAGCCCCTACCCCAAACCCCTCCAGTACCTCCAGGGTATAGAGCTGCGGCTTAAGGCAATGGGCGATGGGTTCAAGGCGTGATCAGCCGCCGAGAGGGGGTGAGAGGGGGAGTGGTAGGGGTAGGGCAGGACGAAGGGGGAGGAGGTAGATGAGGAGGGAGCACCGAAGGGGGAAGGTTAGGAGGTAGGATTAGGACAGGCTGGAGTGGCGGCGATAGCAGATGGCTGTACAGGAGGTGGTAGATTTAAAGCATAAAGTAGGTTCACGGTGGGAAGGGTCTTATCAGACGGTGGCTGGATGGAGGGTATGGACACTAACGTGAGGAACCGAGGGTTATTTGAAATGAGAAAAACGTCCTAGCCACTTAAAAAGGCATGTGGTCTAATATATTATATGTTAGAACTTGGGACAGATTCCTCTCCACTTTGAAAAGAGTATGTGCCTAATCTCAAAATGTCAGTTAGTGTTGTAAAAGAAACCTTTTAAGAATGTAACCAGAAATTTCAATTTTAAGTTGAAGAAGATTCCCCTCAAATTATTTCCTGTGGAGGATTGTAGGGAGGAAGGTGCATATTAGGTAAGGTGGGGTATAATCAGGCATCTTTGCTAAGGATGTGAGGATAGATATGATGGGGAGGGGGGGGGAGGGCTCTAAGCTGCCCAGTATTTGGCATCAGCTGCCCAATATTTAGCCTGAATTGCTCCATGTCAAGAGGAGTGCATGCAATGAGGACGAGGAGGGGTAGATGAGTTGTACTAGTTTTTGGATAAGGAGGTGGGCGGCCAATCGATGGCACTGGTCAAGTGTGGCTGGGCATGTAGGGTGCGGGGACAGAGTGGTTGGTGGGGGGGGGGGGGTCAGGAGAGCAGGAGGAGGTGGAGTGGGGATGATTGGTGAGTGGGGTTGGAATAGATTGGGCACCTCTAGTTCGGTTTAACCCTTTCAGAACGCTATGATGATGCATGCCTATGGCATCATGACGTACCAATGCAGCGCCTGTGAGTAACACGCCATGCACTGGTGCATCATGCATCAACCATGCACAGTCGTCATGAAGACCGGCGAGTTACTCACTAGTACTGCATCCATACACTATACCGGCACAGAGTATTGTGTATTAGAACACTAAGCTACCATTAAAGGGTTAATTGTGTGTGGGTAAGGGATGGTTGGGGGAGGAGGTCAGCAGTAAGAACATGCCATGGGGTTTTGGTTTTAGCAAGGACAACACGGAGCTTAGGAGCAAAGCAATGCTTTAGAAAACTGCGTGAGGATACCCGCTTTTATCAACTGCCAGCATACAAGTGTAGTAGCGAATGAGCCTAAATAAATAACACTGTAAAGGAGAATAAACCCTGGTATCTAGAGTGATTCAGATCATGTGTTGGTATGTTGGGCACATGTCATTTGGCATTTGTGTGTTGGGGGAAATTGCACTGGGCTGATGGATTTCTAGATGCACCACTAAAATCGTGCAATATGCCCACATGTGCAATCATCGTGGTCAGCCCACCTCCCATGAGGGCCTTGGACTATATTGCAGTCAGTTTATAAAACATACCGTAGCATGTTTTTTTGTTGTAGTTGGTGAACGGTATGGGGTGTAGAGAAAGAGGGAGTGGTTGACATCCGATCGCCTTAGCCCTAAAAGGTTGGTCTGCTCGATAAACGGCTTGTAGGCAATAGTGCGTTCAATCCTAATTCAGCGAAGACACCAGTTAATAGTCAGAAATATGTTGGTGCACTTTGCCCTTATGGAAAACCCTGTCAATGGAGGAACAGTTGACCCAGCCCCGTTTATTCATTTACACTTTCCACCATCGGGGCTACAATGGGCCAATTTATTAATGATCCGACTTTCTTAATGAACTACCTGAGTCTCTGGCCGATCAGATTAGGTCACATAGTACTGAAAATGAAAAAGGCAGAACCCGAAGAATGCTTACCGTTGCAACTGGTGGTAAGGAGTCCCTATAGACTGTACCCTCATTGGCCGTCTGGGACTGCAGTTGAGATTCTCAAAACTATGAACTACACTATTCTCTATAGTAGGCAATGTAGGAGCTTGAACCGGTGATCAAACACTCATCTCAGCATGATGAATTCATTCTTCTAGCCATACTTTTTTTGTTTACTATTGTAGCAGTAAAAACAGGTCTAAAGTATTAATACTGGGTAGGGTCGAAAACATCGGACCAGTGAAATCAATTAGAAGTGCTCGTTGGCTGTTTGGTGGGGCTGAATCTAAGCCTATACCTACTACGTTACGTCATGTCAGGTCAGTCCGCCTAACCCTTTAATGGACGGCATGTGAGCATAGTGAGTTATTGTCCTATGTCCTTTCCTAGTGGGTACACAGACTAGCTGTACATTGGATCAATATTGGGGACGTTGATCAACCAGGTATCAATGTTGATTCACTGATAGTTAGATAACGACTAGGTTGTCGTCATGAATATGTGTCTACTCACCGTTCCTGCATTCATACCCCCTATCAACCCTATCAGGACGTTGCCAATTGTTAAAGCACTATGGGACCCCTAAAATACACTTAAGGACACCACCAATTGTTAAAGCACTGTGAGACCCTTAAAGGACACACTTAAGGACATCAGCAATGCCCTTTGATATGGAGACGTGCAGCCCTTATAGTAGACACCATATAGCACCCGGAGGCCTCCCTCAGAGGTCGGCTCTGCAAGTTGATCTGATCGGTTTACTTGCTCTGAGCTGCTCGTGTGGCATACAGGCAGGCACGACCCGAGCAACTCACCACGCCTGGGGCGAGGTGGGGAGGGTGGGGCACCTGGTGCGAAGACAGGGAGACAGGCAGGAGGTCATAGGAGACTAATCCTAATGTTAATCCTTATACGACCTGAGCTTCATGACCCTTGCTGGGAAGACATCCGATTCTTGACTAATTTGCAGAGCCAGCAGTTTCCCTTCTTTTGGTTGAATTCCCATTTTACTCTAGGGGGAGGGGATTTTTACATATATTTATATTTACAGTTTGATTTCGATTTTCTCCAGGATTGACCAAAATCATTAAGTTTCCTGCTACAGACCTCTGTCTGGTTGCTGCCCTTGTGACGTGAGCAGCAGTTCCTGATGCCAGGGCTTACTCAGCGGAACTTTAGCGAGACAGACAGGGAGGTTTATGCTTAGGGAAATCCTTAACTTGAAATACTAATGTGTGTGACCATTTCTTGTGAGGACAACGGTCATGACCTGTTCCCTAAAGAAGTCTTAATTTTTGACAAGCTGTCCTTGGACGGAATCGTATTAGCTTTCCCCATAAAGGCTCATGTTTGTGGCCTGTCCTTTTAAAGGTTTTCTAGTAGGCATACCCAACCTATTGACACCAGTAAACCCTGAGGCGTGGCGCACCACCTGAAGGGTGGGCAAATATAGAGGCACCAGAACACAGAGAGAAGAAACAGCGTCAAAAGGGAGTCCAGGTTGCCTCCAGAATGACTCCCCTCTTTTGGGGAGCCCAGGTCATCTAAGGGAGCCTAGGTGACTCCCTGGCTGACCTAAGGGAGTCACCTGAGGGGGTCATATGACCAAGAGAGCTATATGACTCCCCCAGGTGACTCCCTTAGCTGCTTAGGTCAACCAGAGAGGCGCCTAGGCTCTCTTATGCAGCCTGGGCTCCCCTAGAGAGAGGAGTCATTCTGGAGGCAACCTGGACTCCCTTTTGACGCTGTTTCTTTTCTCTGTGCAATCTTCAAAAAGAACTCAGCGGTGACTGCTGCTTAAACGTCACATAATTTCGTACCAGTACACGCAACAACCCACGCACTAATCCATGTCTTATTACTATTTACCAATTCAATTCAATTTACACTTATTCCTCAAAAGGCTGCTTCGTGACCCGTCCTGAAAGGTTTTCATGTTCAAAATGGGTTTCTTGACAGATGTTCACACACTGATAATAATGGACCTGGAAATGTTAGTCACTACGGACTACATTTCTATAGTCACATGAATGTAGCAAAAACGACTATACCAAGTTAGTCACCTATGTCTATAGTAAGTTAGTCATATAGTCAACCTATAGTCAGCCATTAAATCGGCTGATTTGGGCTATATAGTAAAGTGACTATGAATTTAATGGTTTCATGGTCTAAAGTAGTCACAATGACTAATAGATATAGTCAATCATGAGAAATAAGGGAAACCTAAGTACTGAAGGCAGGTCAAGGTTCAGCAGGGTAGACATGGCTAGGAAAAGGCAGGGCAGGGGACAGGCTAGTAGGATAGGATAGGGCAGGGCAGGGACAGGCTAGAATGAGGCAGGACAGGGGACAGGCTAAATAAGGCAGGCCAGGGGACAAGCTAGGATAAGGCAAGGCAGGGGACAGGCTAGGATAACGACAGAGCAGGTGACAGGCCAGGATAAGGCAGGCCAGGGGACAAGCTAGGATAAGGCAGGGCGGGGGACAGGCTAGGATGAGGCTGGGCAGGGAACAGGCTAGGATAGGGAAGGGCGGGGGACAAGCTAGGATAAGGCAGGACAGGGGACAAGCTAGGATAAGGCAGGGCAGGGACAGGCTAGTAGGAGAGGGCAGGGCAGGGCAGGGACAGGCTAGGATGAGGCAGGGCAGGGAACAGGCTAAATAAGGCAGGCCAGGGGACAAGCTAGGGTAAGGCAAGGCAGGGGACAGGCTAGGATAACGGCAGAGCAGGTGGCAGGCCAGGGTAAGGCAGGCCAGGGGACAAGCTAGGATAAGGCAGGGCAGGCTAGGATAACGGCAGAGCAGGTGGCAGGCCAGGATAAGGCAGGCCAGGGGACAGGCTAAATAAGGCAGGCCAGGGGACAAGCTAGGGTAAGGCAAGGCAGGGGACAGGCTAGGATAACGGCAGAGCAGGTGGCAGGCCAGGATAAGGCAGGCCAGGGGACAAGCTAGGATAAGGCAGGGCAGGGGCCAGGCTAGTAGGATAGGGCAGGGCAGGGACAGGCTAGGATGAGGCAGGGCAGGGGACAGGCAAGGATAAGGCAGGGCAGGGGACAAGCTAGGATAAGGCAGGGCAGGGGACAGGCAAGGATAAGGCAGGGCAGGGGACAAGCTAGGATAAGGCAGGGCAGGTGACAGGCCAGGATAAAGCAGGGCAGGGGACAGGCTAGGATAATGCAAAGCAGATGACAGGCTAGGATAAGGCAGGGCAGGGGACAAGCTAGGTTAAGGCAGGCCAGGGGACAAGCTAGGATCAGGCAGGACAGGGGACAAGCTAGGATCAGGCAGGGCAGGGACCAGGCTAGTAGGATAGGGCAGGGCAGGGCAGGGACAGGCTAGTAGGATAGGATAGGGCAGGGGACAGGCTAAATAAGGCAGGCCAGGGGACAAGCTAAGATAAGGCAAGGCAGGGGACAGGCTAGGATAATGGCAGATCAGGTGGCAGGCCAGGATAAGGCAGGCCAGGGGACAAGCTAGGATAAGGCAGGGCAGGGGCCAGGCTAGTAGGATAGGGCAGGGCAGGGCAGAGACAGGCTAGGATGAGGCAGGGCAGGGGACAGGCAAGGATAAGGCAGGGCAGGGGACAAGCTAGGATAAGGCAGGGCAGGGGACAGGCTAGGATAAGGCAGGGCAGGGGACAAGCTAGGTTAAGGTAGGCCAGGGGACAGGCTAGGATAAGGCAAGGCAGGGGACAGGCTAGGATAAGGCAGAGCAGGTGACAGGCTAGGATAAGGCAGGGCAGGTGACAGGCAGGGCAGGGGACAAGCTAGGTTAAGGTAGGCCAGGGGACAGGCTAGGATAAGGCAAGGCAGGGGACAGGCTAGGATAAGGCAGGGCAGGTGACAGGCTAGGATAAGGCAGGGCAGGTGACAGGCTAGGATAAGGCAGGGCAAGTGACAGCCAGGATAAAGCAGGGCAGGGACAGTCTAGGATAAGGCAGGGCAGGAGACATGCTAGGATAGGGCAGGGGACAGGCTAGGATAAGGCAAGGCAGGGGACAGGCTAGGATAACGGCAGAGCAGGTGGCAGGCCAGGATAAGGCAGGCCAGGGGACAAGCTAGGATAAGGCAGGGCAGGGGCCAGGCTAGTAGGATAGGGCAGGGCAGGGACAGGCTAGGATGAGGCAGGGCAGGGGACAGGCAAGGATAAGGCAGGGCAGGGGACAAGCTAGGATAAGGCAGGGCAGGGGACAGGCAAGGATAAGGCAGGGCAGGGGACAAGCTAGGATAAGGCAGGGCAGGTGACAGGCCAGGATAAAGCAGGGCAGGGGACAGGCTAGGATAAGGCAAAGGAGATGACAGGCTAGGATAAGGCAGGGCAGGGGACAAGCTAGGTTAAGGCAGGCCAGGGGACAAGCTAGGATCAGGCAGGACAGGGGACAAGGTAGGATGAGGCAGGGCAGGGGCCAGGCTAGTAGGATAGGGCAGGGCAGGGACATGCTAGGATGAGGCAGGGCAGGGGACAGGCTAAATAAGGCAGGCCAGGGGACAAGCTAGGATAAGGCAAGGCAGGGGACAGGCTAGGATAATGGCAGAGCAGGTGGCAGGCCAGGATAAGGCAGGCCAGGGGACAAGCTAGGATAAGGCAGGGCAGGGGACAAGCTAGGATAAGGCAGGGCAGGGGCCAGGCTAGTAGGATAGGGCAGGGCAGGGCAGGGACAGGCTAGGATGAGGCAGGGCAGGGGACAGGCAAGGATAAGGCAGGGCAGGGGACAAGCTAGGATAAGGCAGGGCAGGGGACAGGCTAGGATAAGGCAGGGCAGGGGACAAGCTAGGTTAAGGTAGGCCAGGGGACAGGCTAGGATAAGGCAAGGCAGGGGACAGGCTAGGATAAGGCAGAGCAGGTGACAGGCTAGGATAAGGCAGGGCAGGTGACAGGCAGGGCAGGGGACAAGCTAGGTTAAGGTAGGCCAGGGGACAGGCTAGGATAAGGCAAGGCAGGGGACAGGCTAGGATAAGGCAGGGCAGGTGACAGGCTAGGATAAGGCAGGGCAGGTGACAGGCTAGGATAAGGCAGGGCAAGTGACAGCCAGGATAAAGCAGGGCAGGGACAGTCTAGGATAAGGCAGGGCAGGAGACATGCTAGGATAGGGCAGGGGACAGGCTAGGATAAGGCAGGGCAGGTGACAGGCTAGGACAAGGCAGGCCAGGGGACAGGCTAGGATAAGGCAGGGCAGGTGACAGGCCAGGATAAAACAGGGCAGGGACAGGCTAGGATAAGGCAGGGCAGGGGACATGCTAGGATAGGGCAGGGACAGCCTAGGATGAGGCAGGGCAGGGGACAGGCTAGGATAAGGCAGGGCAGGTGGCAGGCTAGGATAAGGAAGGCCAAGGGACAGGCTAGGATAAGGCAGGCCAGGGGACAGGCTAGGATAAGGCAGGCCAGGGGACAAGCTAGGATAAGACAGGCCAGGGGACAGGCTAGGATAAGCAGTTGACAGGCTCCTGCGTAGGCCTATTATGCTCTGTCAGTCTAGACATACACTGTTCATGTATGTCTATATGATCAAAATTGGAACAAATTACCATGATAACTCTATCAAACATGAGAACTCATGCACCCTATAACATCTTAAGTTGTCATAGTCAACTGTAACATAACATATAACAAGCAGGGATATCCATAGAACAGTGGTTTAGGAGAGGATGTGCCTACCTGAAGTCCATGGACCATTCAAATTTGAATCCTAACTGTTTCCTGTGCACACATTCCTGTGACATCATCAATTTGTGTGATCCACATATAGTCACTACTGACTATCTTTATGACTAATATGTGACTAAGTTGTATAGTCTCCTGACTACGGGGGTCAAAATATGATGGTATAGTCAGTACTGACTATAGGTTTTATTATCAGTGCAGTCCCTTTGTATAACCATTTTACGGGCCGCATATTACTGAAATGTGCTATGCCCTTGTCATAATGATACATGGGTGCAGTCCTGGCAAGCAGGCTGCATTCATGCATCAGGTCAACCCCCTGGGAGTGCATCATCCCTGTCGGCATAATGCTTGGATCATAACGCCAGGGCAGCATAGTGTATTAACGCAGTATGTTTCCCTTAAAAGGTTAGGCCCTATAGATATCTGGTTCATGACTCGTCCTCAGAAAACATTTGATCGTGGCTGCTCTTTAAGAAAGCTTTCTGTAAAAGATGTTAGAGCGGCATGGAAAGCGTAATTCCGCCTTTTCTTGTATCTTACAACATAATATACTGCACAGGATAAACGAGGAAACGCTGCATGCAACTGTTTCAGATTCAGATCGTGTGAGTCTTTTTCTGATGACGTGGTCGCTGCTTTGATGTCATACAGTTTTACGTAGTATTGATCAATTGAGTTCAAAATGGCCTTCAAATGTAGCTAAGAGATCTTGCCACTCTTACAAATGTCCCTACGCGCAGAGATTTGGCCAATACTGGTATATGTTATACCCTTTCACACGCAATTTCAATTATTTGTTGATAAGTTGGATTTTATTTAGGTTTCCTTTGAAACATCTCCAGAGAAACTGAGGGTTACTAACATGCCAACATACACCATTTAGAATTGCACCCAGTA
The DNA here is from genome assembly GCA_947462335.1 of Harmothoe impar. NCBI lineage: Eukaryota > Metazoa > Annelida > Polychaeta > Phyllodocida > Polynoidae > Harmothoe > Harmothoe impar. The sequence continues at coordinate 55,867,694 of OX381708.1, read as the reverse complement.
AGCCCAGGTTTATAAAATCAATAACTATTTTAGGTATGTGTAGAACTAAGCTAAAAATTACCTATAGAAATCCAGATTCAGAAGTAGATACTAGATACTAGAAGGTGTAAAATATAAGTGCTTCAGATGAAGCCAGATGAAGCCAATATCAATGACTTAATCTGAGAAAGGGAACCATTATGGAGTACGCGCGAAGGTCCCTGTTCGCATAGCAGATTTGACATTTTGTGAGTTAGATGAGATAAGCAGCAGTGTAGGCCTATGTTCCTCGTCCTCATTGGTCTTATTCAGTCCGTTCTCCTTCTGGCTGAGACCATCGCCCAAGGCGGCACACAACTGTGTTGTAGTCTTTTAGTGTAAGCAATTCTCAGCTTTCCTGACGACAACTTTAAGGGCCGCATTGTGCTTTAATATACCATGTCCTTAATTGGTATGATAATATGATAAATACACATGTATCATGCCAACTCTATGGGGTGTATCAGCGCAGTATAGAGTAGCCATGCTTTCTGAATGTATCACGGGTAATAAGTTACTCGCCACCTTTGCATTCATTAATCATAACGACAACAAGGGCATAACCCATTAAAGCACAATGCGGCCCTTAACGGGATAGTCTTACTGGTACTTTCTGTGATAGCCTCCAGGGACTGTCACACCGAGTTCCCACTGGAGAAGGACACATGGTGGGTGTGTGCGTGTTGGGAGGGGGGGGGGTGGATGCAATTGCAAGTGTAGAAGGACAGTGCAACACTATTGAGGGATATAGGATGGTGTGCGATGGAACAGTGATACGATATAATGAAGGAGTGTTGAACTAATTGATTGTGGGACTTATTGGGAAGAGGGTGGGCTATAATGTGTATAGTAGAGGAACCCGTGTGGGAGCGGTGAGTGCAGGACGCATGTGCCATAAGGGCTATATGATGAGATGAGGACAGCAGGAAGGAAGAGACAGGCATAGGAGATGACGACATGGGGTAGAGCTTAGTCCAAGACGTAACCCTTTAAGGGCCGTCTGGTGTCATAATGCACGTTGTCCTATGTCACCATGATGCATGGATGCTGACTTTACTGGGCTGATACATTCCCAAAGCATCGGCAATATGCATGAATGCAGCCCCAGCGAGTAGACTAATCATGTATCATGACTATAAATGACATAGCACATTGACGCACGATGCGGACCTTAAAGGGCTATGGGAGATTGAGGGATATATGAGAGCGGCAACTACAACACAGACTGGAGGACTAGTTGTTGGACAGGTGATACAATATTGAACATCCCTAATCCAGTGCACTACACAGGATGATGTGCTCGGCACTTGCTCCTGAGTAGCCCTGTGCTCATTGATCTTCAAGACTCACGGTGTGTAATTAGTGACTAGAGTGTCGTGGTAATCAGCACCCCGCACATAGAGCAGCTCATTACACCTAGATTAGACACTCATCTCATTGAGCAGCTCACACCCTGAGCAGCTCATGGTGAGTAGGACCCAGCTTGGGTGTAGGATCTGCGAATGTGCATCCCAGCTACATTGAAGACATGAAATAGGAGACCCATTCTTGGATAAAACTCATGGTTCGCAATGGAGAGGGTCTTGCCCCCTTGCGATTAAAAGAAGAGGCCAGAAATGCCTTTAAGGAGGCAGAAATCCATTTGGAGCCAAGATCCTCTATGTGCCCTCTTCTGTCAAAACCATGTCATTGGTGTTGTATGCTTTATTGCAGACAGATACTTTGCACCTGATCTAAATTGTATTCACATTCTCTAATTCCCAACAACTATCAATATTTTCAAATATGTACATTAAAACACACATGGACCGTGATACAACACTTGAGGGGTAGATGTTACAAATGGACATGATAATTATATCAATGTTCATATGATCATGTTGAACCAATATTGAATACAGCTTGATCAACACCAACCAATTTTTAACGTTGACTCAATGGCTGCCCAGCTAACAAAAACACTTTATTTTACGTCAAAATAACGTTTTGAAATTTTATATAACGTTATGCCATAGTAGGGAGCCTTAGAGAAACGTTATATAACGTTATATAACGTCATAAAGTGTTGAATAACGTTTTTTGTTTACTGGGTGTGCCCACTAAGGTGTAAAGGCAGCATCATACCAGCTTACCCCAAATTTAGTTTCAGTAGCTTCATGATCAGCAGCGTGTACGTAATTCCCCCTGGATAGGATTATAAACTGGGACGAGATCATTATCCAAGGATTGGGTTTACTTTAAGTCGGATTATGTATGGTAATATTCCCACCCCTGTACATCCAGATTATGGTGGATTCGATCACTGCTATCTCCTATAACCAACTTACTTTAGGCTGGTTGATATCACAAGTATGTGTCCTCTGCTGCTTAAAGTGTCGGGCATGTGCCCAATACAAAGGTGTGCCACGGCTTGAACATATATCTCTATTTTCTTGCACCCCCCCCAAAAAAAACCCCACAAAAACATGGCAAACTTCAAAGTGTTCTACCCCTTCAACTTGCTGTCGAGAATTGAAGCATCCGTCTGAAGGTTTCACTAGCCTATAACTATAACAGAGCAGAAAACCCTCAAGGTAATATTACATTTTATTGTCATGATGAACCAACGCATTGGTACTGCTTTGGTACATCATGCCGACATTCGGGAGTGTGTTTTACCGAAAGGGTCGGCATGATGCACGAATGCAGGGTTGTATTTATGCATCATGAAGACAAAGGGCATGGTGTATAACACAGTACTAAATCCCAATGCTGTCTTGAAAGTCACGGCTGAGATATAAAGACTTGAGGCCCGGTCCTGACTCCATGCCGACTCTTAATGGTGGGGCAGCAACATGTGAGACTTTAAAGGCTTAACGCTTATACTGTTCAGGTGTCGCCCACAATACAACCCCTACCCCTTTACACGGGGTATATTGACATTGACGTCTCAATCTTGACAACGTCAAGATCCGTCTGGGAGATAAATGTGTGCGGGCCACAAGGCAAACATTAGACCCACACAACTGTAAGAGTTCTAAATTGCTTTTTCTGTGCAGTGACAAATACCTTAAGATGACATGGCAGTGTCCATTAATGCCCGTATAGGGGACACTAAAAGGCCTCAAGTTGTCGGCGTTGTTGTGTTTGAAGTGTATGAAAGGTTTGATCTGGGACTGTTGAAGTGTTTACCAATGAACTCTTATTAGCCTCTTGTCTTTAATACACTCCCCAGAAACGTCTCCGGCACTCTGGTAAAGGACTAATAAATCATTAATGGACTAAGTGAAACACGACAGGGCCGTTTCAGTGCAATTTAATAAAGATTCATGGTATATTATCTCTATCATCGATATACTAGATTTAGTTCATATAAAAAGAACTTGAAATGGAATGCGGATGTCATGAAAATGAGGCACTCATAGGAAGTGACGATTGGGCATTCAGAGCGTCTACACACATCCAGTTTTCAATGGGAAAAAATCAATGTCCTATACTACTTCTTCATTGATTTATCTCTTCATCTTTCATTTTCTTCCCCATAGGAGTCTCTGTCTTACCCACAGTGCACTGTGAGAGTCAGCTTAATCAGATAATAGCCTTATCGCCCGCTACAAATGAGAATGACAGTTTCCGTTCTAAATTGTGTGTCTTACCGAGACGTTGCTATCTAAGAAAATGTCCATTCTACTGCATGGCAGAGACTGAAGGGGAACGTGTACGATGCATTCTGGAGTCTTGTTAGGGTATAGGGGCCTGTACCTTATGCCATATTAATGTAAACCTGGTTGGCTTACAGATTCGTATACAGAGATACGTGGTTGTTGTTCACTACAAGAGTATTGTGGCCTGTTACAAGGGAACTAGGCGCCATCTTGCTAGAAGCAGACGACAATGTGTAAAGATGGTTCGCTGGTGCCGCCGTTTACTGTGCTATTGGTGTGCGTCAGACCGCGTATAATGTGCCCAGTGACGTTATGGCAGGGTGTGACTGTTACCTCTGGGGTGACAATTGGAGGACGTGACAGGAAGATATGTGACTGACTAAAAGCGGTATACATAATGGCAGCTTAATAATACTGCCAGGGGGCTTCAGGAAACTATAGCAGATCGTGAGAAGAATTCTGTAGATGACTGTTATATAGCCCATAAGCCGTAGCGTATAAACGCATGTATACCTGTGTATTGGGCGCCAGCCTTATAAAGTAGGAGCCCCTTAATTATAACTGGTGAGGGACACATATTCTGAGGTATAGATAATGTGTTACATATACTACCTGTACCATTACTTGTAATTATAGAATCGTTTTGCTGAGCCAATTGCGCTAAAGCAAGCAGCTTCTGGGGTAGATTTGACAACATCGTACTCTACTACTCATAAAAACACAAGAGGGAAACTCAGCACACTTGCATCTTGGCCATGAAGGAGCACCCCCTTTTTAATAGACTATGATGGAATGTCCCATGGTCATGGATGTCTCATGTGTGACCCTGTATCTGACCTCTGTTTAATACGCTACCCTGACGTCACTTCCTGTTGTGGAGACAGGGCAGTTCCGCAGTGAAGAAGGTGCCGTGAAGTGATTGGTTCTTAACCTAGAACGGCAGACGACAACCCTTCTGTCTTAATTATCCTTGTGCTTGTCTCCGGTCTGTGGGCTCAGTTCTTTACATTCACCTTACAACACTCTACTACCTGCTGCGAACCAGCGGAAATCATCATTGTCCTTTAGTAACTCCCTATTGTAAGAGTTCCATGGTCCTCTGTGGAGTTGACGCCCTTGCAAGTTAATACTGTTTAGTTTTAATGCCCATACTGTAAAAGTAGTAGGCGGGTATAAGAGGTGCAATTAGACGTACTATAATCAGACTTAAAATAGATTAAGTATGAATATAATGGGATAAACTGATCCATCCACAATGGTCATGCCGTGAGTAAGCTGTAACTGTGCAAGTCACATGCATCCACCCCTTATTAGAGATAATCATCTATAGGCTATGAATAATATTCACACGGGCATCTGTAGCAATAAACTACCATGACGTCGTAAAAAGCCTCCAGGGTTCCCAGAAGTTTCCTGTATATAAGACTGTGGTTACTGTTGGGGGTTAATCAAGCAATATACATCCGAAAGATGGATCAATATGAAAACTTTGAAGTGTTTTCTCATCTGTGTAAATCGACTTGACACTTCCCAATAGGTTATCTCTCTCAGTCCGTGAACCTCGTGTGTTGATGGGGGATGGGGGTGGAGGTGCAACGTCAGTAGATTGCAAACTTTCTTTTGCCAATGCCTCTTTTAAATTATTCTTATGGTGACAAGCTCTCAGTCATAATAAATTATATCCCTGTCTAATAATATTATGATGATAATCAGAATTATGAAATATGCGCTAACATATCTACATATTTATATATGCTTTGTAGGATTATACCATGTATAACAATAGCACAGTTGGGGAAAGAGGAAAGTGTCCTTTTATATTATACACGTGAATCATAGCCTGGCCTACTTGCTAATATTCACGTATAAAGATTGTATAACACCAGAAAGTTGCCACAAGCCCCTGGCAAACCATTTCCCCACCGGCCACATGAAAAATGAACGACTTACACGAGCATCCTGCGAAAAGAAACACCTCCCGACAACAACAAAGTATTCAGCCTGAACGAAACTGAGCCCTGGGGCACCCCCACCCCCCTCCACCACCATCTCCCCTTCCATCTCCTCACTTCCTCCTGTGCGGCGGGAATAATACCGGTGGAAAATGCCCTGGCCACGTTTGCCGACAACAATAGCACCATGGCCCCCAGAAGGGTCATTTTTCCTGACTTGGGATGAATTGGGAGGGTAGGGGGCCTGCTATGCTATTCTGCCGCGTCGTGCGTAGGATTGTGATTCGGCCCTTTGTGCCCCCTCCCCCTGCTGTGCCCCCTTTTTTGGTGCTGTATAATCCAATGTATAAGGCATGTGGGGCCGGGGATAGGGGCCTGGCTGGAGGAGAAAATATCAATGTTCATGCACGTCAGGGGTGGGTGTGGGTGTGGGTGCTGGAGGGTAGGTATTGGGGTTGGGGTGGGTGGGGGTGAGAGGTGGGAGGGAGGGTTGTATACTAATGGGAACTTGATCCTCTACCCCTGACCAGTCGTGCCGCGTACCAGCTTCTCACCAGCGCCTCCACACGCTATACTTGGGGACAGGGGGCAGTGGGAGTATAGCCCTGTAACTGGTCACCATGTGTAGACTGTCATCTTGGCCCCCCGTGAGACATTGCTGATTTCCATAGACTATAATCACCAGTTATCCGTGAGAATGATATCATCTTTGTGAGTGAATAAGTCTTCAGGAACCAGCATTGATATCAGGAACAACTTTGGTTTCTATCTCCGCTGCCACTATCAGCATGGCACTACAGTCGACGCGTTATACCCCTATAAATCCGAGGGGCCAGGTTGGAATGCCTGCTGGTGACCTGGTGTGACAAGTATTACATTTCCTGCATTATTGCCCACGTGAATTGTGTATACATAACACATAAGATGCAAACACACGGCAGCTCCCGCTAAATTGAATATTGATGAAATGTGTGGCATTATACATCTAGATTTCAGCTTCAGCCGGTGGGCACATGGAGCAGGAGAAGAGATCCAATCTCGTGTTGGGGGTTCAGGCAAACAACTTCAAGTGGATTGCAAAGCCTATCTTACATATTGCTGCTCATTTCTTCAATGTTCCTCTAGAGGGATCCCATACAATGCTCTTCCGTGTAGAGCTTATTGAAATTAAAGTGAATTGAATTCTGTCCAGTATAAAATCTGGGTAACATTATTGGCTCTCCTCAAGAAATTCTGTTTAAAAAACCCACAAAATTTGGCATTTTATCTCAAAATAATCATAGTGTCAGTCCGATTAATCTATGCCATAAATGCCAATATCCAAGAAGGAACCCCCAAAAGCACTAAACCTACTCTCATAACATCCTACATCTCTATGTGACTTCCTATATTAATGGGATTGAAAGATTTATGTGTGTAGGCACGGTACTGTGTGATACTTAGTGCAGCCAGTCCTCATGTCGTCATGAAACCTACTGTGGACTTAGTAATTACTCCTGACCAGAGTGATGACCTCTCACATGCAGTCAGGGAGGGGGTGATCAATGTGTAGGGACTGCAGCAGGCAGATTGAGATGTAGCTATGAGGGGTCCCACCATGTGATAATAATCATCTTCATTTATTACACAATATACGATGAAGAACTAATATCACAGTTTCGTTCTGATTAGACAACTCGGAACACAACCACCCTCGTCGCTATATAGATAAGGAAATTTGAACTTAAACTTTGAAAAAGCTCATGGGAGTTAAGTACATTCCACATAATGGTAAAAGAAAGCATCTATATTGGTATCACCAAAAGCTTAGTCTAATGTCCTAAGATACCATAATACAATATAGCTTTATCATTGATAGCATCCCTTAACCTTAAGTCCAGTATCTTATTGCGAAGATCTATGCATCTAATCTCACATACACACATGACGGATAGAGGACTAGATATTAGCCTTCGTCACTTTTTAAATGAAACGATAAAGACCTTTGAGCTATCTGCAGTATCTCAGGACATATACATTATAAAAAGCCATGGCAGTAGATACGAGGGGAATCATTTTTTAAATGGGCTATAGCTTATCTAATGGGCCTACTGCTGTCCTCCTTATCAGTTGCCTATGATGTATAGTTTAGAAGTCCCCCTGTGTGATTACACCCTGCTGTTGAGTTACTATCTCTCTATATATGGAGATGTCATTTAGCCCTTTCTGGGCCATAATATTATCATAGTGTTTTAATGCATCATGCCCCCAGGGGCCCGTAGTCGTCATGATGCAGCCCCTGGCGAGTAGGAGTTGATACACTCCAAAAGGGTCGGCATGATGCATGGATGCAGCCCTGGCTAGTGGACTCTCTAGGGCTATATTCATGCATCAGGACGACAGAGGGCATAGTACTTCAAAGGACTATGCAGTTCTTAAAGGGGATAGAGTTGTTATCTCTACAGAGATGTCCCTTAAACTTCTCCCAGCATAACTCATGCAGATTAATATGGAAATCACAGACAAATGAGATTTTACGATTGAAATGTCAGGCCACCACGTTAAGATTTAATCTATTTCCTCTCCCGCTCTGCGGTTATCGGATTACAGTGAGGTAATTAGTCTTCGTAAGTCGGCTAGGTGAAGCTCAAAAATCATCGTTATGAACTTATAAGAACGTCTGCATTGGTAAGGAATTCTGAATGATAATATTATTTAAGGCATAGTTAAATCACAAGGCCTCGTGGTAAAATGAAGATAAATTTCATCTTTTTTTTTATTGCACGGTGACAATCATGCACCATTTATTAAATTATCTAATGATAGGACTACATACGCCGAGGGTACCAATGAACTCGGTGCCAACGAACTCATTGATCAAACCATACATTCACAATTCATAAGCCATCTTAAATCTAATTTAAACACTTTCACGAAAAGCGAGAGCATGTAAAATATAACTACTCTCTCTGTAAAATGTAAACATGTTTCTAATAACTATCTGAAATCATCCTGTATTATCATCAAAACAGGTATTATCCAGCATCGATGCAATATAAATCGATGAGAAAATCTGCTTTTGGTTGGACGCTGCCTGAATAATATAATACTCTGTGAATTCAATTTGAAATTATCAAATGCCAAAAGTGGCCGGCAACCATTGGAAGCAGCATAACCATGCAGTAGGCAGATGCCTGCCCTGCCTGCTGCCAGCACCCCCTGGTGGCATTGTCCACCACTAACATGGTTGAGCAGCTCCTAACCACCGCCCTACTGCTCACCATTGTCCAGGCTTGGTCAGCTGAGCAGCTCACAGGCTAGGAGTTCACCATTCATACACCAGGCGGTCTGAGCGCTTGCTGTCAACTGGAAGCATGCGGCGGCATTTTGTCGGAGATTCCAGTAGATTATTTTTTGGTTGCTGTACGCCCTAGTCAATGCTATAAGGGTTGTAGAGTGCATTATGCCCTTTATTGTCATGATGCACTGGCAAATGTTGCATTCAAACATTATGCCTACTTTACTGGGCTGATACACTCCCAAAATGGTCAGTATGATGCATTCATCAATGTAGCCCTTGCGAGTTACAAGCCACAAGGCTATATGCCTGCAAACTTTACAATGTCACGGTTTATATCAATTTATCATTAAGCTGGATGACCTCTGATACCTTAAAGACACTTGGGTCAACCTCATTCCAGCATACATGGACGTGACTTTATAACATTGCTGTTCAAATAATAGTTTTAAATTGTACATGGTTTCCTGCAATATGGGGCAGGTATTCACCAGGGCCTTCTCTATTTGGGGACGTTGACTAGGGACTGAAGTGATGAGCTCCCACAAGGGTAGAGACAGACCCTCTACCAACACCTGTACATGCAAGCAATCTCCAAGCAGATCAGGTTAACTCAGTATCTACCTAATATGTGTCTATCATTATGTGTTTGTGATATCCATATGCTCCAATGCACGCGTTCATACTCTGAAATGCAATAACGGCACTGCACCATGCAATTATATGTCTTCAGAGAGTTTTCTACTAACAATTTAGCATTGTCTCTATATCCATGATCATGACTCTTGTGCCATAAGTCATTTAAAAGCTGTAGACATCAAATTAGATGTTATGGTGGAGATACAATATGGGACTGCTTGGAGACTGGTCTGTTTCGAAAGAGTTGCCCACGCAGACGCAGATCCCATTTATGAAACTATCAAATTGAAATAGAAAGGATTGATTTGATATCCTCAGACAACAAAGGAATGATCCTTGTGAAGGACGTGTCTATATTGTTTATAAAGGTGAGCGGAAATGGACAAGTATCAAATTCCTGTTTTGAGTCCGGGAACCATATAGATGATGATCTACTGGAACGTGATCTGCCTATATACATAGACCCCATTATAGATACTAATATAGGGACAGACAAGAATTGCACACATCTCTGAATAGCTAGAAGGACTCATATATCAATATGCCATCCGCAGTATTGCTCTTGTACACATATATCATATACTTTGTTGGTTAAAACATATACATAGACCGTATCTAATCTCATCTATTGTGGGGATTGTGCCCAAGGACACTTTGATGCTGCTTTAGAGTATAGCAGATAAGCTGCACAGAAGGACAACTGGAATTCACCAGGTTTGAAAAGTAACAATTCCTGTCTACAACAGGAGAGATGCTGAACCTACATGATCTGGTTGGGATGGGAGATAGAACGAAGGGGATAAGATCACATCATCTACAGTATTCTACAGCTACAGTACTATAATATTATAAGGCCAAAATCTTCTGCCAGTACAATGTATATATATAGCAGACAGACTGTGTTTGGAGTAGCTGCCTGTATTTACACAGCCTTAACAAATAGTGAGCAACATTGAACAGGTGAGAGAGCTGCTCCTGTAACCTGCCTTATACATACACCCACCTAGTCTGAGGTGCTACAGGTGAGTGAGCTGCTCCTGTAATCAGCCGCATACACCCGCCAACCCAGCTAACAAAAAAACGTTATTTTACGCCCAAACAACGTTATAAAATTTCATATTACGTTATGCCATAGTAAGGAGCCTTAGAGAAACGTTATTTAACGTTATATAACGTTATAAAATGTTGTATAATGTTTTTTGTTTACTGGGAAGTCTGAGGTCCTACAGGTGAGGGAGCTGCTCCTGTACCCAGCCTTATACAGACACCCACCTAGTCTGAGGTCCTACAGGTGAGTGAACTGCTCCTGTAACCTGCCTTATACATACACCCACCTAGTCTGAGGTCCTACAGGTGAGGGAGCTGCTCCTGTACCCAGCCTTATATAGACACCCACCTCGTCTGAGGTCCTACAGGTGAGGGAGCTGCTCCTGTAACCTGCCTTATACATACACCCACCTAGTCTGAGGTCCTACAGGTGAGGGAGCTGCTCCTGTAATCAGCCGTATACACCCGCCAACCCAGCTGACAAAAAAAAGTCATTTTACGTCCAGACAACGTTATAAAATTTCATATTACGTTATGCCATAGTAAGGAGCCTTAGTTATAACGTTATGAAATGTTGTATAACGTTTTTTTTTTACTGGGAAGTGTGAGGTCTTACAGGTGAGGGAGCTGCTCCTGTACCCAGCCTTATACAGACACCCACCTAGTCTAAGGTCCTACAGGTAAGGGAGCTGTAATCAGCTTTATACAGACACCCACCTAGTTCTATAGCAGGTATTTTTATCGATAAAACCAGAATAAACACGATGCAGGACATACAAAACACGAGAGGGTCACAAAAGAGGGACATTAAATTCATATATCCGGTTTCCAGTTTTCCCTTAAAATCTTTTTATTCATTTGCATACACATATTCGCTACCCCAGCTTACAGCCGTGGCACCAGGAACCTATGGTAAACTAAATCATGCCCAAATCCTCAGCCCATGTCAACTGGAATATAGACTAAATTGGATATATCAGTGTCTAAATTGTCTTAGACGTGCCAGTACTACCATGCCTAGACTGTATATTCCTGCCACGTACTACCGCAGATCCAGATAATTCGGTCTGAGTAGGAGCGACCTTCTCCTCCAATAACAAGTAAATTGATCCTTATGTAACGATTCCATGGACTCATTACTGCATTCATTGCCCATTGGGGGCGTTACCTAGCCGTGCAAGGGCCGCTAAGTGCTTTAATGTACTATACTCTTTGTCTTCGTGATGCATACATGCAACACTGGCGGGTCTACTCACAAGGGCTGGATTCATCCACTATGGCAACCCTTCAGGAGGGTATCAAACCTGTAGGGTCGGCATGATGCATGCATGAAATCCTGGTGTGTAACTCGCAAGGGCTGGATTCATGCATCATGACGATAAAGGGCACAATGCATTTAAAGCACTAACGACCTTAAAGGCTAGACAGTATAAATCACATCTGTGTGCACGGTATGCGCATGGCGTATTATGAGGTTATTTGTAATTAGGTTTTCAATTTGCCGTTGGTGGGATGGGAGGCGGTGGGGAGGTCAGTCTGGTAATACCCCGTGGGTCGTAGATCTTCATTTAGACGGCCGAATAGGACATCTAACGATGGGGTGGGCTCCTGCCTAGCCAGCTGTTTCATAAGCAATGAGAGTAAGGAAGTTATACCAAAGACACACCCAGTGGGCACAGAACATTATATAACATTGATAAATGGTTGTCAATGTTGATTCAATGGTTGATCTAATGTTGATTCAACATTGAAATGAATTTTGCGCCCACTGGGGTGGCATATAGATCCTTTATTTAGCTAAATTACTAACTGGAGCCGATTGTCATTGCATGGCCGATATAGCGACTGTGAACGCCAAGGAATCCCTTTTACTGAATAATGTGGCGGTGGGAATTCTACGTGTACCTTCAGTCGTTCTAGCATACTTGAATGTATCATGAAACAGTCCCCTGCGACTGTGCAGCGACCAGAAGCTGTTATTGCCTGGTGGGGATGTATGCAGATAATACTGTAACCTTGCCCGTCTGTCTCCGCCCTCCTGTCACCGTCACCACCTTACAGCACCGCCCAAATAGCAGTGTTTCCTTATAACATATGGTGAAACAGCCTCCCATGAAAGCAGGTCTAGGTGTTGGACCTGGAATCATGATAAGTTGCTACTGGTAGTAATGTGTGTGATACATATGGCTACACGGGCTGAGGATATTATACGTGGGTACTTTCCTGTGGTATTCTGGAAGAATATCAACTACAGTATCTATAATATTCTCGCGTATGAGCCACACCCCTAATTCTGAGAAATCGTATTATAAGCCTCAAAGTGGGTCTGATCATGGCGACTTTACCGGTGTCAAAATATCTCTAGTTCTGGATAAGCTTTTTTTTAAAATATCGGTCAGAAGGTGGCATAATGTATCCCTGTGTAATGGGATCAAAACTGTCCCCATTCTATGTCACCACCAGGGACAGATAAGCTGATAAGGGGAACAGGGACCACTCTCTTTTCCCTCTATAAGATACACCCCTTCCCACCTTCTATTTATAAGTGTATTCCCACGAACCCAGCAAAGAATATATACATTCAACTTGGGGCTCAGCCAAATCTACTTTCCCACCACTTAGGGTCTATCACTGAAGGTGTGAGCGTGAATTGCTACCACCCTCAGTGCTGGCTGCCGGCGGCGTGGTACCAGGGCATTGCCAGATAAACCCGTCATTTAGGGAAAACAGGCACTGGCCGCCATAACTATATATCGGCCGTTTTCCTGCACAGTCTCCCCAGCATTATCCCTTTAAGAACGGCATAGTGGTTTCCTATGTTATAACCCTTTGTTGTTCATGATGCATGACTGCAGCGCTGGTGAGTAAATCGCCAGTGTTGAAATCATGCATTATGCCAAGCCTAGGAGGTTAATACACCGCCGAACGATCAACATGATACACCAATACATAACGTGAAATGTTGCTTTTTTTTCATAGAACAACGTGCCATCCCTTAAGGGTTGGTGCGTTGTAAAATCTCCACTTGTGGGCCTGGGTGATGATGAGGGGGGAGGGGGGTTACATGACGTGGGTGGCGGCAACCTCCATACCGGCCTATGTTATAGAGAAGTGATTGTCGACCACAGGCAAGAGGTAGCAGAACGATGCTATAGGTGGGCGGTTAATGTCGGTTCTAACTTTATCATTACATAGACAAATCCTTTCTTTCTAGGATAACGATGCTATCGGAGCTGATGTACCACCTCCCTCCCCCTGTATGTATAAGCATAATTATCCTACCTTGTTCCCAGAGTATCCAAAGACTCCCTCCCGAATTGCCTTAAAAACAGCTGTATATAAATGCAGCTTCCGCGGAGCTTCCACCATATATATAGGATTTATATATATATATATATATATATATATATATATATATATATATATATATATATATATATATATATATATATATATGTATATATATATATATATATATGCAATATGTGATAAAGCATGCGTGTGATAAAAGACTTCTTTCTAGCAAGATTCGGTCACGATTACACACAGCAGAGCTGGTACCAGTGGGGTTTGGGCCGAGTTGTACCACCACTGACTCCACACCCCTTAACCGACACCCCCCCCTCCTCCACAGTCAACCCCAGAAAGGCTAAGAACCCCCGATTACTCCTAGGTCAGGGCATTTAGGAGGCCTCCTCTAACCCACCACGTCTGCCAACCTTGGTGGGGGGCGGGCACCGAGGCGGCAGCTGGAAGCATTGACGACTGTCCACCAGAAGTGCCCCACAGAGAGCCATGGAGGCAGACTGGGCTGCCAGTGGGGCAAAGCCGTCCTTACATATAGGGTAGGCTGTGGTTAGGACATGGAGGCCGCCATTTTGTCTCTAAGGGGACATCGCTGATTCCCGAAGACTATCGCTTTTAGTTTTGCGAGTGGCGGGGGTGTATGTTTAGTTGGTTAGTATTTGGTCTGGACTGTACTTGCGAAGATCCAAGCCACATTTTAGTTCTACGTTCACGCACTGCTATACGACTTATGGTGCTGCAGTCAACTCCTCACACCCCTAATTATAGTTGAGGGCCCATAGAGGGGACTCCTTTAGAAGGCTGGTCAGGGTCACGGTAGTCTGTATTCTGTCCTGGGTGGAGTTTCGAGTAGTTCCTAAACCTGCAGTGTCATATATAAGGTGTGGTGGTGATGTGGTATTTAGGTGCTGGGTCTGGCGAGGGAGATGCCAACAGGAGGAGACAGGGGCTGGTGTGGTGTTGGCAGTGTGTGTGTGGGGGGGGGGGGTGTAGTTCTTCAAACTGCCCGCCCCAACCCCTCATTAACCTATACATGTCACTACCTACAACATGACATATCCTATACTACTTACTCCGTCCAACCCCCCATTTACCTACACTACTAACATGCCACATCCTATACTACTTACTCCGTCCAACCCCCCATTTACCTACACTACTTACATGACACATCCTATACTACTTACTCCGTCCAACCCCCCATTTACCTACACTACTTACATGACACATCCTATACTACTTACTCCGTCCAAACCCCCATTCACCTACACTACTTACATGACACATCCTATACTACTTACTCCGTCCAAACCCCCATTTACCTACACTACTTACATGACACATCCTATACTACTTACTCCGTCCAAACCCCCATTTACCTACACTACTTACCGCCACGTGTAACTCTGCTGTATCTGTCTTATATCAGCCGACTGCCACCCATTAGTTTACTATCAAGATGGATGGAGGTCTGGCCGTCCAACCATGTAAGAAAACAAGAAAGCTGTGACATAGTAATCAATAGTTTCCCGCATGATAGACGATATAGGCTCTAGATTACATATCAGAATAGAAGGGCCTGGTGCATTGTGTCCAGACAACTATCTGCATCATCCAAAGGATATTACATACTGGAACAGGAATAGTTCCACAACATGCCGTTTTGTGAAGTAACTCAATTATCCTGCCCGTGTCTGGTCCTGTCCTTTATGTCTTGTCCTAGACACTGACTGACTCTTAACGATGCCAGGGGTCTGCTGGTCTGCTCCGAAAACGTTCCAGACAGACAGGTTAACCCTTTGTGGGTCGCACAGTGTTTAATGTATGCCCTTCATCGGCATGATGCATGAGTACAGCCCTGGCGAGCGAGTATATTCACCACAGATTGGCCAAGGCATGTGGCTCTGTTAATTTGTAGTCTCACTGGGGCTGCATTCATGCATCATGACGGCAAAGCACACATCACACTAATAAAGCACTATGCGTTCCTTAAAGGGTTAAATGTTGTAGTCCAGCTGTGGTCCTTGTTCCAATCGCAGACTGGGGCAGTTTATCTGTTTGGAGATTGTGCTGATAGGCCATTCCGTGGTAATGGTGACTGACAGGTTGTCCATTACATCCGGGCCTCTGCCCTAGGGCCACAGTTTACGGCCAATTGTGTTCAGCCTTGGAGAATGGGGAAGGGGGTAGGGCTACACTCTGGCACAGAATGACACTTGTAAACACCACTATGACATTGCTTTTGTGCAAGAACCAGTAAGTATGATGGAGGAACTCCCATCATACAATATGGTTCCTGTTCACTTGTTCCAAGCTACTGGCATAGATTGCCCAAACCCAACAAATTATTCTTAGTTCAAGGTCATAGTGGCTGTTACCAGAGCCTTCCGTCAGAAGGAACTGGGAGCAACAGTATCGGACATTGTAACGGTAACATTATACACGAGTGATGGCCATATACTACATGCAGACCTATGCATACACGGTGCCTGTATACCATAATAATAACCGGACCATGAAACCGAGTGGCAATGTGTTTGTGTGTGTGTGGGGGGGGGGGGGGGTATGGAGAGGAGTAAACATAAGTATTATATCCTCGAAATTGTATTTATTTTGACAGCGAGACAAGTAGCACTCCACAATATTTCTTTTTGTCAGATTCAATTTCAACAAAGGATCTACAAATTCAGTTGTCTACAGGCCTGCCAGCTTCACCTATCTCAGCATGTATAAACGTAGGCTGCGGTGGGGAGGCCCCGCAGACTTAAGTTGGTAACAGAGACAGGAGAGGAGACGGGGGCAGTCAGGGTGTGGAGGGCCAGTTGTCAGTGTCAGAATAGTAAGCAGGCCTTTACAACTTGTTGCGCTGCCCTCTGACCGTGGTCAATCTTCTCTGGCACTCCCCTCACGCCATCCCCGTCCGGGAGGGTGGGTAGGGGGTGCAGGGGCTGGGGGAGGGGGCTGGGTGTGTTGAGGGAGGGGGCTGGGCGTGTTGAGGGAGTGGGCTGGGCGAGTTGATGGAGGGGTCTGGGCGTGTTGAGGGAGGGGCTGTGATGGTTGAGAGGGGGCTGGGAGTGTTGAGGGAGGGGGCTGGGCGTGTTGAGGGAGTGGGCTGGGCGAGTTGATGGAGGGGGCTGGGAGTGTTGAGGAAGGGGGCTGGGAGTGTTGAGGGAGGGCGCTGCGAGGCTTGAGGGAGGGGAGGCTGCTGGATGTGGACGACTGAAGCAATTGGGATTAATGCCAAGATGTGGCAACAATGGGAAGATTCAGAGATCATTGTAAGTGACCCATGAGATCAGGGAAAGTTGGTGCGTGTGTGTATGTGGGAGGGGGGGGGGGGTACTTCTCAGGGAAGTGTATTAAGAAAGGGACGAAAAGGAAAGGGAATAGATGAATGTGGAGAAGGCAAAATGCAATGAAGTGAGGAGCGGACGGAACTATGAGAGAAAGGGGGTTGTTCATGGGTAGGGAAGGGAAGGGGTTGATAACAGAAGAGAGGTAGTGTTGAGAGGATGAGTGGGGAAGTAGCTCGTGGTGGGTGGTAGTAGTCTGGGTGGTGAGCAGCTCCACATTGTTTGCCGAGTAGATGACCCCTGGTCAGAGACGCCATTCACGTCACGTGACCAGGTCGTCATCAAGCACCCCGGGGTCACGTGGGGCTGGTTAGCCAATAGGCGTGCAGATTGTTATGCATAATGCATCAGGGCGACGCTGGTGCCCTCTGCCGGGGGAGAGGGGTACTCAGATAGGGCTGAGGGACGGGGGCGGGGCACTGCGGGATGAGGGAGGGCAGTGAGGGATGAGGGACGGGCACGGGGAGGGGTTGGGGCTGGATATAAGGCCATCAGATGAGGTGGTGGCGGCTATTTGCACGGGCCCTGCATAAGGTGGGCGGCGATAGGCAGTGATGTAGGGGGCCCTCGGGGACCTGTGGTGTCCACCAATGAGAGGTTTATACAAGACACGCAGCACCACCTAGTAAAGTCTCTATTGACCTCACCTGCCCCCTATCCCCCCTCCCTATCCCCCTCCAGTCCTGCTCCCCACTCCCACCATCGTCCTCTTATCTTTATTCGTCTGTCTACCCGCTCACCTCACCTCTCTGCCATGTTCACCCAGCTCCTTCCCGCCCCCCGTTTATCCCTTATCCTTACCGCCACTCCCCTTCTATATATAGGATCTTATCCCCCTCCCCTTCCCCCTTTCCACCTGCCTCTATGTTAACTACCTTCTTACTTTGATTCTTCATCCCTCTTTCGATACCATGGTCGCCACCAATCTCCACATTTCCATGTGAAACCTCGTCAATTCCAAGAAGACTGGAGGCTGATACATTAGATTTGGCCGGTGAGACGCCAGAGTTCAAGTGGTAAGGAAGTTACCCGATGAACATGCCATACAAAGTACTCTCATGCGGATTGGGAATGGCAGAAGTCAAGGAAATTTTGGTGTTTTCTATTGAGAACTACTGAACGGAAATGGAGTAGAACTTCAACTATGACATAGAGATATCCCTTTTAAGAATGGATAGGGAGCTGATTTGAGGTCGATTATCAATTTTCAGTTACACAATATATTTGTGTTTATAATGTCCATAAAAAACGTGTGTCGCTTTTTAAATCAGTGGACACCTCTCTTGTCATAGAAATCGATGGTCCCCTGACCTATTCTAAGCATGAATTGTTCTATATCAAATCGATTTATATGTTTCTCAAAGGGTACACACATAAATGGACAATACTCCCCTACTCCCCTACTCCCCTATTCCCCTACTCCCCTACTCCCCTACTCCCCCACTCCCCTATGCTTCCACTCACTTTCTTTACTTCCTCCTTACTTGCCTACCCCCTTAATCCCCTACTATATATTAGACTTGCTATGTCATCTGTGATAATTTTCATCTTGAAAATTTGTTTTATAAAGTTCAATTCAATTATATAACAATCATTGTTTTCTTTGTCAGACCCCTGTTGTTGGTCAATGATATTAGCCATGCAAAGCTACTCTGAAGAGAATTCCAATGGAAAATAAGTTAGGAGGGAAAAGGGCGAGAAAATTAATAGACATCCCTTGACAGTGTCAAGTGACAGTTATTCCAATTCTGTCTGAATTTTTATGTGCACTTGGGGATATCCTATTTCTGAGCTACAAATAAAATGATAACGTTTTTAAGCCCACTTAATTAGCGGGATGGGAACCCAGGAGGATCCCAACTCCGATATTGTATGACGTCACATGGTGGCGTCAAAGAGACGTGGTATGACGTGTTGTTGATGTCTGCCGCCCCTCGCACAGATAACAAGGAGGAACTCGGCTTATACCTCCCTGTCGCGGGAAACCTACTTGTCGTCTTGTCGCGGGAAACTGGAAGTAACGTCTCTGGCATATGCATGCAGAGAGATCTAGAGTGTATAGCTTTCTAGAAGGCACTAGTTACATTGAGTATTATAATATAGGTCGGGACACACATAACCCCAGAACCCTAGGTTAAACATGAAAAGGAGTTTTATAAAAAGTAAGGAATTTACCTCTTATAAAACTTTGTATTCACATAAGTGGCCACTTGCACAAAAGTGAAAATTGGGTGTGGGAATCTCAGTTCCTGGTTTGACCCAGTTAGGGAGGGACAGTACTATTCCTACCTGATTAGCCGCGGCGTAACTGCATGACCTGGTTCCTCCTCCAGTACCCTGGTTAATCAGCACAGGAGCAGCTTAATGTGACCAGGTGTCTGCTCCAGTAGGTACCCCTTGTTACTGATCATCGTGGGTCAGGTAATAATTAAGGTTCACCAGACCTGAAACACTGATTGATGTATAGCTCTGCATCCCCTATGAGCTACTTGTAAAAACATAGACTAGTTGGGTACACAAGACACGAATGTGAAAAGTTACAAAACAGAACGTTGCAGTTTTATTTACTAAAATATACTACAATATGGAGTTACTGACCATAATAGTTATGCTGGCTGTCACATGCTGATTTTGTATGCTGATTGACCAGTGTGCGGTAGTATTGGTGTCATCCTGAATGTGTTTCTGTGATGTTATACATATTTTTCATTTTAATCTTGTAAATCTACCAATTAAAATTATACATTAAGCACGCGCTGATATGAATCAGTGTAAAGATCCAGTGTATATAATATATTTTCCACATAAACACACAGCATCAGTGGTTACATTGTATTTATAGCCTACCAAAAGCTGAGAATCACCTATGAAGCCATATGAAGGTGTCTCTATGCCACGTGGCTCTGGCACCTGCTTATCTCATATATTACCCAGAGGCCATTTTGGGGAGGCCATGAACATGAATTTGCAATCAGACACCTTGATTTGGCTGTGTACCTAGCCCTTTAAGGACCTCATAGTGCTTTAATGTAATATGACATCTGTCGTCATGATGAATGACTGCAGCCCTGCATGGTAAGTAACTGGCCATTGCTGCATTCATGCATCATGTTGACCCTACCTGGTTGATTCAATCCCAAATAGTCGGTGTGCAGAGCATTCATTTATCGTAATGACAAAGGACATAGTGCATTAAAACATTAAGTTACCACTAACGGGTTAACCACCGCATCAGATGGGCATTCGCGGAAATGACGTCAAATATGGAGCTATATTCTGTCACCTGATACAGTGCCTGATAATAGGTCCTTTAGCAAGGATTCACCCTGTATTTGGCTCTTGTCGTTGGAACCTATATTTATATAAACGACTTATTTGGTCGTATTCTGCACTGATGGCTGTCACCAACGTTCACTTCAACAGTCTGATACCAACATATAATTAGTATATTAAAATGTCAATTCATACGTAGCCTACGTAGTATATGAGCACATTTGCACATGCATTTGCACATGCAAGCAGTATATGAAATGTCATCTCAAATGTAAGTTAGTATATGGAAAAGACATTTCATGTGTTAGTAGTATACGGAATTGTTACTATACATGTGGGTAGTATGTGGAAATGTCGTTATGCAACAGAGATGTAGTAGGAGCTTGAATTTACATTTTACCAGGAGGACCCGACTTACGAGGCAATGGAGGTAGGGGGGTAAGTGTTAGACGAATAGATTATTTGTGAAAAACAGCAAATTATATAAGCATGTCTTCTGCATATTCATATTTCAGTAGTATATGAAAGTAGCATTTGGTGAAGGAAATAGTTTAAAAGCACCCACATTGTTCAAGGAGGGGGGGGGGGGGTGCCTACATAGGATGAGAGAGCGGTAATGTCATTCTGTAGACAATACCATCATTAACCTGTAACAAAAAGGGGGAGGGGGGTCAACCACTAATTAGCTCACCGTGTAATTAACTAGAAGTTGCCACAAGCACACCTTAGTAACCATTAGACAGTGTCTATACCACACGGGTAAAATAGGCATGAGAATCTGTATAACTTGGCAAGACCAGCTAACTATGAGTCCAACTAGATGAGATAATCATCTGAATGTTTTGAACTCATTTGACACACTCAAAACGTGTTTCATATGTCTGGATGGCAAGTTTATTCTCCATTATTCTCCAGAATACAAAAAAAACATTTTGATAGATGTTTGGTTGTTTTAGAGTGTGTGCAAGGTGAATGCTAAATCAATTAGTTTTGACTGGTACCAAAATAACAGCTCTTGAGCAAGGGAAATGAGTATGTATGTTAGTTGGACATTTTGTATTTAAGAGGTAGAAAACAACATAGAAATATACTATTGATGGCCAAGGCAGTATGCCCTAAATGGTTTGTAATGTAAAGAATATTTAAACAAAGAGAACTCTTGTGGCTTTGTCTGCTTTCCAGTTGCTCATCTCACCTGTGTGGATAAAAATATGGCAACAAAACACCTTATCCTTTTAATGGCATTTTAGTTTGTCAACAGGATTTTATGAGAAAGCCTTGTTTATAGCCTTGAAAGTCGTGGTTTTCAATTTGGCCAAGGTCATGGGCCTAACCCTGACCTTGTTGTCACATCTGTTTTGTTTTACCCGTGTTTATTCCGGCTCCCAGCACATTCACTGCAGACAGAACTGCACTCTTCATACATTGTTTTCCCTAACTTACATTCTTACTACTTCTCTGTCCCAAACCGATATGTTCAGTGGGAGGAGACGAGAAAGGGAAATAGTATGAAGCACTAAGTGTAACATGGGCCGGGAAAAGGGACCTTTATGGACCCTGCACTAAGGTCTCTTATCGCAGATCGTGCCACAAGTCCTTCTCTACATCTTATCACGAAGATCTACCATCTTGCTGAGGTTCTTTTATTTAATGGGATTACTCACCTCAACGTGCATCTATGTTTTTAAAAATACTTTGATATAGGGGATCTGGAGAAATAACATAATTATTAAACCAAAATGTGCAATGGATACTATCTAGAACTGTTGATATCTGCTGTTAGGTTGGGGCAGCTATGCAGGCTGAAACTGAGATAACTGAAGGTGTGTGCATCTGTGGAAGCATAGTGTTTTGACTCGTGTGGTGGTCAGTGCGGACAGAGCAGACGATAATTTACCTCGCCTTCTGCCCCCATCTGGCTCCCGGCGTGTCACAAGTTGTTATCTTGACAACTGCATATATCACAGTACCTAGTTGACCCAGGGGCACTACTGTGCCGCCGGGTCTTATATGACGGTTCTGAACTCAATTTAAGACATTTTTCCCATCACTTGTATCTGGAATAATTCTGCAAATAAAGCTTTCTGCAAAACAAATGTCACTGTCTCATAATCTCCTGACAAATGCCCATGTCCCTATACAAGTATTGCAACTATGGGTTTTGTCAAACTAGTAAAAAATGGCATTTCAAAATGTGTCACTTTTGGCTTTTTTTTGACAAATTTCTTTAACACTGCTGGTATTGGAAAAACCTCCCTCTGATGTCCTCCACCAACTTGTCAAGCCCATAGAGTTCCATGTTAAAGCAGCCAGGAACGCTTTTTTGAGACGGTATATGAGACGCTTTGTGAGTACCTCCCTCTCATTAATTTTTTTTTTTTTCAAACTTTTTTTTTCAAACTTTTTTTTTCCAAACTTCGTTTTTTCCAAACTTCGTTTTTTCCAAACTTCCCCCTCTCTCTCCCCCTCCCCCTCTCCCTCTCCCTCTCCCTCTCCCCCTCCCCCTCCCCCTCCCCCTCCCCCTCCCCCTCCCCCTCCCCCTCTCCCTCTCCCTCTCCCTCTCCCTCTCCCTCTCCCTTTCCCCCTCCCCCTCCCCCTCCCCCTCCCCCTCTCCCTCTCCCTCTCCCTCTCCCTCTCCTTCTCCCTCTCCCTCTCCCTCTCCCTCTCCCTCTCCCTCTCCCTCTCCCTCTTTCATAAGTTGTTATCATTACCCTAACCTTGTAACACAGTACGTGGTTGTACCACCGTGTAGGCTGCCATCTTGTCCCCGTCTGGGTAGTTGTATCTCAGAAGTTCTGATCTGTACCTTACTCCTATAACATTGTGCACGCTGCATTGTGAGTGGTCATACCGTGCAGGAACCAGTACCCGCCACATGATAGTTCCCTCTTCTGCCGCTACTACTTCTACCGGCAGCACAATGCTGCCGTGGATTCCCCACATTCTCCACAGAGAAAATGTCTTGGTTGCGCCTTCACTATCACTGTACTAATGTCAGGTTTTACGTTGGAGTAGTGGCCTTGGAGTTGATGGCCTGAAAGTGGTTAATTGCCTTTTGTCGATGCTGATAGTTGGTTGGTACTAAAGGTGAGCTGGGGTTAATAATGGGGCAGAGAATGAATGCATTGTGCCAATGGCAGAGAACACTGGAGGGGCTAGCCGTACATGTGCATAACCATATCATTACCATGATGTACAGCCCATGCTAGAGCTAAACCACTTAGAAGATTAAGAAGATTATGCACCCTGGTGAATAGGTAATAAGCTTAGGGATATAGTGGCAGCAGGTGCTTGGTGAAAAGTTGTCTTCAATTATAGGATTACCATAATCAGTTTAACCAAACTAATATCATTACAGAGAGGGGGGATGCCATCGGCTAGTCATATGTTATTCAAGAAATAAATATGCCTTAAACATTCCCTTTGTAATTAAAGTGGGTTTCAGCATATGAGCGTGATGCCAAGACAACATAACAGTACTTTCTCTCTGATGCTCATTAATACTTAACATCAAGCCCCATATCCCTCCTCTGAGGCCTACAATTCTATAAGAACCCCGTGCCTTCCTTGCTGTGCCTGTTTGCTAACGTTCATCTCTCAGGGCTCGTCTGTAGAAAAGGATGTTGAAATCAGACCAGTATACTGGAGAAATGCCCTTAGCTCTAAAACCAAACTCCAGTACCTCCCGCCTAGCGATGATATCCCGAATATACATCACTGAATGTTATTGCTCTCCGGGTAGCTAAATAGCTCTGTTACCAGGAACCTAGTCCCAGAGGACGCAGTCGTCTGCCCTTTGTGTGTCGTCTGCTACAGTTACTATGGTAACAGAATCATTATGGGAGACAATGAGGACAACCGCAAAACTCCCAGACAGCGATGTAAAAGTCCCTGAGACTGGTTAATTCAATTTGGTTCCCATTAAAGCCATTATAGGCCATTAACAAAGACGTTCGTGATAGAACTTCAGCTAGTAGGGCGCCATTTTGTACTTCTGTCACAGACCTTCAACCAGCGGTGCCAGCGTCATCTTGATTCCTACACAGAGAAGGTACTGAGAAACAGCATGGGGATAAGCATGGAATGACGTCATGCACGTCACTTCCCACCGACCACCAGTGAACAGGACTTATGTCAGAACTATATGGTAGTCTAAATGGTGCAAATCAGATCGTGGTAGTAGTATAAAAACATGTGGGATGGTAGTCAAGATGGAGCAATTCGGATGGGGGTACTAGGTAGTACACTCTAAAAACAGTGTGTTACGTTTACACACTTTTCAACACACTTTTCTGAAGCCACTTTTAACACACTTTTTTTTGGTAACACACGACACACTTTTGGCAAAAGTGTGTTGAATCTAAAAAGTGTGTTGGTGTACAAAGCCATGGTATTGAGGAGGTGGGGCTTAAAATAGCTGTTCTACACCTCACAGAGTATGTCAGGTGCTGTGGCTGAGTTGTCTAGGTGCTGGCACATGAGTCCTGTCCATGCAGGTTTGAGTCCCTTGACAAATATTTTTTGTTAGTGCTATTCATGTTCATACTGTGCATATACTGTGTGTATCACTTTTAAAGGCTTCTTATATCTAGGAAAAGTGCTTATTGAACCGCTCACAATAAAAGTGGGAATAGAAGATTATATCAAAACTGAGTTTGTATTGACAGTAAACAAGTCTTAGTCAACCACTGTGAACACATCCTAGCTTCTGACCCTGGCAAAACTGACACACCTGATAACCAACTGGTGACTGTGGCGCAATGTGCCATGACCGTACCACCGTCAGATAGCGTGGGATGGCTGCTCTCACAACCTTTTCTCAGTGTCTCCAGTGGTCCATTGCAGCCTTTTCCCCTCCCGGCTAGGACCACCTTCGTCAACACTGATATCTGCTATCTCTTTACCAGTCGCAAGTGTATTATGCTTCTACGGGTTGAAGCGGATCGGTGCAAGTCTCATGGGAGACCAGGACACTGAAGGTTCACCGCAGTCTGTCTACCGACACTTACAGACGCGACTCTTGTCAGGACAACTTGTTTCACTTGGGAAGATTTGGTGCCAGGTCTTCTCTGGGGATCGAACCCAGGACCTCTCACACACTTGTCCAGCGACTTGCTCACTAGGCCACCAAATCTCCTTGTACAATCGTGGTGTATTCCCCCCTCAAATAGGTACCAGAACACACAACAGTGAGGAGACACAAAGTATTCTCAAAGATCACACAACTTCTTACCAGTTACCAGTAAGCTACATAACTTACCTTGGGGATTAATATGTTATGACATGAAGTGGTTCTTAGACAATACAAAGACCGCCCTTATTGGGGGATGCCAATGCACTGACTAATAATAACATAATTTGCAGGGCTTGATATCTATTATAAAGACAATAGTTAACCAGCTATTAATAAGCCCTGCTTTTACAGCCTTGCAGAACCTCTAATAAGATCTTACATGTGATGGTTATTTGGTTTACGCAATGAACATGTGTGTATAGTTGAAGAGAAAAAACTTCCCATCTATTTCCAATATGGATTGAGTGAGTTTGCTCATTCAATGAGATTCAAATAATACAGTTTTTGTATGTATCTCATTGCAAATTAACCCCTATTAAATAGGTGTTATATCTTTCATTGTAGTGGAGGGGATTGGTTGGGGAGGGGGTTGTAAGACAGTTTAACCTCTCCTGAGGTGGAAAAGAAATTTGACCCTTCTTGAGGGGGGGGGGGGCTAAAATATAATGGTCCCTCTTAGAAAATAAACTTTTCCATTTGACGGTGAGCCCCATTGGGAATCGAGCCAGGGATCTTTAAGTTCTCAGTCCAAAGACTTGCCTACTGAGCCACTGCGACAGCTACTATATGGCTATAAGAATGTAGCATAGGTGCATGATAGACATTTACTGCTGCTGCCCCCTTTTGTATATGATACACACCTCTCTGACCACAAGTGTGTAAGCAGGTAAGTGAGTTGACAAAAAGTGTGTTACAATTCACAAGTGTGTTAAATCTCAAAGTGTGTTGCAAATTTATGTGTGTTACTCTTTAAGCATGTTCCCACAACACACTGTTCTTAGAGTGTAGTATATAAGAATGTGGGGTCTCCGCAAGCGACCACTAGACGTTATCTCTAGAGAGTATACATGTACATTTATACCAGGGGATGATGACTAAACAGATTAGATAACAGAATGGATACAAATTGCTCATTACCTGCTATTGTGCCCCTACCTCAGACCCTTGTTATATAACGTAATGTGTCGGCTATGCATGACACGAAGTGTACCGTCAATGGCACATTACTGCCTACTGCTGGGGACCTGTTTGTCATAGAAGAACCCAGTTACTAACACCCCATCCCCCATCCCCCATCCCCCATCCCCCATCCCCCACCCACTACCTACAGCCCATCCTACCATGATTCCAATGAACCCAATGTGGGTTGAAACCCAATTTTGGTAGTTGTGGTGATATTGAACCCCACCTCCTCTATCTAATTTTGCGAGTCCTCGAACCACTGCGACTGTTTCAGGGCGGGTAGCAAAAGTTACGATGGTACTTATCACATTGCTGCCCAATGGAAAATACCTGGCAACGTATCCAGTCTTGAAATTACGCAGCCCTTAGTCATCCACGACTCTAAGGGTAGGATCCTACAGACTTGGGGATTAGGGGCCTTAAATCCTGTTGATCAGAATTGGTTATACACGAGTAACAGAGCCAGAGATGGGGACAGCACCACTATTAATACAACCAGATGATGAACAGGTGGATACAGGGAGTGACGGCATGGTAGGTGGAACTTGTGGGAGACAGGTGTGTGTGTGTGTGTGTCTGTGCGAAGGTGGGCGATGTTTAGTGTAATCGCTTAGTGGGAGGCATGGGCCAATAATCCTGATGAATGCAGAATGCCATCATATCTATACATATTGTATATAGGGAAGACACCGGAGGACTATGCTAATTAAACGCAAGGTACCATATCATATGGGGCCATTCCACAACATGTATATCTGTCATTAGCGTTATCTTATAAATTCCTACGTGCCCTACCCATAATATTGGCCTATGAATTATCTGTATCAGCTGTTTCTAACACATGCAGTATAATTCACGTACCCTCCAGAGCCAGCTGAAAGTGCGTGGGTAATAAGGAGTGGTGTGGTGGTCTATCTAGATTGGATTAATCTTTCACAGCTTCCTCCAGCCCAGTATCAGCCCCTATCTCAGGCCAGACACACAGGGGGCCCAGGGGACGCTCCAGGTCTAGGGAGGCCCATGTAGCACGTTAACCCTTTAAGGGCCACATAGTACTCTAAAACATTATGCCGTTTATCGCCATGACACATGAATGCAGCCTTGTCGAGTCTACTCGCCAGTGCTGCATCCATGCATCATCCCGACCCATTGGGGGTTGATGCACGTGAGTAGGGTTGGCATACTGTATGGATGCGGCTCCTGATGAGTAGGCTCACCAGGACTGTATTCATGCATCATGGCGACAAAGTGCATGTGCCATTAAAGCACTATAAGGCCCTAAAACAAGTAAAAGGATTAATGTTATTTCTGGAGGGGCAGATGTCCAGAGCTCTAAGGGGCAGAACGAGGGGTATTAGGTGTAGGGTGCGAGGTGGTTTGGCAGAAGCGGCTATAGTCTGTCTCTCATATTCTGACAGGGATCTGGCACCATGATATTAGAATGAGAGTGCATCCATTTGAAATCGAAGTACGAGTTAAGCAAGAGGATCCTTTGATATGTTACAATTGCCAGGAGCTCATACTCATTCCCTACTTGTGGAAGATAGGCAACACTGATTTTTACCCATCATTGTCCTGGGTGCCATTTTCAAATAACGTACCTGTGCATACTTCATGACGTCACCTGTGGATCGTCTGGAGGAGATGGGATGAGAAGGTTGGTCGGCGGAGAGTGGGAACTAAGAGGGATGTGGGCTGAGAGCGGACCTGGAGGAGACGAGGTTGTCGGGGTTCATTAAGCACTGACCACACCCAGGAGGCTCCTCCAGTAGGTCTGGTGTCAGTACACAGAGTGCATCTAACACCGCTATATCCCCTGTAATCCTCCATGTTACCTTCCTAGGAGAGGAGAAAACATATTTTTATATTATTGGAACATACCGTCCTTACACTACATGTATTTTTCATTTTGCCCAACCATTCAGATTCGAGAAGACCTGGTCATAATCATTGCTTCCTTATTCCGCATTAGCGGGATACAGTGGCTCCACCTGATAGGAGTATTTGTAACTATAACTAGCTGAAGCTGGTACCTGCCATGTCCAAAATAGGAAGTTTTAGGGGTCGTAATCTGTGAGTATTGTGATTATGTGGTCCCTGGTCACTAGCTATGTCACTTGTCCAGTATAGTGTAGTGGTAAGGACAGAGGACTCACACTCCAGAGGACCTAAGCTCAAATCCCTCCCAATCTTTGCCTAAAATGGGAATAAGTCCTAGAGATTTATGTCTTATATATTTTGGTTGAATTTTTAGAAGTGAGTACCAGCCATTTGTTAAGACTAAGTAGAGAAATATCAAGAGTGTGGTATTCTGTTTACATTCCCTTACAAAAGGAATTAACTTTATTGCTATGTATTCGACTGAAAGTGCTTGGTTTCCTGTAGTAGATATATGAAAAAGGAAACAGTTTTACCTTTGAGTGGAATAGTCACCAGATGTGGCTTGGAATGGAATTGAGCTTAGGCTCTCTGGACTGTGAGTCCACTGTCCTAACCATTACACTATACTGGACACAGGTGACATAAGGAGTGTCCAGGTACAACCTATTCACAATACCTGTACCCAGATTGTACCCTAATCTCGTCCACGAGATTTGGCTAAGCTGGTTGCTGTAAGTTATGGGAATAGACCTAGAACCAGTGGAAATGGCGCTGCCCACTGATCATCTCGCTAATGCCCTATACCATGAAGGTCCGCTTACACAGAGAAACGTCTATGTGATGGTATTAAGTGCAATAATGGGCCTCTCAAACCTCCCACCCACCTTATATGTAGGGCTGAGCATAATGCCCAGGCACTGTTATTGTAGGGTCCGTAACTTAGGTTCACTTTAGGTGAGGTGCTTTTGGCGACAGTGACGCTCGCTTTTCTGAGGGTGTAGCTGCTTCTTAGACTAGCGCTTGTATGTTGCTAGGTGAGTGCGGCGATAGTCTTTAGGAACCAGCAAAGCACCCAGCCACTAGCACCATAGCTATAATTATAATATAGTTTACCATTATAAATTAAGATTGGTGTGCACTTGCACTTGCTGTACATGTTGTAAGGTGTAGGGAGGCATGTGGTGACATCCTGTTTCTGATACCAATCCCACTATATGGAGTTGCATAGAACCAGATAGGATTAAATGCGATTTTTGGCACAAGGAAATCTACTTATCTACTACAAAAGGATCTTTGCCTTGTGGGTTCTCGGGGGGGGGGGTAGCCTTTTGAGGACAGCTAATGCCTCTTTCCATTTTAATGACAATTTTGTCACTGGTGAGTCGGCTTCTCACCGGTGCTGCGTTCATGCATCATGCCAACTTGACGGAATCAATGCTCTGCTAAAGGGTCAGCATGATGCACAAACTTCTTTAATGGTGCATCAGGATGTCAAATCAACCTGAAGCTTTGAGGCATGATGCCGTCCTTAAAGGGGTAGCACACACCATGGTGCTGGAGTGAACCCATTAGGCCCTATATTGCATGCTTGTATGGAAGTTGGCAGGGGCTATAGCTATGTGTCCGCCATCCGTGCTCGCCTCATTTGGCAGGAAATTGGTTAGATAATAGCCAATCACTGCACAGGCCGCTAACCCACCAGACGCCAACGCGTCCTGATAACCGGAGGCTGAAACGAAAACAAAACTGCTTCTTAGCATAGGAAATTTGAAAACGCCCATCAAGCTAACAAAAATACCTTATTTCAAGTCAAAATGATACAATGTTTGGCCATAATACGGAGCCATAGAGAAGCGTTGTATAACGTTCTTTTGTCTACTGGATACCATTATATTATGAGAGAGTGTTTTGAATTTTGTAATTGTTGTTTTTCAAGAGAATGGTAGGCATTGGAGACAACTCTCTGCTGGTCTTGCACACTATGATTCTGGCATTCATAAATGGTTCGGCATGATCAAATATCATTTAACAATCCGATATTGGAAGAGATATACTTTAATGTCTCGTTTATGTCATTGGAGTTTAGGATGGAGAGGACCACAATATGGTACTCTTTGTCATTCCCGTAATGAGGGGCATTGCATAGAATATGGCCGGTAACGGTGCCAGCCTATAATACTATATGGCTTACCTGTGGTGACTTTATATGGGCATGTCAGAATCTAGGATCTAATATGTCATTAGCAATCTGATATAAATGTATACACTATAGAAACAGGCATGCCACAGGGTGTGGCTTTAATATAAGTCCTTGTACTTTTTTTTAAACTTTTAAATTTGGAGATAATATTATTATATTACATTTTCGAATCCGTTGGAAATTGGACCTACTGGTACTGCATAACGAGTATATAATCCTCTTCATTCCGGACATTTTGCCTGACAGCCTACTCCATTGCAAGATCTCATTATATTAAGATTCAGATTCAAATGATGTGAATGGGCGTAGATCATAGATGGTTTAGGGACACGTATATTTTCTAACTGTAGCATGCTGGCTTAGGCTATTCTGTGTGTGAGGGGGGGGGGGGGGTCAGACATGATGACACAAGCTCCTATCAGGATTGCTTTTTCGCCGATAATGCCATGGCCAAATGTGTCATGTATGACGTCGCCCATGGCAAATCTGGCGTTACAGCATAATACAATAATGACCCCATTCAAACTGACTCGTAGACTAATATTCCTGTAACATGGCCGGTAGGTGACCTGTGCTGTAAATAGCCTTACCTGTCTGACAGTAACCTGATAGCACGACATCAATATACATGATGAGGGAAGGCTAACTGTCCCAGGAAATTAGCTTCAAACTCAACCTAAGTGCCAATTTATCAAATAAACAATTATGTTTCCTATGTCCAGATGGCCAATGGATTCAGCGTGATGATAGACACTATATTGTTAAAGCCTATTATTAAGTTACATTTTAGCGTGGTGATAGACACTATATTAATGAGTTACACCTGTGATATTTTACATTGCAGCGTGGTGATAGACACTATATTAATGATTTAAACCTGTTATATCTTACATTTCTGCGTGGTGATAGACACTATATTAATGATTTAAACCTGCTATATCTTACAGTTCTGCGTGGTGATAGACATTATATTAATGAGTGAAACCTGGTATATCTTACAGTTCTGCGTGGTGATAGACATAATATTAATGAGTGAAACCTGGTATATCTTACAGTTCTGCGTGGTGATAGACACTATATTAATGATTTAAACCTGCTATATCTTACAGTTCTGCGTTGTGATAGACATTATATTAATGAGTGAAACCTGTTATATCTTACAGTTCTGCGTGGTGATCACGGTGGTGTTCATCCTGGAGGTGATAGCTGGGATCCTGGCCGTGGTCTTCATGGGCAGGATCCGTGACAACCTGATGACGTACATGAAAGATGCCATGGTCAAGTACGAGGATAGCCAGGACATGAAGGCTGCTGTAGATTATGTACAGAGGAGGGTAAGTCACCACTCACTGACTCCCAGTATTAGTAAAGTTTGTATCAGTAACCACTGCATATAAAGGCCTCTGTAGACCATGTACAGAGAAGGGTATGTCACCACTCACTGACTCTCAGTATTGTTAAGTTTATATCAATGTCAGTAACCACTGCATATAAAGGCCTCTGTAGACTATATTTACAGAAAAAGGTAAGTCACCACTCAAAGGTGCCACTCACTAGCGCCTTAATAAAATCTATATTGCCACATTTTAATATAAATGCTGCTGTAGACTATGTACAGAGGAGGCCAGTAACTTACTCTGTTACAAATTCTGTATCTTGGCATGAAGTGTATATGTACAGAGGAGGGTAAGTAACTTTTAATTACTGTGTTAATACTGTCTGCCTTGGGACATGAAATGTAGACTATGTACAGAGAAGGTTAGTAACTAACTGTTTTAAAGTCTGTATCAGGGCATGAAGTGTAGGCTATGTATAGGGGAGGCTCAGTAATTTACTGTGTTATAAAGTCTGTATCAGGGCATGAAGTGTAGGCTATGTACAGAAGAGGGTCAGTAACTTACTGTGTTATAAAGTCTGTATTCTGAATGATATATACCATATTGTCGACCCTACTTCGGGTTTTACAAATAGAAACGCAATCTAGCTGGCATTTCGCACCAGAATCCTAATTTAACCTTTATAACAGTCAGTGCTAATAATATTAGACAGATGCTAGGACACTTACACTATAGTATGAGAAAACACCTTATTTACAACATTCCCTCCCTGATATTGATAACGAAGTGTGTTGGGTGCTACATCGGGTAGAGACAAATGTCAATTGAGTAGTTTTATTTCAAATAAAACATTGATCAATCCACCTTACCTGACTGCTGACCTTCTAAATTAGATTATTTATCGTATGATCTGTCTCTAATGGGACGTTTTCCACGCACTCACAGGTGTGTCACATTTTATCCAGGTTCTACGAGTGATCCTGAACAAGTGGGTTGAGGAGTCATGCAATTATACAACTTGCGAATAAGAAAGTTGCCATGAAAGGAAAATGTATCTAGACTGAATCAATTCAGGCAAGATTAAAAGAAAGAGAGGAAAAGTATGTGTTCCATCTAAAGGTCTCCATAAGATTACTAAGATCTAAACTGTAAAGCCAATAACATGATAATGTCTTGTAGCACATAGCAAATGTGAGACGTAGAAACTCGCCTTCAGCTGATCAGAACATCAAAGCTAATTCAAAACTGTCTGATGACTATAAGGCCACTAAGATGCATCATTTCTGTATAGTGATGTCCCCATTTATTATAATGTGTTGATGCGTGTTTGCAATAAAAGGAAGAAGTTTTTGATATAATGGCGGGAGAGGGGAGGGAGCTGAAAGCTGTCTGGATGAGCTAGGACTTCCTGGAGGCATCCTAACAAAAGCTTCAAATGTCAAAGCTAATCATGCCACACGGTCACCCATGCCGCTCCCAAAGCTAAGTGCCTCAATGTCCACAGAAAACGGTGCTGACAATGGCTCCTATATCAATTCATTATCACCATCACTGCACCCCACAGAAAACATTCCCAGGTCCCTAAATCCCTGCCTGAGCTCTTTAGCCAGGCGGTCATGTTCAGATTTAGGTGGCCCATTCCTTACCTGGGGCACTGCTGGCAGGGGAGGTGCTAATCGTCCGTAAACACATCATTTGTCGCCTCCTAGAGCAGCTCACTAATGTCTACAGCAGGTTGGGTGGGGGTGGAGTGGTGAGGAGGTAGGGAGGGGCTGTGGGGCTGTGAGGGAATGGGAGCAGCTAATAGTGCTGGAACTTGGGGATTTAGTGCAGCTCCCGGCCATCTTACAGAAGCAGGAAAGGGTCCAGAGAGTCACTACATTTTTTTTTTTTTTTGAATAGGTGAGAGTGTTAGGAATGGGATGGATGAACACTGAACAGAAACTAAGAGACATTGAGGGATGACCATTAGAATTGTGTTACTCATAATTGCTATTAACATCCATCCCAAATCTGGAATCACAAGAACTAAGCCTTGTGGGAGCAATGGCCGAATGTTACTGTGGGGAATTATCACCGCTATGGTGATAGTAGTCCCTAGTCCCTACATCATGCCACGACCCTAGACTCTGTAGGTAGAGAGGGCCGGGGTATAGGGCCTGCTGCAAGGCTTATATTACCTGGGGACAGGGAAGGCAAAGATGGGTTCTGTACTAATGGGTGTTTAGAGCGGGGAGCTGCTTGACTCTAGCCCAATACTCTGAAGGATGGCCGAGTGCTTTTATGTTCTACGCCCTTTGCTGAAGTGATGCATGGATACTATCCTGCATGCTGATACATGTACTTTGGGAGTGTATCAAACCCTATATAATCGGTATGATGCATGAATGCAGTCCTCGTGAGTAGACTACCCAGGGCTGTATTCATGTAAAATAGTCACAAAGGGCATAGTGTCTTGAGGCATCATGCGGCCCTTAAAGGGTTAATGGACAACTAATAACGGTGTGGGTGCCCTGGGGAGGTGGCTGATAACAGGTGGGGAGTAAAAGCTGTCTCTGCGTGATGCTTCCTAACACCCCTGCGTGGGTGGATCCCCGCCTCCCCCAGCACACCCAACCCACTTGACACCCTTCTTGTGGGTACTATAGTGTCTGCACCCTTCCTCCATACCCTAAACCCTGTTACCACCCCACATAATATGAGTATATATTATATACTCCTCTTACACTAAACCCAACCTCTCCCAGGGATACCACTTGTCCTACCTTTGTAGGAATTCGAACGGAAAATGGACCATAAACCTAAGATTTCATACCCTTTGTTGATCAGTGAGTGGCAACTCAGCAGTGTCCCTGCACATATAGCTTAACCCTTTAAGGCCGGCCAACATTTTGTAGACCAGCTGTAGGGGGCGGGGCCTTTTTACAGGAACTTTCCCAGGGCCGAGCCTTTGCTAAATCCCATTGAGTTAAGATGACTATAGTCGATGCTCGGCCTCCCATGGCATCGACTATAGACGATGCTCGGCCCCCCATGGCATCAACTCTCATCACTATGACTTTGTATACAATTAGATTAACTTGTTCTAGGCAGCCTGTTTAGTGTTGCTTTATCTGATTCCTGGCAAGCATCATATAAACGGTAAATAGGTGGATTAATCTAGTGATGAATTCACCCAAGGATCAAATGTGGTTTTGAACAAGGGATTGTACGTGGGAGATTGATATGCTGGTATGAGGGTTGTCATTGTTGCCATGATAGATGAGGACAACCCTGACCGATGGATGATTGGTCAGATGGATTGGTCAGATAACCCATGGCGTCAAAGCAGGTCCAGGGTGTGAGAGGGGTGTGGAGACCCATGCCATATCCCGGTGACAAAAGCTTGCAACAGTATTCTCGAGCAATAATTCTGATCTTTTATGATCAGACATTCACACTATCAGTGAAGGTGATGGAAGATCCTTCTTGACAGAAGTGACAGCTGCCAATCAATAATGTCGAAGATCAATAGGCGTGGTTAAGGATGATGAATGGTAGGGGTGCAGATATTAACGGGCGTGGCCATTTTTGTGGTGATGTCCCCAGATCATATCTGAGCTCTAACTACCGGTAGGCAGCAGGGCCCAACCGAAAATTAGTAGCAGCCTATAATGTGACATGTTCAATGCTGAAGTAAATCAATCCTAGTTGTATTCCCTCTTCTCTTTTGATGTAATCAAATGACGCTGCGGTTTGTCACCAATCCTGGGACATTCCCTGATAAACCGGTATAATAATTTTGCATACTACCAACTAGTATTATACTAGTTATGGTATAAATTAGTATACAAATGTTGCATACTACCCACCAGTAATGGTATAGTCTGCCAGTCCCCGATGCTCGGGAAAATAAAGCTGTATATAGTTCACCAGGAAAGAGCTGCTTGGAGTAGCACTTTGTTATTTTGGACACAGCTAAGTAGGGTAACTGTACTCCCCCAGTTCCCAGACACCACCTACAACAGGGGAGCCTCTCTCTTCTTTAATCTTCTAAAATCCTGCCCTTTTAGTGCTCACCTGCCCTGCCCACACAGCTCCGTGTCCCATGTCTGCCCTCTAAGTA
The DNA here is from genome assembly GCA_947462335.1 of Harmothoe impar. Lineage (NCBI taxonomy): Eukaryota > Metazoa > Annelida > Polychaeta > Phyllodocida > Polynoidae > Harmothoe > Harmothoe impar. The sequence continues at coordinate 55,831,406 of OX381708.1, read as the reverse complement.
ATGTAAAGCACCTCTTCTGTCCTGGGTAGACATTCACCACCTGTGATGGGAAAAAGAAGAACAAAAAACTTCAAGAGATTCATTCATGTGTCATACTTGATTAGGGTAGATGCACCCTGAGTCGGACAGACACCTTGAGTCGGACACCATTGGGTTTGAATTACATACCCAATATAAATAAGCTGACTTTTGTGTCAACTAAAATTGAAACCTGATGTGTTTTTCATTCTAACAAGTACAATATACCAAAAATGAGCCATCTTACACATGGTGCAATGACTGCATGAACTTGGGGTGTTTTTGCAATATTTTCAAGATGAAAGTCAATAGCAAATGGGAAATTTGGTTTCCTTGCTCAATCTATAATGGCTTTCACTTTGTAGTTACAGCATCCCTAGGGGGAATACAAGCAAGATATATATTTTTGCGATAGTTCAGATCAATAATAATTTTTTTTAATTACCCATAATACTTTGTAAGAGGGGATCCATTCTAAGCATCAAATTGCACCTAAAGTCGGACACTAATAATAACCAGAGTCAGACACCAATTATTACATGAATAGGGAGGTTTATATAATGCTTTTTTCATCTGCTACAGCTATTTCACTGTTCTCAGGTCTTATGCTGATAATCTGATACAGAAAATTCTTCAAAATATTAATATTAATAGGTGGACTAGAAATAGACTTCCTAAACCAGGCACTGAACATTGAGTTCAAGCAGAATTGCTCTAAATTTTAAAAAAAATCTTCCATTGACTACCTGTTTGCAGGACATATAAGTATGTTGAGTCTGCCTTCATTTTCTAGAATATCATCTAAAAACCTACTATATATCATAATCATATCACAGTGTCCGACTCAAGGATCATTTCTGCCATGAAGTGTCCGACTTTAGGTTCAATTCAACCTTTAGAAATCAATATTTTAGATGCAGTCTTATTTGTACTTAAGGGAGGAATTGAAATGCAATTCCTTCAGAGATATAAGCTGATGTATCGTATGTGTCACTTGGTGTAATGATATCAAAAATGGCATACCTTAAATGGGCCAAATCGATTAGCTAAAGATGGTCACGTAATAATGGTCCAGGAGCGTCCGGAATGGGTGCCTTTACCCTACATGGAGGTTTGCCGCTGCTAAAAAGGTTGAAAGTGAAACTGCAACGTGTACTATGTCGTCTACTGTAAGAGTAGTATTTGCATACAGGGTAAAAACAGCTCGAAATGTTTACCAGCTTTGTCTACAGGATTGACACCTGTATATTAAAGTGATGATAGGAAAACATAGGACAGGGAGAGGGACGGAGCCCCTGGCCCCTGGGAGGATATAAGCAGTATACATGTATGAGTAATATCTGAGTTTGGTGCCTGTGTACGAAACAAGATTATGATCATCCTTCTCAAACCAGTGTTACATGAGCAAGTCAACGCTGAAGATACATCTAATCTGATGCAGTCCTCCAGTATTAAACGTGGAGATTGGCCTGTCGTTTTACCCTTCATTATGGCACTTCGCTATACTGTATCATACTCGTTGTGACACGGCAGGTTTAGGCCTAAGTGACACTACTTGATAACCCATTCAGCACGATCTAAGGGGAGCAGGGGCAGGGATATCATGGCACACTCTAGATGCCGAGAGAGACTTCTCTCCGTCCCTGACGTCTGACATGGGGACATCATGTAGACGACACCAGAGGGGGCCACTGAAGTTCCCACCAAAAAGTCACATCAGCGTCCATTGCATGTCTCCTGCTGCTGAAAATGGTCTTTAATCTTCTTCTTCTTGAGGCTTGAGTATACGGGTATAACGGGCTCACTGTAGAAAGGGAAAATGGGGGATCTAAGGAGTTATTGGTCTCTTTGCTGGTGTCACAGAGTAGCACATCCCTGTCACTGCTCTTAAACGGGAACTGCTATTGGGGAACCAGTGGACAGCTCCACAGAACGAAAATAGGCCAGCATGCATTGAGGGACGAAATAGCTGGGAGTGAGTGCACAAGATGGAGGCATTGGAGGGGGGGGCAAGAGTGTTGCAGTAAGCGGACAAAATGGCACAATGTATGACAATAATTATGGTTGCAGTGATGGGATAGTTGCAGTTAGAAGATGGTTACAGTGAGGGTACAATATGGCGTCATTCAGGGACAACCTGGCGGTATTCAATGACAATTTGGTGGCAGTGAGGTAAAAATATGGCAGCATTTGGGGACAAAGAGGGGATTAAGTTGACGTTTCTCGGGGAACAAGATGGCAGCATTGAGGGACAAGATGATGACAGTGAGGATGGTCACGGTGGAGACTAAGTGGTGACAGTCAGGGGACAGGATGGCGTCTTTCAGGGGTACAAGATGGCAGTATTGAGAGTATAAGGTATAACGGCATTAGGGGACAAGATGGCGGCGTTAGTGGCGCTACAAGATGGCGGCTTCTGCGTTATGACCAGCCACTTCCCTATATAGTGAGCGTCTTAGCCGGCAGTCAGTGGGTGGTGGGGTCAGGAGGGACAGATCAGGTCTGTGATTGATGTGTAGATAATATGACGTGGTGGGAGGCTCACATTCATTATAGTATTCTATAAGACCCACTGAGACATGGAGTTAAACTCTGTCTGCTTCTACAGTGGTGGTGCTACACGCTGGTGAGACTGTTACAACGTATTACAGCTTTCTCGCATAAATATTGGATTGATGTTTGATAAAATTCTATGCGGCTCAATTAGGTGATCTGTTCGCAGAGGGTCCACTGAATGCCAATGTATCAACCGCAGTCTGCATCCGCTCCTGGACACAAATGAAAAATAAGTGGTACCCAGCTATTTCCACAATTCCCATTGTACCATCCATGATTCAGCGCTAACCATGACTGTGCTTTCCCAGTGAAGATAAAAATGTCCTAGATATTCCCCAGCTATTCATGTCACTTTAATCAGAGACGAGCTTTGGCCACAAAGCCTTTCCTGAACCAGTCCTTATGGTTCTCAGGTGCCCAGCCTTCTCCCCCCGAGCCCCCTCACAGAGATGAATAGCTGGCTTTATAGGGAGGTGTGAGAGATTGCACGGTCACTGTCAGCAGACATTCATGGTTTGATTTGTTTCCCATGCTTTGTACCTTGCGGGAGGGGAGGTGTAAAAGGGTCGTTATACTGAGTTGAGAAGACCTCCCATGGTATTCAGAGGGATGGGGAGGGCCATTTACTCAAGCTTGAATAGAATGCTTTATGATTTCATTTGCAAGCTTTGCTATTTGCTTAATAGTGACCCAACACCTGTAATATATATCTATATGTATTTACTCTTGCATCATAATTATCATAATTATCAAGCATACAATGCGGGGGGGGGGGGTGGTCATACCAACCACATACCAAGCACAAACATATATATGGGAAACATATTTAAATCAGTTTCAGTAAACTAAACTAGGCAAATAAATCAAGTTATTAGACAATTGATATCAATATGATGAAGTCTATGTCCACTAAATCAAACACAGGCATACGTGTTACTTGCTGTGTACAGTAAAAAGGAACCACACACGGATATGTGACGAAACCTGGGAAATCGTAACATTAGGGGGAATAGCCATAAATGCTCTAAACATGATATTTCAGGATATAGCTAAAAATGTGAATACTTAAGAGCAAATGACCTTGGACTAACTATTCCCAAGGAATCTTTTGAAGCTATTATCAAAATTCTATTTTCATTCTAAATTGGTCTTATTTGGAATGTAAAAAGAACGTTTTTAGCCAATTTTAGCCCATTTGTTGACATTTGGTTGCCATAGCAACCATCAATTCATTCTTTTTGAATAAAAATCTCTAATTTCTAATAATTATGATTTATATGGATTATTTGAAAATAGATTGATATGTGATCGCATTCCAGTCTATTCTGAATTCCTACATGTCTCTACCATCCCATGTTTGAGATGTCATTTCTCAGCAACTATTTCAAATATTTTGATGCTTGAAGTATCAAGTTGTAGCTGAAGACATGAACTTAAATAAAGGTGTTTTCCCCTAATGTCACGTTTTCCCACGTTTTGTCACATATATAGAGATCGTCTCATTTGACTAAAAGGGGCACTTTCCTTGTGCTCCAAGGGAGCGGTGATTTGTTAACAACTGGGGAATTGGGGGGGAGGGGGGGGGGGAATCTGTACCCCTCTTAAGTGGGGTCCAAAAAATATTTCACCACTTTTTAGCGAAAAGGCCTGTGCTTTACCATCGTTCATAGAGGGCTTTACCATTGCCCGAAGGGGAACCAGAAAAATATCACTGCGCTTGCGTGAAAATCCACTGACTCCTCACCGCTGTTGTTTAAAAATGACCAATGCCTCCACTCACTCCAACCAGTGAGGAATGCCCATGTTTCGATCACTCATCATCAACCTCTATCTATAGCATCCATTAGTTCACCATGTTCAAATGAGTTGCTCATCAATTACACCAGGTGACAGGCTCTACCCATAGAGCAGTTAGGGCAGCTCTAGATTGGAGAACCTGCTCTCAGCAGCTCCAACAGCGAAACGCTTTCTGACTTCAGTTTGTCTGTTTGTCTGGCTCTCCTCCACGCCTGGTTACCGGAGATGGGCATGTTCAAACCAGGCGGCGCTGAGAAGTTTTACAAGCTACTGGTATGTATCAGCGCCATTTCGCATTACGTTTGTCAGGGAATTTCTTACCGAATGGACAGTTGATTGATCTTTTCTATGGCCTTCAGGTCGGTCATATTAAGTTTCGCTAGGCACGGTGAAATGCACTGAGAAGAGGCACCATGATGGGTACCGTGTCCTGGGTAGGCCTAATCCTCATATCGGGGGACAGGCTTTTACATGTCTTATCAGCTGTTATCAGTATGTCACCACAAACAGCACAACTCTACTGCCCTCATTGGCGAGCCCTTTGAAATCTGCAACAAAAATGGCGCTGGTATTATGTGGACTCCTCCCTACTTGTGACAGGTGACCATGCAGTGTAGGGTCTTCAGGACATGCCCTCCGTGTCCAGGTGCTTCCCTGAGCTGCTCCTGCCGTTACTATAAATAGAACTGCTCTCTGTGAGGTGGCTGACTTAGCTGTGTAAGGTTGATGAGCCGCTCAGGGAGCTGTCAGTTGATCAAACACCTCATGTCAGCGTGTGGTGGTGTATGGGAGGGGGCAGGGATTCCAACTGTCAGAGTGTGATGGGATTTGAGGGATGGTCAGCTGGGTCGCCATGCACCTATCTCGAACACCCTGAATGACAAGTTATTACCAAACCACCACTGTTGCAATTGTTCGATCTCAGCAGCTGTTGTGTTCTGCTCCTTCATAATAAGTATTACCAATATGTGATCTACGGTGATCAGTCAAGGGCCAAGGTAGATGGAGATGGAGTTGGGTCATATCTAAGTATGTTAAATAACCTAATAATACATTGGTGCAGTCTCTTTGCAGCTCTAGTGCCATGTGTCGTTGATAGGGTATGGTAAGGAGCTGTGTGTGTGTGTGGGGGGGGGGGGGGGGTCCTTGTGGTGTGAGGAATCGGGTATACATAGAGAAAGTGAATAACAGTATATCATAAGGGCCTTCTTCACCCCTATCATTAGGGCCTTGCGAACTGACAAGCAAATATGTAGCAGATCTTCGTAGTATATATAATCTTTCATGGACTAAGAATGTACTTCTTCAAACTAAGATGTCATTTTTCATACAGGGCACATTGACAGATAAGACATTGCCTTGTATTCTTCTGAAGGATAATATCTCTCGGGTAGTTCATATTACTCTTTCCCCACTAGAGATGTAACTAATAGCCCAAGTAGTGTGCTATAGCTGTTGTATTAATACCATCATCAGTATATCAACACACACAGGATAGAAAATAGTATAAGATCAGCCCTGCTAAAAGATGCTGCGGCGAGTAGGCACAGATTATTTTGTCTGCTTGACATTTACTTTAAACATTAGATATGTTACCCTTCACTTGTGCAGACTGAAGACTTTAATAGCCTAGACTTTAAAAGCCAGATTTATGTTTTGGGTAGGAACTAACAGATGATGTGATTGGTTGGAACATTGTCTGGCTCTGGTACAATGTATCTTCCAACACTATACATAAAACAAACAACCCTATGCCATGCCCAAGACCACAACTTCATTCTAGCTATTGTGTACTTCATCCAAATCTACCCCATAACCCTTTGCCATATATCACCACAGTCCCACACCCCGCCATGGCCTCTGGGCCCACACCTGTCTCAGTACATTCCTCCTCTGTCACTCTATAGTGCTCTCCTACATCCACCACAGGGTGAACACTGGACTGATTCATGCTCTGATTTGGTGTACCAGGTGCCATCCTGAAAAAGGAAGAATTCCCTCACAAAGCTGGTCACAACTCGCTTGGATATTGACCGCCCGTGTTGTTGAAAATGACCAATGTAGACTTGAAAAGACTGGTGACAGCGACCTGTCTTCCCAGTGTTTTAAAGCAAAACTATGAAGGTAGGAGAAGGGTGGTAGGGAGAAGAGGGCGGGTCCAGACAATGGTATTCTGTTTTATGGGAACGCTCCATCGCCGCCGGAAGTGGGAAACCCCCACCGGAAGTAGGTACACTATGTCGGGGCGCCCTCTACTTCCGGCGCGCATGTGTCATGTGTGGCGATCCTCGCCATATTGAGATAAAGGATTGTGGATTGCTGTAAAAATGTAGGAGGAAGTATTAGGGGATTAAAAGGTGGTATAGAGTAATGGCAATGGGCGTGAAATGACTTCAGCCAAGGTCAGAGGACATTCCCTTCGTAAGCCATTCCACTGTATTATGAGATCACTATATGAGAGACCGTTAGATACGAATGATGATATATTGATAACACCACAGGCATAGCCACCAACTTTTATATTGCTACATTATATACACATGCAATTCCCCAATTATAAAGTCAGAACTTGTTTTTTAGATATTAAGTTTAAATTATTTTTTGAGCTTCTCCATTGTGTAGTTGACATTTTCGTCATTGTTTCTGCTACTATTGGCTATGGGCACTTCCTGTAATGTTCTACAATGCTTCCCTTGGTTATAATCACTTCCTGTCATATTCTACAATGCTTCCTTTAGCTATGAGGACTTCCTGCCATGTTCTACAGCGCTGCCATTGATTATAAGCATTTCCCTCTGTCATGCTCTACAAAATGTCCATGGTTATAAGCATTTTCTGTTACGCTCTACAACATTTCCATTGGTTATAGACACTTCCTGTCAAGCTATACAAAACTCCAATTGGCTATAAGCACTTCCTGTGATATTCTACAATGCTTCCCTTGGTTATAATCACTTCCTGTCATGTTCTACAAAGGTACCATCGGATATGAGCACATGTTGCCATGTTTTAAGCATTCATATTTATAAGCACTTTCCTCTGTCATGTTCTACACAGTTCAGACCCTGGCCCCTGTACCTTCCCCTGTCAGAGACCTCAGTCCACAGAGAGGTGTTCTATGGGAGGCTCTGACTAAGCCTTTTAAGTATTTGATTCTAATCACAGTATGAGTGTGAGCTAAGATAAGTAGTTGTCTTTGGATTACGCTTCGATTACCCATAGGGCTCTTTTAGTTTTAGTGTTTTTGAGAAGACTTCCATCTATCTGCCCATCTATTCTTAGTATGAGTCTACCTATGGAATAATGTGTTTACATGGCCGCCTGACTTCCTAAGCCCAAAGAGCCTTTCCCAGTTCCGTCAAATAGGTCCTCATATGAAGGGCTGTGGACCAACCTGCGCTGTAATGATATTATTACAATCTCCATTGTAATCTAGTGTGGGTGATTTTGGGGCCAGCTTGCAGCAGGATATTCCCTGTTTCTCACGATGGTGTGGGATATATATGTACTGTATAATCCAACCGGCTAGGAACCCCATAGGATGTAAGAGAGCACTAGGGGAAGGAGATGAGCTGTGGCAGAATGGGGACAGCCTTTAACCTCTGCTTGGAGAGTGAATAAACCAGGAGAGACATGAGGGCAGACGACAATTCCACCTGAGCAGACGACAGCTGGTACCAACAGGAAGTAGCAGTAGACGAGACACTACTGAGGAGTGTTTGGCCATCCCTTATGCGCCCCTGTGTGTGCTCTACACAGGCAGGGTCAGAGCAGTCCTATACAACAACCCTGAAGGACTCCCAAACGGCTTCTTTACATAGTGTGTGACTGGTATGAATATATGGGATAGGGTCATCAGAACATGTGGTCAGAATGGCTAGCGGCTTTGCTTTTGTTGGCTTTGTTCAGCGGAAGAACCCAATAGCCAATCAGAGAACAGGGTGTAGAGGCCTACTGTCATGTCTCTTAGCCTTGGACTGTCTTACTCCAGTATTAGCGACATGAATGGATAATTTGTACCAGATCTGCAGCTGCATTGGCCTTGTTTGTGTATCTTCTCTTCTGGAAAGAAACAACACGTATATTGATGTAAAGACTGTGCGGAGGGTTTGGGTGGCAGCAAGGTGGTGCTTTAGGTTCGACCCCTCCTACCCAATAACCTCCCAAATATATAAGATAAATGATAACATATTGAACCCCCCTCCCCGCTTCCCACCTAGTCTTTACTTAAAAAGGAAGTGTTAGTAAATTGATTTTGCACACCTTTTTCATAAGGAAGATTCCGCTCGGTCACACCCTTCATTCGAAAGTGAAATCCATTGACCAGATTTTTTGGTGTGGCCTGAAACACGTATTTTATTTGGGCCAACCCGACGGGATTTGCAACAGGATCATGTTGTTACAAGACAGAGTTTTGTGACCTTATTAAAAAAGGTTATAATGCAGTTTCCCCCTGCAGTAGCAGGACGGGTATTCTGCTACTATACTCCTGCCCATTACATCCCTGCTGTTAGATCTAACAGAGGCCGGGATAACCCCCTAGGGGCACTACAGACAGCAACATTGTCTGTGCGAACCAATTTCAGATAAGACCTGAACCTTGCCTTTTTATACACAGACACTAAAGAGACATAAGGTAGAGAGCAAGGCTTAGTAGGGGATAGCTGTCTACACGCCATGTAGCCTATCTCAGACATTAGGGGTGATCCATTTAGTATGTCACGCTTTTTTTTGCCATTTTGAAGACCCCCCCACCCCCATGTCACACTTTGTCACACTTTCCCAAACACCCCCTAGAAAAGTATGTCACAAATCTGCCGACACCCCCCCCCCCTCCCTAGTACCGTATCATATAAAAGACCATACACATATTGTGATAAGCAGTACAATAAGGCCTATCATTATATTGAATATAAATTGTAACCCAGGTTTAATACAATTACATTGGTACTAAAGTGTTGAAAGTATGACATCAGATATCAGTCAAATCCTTCAAGTCCTCCTAGACAGGAAAATAATGGATTTTATCGACTAGGAACCCTTTCAGATTACAACTGTTCAAAGAGGCATTAACAAAATGACACGAGTATCTGTGGCACCCTAGATTTTTGTGACCTCTATCCATGGATTCTTGTCTGTTTTCTCAGGAATATAAGGTGTGCTGGAACTGCTAAATGAGGAAGGGGCCTCAATTTTATTTCAACATGGGTGTGCGGCTGGCCCTCCAATTACCCTTTTCCTTGGTGAGGGAGAAAAGTGACCCCTAGTGCAATGTCTAGGTTTAAGTAGATTCTCTGAGGAGTGAGCCTTGGTAAAAGGTATTTTAGTCAATAGTGACCTTGATTGCAAGTTTTTTGGGTGAGGACTCCAAAGTGATCTTTGTTTTGACAGGTTTTGTTGAAATCTCTGAAAAGTGACCCTTGGTGAGGGAGGTTTTGGTGAAAATTGACCCTTGGTGAGGGGGATTCTGGTGAAAAGTGATACTTGGTGAAGGGATTATGGTGAAAAGCAGACCCTTGGTAGACCTATTTAAAGAGGGATCTTGCTCAAAATATAACCTTCCCAGCCGCACACCCATCTATATAAAATATACAACCCTCGGGCACTGCTATTTTTTCCTCTGATGTGGTACCCACATACTGTTTCAAGTAGCACACATAAGATAATCATGCTGCTTAGTGGCAATGCATATAGGCCTACAGCTGTGCAGCATTTATTTAATATAGGGTTTTAAAAAAATCTGAAACTGTGACGTCACACTATCCTATACACCCCCCCACCCCCTTGTCACACTTTGTCACAGAAAAAAAAGACCCCCCCACCCCTTCGGGCGTGACATACTTAATGGATCACCCCTTAAGACATCCCTCTGATGTTTCTGTGAAGCACGTCATCTACGTGCAATGCCAATGCTTAATCTTTTTGTGAACTAAATTATAAACAGAAGATGAATCGGAATTTGGCCATTCTCTCTTGAGAATAGGTACATAAGCTCTCTCTTCTGTATGTCCGTAGTACCAGCAGGTTATTGACCCAGGGGCACTTCTGTGCCTCAGGGTCTTATACGACGGTTCTCAACCCAATTTAAGACATTTTTTAAAGTGAGCCTAGGCGAAGCCTAGCATGAAGCTCACGAAGTGAGCTTCATGCTAGGCTTCGCCCAGCACTTTATGCAGTGGTCGAAATTTATGGGGGATTCGCAGCATCCAACTGACAGATTCAATGGTCATTTTATAGACAATTCACAACAATTACTATTTCAAAACCTTTCAATCTATCTGCAGTTATCAAGATCTATCACTCACCATTAGATGGGAACGCAAATAAATAGGTAAGGGGGGCCCATTAATGTAAACTTTCTACACAATGCTGTAAAAAGTTTGAGGGGGGGACAAAATGGCCGACATTGTGCATATTTTCACATTCTCCTACTCAGCTAAAGCTCTGCATGGAGAGTGTCACAGTGACGTCACTATCTCGGTGACGTCACAGTCTTAGCGACGCCGCTACGTCACCAAGCAACGTCGCTACCATACCTAGCTACGTCACTACGTCACCTACGACGCCATGCAAGCCATGTTGTTTTGATTTGTGTTTGTTATCAGAGTCGGCAGTAGTTTGTGGACAGAGTCGGCAGTAGTTTGTGGACAGAGTCGGCAGTAGTTTGTGGACAGAGTCGGCAGTAGTTTGTTATCAGAGTCGGCAGTAGTTTGTGGACAGAGTCGGCAGTAGTTTGTGGACAGAGTCGGCCGTAGTTTGTTATCAGAGTCGGCCGTAGTTTGTGGACAGAGTCGGCCGTAGTTTGTGCACAGAGTCGGCAGTAGTTTGTGGACAGAGTCGGCAGTAGTTTGTGGACAGAGTCGGCAGTAGTTTGTGGACAGAGTCGGCAGTAGTTTGTGGACAGAGTCGGCCGTAGTTTGTGGACAGAGTCGGCAGTAGTTTGTGGACAGAGTCGGCCGTAGTTTGTGCACAGAGTCGGCAGTAGTTTGTGGACAGAGTCGGCCGTAGTTTGTGCACAGAGTCGGCAGTAGTTTGTGCTCAATTTGGCGTGGGGATGGGGCCTGTAGGGTAGGCCCTACCTGCGGTGGGGGGAGGGGCTCACTTTTTTTCCAGGGAGGCTTCCAATTTTAATTCCCATCACTTGTACCTGGAATAATTCAGCAAATAAATCTTCCTGCCAAAGAAATGTCTGTGTTTTGAGTCATACAGCTCAATGCCAATCTCCCCATACCAGTATTGTAAATGTGGGTTTGCTCAAATTCTCAAAAAAGGCATTTAAAAAAGTGTCACTTTTGGCTTTTTTTCCACAAATTTCTTTAGCATTGCAGGTATAGGAAAAACCTCCCTCTTATGCCCTCCACCAACTTGTTGAGCCCATAGACTTCCATGTTAAAGGCTTGAGGAACGCTTTTCTGAGACGGTATATGAGACGCTTTGTGAGAACCTCCCTCTAATTTTTTTTTTTTTTTTTTTTTTTTTTTCCAAATTTTTTTTTTCCAAACTTTTTTTTCCAAACTTTTTTTTCCAAACTTTGTTTTTTCAAAACTTTTTTCCCTGCCTGCCTGCCTGCCTGCCTGCCTGCCTGCCTGCCTGCCTGCCTGCCTGCCTGCCTGCCTGCCTGCCTGCCTGCCTGCCTGCCTGCCTGCCTTCCTTCCTCCCTTCCTCCCTTCCTCCCTTCCTCCCTCCCTCCCTCCCTCCCTCCCTCCCTCCCTCCCTCCCTCCATGCCTGCCTCCCTCCCTGCCTCCCTGCCTCCCTCCCTACCTCCCTCCCCTGGGTCACATGTGATGCCAATCGCCAATACCATTCATTCAATAGAGTGGTTCTGATTCAGATCTATCAAGCTGGATTAGTCGAAACTGACTGGATATGACTAAGATGATCTTTGGGCAAGCTGGATAGGATGCCATACTTTGGAGTGAGTGCGTAGATAAACACGTCTTCCAAACATGTCACTGTATTGTTGCACACAATATCATAAGTGTACGATGCCCACCTGAGGTATGCCCATATTTGGAGTCCTCTAGGACAAGTATAAACCTCCATATCCGCCTTATACACAGATAACAAGATAACACACAGTGTTGATGGAATCTCCCAAAGACCAATTTACAAAACAGTCCACGCTTATGCCCCCAAAGTGGATTCATAGACCTTTCTCCTCTGGTGCAAACCGTATTTGCACCTCATATCCCCAGTACCTCTCAGAGAATCGATTGACCAGCGGCTTTTGGGCTGAGGTCTGTAAGTGGGAGTGCCACACGGAGAGTGGTGGTCTGTGTACAGGGAGGCATTATAGAAAAACAAGATAGACCTTCTCACCTATAGGGGCGGAGCAGGGCACTGCAGCGCCATGGTGGCAGTGGCGGTGGCAGAGAAGGAAACTATTGAATGCAGCTGATACCGCTGGTTCCCATCAAATATCCGCCCACGTCCCTCGCGAGGCATTAGTCTGCGGGAACGAGTGAATTCCTCGAGTAGACAAGATGGCGGCCTTCGCTGTATCATCAGTTACATTGCTGTAACAAAACAAGATAGACAGACTGGTTTCTACTGCTGCCGCTAGGGGCGTTTCAAACTGCCCCGCCCCCTGGTGGTGGTGGAGAAGGTGGGGTTGGGGCAGCCCCCTTCCTGTTGTGATCAGATTGATCGCCACCAGAGGGCGCAGGGGGCGGCCACCAAGCGGCAGACACAGAAACTAAAACACTACCCTTAGTGATGACCTCAAGACGAGGCTACTGTTTCAAAGCCACATCCTCACAGGGATATTTGTTGCTGAATACAAGGGTTTGGGTAATGGATTCTACAGACTCTCTTCGAAATAAGTACCCACTATAGTCTATATTTTATAGGCCTAAGTATGCTTATAAAATGGGAGATTATGTAAATGCATAGCCTTTATCTGGGAAGGTAGAACTAAGTTCTTAATAGGGTTTTAGCCGTTAATGCTAGCCCCTTCTCATGGTCTACCTCCCACCCCTTCCAGTTATGCACTATACAACAAGGTTTCCGCATTACTATTATGATATGAGACATAAACAACGCATTTAGCTGCAAGCTACACTTTATACCATGCACTATGCATAGACAGCAATGCAATTTAAATAATGCCACATGCCCAACAGCTACATCATATATTGCAATATGGCCTAAATATACGTATGATGCAATGCAATGCCCCACAAGCATTGATAAAATGCAATGCCCCACGGCCATTGATAATATTCTTGCATCTATAGTTTCCATTCGAATAAATGTCGACCATAAAAATACATACAGAATGAAGCCTTTTTCATGCGTTTGAGTTATGGTATGAGTGAATATTGTGTAGTATTTTACAGGAGGCTCTTAATTTATTCTACATATATATAGGGACCCTACAAAATGCAACACTTCCAGCCTGTATTATGTCCTTGCCTGTCGGCTCATACTAAGTTGTACCGAACCCAAACCCCATTATCCATGTTTCTAGCCCTAGGGTATGGTATAGTATGAGGCCCTAATGACAACGGTAGCCATGGAACCACAGTTCCGCACATACTCCCAAACCCTATGTAATATTCATCATTATGGTGTGTTTGCCTAAGGCCCAGTCCCACATGCCTACCATGTTAATAGTGTTTACGCTAGAATTCTGTGAATATGGCGGAAAATGGACCTACAAAAGAAAGTATGATTAGGAATAAAAAGAGAAAACGTTCAGAACATAACGCCTGCCACAGCAGCACACGACATGACGGCACGACAGGCGCTCATTTGTCGTGATTTGTGTGCCACACCTTGTTCTACGACAGCGGCCAGAAATACCTGAATCTGACCGACCCAGCAGGTGAGCAGCTCATTGTTGGGTATGAGCAGGTATATAGGATACTGTGATTATGATGGAGTAGGTGAGCACTTACCCAGAAAGTAAATGAGCAATACATGGTAGAGCCTGGGGGTGGTCAAACGTGTAATTTGGAAGTTTGACAGGTATGTAGGTGGGCATGATTATGGTATATCGTGTGGGTAGATAGCTGAGAAACTTGATAGCAGACGTAATTGAATCCCATACCTTACCAAGCAGTTTATGAGCAGTGAAATGTAGGGTGGAGTCGGAGGAACACACAAAATAGTAATAGTAGTGGTGGGGGACTAGGCAAAGTAAGACAGGTTGCACTCAAAAAATAAAGTCGTCTGCAGACTATTCTATGTGACAAGGTAGTGGGTGTTCTAACTATAGTTGTCAGATAAAGCACCTACTTGGCATGTGCCAGCCCAAAGCCTGACATATGCCAGCCCTAGACACGTCAACCAGGGCCTGATTCAGGATTTCCCCTGTAGGTGGTATCAGTATAGCATGCATTATGTATAAAGTGAGGGAATGAATTGCATAATTTCTATGTTGATCTTAATCATAATTATGGACATACACATTCATGCTTTGGAGAATCTTGAGAACTATCTATTGGGGATGCTAGAAAAGGTAAAAGATTCAAAGTTTTGATATAATTAAGACAAAACAAATATGTGTAGGGCATAGACACCTCTTTTGTGTTTATTTCAATAGTACAATAGCTGCAAGGAAACTCTCATTGTATGACACCCACATATATGTGTTAACAGTCTGTTACTGAGGACTAGAAATACTCTCATACAGACTTTCAGGACATAGCAGGGATTCCCCTAACCTACATGCCTCTATGGATTAGCTATTACAAACCTGAGAATGAGAGACATGGACAGTAATTATGCCTAGGCTCAGAACCCAGTGAGCTCCACCTGCAGTGAAGTAGAGGCTATAGTGCACAAGTTAACCCTTGAAGGGCTGCATAGTGCTTTAAGGTGCTATGCTCTATGTGATCATAATACATGAATTCAGCCTTGGTAAGTATAGGCCTACTCACCTAACTGTTAATACATTTCCAAAGGGTCGGCTTGATGTATGAATACAGTCTTGATGAATAGACTCGCCAGGTTTACATTCATGCATCATGCTAAGAAAGAATTGAAGCATATTTAAAGTAGTTTGCAGCCAATAAAGGGTTAACTATTCTCGGGTTGTGAATTTGACGACCCTAGACTCATCATTTGGAGTGGGCCACCACCTGGGCTAACATTGTCAGTTAGATGAGTGTAGTGTTGTCTTGTAGGATGGTAACTTGGAAGGTCCTCAGGTAGACAACCTTTAACTTGTTTATTTTATGACCGTCACTTTAAAGCCCCTAAACTCTTCTTATAAGACGTAGCGGGGGGGGGGGGGTGCTCTATAGGACAGATGAATATACTTATACATTCACTAAATTAGAAAAATTATGAGGACATTAACCAAACATTAGTGGAAATGAATTAAGTACAAGGGTAGAAATGGAGCTCTACTCTCACATGTAGCTCTAGACAAGTATACTGATCTCCAGGAACTTAAACGAGTCTATAGTGAACAGATGTACATGTACTAGCATATCCACAGTAGTCACACATAAAGTGGCAGACCACACAAGTTGGGCACATGGGCTTGAAGTGAGCAACCACTGAGAGAAGCCAATTTAGGTGACAGCTTTGGGCATGAAACGCCACCGGAATTGGAGTCTTTATAGTCAGAGTGACATACTGGGACATAAAGAGCACATCACTGTCACTCACCAGGCATAAACAGGAGCCGGACTAACAATAGCACAGGTATAAATTGTAGAAAGCAGTTGTGGAGGGGTGGAGCTCTGACGTAGAATTGGGCAACATTGTAGCACAGCGCGGCAGGAAAATGCTTTTACTTATATGAAAATTAAAAAAAACTCATTGTTTTGTTCGAAAACTGAAATATTTCTAAGTCGAATTAGGCACAGAATACCAAATGGGCATCTCTGAAACAGTAGACCTTCGCAAAATGCAAGTTCAACCATAATATTGCCAATAGATACTAAGATCACATTACGCATAGGAATGTCAGATTTGTACAAAGTCACTGTTTAATTCCGGAACCAAGTCCTCTAGGATATCACATTGAGCTGCTCATTAATTTTAACCGCTCCTCCGGTATTCACAGCAAGGCACACACTTACCAGGCCGCAACAGGGGTCACTGGGAAATTACAGAGAGCCAATCACTAGGGAAACCACTCACTAGGGAAGCCACCCACATTGAAGGAAGCAAATCATGGGGGAAGCCACCTAAATCGAGGGAAGCCGATCACGGGGGAAGCCACTCATTGGGAAACAGGGAAGTCAATAGCCAACTGTGAGAAGCCACTCACTAGAGAAGCCACCGTGGAAGCCAAATAGGAGGTAACCAATATAAAAGCCAATAGAGAAGCCACTCTCTAGAGAAACTCCTCACTTGAGAAGCCACACTCTTTGGAAACCAGTACCACTACCCAGGAAAGCACCTGGAAGATG
Source organism: Harmothoe impar (assembly GCA_947462335.1). Lineage (NCBI taxonomy): Eukaryota > Metazoa > Annelida > Polychaeta > Phyllodocida > Polynoidae > Harmothoe > Harmothoe impar. The sequence goes on along the minus strand of OX381708.1, from coordinate 55,814,666 downwards.
CCCGAGAAAGGCCACTGATGATGCCAATAAGGAGGCGGCCAATATAGAAGCCAAAAGGGAAGCCAAGTGAGAGGCCCCTCCCTGGTGAACAATCACTGCGGAAGCCAAGAGAAAGGCAGACAATATTATAGAGACTGTCTCGACTGCCATCTTGCCAACGCCAACGCCCTCACCAGGTGGCATGGCTGCATCAACATCTACCTGGCATATCATGTTCTTCTACTGCTAGAGGGATTGGGACACTTACCACTGGATAACAGCAAAGATAATTTACATTATACTTCCCTTTCTCGCCGCTGTGTTTGCTAGATTGGCGCTCCAGTCGGCCTGTGACATGGCTTCTACCCAGGATGCGATGCACCTCAGATACTTAGTAGTCCCGCAATGGGAGTTGTGGGACAGGTGTTGATTAGATTTAGGTAGCGGGTGGTGGATGGTGAGCTGTGTGAGAGGGTTTTTAACACTTTAAGGGCTCCATGATGCTTTGACATGGTATACCGGGTAGGCCGATGTCCATTGTCCGCATGGTGCATGAATGCAGCCTTGGCAAGTAATCACCAACAGCCTTGGCGAGTAGATTGTCAGGACTGCATTCATCAAAATAAACTCCATTGTAATGATGCATGCATACTGCCTTGTCCATCCAGGGCTGTGTCCATGCACTTTGATGACAAAGGGCATTGTATATTAAAGCACGATGCGCCACTCAAAGGGTTAAAGCAGGTGAGGTTGTAGCCGTGGCCGCAGGTCACACAATCTGCCGCCATTTACAATACAGCAGCCATTGCAGCAGGTCCCGGCAGACGACAATGGGTGCAACCAGCAGGCACCAGCGGAAGTCACCCATAGCAGCCCCTGGCGGATGGCCTCTTTACTATTAGGTTTGAGCCTATGTCCCGATGTCCTCCAGATAATGTGAACGGCCATGACACTGATAATCTTTATACTTAAGAGGTTGCACCCTGAGAGTTATTGGGTGAATGACAGGGACTTAACGGGTTAGCTGCGACAGCGTATGGTATACTCCTTTTAACTAAATCTTAGCTGTTGAGACCGGTGTGCATCGGCCATTCACACACTTCTGATGTAAAGGTCAACCGCTACATCGCATAATTGTCTATGTTAATGGGTCATGTTGGGTCCAGTGTAACGTAGGAATTGTCACCGTCACACTCGCCTTTAAAGTTTACTTGACTGCCACGTGCGATGGGGGAGCTGATGGTAATTATGGAACTGGAAAGTAATTCTGCATCTTCAGTGGGTGAGTTTGTGTAAGAACATAACACCACAACTGCCGCATTATCTGCCGCAGCTGCTGCTGCTGCCGCAGGTGTGAGAGCACACCACGTGGTCATGATCTTAATGAACAATGATGAGAACCCCATCTCCCCACGCCTCCATCCCTCCTCCACTATCTCTATACAGATGGGCACCAGTGCTGTGGCAAGAAATATATTAGTGGACGGCCATTTTAACACCTCCCCATTGTTGAATGTGTGGCAGGTGCGGCCTTCCCGTGCTAATCCATTTAGCCTTGTCAGCCAGTGTAGACGTATTAATCCATCAGGCTGTCTAGCCCATTAAGTGCCGCATAGTGCTTTAATCCATTATGGTATTGATTGCCCTGATGCATGAATGTAGCCCTGCCGACTGATTCACTATGGCTGTATTCGATGCACCATGCCGATCTAACTGGGCTGATACATTCCGGTATAGGTTCGGCATGATGCATTCATGCATCATGACGAAAAAGGGCATATCGCATTAAAGCACTATGCGGCCCATAAAGGGCTAAGGGGGGAGTAATCATTAAACAGCACACGGGCAGCCCCCCCTCCAACACGCACACTCTCCTCTAGGCGGCGTTGGGGTGATCATATATTGGCAGGACGTAGACATGCATTATACTGACAGTTTGTGGAGGCCATGACGAAGTAGGCACACTCTCCAAACATAGTCTTCCTCCAGTAGGAAGGAAGTAGCCATTAGCCATAGCTCCGGTACTCTCCATACACAGTTTTTGCTCGGGCTGCCCCATCAAGGCTCCAACAAATATGATTTGTAGAGCAGAACAAGCTCATGATATCCATATGCAAGTATTCAGCGGGACACAGAAATTCAACCCTTTGTGAAATGTGTTTGGTATTTCGCTTTTCTATATACCTGCAAGCCCTGATGTTTCAAAACTGCATGGTCATACCCTTATATCAAGTACAATTTCTCGAACCATGTGGCAACGTTTTGGAAATGATTAGTTATCCCCAAGTTTATGCTATTTAATGGTAGACTAGGTCCATTTTTCTAACATAATAGGCCTACGCATGTTTTCCTATTTAATAGCAATCTTAAGAGAGATCTGGGGGAAAACACAGATATTCATGATACTGTACAGGTAGTTAGAAACACTAGAGACGTACAAGAACTATAAGCATCTTCTTCAATGATGGTATCTTCAGGCTTATATCTAACTCAGATACCTCGTGTGGTAGTCCCCATCGTTCATCATTAAGCGGAATGACATGACGCCAATATGACGTCAGACGTGGAGGAGAGGATACATCAATGACGTATGTGACGTCAGACAGGGGAGACATGACGCAAGTGGCCGTCAGAACGTCTTGTTGCGCCACCTGCCCCTAATGGAAACATTAACTTCCGGTGACAGTCTGGTCACGTGGCGGACTAGTTCTCTCCTAGACTGTGGAGACGTCGGTCGTCGTTGGATTACCGATTCTGACTGCCTGAAACCGCCATATTGAAATACCAGGGTTTTCTCAGTGGCGCAGGAAAAGGGGGGGGGGGCAGGGGGCCCCGCCCCCCCCCCCCCAATCACAGAGGAGGGGGTGGGGACTCGAATATGTTTGCTTGGACTTTTTATACGATTCCAATACAAACATGTATCAACACTGTCATACTTGAAATCTGATATTCAAAGTTGATTGGGGTGGGCCCCCCTGGGGCCCCCAATGAAGATTTCCTTCCTACGCCTCTGTTTCCTATATTTCTAATGGCCCCAACTCACCCCATATAATAGAATGAAGGTTGGGGGAAATTGTGTGATAATACAATTAGAAATTGAATCTTTCCTTTGAGGTCACGTGAGCTATCGATGTGAGATATAGTATATGGACTGCAGTTGGGGCCAGCAGGGACAGGCCCTTGCAAACTATGGTTCAGGTGACTTGAGAGCAAACGTAAACATTTAGTTCGATAAATTCTCCTCCAGACACCAGAGACCATGAAGATCAGATTGCAGTCTGTTATGGTGTTTTCAATGTCTGAAGAACACACGGCTTTCCCTACCCATCCCGAACTCAGTTCGTCGACAGCTAGTATCAACATGGAGAGCGATAGGCTGTAATAGACTGTCACCACAGAAATATTAGATGCTGTCACAAAAGGACTTCATGTATGTAGATTAGATTAAAGGAATCGTCACATGGGGCAGAAAGTACTACTGAAACAGTCCAGAATAATCACTTATCATATCAAAGCCCGGGGGGGGCACTCCCTATCTTTTCTATAGTCACCATGTGTGAACATGACCCCGAATTATGTACCCTTATCACGGGAAAAAGCAGCAAAAATGATACCCTTTTTACGGAAAATTGAGAAAATAATTATGCACTAATTATGGATGATAGTGAAAAATATACCCTTATCACGGGTGACCATACAGAAAATGTAACAAATTATGAGTGATCACTAAATATGATGGGGAAAAGGGGGGGAAATATCTGTTACAATCTCTATAGTGGTCTTAAAATGTACCCCTTTCCCTCCAAAATTGCCTAAAAAGCACTCCAGAAGAGGACCCTTTCCCTTGGAATCGTGTTCACACATGGTATTCAAATTTGGGGAAGTGCCCCCCCCCCTCGGGTATCAAAGTTAAGGAATCTACTTGTGGCTATCATATATCATTGAACAGTAAATGGAATATTGCCTCTGAACATCATAGTGCAAAGATGATAGGTGGCTGATTACAGAAGTAAGTAATGTTTAGCAATAAGACTGATTTAAATGCACTATTCTATATGTAAAGACTATGACTTCTGGTCCAACCCTAGTGGGACCCTATAGTAGGGTAGCTATACATAATGCAAATACCTTGGTTAAAGCCATTGCAGTTTCTACTCAGTAAACCCTGCTCAGGATGTCACCTCTCAAAGGAACCTGAGGAGACTCACCGGTCACCTTGATTAACCCCAGTACCACCCGCTGCGTGCCTTAGTACCCCCATGGGCCGCCAGGAGTCTCTGTGAGCAGCTCTGAGCAGCTGCCTCAGAGCACGCTCCAGCTGAGCTGCTCCCCACACCGAGCACCGCAGGTGGCGCCCTTAGTGGCCAACACTGGAACTAAATTAGCCCAATTTTGCAGTGTGTGTTTTTTGGCGACATGATAGTTCAGTGGTGAGCCGTGACGATGGGCATGCGCCGCCTACTTCCGGTTGTGCCCGACGTCAGCGTCTTAGTTTAAAATATTGTTCTTGATCCAGGAATTTGGGTTGCAGTGGGGGGGGGGGGGGGTGATTTCGGCAATGTACTGAGGATATTGAGAAATAGGGACAATTGTAGATGGAGTCGATATCCAACTATCCTATTAAAGGAGACCACAGGAAAAGACATCTGGAAGAGACCAAACACGGTCTTAGTAGTAGGCCCCTACTCCCATAAGAAAAAGGCCATCTCTTGATGCCTGAGAAAAACTAGCATTGTTGTGTATTGAAAAAGTACTTGTCTCCAGTTAGAAGGAGGAAATAGGTTTCACACAGAGGGATTCGATTAAAAGCAATCAATGATATTTGAGAGGAAAATGCTTGGTTATGCCTCTGAGAGGTATTTGTGGCCAACAAAAAAGCATGCGGTAATTTAGTTAAAAGTAGTATGGCTGTAAAACATGTGTTATTGACTGGTTTGGCAGTCTGTGCTGTCCTAGTGAAGGGGATCCCAATGGGAAGGTGGCATTTTACAGCCGGAATCAGCAAAACAATGAGGCCTTTAAGTTCAACTGCCTTTACAAATTGAAAATCCTTCTAAACCCCCCCCCCCCAGCCCCCCCCCCCCCCCATCAAGGTAAAACGTTAACGCATTCTACTTTCTGTAAATATTCGCCCATGTTAGGCCACTCAGAACAGCTGGTTTCTCATCACCGTGCGTATCATAGAAATCATGTTTCAGACATAGACATCTTACTGTTGTGTACTCTTCTTAATGAAAAACATGATGAAAAGTGGACAAAGACTTATTATTGTACATATTGGTATCCTATTAAAGCTTATAAATGGTGCCAGCAATGCAGTTACCTGATTTAGTTACCAGACTGCACACAGGTCTGGTAGTGGACTCCTACAGAATACCAGTGTAGAAGTCTTTACAACAGGGTCTCTACAGCCCTCTTCATGAATGAGTCTTTGACCTTACAAGTGGTTAAGTCGCTTCTGGCGATGTGGCTTCTAGTCATGTCACCTCCTGGTGATTTAGAGCTGTGGTTTCTGGGGATCTCACTTTCTAGTGATGATGTGGTTTCTGGTTATGTGACTTGCTTCTGGTGACCACCAATTCTAGTGATGTGGCTTCGGGTGGTGTGGCTTTAGGTTATAATCTCTGGTAATGTGGCTTCAGGTTATGTAGGCTCGGTTTAGGTTGCTTTTGGTGATGTCACTTTCTAGCGATGTGGTGATGTAGCCTCTGCTGATGTGGCTTCAGGTGATGTAGGCTCTGAAGATGTGGCCTCATGTAATGTAGCCTCTAGTAATGTAGCCTCTGGTGATGTGACTTTTGGTGATGTAGCCTCTGATAATACTGCTGGTGGGGCTCCTCGTGATGCTAAAAGCTGCTATGTCACTGTCTACAGATGTATACACCTATTAACAAGATCTAGCAGCAGGTGACAGTGCTAAAGACTCCACCAGCCTTGTGTGGGTGGTGTTAGACCCATTCCAGGCAGTCCCCTGTTGCCCCCTGGGGGCTGCTGGCCGTCCTAGCCGCACAAACCTCCCATAAACGATCCGATTCTCCCGGCGCTGGTCGGCCTGCAGGCCAGCGTGTGACTTGACTGCTGACGGGAGGCTCGGGCCTCCTGGGATGGAGACTAACAGGTAGCCAGTCCTCTCCAAGACACTACTGTTAGCGTCTAGGCTATAGAATTCCCATCTTGTGAGGAACTTTCCCATGTGGAAAGTATGTCATTATTTTGTTGTTCTCCCTTAATTGCCTTTCAAGACCGGGTATTTTCGGAGTTGCTTGAACTTTGAGTCCTGTACCAATGACCTTCGTGCAATAGTGTCATGTATATATCTAGTTGTAGCAGTTCTCTGAAGCATTTAGGTTGTCTTCCGGAGAACACTAATGCCAAGGTTTCAGCATACATTTTTCGTCGGTGTTGTTGAAGCTTACGACACTATTTATGTACACTACTACGAATAGGAGAGGTCCAATGATGGACCCCTGACGAACTCCACAATGCACAGTAGCTATCGTTGGGTCTTGCCTTCTGGCTGTTGTAAACTGTTTCCTGATGGCTAGGCAAGTTCTCACCCATTCAGGAGAGTTCCTGGTTACCCCATCGTTGAAAAGTTTGTCGAGTATTGTTTCATGGTTTAGTGTATCAAATGCCCTGCGGAGATCTAAGAAGACCACAGAGGGAATCCCTCGTTAGGGCCTTATGTATAGGTTGGTTGTCAAGTTGAAGATTGCATCTGTGGTACTCTGTCTGAGGAGTGTGAACCCAAATCGATTTCCTTGCATATGACCCCTGTCAATCATATATCTGAGTATAGTAGTTGCTCATGTATGACCTTTTCACATAGTTTAGCACAAGCGTTTAGTAGGCAGACCGGACATCAGGTTCCTACATTGTTGAATGAGCCAGATTTTGGCAGTGGGATCCCCCCCCCCCCCCACCAATTTCCATGAATTAATCCCCGAGGGGTGGGGGTTCCTGCCAGGGTTGCATGCAGCATGCTGGCCCTATGGGCTTGATACTCTCTCGGAGGGTTGGCATGAATGTAGCCCTTGCAAGTAGATTTGTTGCAAAGCAGTGAAGCACTATGCAGCCCTCATAGGCTGAATGACTGACACTGTCAGGACCCTTACTGGGTTGCAGAATGGCAGTACTATGCTTGGAGGAAAGTGGTAGAAGCCTTACTACAGTCAGTAGCCATAGGGAAGGGAGGTATGGAGATGTGTAGTATAGTATTGACAAAAGATACACAATAGCTATGTGACTGGGCATATAGTGGAGACTTCCATCCCCCCCTTCCAATTATATGCTTTGGTTTCCATATACTAGAAAGAACCGTCATAGGCATTTTCTGATCTCATTACACCCCGTACGTTTGCCTGTTAGGTACTTTTGCATAGCTCACAGATTCCTGTTGTATCCAGATAAGTGCAAGTCGGGTATAGTATTTCTATACCATTTTTGAAGCATCACTCTCACCACTGACGCTTTACCTGTTAGTAGACTAGAACAGTACTAGAGAAGTGACATGTAGACTGGTGATATCAGATTGTCAACCTCCCTACTCCCACTATAATATGGAACAATCTATGGGTAATAGTTATTTCGAGGAAAGGTGAAAGGCCCATTATTTTACCCTACCTAGATGACTAATAAGAATAAACGCAGTCCGCGTGACATAACCAGGACGCAGGTTTGGGGTTCACCAGGAGGAAGACCAGAAGGCATGGATTGAGGTAAGACAAGAAGGCACACACATATCAGGGGACGACAAAAAGATTCCCCCTGGCTCTAGAATATGCATGTCCTCCCCCTCCCCCTACATCATCCCTACCCATCTCCACCCCACATGTTACTGCCAGTGTCCTCAAGTGTAGTGAGTAAGTTGTAAGCTGTGAGTGGAGCTGGTGAGCTACTCCGAGTTGCTCTTGTTTAACACGTCCATTCCCACAGGGGTTTAGCAGCCACCCCTGTCCACAAGGACTTATTTATGAGACACCACTAGAATGCTTAAGCAGCATGGCTTCAGGCCAGGGATGCAGCCTTCACTATAGCCTCTGCCGAGCAACTCCTGGAGCTGCTCAAGGCAATGCACTACGAGTTGGTCCATGCGTGGTCTTATTGTGGTATGGGTGTGGGGTTCTGCCTCCCAGGTATGTGCATACAGGTCTGCCAGTAGTGGGTTATAGGTGGTATGAATAACAGAGTTAGTAGGCGTTGTTCCATCTGTTCAATCGCATATTGGAGCTATAGGCATACATGACCAATGTCGTTTATATGTAGCCGCTAGACTGTTTTTTTTTTGTATCTTTAGGATGTTCTTGTCTTATTAGTTTGTCTGCCAAGTGGTATTAGAACCATCAACTATATAAAAGTACCTCGTCCACACCCCGTGCATGGGTCTGATCGAGGTGCATTATACCATAGTCGGTGTGATAACCCTAGAAGAGACTGCGTCTCATCCAGGTAGAGAATTACCAAACATGATAGAACCTGGCACTATGGCAGTGTGCACATTCTCATCCATTGTTACCCGAGCCTTTCTGGTGCAGGTCCACTTGACCTTTCTATATGTACATTGACATTTATCAGCGTGTGGTACTATCACATTTTGCTCGGAGCAGCTCTAGTTCGTCTCTTTGAGGCATCTATCAAGCTGTTTTGCAGTTTTGAATTCCGTTGTCTCATATCATCTCATCTTGACCTAAAATTTAAAAAACTACAACCCGCATTATAATTTCTCGTGTTCTAATGTGTCCCTTCTGTTTGCAGTTCCAGTGTTGTGGCGCGGGCAGTTACAGTGACTGGGAGTGGAACATCTACTTTAATTGTTCGTCCCCGGCCCTGTCCCGCTGCGGGGTTCCCATCTCATGCTGCAGGGTGCCCACCAACATACAGTGCGGCTTCAACACCAGGATAGAGGGCGTAAGTCCACCTTTTATATTCTGTTTTATTACATGCTGATACAGTCATATCTATATGCTAAAACATGTGTATGTCCGTATGCCACACCCCCATAGAGCACTGTGTTGCCATACTCCATCGCCTTTTACACAGTAGGGGCATGCATTACTGTATGTACAAAACCCACAAGTTCAGTCATCATTTGCATTGTTCGATCTTCAGTCACTGGGCACTGGGTGGTGTCACCTTCGGTCTATAACCCAGGCCAAATCAGTGAAAAAAACAATGCAAATGTATCAGATGTATCCCTTTGTCATGGGAATTTATGTATAAATCACCCAACAACCGGACGCATTATCAAAGGCATAGGCTTCACTTTGCCCAGATTATTTTAGGAGCTAATTATGCTCTTATTATATAAATTGAGAAAATAAAGCAAGTTTCTGTAGAATATACCTATAAAGATAGTAGACACCATGTTGTTCTAAGCAATCTGGTTATTGGGAAAATAGAAAATGGAATTAGGGCAGGGGCGGATGGGGAGAGGGGGTCATTATCCCCCTTCTATCTGCCTGCAGGGATATGGTATCCTCCCCATTAATTAATACAAAGATACACTAACACCCAGCTGTGCCCGAGTCTGTGGTCGTGTTTGATGTGGCCTAGTGCCCAGCACACCTGCGCTATCCCAACCCAGAATCCATAAATACAGGTGCTAAACCCCAAAATACCTCTTTATCACCTGTTACTTAGTATCCCTGACCTAGAGCTGGAGGACATTACCCTCGTTCTGCTCCCTGTCACATGGTTACTGTGTGACATGCTCACCTGTAGCCACCTTACCTGTAGCATGGAATTCTGCATTCTGTAGCGAGATATGGCACCACCCTGGAGGACAGCTACCTCTCTGTACAGGTACGGCCATCTTCATCCACCAGTGGATAATGCATGTTAATTCATGCAGTTGGTTTAATTGTAAATCAATAATGTGTTAGGGGAGTGATGCCTCTGCTGGAGATATGACCCCCAGAGAGGATCACTCCTCTGCTGTAGAGTGCCTGAGTGAATTCACTGTCATGGTGGCAAGAGAGAGCACTAGTCTGAGGCCCAAGTGGTGATGTCATTAGGATGGGTTTTTTTTGCTTTTACAGGAATTGCAGTATTTAATCATGTTAATTTCCTGCAAAAGCTTGACTAATATTGTGAGATTTTGTGGACCAGGGAGCGGCTTCTCTGAATGATAGATGGAAGCTGTGCCTGGGAAATAAATAAATGATTTTGCATGTATTGACTATTAAGTGACGGCAAATAATTTAGTGATTTAATGCAATATAACCGTTATCATCATGATGCATGAAAACAGCTCTAGCGAGTTACTCACCAGTGCTGCATGAATGAAGCATGGCGACCCAGTGCGGTTGATACACCCCCCAAAGGGGCGGTATGATGCACCAATGCAGGCTGGCGATTTACTCCCCACCGATACATTGGTACATCATGATGACAAAGGAGCATGAGGCCTTGAAGCATCATGCAAGATTAAATACCCTAATACAGAGATCACACTCTCTAATTCACACAAAGATCATTGTCCTTATACAATGTATTGGAGCCTTTTGTAGGACGAGAAAATTGCGTCTGGCCTTAAATTGGAGCAGCCGCAGGCTGGGTAGGGGTTACCTGTAGTAGGATGGATCTTTTTGGTATCGGCATGAGCGTTTTAGGAGACACATCGGGTTGCTGCAGCACTGGAAGGAATGGATTGGATTGGAGGTATTTTACCTGTGGTTATTGGGTTACCTCAGCATCCTCCATTAATTCACACAACCAGGCCACCCCCCGCTCGCCTCCTGCCACCACCCCACCCAATGTTAACACCATGTTAAAGGTGGTGTTTTAGTACAGGAGGCCAGCAGGGCACACTATCTCTCTCACCTCCAACTGCTAGATCACAAGCCACATACAGATACTTTTCAATAGGATTATAATGAGATGTGTGACGATGGGAATCAAACAGACCTCAATACATTTGTATCGACTCTATACAATTATAATAAAAATGGTTTTAAAAGATATGTTGCCTGATTTGTAGTATTGGGCAACCTCACACATGCACACTGTTGTTGGCCTTGACCTTTACAGATTTTAGTTCTACTTTTAACCACTATTGTTGCATTTGACAGGAGATGTATGCAGCCCACACCATCAACACCCAGGGATGCCTGGACCCCCTGATGGTCATATTCAAGGACAACCTCATCATCATTGGCCTGATAGCATTTGGTGTGGGATTTGTTGAAGTAAGTATTATTCAAACCATCTTCATGGACATTCTTTTTTGGTACAAGGGACTATATTTGGCAATATTGTTACAGTATTGTTACACAATATAACAAATATAGGTAGCTCCATATGTAGAATGTTGATCAAATTATCCCCTTATAATGTCGCAGTGCTACCATGCAAAGGGTCTCTTAGGACACTATTCACATAGGTCTTAATAAATACTGATTAAAGGAGTCTGTCCTGGAATTGATATTAATCCTGTAATGACAGCTTGAAGCTATAGCATTACAATATTCTCTGAGCTGTATACTATACCCCTTTCTTCTGTTTGGTTGCAGCTATTCGCCATCCTGTTAGCGCACAGCCTCATCAGGGAGATCATGATTGCCAAGAAGGAGTACAACGAGTTCACCCGGCTACGACTGGACATGCGCAAGGTCTACGACTCGACGTCAGCACCACAATGACACAGGCCCCCAGAGGGCTGCGGTGATGAGGACGCTGCCTCCCAGCGCTCGTCACAAGGCCTTCTGGGTAGTATGGAGCTGGAACAGCTCAGTGCCGGGGCGTCCGGAGACGGAGAAGACGGTGGGGAGCGGGGCGGGAGTGACATCCACCTGGTGGACGTGGTGACGGTGACGTCCCCGGTACGTCACCAGACGGAGTGTCGGCTTGAAGACGTGGCCGGGTCGTCACCTCGTGTCACCGAGAGTCTGCTCAGGCTAGCTGGCTCCCCCGGTGACCTATCTGAGTACGAATTGGCCGACTCCACCACAGAACTCGATCTGTTCCCGCAGATCCCCATTGTGGGCTCAGAGACTGCCATGGCAGCACTCGCCCCACGTCCACGCCCCGAGGCATCTGTGTCACAATCGCACACGTCACCCGAGGGTTTCCTAGATGACTCGTTGTACCAGCCGCATAGCGGCAGGAGGCCTATACTCCAGCCTAGCCAGCCCAAGGACGACCTCCCGAAGGTGGCCGTCCTCAAGACTCGGTGCGGCTCGCAGCCTAATGGGCTGGCTCGAGGCTGGCACGAGGCCTCTGATTCCCGGACTGATCTTCTTACTAAGGAACTCGCGGACCGGTCCAAGTCACACCCCAATGGACTCACACGCATACTCATAGACAAATCAGGCTCTCTGCCAAATGGAGTCACCCGTGCTATGGTCACCCGGTCTAAGTCCCAGCCATCCGGGTTCAGCAGACCACATAGTATTGGGGAGACTGGTGTAAAAGACTGCAGGGACCATAGTCCAGCAGGTAGGGACCGTAGTCCGGGGTGTCCCGAACGCACTCCGCGAAACGGATATGTGTGTAACTTCCTGGAGTTGCAGGACAGTTGTCAGTCCATAGATGGGCTCCTGGAGGAGTCTGTGAACCAGCTGAACCGTATTACTGAGGACCTGCTGGGAGACACGGTGTTATGAGGCACGCAGACACCTAAATTACTGCTTTATACTATAGGATTTTAACAGATATTCTCTCTACAAGTCTGCATAGTCTATTTACACCCGCCAGGGGGAGCAGATGGCTACTTTATCTGGTAGAGCCTTGGTTAAGTCACATGTGGTGACATCTGGTGTTTTAAAGTATACCAGCAAGGGATACTGGTAGCCTATACTATTACTATTAGTGAAAAACTGCTTGATTTTTGTCCCCCAATTTTACTTTCATACAACAGTGATGCTGTGTATCACTCTCATTATAAAGCCATTTAGGCTTTGAATATTTAGTGAATGAGCGATTTATGTAGGCAACGTGCAATTTGACGAAAAGAACAAAAGTATATGATATTGGTTCTTCTCATATTTGTTAGCTCCAAATATTTAAGTGAGCTTTCTGATAATACATACATGTTCTCATGTAAAGTATAGTTATGTTGTAATTTATTCCAGAGCTGCGTTTCTTGAAAATGGTATCTATTGAAGATACTGTCGTTTCATGATTGTTTGTATACATACTACACAATAGATACATCATGCTAAATACTGATATGTGAGGTTAAGAATACTAGAAGTAACATTATTTGGAATTTTATATATTTCTTGAGAAAAAGGCGTCAGTGTGGAGTTTGTTTGCAGAAGGATATAGATTCATCTAATAACAATAATGCATTGTTTTTGTCGAGAAAACTTGGCTTCTGTGTAATTTTCTCATAATTGTCAATCTCACAGGGGATAGCATGTATTATCATATTATGGTTTATTGTCTTTCACTTTTGGAAAAAATCAAGAAGGGAGTTATTGGTTTATTTTTTACATTTACATATTTAAATATTGCTTTAGAAGAAATACAATTACTTGTATGGGCGATTTGAGCGGCTTATTCTCTAACATCACTTGAAATATACAGAACATCTAAAACTAGAGATAAGTATGACATACATTGCACTGAAAATCCATAGATTGAAAGGGTTAGTCAGTACAGACTAACCCAGGTTGGTCATATGAGTGTTAGTCACAATGGCAAAGTTATATTCTAAAATGACCAAGGGGTCAGTCAGTAATGGCTAACCTAGGTCCATCATTGGTGTGTTGTATTTGTATGCCACTAGTTGGGGCCACCTGTGATGACCACTCAGTGGCTCCCCCTGGAACTAAAAAGACTAAGGTGGGTTGGTCAGTAGTGACCAACCTGGCAATAATAACTAGTCTAGGTTGGTGGTATAGGGATCCAAAAAATGACTAACTAGGTTGGGCACTAGTGACTGAGAGGTTGGGCGTATAGGGAGCCTAGGAATATCAGTGTGTGTAGCTCCCACTAAAATATTCTAAGCAAGTTTATGATCCACATGATGTTCCCACATAGTCATTGTGTAAAGGTTCAATCAGTAGTTATATCCAAATTGTCAGATTTTCTTTGACTTACAAGAGCTGCACTCACACTGCATTAATGCTGGAGGTCTCCAGCTTGCTTGATGCCTCTAGCGTTGCTTCGCTGCATCCTCTTCAGGACCGCATGATACCACAAGGCTTCATGTGTATTTGTCCTCATGATGCACCAATGCAGCACTCGGGAGTGTATCAACCCTGCATAATATACCGACAAATTGGCATAGTACTTTAAAGTACAAGTTTTCCCATAGAGTGAAAAGTTACTTCTTTGGTATCGGAAAGTATGAATACTTGTGTACCAGCTAAGGGATATTTATGTAGGATTTGCTTGGTCTATCCAGAGTCTTGTTCATCTGCGTGCCTTGATTCCCCATTGTAGTAACATGCAGCCAAACTGATATATACACATTTTTGGATTGGTTTTACAGACATTTCCCTGCTTCAATTATTATTTAGCCGTTTAAGACCACACAGTGCTTTAATCTGATATGCCATATGTCATGATACCTGAATGCAGTCCTGGTGCCCTGGCTACATTCATACATCATGTTGGCCATTGGGAGTATCACCTGTAGGGTTGGCATGGGGTATGATCATGCATCATGACGACAAAGGGCATATTCCGTTATGGTACACTGTGCTTAGATATAGATGAATGTAGTGAATATCATTTTGTATGATTCTATGTGAAATTTTGAATTTAATCATTGTGATCTCCGCATTCGGCCCCTTACCCGTTATCTGACATAACAATACGTTATGTATATCTATGGCTACTCTCCTTCAGTCCAGGAATCAACTATTTGTCATCAAGTGATCATAAGAAGTCTAAGAACACATATATGTAAATGTACTCACATGTATTCTTTTCCTCTGCTATGAGTATCTCTTGATATAAAAAAGCATGGGACATGATCTGAGGATACCTAGAGTTACGTGTGGCTTGAAAAATAATAACAAAATGGCATTCCCTTATTGTCATCACCCCTCAACGAACAAGCGTTTGCCAGTAAACAAAAAACGTTATACAACATTTTATAACGTTATATAACGTTTCGCTAATGCTCTTTACCATGGCATAACGATATATAAAGTTTTAAAACGTTATTTTGACGTAAAATAGCGTTTTCTTTGTTAGCTGGGTTTGCCTTTGTGACTGAAGATATGTGAATGAACTGTTGATGGTGCCATTAACGACCACGACTGACGGCATCACATGCCCAGATATGTCCGAAAAGTTATATTCATCTCCATACCTATTATATGAATGAGCATAATTCCTTATCAAAGCCAAGTTGAATAACTGTACAAAGTTCCATCTCAGTATTTTGTTAAAAATTCAATGTCAAGCATGCGCAACGAAATCAGAAATTTGTGAAAATGTGAGTATAATATGGGGAAAAAATCCTGAATTGGCCAACATCCCACAGCTATTTACGTGTGGTTTCTTCGTCATTTCCACACCTGCCTTTTTTATGAGTATACAACTAAATGCCGTGCATGGGATACTACAATGTATACTGTATAAGCTATGTAGATGTTGGCCATTCTGAAAGGCTACAACCCTATTAGCTACTTCTCTGCACTGGAATAGACTCCCATCGGCTGTCTCAAGCCGCAAGGGAAAGTGAAAATTTATCATAAATAATATTATGTGAAAGGATCATGATAGATATGTTTCAGATACGTGTATTTAAGCGCTATAATGTATGAATGAGGGTGCAGTTTGTATATTGTGACACATGAACAAGTTGTCACTCCATTTTAATGAGCAAAACAGGTACAACGATAATATCTTGTAAATTATGACTTTATGGCCTTGTCCAAAATGGTACAGCGTTTATGGCAACTTTCCAAGCATACTGATTAGATATAATCCCAAAACATGATATTTATGGAAGACTACGTCAATGCTGCTATTTCGCGGGTAGTTAAGTTATCTATTCAAGTTGATAGTACCCGAAGTAGATATGAATGTATTAAATGTGGTCCATAACTTATAAATGTCTATGTGCCATCATTGCTTCCAAATGTGTGCAGGGCATACCTACTCGTTGTTGATACTAAAGTAAAGTTGAGTGAAGGGGTTGATACATCGAGGACATAATTCCAACTGGCAAGTGCACATATGACGTAGCGCCACCAAAGATGCCCACTGTTATGGTTTTCTCGTAATTGTTACCATTTTATACCTAAATTACAACCAGTGCGATTATTTCATGTGGAAAATTACGGTTTCTAGGTATTCTATAATGCCGAAGCATAAAAATGAAACAGCAGCATTTTCTATTGAGGAATTTCCATACATTAAATGATATTATATGTACAAAACAAACAAAAAACTACAGAAAGAGCACAAAGGCCCTATAGCACATGTCCTCCATGTAATACCCCCTGTTGAACACATGGAAATAAAGGGTCTGATGTATATCCACCTGTTGTCATGGCAACATACTCCTCTTATAAAACCAGATTCTCGTTGCTGAAGCAACTCGCTGTATCCAAGTTGCTCACCAAATTGTAATTAATTGTGTTCTGTTTCATTATGTGTGATCTGCATGGTGGTATGTCCAGGGTGTCATGTTAATATATGCCCATTGTTGTGAAATGATGAGAGTAGAGTGCCCGCATCAATAAAAGTTCCATATATTTACTTTTGCCTTTATTGTTCCTTGGCCAGAAGGTGGCCTTCAAATCAAAGGGTATCATTAGGCCACACTAAATATAAAAAAAAGTTGGTCAACGGATTTCCCGCACCATATTTTCGGAAATGTCAATTTATTTATTTTTGAAAAAAATGTGTTCATGGACTGTGGACTATGCCCGCATAATTTCCTGGAGAGTTCGACTTTTTTTGGGGTGAATTTTTCTTTCATTGTGAGCCAGGAAATATCAGTTTGTAAATATAAATAAAGGATTTTCTCTCAGGAGCAAAATATTCGCCTGCTCCCCTTGATTTCAGGTTGAAATCCGCAGAGAGAAAAAGTGGGAATTCTTTTTTAAATAATTGCCCGCCCTCACCAATTGACAAGTATAATCAGTGCTAAATCTACATCAGAAAGACTTGTGATTGAAAATTATATTTTAGATTGTCTCTAATGAGCAGACTGCTCTATAATAGCTATAGTTCTCCTTACTTCCATGGTATTCCTGCATTGCAATCTCCACGAGTCCACATCCATTTGGCTACTGAACTGGACAAAGTTATGCATGCGGTTCACACCAGGGTGAGCCACAGTTTGCATGTAGCATTGTGGAATGCTGCTGGTGGAGTTCCATAGCTTCTTGCGGCAATGTGGAATCGCTGGGACTATATAGACGGTGTGGTAGATGGTTAGTGCCACCTACAATGCCGTTTACAAACATAGATGGTTCACCGTTTAGATATCCTTTGGCATTCTATTGATCTATTGACAAGATACCCTTGATCAACTGAGTTTGAGCTTTTGACAAGTTTTTATTTGCGTTTTCATTTTCTGGGTTTACCTTCTTTACTGGTATAAGTCTATTGATCATATAGTATACTTGTAACTGGTCTAGATAAAAACAAAAGATTAATAGGTATTGACAATGCATGAAAAAAGTCTATTAAAGATATTAACAATGGTTTGTACTTAACTACAATTGGAGAGAACAGTTATGTGGTGCCCCTGGTTGGTATCTGGTTACTTTTTTTTATATCAAAACAGTGAATGGTATTGTTGGGGTTTAAGGGACCCTAAATATCTCGTCAGAATTGGTCCCTAAAACTCTATAATATCAAAACAAATCTCATTAATATAATGAACATATTACTATAATAGTATATTTATCTACTGTATATATCAAGTCGTTATTTATTGTATATAGCAAAGTTATCCATTGCATTTATACACAGTGTTTATCCATGGTACATCCAAAGTTCCTAATCCAATATGTAGACGTTATCCCAGACATATATCCTCAGTCGTTGTCTATTACACAGATATCTTACAGGAATCGGTTCTACTGGCTTGTAAAGAACCACTCATTGCTCCAAGTTCACATACATATGTAAAGCTGTGGCTCCACTAGCCGATTTTGTCTTCAAATCGGGGCTATTCTCACAAATCGGGCTCACACCAAAGAATCATACACATGCATACTGTAGGTATGTAGGTACTCTAGACCCTGCCATAGGTTTATGTTTATGTTTATAAACACGTTTATGTTTATAAATACTCTATGCTCAAGTGGAAAATAGACTTGCTAAGGCTATACAAACACGATCTATGTCCCGATGTAGGTCCTGATTTTGCATCTGGGGCCGATTTTCACTCCCAATCTCAAATCAAACTGGTTTGATTTTTATTTCTCTCAACAGTACGACCTCTAGGCCTATGTTTATACATGATCAAACTGCATATAACTATGATGAAATGTAAATATAAACATATCCCCCTCTCCACATGGATCTAATCGGCCGATTTAAATATAGTAGGTCTAAATAAGCCTTTGTTTTTACCTGATCAAACTGTACAGACCTGTATGACCGGATCGTGAGAATTACCCAAAAGGTCGGGTAGTGGGGCCCCAGCTTAAGTATACAATCTACACAGTTTTATTTTTCTTTGAGTGGCAGGTCTTTTTGTGGCACAGTGTCGTAGGCAGGTCCCTTTTCATCATCCCCAGACACCTGTAAATACAACACCGTCAAATTATTCTGATGGATTAAGACGGATCAGATTGTTAATTCTGTTAGCAGCGGGTTAGGCCAACATTATTTACTGTATTTTGCATTTTCTAAAAGGGCAGATTTGAAAAGCACATGCGTCAAACCCAAAATAACTAGAAAAGAGAGATAATTTATCAATATTGAATGAATTTAATTATATCTACTGCATGAACCAGTTCCATAATGAGTGTGCTTTTTTTCCTGTACACACAATCATAGCGTGTTCTGGATGGAAGGTCCTGGTTCTAAGATGCTTGGAGGTCACAAAACATGTTCAGTTTGGAGATCTGAACGTTTTCATGTAGTTAGATACAGTAACGATATTAGAGAAGTAGCTAGTCATTGATTAATAAGATGGGTGGTGAGATCTCACGCAGATTGTGTGACATGTTTTTTTGTTTTTTTTGGTTTTTTTGTGGGTTTTTTTTAGATACCAGGTTACTATACCTTAAGTACTGGAAGGGCCGTATTCAATGCTCCACAATACGGCCACATTGTATTTAATGGGCTAAGAAAAAGCTGTTTTCCTTCATTAAATGATTCTAAACTAGGTCTATAATTATGCAGTAGTAAGCAGTGCCATCCATTATCTCAAACAGTTAGTGCCCAATCTTATAGCTGTTCCCTTACCCACGAGTATGGTGACTAAGCTCTGTACTGTTGATGTTCTTGGAATGTATTGTAGTTTATCGTCACTTTTAATTCAGGAAAGTTAACTGGAAAAGCTTTTCCATTGACGTCCTTTAACCATACTATTTAGATAGAAATAACATATAGAAAATAAAATACTTTATGAATTAATTGCCTTTACTAGAAACACGAAGCCATCTTTAAGGTGGTTGGTATTGATAAGATCTAGAGCACATGATTGATCAATGTTTACTTTTCATTTATTTTCTTATCAGGAATGCTACAAGTTTAGGATTAATAAGATCTACAAGGTCAAATTCATTACTAGAATCATTATCCTGATCTGGTACATGAGCAGGTATTACCATGCCAGTCTACGGCAGAGTACTAAAGAGATCATTACTAATCTCAGCAAAAGAGTTAATTAATGATAGGCCTATAATTAGCAGTTTTTCCACCGGGTTTAGCTTCCCAGTCAGCTCATTGACAGCTGTATCGTAAGGTATCTAGTAACCAGTGCATTTATTTCTCTCCAAAATCAAACCGGATCATTCTAGTATGTATTTGCTATCATTTAATCCAATAGAACACTTTAAAAATGATTCTCAGAGCCTTCAAGAACAATAATTAATACATGTGCTTTCTAGGCGCTATTTTAGTTTTTCCGAATAAATTTGAGTAGGCATTTACTGTTAGTGGCACTCGTGAACTCCTTTAGAATCACTCGCCTATCACTGAACAAGTCAACTCTCTGAGCTAACCCATGGGTCAGATTTATTTCTATCGTCTATACTAAAATTAATGTCCTCCCTTGAGTAATTCTATCAAAGAATTATTAAATTCCTTTGTTATATCAAAACTAAAGGAAGGGGTATTTGTTTATCATCATAATATTATTTATAATTATACAAGGATGGTTTAATGTCTTTTATGTCCTCTGATCAGACTCTTGATAGTTGCATTTGTTTACAGACCGTTTGTTCAGAATAATAAACTTTATAAATTGAAATTCGATTGCCCTGCCAGATTTACAGATAACTAGTAAATGATCCATATAGATGAAGGCCACTGCCTGTTGGGGATCGGTAGTACTGTAGAATTTAGCCCAGTCAATATCTATTAGACATTCCAACAAGTCTTCCCTATCATAGCTCTTATATGGGTGACAATTACAGGATTTTATTTTTCCTTGTTCTTTTTTTCCCTACAAGCATAAATAGCAGAACGGTCAGCAATTATATGCCCCACTAATGACTAATAATCTCGCTTCTCGACATGAATCAAATAACGCTTTTTGCAGGGTTACGTTCCCTGGCGATAGCATTGAAGTCATCAGTTATCTCGCAGCTATCCACTATCTACGAGAAGAGTCCCTACCACCGAGGCCTGGCTGAGTGGAATGATCTGGATCCCGACAATCAGCACACCCTCGACAGAGACCTCTTCATGAAGCTTATAAAAGCATAGAATCTCTAAAATGATGACTCAAAACTGTGATCATAATCACTGATTACTGATCTAGCTAGTACTTGCAAAACAATTAACCTAACCGGACAGTTGACATTCAAAATCTTGGCATACTTTGTGTAAATACTTGACTTAAAATATTCTATCGAGATCCTGTATTTCAGCATCTCCTTGGCATTGTATTGAAAGACTTCATATGTAATAAGATTACTTTGCCAAAATAAAATTTAACAACAACAACATCTACCTTGCTAATAACCTAAGTGAATTTATATCAAAATACATCTCAGCATCTGAATTAGGAGATCTATAAATATTCAACTGAATGAAAATCCTATAAGTGGGCTTTGCAAATCTCATAACTAACATTTGAGTTCTTAAGGTGGGTAGACCCCATAGTCTAGAAGTATTTAGATTTCGTCGGGATTTTCGCCATGAGGCCCATATTATAAGTAGTATCAAATTATGGTCCCCTGCATATTTTAAAGGTTTCTGGTGTTTGAAATAAAAAAATATGTGAATGGAGCACACAGTCTTGATGTGGTAAAGGTATAGCTTTCAGCATGTCTACTACCAGAGCCCCAGTAGAGTAGGGATAATACTTGAGACTCACATGCAGGAGGCCCTTGGTTCAAGCCCCGGTCAGGTCTTGCAGGGTAATTTTGACAACACATGAAAATATACATCTAATATACAAAAATATGACCAAAGGCACCCCGTGGTGTCTTCTGGGACAACTACATGTGCATATGCGCAATGACCTGCGCAGTTGACATGTTTACAATAGGGTCTAGCCACCTTAAGCCTCCAACAACCTTGTCGTGTCTGTCATTCCTAAATATCCTGTCATCTTAGTGCTATACTATTGATTTAACTGGCTCTTTAACAGCAGGGTGCACAGTGAGAGTACTTCATGTGATTGTCCGTTCAAACTATTATACCCTACACTGTAAGCAGTTGGTTGCCTTTTTTGTAGATATACAGCAGAATCTACTGTAGGTGCACAGTTTACTGTAGGTAAGCAGTATATTCTACTGTAAATCTACAGTAGATGCTGTAAACCTACAGTAGGTTTTGCTGTATATTTTACATTTACTAATTACAGTGCAGTATTGCGGCACAGGAGGTGTAAAGAGCAGCAACCGAATAATGCTCACCAGGCTGATGCCCGAGGAGTGAGGAGGGGGTGCATAATACCAAATCATATTGTCATGTTATCGAATGGGAGACCTATTTCTACTTATATCTTACCTTGTGATTAGCGTCAGAGTCCCATTTGTCCCTGTACAGTATACGTAAGTAGTGTACTGGGTAGAAAGCCTCCCCACCTGGGTCGGCGCCATCATCCGTGATGCCAAAGTTGCACACTTCAGTGAAGGTCTGCATCCCCAGCAGACCCGCAGATCCGACAAGGAAATTCACCTGTGGAAAAGTGAAAACTAAGATCGTTACTACCATATATGATGGGTCAAACCAAGATACTGATAACTCCAAAATCAAGGTTGTTGAGGCTGTTATATGAATAATATGTTATTGATAACCATAAGGCTGTTATATGAATGATATGTTATTGATAACCCTTAAACAAAACAGTAGCACAATTAAATCCTGACCTTTTTTTTATCAAATCTTAGCCACACTTATCAAGCAGAAAAGCTACTTAAGATATTTCCTGTGAATCGGGTGGTTCTTAGTTGGTTACTTACCCATGCACCGGTTGGCATCTGGGGTATCATATAGCGGCAGTTGAGATTCCAGACGCCCCTCCAGATGAAGGTGAGCACTCCAAATGTGACAAGATACATGGCATCCTCCCAGAGCAGTTTAAGTGTGTGGTGACCTGACTTAGAGAGTTTGATGGAGACCTGCCCCAGTGGCCACTGTAGGCACAACATGATGGTACAGCCAATGACACCTGTGATTTTAGAGAATCGTTGTAGACATTAACACTTATTTAGGACAATGACTGCCTGCCTTATTAAAATGTTATATTCAACGGTCACACATAATTTGAATTTTATCATCTTTACCACAGTGTGTTATTCTTGGTCTTTTTAAAAATCTGGGCAGCAGAGTGCTTTAGTATACTGCAACCTTTGTTCTCATGAGGCATAAATGCAGCCCTGGTGAGTAACTCACCAGTGCTGCATTAAAGACCATACCGACCCTATGGGGTTGAGCCACTCCCAAAGGGTCATAGCTCAATATAACAACTATATACAACCCTCATACGACTAAAGATCTGAGATGCTTGAGATTCTATGCATATTTTCTCTAAAATTTACATCTTTATTTGTACATACCTATCTCAGCAGAGAGTATGTCAGACTGTAGAGCATCGTCAGGTCGCAGGAAGTGCTGGATGATGTTGAATGTTGACCGCCAGCAACAGATGGACATGCCCAGTATGACCAGCTGAGCCAGGTAGGCATCTGTTACATAGTCCTTGTAACTTCCCTTCTGGAACTGGAATAACAGGTTAGGCATCTGTTACATAGTTCTTGTAACTTCCCTTCTGGAACTGGAATAACAAGTTAGGCATCTAGATCTGTTACATAGTCCTTGTAACTTCCCTTCTGGAACTGGAATAACAAGTTAGGCATCTGTTACATAGTCCTTGTAACTTCCCTTCTGGAACTGGAATAACAAGTTAGGCATCTGTTACATAGTTCTTGTAACTTCCCTTCTGGAACTGGAATAACAAGTTAGGCATCTAGATCTGTTACATAGTCCTTGTAACTTCCCTTCTGGAACTGGAATAACAAGTTAGGCATCTGTTACATAGTTCTTGTAACTTCCCTTCTTTGACTGGAATAACCAGCTAGGCATATCTGTTACATGGTCCTTGTAACTTCCCTTCTGGAACTGTAGTAACAAGCTAGACATTATGTTACATAGTCATTGTAACTTCCCTTCTGGAACTGGAATAACAAGCTAGGCATCTTTTGTACATGCTCCTCATAACTTCTATTTTCAAATTGAAATAAAAATGTTTGGCAATGATAGGGATCTCATTATATCAATATTGAACTGTTTGACATTATGTGTATAAGCGAGAGCTGGCTCCTAGAGGACTTCCCGGACCATAAACTATTTGTACGTGGCTATCAGTTCTTTAGACGAGACAGAATTGTAGATAAAACGGGAGGGGGATTGCTATTCTATGTGCGTGACAAAATGGCACCCTATTGCTCGCTCCTAACCCCCTTGTGTAGATCCGACCAAGACATAGAAGCTATTGTAGTTAACTTCTCCCAGCCCAAACACAGACTAACAACTTTCGTCCATGTATACCGCCCCCCAAATGGGAGTTATGTAAAATGCATTGACTCAATGTTGGCACTATGTCAACACCCCAACCTCCAAGGTAGGGAGAGATGGCTCATTGGAGATATTAACGTGGACCTATTCCAAGAGTCTGACAGTAAAACCAAGTACTACTGTCGTGCTGTCTCCACTACTAACCTTACTAACATAATTTATGAGATCACGCGCCCCCATCCCAATAACACTGGGGGGACATGCATTGATCTAATTGCCACAGACAGCGACAAAGTAATGCATAAAGGTACCCTTCCTTGTCTGATCTCTGATCACTTGCCCATCTTCGCAACTAAGAAAAAAGCCAAGGAAACCTATATAAATGTCACTGTCCGGGGCAGGTCCTATAAGAACTATGACCAAACAGATTTTATTGATTACTTTCTCTCCATTGATTGGACCCCATTCTACATGAATAATAATGTGGATGAAAAATGGTCCATTATGCTCTCACACATAACAGATTACCTTGACCTAAATTGTCCTATAAAAGACATGACTTTCAAGGATCGAAATAAACCCTGGATTACGAAAGATATACTAGAATCTATATTTGAACGGAATGAATATATGTCTGAGTACTGTCGCGGCAAATGGCGTGACCCCACTCTCTTAGAAAAAGCTAAGCAGGTCAGGAGTGATATTAATGCCAAACGCCTGCCTCTGAAGATAATTACTTCCGAGACAAGCTGAATGACTTAAGCTCAAACCCATCTAAATTCTGGAGAGAGCTTGCCTTACTACTTGGCAAATCTGGCCATAATAAACCTGACATTGTACTTATAGACCCCAACTCTGCCGATGAAATCAAAGGAGGTGCAGTCCCCCCTCTACATAAATGAATTCTTCACTAACATTGGTTCCAAACTATTCTCCTCATTAGGAGACCTACCCCAAGTCTCTACAAAAGACTCCCCTAATAATAATGCATATGACCCTACCCCCATTACCAATGTCCCTTATTCTAGGGTGCTGGAGTTGGTGAAGGCCATAGAGGTTCATAAGTCAAGTGGGATTGATCACATAAATGCTGCAGTTTTGAAAGATGCCTTACTTGTGCTGGCACCTCAACTGACTGGACTGATAAACTATGGCCTACACACAATTATGGACAGTCGAGGGAAAAGGGTCCTCCAAGGTAAAAACCCAATAATAAAATTGATGTCATCAGCTTTCCAGTGATATCTTTTATAAGCAGGTACCACTTTTAGTTTTTGAGTACTGGCTCTCTGAATATGGGTGGTCACTGTCCAATCTTAAATGCCAATAGGCTCTATCCTTCTTTGTTTTAGAGATATTCCTATCTAATTAGCAAAAATATTCCTATCTAATTAGCATAATTATGCTAATTACCAATTATACAAACTTTTTCAAACAATTGGTCACAGCTTTTGATCTAAAAATGGTATTTACATTTTGTTTTCAGCATAGAAATTGTTTTGGAGCCTTCTTTCATTAAATTTTTTTAAATTTTCGATTTAGAATGAAAATCATGTTTCCGTGGCAACCAATGGGTGCAAAAACACCAATTTAGAATCTTCTAACGTGGCCTATCATATTCTACATAAAAAAGTAGTATAGACAGGTTTTTGCTATATCTTGGTCCTTTTTGGCTATATGGAGCCCCCTGGTGGCCAAAGTTGGTACTAAAAATCCCCCGCGGAGGTCCCTTTTCCCTTGTTGATCCATTATTTCCTTCCCCTGTCAATGGGCCTATGCCAAAGTTGTCCCCCTTCCTAAATCCGGGAACCTGATGGACATAGGAAACTGGCGCCCAATCTCACTCCTCCCCGCCCCAAGCAAAATTATGGAGCGCATCATTTATGAGCGTATCTATGTTTCCCTTCGAATCTAGAAATATTCTAAGTAAATTTCAGTACGGCTTCCGCGCGTCCAGGGGAACAAACGATGCAGTCTTTAAACTCATCAATGACATCTATTCTGCACGTGACAGGGATGAGTGTCTCCTTGCCTGTTTCCTGGACGTGTGGAAGGCTTTTGATAGCATCCACCATCTTGAGCTCATACACAGAATGAAATCTTTAAAATTGCCCCCCCCCTATACACTGATTGGTTATATGCCTACCTGGGAAGTAGGACTCAACGAGTCACCTGTAACGGGACGACCTCGACCACTCTCCCCATATCCTATGATGTCCCCCAAGGATCGATACTTGGCCCTTTATTATTCATCTGCTATGTCAATAGCCTACCCGATGTACTTGAGGCATGTAATATAATTATGTATGCCGACAACGTCGTTTTTTCTACTACTTCCGCCAATGTACATATTGCTGAGGGTAAAGTCCAACTGGACGCAAACAAAATATATGATTGGTTTTGTAAAAGTGGTTTGGTTATACATACTGGTAAAACTAAAGTTCTCATGTTAAATCCTCCAACGGACCCACCACCCTCCCCCAGGATTTCAATGGGAAACAGTGTCCTAGAATGCTGTCTATCCTATGAATACCTGGGCATTATTCTTGACAATAAAATAACTCTAAAAAGCACTGTAAGTAAGAATGTAAGTAGTGCCTCCAACAGGTGATACATGCTTGGTAATATGCGGCGCCGAATATCAATCCAAACAGCAATCCTTGTGTATAAACAAACCATAATGCCAGTCTTAGAATATTGTGGCTATTTATTTAATGGCGTGGTATATGCACAACATAGGCGGCTACAATTGGTACAGAACCGCTGCCTAAGTGACAGTCTAAATGTTCAGCGCAAATATCATATTGCGGATTTGCACAAAGATGCTAACGTTGACTACCTGTATGTACGCTATGAGCTACAACTGTTACTACTGATTCATAAATACATGTATGACGCTGGCCATTTCCCAGAAGAATCAGGTCTGAAATTTCAACTGCCAGTTAATGGCGGGCGTGTTACTCGATCAACGAATACTGGCCTACTTGTGTACCCCCCCTCAGGAACCATTGGCTATAGAAAAAGCCCATTGTATAGAGCCATAAGCCTATGGAACACTCTGAACGCATCTTGTCGGTTGCTATTAAACAGGAATGCATTCAGAGCCAAAGTAAAACCAGTGCTGGTCAGCCAGTTCCTATCTAAATTCAACAGATAAGTTTGCTCACCTTTCTGTCATATCTTTATTGAATACATATGAGTCTAAGTAATACTGTAAAGAAACACACCTTACCTGTATTGCTTTATTCATATCATTGTGCTATGGTTCACCACACAACACAACTGTCTCATGGAAAGCTGTCTTATATTACCCAAATGTAATATGTAACACTATACTACATGATTGACTGAACTCATTGTAACACCTATATTCATGAATTGATTGGATGAACATCACTTGGGGACCAACAGTCCACTGACTTGTATCGTATTTATAACATCACTCTGTGCATAAAATATTTTATAAACTCAAATATATCAACAGCCCATCGTAGAAGTCTTACCTACCTTGCCTTACCTACCTTGCCAGCTATCACAGTTGCATTGGTCATTACATAAAGGGGGTGTGACCT
The DNA here is from genome assembly GCA_947462335.1 of Harmothoe impar. Lineage (NCBI taxonomy): Eukaryota > Metazoa > Annelida > Polychaeta > Phyllodocida > Polynoidae > Harmothoe > Harmothoe impar. The sequence continues at coordinate 55,787,055 of OX381708.1, read as the reverse complement.
GTTGTATGTATTTCCTATAAACATTTAGTGCGACTTGACTGTAATAAGCCTGCATCACATGGGACATTTTAACTAACCCTTTAAGGCACCGACTGTCTATGTCTGATACATACGGGAGAATATGTCTGTATGCTGCATATGTGTCCATTGTTTTGAACTATGGGTATGGCTGCCTTCGCACCTCAGGAATTCAGAGCTATATGTACGGCTGATACACGGAAAATATTTCCCATATAGGATGAGGAAAAGCATTATTGTAAAGAAATAATGAGAACTATATGTAGGAAATAAAAAAAGCTAAACTTGTTGTTTAAAAAGGTAGGCTTCCATGACATAGTCCTTGTAACTTCCCTTCTGCAACTGCATGGGGAGAAACTAGGACAATAACCCCCCCTCCCACACGTCATCTAGAGCCCCAAATTTACAGTTATTTTTATCTGTCAAACTATTCGTAATTCATAATATTCTTAGTTATATTGCAGGGGATATATGATGTGGCTACATAGAAGAGAGGGTGACAAGACAGGCAGGGGGTGTGTTGACTTTATTTACGTCTATAGCAGTTTCCTGTCCGGTCACCACCAGGAGACCATCAACCACATGTGGTTCTTGTTTTGTTATGGGCCAAAACAGTGTTGGAAACCATGACATTAATTGGAAACATCCCAGCATGTGTACACATTGTTGGCTCAGGGTCTACCCTGAGTGTTCCATGTTCTCTCACCTGATTGATAAACCCGGGGGCTCACTGAGTCTTTGAGTGTAGATGGCAACTGCCGCCTACTTTTTGGAGGTTGCAAGATTTGACCGCCCTATATGTATGTGAATAATCGGTACATTGACGACATCTGACTACTCTCCTTTTTGGGATCTAATGGAAATTCACTGCCACTGCTTTTCAGAGTCGTGCTGCAGTGGTTATCCAATACATGATAGAGTTCCCCCCCCCCCCACACCCGGGTTAATAACCCATGCACGAAGTTGAAAATGTTGTTGAAATATCAATATCCAATAGGCCTACGCTATGGTGCATTCAATTTTCCAATATATACTAAGTCAGTGGGAACCTTTAAATAACCGTTGGCAATGAACAGTGACACATTTTCATAACACAATACTATCTCTATATAGGATAGGGGGTGAGGACTTTTTTCTCACAGCTCTAACCTAGTGGTATTATGTCCTGGGGGGATGCACTTGAATCACCGACTTGAATCCTCTCACATGATCAATAAGTCATATATCAACTTTAAAAGGGTCTTGAAGCATCAATATTCAATAGGCCTACAGTATGGTGTATTCGTGTGTTTTTTTTGGTACAGACATATTTGTAGAACACAATACTATCCCAAAGCGCTTGGCGGCTGACTTCTTTTTCCAGAGTGAGCATACGTTTTTGTATGTGTGACTGTCTGGGCTAAGAAAGCATGAGCTTGGGGGGATTCCCAACATTGGCGACTTCCAACATGTGGGATTCCAGACATGGGGGATTCCAAATGGGGTATTCCGACAATCAGACATGAGGAATTCTGACATGGGGGATTCCAACATGGGGGATTCCTGGAAGATGTTTCACCCTATTATACGGATGGTATGCATGTGCATAGTTTCAGTTCACAGTAATTCTTTTGGTTTCAGTTAAGTGGGAGCACCATGCACAAATTTGCGGACGTCCGTAAATTTGTGGAGAAACAGTACCCAGCAATTTACAATTTTTTAAACAAGAAGCAGTCAGTTGGAGAGGCATACAGATAAACGATTGGTAGACTGCTAAAAAGGCTGAGTAGTGCATGTCTAAGCTATCCAGTTTGATTGCTAAATGAGTGAAGTACATGGTAATTTCCTATATAGTGCCCAACATTTCACTTTTGATACAAAAATATGTTGTACAGTGGCAGGCGGGCCATGTCCCGGTGTCATTCATTCCCCGGATACACTTCTCCCCAGGGTGCTGTTTCTCGACATAACCCTTTCGTGCCCAGAACTCTAAAAGTGCGCGCTTTTACACCTATATATGTTGGATGCCCTGTCCACGCAGACCGAGGATCTCATTCCTGGGAGTGAGTGAGTGAGTCTTACCTTTGACTTGAATCTGTTGACCATGGTAAGAGAGTCAGGCTGGTTGTCCATGGCTATGAAGAAGGGTGGCCACATACAGGACCTACAGGAGCCCATCACACACATGATGCTGTAGGTAAATGCTAAGGTAACAGCTGAGTACTGCCAGTCTGTACCAAAGTAGTGGTTCATCAGCAGCCACAAGCCATGCCAGTAGAACATATAGGGTAGGGTGTAGACGTACATAAACAGTCGTGATAGGACCCAGTACTTCACCTTCTTTGTCCTATCCAGGTGGGTGTCTACATAAGGGAGGATGACCAGCCCTACTAGCTGGAGCTGTCCTATCAGGACATACACCCAGTACTGGAGGGGGGCCTGACCAGGCAGCACATAGTAGCCAATGAGGTCCCAGATACATCTGAAGTACATACAGGTGAATGGGAAGACCACCAGTATAGCTATTGCAGAGTCCAGTACAGAGAATACACTGTACAAACTGGTGGGGGATAGACCCTTCATGGTGATGCTTAGGGCTCTCTATGATGTGCTGGTGTTAATAAATGGTCCCTATGTCCTGTATAGTGGTGGTATTTGCCTATATCTATACCAAATATGTCTTGATGACACAATGGTATTGCCCGTAAATGAGAGGTACCATGTAGTGTAAATCTCCTTATACTGTAGAAAGTGCTGCTCACATTTAGAGTCCTCCTTGTAACTATGTAGCTACCCCTAGTGACAGTGGTCCCTGTGCTCCTTGTAGTGCTAGAGTGGCCAATGTAAGATATACCATATGTCTTAAGGAGACTGGGGTGCCAACCTATGTGAGTCTGTTTGGCTGTTTACCACAACTCCAAATAAAGCTGGTGTACTGTGTGCACTTGTCCCTTTACAATGTGTCCTTGTCACCTTGCACTTTATGACACTACTTAGTATTTTATCCAATCATAATGATGGCATCATGTATTTCAGTAGACTCCACATGTATATAATTTGTTTTGTTTATATTTTTTAAGAGTTTATAACAAAAATGGAATGCTCTGGCATAGGGGATGATTACTACCACACCAGCAAATGTGTGGGGGTGCACTGTTAGGAGTAAAGGGGTGTAGCTGCATAGTATAAAAAGAGTGGAAATAACGGCTTTGTTTGTAACTTTGAATATTCATATTGTCATTTTGTATGCCCAGAATAGATGTTTTCTGATGTATCATACAGCCTGGGAGTGGCAAACATTTTTAAAGTGTGTGTGTGTGTCTGGGGGGGGGGGGGGGGTTGCCACCTGGTAGATGCACCGCACATCACCACACACTACCTTCCACACCACCAGCTCAGCACACCTGAAGTAGGGATGTGACATAGGCCGTACAAAGGAGTTGTGCAACCGTGATAACGACAGCCCATCCAACCCTGATCAACATCAAAATAACGTGATCTGCACCAATTTATGTGAAAGTTGTTATCTGCATCAAGAGAAGTCTATGTCTTCCTGATGCTATCTGCATCAAAACATTTAGGCCTATATATGGTGTCTGTCTTGGTCTTGTCCTCAGATAACATTAACTACTGCAGATAACGGTTGGAATGTCTGTATTATATACTAATACTGATTTGCCAAATAAAGTTAAATTGTTACAAAAGATAATGATTGTGAACAGATCACTTTATTTTCATGCAGATCACGTTATTTTGATGCAGATCAGGGTTGTACAGGAGTCCCTAGTTTAGCACTGCATGGGGAAGCTGTGTGTGGCTCATTTGTGGGATACAGTGGCTCCACCTGAGAGAGGTATCTGTAACTATAGAACTCGCTAAAGCTGGTACCTGCCATGTACAAAATCTAGAGTTTTAGGGGTCATAACATGTTGGTGTCGTACCTGGACACCCCTTATATCAACTGTCCAGTTTTGTACAGTGGTTAGCACAGTGGACCCATAGTCCACAGGACCTGAGCTCAACTCCATCCCAGGCCATATATTATAGAATTTATGTATTTTGGATTAATAGGTAGAAGTGAGTAGCAACCTTGAGGATTTGTTATGAATCAATAGAAATAATATATCTATCAGTCTGGGAAAGTCTGTGGTATTCTGTTTCCATTCGATATTACAAACTAATAAACTTAACTAATCTGTATTTGACCAAAATTCCTTAGTCTCCTTTCCTCAAAAGTAGTAGATATGATTAAGAATATGTTTTATTAATGAAAAGAATGGTCACCAGATATGGCTCAAGAGCGATTTGAGCTTAGGTCCTTTGGACCATAAGTCTGCTGTGCTAACCACTACACGATACTGACATAAAGAGTGGCCAGGTATGACCAACTCATATTATCTCACCCTGCTTCTAATCTCGGGCACGAGATTTTGGTAAGGCCACCTTTTTTTTTGATAACTTGGATTACGGGCACTCAGAGCAAATATTTTGGGGGGCGGGAGGGGAAAAAAAGGTACCCCTCAGTACTGAAATTTTCCAGGGGGCGGAGGAATAAAAAAAAAAGCATGCAAAAGTCTACTTTTAGCTATCAAATGAAAGTATATTGAGAAATATTCCCAAATATTCCCAATTTTGAAGGCCTAATTCTGGGTGTTTGCTAGTCAGCATGTACTTTTTCTTTTTTTTTCCTTTTTGCTAAAATTCTCTAAAATTCCCATCGGAGAGGTGTAAAAAAAAACAAAAAAACATTTTTTTTTTGCAAAATGCAAAATTCCCATCGGCGGACCAGGGAGGGGAGGCAGGGGGTGACATGGGAGGGTGGACCAGGGAGGAGAGGCAGGGGGTGACATGGGAGGGTGGATGTGAGGGTGGACCAGGGAGGGGAGGCAGGGGGTGACATGGGAGGGTGGACCAGGGAGACAAAGTTATCCGAATAAAACGGCCTAAGCTGGTTCCTGTCAGTATTGGGAATATACCCAGAACCAGTGGAAATGGCGCTGTCCACTGATCATCTTGCTAATGCAGCACCTCTGTTAAAGTCATGCCAAGAAGAGGATATTTCCAAGGCACTCAAGATAATGAAAATATCAAGTTGGACAGAATATTCATCAAGCTGTTTATACCAATGCTATTGATTAGTGGAATCCATGATACATTTTCAATGTTTATTAATGCCTGTCATTATGATCACATTTACACTATTAGTCCCTTACTGAATGGACAGCTGAAAGGCACTGATCCATATAATAATTATGTCGGTAAATTTTAAAAAGCCTAGTCCATTTACAGATATATTGGGATTTGGATTTCATGTGTTTTTCACCTCCAAGTATGTGTAGCTGCTTGCAGAGTGAGCTAGAGTGATTTCTCACCACACTGTACAGCATGCCATTTTAGTCAGGGCTGTTATCGTAAATTTCAAGACATCGATGACCAAGGGCCCAAATTTTGCCCAGTTGTCATAAATAACATATATTTTGATATCATAAGGGGTGCCAAAGTGAGGGGTGGCTTTGAGGGGCATATGACCCCTTTTTGGGGTCCTGGTCCATAAAATTAGTTAAATTTCTCATAAATGATGCAAATATAACAACTTTACCAATGTTGATGCGTAAAAATCAAAAGATTACACCCAACGGTAGGTACTTCAAAATGTTTGAGTATTTTTCTATCCAGGGAGGGGAGGCAGGGGGTGACATGGGAGGGTGGATGTGAGGGTGGACCAGGGAGGAGAGGCAGGGGGTGACATGGGAGGGTGGATGTGAGGGTGGACCAGGGAGGGGAGGCAGGGGGTGACATGGGAGAGTGGATGTGAGGGTGGACCAGGGAGGGGAGGCAGGGGGGTTCTCATGTATGCCATGTAAAGCACACAGAATATTCTGTGGCCCTCTTCGCCTATAAGGATGCGCAGCTTTCTATGCCCCCCACCTCAAGAGGGCCCATGATTTATATGTTCCCCTCAACATTTTCTACAGCCCCGCCCTGTGTTTTATAAATGACCACTCTCTTTAGAAGCGCTCTACCGATTGGTATGAAGATCCCAAAGTTTCTCAGGACACTTGGAGTACCCTTCCACTCCTCACACCCACACCCACCATGCCCCAACCCTGACCCTGAGATGCTAACCAGGACCAGCAGCAGCTGACAGGCTCTGAGTCCCTTTAACTCACGTGACCCAGTCTATCATCTGGAACCCTCGTCCACAGAGGTCACATGTAGCACATGTATGTTTAGAGTTTACTCACGTCAGCTTTAACACTTTAATGTTTAAGGACAGCATGTCTCGCGTTCGTCATGATGCATATACAGGGGTAGACACTAACGCTGGCCCGGGAGCCAATGGCCCGTAGTTTTGGGTCCGGGCCCGTAGTTTTCTGCAAAATAGCATTCCTACGGGCCCAGGTGGCCCACAAGAGTATTTTGAGGACATGTAAGGAAAGTTTGACTGAGAAGTATAGTCATGCAATATATCGTTGGAAAGAGGGAAATGTGCCCGACTTAATCATATCGATTACACTCTTTCATAGAACAATCTAGAATATACATATTTTTTTCTCTTTAAGAAAAATAAGTTTGACTATTGGCCCACAGATCTTGGTCCGGGCCCATAGTTCTTTAGAGCTACGGGCCCGGGTGGCCCACAACTGAAAAGGTTAGTGTCTACCCCTGAATTATACTGTCACCGGTGAATAACTCGCTGGCATTGTGGTGGTTGGTGCATAGGTTCAGCAGTGTCAAGTAACACTGACGAGTTACTCGCCGCTGCTATACAGCATGCTACATAAGGTCAGGGTGTAATCCATTAAAGCACTATACTACCCTTAAAGGGCTAAACCGTAACTTGTGTGTAAGGGAACCATTATTCAACTAGAGTGACCCGCAACAGTATAACTCCAATATATTCGGTGGTGCTAAATTCACAAATAAGGAAATCTTATATATGTGATAGACACATTTACTCATAGTGTCATCTGCTGATAAGGCGCTTAGCGCTCATCTAAATGCCCCATAATTAAGAGATGGGTCAGATCATGAATGCATAGAATTAAATGCTATTAATTAACTCGCTTTTCAGTGGTTACCCATATCCGCATTAACCAGAGACAAAAACAGGAAACACTTCATATTCAGCCATAATCTTTATTTCAGATAAGTTAACATCACGACCACTTTTACATAGTCAACATTTTGGCTACAGGTAGTACAAATATCATTCATGATTTTGAAATATCGTAAATATGTCTTTTAGTGTTTTGGTCTTAAATTTTTCCTTATTTTGAAAATAAACTTCTTGATTTTTAGTTCAAGTGTATTTTTTTTCTGAGCATAAACAACAAACAACGTCTCTTCCTGTAGTACTGCTTCAGTTTACCCGAGAAGGGATGTAAGAAGGCTCAAATACATGGGAGGTAAAAAATACACCAAAGGCACAGTTCGTCTTCAAGGTTCATCGTGTTCTACTCGGAATGAAATCTTTAAAATGGGACATCACAAATCTCAAAACTCTATTGCCTAGCGTGTTTAAATCAAAATGGTGTGCGCTCTGTCATCTATTTTCAAGTTTTTTTCTTTTTATTCAAACTTTAAACTGAATAAAGTGATGCGATTTGCAATAACCGATTGTCCATTAGCAACAACTACTTTGGTAAGTCTAAGTATAAAAATTTGTCCTTAATACTGCCGTTTCCTACTTACTAATCTAATTTTAGGGGAATGTCCTACCTGATAGACCTACAAAAATATAACGACCCCCCCCCCCCCCCAATTAAAAAAATAACAACATGGCAATAGGGAGGGGATGAATTAGACAATTGCCTTTTTGCTAAAACAGAATGTCGTTGGAAACGACGGTTTCAGGCTACTCTGTGCAAATCAACATAAGGCCACACTTTTTTTTTTATTTGGGTTACGGATCCTTCAAAAATTTATCAATGCACGGAGGACGAAATAAAAAAAAATTTAAAAAAAATAAAAGTTAGCCTCTGGGCATTTTATATAGTTTTTGTACAGAAAGCCTGTATGTCCCAATGTCGGAGGGAAAAATAAAAAGGACCACCCACAATAGAAAGGATGGTCCGACAATAGAAATACAATGATATTAAGGTAAAGAGATTGTTTTGAAAAGATTTCAAAAATGGAGAAAATTCCAAAGTCCCATTTTACCTAAATGAAAAGTGGATAGTTGTTTTCCTGTCAATTTTAGCTTTCTTTTGGTATATCATATCATATATCTTTTATTTGTTTCCTGATTTTTTTTCTCTCTGGATTTCACATCGGAAGAAATAAAAAAAAAGTCTAAAATTCAAATTTTATTTTTATTCTGATTTTGGGCTTTCCTAGTGCGGCGGGCCCGTAACCCAAATGTAAAAAAAAGTGTGGCCTAATTTGGGACGTTTAAGGATGCACGTAAAGATGCTGAATGCTTTAGAGGCGATGCCTTTTAAACCGTAATAGAATTGCACATATCTAATATCTACATGTCTAAGTCAATGCTGCTTCTCTCCGTCTGTTTAGACAATACTTAACAGTATACATATATACACATACATAATACAAATTTACATCTATGCACTGCAGGAGGCGTACAAACTGTTTGATTTAAACAACGGGAAACTGATACCAGTATTAAAATATCAAATTCCCATCACACTTTATGTGATCATTGCTAGTCAAAATTAAAAAAATCACATTAGGAATTCAATTCTAATACTATTGACGAATGGATTTACAGCGTGGCTGAGGTCGTACATTGTATACCAATAACTTTAAATACAAAGTATTTGACTCAATTAATTAAACGGTGAGAGATTAATCAAGATAGAAAAACACATAAGAATTGCCCATTGTACTGAATCTGCCTTTTGATAAGCTTGCCTTCAAAAGAAATCTACCAATGAATTTAAACCTTAACAAAGATTTACCCCAAATAACGCTGGATGGTTCATCTTTAATATTTGGTCTTTTGTTTTTTAACTAAATATAATTGAAAATAGCTTCGTACACAATATGCAATAATGTACTTAGTTACTTGCATCAGGCAAACTGTTTAAAATAAACTTTGTTGAATAAACCCACATACTTTGGTGTTTCATATCAAGATATTTATGTCTAAATTTTAATGATTAAAATATAACCCTTTGGGTTAAGCAACTCAGGAAGGTTGTCTCCAATTTCTTGGATTAGCCGTAAGTTGTATAGATATTGAAATAAAAAGAACTTGCATTTTAAATACATCTGTTTCGCATAAGTACTAATACCTTTTATGACTGTACACAACATAGACACATGTTAAAATCGAGGAATGTGTGCGTGACAATATATCGAGTTGTGTCACCAATTGGTAGCGTATTAATGTTTTCCTTTTTTTTGGAAAAAAAATCAGTGGGACATATATATTTTGAAGTATTCCTGCATACCCGTTATAAAATTTACATCTTTAGTGCGTAAAAGGGAGAATACATTGGATTATAGATCCAAAATAAATTCTTCACGGCTGTAAAGTGGCCCTTTACACGCTACAATTTACAGCTAAGTTAAAGTAGATTAAATAAATACAGATTTCCTTTCCACCATTAAAAGTTCAGCTTTTTCACTCATTGCCTGCGTTACATTTTTAACATGGCTACACCTGGGCAAATATCACAGGGCAACTAAGGAGTTCAGAATGTATCTGGTTCAAGTTGTCGCGGACCTCTGTTTATTATATCTATACATATAGGCACTTGTTTGAAAAAAAACTTAAGATTGTACTCTGATTGTCTGGTCAAAATCTGCCCTGGTCTGGTCAAAATCCAGCGACGCACATATTAAAAAATATTAGACTAATTTCTAATTTTATATTGTCACAGTTTCCATTTCCGCGTATTATAGTAATTATATATAATTATTGTACAGTACACAATAATTGTAGTTAGCGCAATGCAAAAGGCCCCGAGTACTAATGATATCCCAGTATTAAGGATAAAGACTATATTATTACAAGCATAGTTGAGCATATCACAAACATATTCAAATCGGTACAAATGAAATGAGACATATCATGTCACCAAAAAACAAAACAATATCAACCAACAGATAACACGAAAGCATTACCACGATAGATTTTGATTACGGTACCTTTCAAAATGCCACGTTATATAGATCACAAAATAAATCACAACAATTCGGATCGGATTAGTACATCCAAATCTTATATGAACTATAATACGCATTATGCTACCAATATGGAAACCACGATGTATGAGAATTATTTCAATTGATATGGAAATAATGCTGGTCATTATTTAAGTTGTTGAGGATGCTGATAAGTAGGAATGTTTCAATAAGGGACTTTTATCACAGACCTCCCTCAGCGGTCTACTCTAACCTCTCCAACCAGGCACAATGCTGCAACAGTGGGTAATATACACCTATCACGTCGTATAAGATGATTTCTATTTCATATTAAATTGACCATATTTTTAAAAACGTTTTCGACATTTTAATTTTAGACTTGTGGTATAAGTGAGAAATTTTCGGGGGAGTTAGACTGTGCTAGACCACCCATCTACACCTCACACGAAGCACTAAGAAACTACCAGTATATTGAAATATCTTAGCTGAGAAGTCAAATCCTGCTCAGGCCCTGAATCACACAACCTTCCAGGGCCATGCCTTATAGTACTGACTCCTTGTCCATGGTCTGGCTCTCATCGTGCTGGTGTAGTGCATGCTGTATAGGTGTCTAGGCGATGGTAGTGTTCTGCCCTACAGCACTGTGCTGTCGGTGCAGGCTGCGCGTGTTGGCAACCGTGGTCCCAGTCCCCGGCTCGGCCGTCTCACCCTCATCCAACTGGTTCTTGGCAAACTCCAGGAACACCTGCAACACACAATATAAGTACTGATATCATACACTGAACACTGAATTTAACAGTTTCTTCCATGTTTGTAAACCGCCAAACAGAAAGGATGCTCCAAGTGCCCCGAGCCGGACATTCATGTGTGGCCGCTCACATATTTTGAAGCTCTAAGACCGCTACCCTCCTTCTTTATTTAGGATATTTTCTCATTAGTTCAGGATAAATCTCAAAGTGTATTACTAATATAATTGAATTGATTTGAGTTTATTTTCTGATTCTGTTATAGTACTTGTCGACATTGCTTTGTATGACGTAGTGAGCGTTTACTATGGAATTAATCATATGACAGATAGGAGGACAGGATGTAAATTAAATTCTCGCGTAAAGGCTGCGGTTAGTATGCAAGTCAGATCGCTAGTGCGGCTTATAGGATCAGGACAAAATCAGGGTGCAGCGTATACGCGAGTTTTTAGACATATACTACAGTACTAAAGTCGCCATAATCAGACCCCCTGTGAGGCTTATTATAGGATATTTCCGGTCTAGGTGCCGCTAATACGCGATTTAGGTGTAAACGGTAGTACGTTTATACACAACTCACCTGTTCTAATGTGGCTTGACTGAAGCTGTATTCCTCCACAGGCAGTTCAACTTTACCTAAAAAAGTAATGAAAAATTTGATTTTACAAACAACTGTTGGTTAAATATCTATATCAAAGTATTCACACTGCTCTAGTTTGTTAAAGGTTCATATCAAAGTACTCACACTGTTCTACTTTGTGAAAGCTTTATATCAAAGTACACTCACACTGCTCTAGTTTGTTAAAGGCATATATCAAAGTACTCATACTGCTCTAGTTTGTCAAAGCTTTACATCAAAGTATTCATACTGCTCTAGTTTGTTAAAGGTTGTTTATCAAATTACACTCGCACTGCTCTAGTTTGTCAAAGCTTTACATCAAAGTATACTCACATTGCTCTAGTTTGTTAAAGGTGTCAGCGAGGGAGACAATGTTGGCCTGTGGCACGCTGTACAGGGCCCGGTCCCCGAAGGCCTCCTGCCGCACCACGCCCGGGAAGGCCGCCTCCACATAGCGGTGCAGGGCCTCCATGCTCTCCGCTGCGGCCGTCTCACTCCCTTGCAGCTTTACCTCTAGGTGGTAGCCACCCCCAAACTTGTTCTTAAGGTGCTGCGTGGACCCGATACATCTATACAAGGCAAGGTGGGGGTTTTAATTTTTGTTCAAACAGGTATTTTATCAACTATAGGGATGGTGACTGACAAGACTGGTCAAACTTACTTCCACAATATTGGGCTGATTTGATTAGCGACCCCTCCCCCCCCCCCCGTTTTCTTTTATTTTGGTGATGGGAGGGGGGCTTTCTGACAACAAGAAGAACAAGAATTTTTAATAGGGCTAATTGAAGCTGAAATAGATGTGCCTTATTTGATGTAATAAGCGACCCCCCCCCCCCCCCGCCTCCATGTTTTCTTTTTTTTTCCTTTGGTGGGGTAGCTTTTCTTAACCCAGGAAAAACTAATTCCCAATCTTTAACCCCTACAAAATGCCATTAAATAACGATATAAGCACATAGGCACTTGCTATGTCCAATACGGTAATTACCGCACCCACTTACTCTATTTGGCCGTTGATCATGATGGCGACCCTGGAGCAGAGTGCGTCGGCCTCGTCCATGTAGTGGGTGGTGAGTAGCGCCCCCCGGTGTTGGTTGTTGAAGGCGGCAGAGATGGTGTCCCACAGGAAGCGCTTAGACTTGGGATCCATGCCTGTAGACGGCTCGTCCATCAGAACCACCTTGGGGTCTCCCAGCATACTGATGATGTAACTCAGCTGTAATAGATGTAAAGTTATACATTCAACCATTTAATGACAGCATAATGTGTTAACTTAAGGCGTTATATTAATTTGTCGTCATGAGGCCATAATGCAGTAATTCTCCAGTGCTGCAGTGGTACCTCATGCCAACCGTTTGGTCATCAACCCACAGGGTCGGCATGCTATATTAATGCCGATCACTCGCCAGGGCTCCATTCGATGTCAATGCTACCGATACATACCAAGAAGAGATTCACCAATATAATATGGATGAAGGCAATCAATATGTGTTAATGAGCTTTACAATACTACATATTTCTTTCTTAAAAGCATCTCTTGGTATCAGATATCGCTTTTCTTAGATTTAAACTATCCATTTAATCATCATAGATATAACAATATGTGCACGATACACTCATTTATCAAGTCATTTACTCATTGTTAGACAATGAAAGCAACTGGTGGAAGAAGACGATTGTGGATATCAGTGATTCTTACCTTCCTCTTTGTTCCACCAGACAGGTCCTTGGCAATCTTGTCAGCGTGCTCTTTGATATCCAACGACTCCATGAAACTGAGATATTATGATGTTTTTAGCATTTACAACATGACATTTTGTGACAAAGATTTATTGAAAGAAAAAAAAACAACTGCATATTTGAAACCATTAAATATTTTATCTTTAACCAAGACAGGATAAAGTAGAGCAAGATTTGACTGTATCTACGATTAAAAGAAAGAAGTTTGAATTAGGAAATGACAGTATTTATATGCACTTTATTGTAAATCTCACTTGTTGAACATAAAGAGATGAGGACTTTTTACTCTCTTTAGTATGGAGATATGGTGCAATACAAGATCTTTTAACTCACTACTCTGAGACAGTTTTGATCATGTCTCCGGGGATGCCGCGTATGGCAGCATAACACTCGAGGTGCTGCCGCAGTGTGATGTACTCCCACACCGCGTCATGTTGTGGGCAGTAACCCATACCCTGGAACGCTGCCGACCGGTTAGAGCGGATGTCGTGACCCGCTACCTCCACCTACAACAACAGAGGGGTCGGGGCCTCAGGTATAAGTCATATAGATAGAGAAAAATCAATTGGGAAGTAATACTGAATTCTGATAACAGTGGGAAAAGTGGTATTTTTGTTCAAAGGAAGATGAGAAGAGTGTGAAGTATGATGAAGGGGACTCAATTTATGAAGGATTCAGAACTAAGACTCTTTTAAAAGTAATCTACAGGTCTTTGATTTGTGTAAAATTCCTGGAATGCTGTAAGAGGCATGAAGGTTTCATCCCTGTATGTATACATGTAAGGTGGATAGGCCGTACCTTGCCGCGGGTGGGCCCCATCTCAGCGATCACCATGTTGAGTGTAGTCGTCTTGCCGGCCCCGTTAGGACCGAGCAGACCGAGCACCTCGCCCGGTTCCACCAGGAAGGTAGAGTTCCTCACGGCTACCCGCGTCTTCTCCTCAGCAGTCTGACGAGCACAGCAGCCCTTCTTCTGGTCCTTGCTGAACTCTTTACGCAGGTTCTTAACTCGCACCACCGGTGCTGTCTGAAAGTCAACCACAGATGTTCTCGTAAAACAGACCTCAAATAGCCTTAATAGGCACCCACTGGTGGTACACAGAACCTACCTACTGGCAAGAAATCGAAGTCGATAAAAAGTCTTCTTTAAGTTAAGCTAAATTCTTAAAGTTTATATCACCTGGTGTACTTTATCTAAATCAACTCTAGATGCGGGTTATAGGTTTTTCTCAAAGTCTACATGCAGGTTTTACGCAAGATGTGGGTCATCCTGTATATACTATAAATTGCCACATACAATCTCTATCTCGGGTACAACCCGCACCTGCGTAAAACCTGCAAGATTTTACGGTAATTATCCGTTTGACAATTCAAAGAAGTACTGGTAGTTGGAATCGGGGTCAATTAACACAACAAAGGCATTGTCACTTCAGCAGTTATTTCATTATTATATGGAAGCAGTCAGTCCGCACATGACTACTACCGAATATAGATTACCGGGCAGAACTATGTACAAGGGATATTCTCTGCAACTGTGGGAAACGATAGCAAGTATTTTGTTCCAGAACTGTTCTTCCTTAAAATACAGCAAAAAATACACACAAAGACATTGACACATTGATTTCCCTGGAACCTGGAAAATTCTGAAGAATCAGAAATCCCCAGGATGGGAAAGGCTTATTATTTGAATATTTAGGGGGTAGAACATCACACAAAAATCACACACTTTTGTTAGTTTTATGAATATAACTTCAGCTTTTACCTCAAGCCAACCACAAGTCTAAAATAAAAAATATGACCATTATAGTTCTTTTCAAATTACAGATTCATTTGAATTAAATTAAAATTATGTATCCAAGATGTGGATGTGAATTTTTCAAATATAAGAGCAAAGAGGATATTCCAATATTCAAGGATTATTCCACTTCTAACTTTGTTACTCATGGGAATATTTGGTAACCTTTTTTTCCCGCCACTCCTTTCAAACCTGTCAGGAATTGAACTGAATTTAACTCGTTTACTTTACTTGTACATGGCCAGACCCAGGGCCTGCTTTTTTATTCCATTAAAGTGTCAAAGTCAGTATCACTGAGTTAAGTCTATGTCCATGATGATGACACTTACCTGGGCATTGGGGCTGTTCTCACTCATCTTGACGCGTTCCCTCTCCTTGGTCACGTCACCATCCTCATCAGCGGGTATGTCATCATTGTTCGTCGGCACTGATCCGACAGACGACGACTTCCCGCCAAAATTGATACAATCTCCCCACTGACCGCCATTGCTGCGGATGTCGCTTAGTCTCAGTAGGAAGTAGAGCAGGATGATTTGTAATATGGGCTGTAGGAATAGACAGCGAACAAGAGGCATGATCAGAATCACTAGTTGATACTGTAAAGTCTCTCCTACTGCCCGCAGGTTATACGCGAACCGGGCCCCCAGTGCGGGTCATACGGTTCTCGCAGAGTCTGGGTTGGAGTTGCGTGAGGAGTTGGGGTAGTATGAGAGAGTGGGGTGGATGATGCCTCTTAAGTTTTGTGTTCATTTATCATATTGATGCACCAACACAGCACTGTGATAAGTAGATCAAGTTGATGCTTCAGAAGTGTACCAACCCTGTGGTTTTCTTTTTATAAATACATCTTTATTCTATCCTGGTTACAAGTCTCATTGTTATATATGTTCATCCACGAAGTAACCAGTGGGAGGGTGAAGCGTCCATCCCATACATGTGCGGTCATTATCTTATCTCCCAACCTTACATTTTGTGCTTCA
Source organism: Harmothoe impar (assembly GCA_947462335.1). Classification (NCBI taxonomy): domain Eukaryota; kingdom Metazoa; phylum Annelida; class Polychaeta; order Phyllodocida; family Polynoidae; genus Harmothoe; species Harmothoe impar. Next base: position 55,771,069 of record OX381708.1, on the reverse strand, counting down.
AAATTATGAAGAATAAAATATTAATTGAATAGGGTATCAACGTAATAGGCGCCCAGCCCATAACAACCTTTCTCATTCATTTACAGGATAAAATATAAGGTACAAGGTGATGCTACCTACCGCTAAAATGGTGACTAGAATGTGAGAATTCCATTTGAAGTACTCCGATACGTCAATTACTGGGTTGCTGCCTTGGATGAATAATGCGCTACGGTAAATCTGAAATATAAAATATACAATTTTAATTACTTTGTAATGACTGTTGATTCTAATTCACGTTAATGATATGACAGCTCTCATGATATATTGTCCATAATGCAACGACCGCTACCCGCTACCCATTAGGCATTACAATGCCTATTGTAAAATGAAGCCATTGGCCCGTAAAGGGCCGCATAGTGCTTATGCCCTTGGAGACATGATGCTTGAATGCAGTGCTGGCGAGTTAGGCTCATTACTATGCGGCCTTTAAAGGGTTAATGATTCGTAAATCACAGCAACTGTTCTTGTCCTGCTCATTTAATTTCACGTATTACGACATCATAATATTGATTTACGGTAGATGAATGACAAACATTTATGTAGTGATTTACCAATCAACAATTAATAAGCAAAACAATACGTGAGTGAAACTTGTCATTATAATCAAAGATTTTAATCACTCTTAACATTAATCTGTTATCATCATGACATGATGCACCAACGTAATAGAGAATGCTTCTAAAAACTCTCTGGCGCAGTTTTGGTACATTATACCGATCCCGCTGGAGTGTACCAACTGTATCAGGATGGCATGATGCACCGTTACCCGCACTGCTGCATTCCTGCCGACAAAAGCGCTGCTTACCTTGTCAATGTAGTAGAAGGCGCCTATGACAGAGTAGGGCGGTAGGAGGAATGTGAAGGCGTAATGCATGGAGACCGCTGCGTTGGGCTGCCCTGCCATGTCAGTGATAGAAACAGCCAGGTAGGGTATCATTGCTACCTGTAACCACCAAACAACAACACGTTAAATCGGCTACACAGCAGGCTTATAGGCGACAAGAGGGTAGGTAGGTGAGTACCGATAAGAATGGTCAACGCATTCAGCCCAGAAATATCAGTTACTCTGTAGGGTTAATTTTTATACAAGGCCTTATCAAACTAATATCTGATGCTTTATTAAACTAAGTATCGATAATAATATAGAAAATTAACTTATGCCTGGGAATGATAATACTGATGGCAAATCGTGATGGTTTTCTAGAAAATTTAGGAAAAATCCAGAAACTGGAAAGAACGTCTTGACCTTTTTCAGTAAAAACTGTTCTTATACTTAGTATGATGACCTCCCTAAGGCCTTAAAGAAGTTGTGTTGCGGTAACATGGCCAACATATTTAAAAAGTTTTTTTAACCAATCCTCATTTTAGTAAAAGAAAAAAATTAAGTAGTAAAAATAATAGTTTTGATATCATAAAATTCTCAAACACAACTTTTATTTTGATCTAAGGCGATGAAACCCCTGAGGTACTGTGAGGACCTACCCAGGAGGCTACGTTGGGCGTGGTGCTGCCGGCCGTGGTGTACTTGTCAAACAGGTAGCTGAAGTTGTAGTTAGCCATCATGTTACTGGGCACGTACACAATGAGCACCAGGATGATACACAGGATGGCGCCACCAGTCGTTAAGGACGCGATCTACGACACAAGCATACATGGACAGGTTAATAAGTACATTGTAAAGTGTCGCATAAGAGCTGCAGCTTCTATGCCAAGCACTATCAGCTTTAAATTGATACAAATGGACCGCAGTGGAATGCCTATATAGCGTGCGGATTGTACGAGGTGATCTGATTATGATGACTTTTGTACTGTACTATGGTAGCTTAACCTTGCGTACAAGGCTAATAAGCCACAGCCCGACTCTGTGCTGATCAAAGAAGCCGCACTGGCGATTTGACTGGCATACTAGTTGAAATCTATATGCAAGTTTTACTGTCTGTATGGACATGTATGTTACACACTGATCAATCGCAAAAATACAATAAGAGTACATGTATATGTAACATCTAACTCACCTGGAAGGCCAGTATTATAACGAGCATCAAGAGACAGACGGTGTAGTACTGGATGGCATCAAAGGCAAATGTGGTCCCCCAGTACATGTTCATCTCCACCCCGGCCAACCGCAGCTGGCTTTTGGCCTTGATCTACAAAAAGAAATAGCAACAAAGAGGTAATACAAGGGGTGCATAGAATTCTAAAACTATTGATATGCTAAGATAAATCCCCCCCCCCCCCCCCCCCCCCAGCATCGCAGGAAGGCAAGGTCAATCAGTCTATCGTCTTCGTTAAAACTTGATATGCTAAATTTGTGTGATGATCATGTAAACTATCTGATTGATTATGGTTTGTTACTGAGTAGTTCTTTAAGTTTTCAGCTAAAGTCAAGGGAAGTACATAACGTATACAACATGCAGAGCTAGATGAAATGTCTACATATCCAAAGCCCCCATCAATCTTGTACCACGGGTCTTTTAATAAGGTTCCACACTACGGAGTCTTCTGGTACATATCTGCAAGTTTATCATTTAATCAAGTTTAGGTTTAAGTGCCATCTTAGTACATCAATTGTTATTATTAGCACCCACCTCCCTGTCGATCACCATTTGGATGGCAAATGCACTGGGGATAATAGCAATGGCGATACCGTAGAATAGCGTAGACGCAAATAGCCCTCCGTTGAAAGAGAAACCGGCCTGCGCACTTGACAGCCATGGCCAAGGTTTGCTGAAACCAAAACCGTTACAATTAATTCTCTTGCATTTCGGTATATAGGCTTACCTGGTATGAAGAGATCAGTTTTTTTTCGAAAAGATAAATTATTACGTTATTACGCACTACATTAAAGTATCATGCCGACCACTTGGAAGTGTTTCAGACCGTATTAGGTCGGCATGATGCATGGTGTAATGCATTCAATCAATATCCTTAAACCGTTAAAGCGTTTAACTTGAAGAGTACATATTCTATAGTATCAGTTTCAATCAAAATATATGAGCATTTGCGTACAGAATGACCGATTGCACTGCCCAAAGTGCATGTTTAATTGTTGGTGTTTTCTTGATATTTCAGCAAATATGCGGTCCAGGGAATAACAGAATGCATTTTGCAATATTGATATATGATGTGCCATAGCATCGCTTCTAGAAGTATTAATGGCCTCACCTGTAGGTAGCGATAGTCTGTAGGACGCCGGTCATGTTGAGTAGAGCCGAGCTAACCGCGTTAATGGTAGCTGGTATCGAGTGAACTGCTGAGTCATTGTACACAATGTTCATCGCACTGTTTACTACCTAAAACAACAACATGGGAACAATATGATAAATACTGATGATGTAAACATTCTGTAATTCTTTGTTTGGAAAGGACACACGTATGCATATTTAACAATATGAGACATGAGAATATGTTTCAACCCAAATCAACTATAAAAGAAACTTTCATCTTCTAAATATAGAAAATACATGGATATATATATACATGTATATCAAAACAGAAAGTGCAGTGGTACCTGGGAGGTGGTGGAAACGTCTGTGACAAACAGTCCGAGGAAGTGATTCCCTGTAGCTGCAAGGCCGGCAACAGTACTGAAGTCTTGAAGCTGGATACTCTGACTCTCGATACCCTGCACGAAGGACGCCACCCCAGCACCCCCAGTTGCCTCTGTAAACAAAGTGGACCAATTTGCTGGTACTCTATTTTATTGATGTATAGCAATCTACATTTTCTATTGAGTCATCCTGGAACACAATGTGTGACATCTACAGATATTTTCTGGTCTTACCATTTTGAATTTGAAATGAATGATACCCTCATAAAAGTTCCCTATTTAGGGTAAATTTGCCATGAGTCGGACACATAACATGAGGCGGATGCTGAAAGCTCTAATTATTCATGTATGATAAGACTTCTAGTGGCTCTTTGATGAAAACAATTAAACCTAACATTTGCAATTATTCACAAATAAAGAGATTAGAATGATTAAATCAACACTCGCAATACCCACTGACGTTGTGGGTATAGGATACAGGTGTCAGGAAAGCTTTGGAAATGTGGTACCATTTGCGAGGCTACTTTGCCTCGCATTCCCCTGGGTTTCATATGGAACATACTGACTCATAAATTAATGAGTAAAATCTTATACATGTTTACTATAATTGATTCATAAATTGAATTATGAATGGCATTCCATTTCTTTACACTAGGCCACTTCGATGGAGGTAGTCTGTAAGTAACCAGAGTAGCTTAAGTCCCTTGGAACCCACTATTGATTGGTCTAGACATAGCTATAAATATACAGCAGTCCAACATTATAAGCACTCCAATGCACTATATGGGTATATATCTAAAACTGGACATCGACATCCATGTATCAGAGTCCTTCTAACAGAAAGCTATATTTAGTCTCATCAAAGTAGAGATCCATAGGTTGCTATATGAAGGAGAAGGCCATGTTCATGCCTATGTGTATGTCTGTGTGGGTGTACATGAGTCTGTGTCCATGAGTGTCTGCATTCATGCTACAGTCATGTGCAGGGTGTTTTTAGGGAAATTTCACTTTTTTGCTGTTTTGAACTTTTTTTCTCGCCAAATAGGTTTTTTTTAACGCAAATTTCACCTTTTTGCTATTTTAAACCCTATTCTCACCAAATGGGGTGTTTTTTAAGGGAAATTTCACTTTTTTTTGCGATCTTAAACTTTTTCTCGCAAAAAAAGTTTTTTTTAAGGCAAATTTCACCTTTTTGCGATTTTGAACTTTTTCTCGCCAAATCAGGTGTTTTTAAGGGAAATTTTGAGGCTGGTCGAGCATCGACTATAGTTGATGCCATGGCAGGACGAGCATCAACTATAGTCATCATAACTCTATGGGATTTAGCATAGGCTCGTCCTTAGGGAAAACTCCTGCAAAAAGTCTCGCCCTCCTAGCTAACAGCATCAGTTTTTGGCCGTCCTCAAAGGGTTAAGGCAAATTTCACTTTTTTTGCGATTTTGAACTTTTTTTCTCACCAAAAGCTGCGGAATCTGCCTCCATGCATGATACGATTGATGGACTCTGGATAGACCCATGCATAGTGAAGACCTACATAGTGGACATGTCATGAGGTCAAGTTAAAAAGTGCAAGTCACTTGTTTTGCAACTTGCACTGAACTGAACCTAATAGCCCTTAACTGGATTGTCAACAATCAATTAAACTCCCTCTATTTCGGAGACCAAATACACTATCAAATGATATATATTTTTTCAAAATAACACCCTGTGTAGAATGGCCCGATACTCAGGAACCTACTGTGAATAAAAAAAAGTCAAATTCGAATTATAAATACCTGAAAATTGAGAATGCTGACGTTCACAGTTCATGTAGGAAATGTACTAAAAACAGCAAAAAAAAGTAACAAAACCCTAATTTTTTCAAAAACTGTTCAGTAGGATTTTTTCTAACTGAGGTTCCAGTGTTTTCTACCCTCATATTACACATTGGCATAGAGAATATATTGACACCTAGTCAGGATTTTGTGCTAGGAGCAATCTGTGAGGCAAAAAACAGCCAAAATGAGCCACTGGTCTGAAGTATAAAATTGGGCATCGATCACTATAGAGCTACAAAGAGACAGAGAATCGATGTCCAGTAATTGACTGGTTGTACATTTCAGCACATCCAATTAAGGCCCTAAGTAGCATGGCCTCCTTAATTGGCTGTAGAAATCTACATGATAAGTTAAGATAAGTACAACCAATAGAAAACTGACCCTTCTGCCCGTAATTCTCAGACAGCCCATGGCCCCATCTGAGAGTTACAGCCGTAACTAACTCCAGCTGAATCTACCCTACGCTACCCCTAATTTAAAGTCTAGGAGCCTTACCTGTTGTGTTCATGACCATATCGGGCATAGTTAAACTCATGGACGTGTTGACGTACAGTGACGGCTGGATCTGGAGGGTGACCGGTGACGGCGGTTGAGGCGACGGGATGAATTTAAGCATGGCGGACGCGGCAGAAGCATAAATCAATGGGAATACGATCTGCAGAGACCAAAGAATACCTTCAGTTACTTGATTACAGGAGGCTGGGCATTTACCTTTGGTATATTTAGAAGACTAGACTATTAATAGAACCAGCTTGGGGACAACTTCTCAGAGACCGTACCCAGCTGTGTAACCTGAGAATACCAATCATTTATATACATTTACAAGAAGTTGACTTCCTTAGGAGTTAACTCTAGAACAATGCATGCATGTATCTACCAAATTTCTTTTTTTACGAAAAATTTGGTGGAATCTTTCCATTTTTTACCCCCCCCCCGCCGAAAATTATAAAGTGCGCGCAATTGTTTTGCCTCCCCTCCGGTAAAGGGGTCAACATTTATTAAACCCTCCAAAAATGCACTGCCCCCCATGTTATTAAAAAATGATCACTCTTTTAGGACTGTACTATACTTCTAATCCGCACCCTAAATCTGGAATATTCCTATAACTTGAATCGGCGGCTGGTTCGCGAATTAATGGTAGTTTCCCTACACTTTCTACTTACTGAGAGGAAGAATTTGCCTGGGTTCTTGAGTACCAGGAACAGTTTAAGCTTCATGAGGGCCTTGATCCTCTGTTTGGTGAGCGCGCTGCCACTGATGAGCTTGGTCAAGTCGGGGGACGCTGCGCGGATCTCCACCGACGAGCTGTGGGTGCCGTTGTTCTCCATGGCAACCGTTGTACCATAGTTGATGTGTCCTTTGTCACCATTCATCGGAGTCTTGTCTTTGGCGTTTTTCTTTCGCTCCTCTTCCTCTTCTTCAGCCTCTGCTTCCTCACCTACAGATTATGGATGGACCATAATTTATATTTATCAGCCAAGGGATGAATGACTTGATACATAGACAACCGACAAAATGGAGGGATATTGAGTGAAATAACCATCAGTTTGAATGACTGTTGTGAACCTTTGTATCTATGTCATATGACATGTGTCGTTCTGGCTCCCATATTCTCTATGTGATTTAAAAAAAAGACATCTAAAATATGGATTCAGGACCGAAGGGTAAAACCGCATATATAGATCTCTCAGAGTAGGCTGTAAGTAAATGGAACCAGTACCCACACATACTACCGTATGCAACAGAGTACTTACCCCTTTAAGGACGGCATAATGCATTAAGGTAGGTCGATAACATTGACTCAAAGAGTTTAGAATTCTGTCAATTTTTTTTCAGAGGTACCTTAGATCATTTAGAACAAATATCTGAAGAGAAAATAGGGGGGTCCCGAGCTACTCTTTTAAAAACAGAATTTTGAAAAATCTAAATATTTAGATTTTTCTCTAAAAAATAGAAAAAATTATCAGAAGTTCCGTGATTTTATTTTGCCATAACCTTCAACCACAATATTATGAAACATCACATAATAAGCGCCCAGATATTTCTCTTTATTCCAAAAAGACTTTTATGGTTCTGTGATGTGGCATTCTGGGTAAAAAAATTATGTTTGGTTGAAAATATGGATTAATTTGTCATTAATTAAACACAAAATCGATTAAAATCAATTGTAAAAAAGTTGTCATTTTTCTTAAACTTCATGAAAAGAATTTTAAGATCATTTGCAAACTAGTAAGACGAAATTTAACATAGGGTCCTGCGCATTATTTTGATGTTTTGGACCTTTAAAGTAAAAAAAGTAGTGCAAAAGTGTGATAAATAAGATATTTGAAGTATTGCACTATGGGTAAAATGCTATAATCATGTTATGAAATGATCTCATTATGTAGCCAGGGATGTATTTAACCAATCCATTCACCTTTCTTGTCCGAATTATATCATTTATTGGTTAATAAATATGGTTGATAATAGAATGTCAGAAATGCAAAAAAAACAACACTTCAATTGTTGTACAAAATATAATGTCTGATAAAAATTTCCAAAAAATGGCATGGGTGATGAGGGTATAGATGACCATACACACACCAAATATGATGTAATTCTGACGTATTTAAGCTAGCTGCGCGGAAACATGCGCAGTGGTTCAGTTTTCAATGGTATCGACCTACCTTAATGCATCATGTCCATGGTCATCATGATGCATGAATGCAGTCCTGGTCGGCATGATGCACCAATGCAGCACCAGCGAATGAGTCGCCGGGGTTCCATTGGTTCATCATGATGACAAATGTAATCGTTTAGTGACATGCCATCCTTAAAGGGTAAAGCTGTTACGAAATAAGCCTTAATTGAACTGAAACGCGTGCTTACCTAACTTCAGGAAGACCTCCTCTAGTGACGTCATAGAGATACCGTAACTATGGATACCAAGCTGCATAGATTTCTCCACGCCTCCTTCAACTTTCTCCTCCAATCTGCCGAACAGTTCTAAAAGAAAATTTTACTTGATGAAAGATGTGTATTTGTATATGCAACTATCATTATCAAGGTCAATGTATGAGGCCCAGGATGTAACCGTTCTGTCTTTCTTAACACTTTAAGTAACTCACAGCACTGGTTAGTTACTCATCATGCTAAAAAAGGGCATCGTGTATTCAAGCTCTACACCATCCTTAAGAGTTGATAGACCAGCAGGTAACTGATTCACATAGTCAGTGATGTGAGAACTGTAAAGTCTGGTGTAGAAGCCAAACCCTGGTATAAGCCGCCCTTAACTTAGGAGAATCCTATAAGCCGAATCTGGGTTTTGATAACAGCTACTTCAGTACTGTAGTATACTTTCAAAAACCGTCGTATACCCTTTATAGGCATGTTTAAAATAAAGCTGGTTCTGATTCGCGTACAAACACACGTTCTATTGATAATCGCAAAGATAAAGAATACATAATTTATTACATAACACATTTTTAAGACGTTTTATTATCTCTAATTCATTTTGTTTGACTAAAGACCACGAGGACTAAGAACCTACATACCCACCATAATAACGAACATATACAAGTCCTCGACACCTACATCTACAATGCACGATATTAAAACTGTACATATATATTTACTAATATGCCCCAAAGGGGTTAACCGAATCACACCCTATTACACCACCACAATCGAAACAATAGCACCTCCAGGTTGGTACCTACACAAACCGAGAAGACCACATGTATGACAATGTCAGGTTGATAGTAACTGGGTTATCTCAAATACCAACTATAAACCTAGACTGTTTACAGCATGCTTCAACACAGTTTACATTGTTAATGTTACTCGCTATCTACAACATCTCAGGAGGGAATTCTAATATATGAAGCCTGGACAAATAAACCTGCGTTCTAATTCTTGTTACTTATTTGCATATCAAAATTCAATATCCACCCATATAATGAAGCATTTATACCATGTCAATTTTTCGGAATTTTACAAATCTGTTTCATCTTACTCCACATGGGTGGACGGGGAGGGGGTTGAACTATGAAACATCTGATGTGGTTAGATGAAGGGGCCGAACAAAACATGTAAATGAAATATGTATATGTACTGAATGAAATATATTTGAGGTAATTTGAAGAGTGTACAACTTTGTAAGAAACCATCTTTTCCAAGAAAGGATGAAAAACATCATGGAAATTGACACCAACCCCCACCTTCATCATTCAAATATAATCTTTTTCATGAATCTATGAATATAGCGAAGTACAACAACATGCATATACCAAACACCAAAACATATTCCTTACTGCATCACAAATGAGAAATATCGAGATAAGAAATGAGAAATCTTTTGTCTTACTTGTGTTCCATCTTAACCCTCTAAGGGCAGCAAAGTTCTTTAATGTTGTATGCCCTTTGTCGTCATTATGCACACATGCAGCCCTGGTGAGTTACTCGCCAGGCCTGCATCCAAGCCTCATGCCAACCCTATGGGGGTTGATATACTCCATGGGGGTTGATATACTCCCAAAGGGTCGGCATGATGTATGAATGCAGCCCAGGCAAATTACTCACTGCGGCTGCATTCATGTACCATGGCAACAAAAGGCATAGCTTGTTAAAGCACAATGCGACCATTCACGGTTTAACCTGCATTACACCTCATCTTCGTGAAGTGTTGATCATACAAATAACTTACCAATAAAGCCTATGGGCACAGACAATGGTTTAGACAAGAGGGAATGGAAATGACAGTGTTAGATGAATGAACTGTGAGCATGGATACATGGTTCTGGAAACACTTGAGAGATGGGTGTCCCACACAGGTCCTTGTGGATTTCATGTGATCATGTTTTAATCTCTAGAATGTCTAGAAGTTGCTTGCAGCATGTATCTGGCAAAACCATAGGTGGGAGGCTTTGGTGAATTAAATAATAACAAGTGTTGGTTCCAGAATTGAGCCGTGGGGTATAACAAAGCGGAGGTGCCATTATGTTGGGGTGGAGTGGAGATGACTGTAGAGTTATGTTCATCACTATAATACAATAATGGTTCAATAAACTTTAAAAAAAAACACATTAAAATTGCATTTCACAATGTACAGAATCAAATGCTTTCTTAAATTCAATTTGTTTCGCTTTCATTTAGTCACACAAAGGGGATAAATGAAAGCACCAATAATGGGATCATGTTGTACATCTTGATTTGCTTAGGGTGGTACTAATATAACAGTAACTAATGGATTATTAATATAGATGAGATATTAAGGATACCATATTCAAGTAGGATTACAGCACTTATGTGGTGGTAGAAGTACATGTATACATACGTGGGAATGTGTTGACAGCGTTGATCGGCAAGGTGAAGGTTAGCTCCTTTCCATGGTGACGCTGGACTTCGGCATCCGGGACATGACCTTTAACGAGGTCGGTAATGACCGCTATATCAGCCGAGGGTTCCAAGACCGTGCTGAGAAATGAAGATAACACGGTTCATGATATGTAGACAAGGGTTTAGAGGCACTATCTGACTCCATTTCATTACTTTGATGACATGAATGGCTTTCATGTATGCAGTAAAAATTTGATTAGATAGAGATATTTTTTTCAAAACATGCCTTTTATGTACAAAATGAAATTCACATTATAAATTTTTTATGAATTGACGTACAAACCAGTCCAACTAAACGCTGTGCACTGCTACTTTTTTTTAACATGAAATGTTGATCCAGCTTTCTAATATACTGGTACGCCATTGTCATCTAGTTGAGGAATCACTAGCCCGTCGATCTCAATAAATGGCAATGGCACTTGTCGATTTTAAGAAATAGGTCTTGTGCCTTGTCGTCAGCCCCATACATTCGCTTGTCCCAAGGCTTCAGGCTCAAACAGGCTCTTTGCCTTGTCGATTTTTCCCGTCTGGGGCCCTTATTACAAGTTTTGAAATTGTCAAGGATAGCCCTATTATTCTGTAAGGGATATGGACTGATTTTTAAGAGGGTAGTATTTTCGTTTGAATTCTCTCACCATTAATACCATGAAAATATTATAGTATAAAAAAAGAAAAGAAAATACTGTATAACCCACATGTGGGATTTGGTTCTCATTAGACTTAAATACAGCCCGCGGGTCAAACAACAGTATACCCACTTGAGATGGTAGCCGATCCCGAATCTGTTCTTGAGGAAGAGTGAGGAGCCGACGGTCTGCAGCTTGCCCTTACTGATGATGGCCTTGCGGTCGGCCAGGATGTCGGCCTCGTCCATGAAGTGGGTGGTTAGTAGGATGAGCTTGTCCTTCTGCTGCTGTTTGAGCAGCTTCCACAGGTGGCGCCGTGAGGACGGGTCCATGCCGGCCGTCGGCTCGTCCAGGAACACCACCTAGTAGGGGAAACCACAACCAGGTTAATGTAGGTGCTTTTATTTATGTCTTCAAAAAAAAATTTTATGGACCAATACTCATGAGATAATTACGCTTCTCCAGCTCAGTCTGTTAGTTCTTTTTTGTCATCATAATGCATGAATGCAGCCTTGGCCAGTAGACTCGACAGGGCTGCACCCAAGCATCATGGCGATAACGGGTATAGCACATTAAGGCCATATTTAAAGGGTTACTAATGCAATTTGAAATACGCTATGCTGTTTATAGCTGATACATGTGAGTAGCCATGCCGAACAGATGCCCTGTACTGGAATATTCACTCTGCTCGGCTAGCTGCTCACAATGTCCTAACATGGTACCCTATTACAGAAAGCTATGCAAAAAGGATGCCCCATGCGGACGCGCGCGGATCATCCTTCCTGCACACCTTGGCACATTATTAATATCGACAAATACCCTCTCCTCATCATAGTAATAGTAAAAGGGAATATCAAAAGGGGAAAAAGTATAGAGATTACTATAACATACCTTGGGGTCCCCAATGAGGGCGATAGCAACGCACAGTTTGCGCTTTTGTCCACCACTAAGTTGTTTAGACACAGTGTCCGCTTGGTCTTTCAGGTCTACCATATTGAAGGCTTCAGTGACCTAAGGAAACAAGATCAAGGTAAACTTCTTTCTATACAATTGTGTCAACTTAAGTCAATGTTAGACCTCTCATGGTGTCAACTATAGTTAGTGGAGGTGTATCTACTCGTGCTGTAATCAAGACCATGGTCACGGTTAGACCAACTTTACGTTTTAAGCAGACTAATCTCTGAGGTCACACACATCTTTCTTCACGTAGTATAAATGTCCAAGAACGAGGTGAGGTCTATAATTTTATAAACCAGCCATAATTAATTGGTTGAATGATATTCATTCATCAATATTCAATTCTCAAAAGGAAGTCGCTTTTCTGCCTGTTCCGGGTGTATATTGTGGTCGACAGTAAGAAACCTGGGACATATAACTGACAAACATCTTGATCTTTTAAAAATTTCAGGAAAAGTTCACATGATTTTAATGAGCCTATTAAATGTATAGAGACTGCTTCTATCACTGACCTCTCCTGGGATCTTGCGTGTTTCCACCCCCTTGAGGTTGGCGTAGAATTCAAGTTGTTCGCGCACACTGAGGTCATCAAAGAGAATGTTGTGTTGGGGACACAGTCCGATCATCGTCCGTAACTCAGTCATCTCTGCACTATTGCCAACATCCTAACATATAGAAATCGTAATTATTATTAACCCCACAGTATGGTGAGTTTGATATGTGTTTATTGACACAAAAGATTCTACAATACATATTGGGTCTCTCAGATCCTACTCTCAAGGGTACTGATATGACAAGTGTTGGCTTGAAAATATATGCAAGAGCATATTATTGAGGTAGATCATGTTGAGTCGCAAGTGTAATCTATTAAAACAGTATTTCAATAGCCATTGTTTCTTTGAGTACATGCAGGGATGCCAAGTCGCCCTACCCCCAAAATCGTATTTGTTACGATTTTTGAACCCCAAAATCGTAACATTTTTTTCTGGAAGTCCTGACAAAAATCGTAACAATAGGATGTAATTTAAAATGGACTTGCAAATAGGTACACCATGTAATTGATGAACACTTCAAAAGTGAGGGATGAAAAACTTGAAAAGTGAGGGATGAAAAACTTGAAAAGTTCAAATTAAGGCCACTGAACAAAGGTTCTATATAGTTAAGTACAGGTGTTCACGACACAAAAAATAAGTCAAAATCAGGGAAAATCTGTTAAACTTTCATCCCTAAAATAAATCCCAAAAAAATCCGTAATTTGCCAACAGAAACCGTAATGGTCGTAATTGGGGTCAAAAATCGTAAAATTACGAAAAAATCGTAACACTTGGCATCCCTATATGCTCGGTCATTTGAGGGGATTCAGGCTATTGTTCATATATCATATAAAAATAGGATATTTAGGCAGAGAATTATTGACATTTCTATCACCGGGATTCAGTTTTTCTAATTCCCCTAGTCGGCCACTTATCTGAAGTTGGCCATCCTTCTAGGGATTACAAAATTCAGTATGATGCTGAATGGACATTTGATTCAACTACCGGGTAGTTGGTACTGTTAGTTTATCATCACATTGATTTTTATCGACCCTGGAGGGGTGGCCGACTCGATGCATGTGACCAAATTAAGGTGAACCTACCCTATTGTATGAAAAAAATGTATGAAATGAAGGCGCGATATGAATGGGGTGACTTACCAGCCCGTAGATGGTGGCGGACCCCTCGGTGGGCGGCGACATGCCGGTCAGCATGTGGATGAGGGTTGTCTTACCCGCCCCGTTGTGTCCCAGTAACGCTGTGATCTGTCCCTCACAGATGTCCAGCGTAATTCCTAATCAATAAAGAACATTTTTATTATTAAAAACCCAGTACATTTTTTTAATTCTTTCATTACATTCCCAATACATCATTTTGTTACATTTTATTTTATCAAGACTATAATATTTGACAGATGTAATATGGTTTAATGAACTAGGCTTTATTTTTGTCTTCTATTTGACACTAACATATTGTAGCATTGGTCATATGGACCAAGAGTGCTGATCAAGCACTATGACATAATGGAATACTAGAGAGAAGTACCCACACCCCTATCCTCTTGTGATATGGGTCAAAAGACCCGACAATCACAATGACTTAACTGACACTCAGTGGCATTGCCTACCTCGTTATCTCAGCTAACCTCGTGCTATCTATGGTATACTGGGTACTTAAGTATGTGATAGGCTTGCGGTCTGAGTATCAACTCTAGTATCATAGTCATGTGTGTTTACTCATATGTGGCACATGAGAATGTTGTTATGGTGAATTATGGTGATACCTGCGTTTACACTTTTATCAGCTGATTATTAACACGTGTGAGGATTGATTTCTGAATATTAGTACATTGTAGTTTACGCTTGATACTAGATACAAAAGCTTATAACGGTTAATGGACAAAGCAGGCACAATAGCATAAAGATGGAGTTTGGAGCGCAAAATTTAGCGTATCAGCTTAACTTCACAATGAATAAAATGGACTTGCCTCTCACTGCCTTGATCTCCTTCTTGTTTTTCTTAAAGGTTTTGCATATGTTGTAGGTACTGTAAAATAAACACAATTATATATAATTAATAATCGATTTACAACAGCTACCGCAGATTAAACATTGCACATCTGTATCAAATCAATATCTTTAGTATTTCTCGTTGCATTCCTGGTGAGATATGGCACTGCGGATTGATATCATCGGATTGAACTAATGGACACGTTTTAAATCTATTTCTCATCTAAAAAAACTTAAAATGTCCAAATTGAGGCTCCTGAATAAATGTTCTCTATAGTTAAATACAGGTCTTTGCGACATAAAAAAAACCCTTGAAATCAGAGGAAAACTTGAAGACTAATATCCCTGTACACATACCGGAGTACAGCCTTGTTGCGGAAGGCTTGTGGTATGGCCTCGATGTGGTCCGTGTCGAGCGTTCCAACCGGGTGGTCCGTGTTGCCGAAACCTTCACCCATTAGCCGGACCTCCTCTGACGGCACGGCCTTACGCGGACACCAGTAAGAAGGCATCAGGAAAAACCAGGGGGGACGACGCAACCCATGGTCATCTGGATGTTCACAAAACAAGCGTATATCAAATTCTCCTTAACCCTTTAATGGCAGAATAGTGCTTTAAAGTGCTATGCCCTGTTGGGTTGTCATGATGTTTGAGTGCAGCCCTTTCTAGCTATTCTGATTCACTGTGGCTGTAATCATGCATCATGATGACATAGCACATTATAGCACCATAGGGCCCTTTAAGAAGATTTGTAACCACAACTTTCAGTCTGCAAGTCAATGTCTACAGATGTGCCACATTGAGTGCCCTACCACTACCACCACGATTTTCCAGACTTTCCTTGATCAACAGAGTACTTTTACTTGGTCAAATTAATGTCCATTGGAATGCAATATGCTGGATTATAATATCAGCTGTATAGGCCAACACTCAGCTGATTTCATAAATGTTCCAAGGACATTCAGCAGTTTCACTCTACATTTTATCACTAATATTTTCCTTTACCAGGACTTCCCATACATCCAAAAACTGCCATTTCTCTCCATGAACTCCCTTATTAAATCTCCAGGACAGGAGTACCCTGCAGTTGTGTACTTCAGCCACTTACTGGGTATAACGTTGTCTAGGTAGAAGGCAAGAAGGCCATAGAGCACCACGTCCACAGCCAGCATGATGAGCATGTAGGAGAGGGGGAAGACGCCTTGGTTTACGTTGGAGAAGTTCATCCCCACCCCACGGATGTCCAACGTCACGGCCTAAAGTATAACATGGTCTGTGTTACTGCACATTGTTAATTTGCTTTAGCAGTGGTTATTCTGATTTCTCATTCAGTTTACATTTGGATCCAATGAGAGGCAACTGAGGTTGTCCAGTGCAATTAGACCCAAACATATAGTACACAATATTACATCAGAACTCCATTCAGTGAAAAAAATTACAAAAATTTATGATAGATTTTAATTTTGCAAGAGGAAAAACAAACAACTTTTTTTTTAAAGGGAAATGAAGCAAGGAAAATCTATAGCCAATTTGTTCTTTTCAATAAAAAAAACAAAAAAAACTTAAATCGTTTGGCTAGAAAGCTATGATAGATCCACCTTTCTTTGCTAAATAATGTGGCATGAATAACTATACATAAAAAATATCATCATACCCTGTCGATTGAAAGCGTGAGGGTGAATGGCGACAGCAAACAGAGTGCGAATATAGCCCCCACGGGGATGGTAGGTTCCCCGGTGAACGGGTCCTTAGTGAAGAAAACCACCATGTAGAGCAGACTAAGGAGGATGGTGGCCAGACCAGCCAGCGCACCGCCCGTCTCGGCACGGCTGAAGAAGGGCGTGAACATGAAGGAGAGGTTGACGATACTCATGCCGTACAACATGAGCATCAGGTAGAACAGGAAGAAGTTACTGTTGGTGAGGAACGACACCGCGAAGGCGATCAGAATGACGAACCCTGTCACTATGGCGATGATGATTGTGTAGATGAGACCCCACGATAACCTGACAATGAAAACATGTATTGAAACTGTGAGATACAATGTAAGCAGGGCTTTTTGACAGTTGCTCATGAAATATTGACCTTCAATAATATGTGGCATTCATGAAAGAAAAGACTTTTTTAAAGTATCATTGGCTGGTCAGCAAAATATTCTGTAGGGCATCTTAAAGTACCCGTATAATTGTGAAATTAAATGAGACTTACCGGGGTAAGGCGAAATTTGATTATAATTTTGCCGAGGGAACCCCGTGGGGTTCAGGGTATACAGGAGAGTGGGAACGAGGCTGGCGCCTGCGCCTAGTCAGGATTTAGAGGCTAAATACTTAAATCATTTATGAAACAAGTCAAAAAATTTGTGGGATTAAATATGCTGTCCCCTTCCAGATTTCCCCCTCGAAATCTGAATTAGTACAGAACAAAATTTGTTATCTCCTGCACCTCGAGGAACAGGGTCGGGAGGGTGGGCCTGTATACCCTGAACCCCACGGGGTTCCCTCGGCAAAATTATAATCAAATTTCGCCTTACCCCGGTAAGTCTCATTTAATTTCACAATTTTACCTCGGAAACCCCTCTGGGTTCGAGGTTATCCAGGAGACTTCAGAGCATCCTCTGTTTTATCAATCCCATTTAAGTATTATAGCACTCAGATAAATTTGTAACCCATCCAAATTCTATCTGCTGTACAAACTGGAGACGAGTACGGTTTAACGAACGTTCAGGTTTTATTATCAACACATAAAATCCATCTTGAGTTCATTTTTAACCTTCAAAACATCAACAGTAAACATATTAAACCCGTAGACCTGCATACACATGTCAGATCTCACCGGTATGAACAACTCATCTCTTACTCTTCTTCCTCTTCTTGGACTTTTCTTTCTCTCGAAGAGCCTCCTTTAGAATAGCTTGACCAAAAACTTGAGGGTCCTGCTCTATAGGTTTATCATAAAACTTAGCAAAACTGGAGGCATTCCTCCAGCCAGCCCTTTTCATAATCATATTAAGGGGCACCCCCAAGGCCTTAGCCTTTGATGTACTAGCCCCCCTCGTGGAGTGTGCTCCAAACTTCTTTCTACCAAATTTGGTTACATTGACACCTGCTAGGTCTAACACTCCCAGCGTCCAATGGGACAATGTGTCCCTAGAAATCGGTCCGTATGGGGACATGTGGTTTAACAACAACTGTGAATTCTTACTCTCCACCGGATCCTCAGATCTCAACTTCTTTGTGCGCTTTATGTACATATGTAGCGCTTTAACAACACAAACATCAACATCATCATCAAATGAATGTACCGTAATGACATCCAGCGTGTCACCCGGACGGTTATGCTTTAGCAACGTGTTCATATAGAAAGTAATTTCTTTTGCCTCAATCACTGCTCCTTCCAAGGATAGGTTCAAGATTGTTTGACCCCTGTGGGCCGTTACCAACAATAAGAGCATGGTCGTTTTAAATGATAGTAACTTCAGTGGCAGTTGTCGGTTGTCACCCCATTCCTGGAATAGTTCCAACACACATGTAACATCCCAGAAGCCAGCGTATCTACCCCCAGAGGGGTTCTTTACGCTGGCTCCCCGACATACCAAAGTGACTTCCTGTATACTTCCAAAGGTTTTACCACCAATCTTCGGGAGCAAGGCTGACAATGCCGATCTAGCAGAGTTTATGGCCGAATATTTCAAACCCTTGTTCACCAATTCAGTTAAAAATTGACAACCCTGTTGTACTGACGCATTCATGACGGATACTTTATTTCTAAGGCAAAAGAAGGCCCATTTCTTCAGGTACACAGTGTACTGGGCTTTAGTGGACGATCTGAATGATAACATTATTAGATCTACCGTATCCTGTGTATAACCTTCTCTAAGTAACCTCTGTGCAATAAAAGGCATCCCCCCACAGTTCTTTACTGCAGTCTGACAGCGATTAGAGGGCAGCTGTGCATGGCTTCCTGATTTCTGGGTTGACCTTGGTTTAGCAGATTGTGCCTTCCTTTGCGGAATCTCAGTCTCTTGCCTCCCAGGTTCATGAGTCTGGAATACCATGGTTGCCCCGACCAGTCCGGTACTAGGATGATTCCTCTTGTGCCTGTCTGCAGCGCCCGCTGAAGCACCTTCCCCACCAAACTGAAAGGTGGAAATAGAAAGAAGTCATGATCAGTCCATGGGAAACTGAATGCATCATGTTTCCAGGCCCCCGGGTCAGGGCTCCAAGAAACAAAACATGGGAGTTTATGGTTCAACCTGGAGGCAAACAAATCCACCTCTGGCTTGCCCAATACTCTGCAGATTTTTTCAAAGATCTTGTCTGATACTTCCCATTCAGTGTCATCATTAAAGTTCCTTGACTTATAATCCGCTAACACGTTCTCCACCCCGGGTATGTGTGCTATTGTTAACCAATTCTGGTTCTCCTCTGCCCATTCCCAAATAAGCTTTGCTACCTGGTTACACTGGGGGGAGGTGACACCCCCCATGTGTTTGACATACGCCAGGGCTGTTGTGTTGTCCGTCAACAACCTGATCTCTTCCCCCATTTCTGGGACAAGTGCCTGCAACCCATAAAGAATGGCCCATAATTCTTTAACGTTAATGTGGTCTGGCAATTCCTCCCTACTGAATCTGCCCCCAGCGGTGGTAGGGCCCCTGTGTGCCCCCCATCCTGCTTCCGAGGCATCAGTGATCACAATGATTTGCTGCAGCGCTTGTCTGATCTTTCTTATTCCTACTGGGATATTTTCCAACCACCAAAAAATTTCCCTTTGTGCCTCTGTGGATATTCTAGTTAATGCATCAAAATTTCCTGCACACCTCTTCAATGCCTCATTTTTCTCTCTCTCTAGAATTTTCAGGTGGGCCCCTCCATAATCAATGCCTGGTGTGTAGGCTACCATGAGTCCTATCAAGCCTGCTACTTCCCTGATAGATGGGCTTCTCTTCAATAACACCCCCCAAGCAGCTCTATGGAATTTATCCACCTTGTCCTGTGTCAGTCTCACAGTCATGTCTCTAGAGTCCAATGTGAATCCTAAGAATTCAATTGATTGTTGAGGTTTTAGTACTGACTTCTCCTCATGTATCACAAACCCCAGGGAATCTAGAGCTTGAGCCAGCTCCATCACCGACTCCCTACACTTTTCCTCTGAGTCAGCTATGATGAAGGAGTCGTCTATATAAAAGAAACACTCATTTCCTCTCTTCCTGAGCTCAGCGAAGATTGGCGTGAGCATCTTGGTGAAAAACCTAGGTGCACACGCCAACCCATTGGGTAACGCTGTGAAGTGGTACAGCTGTCCCCTCCAACTGAATTTTAGGTACCTCCTATACTCCCCATGAATTGGAATAGTGTAGTAGGCGTCTCTGAGGTCCACTGATGCAACCCAGGCATCTTGTCTCATTAATTCCAAAGCAGTCTTTAAAGATGTCATCTTGAAATGTTCATACTCTACTACCTTGTTTAAATTTGACAAGTCTAAAACCATACGGTATTCCCCACTTTTCTTTGGGCGAAGGAAAATGTTAGACACTACCTGATCCTCTTCATGTAGTGATTTTACAATGACTCCCTTCTTTAACAACTTCGCTACCTCTGCATCAACTATCTCACACTCATGTTCATCAAACGACAGTGGGTATTTAGCACTCTTGTCCCCTGTAGGGCCTACAAAAGGTATTGTAACTCCCTGAACCTGTCCCAGTACCCATGGATCTCTAGTGTAACTTCCCCATTGCTCTACAAAGTTAGAAGTATTCCCTGCTTGAAAGTTACTGACAGTGTTCATAAAAGAGCAACCCACCTGTCCTACTTGTTGCTCTTCTTGTGAAAACCCTGGTTCGGGTTTCCCTGGGCCTGTGCTGGCGGCCTAGGCTGTCTGTAGCGCTGACCAGGGTGCCTCGGCCTGAAGTTCTGTTGCTGGAACATCTGGTTGTAGGCTGCATTGTACCCTGGGCCGAACGGAGTGCTGAACACCGGCCCATTCTGGTTTGCATAATGAAAGTTCCCAAAGTTATTAGGACCTCCCGGTCTGATCTGAGGTTTATTACCCCCAGACTTGTGTTTCTTGTTGGGTGGTTGACCCCCATGTTGACCTCCGTGCTTCTTGCCCTGATCATTGTTCTCCTTCATAGCACCTCTAGAGGCCTTGCGTCCTTTGTCACACTGGGTGACTGCATCAGCTACCCCTTTACCATATAGCCATTTAGGATCCATGTCCTCCTACTTCATCTTAGCTATTTCCCTAGCAAAGTCGGGTTTCATATAAGGCTTGTGCATCTCCCGTCTCTGGTGAGAGATTGCATTATGGGCCATGATCAGGGTATGTAGGCCCCCAATCACACTGTCACTGTGAGTGTCGAGGTCCTTGTCAGTATGCCCTCTTTCCACCATCTCATGTGTTACCGGTAGGAAGGCCGACACCGCCGCCAATATGCCCTCCTGGTGTTTCTGCAACTGTTTATCTAAGGTCTTAAGTACTGTAGGCAACGTCATGAAGATTTCCTCGTCCGTCCACTGACGTACTAATCTGGGGATATTCTTTACACCTGGGAAGCGTGCTGTCTGAGCATCCAGAGTTTTCTGATCAAAAGGTTCATCAAGGTACCTATCAATCGCGCCTGAGATATGTGGATTAACTGCCTCAGCTAAATCCACCTTGGCCACCTTCTGTTCTTGCTCTTTGATCGCCTCTGCCATAGCCCCCGGCTTTAACACCGGCAGAGCTTTGGCTTCAGCCTGAGAGGCATCTTTCACCCCTGTCGACTCGCCGTCAGATTCCTCGTCAGAGATATTGTGCTGCTTTGACAGCACCGAAGCTAAGGCGTCCCCCTTCTTGACTGGGACCTCCGCCGGAGGCTCCCAACCCGACTGTTGTTGTCCCCAACCCTGCCAACCATCACCCCAATTACCCTGCATGGGCTGACTAAACTGGGGCTGGTTAAACTGTGGGTTAAACATACCGTTCATGTTGTTCATCATGAAGGACCACGGATTGAACGATGGCCAAGATGGCCGCCTGCGTGGCCGCTGGCTGCTCTGTGATTGGCGCAGAGGGCTGGCCAATGCCTGACCCGCCTGGCTTCGGCACGTGCGTCGCCCCGGCCAATGTCGTCTGCTCTTCGTCGTTATTGCCAGACGATGCTACCGATTCCAGATCCAAATCTTTATCTTTATCGTTATCTTTATCCTTATCATCCTTCTTTCCTCTCTTCCTCCTTTCAGTTTCTCGTGTCGACATGATGTGAATCAGTCTAGCGCCCAGAGCTAACAGCAATGGCGTGCTTCGGCGGCGTGTCCAGTGAGAACGCTGCGAAACAATCGAGATAAAATGAGATTAGTGACTGTAACTACATTACAAAATAGTACAAATGTCACCAACTCCATGTTGGGCATAAACTGCCCCTAAATTATAACCCCTAAATGGGGTTAAAACACATTAAATCGGGGCTTTTAGGCCCCTGAACTCACCTAACGATCCGCACCGCTAACTCGTGTCCCGTTGACTGACTAGGCGCAGGCGCCAGCCTCGTTCCCACTCTCCTGGATAACCTCGAACCCAGAGGGGTTTCCGAGGTAAAATCAGAAATGTGGAAGTTCACAGAACTCACATCTTAAAATGGTATTTGCTACCATCTTCTAAGCTAGATATAGCAGATACATTCACAAGGCATACAAACATTTGCGCCCCAGGCTAATATCTTTATTCACTTTTAATTAAATTTTAGGATTCAAGTGTGGATATTTCTGATCTATTCCTCTCCAACAACTCAATATTGTATGGTAAATTCTACCCTATTTCCAATGTGCTTCCCCCCCCCCCCCCCCCCAATGTGTAATGACTATTAAAAGTTGCCATAATTAGACCCCAGGTGCGGGTCATATAATTCTCCAAAAGTATAGCTATACGTGAGATGTGGGTAATAATATGCGAGAATTTACGGTAACTCACCAGAAGGCGGAGTCCCTCATGCCCATCATGCGCATAGCCTCCTTGATCTTCTTCTCCTTCTCATATAACAGATTCACCGTCAGGAACGAGACGAACGGTGAGTACGCCAGAACAAAGTAGATCGACGAGAGGATCTGGAATACACTCGTGTCCGACTTGTACTCTCCTTTTGGCATGAGTTGCACTGAGAGTGTCGGGACGGTCACATTCAGGGAAGGAGACGCTCTCATCTGGTAATTTGAGGACAAAAGCTGTCTTAAGATTATGTATAGCAAAAAAATAAACCGTATTTTACATAATAAGTAAGTGTTACCAAATCATTTTGATCTACCATTAATATATTATCATGTAGTAGTTAAGTCTGTAAAGAGTTAGCCTAGTGCGTTAATTGCTTGGGAATACATGGGTAAATACAAAAAAATTGTTGTACGACCCTCATCACGTAGAGTATATATGTGGAACATATAAATGACGCCCTTTTATAATGGGTGGCTTACAGGAAGGAAAGAGGCCTACCTGAATGAGGATCGTGTCCAGGAGGATCTGAATCTTTGAAAAGGCGGCAAGGTATGTGTTTGCTGCACATCCAGGGAGCGAAGTGTCGATGCCATCTGTATTGCGACACCCAGCTTTGAAAGAAAAGTAGCATTTGGTAAGACACGCTAGTATACTTCCCCACATCCCCGAGGGGTAATTAGCTGGCCCAAGCGGTCACAGCGTTTGTATGAGCCACCGAATAATCTGTGGTAAGTCTCCACATACTATTTTACCATAGTCTATCACACCACAGTCTATACCTCAGTTTTCCTAACGCACCGCAACCTACGGGCCCTTACTCCAGCATTATCCGGTCACAGTATCTAGGTGCAGGTAATACGAGGGTTTTCAGAAGTTTAATACAGTACTAAAATAGCAATTTTCAGACCCCAAGTGCGGGTTATATGATTCTCCGGAAGTCCGAGTGCTGGTTATACGCGAGGTACAGGTTATGCACGGTAATTTATGGTAGTTATACATGTATAGGGACTCAGTGCAGTTAAAGTGGCATAATCACCGAGCATGTCCCATTCACATTTCTGGTACGGTTCTAGTCTCCTTTGTGATTAAGTGTAAGTGGTGATATTGCCCCTTTTACACACACTATTTCTAGACTGTGTTGCCGGTGGACCTACCTGGGCCTACATACAGTTGGGTGGTGGAGGCCACACTCTCCGAGGGCACGCGGATTGTGTAGTTCAGGTCTTGTGACGGGTCGCCGTTGAATTCAATCCCGGCTAGCACATCTCCGGAATGACTTCTGTAGCCAGTCTCTGATTCTGCCGACGTAGCAAACGTCTTGTAGCCTGGCACGGAAGTTAGTCCCAGTTGAAGTGCGAGTCGCGATGCCACCTCGCGCGTGCTGGCATCGTCAGGGCTGATGTAGAGTACTTTACTTGTGTTGATGGCGATGCGCGAGTCATTGAAGCGATAAGATGTCGTCTCTGTTATTGGGGGATTCACTTTGGGTTGGGTGAGAGCCTTGATACCAGCCAAGATGAGCATGAAGTAGATGGGCATCAGGAACTCCTGCAACGAGAGGAGAAGTGGTTAGCATGCGTCATCCAGAAATATTGAGATTTTGGTAAATTTCCTGTAGGAAATGTACATAATTTACCGTATTACTGAAATTCCATCCAAAAAGTAGGAACTTCTGCAAAAGTAGGAAAGGTAGCATCTCTGGTGATCAGAGCTGTTATTGGTCAATATTTCTTTCTTGAAATAGGCATACGGTAAATTTCACGAGGCATTGCAGTTCAATACAGGCTTGGGAGTGGGCATGGAAAAAATGTCCAGGGTGGGGCTAAAATCCCTTGACTCTTTAAAACTTAAGTCGTCATACGGCTTTAATGCATTATGTCCTTTATGTGCCTCTACATGGGTACCCAAACTTTTGACTGTGTCGCCGTGTCGATTTTTAGCAAGAAAGGCTGTGTCCATTTTTATGTACATATAAACCTAGAGAAAGATATCTGCAGGTCGATTTTTATCCTTTATTTTTCTGTGTCCGTCGATTTTTAAAATCTCTGTGTCGCACGTGTCGAATTTTACCCATGTAGAGGCAACTTTATCGCCATGATGCATGAATGCAAGCCGGATGAGTAACTCGCCATTGATGCATTCAAGTAGCATATTGACTCAATGGGCTTGATATACTCCTAAAAGGTCGTCACAAGCCACGAATGTAGGCCTAGCGAATAGACTAGCCAGGGCTGCATGCGTTATGACAACCAAAGCCATAGCACATTAAACATTAAAGCACTATGTGGCCTTTAGTGTTTACAAAGATTGAGCGTGTGAGTGGCCTCACAGATGACTCAGGGTTAGCTGGATCTGTAGCTTATCATGTACTTAGATATAGTACTCCCTTATAATCATTCATTGGTCAATTCTGGAAATGAATTCCTTGTTAAAAAGTACCCTCAAGTCATGTGTCATACATGTATGTTATTCCATTTCAGGCCAGCAGGTGGGTGTGGGTGAGCAGGTGGGTGTGGGAGAGCAGGTGAGTGTGGATGTGGGTGATACATGCAGGCTGCGGGCATGTACCACCTTCTGTCCCTATCAAAAAGCGAGTCGATTGGACGATAAACGGCAAACATATGGGCAGGGGTAGACACTAACGCTGGCCCGGGAGCCAATGACCCGTAGTTTTGGGTCCGGGCCGGTAGTTTTCTGCAAAATAGCTTTCCTACGGGTCCGGGTGGCCCACAGGAGTATTTGGAGGACATTTAAAAGGAGTTGCAATAGTCATGTCAGGAATATACATGGGCCTTTTCTTAGAAAATGCATAATTTTGACCTTTGGCCCACAGATCTTGGTCCGGGCCCGTAGTTTTCTAGAGCTACGGGCCCAGGTGGCCCACATCTGAAAAAGTTAGTGTCTAACCCTGTATGGGTGGTACAATTTTACACTCCACAGGTTGAGATCTCGTGCAGTACGAGAAGTACCAGTGGCGCCACTCTTTGGTTGTGACATTTGGGTCAGTTTGCAGTAGTTGAAATGTACTTGCATGCCCAGAACATGCCCAGCTTTCGCCCGGTTTGCCGATATACATTGAAGTCAGATAGAGGTAAAAGATGAGAGAAATACCAGAATCCAGCTCACAATATCATTTTTATCTTTCAAACCAAAAAATAAAGCATTGAAGTCTATGATCGCCCGGAAAAGAGGGTATTTTTTTACAGTACAGTTCCATAGTAACGAAAGATAGAAAAAAATTGTCAAAGATTGCAGGCGAATTTAAGATAGAAGGAGGGGGAGAAAATTTCGAAACAATCATTTGTCCCCCGATCTTGGCTATCTGTGTGATTTGTCTCCTCATGTCTAGGTTCAACACAGACTGAATGACAAAGATTCTCCCATGTCACAAAAACGTCTTAAAATCGAAATTAGGCAGTGCATATTACTCTGGGTGTATACACCCTGAGTCAACATGACTTGAATATTATATAAAGGTTTAACAAAAGGAGTAGGACACTGTGAATATAGGATCAGAAAGTTAGCCTCAACAATTAGATCAGACAATAAGATGTTCGATTCGAACAACTAGATGGTCGGCTAGTTATTCGATTTTAACAACTAGTTTATCAAATTAGTTTATCAAAGTCCCTATAGCGATGATTGACGCTTCCTCTGCTCTTAGTCTTACGTCACAGGGCTGAGTCTGAGGGCAAACAAAGGCCACTGCGTGGTTGGGTAGCATCACCATGAATTAATACCATTAAAAACCCTTACTGTATTTTATTATATTATACTAATGTTATTATTTATAGCAGTCTAGTTTTCACTATCAGTATGATAATACATGGTACATGTATGAGACAGTATTGATCTTATTCAAAAAGATATGTCTATATTCATAACAATGTGTGCACTTAAATTATAAATGGCCAGACGGGGTTCATAATTCATACACCCTATAAAGTATCATGCCTGTGCTGTATAGCTATAGGAGAGGCCATACGACCTATCCTACAATAACAGTGTTGCCGAAATGACATCGGCACATCGGCTTTTGCCGATGTAGAATCGTAATGGCCGATGTAAGGCCATTATACATCAGCCACAATGGCCGGCCATGATCTCAGCTTTCAGACAGTGAAAGAATTTTTCAAATATTCCTATTAGAAGCAGAGTTAGGTACAACCAACTTATAAGCATAATTTTCAGTGAATTTAAGCATTTTCAAATAGATTTTGTAGCTGTTATCAAAGAATTATTAAGATTTGTATTCATTTGTATGAAAAGAGGGCTGATGTGGCCTGTGTAGAAGGTAAATGGCCTGTGTAAGATCTCGCGACACAGGCCACATTGGCCTGTGTGCAAAAAAAGTTTTCGGCAACACTGCAATAATCTGTGCCAAATGCATGGCCCCGGCATGATATTTAATGGTACAAAAAGAGACCTATCTAGAGCCAAAGACTACAGTTATATTATATAAAATGTAATAGCGATCTTTCTTTATATACTATATTTATACGAACACTGTTAATGTGTTTACAATGAAACATGGGCACAGTGGATTTGGCAGCAGTTCAAGCATAATGCACGTATCTAAATACGTACTGAATGCTATCATGTAATATACATTGGGATTACACTGACGCCTAGCATTGACGTCATGGAATTACGGTAGCCTAGTACACAACATCAATCAGGGATGGGCACGCCTATTTTAGATGGCTAGGTAGTGTAGTACAGTGTAATTCCGGTAGTAAAGCATGTGATTACACCTCACCACCCCCTCCCCCCGCACACTCCCAAGAATACTGGGGCTATGGATGAAGGGGTTCCTATGTCCCCCGTCAATGTTAAGAAAATGCCATGTTCCATGTCTATTGCTTAATAATTACCATGTCCCATGTCAATTTTAAGCGATGCCCATGTCCCATATAAATGAGGGCTCATGTTCCATTTCGACTTTAAGAAAAGGCCATGTCGCCATTTGAAATTTAGAAGTCCAGACCCATCATGGTACCAACTATACCAACACTGGCCCTAACATCTAGTTAACCTGTGATAAAACTACCTGGCTAATCAAACATACTACTGAAGAAGTAGATATTGATATAGACCCTACACGCAGTACACATAGGAATCAGGCTTCACAGAGCAGAATAAAGCTATGGCA
Organism: Harmothoe impar; assembly: GCA_947462335.1. Lineage (NCBI taxonomy): Eukaryota > Metazoa > Annelida > Polychaeta > Phyllodocida > Polynoidae > Harmothoe > Harmothoe impar. Next base: position 55,743,036 of record OX381708.1, on the reverse strand, counting down.
GACAGGGAGCCATTCTCATCCATTCCTTAGGCAGCGGTAGATGGCATGCACTTACTGATCTTTAACTATTCTGGTCAACCTTCTGCAGGCAATTAATATAACTGAATTCAGAAATTCCTACGAAAAGGCAAAAGTAGTGTCATCCCTTAGAAAGAAAAGAAAATAAGAAAATGGCCGATCCCATAGTGCTGCGTGCGCTGTTTTGCTGAAGTGTTAACGAGATCACATGCCGTGGATGCTTCCTAAAATAGCTTTCAGTCATACCTGTAGTATATAGTCACAAGGGTTGCCTTACATAAAATCAATCTGATTCATCCCGATTTAGACCTCTGGGTTTCCCTTAGCAAGGTGATGACGTCTAAATAGAAAAATATAATCAAAATCAACCCAGGCCATCAGCCCCCTCCCCTCATATATGTGCAACAAATAATATCCTAGAGGGAGTTGAACTCTGCATTAGAGCCTATTAATTGTGTTTCAGTGATTGGAGACCGATAGTATTTACTCACATTGTGTACGAGTTGTATAATGAACTGAAGATATGTAACTGAGCTAACACAACGTAGCATTGACTCTGGTGTATACACAACGCCGGCTGTATAGGCATTTTGGGTTTCATCATATGATGGCTGGTACCAGTGAACTAATGTAACCATTGATGCCTACACCTCAGTATAATTTTAGTTACAGAGTTTAAATGCCTCCCCTACAGAGATTTTTTTTTGTTCATTTCTAGATGATTTAGAAACATAACTCCAAGAGCCAAACCCGGAGCATACGCATATTAAAATGTGGGACCCCAGATATGAAAAGGCCTTTTCAAAGTACCATACAGACCAGATGGATATAGCATGATATTGTCAGGAGGGTCATACAACCAGACCGTGACAACGTCAATGTAATGACAAGGGAAAAGTCCCACATTCTGACATTGTAATATTGCGTACCGGGTGGCTCTGTATATGTAACCTGGGGCTTCTAGATATTACCGTAGTATCAGTGGTCCATAGTAGGGTATACATGTAATCTAATCACACGGTATCAGCTACACGCGTTCACATGCTATTATATCTACGGTATAGCAGATTCGATAACTATAGATCTATGGAGTTGGCACAAGATCTAGTGGTCCTTTATGTAATATATTTACTATGGATTCCCTAGTTTAAATAAGATTGGACCGTTAGTTCCAAGGGGCCGTGACCAATTCCAGGTTTTAAAACGTTGGAGCGCTGATTGACTAAGCCCTTAGCATGGAGAAAGCCACTTGGTGAATAAAACTGATTCAATAAGTGTTATTGTGTCGTTACTATGTAACTAATATATCTACATGTATATAAAATATATCTATAGTTTCAAGAGAATGTTTCACTACTGAGGGAGTAGAGTGAGTTAGCTCTAACATTTCTCGTATTCCTTTGAACTTTCCTTTCATTAACTTCTCATGAAATTATACTCTCTATAACTATTTATCAAAAAACACAATTTTAGGTTGAAAAGAAATAATATGTACCCTTTTTAATTATGCAATTAAATGACTTGAGAGGGGGTGGGGGCATGTTAGATACAGTATTCCTTACTTAAATCAATGGGACTGCTGTTTTCACCATGAAATATAGAACAATGTATTATACTACATCACAGTATGGTCCACTCGCGTTGTACCTCAGATGCTCAATCGATATCAATGTTTACTGACCTATTTCATTCTCTTTTTAATATTATAATTTTTCCCCGCATGGAATGTCCAGAGGACGCTAGGCAGGTGTTGACTATGGCTTTTTGTATTGTATGTATTGAGCGGCAGTGTGATCAAATGCAACATCAATCAATCACAGGGTAGCTGCGTGTGTAACTGCAGTCAGGTCAACATACTCCTACCTGGCTGCAGATTAGATTAGCATTGATATCGGGACATTAATGAATGGTTTGTTTCCATTGGGTGTACCGGTGGTCTATATATTTATAGTCAATATAGCAATGAGATTCATGGGTGGAAAAGTTAACATGTATGAATATTTTCCCCCGACAAAGCATACCGGGTAGTATGCCTCTCATTTTTGGTAGTCCCATTATAGACATTTTCCCGTTTATTTCCACTGCCAACGAGCCTCAAGCTAAGGTTAATTCAAGGAAGCACAAAGGGGGAGGGTGTGTGTGTTTATGCATTCAAATATGATCTGGTTAGCCCTATTTTAGGGAAGCGATGCTGCCTAGAGGGTAAGCCATCTGCTTGTTGGTGACCGAATATCGTGGGGCATATAGATTGACTGTTCTATTGGTTAACTAAGAGAGGTACTCCGACACCTCCACCTCAGTTGGCACCTGATGAGTGGGAGACAGAAGTCAACCTAGTTGGAACTCAATCTAGTTACTGAACCCTGTAACCATTACAGTACAGCAGGCAGTTGTCCAGATGTGGGCAGAAAATCAATATTATTATATAGAAAATGGGGTGAACTGAATATCCCATTCTTTTTTTTTAAAGATCTTAATAATACAAGTGTCGGTAGGGCACTTATCAGCGCTGCTTTGATGCATCTTGCCGACAAATGAACGTGCACTTTGAGGCATCATGCTGTGCTTAAAGGGTTATGAATACAATAATACAGGTGTGGCGGCCCAGGCACACACAGGTATAGAGAGCTGCAGATAGCAGCGTCAGGTGCAGTTCCTATACCTGCCATCAGGCAAAAAAAAAAAGAGAGTTGTGTTCCGGTAACATGGCTAATAAAACAGGGTCGGTAGGTCGGATTTCTTCTACTTCTTTTTTACAGTTTTAAATTTTAGTGGTAAAAAACGCCAGAAATGTCATAAATTTTTCAAAAATATGTCTAGAAGGAATTAGGGTCGGCCCAAAGAACGGAGGGTCGGTCGGGATACCGGAACACAACTTTTTTTAGGCCTCAGCAAGCAGGCAGCTCGTGCCACTGGCCACACATTGGGTTGCTACATACATGGACGATTTTGGAGTTCAAGTTCATAAGTTGGTTCATTTTTTCCTAGAGAAGCAGACATCATCTTTACAGTTGATTTCCCTTTTAAGCTCCTCTAGGGAGGTACAGGTACAAAGAGAGGACCCCACATAAATCATTGCCATTTGTGAATAGTCATTCAGAATACTTTGTCCCGTGTAAAATAGATTGAGCTGATCAGAGTGCCATTTCTTCTGAAAGAACAGTCATGTCTTAGCCTTAGTACATTCTTGAATTCCTGCTTTTCGGTACACCATCTAAGATCGACCGCCAATGTATGTGTGTTCTTTCATTTACCTGGTCATACATACATGGGCAAGTATCATACTAGTACCAGTAGGTAGGGCCAAAAAAACCACAGCCTTTGATATCCGAGGAGAGGTCACAAGGTAGACCACCAGCATTGGCAGCAAGAAGGCCCGGCACGCGGATATGGGCAGTGCTGCCAATACAGCTTGATTGTTGACAATCACAGTAGTCCATCAAGTGACCCTCAAGTTTTGTCACCTTACTACTACTAGCTGTAGCCTACCGGTCGGAAACCGGTATGCCCATGGGATTGATTGGTGAAGTTATTTTAGCACGGTACCTCCTTGTTGGGTTACTTCCAACCATACATCAGCAGTACCGGTACCAAGGTACTGTTGATCGTGAGTTGTGGGATCCTCCAACTAGGGGAGTGGTCATTTTTTAACAACAGGGGGGGGGGGGTTGGTGGATTTTCGCGCGAGCGGGTCAAAATTTTTCTGGCCCCCCCCCCGCTGGAGGGGTCGACATTTTTTTGGTCCCCCCCTCAGGCAAGTTGAAATTAAGCGCGACCGACCCCTTTGAGCTATAGTAACGCGCGGGCTTTTTCGCTAAAAAGGGGTGCAATTTTTTTGGTCCCCCCCTCAAGAGAGGTCCAACATTTTTTTAGGGGTTCAAAATTGTTTGGTCCCCCCCCCAAATCCACCAACCCCCCTGTGGTTAAAAAATGACCACTCCCTAGGTACCTCCATCATCATCAATCATGACAATTGACATTCATGCCTTAATCAAAATCATGAAGGTCCCCACTGTCACTGACACATAGTCTGTACGTGCCAGACCATTTACAACAGCGAGGCTGTGGACCCCATCAGATCACGGTCCGCAGCGACGAGTTCAGATTAGATGAACTACTGACACAGGGAATCAGTGAGGGATATGTGTGCCTCTACATGGGTAAAAATCGACACGGGCGACACGGCGACTCGGCCCTTTTAGGCACTTTTAAAAATCGACGGACACAGGAAAATCGGGGATAAAAATCGACTCACAAGGGGTTTTCTCTATGTTCTTATATAGCTAAAAATCGACACGATGCCACTGCCCTCCTGCTAAAAATCGACCCGGCGACACGGCCTAAATATCGGGTACCCATGTAGAGGCACATATGTTCCTTGTGAGAAACATACTAGATGTCAACCGTTTAAACACGCTGATGTTACTTGTTAGCAGCACATATGGGGTAGAATAACATGAAAATTCAGTCTAGTAATAGTATTAGGAGGCCTAGGCCTAGCCCTAGCACCCGGGAGGGGTGCTTGGATTTTTTCTGATATGTGTGTGCGGCTGAACCATTGACAACCCGTACCCTTGCTAGGGAGCTTTTGCTTCAAAAAACCTACCCTTGCTAGGGCACTTTCGGTCGAAAAGTCCTAGTTTTGAAGAGGAAAAACACACAATGTACAATGGATGAGTAATTTCGTCCAGAAATTTTACCCGTCTCCTCAAAATTTTGGCGAAAAAATGGGCCAAAATGGGACATTTTGGTGAAAAACGGATCATTTTGGTGAAAAATTGACCCTTGCTAGGGCGATTTTGTCAAAAGTAGACCCTTGCTAGGGACATTTCTCTCTGAAACAGGACCCTTGCTAGGGAGATTTTGTTGAAAAACTACCCTTGCTAGCCGCACACCTGTGTATACAAAATATACTTAGTGCCCCCCCCCCCCCGGGCCCTAGCAGTGCCAGTAGAGTAGTAATCACTGTAATGCCAGTACGTTTTCAGTAGCAGACTACGCCAGATAGGGCGATAATGGAAGAATTTAGACCCGTGTTTTGGTCTCTTACCTGTATCGTTTGCTGACGGTTACGCCTTTTCAGGAGTAAATTCCGCTTCAGCAGCGCTTTCAGCTGCTGCCAGAAGCTAGCCCGAGTCATTTTTATACGTTTGTTTTCTCCAAGTAGCTAGAACGACATCCTGAGCTGAAATATAAGGTGTAATGTGTTGGCTACCACTCCCTTCTGCAGCAGGTGCCTTTTCTGTAGGAGCGTCACTCTCCAATCCGATAAGTCAGCGGCGTTGTAGGCCTACCGCACTCGGCTTGGTGAGTGAGCCATAATTGGCGCGCCTTGCCGGGTCACATGCAGGATATTTGTCATCATCCGGCAATCCCATTCCCATTCCCCAGCAACCAAACACAGACCCCAGACGTCATAGATATGGCCCTAGACCCCTAAATTCGACACGGCGACATGGGCATTTCTTAAATTCGACATGCGACATGAGGCCTAGTGACATGGGACATGAGGCTTAAAAAGATAGTGACATGGGACATGGACAGTTCTTAAGATCGACATGGGACATGAGCATTTTTAAGCGACATGGGCATGCGACATGATCATTTCTTAAAAGTGACATGCGACATGGGGACCCCCCCCATCAAGGGCCCCATAGATAGGGATATTTAAAGACGAAAACATGATTAGGGTATAAAGGGATCGAGTGTTCATTAGGGAGTGATCATACAGTGTGTGTGTGTGTGGGGGGGGGGGGGGGGTACACCTCAATCCTTCTTTTATTTGTAGCATAGTATTAGCATTTTCTTAATTTACTACTATAATAATAATACATATTATCTAAGTGAAATAGCCAATCTTTTGCACGAAAGGCCCATTTCAGCCCCATTTCAGGCACTTTTTTTCTTAACATGACTTGAAATACCTGAAGATATTAAGTTACATCTCTGAAACTATGGGTAAAGTTGGATAACATTCCTAAGAACACTAATCCATGACTCTCATTCCTATAGTGAAAACCATTATAGCACTTAGAAGCAATATAGAGAAATATGAGACCCCTATAACAAACATTGGCTACGTGCCATTACATAACACTACAACACCAGAGAGATCCATGTAGCCGATAAAAACCATTGTTTTCATTGGATGTTTAACGTTCATCTGATTGATGTTACATTCATCAGATTTATCTAAACATTTTGAATGATATCAGCCTAAATGTCCTCTAAGGGACTGACCATTTTTCAACAACAGAGGAACTGGGGTGGCGGGTTTGGGTCAGGTGTTATTATGCCTCAAAGGGCCTGTGCGCACGCCGATTTTCGACACGTATATAAAGGGGGGGGGGGGGGTAAAAAATGTTGACCCCTTGACCGGGGGAAGCGTAAAAAATTTGTGTGCTCTGCGTGAAAACCCACTATCCCCTCCTGTTGTTAAAAAATGATCCCTCCTTATTTTAAAGGAGGAAGGGAAATATCATGGTACATTATATGCACCAATTACAATAAGAGTCTTACAGATTGAGCGTGTGAGTGGCCTCACAGATGACTCAGGGTAAGCTGGGTGTGTGAATGAGTAATGGAGGTTTAACACCATTTCTACAAACCTGCGTCTGTAGCTTATCATGTGCAGTTAGATATAGTACTCCCTTATGCTCATTTATTGGTCAATTCTGACATCAGAAATGAATTCCTTGTTTAAAAGTACCCTCAAGTCATGTGTCATACATGTATGTTATTCCATTTCAGGCCAGCAGGTGGGTGTGGGTGAGCAGGTGGGTGTGGATGTGGGTGATAGTTGCAGGCTGCGGGCATGTACCACCTTCTGTCCCTATCAAAAAGCGAGTCGATTGGACAATAAACGGCAAACATATGGGCAGGGGTAGACACTAACGCTGGCCCGGGAGCCAATGACCCGTAGTTTTGGGTCCGGGCCGGTAGTTTTCTGCAAAATAGCTTTCCTACGGGCCCGGGTGGCCCACAGGAGTATTTGGAGGACATTTAAAAGGAGTTTGCCTGACAACCTTTAATAGTCATGCAATAGTCATGTCAGGAATATACATGGGCCTTTTCTTAGAAAATACATAATTTTGACCTTTGGCCCATAGATCTTGGTCCGGGCCCGTAGTTTTCTAGAGCTATGGGCTCGGGTGGCCCACATCTGAAAAAGTTAGTGTCTAACCCTGTACGGGTGTACCAAAGGTGGAAATAAAATACTTGTGGCGCCACCATGTAGAAGACGGTATGTTTTTGGTACGTTCAAGGTATTATATAAAGTTCATTTAAGTAATTTAAATAATATGGAGGGCACTTTAGCTTGGTTGGATGGCATTTTAATATGTAAGATGGTAAATTCATGGCAGAAAGATAGAAATATGCTACTTCTTTGGTGACAAGAGCATTTCTATCAGCTCCAATTTTTTTAAACCTTGCAGCCTATGGAGAGTTCATTTAGAGGATAGTCATTTAACAGTACTTAAGAGTTTAACAAAAAGAGAGAAAAAATATGCAAAGATCGCAGTTGATTTGCGAGTAGAAGAAAAGAGATATTGATTTACTTTTTGAAGGAAATATTTGTCCCCCAATCTTGCCCTTTCTTTTAGCTATTTGTATTTTTTCTAACTAAAATAGAAACTATGTAATATGCATCTTAAAATGGCTAAAAAACGTCTTAAAGGAAAAGCCAGGCGTCGTATATGCCTCAGGGTATGAACCCTGAGTCAACTAGGTGCAATGTCATTGTCTTTGTAAATTAAGATATCAATCTATGTTAGGTTCATCGGAATTATGTTACATTCATTAGATTTCTTTTTGGTCCCATGAAGGCAGTAAATTGTCACGAAAATATATCCTTTTTGGATAATTTCTTTTGATAGGCCGCATGCATGTCTGTTTGACAAACGTATCAGCAAGGTTGTATATATATGCGGATGAATGCATGATTTATGTAATTTTAAGAACTATCAAAACAACATGTTTTTGGGGGACATGGGTACATTTTAAGAGTATTTGACAGTCTATAAGGAACTTTTTCATGCCATAATATTTATTGATGACCCGAGAAAATGGTAAAACTTTTGCTGATTTCTTCCCTTATTTAAAGCCTCAGTATCCTCGCTTTTGGACACACCTTTTTGCTCCTATAGCTTGCTAATTTGCATTGTAAGGCCCGCCTACATATTACTACAAGTTGTATTGGTCTGTAGACCCTACACACCCGGAGGGAGGCACTTACTATATACCTTTGAGTGTTTGTTGTGATTACACTGCTGCAGAAGAGAATGCCCTACCACCCACCCTGCCATGCCAGCTACTAGGGTAAAATGGGGCAATATCGCGCATCTAAGGGGCCATTCAAATATTACGTAACAGCATAGGGGGGGAGGGGGGGTCATGAAGTTTGTTACAAAGTGTTAGAGGGGGGAGGGGGGGGGGGTGTCTAGCCAAGTGTTACATAACAGTTCTCAAAAATATATACAAAAAAGAAGTCTCTAATTTGGGAAAATGCAGCACCATCTAACAACCAGGTCTCAACAACATTATGTTTCTCTCACCTCATCCCTATAATATTACATATAAAACTTCCCCCCCCCCCCTCCCCCCTCTGCCCTGCAAAAAAAGGTGTTGGTTTTGTGAAATGGACTCATCTCCTGACCCTGGTTCGATCTGGGAACACTGGATGGGGTAGAGGAGGTACAACCACAGGTCTCCCTTATTAAGGATAATGATAAACCAGTAATCATAGATCACTGGATTACAACCTTTTTGCACTAAGGGGGCATTATGGTGTTGGGAGAGGGGGGGGGGGGGACAACAAACCAGGTTCACCTGGTTTCAGTGAAAAGTGTTAACAAAAGGACATGTGAAAATGAGAACTTGTTACCATAAATTTCTATGTATAGGTAACCCATACCTTCCCAGGTAGAAAAATATCATGATAAATATCATAATTTATGATGTTAAACGATGATCTATCATGATTTACCATGATAAATCATAATGAAGCATGTTTTCATCTACCATGATTAATCGTGATAAATCATACTTTATTATGATATTACCTCTTGAGAGGGGAAATCATGATTAATCATGTTTCCCCCTACCATAATTAAATATCATTAATCATACTATATCATGATCTTACCTCCTGAGGGGCGAAATCATGATAAATCATTTTTACATCTATTATGATAGATCATACTTTATTGTGATATTGCCTCTTGGGAGGGGAAATCATGATTAATCATGCTTTCTCCTACCATGATTAATCAGAATTAATCATACTATATCATGATCTTACCTCCTGAGAAGAGAAATCATGATAAACTATGTTTTCTTTTTTCATATGATATGTCTTTATAAACCATACTTTATCATGATCCAACCTCTTGAGAGGGGAAACATGATTTATCATGATTTTACCTAATTATATTTAATCGTAATTTATCATGATGTATCATGATTTTATCCCTTGGGAGAGAAAACATGATTTATCATGATTCTACCTGACCATGATTAATCATAATGTATTATGACTGGTCATGATCTCACCCATTGATAGGGAAAACATGATTTATCATGATTTTATCTTACCATAATTAATCATAATATTTCATGATTTATCATGATTTGACACATTGAGTGAGAAAACATGATTTATCATGATTTTATTTGACCATGACTAATCATGATATATCATGATTTACTATGATCTTTCCCATTAATAGGAAAAACATGATTTTCATGATTCTACCTGATCATGATTTATCATAATCTCACCCAATGAGACGGAAACTTATTTTATCATGATTTTACTTTACAATAATTGATCATAATATATTATAAATAATCATGATGTTATGCATTGAGGGAGAAAACATGATTTATCATGATCTTATTTGACCATAATTAATCATAATATATCATGATTTATCATGATCTTACCCATTCATAGGAAAAACATAATTTATCATGATTTTACCTGACTATGATTAATCATGGTGTATCATGATTCATCATCATCTCACCCAGTGAGAGGAAAACAGGATTTATCATGATTCTACCGTACCATAAGTAATCCTAATATTATCATGATTCATTATAATTATTGAGAGGAAGCATGATTAATCATGATTTTATTTGACCATGATTAATCAAAATATATCATGATTTATTATAATATCTCCCATTGATGGGAAAAACATGGATATATCTTACCATGATTAATCATGATACTTCATAATATGTCATGATATCACACTTTGAGAGGAAAAATGTCCTGAGCTGCTGGAGGAGGTTGCGGACAGTTTTGAAAAGTGTAGATCACATTATTATAAATGATCATCATTTTAAGGCTTCTGAAAGAATAAACCTGTGATACTAACAAGGGGAGCTATGGGACACTGATCCCGTTATTATACATTATTTTAAAGGCTTCTGGAGGGGCACAACCTGTGATACTAATGCGGGGAGCTAGGGGACCCTGATCCCGTTATTATACATTATTTAAAGGCTTCTGGAGGGGTGCAACCTGTGATACTAACCAGGGGAGCTAGGGGACCCTGATCCCGTTATTATACATTATCTTAAAGGCTTCTGGAGGGGTGCAACCTGTGATACTAACCAGGGGAGCTAGGGGACCCTGATCCCGTTATTATACATTATTTTAAAGGCTTCTGGAGGGGCACAACCTGTGATACTAATGAGGGGAGCTAGGGGACCCTGATCCCGTTATTATACATTATTTAAAGGCTTCTGGAGGGCTGCAAACTGTGATACTAACCAGGGGAGCTAGGGGACCCTGATCCCGTTATTATACATTATCTTAAAGGCTTCTGGAGGGGTGCAAACTGTGATACTATAACGAGGGGAGCTATAGGACACTGATCCCGTTATTACACATTATTCCGAGGATTCTGGAGGGGCACGACCTGTACTATAACGTGGTAAAATTCCCTCTTATTGTCTCAAGAGAAAAAATGATAATAAGGAAATGCATCATTTTAGTTGGTTACCCCCCCACTACCCCTTGTGGTGACGGGACTGTCTGGCACAAGCTGTGAAAAGACCCGTCGGCTTTCCATAGAAAAGGCCACCATAACACCTATTGTGATAGGGGCAGAGGTGCAACCATACAACAATGCTCAGTGTGGGTGTAAGATATAGGTTGTTCTTAAATAGGATGACCAGTACACAGCAAGCTACATGTACATGCACATGTATCATACATGTCTGCATGTTTTTCCAGGTAGGTACACAACCATTTGACAATTGTGCCTAATATGATATTATATTTAAACAATGTTTTATTTTGTAAGCACATTCCGATACTATTCAACTAATAATACATTTAATTATTCAATAGTGTATTATTTCATTTCCCAGTGTGTATAATGCAAATATGCTCTGTGATGACCCATGTATTATATTATTTTCCAGCCTATCCTGACTTCAAGAAACCACCCTGTAGGTGCCCCTGGCCGTCAGAGGGCGAGTGCCGGTCCCCCAGTCCCCCTGAAGGCGCCCCCGGCCATCAAAGGGCCAGTGCCGGTCCTCCAACCCCGTTAGGGGCGCCCGTGGCCAGCAAAGGGAAGGCATCGGTGTGGCTAGGCCTAAGCAGGGGTATAGATGGGGGGGTCCCCATGTCGCATGTCGATTTTAAGAAATGGCCATGTCACATGTCAATGTCGCTTAATAATCCCTATATCCCATGTCGATTTTAAGAACTGCTCATGTCTCCTGTCACTATCTTTTCAAACCTCATGTCGCATGTCACTAAGCTCCATGTCGATTTTAAGAAATGGCCATGTTGCTGTGTCGAATCTAGCCATCCACCCCCATCTAAGCAACAGCCAACAAGAAAGTACACTGTACATCCTAGTGGCTGCAGATGGGTCAAAAGCGACCTGGCGACCTGGGCCGTTTTGGAGGCGACTTTCGACCTAAGGCAATAATAAAAGCGACCTGGCGACTTTTGGACAATATTGACAATAGGTTAAAGAGTCTAAAAAAGCGACTTTTCGACCTGTACCCCTTAATTTCGTCGACTTTCCGACCTCAGGGGGGGACCCATCTGCACCCCTATCCTGGATTGAAAAGTCCGCCCTCATTCCCAGGGTCGTTACACCCCCCCCCCCCCCCCCCCCCACCGCCACCTCTTCTCTTACTAGTCTTAGCGCAGTTTGCTAGCACACTGCCCCCTCTGCCGCCCACAAGGAAGCTGTGAGAAAGCAGTGGGCACGTTGGGTTAGGGAGATGGGGGGGGGGGGGGGGCGGGGGGGGGGGTTATCATAGGGGTAGAGGTGCGACCAGACAACAATGCTCCCCTAAGACAATAGCACTGCCCCCATGCAGCCGGCCTCAGTGTGGGTGTAAGATATGGGTTATTTGTAAACAGGGTGACCAGTACTCCACTAGGCAGCAGACTGACCACATATACATGCATGGAGACATACATACATGTGCATGTATATTACATGGTCTAGGTAGGTGTATTGACACAGTCTGTTTAATAACCATATAATGAAGGTAATGCTAAAACCTGGCACATATATTTGTAATATACATATGTATACGCAACATATAATATAATCTATTCATTATGTATGAATATATTTAGAATAGATTAAAGCTGTGTTCAGTAAATGTAACATCCTTATTCACTAGACGAACATTGACTTTATGACGAATTTTTCATGCTTGTTGCACAAATTTTGTATGTTGTTTATATTATGTCTGTATTTACAATATTGGTGGATATGAAAAACGTATGTGATATGACTTTCTTTTGAGCCAATAAAAACATTGAAAACTGAAACTGAACTATAATTATAATCTGTTTTATTTTATTTCAAAGGCAATTTTCTCACAAGAATAATTAACATTACCTGTTTTTCTCTTCTTCCCAGGTTAAACAAGAAAAATGATATCACAGATCTTGAATGCCACTGCAAACCAGGGGGTGGGTGCCCCTCCCCCGACTCCCTTGGAGGCTACCCCAGAGCCCCTGGACTCCCCCCCCTCCGCCAGGGACGGGTGTCCCTCCCCTCGACCCCCTGGATGCTCCATGTAATCATCAAGTACTTTTCTATTTCCCACAGGAGGAAGTTACAGCAGGAGCCGACCCTGCTTTCCAGGGACCGGCCCTGCCTTCCAGGGACCGGCCCTGCCTTCCAGGGACCGGACCTGCCTTCCAGGACCCGGCCCATGCCTCCAAAACCAGCTGACCACCATTAGATGGTGAAATTGATGAATGGATGATTTGACCCCTCAGCCCACCCCCACAATAAACATATTGTCTATCGACTTTGAAAGAAGAAATCGTGATTTAAAAAATTATTCATCATGATAAAATTATATGTATCATGGTAAATTAGATAATTATGATATATATCATGATGTTCGACCATGATATATCATGATAATTATCATACTATATACACAAATGTATCATGATATAGTAAAATAAATCATGATACTTATGATGTTGAATAAATCATAATTATTTCACAGAAATCATGATTTTTTTATACCATGACATTTCATGATAATTATCATATTAAATAAATCATAGTTTTCATGAAAATTATGATTTTTAGACCATGATATATCACGATAATTAACATGATTATATCATGATAAACCATTATTACATCATAATACATAAAAGCATAATAAATCGTGATATATCTTGGCAAACGCACTGTGGTAAATCATGATTTCAAAAACTTGAAATAATGTGATACTTAATGTGATTGTATCATAATACTTATCATGATGAAATATATTTTATCATGATTGATATTATGATAAAGTATAATAAATTATGATAAATTATGATTCATCATGGGAAATTTCATGTAGTAAGCCACATAATATCATGGTTTATTATGGTCGTCATCATGATAGATCATAATATTATGCATGTCCAAACACGAGGATACTGGGGCTTTAAGGTACCAACTGTGGGGTGATATTCACACATAGTGACTATAGAAAATAAAGGGAGTGGCCTCCCCCGGGGAAGGCGTAGACCCTATAGACCATGTGGGTGACATGAGATACCTGGAGGAATGTAGCCTATTTATAGGACCCTGCAGATGACATTAAAGTAAGAGAAATACTCAGTTGAGAACATTTGGAAGAGATACCAGAGATTGAGGAGCAATGACGTAGGGATTTGGCAGTAGACCAGTAGGCCTATAAGTTGGATAGGAGGGCCATGAGTGGTGATCAGCCTAGATAAAGGTTAGTAGAGGCACCCTGGAGGAGGTAACAAGTACCAACTAAGGGTTAGTGATGCACCCTGGAGCAAGAATATTTAAACAAAGAGGTATCATATGGTGGGCACCCTGGGTGAGCACAATGTGGGTTGGATCTGACACCCTGGAAGACAAATAGGGTAACATGAGGTTTTGATTGGAAATGCTGTAGAAAGATAAGCCACCTTTAATAGAGGTTAAAGCCCCAGTATCCTCGTGTTTGGACATGCTCGGACAACACTAGAGGGCATTGCCGTGACACCCTTGTGCCCCTCCCCCTTTGCATACCTCCAATACTAATCGATTGATTGATTTGTTTAACGTCCAGATGTACAACAAGTACCTCACGGGATATATCTCAAGTTGGCAAGGAGTCAGCCACAAATAGTGGTAGTCTGTCTCGCAGTAGTAGGACAGATATTTAATACTATGTACCTTATAAGGGCATATGGATTGCCCATTCAAACATGCTGTGAGTGCAATGCCTACCCCGATGATGTAACAGGCCCTTGTACTGACAGTGTTTGTGAAGGGTGGGCAGGGGTAATTATCAGCCTTCTGAGAGCCGCGTGGCCGAATCTGTAACTTGTAAGACGACGTGTAGCAGTAGGGTAAAATGGGGCAATATCGTGCACCTGGGTTATATCATGCTTTTTTGTATCTATAGCAACACACAGAAGGCAAATAATCACAGAGAAAATGTTCCTAACGTACCTAACATACATTGAGAAGTCCACCAGAGATAAGGAGTAGAGTCTAAGGAACATGGTTTATATAGACTTGAGTTGGGACATACAAACAGTAAAATGGAATTTGATTACGTTTTATGTGTGCCATCTTCATAGATTCTTCGGCTGTGGGAAGGTAAGATAAAGGGAATTTACCAGGTATGGCCGCATGGCCAGCAATGTATATATTTAGTACCATAATCATCACATGATTGCAGGGTGTCCAGAATTAGGGTCTGTCCGCCTTTTGGTGCCTTTACTCTAATGATGTTTTGCATTTATCAACATGTAATTGTACATAAAATGTATGCAAAAACTGCAAAAATAGTTATCAACTCGTTTTCTATCATTCCAAACAAGTAATGCCAATCAATATTTAGGCTTAATTTTGTAGAGCTGGAAGCCATATTTAGTTTGTGGAGGATTATCTTCAAGAAAAGGCACAACACTTCTCTTCTTGAATTGCCAAACAAATTCCGTCGTAGACCACACTACTTCCGGTTTATTAGATAGCAAAACACAACACCAGCAGTTATTAGTTCCCTCTGATAAACATAGGGGGCGCCACCAGCGCTATTTTGGCGCCTTCATGGCCGAGAGGATCGTCATAAGCTTAACCTCAACACCCCCACTTAAACTTATGATAGATACATCTATAATGATAAACACATCAACTTATACATCAACCAACTTATGATATAGACATGGTAGTTACATTTTATGCACCCATTAATGCATTGAGGAATTTACCAAGCCTGGGCTTTGCAATCGGCTTTGTGAAGGCACCGGCAACATTATCTGCTGTTGGGACATACTCGAGTTGAAGTGTATGGTTTTGGTCTTACAAATTGTCTCTTATAGTGATGTGGCTTCAACTTTGATGATCTTTTAGCTTGGTTGTTCAAATAAAAGACAGTTGTGTAGCAATAGTGAACAGTGGCCTTTACATCATCAGTTACATAAACATCAAGATGCTTGGGTTGAATATGGTTTCGCCTCGGATACCTTCTGGCATTTTCCTCATTAGGTACCTGACCTCCAACAACTGGGTCTTCGACAACTGGGACATTTTCCGGCCTTACATCAACCTGACCTTCAACAACTGGGTCAACCACATTTTCATGTTCAACATCAACAATAGGCTCCTGTACATTTTGACCAACAACAATGACTGGTTCAGGCATGTTGACATAATAATCATCCTCATGATCATCTTCACACAAGGGACCAGATATTTGATTGAACTCATCAAATCTGTCTGTGAACTTCACACATCTCACTCGTCGAACACACCGACGCTCCGGGATATATACAAGGTACGCTGGACTGTTCTTGTCATAACCCACAAAAATACCTTTCTCACTGCGGTCATCCAGCTTCTTCTTCTCCTGCACATAAGCATAACACACAGTACCACATATATGCATACCGCTCAGGTTTGGTCTTTGACCAGTGAGTGCTTCGAATGGTGTCATCTTGAGTCTTTCATTGTAACATCTGTTTCTGGTGTATACACTACACATAACAGCATAAGTCCACATCTCCTTTGGCAACTCACTCTCAGAAATCAGACACCTTGCCATTTCAAACACTGTACGCCAAGATCTCTCCACAGTGCCATTTTGGTGTGGAGAATATGGGGCAGTTTTCTCATGCTTAATCTGATTCCTAATCAATAGGTTTTCAAATTCCGCAGAGATAAATTCCCCACCATTATCGGAACGAACACACTTTACCTTCCCATAGGGAGATACATCTGCCAAGAATTTTTCTGTTGCCTTTGTGGTATCTGACTTTTCTTTCAAGAAATAGACCATATTTACACCAGTATAATCATCAATAAATGACAGTGTATATTTGAAACCTTCCTTTGCTACAGGGGTTACAGGACCTGCAAGGTCACAATACATGACTTCTAGTGGGGCTGTGGCTCTCTTGTCTGCCTCCCTGTTCCTAGATTGTGTCATTTTACTCTTAATACAAGTTTCACAATTGAAATTTTCTTTTCCTTTATCTGTGATCTTCATTCCTTTTACCACAGATTCCAATTTCACAACATCTCGAATGTTACAGTGACCCAAAACTCTATGCCACTCTTCCACTGTGTGGGATTGAACCTTTGGAGTACTACATTTTTCATTTTCGGATGATACTACATTGTTCAAGAAATACAACCGACCGTGTTTTTCAATGTCAAATGAGATACCATTTGGGGCTACCAACTCAGCAGAACTCGCACTAAAACTTACTGAGGCCCCCTTTTCTGCTGCAGCTTGCACTGAAAAAATATTTTGTCTGTAGGATGGGACATACAGGGCATTTTCAAGCAACACATCTTGTTTTATACAGTTTGCATCATTTAATGAAACACTTGCAGTTCCCCTTCCCAAAACAACACCGTTTGTCCGGCTACCATCGGCCAACTCTATGAAATGTCTCTTGGGGTCAAAGTTTTTGTCAAAGTTCACAAACTTGGACTTGTCGTTGATAATGTGCGTAGTCGCACCACAGTCCACAAGCAAATCATGTGCTCTGTCTTGGTCAGTTGAAATGTCTGAAATGTCCGCATTCACTCTAAACACAAAAGAATGTGTGACCTCATTGTCAGTATCGTTGACAGTTCTCACTAAGTCCGTGTTCATCTTGCGGCAAAAATTAGTGTCATGCGTGTGTGTCTTACAGTTCTGACACCACCGCGGATTCCTCTCACTGTTCCTGCACTCATTAGATTTGTGTCCCTGTTGCCCGCAGGTGTAGCATCTAATATTCGTACCGTTACCGTTACCGTTACCGTTACCTCCTCGATAGTTGTTTCCAACTCTCATAACACTGTCCTCACTAGATCTCGAACACTTGGCATTCTCTTCAAAGCTTCTCAATGCCACTTTAAATTCACTGAATTTATGTTCCTTTTCATCCTTTTGGGTCACCACAGTTTCAAATGTTTTATATTCTGAAGGCAGTCCCTTTAGCACCATAGCTATCAGTAAACTATCACTGACATTTTCTCCAGCTCCCTTCAATGCATTTGAAGTTGTCTCTGCCCTTATTATATAGTCTGTGACACACTCATTTGGGCCTAGCTGGAGGGATGTCAGTTGTGTGTACAAGGAAATTATCCTGGGCTTACTCTTTCCTTGATAATGTGCCCTGAGGATTTTTAGAGACTCCCTCCCATCATCCTTTGCATCTCTTATTATGAGGGATAAACTCCTGTCATCCAGGAACTGTACTAGTTCAGAGAAGGCCTCAGCCTTTTTATCCACAGATGCTACCCCTACCCCATCAATAACATCAAGCAGTTTCAATTTCCTCATGTAACCAAGAAACCTCACTTCCCACAGTTCATACTTTGCCTCATCTCCATCAAACATCAGATGCTTGGACCCATAACCTGTAGAGCTGGAAGCCATATTTAGTTTGTGGAGGATTATCTTCAAGAAAAGGCACAACACTTCTCTTCTTGAATTGCCAAACAAATTACGTCGTAGACCACACTACTTCCGGTTTATTAGATAGCAAAACACAACACCAGCAGTTATTAGTTCCCTCTGATAAACATAGGGGGCGCCACCAGCGCTATTTTGGCGCCTTCATGGCCGAGAGGATCGTCATTAGCTTAACCTCAACAAATTTTAGGGTTGGTTGCGCGATATTGCCCCATTTTACCCTAGTAGCTGGCATGGCAGGGTGGGTGGTAGGGCATTCTCTTCTGCAGCAGTGTAATCACAACAAACACTCAAAGGTATATAGTAAGTGCCTCCCTCCGGGTGTGCAGGGTCTACAGACCAATACAACTTGTAGTAATATGTAGGCGGGCCTTACAATGCAAATTAGCAAGCCATAGGAGCAAAAAGGTGTGTCCAAAAGCGAGGATACTGAGGCTTTAAGCAGGGGTACCCTACAGGAGGTTTTACTATTAGGTACCATACTGATAGGATGGAACACTCTGGAGGAAGAATGAGGCACCATAAATGTTAGAGAAGTGATGCATTCCATACAGGTGGGATGAAACACCCTGGAGCAGGTTATTGTGCTACAGAAGTTGGGTGAGACACAATGGAGGAGGGATCTAGGGCACCATATTGGTCTGGTATGACAGCCTGGAGGAGGGCAGCATACTGATTAGATAAAACACTCTGGAGAAGGGAGAATGCACCATATAGGTTAGGTAGGATGCTCTTGAGAAGGTATAAGACACCACACTAATATTGAGGTCCTCCATGTTTAGTTCCGCAGCCAACCCCAAGGTGACCACTGACCCTGGCTAGTGGATGAAGCTGCATCCTGTGTTATGAGTTTCTATGATCCGGAGATGTCAACAGCTCTGCATATTCAACTTATTCTAACATTCTGTTACTCAATATCTGTAATGTGCTCCCAAACAATGTACAGTAATACTTAGAGGGGAAACAAACACAAAATAAACTATCCAGAGAATGAATTACTTGTATAGGTGTCTATAGTACAATGGCCCTGTTAAGCTGCTATTACTGCCCTGGCATCTAGCGGTATAGGGCATGAACTAGCCCTGGTGGACTTCCCCATTGGATGGAACAACCTGGAGGAGGTCTTAGACAGGGAATTACTCCCCCACTATACTTTAATATAGCATGACATGCAATAAATGGTATTATAAGGAGGTATTGAAGGAAAAGTCTATCATATGTCACTACAATGAACCTTCATACATAATCTATTAAAGTATAAGGAGACTTTGTTCACGAACATCTGAAATGCTACTCCCAAATGTCTACAAACCTCCATGGCCAGTTCTGCAGTGAATAAATTCATTTCAGACCCAACTCAGATAGACCCCAAAACAAAGGCCTTTACCTCCAAGAACCATGTTTTATTGCATGTCATATGATTTAGAATTTATATAGGGGCACCTGTGATTTTAAACAGAATTTTAGAAAATCCCCTAACTATTTTGACCACCCAGAACTCATCTGCTATTCTGTGGGGAGTTTGTCTTTCAGTAAGGATGTACCAACTGACCTCGGGGAATTCCCTATTTAAGACCTGCAGCTATAAGAAGTTATAGATAGCTAGCCAGACAGCAACATTTACATGTATACCGTATTCGACGTAATAAGCGCCCTCCCCCTAATAAGCGCCCCCCCCCATTTTGAGGCATTTTTAGACTAGAACAAAGGGTCAAATTTCGCGATTTCAGAGACATTTAAACATAAGTACTAAAAACGTCATAAAAATAATTTTATAAGCGCCCTGGGCGCTTATTACGTCGAATACGGTATGTCGTTTCAGCAGTTACATTGAAAATAAAAATAAATTCTACAGACGAAATACTTAACTGATCACAAAAGGCAACAATTTTATTAGACCTTGTGAATTTGATATAATTTAACATTTAGTTTTACTTTCCAATCAATACCTCAACAAGTGTCAATTATGCTTGGAAACAACTATGTTAAAAACATTGTACTAATTAACCATCAACACAGTTTTAACACATTTTGATCTTACAATAAACAGCGACACCAAGAAATCAATCAAATATTTGCTGTATTTGACTTCAGCACACATATGTATACAATGTCAACCACCAATGAAATGTATCGATAAATTGTTTTAATGCCACTAATTTTACTAACTGATAAAAATGTGCCTAAAGTATCTTACTTCAATACCACACAAAATGTTTTTAAACATTTACATAAGATTTGCCAAAGAAAATTATATCTTGGAAGTGAAAATGAAGGTGGGGAAAAAAATGATTTATCTTAAAGGCGCACTGAGTTGAGGACCTAGCCCTGCCGAGTTTTGTACGCAAATGGCGTCGTGGGTTCAGTGCGCCTTTAAAATAAAGTACCAGTACATTAATTCAAATAACTGCTCACTCCAACTGGTGGTGCACTATGATGTTAATTGTACTACAATCAATTATAATTTACCAATATCATGCCCTTATACTCTTTTACCACTCACACTCATAACAAAGATGACATGAGTATTTTAATTCACCACATCCAATGCTACCTACTAGTATCATGAAAAGATATTTGACATTTTAAGTATAAAATATACAGCAGTCCAACATTATAGCACTCCAATGCACTATATGGATATATATCTAAAACTGGACATCCACATCCATGTAACAGAAAGCTATATTTATTAGAAGTAGAAATCCATGAATATCTATATGAAGGAGAACACCATGTTCATGCCTATATGTCTGTGTGTATGTTCATTTCGAAATTCAAGATTGCAACCATTGATTGAATGCCACCATGCTTTCAATGTAATCTCAAATTGCAGTTGCAGTAGTTTGATACTAATAAAAAAAAATCTATTCTATTTTTCTTTCATGAACAGTTGGCATCCCATAGATTCAAGATGGCTATCACTTATCGAATGTCCCGATGCTTGAAATGCAATCTTGACTTGTAGTTGCATTAATTTGATACTATCAAAAAACAAATCCTATTTGATTTTTCCTTCATTCAACCCATTCAAGATGGCTACCATTTACTAAATGCCACAATGCTTTCAGTGCAATGAAGAATTGTAGTTGCATTAATTTGATATCTATATAAGAACATTTCTATTTGATACCTTTTTCAAACACAGTTGGCACCCCATAGGTTTAGGATGGCCACCATTCATTGAATGCCACAATGCTTTAAATGCAATCTTGAAATGTAGTTGCATTAATTTTAAACTGTTAAAAACATCCAATTTAGTTGTTTTTTTCATGAAGAGTTGGCACCCCATAGGTTCAAGATGGCCACCAATCATTGAATGCCATAATGCTTAAATGCAATCTTGAGTTGCTGTTGCATTAATTTGATTCTTAAAAAAAAAACTTTCTTTTCTTTCTTTCATGAACAGTTGGCACCCCATACATTCAAGGTGGCTACCAGTCATTGCATGCCACAATGCTTTAAGTGCAATCACAAATTGTAGTTGCATTAATCTGATACTAATAAAAAAACTAATTCTATTCTTTTTTTTATTTATGAACAGTTGGCACCCCATATATTTAAGATGACTACCATTCATTGAATGCCCCGATGCTTGAAATGCAATCTCGAATTGTAGTTGCATCAATTTAATGCTAATAAAAAACAAATTCTTATCAATTTTTCTTTCATGAATATTTGGCACCCCATAAGGTGGCCACCATTCATATTAATGCAAATAGAATGCTTTAAGTGCTATCACGACTTGTAGTTGCATTAATCTGATACTAAAAATAAAAAAAATCTATTTGAATTTTCTTTCATGAACAGTTGGCACCCCATAAATTAAAAATGCACCCAGCACCCAGGTCAACAGCTATATACAGACACGTGTACCTCCCCTGCCTGTTCTCCTTCAATGCACAGTGAAGAGGGTGGGAGGGGGTGACCATCAACAGTGCATAAACACTTTGATTGGATGACAATGCAGTTTTTATATTACAACCTAAATTTGTGCAATGAAAATCATCAAGAAATACTAAGTATTTTTTCCAAAGAATAGCTTTTCTAGAATGGCTCGGTATTCAGGAATCCTACTGCGAATAAAAAAATGTCAAATTCTAATTCTAAATACCTGAAAAGTGAGAAATGCTGACGTTCACGGGTTATGTAGGAAATGTACTAAAAACAGCAAAAAAGTGCAACAAAACCCTAATTTTCTCAAAAACTGTTCAGTAGGATTTTTTCTAACTGAGGTTCCACTGTTTTCTACCCTCATATTACACATTGGCATAGAGAATATATTGACACCTAGTCAGGATTTTGCACTAGGAGCAATCTGTGAGGCGAAAAACAGCCAAAATGAGCCACTGGTCTGAAGTATAAAACTGGGCATCGATCACTATAGAGCTACAAAGAGACAGAGAATCGATGTCCAGTAATAAACATATACAGTTATTACCTTACAACACTGTATAAGGCGTCTTGACCTCACTTTCTAAACTCCCGTCAATAACTTTCATATCATCTTCCTTTGAAGTAACACCATGATAAATGTTAAAACACCAATAAAAGTGTGCAAGCACTTCATCTTGATACTAACACTAGCACTTCAAATCACAATACTTAATTTGCAATATAAAAAAGTAAAACACCATGTGTAACAGTCTTTTGAAAGTAGAAAATTTCCATAGAAATCTTGAAAGGAAAAACCACTATGTCATTTAGGGTAGTCACATGGGAAGCTACATTATGTATTTCAATTATCTGATTATCGGGTTTAAACTTTAACAATCAAAACTAACAAGAAAAATAACAATCATGATTTCAATCTCTTAGGATAGTTTCCTAAATCAAGTAACAGTAAGAACACTCTGCCAAAACATGTATAGTTTAATCAACTATGGATATTATTTTATAGTACTTATAATTAAACGTGTATGATGGTTACTGCATCTTTGGAGTAAAATGTGTCATTCATAGTTAGAAAATCCCTGGAAAGTGATATTAAGAGACACTTGATATCGATATGAAACACATCTTGGAACATTTTATCTATCAAACAACACTTATAAGTGTAAACATTTGTGGTAACTATGATAACAGTCAAAAATGTATTTCTACTTTGAGAGCATTCATTTTATAAATCGTCTCGAATAGAAAGCAGTTCAGGTCATTCAGGGCATTAAGAAGTCTTTAAAGTAAGAAATTCCATCAAACCCAGGGAACACACAAGTAATGGCACATATAAGTATAGACATACTCAACAAGTTCTCTAAGTACCATTTTAAATGTTCATAATGATAATGGCAAGAAATAAGTTTAACAAGAGTGTATTAATTATAGCTGGGCTGGCATGACTCTGTGTTGGTTTGATTTACTGATTTGATCAACCTCACCGGTAAGACCCTTGAGCTGTTTCACCTGGTTTCCCAATTTTGATGCTTACCAACTAGCAATTGGCTCCTTATTTGAGCAAGTACAGTTTCAAAGATAGTTGAAATGTCAATATAACTCACAAAGCATCAGTTTCTTTGGTAGCAAGACACACAATGTCTAGCCTTTTGCAAGTTTTGAATGAATGATAGCTGCTTCATATTCAATGAGGTGAGACACACACGCTATGTCAGATATTGTTACGGCGACAGCCTTACATTCCTGTTTCATACTGCCATGTGAGTAATGAAGTTGCAATTGACAGTTTTGCCCAAACTGAATTCTGTCAACCCAATGATCCGACTCTGCCCAATGAAATAGCGCAGTATCTGTAATGTAATTCAATGTATAGGCTTGCAGAGCCCCTGAATCTATATTGTGTCCATCCAATCCTAATTGGACTCACATATCAAGATAAAGTGGGGTACTGTCTATATATGGACCACTGTTAAGTTTTACTGCAGAACGTCCATTTCTTACATAGAGTACTGTAGTGAAAAGTCAATAACTCCAACTTGTTCCAATTATTCGCTATTCTGTCGACCGCAGCATTATCGCATGGTAGATGTGTCAGACCCATGTCACACCCCCATCATACACACAACTCCAGCTCATCTCTTGGTAGTGACCCTGTTATCAGCTTTCTTCCTGAGTAAACTCTCATACCTGGTCCTGTAAGAGGTTGAGGAGCTATTACTCCGGTTGAAGCAGGGCGCCCTGAACAGCACCCACCGGGTCATGATAAACGAGACGTGTCTGAACAGTCTCCATGCCAGGTGTCATTGAAGACGCTCCTCTATCGAATCTACCAACCCGGCAATCTGGTAGTACACTGCCTCATTGAGCAATTCCTTGAGTGACTGCTGGCTCTCCGGCAGTGACCCTTCTGTCGCCCCATCTCTGAGGAAATTCAGGATGTATCGGAAGTGGGTGCCATCACGGTCGATGAAAATGGTACCATCCTCCTCGTACTTGAGCTCGTGCCGGCCACTGAACATAGCAGCCAACATCGAGTCCTGGTCCCGCGTCAAGGTCGATGTTGAAGTAGTAAAGGTCACCCCGCCCACATCCAATTTGACACGGTTCTGGAAAAGAATATCAAAAGTGATAATGTATATCTCTCACTTAACAATATTTACTGACAATCCAAAGTTGTAATTAAAGATTAATGCTAAGAGTTAACTTTCCTTGTAAACACACTTACTGCTATTTCAAACTGTCCTTCCCAACTTACTTTGATCCACCACCAGACATATATTTTGATCCATTTACACATCATTATATGTTCTTTTCAACTCACTTCTTAACAGCATGCCTCACCTGTTGCAGTTTATGCATATCTTCCATCCGGGCCACTTCATCTTTCAGCTTTTGCCATTGACGGCGAATCTCCATCTTCTCTGTGTCGCTATCCTTCACAAATTTAGCTCGATCGCCTTCCACTTTGCGCCTCATTTCTGTGACCTAGAGGAAGGAACAGATCATTATGAATGGCAACTACATAATACATACCGGAACTCCAGTGAAGCAAAATTCAACCTTTTTTTTCAAATGAGGTTCCAATATTACTGTTGATTATTATGGGAGAATCATCAAATCATCTTGGCCACTTAAATGTGCATAGTATGCAAAACTGCAATTCTAATGGCAGCACAAGTCCATAATGTACGACTATTGATGACAGTTCAAGCCAGAAATATAATAATTTTGATTGTTGCTACCTTCATAGAGTGATATCTTCCAGCTCAGAATGGCTGAGCAGAAGGAACTATTGTAGCCCATTCCCATGTTCGAGATGCCCTCTGCATATATATGGATAATGGAACTGCCACAAGGAGAGTGGGCAATGCAGAAGCAAAGATTAAAACTATCAAGTGTTGGTGTGGTGAACCTTTAGAGTATCTACATCTGATTTTTTTCATGGCATTATATCAAGTCCCACTCACCTCCCTTTCCTGTGTATCTAGGGCCTTTTGTCTTTCCTCTATCTCAGATAACCTGGCCACTAGTGTCTGTTTCTCCTGCTTTATCCTCTTACCCTCAGCCTCCAGGGAGACACTTTTCTCCATGATCTGGAGTCTGACATGATCCAGGAACCTCTGGTACTGGTCCTGCAGACCTGCTTGTAACTCTGTCACCAGGTTATCTGTAAGATAAACTTCACAGTTATCTCTGAAGTTTGGTAAATTCAGAAAAATATAAGAATGATACCTCTCTTTATGCAATATAATAGCACCCCTATGCAATTGTGACTGATGTCCTCTTTAATTTGTCTCTTATTGCCTTGTAATTCAATCCATGTGATTTTCAAGTAAGTGAATGGATATAAGTATACAGATTCAAAGCTTTGTTTTATCTTTTCCTTCAGAACAATGTATTTTAGTAGCACTATTTGATTGTAAACTGTTTTTTTACCTGTAAAGCCGTCTTCTTCGTCTTCATTTTCCTCACTTGACCCCTGAATGAAAAATAAAGTGCAATATACAGAGAATTAATCAATACATAGGCACTAAAGTGAATATGTAGTACTATAGGGATCTTGAAGTATTATCTCATAGTATGGGATATTCACTGGATATCACTTGTAGCAGAAGGACAATAATTTCTGAGCATGTTCTCCATAAAAGCATTGAAATATAGTTCTAATTGTAATCAAACCATAATAAACCTAGTACAATGTAGCTCATACCTTATGGATCTGACTGGTAACCTTCAGTTTGAAGCAGAGGTCCTTCATATTCTGGTTCATGGTCTCCATGGACAGTTGGGAATTCTGCAGTCTATCCACAATCCAGTCAAGACCTGGTTCTTCCATCTGTTTCTCTGACCTTCCCCCGACTGCGCCATACACATGGCCCTCTTGATAACCCTGGTACATACCAGGGGGGTCGTGGTCGCGCCTCGTCCGTCGACTATAACCCCCACCGCCACCACTATTGCGATTCATCCCTGAGATTAAAGGTAAGTCATTTTAGATTTCATTAGCCGCTAATTTCAGGCAACGGGGCAGACTTACAGATGCAAAATGATTAGACAGTTAAAGCTGATATTTTTCCATCCCAATTGTCTCTTAAGAATAGATTTAAGATAAATCAGGAAAGGTATCATATTACTAAATTAAATTTCTACAAGGTTTTGTTGCAGACAATGTTACTTTGTATATATCTTTGACTGATTCTCGATATGTGATCAGATAGATGCATTATCTGTAACCAGGGTCTTGTTCTACCAGTGTAATGACACACAGTGTGTGCCTTACTCAGTTAGAGACGATGGGTACATCAGGTGGGTTATCTTGTTTATTGTCTGATCACGTTGTACATCTGTAAATGATTATATATACTGGGGTATATTTAAATAAATCTTTTATACTAAATTTCAATCACCAGTACTTTTGAATATTGATAGCATTAATATTACCTAAACTGAATAATTAGTATGTGACCTTACCACCACCTCCAACGTAGGCGTAGTCACCGCCGTCGCAGAGATGCACCGAGGGTGCCTCTGGATGGTTGCCGACCAGATCCCCACAAATATAGCAGATATCTCCGGAGTGATGGTTATCGCGGTTCTCTTCATCATAGTAGTAACTCCCGTCCTGATGATGTCCCCCCGCCGCTGGAACCCAACGCGACGGTGGAGACCGGTCAGACCCGGATCCGGAGCCGTCAAGCAACCAAGGTCGTAGGTTGCGTCGGCCGCGCCGGACAGGCGAGAAGGACCAGCGTAGGTGGTCAACGTTGGGTGGTGGAGGGGGCGGAGGGACTCCGTCTTCGTCTCTGTGGAAGCGGGACCAGAAGCGACCGCGCCTACCTCCTCTAGGCATGGCTCGATGCCTAGTTAGGGTGCTGTGTATTGATCTTAGGCGTGGAATTTTTGCAAATCTGTAGGAAAGATGATGTAAAAATGAATATTTTGATAAGAATATTTTTACTATTATTTACATTTACATTTCCAATTGTATATTAATCTCAATAGGGCATAGAAATAATCTATAAGCTATATGTAGGTCATTAATATAGTTTACACAGCTGTTGATCATCATTATCATCACAAAATAGCCTTCAGTTACAGTGTCCTTTATCTCTTTAGCCTCTGTATTAATAGTAGAGAAACCTGATGGGTATGAAATGAAATCAATCTTTCCAGCAAATTAGGGTCTCAGTGCATAGCAAGTGCTGAAAACTTACGTAGGGTGCGTAGAGTTTCTTCGCCTTTAGTGTGCTATTGTCTAAACAAATAAAGAAACAAGATAAATTATACCTTGGAAAACACAGAAAATAGAGAAAATCCAGGCTGTGACAAAAGAGTAGCCATCCATTGCTGGGGCCTATCCATATAAGGCTACGGATCAAAGCCTATGACTAAATGCCTATATATATATATATATATATATATAAAAGAGCAACTGAGACCTGAAGAATATTACTGAAGCCTATTCGAATGCCTATAACTTATAGCTTAAGATTTCTGCATGAGGCCTATTCATATAGACTGAGGCCCATCAATATTTTAGGCTGATGCCCATAACTCTTTGCTTTTAGTATGTAGCCTACAAGGCCTAGGCATAGAAAATAACATGCTTCATGGTATGTATTTAGTACATTGTAGCTTTACTGAACAACCCTTGTGAGGGTTGTCAACATGCACCACACACTGCTATCTTAATGGCTGAGGAAAGATGCGAAGTGCAACCAATGGACAAACTGGCATTTAAAACGAAGAGAGAAGACAGCATCCAGCAATACTATTTACAGTTGCATTACACAGTGGATTAGGCATCCTACAACTGCACCACTAGGGTATTGCCCAGTGTCAATAGTGTCACAGTGCACAGGAGGTGCATGTAGAGTGCCCCTCCCACCCCACCTTGTCTGCACCCCACAAGCCAAACCACACAGCCACTACTGTCCCAGTACCTTTACCTTTGTAAGCAGTGTCCTATGTCCTCTCTTGGTGGTGGGAATACTCAACAAATGTTGAGATAAAGGAGGAGACAGACAATGTTTTGATGTGAGCAGCAGGTTGATTATATTCTGACCCCTTAGAACAGTGAAAATAGCGACAGTAACGCCACCTAGAGTTAACCTACTTTCTCAAGTGCTCGGTGCTGCCATCTATAGCTGTCTTAAAGAAACAGCCTGGCTATATGGCAGGCCAAATATTCAAGTTTTGATATAGGCCCTATGCCTACGTTACCCCACACATTATTTATTGTTTGGTTCTGACATAGACAAAATGGGACGTTTTTCAACTTGTCCTTCCTTAGCCTAGATATAGGGCTGCTTATATGAAAACCACCTAAAGACAATACCAAAGCGTGGCACAGGCCAGCCTACTGTAGTAGGACCTAATGCATAAATGCAGCCCTGAGGAGTAGACACGCCAGGGCTGCATTTATGCATCATGGAGACCAAGGACAGCAAACTAAATGACAATGCGGCCCTTAAATGGTTAACAGTCGATTATGCCCGACCCTTTGGGGTTGATACACCATGGACGGGTCAGCATCATTTGTATGCATGAATGTAGCCCCGGATGTAGCCATATCTCCCCCAGGTCTATGATTCAGTCCTTCAATGAAAGGGTTAACAGCATGTAAAGGTAGGCGTCTTTACGGCGCGAGGCTGTACTTAAAAGGGCGCAGATCTCGGTACCCCTCCAGCGGCAGTTGGAGTGGAGCCGAGACAGGTACTCAGCCCTATATATAGGGGCGCTGGGGCTTTAAGCGTAACCAGATATCCCTACACAGGTGATGCATCCTGCCTATAGCCACACTTTCCATAAACTACTTACACTAAAATTTCAGTGCAAACGAGGGCTTGTATATACCTGTTTGTATGCATGAAGAATTTGTCTTGGGAAATGTTATGATCTTTCCATCTTTGCATGAATACCCTTACAGCTCTCTCCATCTATAATTTAGTTATGATGTTCTGCTTTATTGATCATCCTGAAATATAGAATACAAATATATAGAGCTCTATCCCACAGCTTTCTGACCTTATTCCTGCATTGTGAATGGTATAGCCTAGTAGATCATTTATAGTTATACTGTAAACGGTCAGCGACCATTCAGTTTCGTAGTGGTGAGCCTATAATTATGCTTCCAAGATTACCCACACGGTGGCAACACCAGAAGCATTCCAAATCAGTTGTCAGTAGCTTATTCTACTTGAGTAGTATTGATGATAACTTCATCTAGCTGAGAGTTGTATTCACGCTTGCATTCGATCATCTTATTTCTCTTTGGTGGCTGGGGGTGGGGCAATCGTCAGATCCCCCCCCCCCCTGCCCCCCTCCCCCGAGAGCTGTATTACCACTATCCAGCCGCATATTTATCATTGTCTGGAATACCAACAGCGTAGGAATTACTACACCGATAACTAATATCGGTACATCTATTGAACCCTCACCCACTCCCACCAAGGACAGTAGCCTTTATCTGCCCTTACTATGATCTACTCTATATCTACCATGTTAATCTTATGCTGCAAGCACTCATCAGGGGGTATTATTCAGTACCATGAAGGGACCATGCACCTGCCGTTGCTGACCTCTCTATGATAACACTCAAAAAGTAAACTCGTCTGCAGACTTTTCTAAGTGACAAGAGAGTGGGTCCTCTAGCTGTAGTTGTCAGATAGAAGATACACTTGGTACGTGCCAGCCCAAAACCTGACTCATGCCAGCCCTAGACTCGTCAACCAGGGTCTGATTCAGGATTTTCCCTGTAGGTGGCATCAGTATAACATGCATTCTGTATAAAGTTGGGGAATGAATTGCATAATTTCTATGTTGATTTTAATCATAGTTATGGGAATACACATTCATGTTATGGAGAATCCTGAGATTTATCTATTGGGGATGCTAGAAAAGGTAAAGGAATCAACGTTTTGATATAATTGAGACAAAACAAATATGTGTAGGGCACAGACACCTCTTTTGTGGTTATTTCTATGGTACAATAGCTGCAAGGAAACTCCCATTGGTATGACATCCACAAATGTGTTAGCAGTCTGTAACTAAAGGGTAGAAATACTCTCAATATAGACTTGGGGATATGGCAGGAATTCCCCTAACTTTCATACCTCTATGTTTGTATGAATTTGCTATTATAAACCTCAGAAATATAGACAGACATGAACAACAATTATGCCTAGGCAGAACCCAGTTAGCTCCACCTGCAGTGAAGTAGAGGTTATAGTGCACAGGTTAACCATCTAAGGGGTGCATAGTGCTTTAAGCATCTATGCTCTATGTGATCATAATACATGAATTCAGCCTTGGCAAGTATACTCTCCCTACTGTTGATTCATTTCCAAAGGTGCATTAATGCAGGCTTGGTGAATAGACTCACCAGGGCTACATTCATGCATCATGCTGACAAAGGGATTCAAGCACATTTAAAGCAGTTTGCAGCCAATAAAGGGTGAACTATTCTGGGTTGTCAATTTGACGACCTTAGACTTGTCACTTGGAGTGGGCCACTGCCTGGGCTAACATTGTCAGTTAGATGACCCTAGTCTTGTCTTGTGGGATGGTAACCGGACAGTTCATCAAAAAGACAACCTTTAACTCGTTTATTTTATGACCGTCACTTTAAAGACCCTAAACTCTTCTTATAAGACGACCTTTTGACAAGTTTGGATCCCTTCATTTTATCAGTGAAGATAGTCCTTTACGGGTGGCATGATGAGTCAGAGCTTTAAGTCCCTTTGCTGTCGTGATGAACACGGATGAACACAGCACTGGTGAGTTACCCACCAGCCTTGCATTGATATACCACGGTGTACATTAATGTAGGAGGTGTATTAACTCCATTGGGTCGGCATGATGCATGCATGTAAATATTGTCGGTGGTGTGTTCATGCACTATGCCAACAAAATGCCATATGGATAGTGCATCAAATCCCTATACTGCCATGCAAGGGTTAATATTAACGTTACTAAGATCCTATGCTCTGATACTGGAGGTTCTTCAGTTATAGTCATGCATGGCTGCCATTAGAGATAAGATGGCACATGCAGCTGCCTGCATATAGAGGTAAACCACCCACGAGCCGCCCACCTATAGGTACCTGGCTTAGGCGTTTTGCTACTGTAGTATAGGAGAGAAGGGTCCAAACTATTGAAGCTCTAAACCATTATTGTTATATTAGAACATAACATTACAATGAAGAAGAGATGGAATAAACACTGCAATTACGGTTGATTATTGGATCTGGCATGTAGTCCTATTATACAGTGGGTAAGGTACAGGTGATTGGATTATATGGTACCAATACTATGAGGGTACATGAGGCAAAAGGGTAACATATCTCAATCAATGTTTCGACATATTTCATATGACTGAACAATTATCCCAGCTTACAGATTTTTTTACCACAATGAGGAGTCATATAGAAACGTTGTATAACGTGTTTGTTCATTAGGTATAAAAATATTTTGATAGCACTCTCATTGGTGTCTTAATAAAAAAAAAGAGCAATGCACTTCCTGATGGATATGGATAAGTAGGCCCTACCCCTGGATATATGGTGTAATTACCCTGTATGGGACCTCAACCCACAACATACATTAATTTTGTACATCTCTTATCAAGAAAAAAAGAGCCTAATAAACAATTTACAAGTCCCCGCTAATTGACCACGCCACCTGCTGATTTAACACATCGGTAGGCCACAGTTGAATAGAGCAGGCCTGTAAATACTTAATATTTCTTCAGAATTATACCAAGCAGCTGATGCCCCGGAGAAACAATAAAGCTAAGTAGTATAGTATGTATCGGAACGGGACTATAGTTAAGTACTGTTTATTACTCAATCGACCTGCAGCCAATCAGAGGCCTCCATTTGGTCACGTGACCGGAAGTGACCTACTTAGGGGATTAGTGGTGAGGTCACGTGACCTAGTTAGCCAATCAGAGGCCGCCATTTGGTCACGTGACCGGAAGTGAGGTCATATGACCTACTTATGGACCGGAAGTGACGTCATATGACCTACTTAGGGGACCGGAAGTGACCTACTTTAGGATCACGTGACCGGAAGTGACCTGATGAGTCACGTGACCGGAAGTGACGTCACATGACCTAATGGCCAACCGGAAGTGAGTGACCTGATTGAGGATCACGTGACCGGAAGTGACCTGATTGATCACGTGACCAGAAGAAGAAGTGACGTCACGCGACTTAATGAAGAGATGAGCGTCTTTAAGGGGTCACGGGCTTTAAAATGTGATATCTTTTTTTTTTTTTGGAGGAGGAGGAGGAGGAGGAGGAGGAGGAGGCGAGTCTCTTATTTTTTTCGGTAAACTAATAAAAAACACTACGATATAAGTTGTTTTTTTTTTTTTTTCATTTTTTATTGTTTTACGAGCGACTGGAAGTGACTTATTGAACTAGGTAGAAGCGTTCTTTAGAGTGTATAAGGGGGGGAGGGGAGGGGAGGGGGGGAGGGGGGCCCCTTTAAGATGCATGGGGAGGGGGGTGCTTTTAGGATGCATGGGGCGGGTGGTGGGGGGGAGGGGGGGAGGGGGGAGGGGGGCACTCTAGGGGGGTGGGGGGGCACTCTAAGGGGCGTTTGTCTCTTTTAAGAAAAAAAGAAAAGAAAAAGATTTCAATCGAGAGACACGCTTCTTCCTCTCGAGAGGAAGAAGCGTGTCTCTTCGTTTTTTTTTTGTTTATCACGTGCTTCGATGAGGCGATCAGCTGCGACTGGAGGAAGTGACACTTTAAGAGGGCGCGCTTCTTAATTGTTATGATATTTTTTTTTTTTTACTTACTAATAAAGAAGACGTATGAAAATAAAACACAACAATTCACATGTCCGTCGTTCTCGTTGTTTCTTGCTTGATAAAGTCAAGTAATATCGTGATGCCGAGGTCAAACTTTCCCATGTCCTCAGTCAACACTCGAAGGAGTTCAAAAGGTGTACCGCCGGCACCGTCAGCTTCATCTTGCCACATTTTCAACACTCGGAAGGCCCACTCAGCGGGACTTCCTCCGTATTCGCATTCTTCAGCGATCTTATCTAACCTCTCAGGCGACAATTTTAAATGGTCCCCCACCTCTTTCCACCTGCTACCTAGACGTCTGCCGAGGGTGCCCAAGTGCTTATGCATCGCGCGCGAGTCGGGGTTTTCGAAATCCAACCCCTGTCTGTGGAGAAGGGACATCCACTGAGCCAACAGTTCCACGCGTCTAATGCGGGTGAAGACGCGACCGAGCTCTCCCCATCTATGACGATGCGGGGTTTCACCCCACCAGACTCGGAACATCGCCGTACACAGCTCCTCCGGTGTCTTGACACTGCGCTCTACTAGAGCATCCATACGGGCGGCGGTAACTTTTAAGCTACTGCCCAACTCTCTCCAACAGCCGCTCAACTCTTTACCTAGTTGACGAAGCAAGGCGTCGCTATAGGCTAACCGCCGCTGTCCTACCTCTCTGTTCTCCCCATCGGTCTGCCTCGCGCGTCTCACGTCGTCAAGCCGCATTAACTTTTTTTCAGGTGGACAAGGCGGTGAAGGCGAGCTTGAAAGTGGAATAGCTTGAGCCATCTCGTCTCGTCTTAGCGGCGGCAGCGGCGGCAGCGGCGGTAGCGGCGGAGGCGGCGGCGGCGGTGGTGGCGGCGGCGGTGGTAGTAGACGTTACTGTGGTCAGAGGCGATATGTTTTTTTTCCAACAGAAATCAGAGCTTTTTATACAGAGGGAGTTTAATCCCATTTCCAACAGCACTCCAGCTGTGTAGCGACCTGTCCGCATGACGCTTTTTCAGCCGCTCCGCTCCTTAAGAGCTTAGATGACGAGGGGTGTGTCATCGCTATCCGTGGAGACCAGCTGAAAACGGTGTTTCTTCCTCATCCATTAGCCTTACCTCCTACCCCCTACCTGAGGACGTCTCCCTCCCTCTGACATTCATTGTAACAAACGTCAGAGGTCAGGTGAAAATCGGATTTTTTTCATGCACATCCTTAGTCAGCTGTCACCCCTCCCTATTGAACTAGCCGGCCGCCGCCTGGCCGGCCCGGTCTACTCACCACGGCAGGAGGTGGTGATTTTTTTTTTGTCTTACACTTAAGTCGCTCACCACATGCACACGCCTCAACTCACAGACAGACACGTTCGTCTTAGGGGGGTCCTGCTTCACGCCACACGCCTCCTGTAGTTTTTTTTTGTATACACACTCTAAGCTCATCACCGTTAATCCTTTATACAGCTAACGCGCGCTGAATGGCTGAACAGGGTGGTAAGCGGCTTAGCTCACGACAGTGGATCCCTCAAAAAAAAAAAAGAGGGGAAAGGGATCCAGCTGAAAACGTCATACCTTATGTCTTTGTGAATGGCCGCCGGTCAGTCGACGGCAGCAACCGCTTAATCCTTTATACAGCTAATGCGCGTTGAATTGCTGAACAGGGTGGTAAGCGGCTTAGCTCATGACAGTCGATCTCTCAAAAGGGGGGAAAGGGATCCAGCTGAAAACGTCATGCCTTATGTCTTTTGTTTCTCTTTGTGAATGGCCGCCGGCCAGCCGGCGGCAGCTGAACAGGGTCAGTAAGTAGCTTAGCTCTAGAAGCGAGAAGGCGTATATAAGGGGTCTGGAAACCTCCATTCACTCACTCATTCTTTTGCTGCTCTCTACAGTCACCACCATGAGCAAAAGACAACTCCTAGCGCAGTTCAAGAACAAGAAGACTACGCGGAACAGCGCTCGTTTAGCGTCAGTGCCTCCTCTTGCTACTGAACATGAGACTACCGCCGCAGCCGCTTGGTCTTATCACCCTCCCGCTGTAGCGAGCGCTCGCGGCAGTAGTAGTAGTAGTAGCAGTAGTAGTAGAAGTAGTAGTACTAGTAGTAGTAGTAGTAGTAGTAGTAGTAGTACTACTGGTAGTAGTCGTCGTGCTAGCGACGTTGTTACACTCGCGACGGTACACGTTGCTGCTAAGCGCGCTGCCGCTGCTACTGCCGCCCCGCCTGCTGCGGCTGCTGCTGCTGCTGCTGCACCTGCTACCGCTGCGC
The DNA here is from genome assembly GCA_947462335.1 of Harmothoe impar. Classification (NCBI taxonomy): domain Eukaryota; kingdom Metazoa; phylum Annelida; class Polychaeta; order Phyllodocida; family Polynoidae; genus Harmothoe; species Harmothoe impar. Next base: position 55,707,142 of record OX381708.1, on the reverse strand, counting down.
CTGCTACTGCTGCGCCTGCTGAGGCTGCTGCGCCTGCTACTGTTGCGTCTGCTGCTGCGCCTGCTGCTGCTGCTGCTGCTTCTGCTGCACCTGCTGCTACCGCTACTACTACTGACGACAACGCTCCTGGCACAGCGCAGTACTGGCAACCGGGTTTTTACCTCCCCACTACTGTTGATGACTTTGATGACCTGCCGCACGTTGCACAGCCCCTCTCCTCCACCACTACATCGACTGACGCCCTCGACGCCGCTCGCGCTGAGAGTGACAGCTATTCGGACACTCAGCCCCTAAACCGAGAAGAAGAGGAGGAGGAGCAGCAACAGGGTGAGACAGAGAACGACGCTGACGACGAGGCGTACGAACAACCCGAAGGGAAAGGGGTGGGCGGTACGTTTTTCGGCTTCCCTCTTCGACCTTTCGACCTCACTTCCTCCACTAGTAGCGTCCCGTCCGGTCCGTGGCGACTGCCCTCACCGCCACCTTACGAGGGCGGCGGCGCTTCATCTTCTACCGCTACACTCAGCACCGACGGCGTGTGGCTGCGCTGTTCCAACAACGAGGCCTCGGATACCACCAGCGCTGACGCTGCTCCTGCTATCGGTTCTGCTGCTGATTCAGCTCACGCTGATGGTGTTACTCATCCTGCGGGTGTGAAACGTTCTAAGGTGAGTTCCAGAACAACAAGGCCTAGTAAGAAGAGAAAAATACAAGAAAAAGAACGAGATGGACGAGAAGAAGCAGAGAAAACCTTCTCCCGTCCTCTCGGGTTAGAGTTCTGCTTAGACGGAGCTTTGACGCTGGAGATCTGGGAGGACGTGGCTAGACTGTCTAGGAGGCCGCGCTACACAAAAGACGGCCAGGTGAAAGAGGCGTCTCTGACCAGAAGCAAGCGAGTGCACTTCACGGCCGACGCGCTGCGCGAGCTCATAGCACGCATCGCCGATATCCGCGCAGTGGTGCGCATACGCGACACAGCGGCCGCGCAAGGAAAACCTAATCACACCCCCTGGTTCGCAGTGCTGGATGAGGAGAGCGAAGTGTACGCAGCTGTGAGCTACTACAGCGGTAAGAACCTCGTCCACGTGCGCAAGTACGAAGGTCCTGACAAAAAACCCACACAGCAGGGAGTGACGCTGTCCGCCAGAGCGCTCAAAGAGTTGGATGACAAAACAGAGATCATTCTGAAATATCTCGGCATAGATTCGGAATGAGAGACGCTCAACGCTCACGCGCGCACACACACACACACACAGCGTTTGACGTACGCTGTATGAGACAGACAGACGGATACACAGACAGCAGACAGAAAGATAAATAGATAGATAGATAGACAGATAGATTGATAGATAGATAGATAGTTAGACGGCTAAGTAGTTGGTAACTGAGTGAAAAAAAAACATGACACAGTACGTATGCGAAAAGTGTTTCAAAATGTTTAAAAGACCGTACAACCACGAGAGACACGTAGAAAATTGTAGAGTAGTACCTAAGTTTTGCCCTCTATGCGGCGAAGGCGATTGCCGAAAGATCGCCTGTCGACGCGAATCTCTGGACGGGGTGACCGTCCCTCCGCGCATATGTGCTGTACCGAACGGGGAGGAAACGTTCACGGCGAATTGGCCTGCGATACAAACGGGCGTCAGGATGCACGGGACTCGCGTGAGTGTAACAAACTTCAGGCTACCAACCGGCGAGTTGAGTGACGCTGTAGATACTATGCGTCGCATTCACTTGACACAAAGATTCAGATACAAAGTGGGTTTCTCGGTAGGCTTACTCTTACAACACAGAGAAGACAAGAGCAAACTGCGCTACTTTCACGCCTCCCAGAACAACGCAACTCTCATACAACCGCTCCCTACTATAACTAATTCAGAAACTTTGGAAGAGCTCCTCTCAAAGATGGAAAACACCGTCGCTTGCGAGGAAGTACGGAAACTTTGCGACGCTGACACCAAGTGGCACGTTCTTTTTCCTACCAATTTGAACATTTGCGTTTACATGGGACCGGGGGAATTCCCCATAGGCGGTAGGATCACTCAGGCCGGTCGAGTTGGAAAGAGAAGCGGCGTGTTAGATTTTCCCAACAAGGACAACCTCTGCATCTTCCGCTGCATTTCCTTTCACTTATACAAGACCAGCAAGCGCGCTTCAGATTTGTTACGTCAGTTCTGTCCCGCTGCCACACCTGAATCCTTTCCGGGTCTGAACATCCGCGACTTACCCGCGTTAGAGAACTTGTTTGACGTACAGATAGCGGTTTACACCGCGTCGCGTCAAGTGCCGGGGCGGAAGTTGAGAAGACGCGTTACTCTGATCAGACCGCCTTCCAGAACTGTGGCCGCCCGAGGTAAAGTCAACCTACACCTGACGGCGAAAGGCGGTTTGCACGTCTCTCTCGTCACGGACTTCAACGCGTACGCGGGCATATACGAATGTTGCAAGTGTAAGGCGGCGTTCACCACCGAGTTCTTGCTGAAGAGACACAGGAACCAGCTTTCCTCTTGCCGACAAGTCAAGTTGCGCTACGTAGGTGGCATCTACCAAAATTCGAGAACGATTTTCGAAGCGCTAGCAGACTTCTCCATTTTTCCCCCCGACGGACATTCCGGAATCTACCCTTACAAGATCGCTTCGATTTCGAGGCTTTCTTCAGACCGTGCAAAGAACCGTCGACGGAACACGTGTCCCTGCTGTGGGATCACGTCCCTTTGTCGGCTAGCGTCGCATCCGACTTTCCGGGGTGGGAGGGGCCCGTCTGCTTCGTCAGAGAATCCGACGCAGATTCCGACCCCTTGTTGGACCGAGTTTTAAATCACATAAACGAGAACGCCAAAGTCATCGGAGAAGCTGTGCTAGAACTTTACCGACCGACCTTAGCGAAGTTAGATGCGGCGATAGGTGAAGCTCTCCTGCTGGAGGAGGCGACGTTCACCCCTTCTCCAGGCGGCTTCGCTGCGGCTCAGACCAGACACCCGTTAGTTCAACTGAAGAAGCGTCTTCTGAGATACATCCGTCAAGCTCCAGTGGTGGGCTTCAACTCGGGGCGTTACGACTTGAACCTGATCAAAATACGCCTTCACTCCTTCTTCGCCTCCGGAGACCGAAGAAACCAAGAATTCAGCGTCATAAAGAGAAGCAATCAATACTTGGCGGTTTACACACAGCACACGGTTTTCTTGGACGTAGTCAACTATTTGGCACCCGGTTACAACTACGCGACCTATTTGCGAGCTTTCACCAGGAACGAAGAGAAAGGTCACTTTCCTTACGAATGGATGACGTCTACCAGGAAACTGGCAAACAGAACGCTGCCACCGAGATCGGCTTTCGACAGCGAGCTGACGGGCGTCAAAATGTCCGAATCCGACTACGCCGCATGTCAGAAAGTTTGGTCCGACGAGAAGATGCAAACTATGGAAGACTACTTGATCCACTACAACAACAAAGACGTCAAACCTTTCATAGAAGCTCTGAAAAATCACGCTAAATTTTTCCAAGATCGCGGCATTGACATGTTGAAAGACGGAGTTTCTCTCGCTGGTTTGACTTTACAGTTCCTCTTCCAAAACCTAGAAGACGCGTTCACAACGTTCCCCCAGTTCGACGCCGTCCTCCACGCTCTGATCAAAGAAAATCTAGTCGGCGGTCCTTCCATCATCTTCCATAGATTTCACGAGAAGGGCACCACGCGGATAAGGGAGCACAAGTACGGCGAAGAAGCGAGACCGTGCCAACACATCCTAGGACTAGACGCTAACTCTCTGTACTTGCGCTGCATGAGCGAAGCGCACTGCACGGGCTATTACGCGGTGAGACGGCCCGAGACCGAGTTCAAGCCCGAAATTAGGCAAAGAAACTCTCACAGCGCTTTGGAGTGGTTACGCTTCGTAGAGCACGACCGCGACGTGAAACTGCGCCATGCTTTGAACGGCGGCGAGATGGTTGTAGGCTGTCGGAGAATTCGCGTGGACGGGTTTCACGCAGCCTCTAATACGGTTTTCCAGTTTCACGGGTGTTGGTTCCACGCTCACGAGTGCATACCGTCGCACCGATATCAGTGCGCTTCACTGAGAGAGGAGAGACGCGACAGAACGACCAGAGTAAGCGCTTACTTGAAAGCGCTAGGTCACAAGCTGGTCGTCGTGTGGGAGTGCGAATGGCGAGAGATGAAGCGTCGAGATGAGCGGGTCAAGGCCTCCCAACAACGCTGGAAGGTTGACGCTTTGAAAGTGTCTCGAAACGCGATGAGCGAGAGCGACATCCTTTCCGCTGTGAAAGAGGAGAAAATGTTCGGTTTAGTTCAAGTGGACATCACTACGCCGCCTCACCTACGAGACTACTTTGAAGAAATGACCCCCGTTTTCAAGAACGCGACCGTTTCAAAATCGGACATAGGCCCTCACATGTCAGACTTTGCGCAGGAAGAAAAGCTGTTGAACACGCCTCAGAGATGTCTGATAGGGAGTTACCACGGAAAAAATATTCTCTTGGGAATGCCGCTTCTCAAGTGGTATTTAGAGCACGGTTTGATAGTCACCAAAGTGCAGCTGGTGGTAGAATACCTACCTAAACGCTCCTTTGCCGGTTTCGCGGACGAAGTAACGGCGGCGCGAAGACGTGGCGACGTGAACGAGAACGAGAAAATTCTGTCAGACTGTTACAAGTTAATGGGAAACGCTACGTACGGTAAAACAATCTGCAACAAAGAAAAACACACGGCGGTGAGATACACTGACAGTCAGAAGTTCGAACTATTGGCCAATTCGTGGCGCTTCAAAAAGGCGTCCGAGTTGAGTTCCGATCTGTTTGAAGTCGAACTACAACCGAAAACAGTCAAGAACAACCTCCCTATTCAAATAGGGTTCATGGTATACCAGTACGCGAAGTTGAAAATGTTAGAGTTCACATACGACTTCTTGGATAGATTCGTCGATCGGCGCGATTATGCCCTTTGTCAAATGGACACCGACAGTCTTTACATGGCTCTCAGCGGTGACACGTTGGATGACCTAGTCAAACCTCGCCTGAGAGAGACGTACTTCAGAGAGAAACGAAAGTGGCTTCCGACAGCGGTGTGCGACGATCACTTAGAGCTTTTCGTGAAGACAAAAACGGAAAGAGTGCGAGAATGGTGTCCGCCGCCCGGCGGATGTTGTGAGAGACGGTACCTTCACGATCTGAGAACTTCGGGGCTTATGAAAGCGGAGTGGGAAGGTGACGGGATCCTAAGTCTCAACCCTAAGACTTACATTTGCTACGATCGAGTCAGCGACACCGGTGAAAGAAAATCCAAAAAATGGAGTGCAAAAGGCGTACAGAAGAAACAAAACCCTCAGGAACCAGACGACTTCTTGGATGTTCTTCGCCAACGAAAAACTCTCATTGCTGTAAATAGAAACTTCAAAGTGGTGCGAAACAAAATGGTCACCTACACCATAGAGAAAGACGGCGTGCGCTACTTGTATTATAAGCGTCGCGTGCATTCTGACGGTGTGACAACGAGTCCTTTAGAGATATGAAAAAAAATAAATAAGCGTGTGCATCTTTTCAAAAAAATAGAGTGTTTATCAAGATTGAAAAAAAAATAAATAAAAAAAATAAAATAAAATATTGTTGTGTTTTTATTTTCATACGTCTTCTTTTACTAGTAAGTCGCGCAGTCTCTTAAAGCGTCACTCATGTGACGACGTCGCTTCCAGTCACGTGATCCTAAAGACCCTCACTTCCTAAACAAAAAAACTTCTTCTTCCGCTCACGTGATCAATCAAGTCACTTCCGGTCACGTGATCTTCAATGAGGTCACTCACTTCCGGTCGGCCATTAGGTCATGTGACGTCACTTCCGCTCACGTGACTCACCAGGTCACTTCCGGTCACGTGATCCTAAATTAGGTCATATGACGTCACTTCCGGTCCCCTAAGTAGGTCAGTAGGTTACCCAGAATGCACCACTAATCCCCCTAAGTAGGTCACTTCCGGTCACGTGACCAAATGGTGGCCTCTGATTGGCTGCAGGGTTACCCAGAATGCACCACTAATCCCCTAAGTAGGTCACTTCCGGTCACGTGACCAAATGGAGGCCTCTGATTGGCTGCATGTCGATTGAGTAATAAACAGTACTTAACTATAGTCCCGTTCCGATACATACTATACTACTAAGCTAAATAGATTACAGAAAGAAATCAGGGTAACCTAATGGGCACACATGACAAGAACTATAGGTTTAATAATCTTCACCTGGGCCGGGTTCTCAGGTGTCGATATGAATCGCCAGGAGAAAAGGGGGCGTACCTGAACAGTACCAATCACAACAATCAACCCAGGACAGCTTTTGTAATGCACTTCATACACCATTAACATTATTCTTGAGTAACTATTCTAAGAAAGGTGCAGATGCTCGTTTTTACATGATCGGGTCAAAATGGTGGTTGCCAACAATTTTAATGCATGGTTAAATGCTCGGTGCTAAAATTTGTCAGCGGTAACTTTTAATGTCTTTACCTTTAATAGGGTACTTTTATAATTGTGGTAGATGGGTAAATAACATTCATATCCTTGTTCATATCCTGTGTTATAACAACAACAAAAACTGCATATATACCATGGAGAAAAATACGGATCTCTTCAAACAGTATGGTGTCTTCATTAACAGGTATAAAAATATGTATACTCTACTATCATCATTTCTTGTTGGATTACACTGTAAAGGTGTCAGATGGAAGTTATTTGAATTACAGCTATGGACATTGCTCATGGAAAAATATCAAATTAGAAATATTGATAACTTGTTAGTAGGCCTTTATACTAACAAATTATGAATGTTTCCAATGTTTCCTATACACATATGTAAATGGATTACTTATAGCCTACAGATCCCCTTCATCAAAATGATAATCTATTACAACAATCCTAATTGGATAGAATTACCACAGGAGGAGGGATGAGGTGAAGCAGAAAGATGATAGATAACCCTCCGTCAGAAGACGAGCTAGTCCCCCCTCCTCCAGGGTTTGATGAGTATCACCTTCCCCCGGGTGAGCTGCTCTATTGGCCATCAGAAACTATTATATTGCTGAGGGATGTGCTCCTCCTGGGTGAGCGGCCGAGCAGCTCATGGCGGATGAAGGATGACACGTGCATGAAGGAACCTGCAACGGGTGAGTGGTGGGCTGAGTGAGAGGGTCCGCGCACACAATGAGAGGGGGTAGGGAGGGGAGGGAAGGGAAGAGGAGGGGAGGATGGAGGGAGTCAGGTGCAGAGAGAGGGAGGTAGAGGGCAGGTATAAGGTAGGCAGGCAGGCAAACAAGCAGGCAGACAGGCAGGAGGTAAAACGGGTAGGCAGACAGGGGCAGGGAGGATAGGGGATTGGGGGAGGGGGTGGATATAGGCCTATAGATAAGGTTCAGTGTATTGGGAGAGGGGGTGGGGGGTAGGCGGGAAGGGTGGGGCGAGGCAAGCGGGAAGGCGGGAATGAGCGAGGGGGAGAAGGGAGGAAAGGAGGGCGGGAGGAAGGAGGAGGCGATGGCATAGGAAGGTATAGAGATTCTTTACAACAGAGTGGCCGCTCGATAGGGGAAGGGGGGGGGAGCATCTGTTAGAGAGGGGGTGTAGATGACACACGAGCTGGAGGCGCAGAATAGCCCTGGGTGACGGAGCGTGAATGACTGAAGACAGGGGAGTGGGTCACGGCGCGGCTGATGAGGGAATAGATTAGAAAACATCAGACGAGGGTCCTATCAATGAGGTGGGAGGAAGTGGTCCCAGAAGAGAGAGAGGGGGGCAGGAGGAGGAAATGGACTGATGAGCAGGCCCTAGTGGTGAATTGTCGATTGGGCATAAATCTAGAGATTCTGTGCGTAATACACTCAGTAGATGTGGATCAGCCTCAATAGCCAGTAAACAGTATGCCCACATTTATCACTCCCATTAAGTTATACATCTTTTTTTCATTTCCATTCGCTCGTGAGTTCATAGATATGCCTTCATAGATTCTTAGCTATAACTGAGTTTATGGGCCAACATAAAGTTCTGCATAAATTATGTAGGCTCCCATAGATTGTTGTAGGTCTGATACACATATGAATTTACAGAAAGAAAAAAATATAATTATGAAGGTCAATTTGTTCAAATTATCACAGTTTATTAGTCCCAACTCGTACATTCTACCATAGACATTAATACATATTATATGTCTATGATTCTACCCATGCGTCTATATCGGCGTCCATTCAAGACTATTTCATTGTGCATTTATCAATATCCAAAACCGGCGCTTATTAAATAGGCCATCCGGGGTGGCAGAAGAAAGAACATTTAAAATAACAGGTTCTCACTCGGGGAGGGGGTAGCTATAATTTGATACCAAATAGGCTAATATTTGTCAATTTTTGTATTATATGTTTCATTAAAAATCTGGAAAAGGGGATTAAAAAAAACAACCCTGATTTCTATGACCCGTGCGGTGATGAGAATCCAGATTGGCTTAACAGAAGCAAAACGCCTGAGATAGGGGGATTTAGGTACCAGTTAGCTCGGTGAGTGAGTGGTTCATGGGTGGTTTACAAACACAGCTGGGTACACAAAAGTGATCCACACTAACTGATACTAAGTTATAACTTATACATGCTGCAGGCAGCTGACGTGCCATCTTGTCTCTAATGGCAGCCATAACTAACTGAAGTACCTCTAGTTGGTATTATTAGCTCAGAATTATTACCAGACTCAAAGTCCTTTAATGCACTGTGCCATTTTGTATTGCATTCATATAATATTATCATCCTTATGACCCTATATGGAGTTCATATACACTCCCGAATGTTTAACATGATGCCCTTATTCACTATCGGAGGGTTGATTGTTTGCACCGCTTTGATACATCATGACGACATGGGAACAAAAAGCGTTACAGCATTATGCTGTTTCAAAGGGACATTTCGCCCTAAAGACTCCCACTGACTGCTTAGTAAGCGGACATGGGGAGATACACATGGTAGATAGACATTTAACACTGTAAGCACCGCACGCTACTTTAATACATCATGCCCTTTATTGTCATGATGCACGGAGCAGCTCTAATACATCTACACAACGGAGGTAACATTCATTCATCATGCTTTTTCTACCGTATTCTTACATCATGGGGGGGGGGCGTCAATAGATATAGTTGTTATCAGTTATTTGTGTAGTAATGGCTAACTTGCTATTTGAGGAAATTATGCTGAGTGTGGATAAGTCTAGCATTATGGGGAAGGGGGTTGTCTTTCAACAATCTGCTAAGTTAAACATGGCTATAGACTGGTATTGGCGATATATATGTAATAGACTAACAACAATGGGCAATATAGAAATGTAATGTGCTTTATGTAAATATTGCGATGAACGAGTCAATAAAAAAAAGTCTTTGGAATTTTGATATAAGCCCCACACATGTGGCTTTGTGGTTGATGACCAGTATTACCTGTCGCAAACCGCCAAATGCATGCACTACCGCACACCACAAACGCCATACACTACTTACTCCCCACACCACCAACTCCATACACTACTTACTCCCCACACCACCAACTTTATACACTACTTACTCCACACACCACCAACTTTATAGACTACTTACTCCCCACACCACCAACTCCATACACTTCTTACTCCACACACCACCAACTTCATACACTACTTACTTCCCACACTACCAACTCAATACACTACTTACTCCCCACACCACCAACTTTATACACTACTTACTCCCCACACCACTATCTCCATACACAGGCCAGTAACTAGCCCTCTTTGCGGGGTGGTTCGTTTTGGGATATGGTGGAACTTTACATGATTATTTCAAATGTGGAACTGAACTTTTCTAATATGAGTTGGAACTTTGTGTAATATATTTAAAGAGAAGGCTGAGTTTCATGTATCTTATCAATCTTTCATAGTTTTCTCTCTAGAATCCTTAATAATTATCCGATCGACAAGTCGTAAAAAATGAGATGGAGACAATTATTTCCCCTTTCAAGTGAGCTAGGGTGGAACACATTTTCTGCTTCAGGGAGGTGGGGTGGTTCGTTTGAAACGACGAACCCCCCCTAGTTACAGGCCTGATACACTACTTACTCCACACACCACCAACTTTATACACTACTTACTTCCCACACTACCAACTCCATACACTACTTAATCCCCACACCACCAACTTCATACACTACTTACTCCACACACCACCAACTCCATACACTACTTACTCCACAAACCACCAGCTTTATACTCTGTTTATTCCACCCACTATCAAATTCATATATTACTTACTCCACAAACCACCAATAGATCATATATGACTCCAATGTCTAATCATTGGCAGCTGAGTGGAATATACCACTATTAGTGCTGCAGCATTGTAGAGCCAGGAGCATTATTTCTGGCGACACCCATCACCAAGAAAGACTAAAGGTCACTATAGACCACTGGAAAACTCTGATCATGGGCTTTTTAGATATGGTGAGTGTAAAAGGAAAGGTTGCGAGGAATCCAAGATGGCCACCAAATTTCAAGATGGCCACCAAAATATCAGAATTCCATCTCCCATGAACTAGATATGGCTTAGAATACTTTTTTAACAATTCAAGGAATTCAATGATTCTATTGGTTTGTTGCTAATATAGCTGGTTGCTTAGCAACAGCTATTCTAATTGTTTTTCTGCCTAGCAACACATATTTCCATGGTTCAAGCATAGCCACAACTAAACAGCCTTGGATTCAAGTTATTCTGTGGTGTGAGATTGATAAAGAAACAAGCTCTGTGGACCCTTTAAGTAGCTCTTGTGATCACTAACACTATAGGGTTCAGGGATCAGCCTGCCGATACGCCAATGAGGGTCAGCCCTTTTTCTTAGATGAAGGGCCGGGTACCATGAAAATAACTCAGGTTATTTTATTTGCCCATCGCTTACGTCCATGCACAGCTGCAAGTGGGGAGGCATCCCGGGAATTCATGGCGGTCCAAATTGCCAGTTGCTCGATTTGCATAAATGCCTTTGAGGGGGAGGGATGGGTTGGTCGGGAAATGAGCAATCACTTAACAATGTCTAATTGAGACTGGAGAGTCAAAGAACGCTACGTGACAAGAAGTACTCCAAATCACGCCATTTTAACATTGACGAGGCCGGCAGTGCATTCAGACTGGAAATTGTGATAAATCTCTGATGAGTGTGAAGCACTGTGATGTGGGGATTTCGGTTTTCTAACCCTCTAAGGACGGCATAATGCCATAATGCATCATGCCCTTGGCCGTCGTGATGCATAGACGCAGCCCTCGCGAGTTGATTGGTTGTTCGGTAGTTTAATGTCCGATTGGCACGTGGCATCCTAGACTGGTAACTCACCAGTGCTACATTCAAGCATCATGTTTATGGGGTTTGAGATACTCCCGAAGGATCAGCATTATGCACCCACTGTAGCACCAGTGAGTTACTCGTCGGCGCTGCATTAGTGGGTCATGAGGCAAGTGTCATATTTTAGCGGCATGTCTTCTTTAAACGGTTAAATAGGTCGAACAAATGGGCATGATCGGGATGGTATTGTAGGTGTATTGCACTGCGTAGGAATTACCTAATGTTATACATCTTTCTAACGACAAATACAGTAAGGCCATTAAAACGGCCCTATATGGATGTACTAACGAATTTGTGAACGTCCATTACTTTAGAGATAATCACCACCTCGGGTGTCTAGATAATTATATAAAGTAGATCCTTTTAAGAAACTTTAGGGCATTTTTCTTAAAGATGGGTTAATTAGGAGCTAATTTGGGGTCAATTTTTATTTTTCGTTTTTTTCAACATATTTGTGTTCATACAGTCCATATAAATATGTGTGTAGCTTTATAAATCATTCAGACACATAATAAATCCATAGAAAGTAGAGCAAATTATGGTCAGAATGGGTCATGCGACCCAATCTCTATTACAGAAAGTCGTCTCCTGACCTGACCTAACAAGATGTATCTATTTGTAAAGTTAATTCTTCTTCTAGTCACTGACTTGACAGCCCTTTTAATGTTATGCAAACAACGACAGTGTGTCATCTATAGATTGATGTATTTACTCTTATGAGAGCGACATGTTTTAAAGCATGTTTGCACCGCAGGTCACGCCTTCTGTCGCCAACGGGCCGGTTTCTGACCCCAGACTCGACGGCCTTCATTGGCACCGGAAGTCGTCAGCTGACAAACTACTTCCGGCTCTCCTTCCCGACACCACAAAGGGAGAGTTGAGTGGTGTCTCTTTGTCTTTGGGTGACCCCCAAATGTCGTCTGCTCGTCCCCCGGGTCGTCCGTTGGTCGTCAGTTTACGACTGCAGTCTCATCGGCCTGCACCAAGGCACACTTTCGTGTGTGGGGATAATCTCGCGTAGCAGTGCGCGTTATTATGCAAATGAGCGTCTGTGCAGCCTATTTGGGTGTGAATCACGCCCGCTAATGTGTCCGGCCAAATGGCATGCATAACATACGAGGCTCAGTCCTCGCCACCTTTGTCACTATCCAAGCGGCAAATTACCGCCAGGCCCCCGGGATATTTCTGCATTAGAGCCGGGTAGGCATTTTTCACCTGATTTATCTGACTTCCGTGCAAGGTGTTATGGGCATTATTAGCGGCAAAGAGTAAACTGATCACAATGATCAGTATTCTCTGACGCAGACTGATTCCTTCCTACTGGGTGAGAAATAGCAGTAATTCGACTAGATTTACGTTCTGAGCCCATGCTGGGTCTAGGCTGCTAAGATTTATGGTACTCTTTCCCCAAACGCATTTCTACCCACTAAAGGCTCCGGCTGTGATGGAATGCTGGAGCACAGTCTTACTGTTACAAATGTGAGAATTGCTTGTCAGGATTTGGCCATAATGCAGAATTTACAATGTCACCTCTGGTCCCATGAGGAATGACCATGTCAAGAACAATTTCACTGGAGGAAAAATATGCCTTCTGTGAAAAATGGGCTTTTGCTGTGGGAAATGCCCAGGAGGAACTTGGAGAAAAACTTCGTATGCAATATTTATGGGGTGGTGTCAAGAGATCACGATGGCGGCGATACGTCAAGACAAGGAGGGGGTGAGACGGTTAGGAGAGGGAGGCAGGGTGAGGGGGTCTAGGGGGTGGCCAAGGTGTTGAAGGGAGGACAATCCCTCACAATCAGAGCAAACGGTACCCTATTAATATTACAGGAGAGGGAACTGACTCGTCATAGACCCTCCACTATAGGAACTCTGAGGGTGCAGAACAAAAGAAAGTACCCTGTGCTCACCCAAAACTGAATAGCATTACATCTAATCATATAGTAGGCTTATATATATACCTATATAGTTATATGGCGCCCCTGCGTCACTATTTTTCGAAGTGCTATGTCAGGAGGACTATTAAATCCTTTAAAAATAGCATGTCTCTTTAAAAGCCTCCCCAGTGCTCTAATGGCCCACAGCGTGGCTGGGCATATTTCGACAAGTAGGTACTATTTTATACAAGAAGCTTAAACTGTGCATCCCCTCCCATATAAGCGCCTGCCTGTCACCTATGTTTAGAAAAATCCATATGTCGGCGCCCCATCTCTTAGTCTATAAAACGCGTGATGGAGGGTGATATGTGAAGTGTGTGGCGTGAGTGGGGTAGTAGTATATAACATTGCCCCTATACAGCAGGGGCAGAAGGGGGTGGGTGGTGGTGGGTAACGCTCTGTGGATGCAGGCCAGCTGCCACCCTACTCCTTACCAAGAGTCGGCTATAGTGTTGTAGCTCATCAACCTCTGTACGCCGCCATCTTGTCCCCCGAGAACATAGCCACTCCTGCAGACCAGTAACCTAATTCCCCTGAGTAGCCAAGCTAGTTTTAACCCCCTGATCGATTGAGATCCAGCTTCATTATTAATCCACTGCTATGCTACTGCCACTGACACCATTCCGCTGTAATCCACTACTGAACCCCCTATAGTTAAAGTAGAAAAAAGTACCTCAAAGCTCCTTATAGTCTTTGGATGGGCTGCATCGCCAGCCTGCCAACTGACAGGCACCGATTGAAATCTCAAAGTGCACTCCAGCCTCCTTCAGCGTCTCTGAGGAGCTGGCACTGCAGTATCTGGAGGCCAGATTACATTCAGTAGATCAATATAGGGTTAGGGTAGCGACTATTTTAATCTAGTTTGCCAGATAAGCAGGCCCTACTATGTAGTTTCTGGTATAATTAAATTGGTGTATCAGTATCTGTGCTGCATTGGTGATGTATCTATAAGGACCATTTATTTAGAATTTAACGTAGATGAGCAGTAGAAGCCACTGTAGTTTTACAGTTTATACTACAGTATTAGTGTACATGGGCTGTAGAATACAGTGTTGGTTCACAGTATAAAAGGACGTATTGTTTTGTTTCATTATTTACAGTGTAATATAGAATTCTATTATTATAAGGACTTTCTTGGGTGTTAGATATTGTATCTCAATTTGACCTATACCATAACAAGCCTTATATATGTTATGGTCATCTGGTAACACTCAATCCGACCATTTGAACTGACCACCGTAATTCAACCCGAACAATAGATTGACCACATTCACCTGAATTAACCCAGCCCGACGTTAATCAGGTTCATACACACAGAGAAAGGTGAGCGTCAGTCAGACTCTCCTAAGAGGGTCGCACAATGCAGTGGGGCCGATGTTCAGCTTTATGTTTATCTGAGATACACTTGTAGAAGTGTATCTGAGATACAGAAGAAAGCAACCAATCAGAAGCTAGCAACTGCTGCAGCAGATGGCTGACCTGGAAGTGTATCTGGGATACACATAGAGAGGAAGTGTATCTGGGAAACACTTGGAGACTGAAGTGTATCCCAGATACACATGTACACTATGGGACGGAAGTGTATCTGGGATACACTAAAGAATGGAAGTGTATCTGGAATACACTCATTAAGAATACATAGACTGATGTGTATCTGATATGATACCAGGATAGTGGGGTCCTGAATCATATAAGGTGATCATTTATGCATCGTCTACCCAGTACTCTACAATCATGGGTAGATCATGGCAATCTGTATTTAAGTTGTGAATGGTCAATTTGACACTTCCATCCCCTAGTGTATCCCAGATACACTTCTGCCCCCTTGTGTATCCTAGATACAATTCCATCCCCCAAGTGCATCCAAGATACACTTGTGTCCCCTAGTGTATCCCAGATACACTTCTGTCCCCCAAGTGTATCCCAGATACACTTCTGTCCCCCAAGTGTATTCCAGATACCCTTCTG
Organism: Harmothoe impar; assembly: GCA_947462335.1. Taxonomy (NCBI): domain Eukaryota; kingdom Metazoa; phylum Annelida; class Polychaeta; order Phyllodocida; family Polynoidae; genus Harmothoe; species Harmothoe impar. The sequence continues at coordinate 55,691,848 of OX381708.1, read as the reverse complement.
TCCCCCAAGTGTATCCCAGATACACTTCCTCCCCATGTGTATCCAAGATACACTTTCAGTTGGCTATCTTGTAAAGCAGCAGATCCATCTGCTGCAGTAGGTGCTGGTTCCTGATTGGTCAGATTGTTGTGTATCTGAGGTATACAGTACTGGAAGTGTATCCCAGGTGAACAGAAAGCTGAACACCGGCCCCACTGCTCAGAGCAGACCGGACTCTCCTTTCATTGCTATAGAATCGAGTGTTGCCAGCATTGCCTGACGTTATTGCAGTCTGGCAATGCTGAACTCTCCTATTACATGAAGGAGAGTACAGCATTGCCTGACTCGTGCTTGACATGCCTGACTCTGAAAACAGTGTAGACGCGGCGACATAGGGAGAGTCTGCTTGACGCTCACCATTAACTTTCTCTGTGTAGGTCCATGTGAGGTGGGACGGGATGTGAACAGCCAGAACCCAGAGTTGACAAAGCTGCCATGTCTGTGTAAATAACGGGACAGCAGAGCTCACACAGACTGAGACCGAGGTAATAGTGATACATGTCAGGCAGCATTGTCAATATTAACTATATTTATCTGTGAGATACAAGAGCATACATCCTTTAATCGCACATCGTCATGAGAGACACTATGAGAGTAGATTGTGACTGTAAACAAGAGTAACATTCTCTATAGTATTTTAGCCTATAATTATAGGCACAGTCCTATTATATACTTTCTAATCAACAAGGCCTTTTGCCAAACACATTAATTGTCCCAACCCATGCTCCAGTGGCATATCCACAGAAAGTAATCCCCGATCGACTATGCATAAACGAAATATTATAAGGAAGGCAAACTATACTATAACTATTTGTGAATGACTGCATGTTCTCCTAAAAGTTCTGTCCACATTTACATATGAGCCTGAAGCTTTCCCTTTTACATTCCCCGTACTTCCTTATCCATGTCTGAGTCTCTCAGGCTTTCAGAGACAGCAGGATAAGAACCCACCCAGAAGATGTTAATCCAGGATTGGCCTATTTACGGCTCATAGCCCGGGGCCTATGTCAATGATCAATACGTGGGGGGCCCTGGGGACGGGGGACCCTGGTGGCCAGCCTCAGATCCTGCCTCCATCTGTAACAGATTACCTGCTCATTATGTAACACCCCCCGGCACCGTCCTACCTGACATGCCATACTCCGGAGGCAGGTGAGAGAAGGTGTGGTAACCTGAGTATGGAGCCTTATGGGGAGTGGTCATTTTTAACTAATAGGGCGCGGCTGGCTGGGTGGATTTCTAGGGGCAAACAGGGTGAAATACACCCCTCCCGGTGAGAGGGCTTCAAATTGTGTCTGCCTCCTGTGGCCGACCCCTATTATGGGCGATAATTTTCGCTAAAACGGGTGACATTAATTTTATTTTATTAATTTTGCCTCCCCACCCTCACCAGTCTTTTTTCATGGAGTCTCAACTTAACTGCTTAAGGTTGGTCCAAATGTTTTTGTTCCCCTCCCCCCTGTTGTACAAAAGTGAACACTCCCTTAGGTTATAGGTTCAGAGTATCTTCGACTGTCTGTGACCGGGGTCATTGACCGGAGCTTATGACTCCATATACAGTTACAGGGTTGGGTCCCGCAAATTATTTCCTAATTGTATTCCCTGGTTAGACCGAACTCAATGTGGTAGCGATGTTGAATAATACGTCTACGACACATGATGGTAATTGGACATGGCACCTGATTGGCTAGAACGCCTGAGAGAAACACATTGATCTCATTTGTATAGCCATATAAAAACTATAGACTAATAATTATTGTACCTTAATAGTCAAGTGATTCCATGCTTTAACCACTCTTTTAACAGCTTTCTAACCTTTGCGATATTTAAACCACAGCGGAGGGGTTACACAAAGGATTTCACACCTTGGTTATTTCTACTTAGACTCACATAACTACCCTTACTGCTGTGGTTTAAAATAGATAGACAATGGTTCTGGCCCCACCAGCAAGCTGTGGTTAATCCTACATACCTTTTCATAACCATAGATTATCTATTACATATCCAGTACGGTGGTGTGGTTAAAGAAACACAGGCCTAAATGAGCTTACCCTATAATCCCTTAGTAAAGTAGCCCTCATTAGTGCACATAGGAGATGTGAAGCCATTATGTAATTACTTCAGCTTTGTGCTAATGACCAGAGCTAGGGTTACATGAAATCCTATCGTATAATGGCATGCTAAACGCCACCGTTGTCCTTACGTCTCCATTTGACACCCATGGGTGACCTCTTCACGTTAAAGGATTAGATCCCATATATAAGTCAGGTCCCAATTCATAGCATTATATTTATATGTTGTTGTAGATGATTTTTATTGAATAAAAAAAGTATATCAATACAGGTAGTTGTTCAGTCAGTAGCCAAGATGCACACCATCTGGCAGAGACGGCTCAGATAGGGACTCCAGAAAAACATTGAGAATTATTAAATGATCAATTATTTTTCTTCTATGGTGTAGAATGCGAGAAACATAATCTAAATCTTTTGGAATTATCTTTCTATCAATCATCAAACAGGGTAGATTGGCCCAGAGTCAACCACGTACCTTGAGATGTCCGCCCCAAATTTATAGTCATTCATGAAATGAAAAGCCCTTTTTTTGTGTATCACAGAACACCTTGAGTGTTACTCTTTCCAGCAAAGGACAAATATGGTGGACATCTCAGGGTACGTGGTTGACTCTAGGTCGATCTACCCTAGGTGTCAATAAGATCCACCAAGTTCCCCTACTACATTTCCTATATAATTGGTATCTAGCTTTGGAGTCCTGTCAAGAAAGTGGTGGAGTGGTTGGGGGACTGGGTTAGCCAGCTGAAGGGCCAGGTATGTGAGAGGTAGTTATGTCAGTGGTTTGAAGGGCATTTGAAGTAGTGGCCAGGCTGGGCCTTGATTGACAGATCCACTGAACATGATCACCCAACCACCTCAGTGGGTGTGAGTGGGTAGAGTAAACCAATTGCCTTAATGACCCAATCATAATTATTATGATGTTGTGGTCTAGAAACAGGTGAGAGCATCCTCTGATTACTTCCATTTCTCAACATCATATAGCAACATATTGGATGATATTACAAACCTAAAAGCAACCAACAGCATTAATAACTTCATAGGGTTTACCCTGTTTTTGATATAATCTATTTTATCACCAAGAAAATTGGTAACTTCTCTTAGCTGCAGTTACTTATGATAGGTATGGCTGGATAGGCCTTTCTCTTGACTGCATTTCTGGGTGATGACCTAACGGTAATAATTATTTAAAATATCACTCCCTAAGAGGGAAGTTTCATAACAGTGTCTGTAAGGCTCAGAGATCCACAACTGCACCAAAATACCCACCTGCTGTGTGCACTGTGCACAGGGGCTCACCTAGCGGATTATTGAGTCCCTAGATCAGATAAAATAATACTATTATGTTCTATATAGATAAGCATAGTGTATGAATATTTTAAGTGGTATATGAAATAATGAATCCACATTCACTTCCAATGACACAGGTGACATGAACTATACGACCATTTCAACCCCTCCTGTACTGCATGCCCTTCAACATACTGTTACCGTTGACCAATTCAAATAGGGTAGCTTGACCTAAAGGCAAACATGTACCTTGAACACCTCTAGCCAGCAAAGGACAAAGAGAGACAATGCCATGCATGAAGAACTGCATAATTAAGCTGGATATCTCAAGGTACATGGCTGACTCTAGGTTAAGCTACCCTATGATAGATTTGCATAATGTATGTTCTAAAATGATAGTGGATACAGTTTTGCATAAGTTACTTGGTCTAGCATGGATGGGCCGCTCCTGTATATTATGTATGTCACGACTAATGAGGGACCCAGATAAATTTGGCAAAGCAATGATGATTTCTTTTTGAATGACCCCCGTTGACATAGATGTGCATAGAACTTGGCATGCATGCATGGCCTTGGAACTAGTTGGCGACGCACAACAACTCATCCCTTAGTAACTATATACATAAAATCCTGCTAACAATTCACACATTGTCAAGTTAACCTATTGGGTTTTTGTAATAGTGGGAGGTTGCTCATGACCAACGCCTCTTTTTGACAGGTATGCTCACAGCCTTTAAAATGGCACATATTATTATATAGGTCAGCCTCGTGATTTGCATATCGCATGCCTATGTGTTTTAGAATCTATGTATAATGTTGGATGTACTAAAACCACTTCCAATGAATCTACATGTTCCCATGCAGTCCACTCTATGTGTAGCAGGATGGTTAGGTTGATTGGCGTCTAGCTTATTGTCTAGTGGGTGCGGCCATAACTTGAGCTGGGACCGACAGGATAAGCACTGATATCATACACTGTCACATTTTACCAATTATTGCATCCTAAGAATGCATTCCACTAATGGACTACAGCTATCCATATGTACACTAATATAGGAAACCCTAACCACCTAAAAGACTGGATCTATCAGGCTTGTGTCATACTGTGTGATGGAGTGTGATGCTTGTGTTAAAGGTTACTTTATGGTATAGCAATCCATGTGATTTGTTGTTTGCGCAATGAAGGGTGTCATCATGACACATCATCACACCCAGGAACTGTTTCACTGTGTGTGATGTTGTGTTATGCAGTCTTATCTCTGGAACATGCAATCAAACAACTCTCTTTAGTGCTTCAAGCACTGTACTTTTGCCTACATTGACAGACTACATTTTCTGTGCGATGATGCACTATACCACAGTGGACGAGACTGGTGCATTGCGCCCATATGGCACAATGTGCATCTTCATGACACAGTGCACCAAGTGAGGGATACACCTTTCCTGTGTGGCCACCAGCCATGTATAGGCCTTTAGCTCGGCGTGGAGGGGTGAGGCGGGGATAAGGAGCAGCAGGAGTGGGAGGCCACACGTCTACCCTGGAGGAACACGATCAATACAACCTCCACGGGGACACGCCCACCTCCCGTGGAGGAAAGCGGGAAGGGAGAACTAGGCCGGCGGACGAATAAACCACCGCCATCAGTAGTAGTGGCGGCATCAGCAACAGCCACGGCACGGGTATACCCATGTAGCGGCTCAGCACCTGCATGCCGCCATCTTGTCCCCCCGCTGGGACATGCAGATGAGCACACCGACTGCCTTCACCAGCAGAAGTGAGATGCTGGTTGCTGTGGTCCAGCGGAGATACTGTGTCCACTTTAGTTCCCTACTCACCGCTGCCACTGTCACCATGGCGCTGCAACGACCTGTTACACGCCTATAGCGCCACCACTGGCACCAGCACCAGCGGCACTGCCGCTCCACTAATCACGTGACCGGAAACGACGGCCCCTGGCCGCCTGACACGCTGTACGCATGCGCAGACTGGGATGGCCAAACATTGTCGGGAGGGTTGTCCCGACGGACGGAGCGACCCGTGCCTGCTCCAGTGTATATGTATGAAGGACGTGAGGAGGTACCCAGCCCATCCTCAGCACGCCCGTCCGCCACACGCCTCCCGCTGATAACACTGAGCATGGCAAGGACAGCCGTGCAGGAGGAGGCCAGACGGCATCAGCTGTGTTGGCTGCTGGCTACTGCTGCACTGGAGGATAGGGAGCAGGCAGAGGATAGGCAGGAGGAAGCTCACCAGGAGGAGGAGCGGCATGGTTATGGTGTTATCACTGAGGCAGCAGCAGGGGGCCTACTACAGCGCCTACTGGAGTGAGTAGTACATGCACTACTATACTGTCTCCCCAACCTACACCACTGTCCCCTGACTCCAGCGTCTCCGTGTGGGAACTAGGGTGTCAGCAGACACTGGAGGGGGCACAGGAGGAAAGGCAGTCCACCCACTCACACAGTGTTCATTGACACACTATAGGTAGGTTAGCAAGCCTATACTATAAAGACTACTGGAGCGTCAGTACAAATAACCACCTCTCATACAGTAACTCTGGAAATATCATATCTTCAGACCAGGTCCAGCAGGACTATAATGAAGCAGGTATGTTGACAGGAGAGCTATAAGCTAGGAGGGCTGAGAGTGACCAGGTTTGTGGGAGGTAGCAGCTGAGAGACTCACGTGCACAGCAGCAGCAGCTGACTGAGCTGCTCCCCTACCCCTCACTCACTCACAGAGAGCTGCTCACAGAGAGGAGCTGCTCGCACCGCCTCCTCACACTGCCCCGCCCTGGAGAAGGCAGCAGGCATTCAGCAGCCAGCAGCAGCTGGAGCTGGGGCTGTAGTGTCATAAAGGCTGCTGCCCCTACACTGGAGGACTGACTGACAGGGTCACACACTGCCCTGCCTGCTGTATATGGACACAACTCTGTAGGACCTGGAGGGACACAGGACCCACTGGAGGAATACACATGCCCTAGGATCATTACACGTGGTTTCCACTGACATTCTAGGGGGACTGTATTGCTCGTGGACCCGTGCTTCACTCACCAAGGGGGCGGCTCTACTACTCCCCACTGGTTTCTCTGTGGTGACAACGTAGCCGATGTGCTTTCACGTGAGCAAATGACACGTGAAAGCCCAGAAGCTTCCAGGACCAGGTCATCAAAGAGCAGAGGTTCAGTAATTCCCATCACAGGACCACAATATGGATAGAGTGGATAGATTTAGACTGAAGTGTTACTCCCCAATCACATAAGGTGCCGGTCGGCCCCTGCTACAGGAAGTACAGTTGGACGTGATACTAATATACTTTGAGTTACAGAGGGATGGAGCACATTAGAACCAGTCCCACCCATCCATTCACCTCCCTATTCCATACAGCTCCCAGCAGGGGGGACCAGTTCTATATGCTCAGCAGCGACTCACCCACTTTACTATGGATTCCAGGAACTGCTCACCCACAGAGATTGTCACACTACTTCCCCCCTACCCCGCCAGGTGGCGATAGTCCAGCAGCTGCCGCTGGTAATCGGCGTGTGTGGCTCTAGTCTTAAAGTCTCCTGCTGGTCCCCGTCCAATAGATGCGGCTGGAGGTCACGTTCTGCTTCCCACGCCTCTTCTTTATGGCTGAATAGAGGCGTGCACAGGGAGTCCATTGATCCTGTAACTAGCTCAATGCCAACCAGTTTATTCCCCATGCTACAAGTAGACCTTCAAGCCCTGCATGACCATCTCAGCTCCAACACCATTCACAGCGCTTAAACGACTCTTGCTGTAAGACTTGGGTCTTGAAAGGCCAAGTGCCCCTATAGCTGAGTATCTGTCCCGACTGCATTCTGACCGTTACTGGACTTGCAGTAGGATCTGCGGGTTTAAAGATTTGTGTGAGTTTATACCGCTGTAATAACCCTCTGGCCTATTTGTTGTAACTAGTACGGAATTACTAGATCTGGATTTAGAAGTATCTAGCCTTCTGAGGACAATCAAATGAATGGTAGCCATAGGTTCATAAGGCAGTGATCAGTGACATCGAAGCAAACCTAAAGAATATAGCCTCATTTAGGCACACCTGTACTCACACATTCACCTGGCCGTGAAGGCAATCAGCAGGTGCGAGAGGGCTGAGTGGGCGAGGTGGTTGAAAATGCAGGTAAGTGGCCAGCTGGGATATAGCTACACATACCCCTACCACCACCACCTACCACCTGGCCGCCTATAGTACAACAACCCCGTGCTACTAACTGCATCATCCACAGTCCCTACACGCCCTGCAAATACTCCTCTGTAATATCCACACCGGATACAAACTGCCCCCAAGGAACCAAGACGGCCGCCAGGGAGCGGCACCGCCAGTATCCTCCACCAGGGGGAACTAGAGGCTGAAGGGCAGTGCTTGGAGATGCTACACATACAAGGAATACAGGCACATCCACTCTCACAGCACTATTGCTGCGACTACTAGTGCTATTCCCCAGCAGAGAGAGCAGAAGCCCTGCTCACTTGGCCGATGGGGAATGGGATATTTTCTCTGTCAATGGTCCAGCACTTAAGCACTGCAGCCAGGCATGTCAGCCGATCCCCAGTGGTGAGGTGCTGGGGGACTGGTTATTATTGATACTGGTCTGTGAGGTGTGGTAGAAAACCCCCTCTCCATCCCTCGCCTACAACAGACGTGGGGGGTGACAAGGCAGAGTACCACCTCCACCCTTTATAGAGAGCAGTGTATGAGGGAGACCACAGTGGGAACAGGGGCAGGCAGGCTGCAATCACTGCACGCCTATTGGAAAGGTTAGCTCTATCAAGTGACGGAATTGAACACCCGCCCTCCTCCCTACTGTGTACAGTGTACCCCGGCCGAACACATTCTAACCATGCCTCCCCCTCCTGCTGCACCATCGGGGGAGCTATTAACCTAGAATCCCCACACAGAATGCCAATGTATTACCTCAACCCTATAATATTTACCCCCTCCTCCCACCCACCCAGTATTCACCAGACATGACGTGAATCCACCTGAACCCACATACTGATAATAATTATAACAGCCATGTTCTACAAACATACATAAAATACAATCTCAGTATGTATAATTGAGAGAGTGTAATATATCCCATATTATATAAGTGGTATATTGCTATTAAAGGTTGAGACCACACAGATGGTTTTCAGCAGCTCCACCCCTTCCTCCAGCGTCACCCTGGATACCAACATGCACGTGCACTTTGAGGAATGTGGCACTACACGGAGTGACTGCTCCGTGCAGGCCTTAAGCTGGATGGGCAAGGTGCCGGAGACTGTCCCGGACGAGGACGGCTGGAAGCTCAACAGACTCCACTACTACCAGGAGGGCTGGCTGGCCTCAGGCAACATGAACGGCATCATTGGAGTTACCTTCACGGCCTGCCACTGTAAGAAGAACTTCGAGCAGCCCACCAGGTCCAATTTTAACCTCAGGGGTCACAGAAATGAGGTAAGTACTAACGCAGAATTATACTTAGGTCCTATAATAAAAGATGCTTCTCGTCACCCGACTCTACCTAGCAACACAGGGTCGACCCTAACACATTCTTTTGCATATTTTCGGTGAATTTTACATTCTGTCTATTGAAATATGCGTAGGCCCCAAAGCAAAATATCTGTATGTATTTCTCTTGTGCATACTGCCGAAAAATTATCTGAGAATCCCTCAAAAGAAGGCTTCAATACATGACATACGAAGTAATGAGCGCTTAAAAATATTGAGTTGAAAAATCGGCCTCAAATGTTCATTTTAACAAGCGCCACCATGTCTATGCTAGAGACTACTGGCCCGTCACAGTGGCTTCTATGAATTACAATGCATCTACTCAGTAACTCACCCCTATGCCTTCACACTTTGCTTGGTCCTAACACCTGCACAGGTGTGATGTGTTCCCACCTCGTCACAAACAGGTGTGAATCCATTAACTACTTCTGGAGGTCATTTTCTATAGCCTAGCTAAGGATTCCGGCTTAGTATTGCCGAATAAAGATTTTTGTCTCGGTTCAGATTTCCCATTTAGTTCAATATGTCCTGCATACAATAACAAAAACATTGTGAAAGTTCATAACACAGTCCATATTGTATGCCAGCCGTTAAAACCATCGACGAACGAATGCATTGGGTATTACTGATAAAGGATATATGAAAAACACCCCAAAATGACCTATTAATCTGAATGCAAAACAAAAAAAGCATTATGTAAGATATTACATTTCCTGGGATATAAATGAAACTATGAAGACCCTAGCTATCGCTATAGTCGACACTTTGTGCAGGATGACGATAAGAACTTCAATTTTTATGGACTGCATATGAGGCAAGAATGCAATTCATATATATATGTGTTGACTTCATGGTATATTCAATTTTAATAGTGTGGTTTGTAAAATGGGTATTAACCATGGCATATATTCAATTAACCCACGGGTGACACCTAAGACAAAGGAATCGCACCTTGGGTATATCGTACACACTGACATAACCGAGGGTTAAATCAGATAGACTACACCTGGCCAGGGTCCTTCCACATACCCACTGCCCACTGGTCAGCGACTCGGTGTATAACACCTCGTCTAGACCTGGTGGGGCAGTGGGCATATGGAAGAACCGTGTCCAGGTGTAGTCTATCTAACACGTATATGTACAAGTGGAATTGATAAGGGAAATGCTGGAAACGTGGGAAGTTTTCACCTCGTGAACTCATTCCATTAGCTGAACAACATTAGCACTCACCAAAGAGTGACAGTATGAGCATCCAAAGAACAAAAACTCTCTCTATAACATTAACTCTTCAACATCTCTTTACGGGCCGCATAGTGCTTTAAACCACCAGCGCCCTTGCACATAGGGCTGAATACCTGTCTCGGCTCCACTCCGACTGTCGTTATAGGGGTACCGAGATCTGGGCCTTCAATATGCTATGCCCTTTATCTTCATGACACATGAATGTAACCTTGTACTTGTGGCTATATTCTAATCATCATGTCGGCCCTACAGATACACTCCGGGAAGGTTGATATTATTCATGCATGACGAGTTGACCCGCCAGGGCTGCATTCATGCTTCATGCATTCATGCTTCATGACACTGACAAAAGTCATGGCACATTAAAGCGCTATACGGCCCTTTAAGGGTTAATGGACATACAAGACATCCTCAAGTTGCCTCGTACCCTGCCCCTCATTTACCACCATTTACAAACATTACTTCTGTCCTCCCCTCATGTATGATTCAAATGATAAGGCCCATTAACCCTTTAGTTGCAGCACAATGTTTTAACGCACTATGCCCTTTTTCATGATACATCACTCGGAAGTAACTTACCATTGCTGCATTCATTTATCATGCCCCTGGATCATGCCGACCCTATGGGGTTGATCCATTCCTGAAGGGCATTAGGATGCCCTTCAGTAGTGCAGTTGAGTTTCTCCCCGGCGCTGTATTACTGCATCATGCCGACAAATAAACATGAAATCTTGAGGCATTATGCCAACCGTAAAGGGTTAACATCGTCTCCGGTCCTAATGTTCACCCAGTACATTACTGACTGAGCTGTATTCAGCTTAAACAATTAACAAATCAATGATTTAAAGCCAGCCCTAAGAGGAACATATTAATCAGCCGGCAGCAGTGACAGAGGGAGCATTTTAAAGCCATTGAGGAGGAGCAGTAAGGGGGAGATAAGCCAAACAGTGAGCGATGATACAGGGGACTTACTGCCTGAGACAGATGAGAGCCTCTACACACTTGCGATAAACACATGGGAAAGGCAATGGGAGATGTGCTTGGAAGGTGCTATCATTACTCTTATGAGAGCCTCTAAACACTTGCGATAAACACATGGGAAAGGCAATGGGAGATGTGCTTGGAAGGTGCTATCATTACTCTTATGAGAGCCTCTAAACACTTGCGATAAACACATGGGAAAGGCAATGGGAGATGTGCTTGGAAGGTGCTATCATTACTCTTATGAGAGCCTCTAAACACTTGAGATAAACACATGGGAAAGGCAATGGGAGATGTGCTTGGAAGGTGCTATCATTACTCTTATGAGAGCCTCTAAACACTTGCGATAAACACATGGGAAAGGCAATGGGAGATGTGCGTGGAAGGTGCTATCATTACTCTGTCCTTAAGTCATATTATGGCCAGATCTCAAAAGAATGTATGAGTTGGGTCTCATAGACGGAACATGTTTTACAGTTGTATGCATGATGATTGCTATATATATGACTCATGGATGGTTAGCTGAACTATATAGATTATCATTATAGCCAACACACCAACTACGCTAGACATAAGGGATTCCAGATATATTAACTAGTACTGGTACTGCATATTACATTAAACATTGCATTTACAAAACTATAATATCGGTGACTGGTGATCGTGATTGAATCTACACCATGAGGTGAGAAAACATTCTGGTTATGCTATTCAGCTTTTCTCTATTTCACACGATGTGGACAGGTAGGCCGTGAATGGTTGGGGGAGGGGGGGTGCTGTTACTTGGGGGGGGGGTGTGTCGGTGTGGGTGTAGTAACAAGGTGCAACACTAAGGATCACCACTGGACCTATTGGCTATTTCTCAGAACGTAACTAAGCCAGGGCATATCGTATGTACATGTATATCTATTCAAGGTGTTTTTACCCGGGCTTCACACAGTACATTTCGTGTCAGGGCCTCGGTATACAGGTATAAAGAGAAGATTTACGTTATCGATTTAAAAGCACAGGTAAAAGTAGGAAGAAAGATCAGTGGACAAGAATATCAGGTAAAAAGCTTTAGGTGGTTCCAGTTGCTTAGGATGGGAGAAGAAAAAAGAAAGAAGCATATAATATATATCATATCCTTGATCTTAGCTGTACGATGGTCTACACTCAAGCCACTCTAATATCACGTACAGTCAACTCTCTCTATTGCGCTCACCCTTGAGAATTTGCTAAAGTGACCACATAGGCGTTGTGACCACATTAAAGAGAGTATAGAAATGCATGCATGTCTCCGAGGTTTTCAATTATCATTTGTATGAAAAAATAAAAGGTGTACATATTGAGTGAAAATGAAGGTCATTAATCAAACTACATATCAGTGACCACAGTGAGAGGTGACCACATTAGAGAGGTGACCATATTGGAGAGAGTTTTCTATATTAGAATATAGAGAAAACTTGACGGTTTAAAAATGACCACATTGGCGAGGTGACCACTATAGAGAGGTGACCATTAGGTGAGAGTTGACTGTACATCCACTGGTCTACAAGTGGGTCATCTGGACTTATATACCTCGGTTGTACTATCACTAAGGTATGAGTTAATTTGCCTCACTCCACAATCGTGCTTTAACATGGGAGAGAGAATGAAAGGGATTTGAGGGGGCATTTTCACATACAGAATGACAGAGAGAGCCTTTAGAACAAAAGCATGATGTCTCTAGAGTTTAAAGGCGCAGATCTCGGTGCCCCATCAGCGGCAGTCGGAGTCGAGCCGGGACAAGTACTCAGCCCTATATATAGGGGCGCTGGGGCTCTAAACCCATGGCAGTCAGAGGTGAGAGGCGGGGCAGGACACCTCTTCCCACACTGTCACCACCAAAGTGATCCCCCCGCGCCCACAGCCCCACCTCCCGCCGTCATGAAAAAAGGCCATCACTGCCATGTAACACCGCCATCACCGCCCCCTCTAATGTGACAACGTCCTCATAGGGGGCGCTAGGGGTGTGCCGCAGCCACTTGAGGCTAATCCTCCTGGGCGGAACGCGCGCCTTCTGACTCACCCCCCTCCCAGCCCAGACCCTCCTCCTACCCCCGCAGGACCCCCCACTATCAACAATTGTCTTTGGGCAGTGGGAGCGGTGCATAGCGTCACACTCTGGCTCGCGGTGGAGTGGGGTGGGGTGGGGAGGCCCTGACTGGAGGTGTTCGTACATTAACATGGGAAGCGGGACCTGGGGCTTGATCTGGGGTAAGTTAGGGTTGTGGGGGGTGCTTTCGGAAGAGTAAGCAAGCTAGGGTATTAGAACAGGCACACAGGGCTAGTAGTATAGGTAAAAAGGGGTAGTTGTATAGATAAACAGGGGTAGTAGTATAGATAAACAGGGGGTAGTAGTATAGATACACAGGGCTAGTGGTATAGATAAACAGGGGTAGTAGTCGGGGGTAGTAGTACATGAAGATTGCGGTAGTAATGTATGAAGATGGGTGTAGTAGTACATGAAGATAGGGGTAGTAGTACATGAAGATGGGTGTAGTAGTACCTGAAGATGGGGGTAGTGGTACATGAAGATGGGTATAGTAGTACATGAAGATGGGGATAGTAGTACATGAAGATGGGGGTAGTAGTACATGAAGATTGGGATAGTAGTACATGAAGATGGAGGTAGTAGTACATGAAGACGGGGGTAATAGTACACGAAGATGGGGGTAGTAGTACATGAAGATTGGGATAGTAGTACATGGATGTGAGGGTAGTAGTACATAAAGATTGGGGTAATAATACATGAAGATTGGGGTAGTAGTACATGAAGATGGGGGTAGTAGTACATGAACATGGGGGTAGGTAGTACATGAAAGCAAGACGCGGGTAAGTAGTATATGTAAAAGGTAATAAGAGCCAGGCCGTTACATGGGGAAGAATAGAGTACAGGCACATGTATAAAGCGTGTAGGAATGTAAGAGAACATTAGAGGAAATCCCTGACCGATATCAACATGTGATGATGAATGTACAAGGCATGCCATCTACGTGACAATACCAGTTAAATATGACGAACACATCTTCATTAAAGCCATATTATCATCCCGCTTAAGGGCTAACCTACAGATCCCTATCAGCATCTTAAGTGGGAACGCCCATTCCCTATTTGAGTTAAACTACAGATTTAACCCTTAAAGGGCTGCACAGTGCTCAAGTTCACATTGCCCTTTATCACTATATGATGCATGAGTAACTTGTCAACGTTGCATTCATGCATAATGCTGACCCTACGGGGTTGATACACTCGTGAAGGGACATCAAGTAGAATCAACAGGGCTGGATTCATGCATTTTTAGTGACAAAGAACGAAGCGCAGTAAACCACGACGCTGCCCTAAAAGGGTTAAGCACCCCCCCCCGTGTTAGGCTTATCGCGTGCGGCCTGTCCTGTATGACTCATCCCTTGTCTGGCTGAGGGGGTGGGGGGGGGGGTAGGTAGAGCAGGCTGATGGCACGGCTCACTGAGGTTGTCGTAGACATGATAATGTGTGATTTGTCACCTCTGTGTTTTCTGGACGCTCCTCCCCCGGGGGGCGGTCAGGAGACCACACGGTAGGGGGCCGGGGATGCCCCCTCGTGTTAACCCCGGAGTGGAAACACACACCCGGGCCTGGTTAGTAAACCATGTCCCTGACCCACACCCACTCCTTCCCACTGTTTGTTAGACTCCTCCCTGTTGTTCAGATATATACATAACTACTGCCTACAAAACTTATTTTTGCATCGCTTTGTCCCGTTTCATGATAGCTCAGCTGTCTCAATATCTCCCAATGTCAGCTACTCATCGGGTCATCCAGTGCTGTCTGGAACATGAGAGGACACACTTAGTTCTGTATATAGTTATTTACTCTGTAAGGATACACAGAGGAAAAGTGAGAGTCACCTGGACTCACATGCCGCAGTCAGGACAATGTCTCCAAAAGCACCCTCATGTGAAAGTCAGACTGACTTTCACTGCAGAGAAGGTCCAGCACAGCCTGACTCAGGGCAGCATGATAGTCAGGCAGTGCTGGACCCTCGCTACAGTCAAAGTCGGGCAATGCTGGACCCTCCTGTATGAGAGTTCAACACTGCCTGACTTTCACGCTCACAGGTAGTCTGGCAATGCTGGACTGTACCTAGAGCAAGAGGTCAGCGATGCCAGACTCTGGCTATCAAGATTCAACTCCAGCTGGACTCACATGTGGTTGTGAGTCTAGCAAAGCTGGACTTTGGCCTCAATGAAAGTCAGGTATAGTTGGAATATCTTCTGTACAGTAACATTAGTTGCTTATTTGCATTCGGGGATGGTGTTTTAAATTGTATATATGGCCTCCCTGACACTCGTAAAAAAATATCCCATACAACATAGTTCTGTTGTCCTGAATAGGAAAGGGTGTGCTATCACAGACCACCAGTCATATAGGTATATAACAACATAGAGGTACACATACCAACATAATTATGTTAGAAGTGATCCCAGAATCTCAATGTATATACTTCCCAAATCCACAAGAATGGTGTCTTATACCCTACCATAAAAGCTCAATACTGTATTGTGTCCCCACCTGGTAGCGAACAAAGAAGGCTCAGACTAACTGACCCTCATACCAGAGTCAGACATTGCCTGACCGTGGAAAGAAAGTCAGCCTGACTCTGGTATGAAGAATTGTCTTGCCTGACTGTCATTCAAGGATCAGGCAGACTCTCTTATTTGAGTCAGGCAGTGCCTGACCCTGGGGAGAGTCCAGCTGACGCTCACTTTTTTCTCTATGTACAGTGCATGGGCACGTCACTCCCCAGCGCTGCATTGGTGCATCATGCTGACCATTCTGGAGTTCATCAACCCAGTAGGGTTGGCACGCTACTCACCAGTGCTGCATTCATGCATCATGGTGACGTTAAGGGTTATTAACATAATCATGCAAAAAGCAGCAGGAGAGGTAGCGGTATCTTAGCTACCATCTCTGCTTACTCATTCCACCCACTCACACCCCTACCACCCCTACCCGCGGCAACAAGCTGGTCACGGCCCTGGCCGTCCTATCTGCTACATGCAGTGTCTGACCCCCTCACCCCTCACCTCTCAGTGACAATCCATAGCTACCCCCTTTATCCTGTAGTACCTCCCTCACTAACCTACAGACGTCCCCACTGCCATATCCAATAGTTCTGAGCCAGTTAGGTGTGGGGGCATGGCTTGAAATATGAATTATGAAACAAAACTTAAGACTGTTTAGTGACTGAAATTTGACCATGGATGAATAACTACAGAATAAGATATGGAACCTTCAGCCCTACGAAATACAGCGTACCTCCCACGCTCTAGGTTCATGTGGGCTGTAATATAAGCCCCTGCCCAAAGGCTCGGACTATTTACAAGACACTCTTTTGTAGAAGAAGGCGGGGGAGGGGGTACTAGTTATTTGCTCTTCTATCCGCATAACAGAATGCCAGTGTCCCTGTACACGGACATAGTCCTCAGGAAAATCTTTGGCCATACGAATATTGCCAGTACTTCTCTATAAATCTTAAATAAGGTTCTTCACATATTCCTATAAGAACTATATGAAAAGTTGAATCGTTTAATGTATAGTTATCTTAAGACTACGGGCTAAGTAGATATTGAGAGTAAAAGTTATCTACCACCTTTTGGCAGAGACGCAATAGTGCCGGTAGTAGGGGATGATAACGAGGCTATTGAGAGTAGGGCTGTCCCTTCGCGATACACGTGACAACCCCTGATAGTGTGGACTTATGTAACCAGCTGGTAACACGCTGGGGCAGACTGATAGACTAACAGCTCCAGACAATGTACCCTCCCCCCATCAGACCCTGCTTGTCCATTGAAGTGCCGCATAGTGCTTTAATGCATTATACCTTGAATCTCGGTATGATGCTTGAATGCAACCATGGAGAGTGACTCGCTGCATGCATATGTATCAAGAAGGCCCTAGCGGTTCCATACACCCCCAACGGATCGCTGGCGTGATGCATATATGCAGCATGGCCATGTAGAGCTCGATGCATTAAAGCACTATGCTGCCCCTAGATGGCTATACGGCGTTATGTTATCGCTGTCATCAGACACAGTACTAGTACAGCGCTGTCTAGGCACCCTACCCCGCCCACCAGACACTCTACTCTATAGGCTGCGTGTATAGCCCTCCTTCATCTGATACATTACACCGGGTTTACATGACTAGATATGGGCGGATTACTGGCGTTTATGCTGTTGTATATGTGAGCTACACAGAACATAAATGCTGTATAAAATGTCCTCCTGGTATTGTAAAGAGAAGTGATGAATCTTGCCATTGGATTGTCCGTGCTGATATTATTTAGCATAGCCATTTTGCCTCGCTCCCGCCATTGAATCCTAGGCATTGAAGGTAGATGATATCAAGTGCTATGGTTCCAGGATTCATGCTTGTAGGTTAAAGGTTTCCCATTGCTCTCCGAGTCAATGGTATTTTGCAGAATACTACTTTCCATTTCAGTAGCACACACATACACTGGAAATAGTTAGTGTAGGTACACAGTAGAATCTACTGTAGATCTACAGTAGAATTGACTGTAGAATGGATTTATTGTAGAATCTACTGTCAATTTACAGTAGGTTCTACTGTTTATCTACAATGAACTGTACACCTACAGTAGATTCTACTGTACAGCTACAAAAAGAGCAACCAAATTTTTACAATGTAACGTTTTATCAAAGTGGACTTCCTAACAAGCCATGCCCATAAAGAAAGCGGCACGAAGGGATTAAAGTGAAATACATATCTTAAAAAGGGCCCCGCAACAAAAAGGACAATCATGCCAAGGTCTTATATGTCTAACTGCCAATAATACGATATAGGCATACACTGTACGTTTTATATCGAGGTGTAAACGGTGTGACCCAATTCCTGCAGTGCCAATGTTACCTGAGGGTGTTAACCTTAGACGCTCAGGAGGCTTTCTGTCCCTCCCCCCCATCCCCATCCCCACTCCCACAAACTACAGATGCCACTCTGCTCCACCACCCCTCCAGGGTAGGCTGTCACCAGGAGACGACTGACCTGCCCTTGTCGGCCACCTTCCTCCAGGCGCGGCCGGCAGGGCCTGTCAACAGGCCTGGGGTGACCGTGGAGAGGTCGGCGCTGACCTGCTACCTATAAGGGTCTAGCAGGCCGTCTGCAGCTTCTCCATTGGGTGGGTGATGAAGAAAGGGACTAAAATGAAGGTGCTGCCTGCAGAATGAGATAGCCAGATAGCACATGCCCCGACTAGCAACTTGTCCCTGGGTAACCATCACTTCCAAGGACACACTTGACTTGTACCCAGCCTATCAGCTCTTATCAGTGTGGGCCGCCGCACTCAGTGACTCCTATTCGTGGTGTTCCCAATGCATTTAATCCCTGCAGGTCTTCATAGTGCTGTAATGGATTATACGGTCATCACAATGCATGAATGTACCCACGGCGAGTAAATAGCCAGCGCTGCTTTCAAGCATTATGCTTGTCGATCCTATGGGTTCAATACATTCCCAAAAGGGGCGAGTAGACTCGCTAGAGCTGCATTGATGCATTATTACGAAAAAATGTAATAATATATTAAATCACTATGCAGTCATTCTAGGTCTAAAGGGTTAATACCAACTACTGACTGGTCATTTACACTGGAGCCATGAATTGATTATGTCCATTTGACGTTGGCAGGTGAGTTGACCTGGGGCGCGTCGTCACCAACCGATTGGATGTCACTCAATAGATTATGCAGCATATACAAGAATATCCAATGCCACAACCTTGGCACTCCCTGTACTGTGTTCTCTGGTGTAACCGTAATATGGTACCCGTCACCTGTCAATGTCCATAGTTTTGTATTTGTTGAGGTAACAGAGTCAATGAGAAAACAAAAGTAGTGCAGATAAAATATAATATGATTATTGACTGGCAGTTCCCACCCATTTTATAAAGTCCTAAACAGAGGCATTGTGAACGACAAAACAATGGGAAGCTAGACGTATTGTAAGATTCAATTTGGTTTGAGGAAACCAGAACAAAATAAGTTGCTGACTGGTCCTACTTCATTATTCTATTCCTTTTAGAATTGATACACTTCTGTCAGTTTCATAAGATCATCTTGTTTTATATGCAAAACTTTTACGAGCATGTACATAATAAACGTTGCTTCCTACACCTCATGTTTGGAAAGAATGCCCACGTTGTCTTTTCCTATGTGTACAATCATCTAAATTTGACATCAGAAGCAAAATAATGTTCGCTCTTTTTGTCGTGTCAGTATTATCAATTTTAACCCCATATTGTTTTCAACCCCTTATCATGACGCTATGTACCACACTGCCACACCCTTACCCTCATAGAGATGACGGCCCATCCCTGTATCCCCCTCCTTCCCCTCTACCCTGTGGTGACGACCCCCGGGGGACAGCCCCTGGTAGTAGGGGTCAGCAGGGGTCAGTGCATGGGGGCACTGTCAGTCCCCATATCACCAGCTATTCATTTCACCCTGACCCCGGTCACTGGGGCTCTGGTCAGACAGGCCACCCTAGACCCACAAGACAGCGCAGGGTGGGGGTCATCCCCTACCATCAATATCGTCTAGTCCGTAGAGTCTTCAGAGAGGGTCTTTAATATAGCATCGTATATATCTAGCCCTGAGTGGAGAGAAAACCTTGGTCACTATCTAAATGGTATCTAACTGCCCTGGAATTAAACAAGACAAGTTGGTACAAGTCAGGGGCGTATACATGTATGTATATATATATATGGCTATGACTGGAGAGAAAACCCATGGCAGGTTACTATCCGAATGGTACCTAACTGCCATGGAATTAGACAAGACAAATTGGTCAGGGGTGTATGGATGAGCATTATGGTGTATCTGTCGCCGCTCACCCCCGACATCACCACCGGCAGATGGCCCTGGTGCATGCCTCTCACAGACTGACGTACCCCTAACATGTAGACCATGTTGGGACACATGGGAAAAACTACTATACTACTACTCTTCTCAGGGTTGAAATAAGTGTCCAACCGTTTATAGCATTGCATGAGGGGCAATAAACACAGGTATTTTCTTGCGATTCGAGGTATAATTATGATTTTCCACTATTTCCCCAATAAGGGGCAACGCCTGGCGCATCCCCTTCTGCATTACCGAGTCAGGTCATAACAGCCTCCTTAATTCTGACACATTCAGTAACTGCACATAGAACAAAATGAAGAGAGCCAATTTAGTGTCACTAGCGGTAGTTTTGGGGAGATTGACTCAATTCATAACGCATTATTCACTCTGTATGTATATTTATAGTGCTGTAGCAGGTCACCATGTATATGCCGAGATGCTGACTCTATATGTCACCATCTTATCTTTGCGATGCGCATACCTCTAGACCGCAGTATTACTAGCCCAAGTCCTCCAGCAGGGGAATTGGGCTATTTCTGAGAGGCAGAATTGGCCTTATTTACCAGGTTTGGCTTATTTATGAACCTGGCGTGGACGGCTGAGCGGGCACGATGATAAATTCTGACATCAGTAAGTTATTGAGCAGTAAAGGATGCGGCTTTTTAGGAGACTTTCCTGTCCGGTGATCGTGGCCATTTGGGGGAGAGCAGCTCGGCAGTATAAGCCGAATTTAGATGTGTAGGTGGTGGCCTTATGCCTGAGTCATGAGATAATATTATAAATTCATGAAGCGCAATGAAACGTCTAGGTGATGATGCAATTTGTGATATTACAGTGTGGTATAGTATAAACAGTCTTTTCTAATAGTATAAACAGTCTTTTCTAATACTGCATGCAGGAGATCATGCATAGTTAACCAAAATTCACTAAGAGAAGCTTGTATAATATCAATGATCAAAATCAGCAAAACACATCCATTGAATGATGCATGCCACCCTTTTGCCAAGGCTATTCCCAGTGCAATTACCCAATAGCATGAGTCTATAATAAGCCGAGCCCCAATCTAAACATCACCAGTCCCCATGCTAAAACACACACCTCTGTACTGGAGGTATTGATTCAGCCCTTAATACCTGTGCCGGTGATTAAGTAGCTACCCGGCAGGTACTTCTGAGACCCTGGAGGCAGCTGCAGGCCTCTTAGATGTGGTTACAGCTTAGGGCTAATACCAGACAACCTCAGCAGACATGTCCAGCCTCCAGGTGATACCAAACCACCGCACCTCCAGCCTATAGGTTAAAGACGAACAGGTCAGGAGTAACCTCTCAAAGTTCAAACCCCGCCCTGCCGAGCATTTGCAAAGATACATGTGGTAGTTTAACATCTGTGTTAATTAGTGTTAGGGCTATATCGGTTGCGGTGCAGTGTGAACAATAACTTTAATGGTGAAGGGAGCGGCTATAGATTCAGTCTGCCCGGCTATGTCAATTGAACCCTCGGTGGAGGGGTAAGACAAGTATTTCACACCTTGGTTAGTAATAGATAGACTATGGTTATGAGAGGCTAACTTAAAATAACCACAGTAAACTGGCTGGCACCCTTATAGGGGAATAGTGGATGGCACCAGCCAATCTGTCGTGGTTATATTTACAGAGACTGTGTTACTTGTGGGTTGTCCTTTACCTAAGTTACATGGGATTAACAGTCACAAGGGACCCACATTAGCTCCAACCTATAGGTTAAGGTACAGGTATAGACGACCACATCCCAGCCTAAGGTGTAGCTACTAAACCACCACACCTCCATCCTAAGGTGCAGCTACCTCACCACCACACCTCCATCCTAAGGTGTAGCTACTAAACCACCACACCGCCATCCTAAGGTGTAGCTACTAAACCACCACACCTCCATCCTAAGGTGTAGCTACCTCACCACCACACCTCCAGCCTCATGTGTAGCTACTAAACCACCACACCTCCATCTTAAGGTGTAGGTACTAAACCACCACACCTCCATCCTAAGGTGCATCTACCTCACCACCACACCTCCTGCCTAAGGTGCAGCTACTAAACCACCACACCTCCAGCCTATGGTGTAGCTACCTAACCACCACACCTCCATCCTAAGGTATATTTACCTAACCACCACACCTCCAGCCTATAAGTCAATGCACCCGTCAATGCACCACCACTAGTGTTACAGTGTGAGGAAAATGAAATTTGCTCTTCAACTTTAACACTCAGAAAATGGTCAGTGTAGTGGATGTATTGTGAACATTAATACCAGGGATTCCCTGTATATTCAGCAGTTATTTTCTTACAGTTCACTGATGTCAGCAGACTTCTAGTTCCAGTTTCTGCTACTGCTGCTGCTTTGTTGGAAGCGCCAAAAACTGTTGGAAATGTGGGGCCCATACACAATATAGCATAGTACTAGTAGAGAGCTGGGCAGGAGTGGGGAGCACCCTTTGATGCTAGTATTACTGCCTGCGGCCGTTGACATGATTTAAGGCGCAGAGTCAATTATCTAATTGCTCACCAGAGGGGGTCAGCGTCCCCACATAAACCACGTGGTCTATAGAGACGCTGTGACGTCACAGGAGCAGCTCATCGAGAGGCAGGGGCAGCTTAGTTCTATATATAGACAGAGCCCCACCCTCCAACAAAGTGGGTCAGTACACAACTGACGTTTTGATTTGGTTCTATTGATTCCTTTACGCCCTAATGAACAGTAAAGGTTTTATGAAGGATGGCGAATGTAATTTAGTCTATGAGGTGGAGAGAAATCACGCACATAGCCTACAGTTCTGCCGTAAGTAACTTTTCTTCGCTAGCTTCATAAACATATATATTGAACCATTAAATCTACTACTACCGAGAGAGAAATGAGAATCTTGAACCCCAAAATAAAGAAGTCTGAGTGACCACTAAGCTATCCTCTCGCCCTGACACTTTTGGAAAGAATAATAATTAGAGATTGGTGATTATCCAATTTGTAAGCATTTCATTGGCATGTAAGGCACTTTGGTAGACCCTGGGTCAGTGCCAGGGTTCACGAATCAACATCCCTTTAGACTCAAAGTAAGTATTAATAGAGCAACCTTAGAAGCACTGTATGACTGCTGCTTTCTGAGAGTAACAGCTTTAACACTGAGAGAGGTGGCAGTGTGGAGGAGCAGCTCAGTGGAGCAGCTCATCGTGTAGGGCCTGTGATGCTCAGAGAGCTACTCACGTGTCACCCTCACAGGGAGGATGACCTGGGGGCATGTGGCTATATGTTACACCAGGGCAGTGAGCCGTGTAAGGCCCAATAGGCGCCACTAAGGGAGCTGTGGACATGGGGAGTCCCCTGAGGGGATTCCCTATACAAAGGGTATAAGGGAGGGCATACCAGGAGGGATGTTTTGCTTTTAACACACTGAAGGAAGGAAGGGTAAACTGTATAGGCGGGTAACGAGACAGGCAGAATGGCGGATAGGTTATATGGACAGAAAGAAATACAGAGACAAACAGGAAAGACAGAGACAGCTAGACAGAGAGAGAAACAGCTAAACAGCTAATAATCAGACACTCACAGATGACTTTATACAGATACAGAGTCGCATCGTTACCCTTTCCAATTTCGCCCCGACACTAAATCTCATTTCTGGATCCACTCATGGTAACCCAATGATGTATGGGGGCTAAAGCACGGGATTATTCGTATCCATCTGACTCAGGGGTTGATGTAGTGATCACATCCATGCCCAGTGAAATGAGTATTATCTCTGACTACTAGTCATCATGCATGAACCGACTGCATGGTATGGTTCCATTTCATGGCAGTGGACATACATTTATTATATAGTTATGTTAAGAATACATGATTGATACGACTTATAACCTTGCATCTACCCTACATGCTCGGCTTTGGTTAGTAAAAGTAACCATGATTTCTCAATATGCACATAGGGTGTAGTAGCTAGTTGATAAAATCATAGACGTCTGTGCACAGTGAAGTCATATACTTAGAATTCAATCTATGTTAAAGTTTGATTAACTAGCCATACCTATGGGCCATCCTGCAATAACGTCGTTATGACGCAATGACTCATGACATGACGCCATGACGTATGCCATGACGTAAGGTGGTACAATGTACTAACTCTATTACCCTGTGTTCTGTCTGTGGTAGTTAGGGTGTGCCTGTTATCCCTCTGCCCCCCTCCAGGGGGCGGTATAGACTGAGCTGCGCATGCGCCGTGCTGGTGTAGTACCATGGCGTGAGATGAGGAGATTATATACCCTGCCCACGGTGAACCTAGGGACTAGTCATAATGTGGTTATAGGCCCGGCTGGTTAGTTCCACCATATACCAGGGGGGCAGTATACTGGGCCCCTGCTGGCACAATCTCACCTCTATATAGTACTACACTCTGGGTGCTGAGGCATAGGCTATACAAACTCCCAGAAGTTTAATTATTTTCGGATGATTAGGTCCTACAGGATATCTAACGCTGAACGCAGTAACAGGACCTCCAACCACACAGAGGCAAATATCAGAGTCACCCAATGTCGCCAATACTACTCTCATACAAGGGTCAGGCACTGCTGGACTATAATAGATGGGTCAAGGGCCATTCTAGTGAGGGTCAGGCTAGGCTGGACATTCAATAACAGGCTGGACCTTGGCAAACTTGCTTGAAAGTCTGGCCATGCTGGATCCTCATGCCATAGTGTGGCAATGCTGGACTCTTGGGAGAGTCTCTATCAGCCTGCAAGAGTCCAGCATTGCCAGACTATGGCATGAGGATCCAGCATGGCCAGACTTTCAAGCAAGTTTGCCAAGGTCCAGCCTGTTATTGAATGTCCAGCCTAGCCTGACCCTCACTAGAATGGCCCTTGACTCATCTATTATAGTCCAGCAGTGCCTGACCCTTGTATGAGAGTAGTATTGGCGACATTGGGTGACTCTGATATTTGCCTCTGTGCATATGGGCCCAGATTACAATTATATACCCTGGGGACGGCATAGTCCTTTCTATAAAGATGCGATGAAATGCAATCACCGTAGTGTGCCTAGGGGTCAGCATAAAGGGACCGAAAGTAAGCATATGGGGAAATACTAGTATGTAACGTAAGTACTATAGGAAGATGTCACATGGAAACTGGACGTTCTTTCAGTAAATTGTTGTAAGTAGTACATGGAAATGTCACATATACTCTGGACCTTCAATCTATTAACACTTATAAGTAGTATCGGGACATGCCACATAGGCCTCAGCCTCGAGCTCTCCAGGCCCATTCCACTAGTCAGGCTGTAATGGGCCTGGACAAATTTGTATCTAATAATTGTAACCTATTTAGAAAATGATCCAGGATCATTTTGAAGTATAAATATCCCATTGCTGGGATAGTAATAACACATATTACATATTTGGATATTACATATTTGGATGTAATAAAGGGCCATTGTACAGATATCAAAATTACTACCCATTGTGCCAAGGTGGGACTCGAACCCATGATGTCCAGATTGGTGACATCCATTACAACCCAGTTCATAGGCATTCTCCCAGACTGTCAACGTACAGTCAGGGTCCGAGACTGCATAGGCCTAGACCCTGTCTATCGGTAAGTAGTATAGGGACATAACATATAAACCCTGGATCTCCTCTCAGTTGTTTACAAGTGTTGTTGGAAGTGTGCTTATGCTGTTGACCTAGGTTACCTGTATTCAATGTATGCTTGAGATATCAACCAGCATTGACAACCCATAAAATGAAAACATATACAACTCACTAGGAGACCAATGTGGACGTAAATAGTAGCTAACAATGTCCTTCTTTCAACCCCATTATATGGTGGATGAGCCATTCTTTATAGACCCTTCACAAAATGGCACCGAGTTGTCTGGTGGCGCTATGTAGTCAGAGTTGGTGGAAGGACTACTTGCAGTCAGGACCTCCATCCGTATCTCGCAATACAATCAGTGCGCGGAAGGATACAGCGGTAATTGGGCAATGGTGAGTGTCTGGTCCACGAGCAGACTTGTGTGCACGGCCTCCGGTCAGGTACCTGAATGAGCACAAAACACTAAGGTCACATAGAAGGCTGTTATTTAGGACTATTCTATAAGATCGCCATACCGAATATATTGGTCGCTGTATATAATATAATTACTATAACATATGGGATCTATCATATTCTGTTTAGCTCATAAATACAGTCTACATATATATGCATGTGCCATTAGACTATTCCATAGACATGGATGCTTGCTCTGTACGTACTATGACTGTCAACCCCTTGCCCCAATACGATGAAATGTGATCCGAGAGCCACCCTACAGCTCCACTCTAGGGAAGACACAGTAGCTTTATTAATGATATAGTCGGGGGGACACGATATCACACCTTAGGCATGCTATCACATTGGAATCCTGTAACTCTTAACTGCTACTGAAATAAGGTACACGTATTTGCTAGTCTCAACTCTGTTAGTAACAATTTCATTTCATGTATTACTCGACTTGTAAGGTATTTCTGGGAGATATCTTTCTTCATAGGTGTGCGTACTACATATATACTAGGAAATGGTCCTCTCTAGCTCCTCCGAGTGAATACCAGGAATATATTGATTGTATAGAATGGTACAATACTTGTATTTGATATCATCTAAAGCCAAATGGGTTAGAAATATAGGAAGGAAATAATATTATGATATATAAAAAGAAGTGTAGTATATGCATAACTATAGTATTATACATAACACTAGAAATAATAATAGAATAGTAAAGCAATAAATTTAAAATGCCAAGTACCTCCTAAAGTTGGCGTGGAAGGCACAGACACCCTGCCTGATATATCAGGGTATGTAGTAAAGTGAGGTTGGCTGACAGACAATGTCAAGTGACAGTGCAAGTGGCGGATGTGATACAAGACACGGGGTGACGGGGATAGAGGAGCAGCTAAAGTAGACACAGATATAGTAAGGAGACCGCTGCCATCGTGGGAAATAGGACCTTGGTGGTTTGATTGATAGTGAGGAGTTCAGTATAGATGCATATATAGGAGTGAGAAGGAAGTGTATGTATAGCAACATTATCCTTCCTCATTGTTTATACGTTGCATATTGTAGTTATAGGGGAACCGTTCTAGATATACTGGTACAGGGTATGCCTCAGGGAAGTAGGGACAGGAACAGCAGGCGAGGTAAAAGAAGAGAGACAGACAGCCAGATAAACAGCCAGAGATAGAGAGGGGAAGAGAAAGGAGAAAGAAAGAAAGAAAGAGACAGACAGACACAGTAAGAGAGACAGAGAGAGACAGGGAGAGATAGGGAGAGACAGCGAGAGACAGAGAGAGAGAGAGACAGACAGAGACAGACAGAGCAAGGTAGGGGGGAAGATGTAAGGGCAGGGTTACGTTATGACTGGTTATATAGCCAAACACATGTGTAGGAGTGGAGTGCTAGACGCAGGGATAAGCTGATTGGGGACCACTGGGAGTGAGTAGAGATGGAGGGGTGGTGCCTATCTACATACACGAGGCTGATGTAATTTGTTCTGTCAGTATCACTGCCTTATATTGGTGAAGTGGGACAGGAATACGAGCACCTATACCTTTTGGGAATCATACTGTAAACCTTGAACACTTTCCCATGAACATTTAGGAAAATCTAAGGTTCTCAGAGGGGTTGTCATGTTGTCGTAGGATTTAAATCAAAGATGAAGTTCCAATTATATACCTGTATATCCCCTGTTTTTGTACATTTATGACAATATTCAGCCCTTTCCCTATCTCTTCCTATATGAAGCTGTTATTAAACCATCAAGCCCACAGAGGGTTATACTTGCAGCAGAAATGGCAAATCATGTTAGCTCCCACCAGTAGTAATCCCCATGTAGAGACAGCTGTAGGCGTTGAGGCCGTTGGGCAATGTGAACTGTAGGATGAGGAGCAGCTCGTGTTTGTGTGTGGGAGCAGCTCAGGCTTCTATGGGGGAGTAGCTGGGGCACACAAGCACATGGAGAGGTCAGTTTCCTGCAGACTGTAAGTCTCCCCTGTGAATATACATGTATAGGAGGATGGGAGTGTCAACTGCAGGGGTGTTAGCGATACTGTGCATCCTTATATCGTGTGCATAGG
The DNA here is from genome assembly GCA_947462335.1 of Harmothoe impar. Lineage (NCBI taxonomy): Eukaryota > Metazoa > Annelida > Polychaeta > Phyllodocida > Polynoidae > Harmothoe > Harmothoe impar. Next base: position 55,663,646 of record OX381708.1, on the reverse strand, counting down.
TATGGGTAGGGATACATTTTATTCATCTATGTAAAGCATTCAGATGGTCTCTTAGGTACACAAATATATACCTACTCTCAGACGTCTTTCATTCTGCCCTACAGAGATACACGTAAAGCAGGTCTGCATATTGTAACTTTCCCTCTCTATTTTGCTATTTGCTCCTTGTACATTTTATGACAATTCTCCTCCAAGAGCTACACTAGTTCAAATTCAAGCATTTATGGAAAGTTTGTATTAAAGGTACGCTTTTCCCAATCTACTATAATTATACCTACCTGGAAGTCAACATTGTGCCTTCATAATTATCATCTGATATCAAATACAGAAACAACCCCACATTGAATGCAGGTTAAACCAGACACTATCTACTACAGATTCAAGTCCATGTACTAGTGACGTCAATGCTGTTTCCTTATCTTGGCGCTAAGGCCCCACGGACATGGATTTGATCTGAATCTTTGCTGCCACAAATGTTTTCTTTATGGGATTACCCTGTAAGCTGCTGTCGTCTGTGCCTGTCGTCCGTTTCGATGAGACCTTCATTATTTATTTCCCTTGGCTGTAATAGCCCTGCATATTGTCAACGTTTCCTGCATACCTACATATCTGTTTCGATGATGATGTCTGTCCTTCCTTTCTCCCTCTTTTCTTGTTATGTGTCTACTATTACCATGTCCTATTCCACTATACCCACACCTCCAATGCCACCTATCCCAATCCTCTCCGACCGCCTGCTATCGCAATACCCTGCCACCCCCACCAATGAATCCCATCACCGCAAAGTGCAAAATGATCGTTTGATGAATTCACCGATTTATGGTCACGTTAGACTGTGGGGACCCTGGCTGGAGGCTGCCCCGCACCTCAGACCCCCCCCCCCTCCCCACCTCGACTTCAGGCTCTAGGGATCAGTGTTCTATGCATTAAACATGGCGGTGCTTGGTGACGACCTGCCCAGGGCCAGCCCCAAACCAACTCACACTCCATCCCTCCGCAGCTTGTTCATTCATCCCCTCAGTCCTGCTTTCTAACGACCCCCATTCCTTACCCACTGGGTCCACACTATAGAGAGGGGCTGCGTTTGAATTTTCCTGGTTTTATCCACTTTAAAGCGGTGTAGATGAAGTATTGTGTGGTGCTTCCCAATTTGGCACTCAAAGTTGACGCTTCATTTTGGCGCCAAAATGACAGACGACAATTTGAGAGGCTTGTTACCAGCTGGTTACTAGCTCGTCAGGTGCATCAGTGGAGTATCAGGGATATTGGAAAGTAAGTGGCCGGCCTGGGGACATACTTAGGGTCATCCACCAGTGCCACCCCTCCTCTCCCCTGACTTCCAATAGACTTAAGACACCCTATACTCCCCTGTAAATTGGTCATATAGGGACATTATTTTTGTCAGCTATGCTAGGAGACATCCGTAAAATTACATTTGATTCAATGTAGAGGAATCATATTATTTATGATCCAAATTAAAAAGGGTTTTATGTTTAATGCATAGAGCACTGATCCTTAGAGCCTGAACTTATATTATAATGGCTAATTGTCTACCTGTTCCATTACAAAAGACATCAGAACCCTGGTAACAGTCAGTCAAGTGACAAGGACAGCATTCATCAGCATTTTATACATGGCATGGTCTGGGAAAATTAGTTCACTTTGCAAATCGTCCCCTTTCACTGATCATGCCTCATACAAACCGATTTATACGCATTGCAATGGTGGAACAGAACTGAATACATTGTATTTCATAATAGCAGCGAAGTGAATGTAATAATTGAGGCTTATGGACTGTACTTATAGCTGTAGCAGGTTATAATGGAGCACGCAATCTCTGTATAGACATCTGTTAATGAACCCCGAGCATGTTGGGCGCCATGCATCATGGTTTTCTCTATGTATTGCTGGTCATTCTGTTCACTATTATGTCGTTTTGTAGCATTTAACGCCAGGATGGAGAGCATGCCTTCTGTTCTCCCTAATGGTTGCACAATTCGCCAATCGCAAACTTTTATATCACATGAAGGTGGTTAATTTAACATGGGTTGGATGGTAAAATCTCGGGCGGTTGCGTTAAAGAAATTTCCGATTTTTGCGGTCCTCATCTTTTAAAGAAGGAAAATGGTTGATATATTTCGCCCTCCCCCCGCCCGAGAGAAGCTGTATTTAAGCGTACCTCTCAACAGCTCAAACCCACCACCCGCACTCTCTAGTAATAGTTCAAAATGAATACTTCCCATCCAATCTATTATTATCATATACTTTCTTTGATATAATAACTATAACTTTGACTATGACTATGGGTTGATAACGTCGGCTTCCTGTACCTCTCTAAAATAGGAAAACGGAAACCTATACATATCTCTAGGTTTGCCTCCATGCTGATAACTATGATGTTACACACCTGTGGATAGACCTTCTAATCTAGGCCTAGTAATGAGGGGAAAATACAGAGAGAACATAGCCTATAGAACATTGGCGGCAGACCCCTCATAATAGCACATCGTGTCTGTCATTAAGTCTGTCATTAAAGGGGCCTGCCCATTGACATTTTGCATCTGCTTTTTTCCTCTATCTCCATATGGAGCTCTTTTTGTTTTATTTAGTGAGTATTTATATTATCTTCTCCATTATTTATGGGTTCTTTCTCTGGGTCTGACTTCCCGCCGCCATACCCGGATCTCAGCCGCAAAGTCGGCTATTTGAACAAGTATAGGATAAAAAAGAGGAAATGGCTCGTGCCAAAATAAGCCTCTACATGCTTCCCGACGTAGCCAGTCGCTCTGCTCTCGTTCTCATACTTATTTTAGTCCTGGGAATAGTCTTTACCTCGTTCAAATTCAAATTAGCTTCCTTGGTGATAAGTGCTTAAATTTTTACTGCGATATTCGCCTTAAGTATGACTGATGCCCAAGCTAATTATAGTTAGAGGAGCTTTTGGCGTGGTTCGGTAATTAGGCGTGTCTCGCTAATAGCCGGGCAGCAAATTAAGTGTTTTTGTATGGGTGTTATGTATCCAGGCATTTGTTGTGTTACCAGAATAGGCTGACCATTTCGGTTTAGAAACAATATAAGTATATGAAGCAGAACGCTACCACACATTATTTAAACAGCAATTTAATGTTGCTAATACTCTGGGATAATTCTATTATTGACTCCCTCAACAGGCCTGGGTTATGGATTATTGAATCTATCAAATTATGATAAAAATGATACATCGTTCATTTTGGTCAGAATACTGAAGCATTAGGTTTATGAAATGCGAAATTTAAATGACTCTCACCATTTGAACTTGGTAATTAATTGCAAGACTTGAAATTAGGAGATTTTAACCGAAGATTATTGTTGGTTGTTACAAATAAACAATCATCCTACCCATACAGTTAATGAAGTGCCAATGTGAACTGGGAATATGAGACTTTCTCAACAAACGTTTCTCATAGATCCCAATGCCATGTACAGCTACTGGCAACCAGACACTATTGATATCCTAGTAATACGATATAATTATAATCTTTCTAAAATGCATCTAAGCTTTCCTCCATTACGGTTTCACTTTCAAATTACCACTAAGGACCATACACATATTAGAGCGATTTTCACTGATTTTCACAGATTTTATCGTCCTTTTTTTAAAGACGTTTTTCTACAACATAAAATAGCTTTGAGGGCAGTAGTTCAGGTAACCATTTTAAAGAGGCAGACCGAAGATTTTCAAAGATGCTAATATTATCTATCTGTGACTAGTGGAACCTTTGCGGGAATTCAATGGAAATAACCATGTATCTGTGTAGACCTAATATATAATATTTCAATTGAAATCCCGCAAAGGTTCCACTATTCACAGGTAGTTGATGTTAGCTTTTCTGAAAAATATTTACCTGAACTACTAGTCCGACATAAATGATAAGTATTTATGCTTGATTTTCCATGGAAATATAGGAAAAATCCTATAACCTGGGGGTCCATCGGCCCGGGCATTTACCATTGCAATTTTATCCGGTGAATACCCATAATTCATCATACATATATATTCTATGATTGAAAGAAACATATAAAGATAGAGCTTAGCTAATAGCAGTTATGGAATCCTACACTGATAATAAAAGCTATAGTCAGTACTGACTATACCACCATATTTTGACCCCCGTAGTCAGGTGATTACATATGTTAGTCACATATTAGTCATAAGATAGTCAGTAGTGACTATATGTGGATCACACAAATTGATGATGTCACAGGAATGTGTGCACAGGAAACAGTTAGGATTCAAAATTGAATGCTCAACTGACTTCAGGTAGGCACATTTTATTCTAGCTAAACTACTCCTTTACACTTTTCCCTGTGCATTAGCTCTTGTATTAATGTTGAGTATATTTACTTAAGGCATCATAGGACACAAACATTCTCAATTTTGATTGAAGTATCATGTGGTTTTGTTCAAGTTCTGATTATGTAACTGTGGATCTCTAGGCTTCCAGACTAGAATATACAGAAGTTGACTGGGTGAAGGGTTATAGTGTGCCATGCATATGGCCCATGCTCATCTACTTTATCAAATGGTACTAGAGCAGGTACCGCCGGACATCTACCCCCGGACATCTACCCTCAGACATCTACCCCCAGACATCTACCCCCAGACATCTACCCTCAGACATCTACCCCTGGTTGTCCTGGGGGTAAAAATTGTTAGGGGGTAAAAGTCCAGGGGATAGATGTCCAAGGGGTAGATGTGCTAAACATGCTAAACATTACCACAACATTAACACCTGGACTTCTACCCCTGGAAATCTACCACCCAGGACTTCCCCCCCCTAGGACTTTCATCCCCTTGGACATATATTACCTGGACTTTTACCTGCTTACAACTTCTACCCACTAGGGCATCAATCCCCTTAAACATCTACCCCCTTTACCCTCTAGGACCTCTTACATTTGGGGACAGCAACCCTCTCCAAATGCTCATGATAAGTCATATCATGTGGAGGGAGTATATTTCTCCAGGGACATCCAACATCTATCCCTAGACATCTACCCCCTGGGAATCTACCACCTAGGACTTAAATCCCCTTTGGCACCTATCCCCTTAGGACTCTACCCCCTAGGATATCCACCCGCTTGGACACCTACCCCGGGACATCTGCCCCCTGGACATCTACCCCCTAGGACATCCACCCTCTGCGACATCTACCCCCAAACATCTACCCCCTGGACATCTACCCCCTAGGGCATCCATCCCCTTGGACATCTACCCCCTTTACCCTCTAGGAGTTCTACCCCTGGGGAAAATAATATCATGTGGAGGGAGACGATTTCTCAAGGGACATTGGACATCTACCCCTAGACATCTACCCCCTGGAAATCTTCCCCCTAGGACTTTTATCCCCTTGGATATTGATTCCCTGGGCTTTTACCCCCTTAGGATTCTACCTCCTAGGACTTCCACTCCCTTGGACACCTACCCCAGGATATCTATCCCCTGAGACATCTACCCTAGGACATCTACCCCCTAGGACTTCCACTCCCTTGGAACCTACCCCAGGACATCTATCCCCTGGGACATCTATCCCCTGGGACATCTATCCCCTGGGACATCTACCCCTAGGACATCTACCCCTCGACAAAAGTCCAAGGGGGTAGATTCCCAGGGGGTAGATCTCCAGGGGTAGATGCCTGATATCTACCTCCCGCACATGATATGACTCAAACATATGGGTATGTGTGTGTGTGTGGGGGGGGGGTTGATGTTCTTAGGAGTAAAGGTCCTAGAGATTAAAGAGGGTTGATGCCCCAGGGGGTAGATGTCCAGGGGGTAGATGTCTGGGGTAGGTTCCAAGGCAGGGGATGTCCTAAGGGGTAGAAGTGCTAGGGGATAAAATTCCAAGAGATAGATGCCCATAGGGGTAAAAGTCCCAGGGGGTAGATGTCCTAGGTAGTGGTAGTTGGCCTGGGGTAGATGTCCTAGGGGGTAGAAAGTAAGCCCTAGGGTAGATGTCTTGGGGGTAGATGCCAGGGGGGTACTTGTCCAAACTTATTGTCCTGCCGTCTCATGATGGACTATATCTATTGGTCAGTATGACTACTTTAGAGCATGAAAGCATTAAATTCATAGTCACTTGACTATATATCCCAAATCAGCTCTTTTAATGCATGACTATAGGTTGACTATATGACTAACTTACTATAGACATAGGTGACTAACTTGGTATAGCCGTTTTTTCTACGTTCACGTGACTATAGAAATGTAGTCCGTAGTGACTAACATATCCAGGGCTATTATTATCAGTGTAATGCCATGACGCATCAGATAGAATAATAGGTTATAATGACTGATAGCTCTGTAACTCTAGTGTGGTAATGGACGTTTCAGCATTAACGATGAACCCATCTAAAACCAGCAATTGTCTTTCAGGTTTCAACAGAGCCGTGAATGCATTTAGTAGCAAGAAGCCACCTATTAAGATTATGTCCAACCGATGACTAAACATGGCGATATATACTTCTCAACCGCTGACCGTGAAACGAAATACATGTATGTTTGTCACTCTCTGTACCTGTTTCCTATATGGCACGGAAAATACATGCCTTTATTATTGTATAAGGGTTCTAGTCCATTGACGTCAGGACGCAAATACACATGTATCTGTGAATCACTAGGGTATACTTCCATAAGTGATCTCTGAACATACAGAAAATAATGGTTCGTAATTAACGTAAAGTAGCACTGTAGGTTAAAATATGTTATACTAAAGTACTATAATAAGTCAGTCACTGCCGACCTTTCTACTGACGTATGTAGTTTTACACTATAGTGTGCTTCCGATTTTGTTATAAGGCAATTTGCGGTTTGACGTCATAACTATTTTTAACATCTGCAAACTATTGTGAATATGTATGATCAATATACCTAGGTTCATCACGTTCTTCCTATAGAAGATTGAATATAAAGTATTCACACAATGAATGTTATATCGGCTGGCCAAACCCAAATGATAGAATTGTTATCAATATTTGATTAGTGCACTCTTTGTCCTGCATGTAACAAATAATATCATACAGAGGCGTAGGAAGCAAATCTTCAAAGTCTTTATGGGGAGGGTGGGGCGGGGGCCCACCCAAGCCAGCTTTAAGAATCGGCTTATGCTTGATGGTTCATACACCCAGTGATATATGAATTATATAGAAAAGGAGCGTTTGAACCCCGTTTAGTTCTGACTGTGGGGCCCAGGCCCTAGGCTCCCAGTTTTTCCTAATTGGGTGAGGTATGGTTTGGGAGTTTTGTGTATTATACTATAGTTTTTTTTTTTGGCAATTCTTTTGGGGGGCCCATAGATATCTGCTGTGGTTGGGGGGATGCAGCCCTCCTCCTGGTCCCCCTTTCCTATACCACTCATACACAAGACCTGCTGGAGGGTGTTCCTAACTTTCCATCTCTTTTTGTGTGAGCCCCCATCAACGATTTGGGGGCCCCACAAACAATTTGTGAACATCAACAAACATTCTTTGCATACTAAACGCTTTTTTATGGTAACACACATGTCATAAACTTATTTATATCTTGGTATGGAAGTCCGGGCAAATGGTTATGGGCCATTAGTGGAACCCGACAATAGCTGTAGTATCCACAAATTGCTTCTGGGGGTCTACAAATGGTTTGTCGTGGTCCAGAATATGCAAACAATGCTCTCTGCATGGCTCCACACGGGACCCTAATAGTGAAATATCTGGACGCTACCAGCCTAGTCGTCGTGATTGTGAGAGCAGGTGCTCTACACGGGTTTGGCTCTATCCATGTCGGCCGCTGGTACATATTTGACAAATCATGCATTATCTGATCCAAGCTGACTCCCGCGATGTTCGAGCCAATACGGCTGCATGAATGATAGTCATGCAATAACTTGTCAGTATCGCATGAATTGGTGCGATATGGTATACCCTTCAACAGTGTATCATGCGTTGGCATGATGCATGGATCAGGCACTCATGCATCATGACGACAACAGCGCATTGTGCACTGACACACTATTTTTTAACAAATGGGGTTTAGTTACAGGACTTTTTTGCGCGAGTAGCCCGAACTCTTTTCAGTTCTCCCGTGAGAAGGGTCCAAGTATTTACCATCGTCTCCCAGGATGGGTACAAACTGATCACGGGTGACCCCTTTGAGCTGTAGTAACCAAAAAGGGGTGACATTTCTTTGGTCCAGAGGGGTCGAATTCCTTTTTTGTCCCCCACCCCTCTCAAGGGATCCAAATCTACCAACCTCCCCCTGCTGTTAAAAAAAGGATCCCTCCCTTAAAGAGTGAAATCGCCCAGCCCACACACACCTCATGTATCTATGGAGGCAGCATGGCCACAACTCTACAGGCCAAACAGCTCAGGGGCGGAATATGCAATTTCCTCTCTATAAATATTTCATAATGCCATTCATCAGTGTATGAAATACATCCTCTTGCTCAGGATACAACCAGTTCATCGGAGCGGCCGAGATTCTGACAGCCTGCCCTCCATCCCTAAAACTGCCTAATTTATTCCACCTACAGCTTCTGTGGATGTCATCAAATATTCTGTTTGAGCATGGAGACTCAATGAAACGTTTCAGAAGCTCTGGCACTATTTAAAGTGAGATATTTATGTTTGTGTATTTGGGACAAATCGTATGCGTCTTCACTTAATGTTTAATTGACATGTGGTGTAAAGATTTCCCCCAATTCCGCTTATCTGGCCCTTTTTACTTTACAGAAGTGTCATGAAAATAACTAGGTCAAGTGATGCCCTTATCATCCACCCATGGCACTATGCCCAACCGGTTATAACTTTATTTAACTTAATGGCAGGAAGCGTCCATAATGGGTCACAACTGAATAATTTGCGGAAGCATTCACCGATAACTTTGACTCAATTGCAAATCGATATCTCAGTTTTGCAGTATTCAAAAACAAAGAGATTTGATTTGACTATGATTTAAGTACTATGATGTTTTTAGCTATGGATCTGAATGATGCTTTTTAATCGGATCCGGGCATTTCATTTCGGAGCCTGATGAAAACGGGTTGAAGCTATGCAATTTACTATTCTTTTATTCTGAATTACGGTGTCTTTGAGACTATTTTATGAAAGCTAGTCCTTTTGGTTATCTTAGGCACACAATTAGTTGATTGCCTCAAGAAGATAGTGAGGAACAGATTAATCAGTTGATTGGCCACTTGATAGGGAATTGGCTCATTTTATTGACGACAACAAGAGGCCAGTCCCATGCCTATATTTGTTTAGTTAGTAAGTGGAACAGAGGAAAATATTAAGTGGCAAATGGAGAAAGGAGGAAAGAGAAAGAGGAAGAGGGGGAGAGACAGAGAGACAAACAGGGAGTGAAGAAGAGCAAGAGAGAAAGAAAGAGCGAGAGACCGAGAAAGGGAGAAAGAGAGAGAGAGAGAGAGAGAGAGAGAGAGAGAGAGAGAGAGAGAGAGAGAGAGAGAGAGAGAGAGAGAGAGAGAGAGAGAGAGAGAGAGAGGGAGTGGGAGAGGGGAGGGGGAGAGGGAAGAAAAAAAAGCGATAACATACAGCATCCTACATGTGGGTTGTCTCTAATGGCGCCCTATTGTGACACGAAACTGTAGCTGAGTAAGTGAAGTATTTGTGATAGAGATAACAGAAGGCTTACCTCTACGAGGTACCTGGCACCACCACCCACCCCTGATGGTACTATTGCGTGTTCCCCCCTACTACCAAACAATGACCAGGGAGGCAGCCCGACCTTAATGGTACCATCTCAAGTGGGTTCAGTCACAAGGGATCCACACAAACTCATCACATACAGCCCAATGGAGTACTAAACCTTTCCAACTGTTAGGATAGATGGCGGTTGTTATAGGCAGGGACAGCCACCCTTCCTACACTTCCTACATGGATATATAATGGACTCTTTACGTGGATCGCTCTATCTAAGAGATGCTCAGTGAATAACCCATGTTTTGCTCAAATCATACAATGACTAGTTTCACAGTGAGATCGTATTCTCTTTCATTATGAAGACACGTATACACTATGACAGCAGATACACAGCCGGTGTGTTTGTGTGCTATGTTGCATACCAGGTATCCCGAGTAAAAAAGTACATTGTCGCCTTGTTGCAGCCGAGAAATGGGTCTTGTCCTTTGTCTTTTACACCCTCCCCCCGCGTCCCTTGGGTTAAAAAGTGGCCTTGTCGTCATGTTGATTTCACCCGCATGTTCACCCTCCATATCATTGAGGTACTCGAAAGAAAGCAGCTGCTCTGAGTGGTAACTTGGAACGGGTGAGAACAGCTACTCTGCATTAGTTGGTCGACTGATACAATGATCTAGTAGGTGTGTATCTGGTTTGTCAGAGGTCCCTAATCAGCTCTCTGTATGGCCTGTCTGTGAGCTGCTCAGGCACTAGGTGGTGTCAGCACTGAGCTGCTCCCTCTGGGACACACAATCTGCGCCTCCACAGCATGGGCTAAGTCTGACAACTAGGAGTGAAGTCTGTGGCTGCTATTGCGTGTAGGCTAGAGCCTATGTTAAAGGCGCAAATCCCGCTACCCCTCTTGCGACAGTCGGAGTGGAGTCGGGACAGGTACTCAGCCCTATAAATAGGGGCGATGGGGGTTAAAGGCTATATTCTGCTACAGGTGAATGAGCGTCTGTTGGCCAATTCCTCCTTTTTGTAGGAAGCATTAATTAAATCATAAAATTTTCGTTTTGATCATCTTGACAGTTGCTAGCCGATTCGATATTACGCCACTTTATTTGATATTATGCCACCTTAAAATTCAAATGGAAGCCACAAGTCTTGGTCACCATTGGCCATTGGCCATTAGCCGTTATACATACGGAGGGGAGAGAGTTTGATATTATAGGTCTACATTTGCAGTGTTGCATGCTTGAGGCACAGATGTCTAGTACCATTTGGGACGGGGTGCCAGGGAGCATCCTCATGTATGTTATTTAATAGGACATTAATGTCACTCCGCGTGTTGATCAATGCCTTGCGGCCCCTCCAGCAAGCGTTGGGATTGAGCCAGGATAGCTACCCTAGGCCTTATACAGGGGAGGTAGGGGTGTTAACCAGCACCTACAGCATATTTGTCGTTACAATGTATAAGTATGGTCTATTAAGGTTTAAAGCGTACATTACAACAGTATAATAATACAGTATAATAATATGATTCCGATCTATGTCATGAATATTTGATAATGTTTTATCAGTTGATTTGAATCACTATACAGATTTAGATAACAGCACACGTATAGGCATGTAAGTATGTTCCCACCATGAGTCCCTTGTAAATCCCACCTTTTATCTAAGCCCCGGATCTAAGCCCACTGTCAGCCTAGCACCACTATGGTGCCGCACAAGTAATTATTACCACCACCCCCTGCAAAGCAAAAACAGAGCCAGCTACCGATGCATGGAATTACATTTTCTCGGAAGGATAATTACATTAATGAATAGATGGAGGCAAAACATCACTTTTACTGCAGCTACATAAGTACGACAGACAGCCTTTCATAATAATGACTTCCAGTAGAATTACTTGATTACCGCCCAGACAATGTAGCTAAACCTATAGGGGGATGTTTTAGCGTGGACTTCAGTTGTTATGATTGCTCGCCTGGTGAATTGAAGACGTAGTTTTCATACAATGCAATTTACTTGTTTTCCAATTTGATAGCTCTTCGTAATTAGTGAACAAATCAGCTTGGACCGATCAAAGGAATGTTGCTGTTATATTTATGTAACCTATGCATGAATTATCACAAATATGTGCCGTAAAGATGTGGTGTATTACATGGTTCTTGAATGATATAATCACAACAAAGAATAATAATATAAGTAGAGGATATGAGCGTAGCCAACCCATAATATGATTTAGTGGTTAGGATTCCTGACTTCAGGCGTTGAGCAGTTGGGTGGAGGGGAATTAATGTTAGCTAAGGGGTTGAATAAACCTAGGGTAAAGTAGACAAAACTACATAACTTCCACAAGAGACATTGCGTGCCCAGTGGCTGTGTGTATATCAAACTATAACCGTAATTCAAAAGGGAAATGGTGAATAGCTCTTTTGAGCTGACCAACTTTTAGCGGGAGAACAACATGGCGCAGGGCGGGAACGTAACTACCGACCAGGACCCAACAAAATCGCCTCGGGTGAACTGCATCATGGGAGCCGTATCGTTATTAATGTGGTCCTAACTAATTTTAGAATTATCGGATTATCAGAGTGGCAGTAGCTGCATGATCCTTGGGCCAGAAAGACTAGAGAGAGGCTCCTATATCTCTCTGACTGGGCTGAGAGGAGAGTGAGACTGCCTACATGGATTGGTTAGCAGCTATAGATAGTCTGAGGGAACTTTCCTATTGGAGTAAAGTAGACAAAACTACAGAACTTCCACCATGTAATACAAGAGACATTGCGTGCCTAGTGGCTGTGTGTATATCACCAAACCCATAAATCGCGTCGATGACAAGGCAATGGACTGGGACCCCACTCTCTGCCAGAATCCAACCGGCATCTCGGCCCCCGTGAGATCTCGTGAGTTCTCACACGAGAGCCCTCCCGATTGTTGCCTATTGATCCGAGCTTCTATTCCCTTCCGCTGGGGGTCGCCACAGTCACAAAAGTAATATCCCGGCATGCCTCTCCCTGGACGTGACCGGTGCAGCGTCCGTTGTTGGTCCGATCTCGCGAGACCTCCAGGCCACGTGACCAGGACCAACCAGAGCTATCTCTTTCTCAGTCGATGAATAAAATCAATTCAACTCCAGCGGATTGCTAGATGGACTTCGGTAGGGTAGAACGGGGTTTCGCCATTGGATAGCAACTTAATACATATACATGGATATATATGGAGATTGGAGTTATTTCATCATTGGACGGAAATAGGCTAACCGGCAAATTGTATCATAAGGGAGTGCTCATTTTTTAACAACAGGGGGGGGGGGTGGTGGATTTGGGGGGGGGGGGGTAAAAAATTTGGACCCCTTGACCGGGGGGGGGTAAAAAATTCAAACCCATCTTGGGGGGGGGGGGGGCAAAAATATTCAACCTGTTTTGAGGGGAAAAGCCCGCGCGTTACTATGCTACAAAGGGGCGCGAACGCGTGCGATTTTCGGCCTGCCGGGGGGGGGGGGGGGGTAAAAAATTTCGACCCCTCTAGAGGGGGGTGTGAAAAAAATTCACGCGCTCCGCGCGAAATCTCACCGCCCCCCCCTGTTGTTAAAAAATGAGCACTCCCTAACCAAGTAGAGGGAGATACCGTAAATTGGATTAAAGTGTTAACTATACAGTTGAAGTTTGGCACTGGTTCAGACTCATATAAGTTAATTAAACGATCAACTAACAAGCACACTTATGGCAGGAATATAATCACGTCCATTACGTGCAGATAGAGCCAAACTTACAAGATTTAATGTCATATTGATCCTTACTGCATTGGCTTCAAGTAGAATCCTTGAAATCCCTACTTAGTTCCTTTTCCAATCTAATTCCCTACAGAATTAGATCCACAGAATTTCGCCAATATGTCGATAGCAGGGTAGCTCAGGATTTCAGAGTCCATATCATCACATCACCACATATTATTTGTAAGAGAGGTCTCCATAGCACTCCTAGCCTAAGTGCTTGTCTGGAAGCCTGGTGAGAAACGAGGGGAATATGAGGGTATTTGGCTCATGTCCTAACTAGATTACAAGGCGATTATGCAAGGATGATGACATTTCCCTAGATGTTAAGGCTGCAGGATATAGCCCCGGCTTACACGTCCATTCTTTAGACAGCTGCAAGTCAATGTCATACAGAAGCCACCTCTCTTGATGACCTGGTGTTGTATTCATAGTCCCCTCCCTATGAAGGTTATTATATAGCGGTATATGATATGTCATCGAGAGTGGTGATGACAGTTGTTGTATATTGATAAATTTGCAGTGTGATATAGAGTTGCTCGTTGGTGGCGGAAGGGGTTGGTTATTGGATTTCCTTATTGAGCCACATCCATTTGGAACCACGCATATATACAGTGATATTACATATGATAGAGTAAATCAATTGCCATGCTCATTCTGTTCTCGCTGTTGTTGCAGTTCCTGTTCCTGTTATGATTGCTTTTGACATATTGCATGGTAAATCTCAGGAGATAATTCTCATTTTTGAGAATTAGGAAATGCAAAGACATGTTTAGGGGATTTCGGAAATTTTCAGAAGCAGAAGTCTCTCAACCCACATGCCACATTTGCGACATAAATGAGTCTATAGAAATTATAATTTAATAGAATATAGAACTTGTCTTAAAATGCCCGAAATGAGTCTAGAAATTATAATTTAATAGAATATAGAAGTTGTCTTAAAATGCCCGACAATATCGTAACCAATTACAGTATAGTACTTTAAAATCCAAAACCGTTTCCATCTCTGACTAACCTTCACGTTAAGGTGAAAACTATATGTATATATATGCCTTCCAATGTCAACCCAGTAATGCCACAAAGGTCCCAGTAGTATCCGCTAATTAACTCTCATGCCACCCAGCATGAGGACATGCAGGTTTACTGGGTGATTACCAGGGGAATGGCATCCCCACAGGAAGGCTTCCATGTAGATCTATCCTTACCCGGGCCGCCATTATGTCCGTAAGTTCTCCGGTAGGTTACCGGGGACAAACAAGCCGCAGGGTACTACCCATTATGGGGCCTCCAGGCTCAGTGTAGATTAAGTGGAATGAGGTAGTGTTGGCAGGTATAACCAAGTGTTTGTCACACCCAGCTATGGCCTGATGAGGACAAAGGCTTACAAGGGGCATTAACATAAAGAAGACAGGACCAGGGGAAGATATGGGTCTGGGTCTATGAGGAGAGTTTTATTATCGGATGTCTGCACTGCTGATAGACGGGTGTGGATGCAATAAAATCTGTTATATTCTTAGAAAAGGGTCGAGTTACCCTTAGAAAATAAGACAGATCATAAAAAACATAGTTTTATAGATTTATATAATGTCCTATGCCATTTCTCATCATGCTTGAATGTGAGTTACTCAGCAAGGTTGTATTCATGCATCATCGCATAATGGACGTATTAAAACACTATACCACCATTAAAAGGTCCATGCGTATACTTGAAACCACTAGTGATTAATTATCGTAGGCAAGTGTGACTGAACCAAATGGCTGACAGGAATCTTACTTTTGGAAAATTGATTATCACCCCCCCCCCCCCCCCATGTCGCTAGTAGAAGCAAACAACTACTAAATTATTCACAACCATGGCTATACCTATCTGGTAATGGATATTTACACCAGAGAATGGTTACATCAGTCATCATAATGACATAACTGATCCCTTTCTGTCATACATCAAACAACACTGACAAAGTACCTTCATGTCTGGTGATATCTAAAACCAATGGGATTTACCTCAGATGTCATTCCTTAATTTAATCTGTTACTTAATATTACAGTTGATATATAAATCTCCAATTTCTAGAAACATATCCATCTGATGTTATTATATATGCTAACAACTGTTCTGATGAGGTAATATTTTAACCGTGACACATGCCATACTTGCCAATAAAAAGGATTCACAGGCATGATAGCCTTATTGATCACCTTGATAGATAAGACTCCTCTGGGCAATCTCCTATTTCTTAAGGGGCTAGGGTAAGATGATACGGTGCCACATAATGCGCTGACCATCTGATTGAGATAGCAAAGTCAGGGGTCTGTTGTGTCCTTACAGGCAGTGTGGTAGATAGGATTGGGTTGCCATTGTCTGTGAAAGACATAGAGTGAAGGCCGGGGGGAGGCTGCCCATGGTGGTCTTAACAATAATCTTTGTGTCAGGGCCCATCAGTGCAGATAAGGGTAACCTAATACAGTAGGTATTTATGATAAGGGGGCACCCCAAGGGCATGCTTGATGAGACAATATCTTAGTCTCATTCATCCCAGAGTCTTGCCCCTAATCTTGGGACCTCCTTGGGAAGACCCATTATCCTTATACTACTCATAAGGCCTTTCTGTATACCAGTTTAGCTATAGTGGTATAATGGAGCGTTCTGTGTAGGCTGCCATCTGTCCCCCATAAAGAACATTGCTGGTTTCTGCGGACAGGCACTTGTAGGGATAGAGTAAGTAGATGGTACCAAAGAAAATGGCAGCTATATTTTAGTTCCACTCACTACCTGACTGTGGTCATAGCGTTTGTGCGGTCATGTTACATACCTGTATGGTTTTTTTTCTCAGAGGAGGGAGTGGATTGGATCCTCCTAGCTAACCACATCATGAATAGCTTTTCATGGATTGATGGCATAAAAGGTGCCTTTGAAGAAAAAGGGATCGATAAAGAATATGCCGTCTGTTTCATGCAGCGATGGGCCAAACATAGTGTTGACTTGCAATTTTTAGCCAACTTTATGTGTCTCTCCAGTATGGGATTTATGTTCAATAATAAGGTGAAGCCTCCCTAAGTGGGACAGACACATTGAGCTGGACACCATTGGCTTTGAATTATATAGTCTATATGAATATTTTACCCATCATGTCAACTAAGATGAAACCTGATGTGTTTTTCCTTCTATCAAATACAAACACAAAATAACACGTACAAGCGACCGCACACATGATTCTGTGGCTGCTTGAGCATGGGGTGTTCTTGCTATATAAGATAAAACCGTAGACACAATGCAACAACCTTTAATCCAAATTGCTATGAGCAGTTGTTTGGATAGATAATCCTGATGGGACCCATTATGAAATAAAGGAGGCATTGTTCTTGTTTCTTCACAATAATGTAGACTAGGCCAACATTCCTTTCACAACACAATTCCTGGAAAAGTTGAAAAGATTTCTTCTTTCAGTCATGAATAATGTTCACTACTAAACAGGTATCAAAAGTGATTTGTGTTACTAATCTGAAGACAATTATTTCCAACCATGAAATTTTTTTTTCTCTAATCATTTCTTTTTCTTTTCTCTTTCCAGGTATGTAGCCATTTGCAAATATTCCTCTTCCATCTCCTGACACGGTAAGGCAGTCTTATAAATATAATCCTACATAGACATATTGTAATAGAGGGAATCACATAATTCAACATACTCCTTACACTCGTCCACCGGTACAAGATACTAAATCCATCTTTGCTAATTTCAGTATCTGCTACTCTTAAAGTTTACATTTTCTCTTACCATATTAGGGAGTCACTGGGGTGGGGGCTATGGTACCTGTCATTCATTGTTCATTATACTTACATACAGTGTATACAATAATATATGGAATATGATGTAAATAGCTATACCTAGCCCTCATACACTACTGTACTACAAGACCACTATTTCGCCCTCTGGAATAGATCAATACGTAATAATGCAGATGGCAAACAGGCTGGCACTGAGGCTACATATTGAGGCTTATCCATCTCCCGTACCCAGCCACTATGTATCTACTGCATGCCTTTGTGCAGGAGACAGAGCTCTTGTAGGTCTCGAGTTGTATACAGTAACCCATCTGTAAGGAGGCCATTGTGCACAGAATCTATAACTAGTCATGTCGTGTAGGCCGCCATGTTATTCCTCCGGATAACATTCAACTACAAGTCACTGAAAGGAACTGATTTAAGCAGTCAGGATGCAGTTAAAAGCAATAGTAGAGATTCATTCTGAATGGTGTACCCAACAGGCATTTCGATGAGGTCCAGCTGTAAAAGTTGGTTTAGGGAAATCGAGGGCACATGTGCCATACTTTATATCATGAGCACTATCAAAGCCATCAGTTCGGCATCATGATCAGTTGCTACTCACATTCATCAAAACTATGCCCATGTCCTGTTACACGCATATATGCTGAGATCGTTATGTCGTTCATGTGTGGTGATGTCCTATGTCAAAATGCGAAAGGTGGAGGTAATGCCTAATGAAGCTTAATACCATACGGTAATATGTGCCACATGACCGTGGATCCTGCCTATTCAATGGTAATATAGAGACATGGAGTATAATAGGCTGGCAATGTTAACCAGGATATGTTACTCTGTTATCCTGTACATATCTTACTGTATCCAGTCTTAGCCTCAATAATTCTAATTGATATGAATATATATGTGACTTGTACTGGGGATAGGGGCCTTAGTGCACCCTGCACTAAGGTCCCTTTTCCCAGATCGTGTCACATATAGTTGCATACTTTTGTTATAAGTTGCCATTGCTGAAATCAAATCAGCTTTCCCAGCTGGCAAAACCTATGGCCTTGAGCACATCTGAGTTGTAACCTGCCATTCCTCCAGGGCTGGGCCTGGTGCCCACCCAGAAGCCTGGAGCGTGGTTGTCACAATAGGAGCAGTGGGTCGTGTCATTAGTCCACCATAAATGTTTCAGTTCCAATAAGGCAGCCCACAGAGACAGGGCCGTCCATCACAGAGATGTTCATTTAGATACAGGGGTATAACTGGTCCACTACAGCACTATGGCGGCATGTGGGGGGGGGGGGGGACTAAAAGCTCAGTAGCACACCTGTCGATTGGCTGCTTTGGATGTGGGGTTTTGGATATATACTACCAGCGTGGCTTTCAGCATTAAAGAATAAGGATAAGTGACTAGGAACATTTTGTAGATCAACTAGAGGCTAAATCTGGACCCACACGCAATAAAGGTCCCATAAATATGTCACAGCTTAATTCTAGCTAATGTGTTTACTTCAGAGACCAGCACATCAGCTTCTCCAAGTGTAGCAGTACATTTACTTGAACCGGTGATATCCTTGGGGAACAAGATGCTGCCCTCACAGGGTGACCAATGACAATTTCTGCTGACTCATGGTTCCCAGTGAGTACCTCAGGTGTAGGAATGGGATGCTGCAGATAAACGATGTGCACAACGGGTTAAATGCTGATTGTGACATTTTGCTCAACCAACTGAGGCAGTCTGTGCTTCAGTGGTGTTTTAAGTGGGTTGGAGGGGGTCATAGCCGTGGCCATGTAGTGATATTTCCTAGTTTATAAAGGATGTTTATTTGATAATGAATGACGAAATTCAATCGATCGACATTTAAAGAACTATTTCCAGCAATGAATAATGAATGATATTTGAAGTATAGAATTGTGTCATTGTCAGTTTGAATAGTTCATTGGATACTCTATGAGTCATATTTCCAAAGGTAGTGTTATTTTGGTCAGAAGGGTACTAAAGGCATCCGCAGTAATGTTTATTGATGTGAATAGAGCAATCCGCTGGGGGTGTGCTTTGAATGAGAACATCGAGTTTGTCAAAATCCTTGTATTTACAACCAATATCGATCATTTGAATAATGTCAAAGTGTCCTTATGCTAGATCCCAGTAGGGCCATATCATTTCCTTTCAATGTCAATTTCAATGAAGGCACATTTCCAAAGAGCAGTATTTCCAAACGGTGGGACTTTAACTTTAATCTTATCTTCAATAATTTATAAATCAAACTAACCCAGGTACCTTGACTTATTTACAAGCAATCTAAGTCAAATTTCAAAAGTTTTGCTGTGCCGAACTTTCAATTGGATCACAGAATCTCGCTTTAAATGCCTTTTACACCATGTAAAAGCTTTCATTTATTCAAAAGCTCAAAGTTGCATCAGAGAGAACCCGTCATTCAGGCATCATAAATATCGGGAAAATGGCACAGCTGAAAGACACTGCTCTTGGCTGATAACATTATGCGACAGAAAGTAGTGCAGGGAAATGTGGCATTGAGCCGGGACACAGGAGTGACTGAGCCCTCCTGTGGGGTAGGGAAGATTAAGGTAATCCTCTGTCTGAAGGTGGACCCTGGTGTGGATTAGTGAGGGACTGTCAGGAGATTGAGAGTCTGCTTGTGTGGTGGTCGGTGGATGTTTACACACATATATAGCAGTCATAGTGGTAGTGGTGGTACAGGGGTGGTTGGTGTGGTGTATTTTGATATTGGTGATGTAAAGGGTACTGACAGTGATAATTATGGCTAGCGCTATCTTTAGGATGTTTATATTAGTTATCTTCTCTTCTGTATGTTTTACCAGAATGAGAATAAAGTCATACACTCTATATTCTCAACATTGCGGTGTAATAGCATTTTAGTGTACAGATTGTATTTTTACCCACACCTAGTATTAGCAGCCATGAAAAAACCTTTAAAACCCTTTCACCACTTGGTTTCTGGTAATTCAATGCAAGTCTATGCAATAGTATTGTGTTATAGGGTGGATAGTTCTCATTTCCCCCTCAAATATGAATTAACAAAGAGATTCCATCGGGTAAACAACAAGTGAACATGGTATATGGTACACCACTATAATACAGTTATAGCCAGGTGTCAGGGTACCAGGTAGGGGCCTGCAGGAATGCCACAGTAGCAGGTGGTGTTAATGACGACGACGTGTGGTAGGGGTCACACAGGTTATGATGGGTACAAGGATGATGATGGAGGGTGTGACTCAAACTGTTGATAGTATGGGAGTATGGCTATTGATTTCCAGTAGAATAGAACTATACAGTTAAAACGTTTATTATCATACCTTAAACTTTAACAATACCTTGCCTCTGTACATCAATATAATTATATTCAAGCTATAGGTGTGTGTGTGTGTGTGCTTTCACAACCGACTCACTGTTATTTCAGTTACAGTTACAAACCCATGGTATACACTGTTAGAAGTAAGTAGTGTTCCTGTACAGCAACTATTGGGGGCAACTTTGGTTCCAGTAAATTCTGCTGTAGACCTACAGTAGAATCTACTGTAGACGCAGACCTGAGTTCTAAAAAGGCTCACATATTCAACATCTCGGAGATTTGAACCCCCAGGTTCCAATCCATAGTCCTGAACCATGACCACTACGCCAGTGAATCCTGCATGTCAGGTGCATTGAAACACCTCCTACTTATGTGTGAATGGTAATGAGGTCAACACAGGATCCCTGGGGACAATTTTAGAACTAGACTGTTCATGTCTTAAGGGATAATATGAAAATTACCCTATTGCAGTAATGTACTAATAAGGACTGAACTACCATTAGTTGAAGAGTAATCTTGATGGCCTATAGATGTTTTTCAGAGTAAATTTTACTATCTTTCATGCAGATTGTTGAGATACATTGGTCTTATCCTCTGCATATTTTCAATAGTAACATTTCAGTGTACCAAAATATATATATTATACTTTAGAATTGCATCAGGAGAAATGTAGTTTGTGTGAGAGTTTCCTGCCGGGACTGGAACTGCTGACCCTCAGACTACATCTCCCACGGCTCTACCGACTGAGCTAGAGGGGCAGTCACTATGTAGCCTACATCATTGGGCTTTTGAAAAGATCAGGTCATATTTGAGCTGTGGAGTATGGTACTCCCTCCAACCTCTCTGCTCTCTCACCCTCTGGTTGCTGGTTATGGGATTCGAACCTGCATCTACAGTAACAGAATTGTATGTGTACAGCAAAAGTTGCTGTATTATCTTTTACAGCTAAAGTACAGTATAGTTACAGCACATATTGCTGTTCACGAACAACAACTTTTTACAGTGTAGTGGAAATGTGGTTAGCATAAAACTTGACCTCACTCATCATCGACTGATTTTTAAACGTTTAAACCTTGTGTCAGTAAAGGAGCTTGGGGTTCTAGCTGATGTGGAAAAGCGGTATATGTGTTATGGGGTCTTGGCTGTTGCATGCACTGACTATGAGGATTTTTCTGTTGCATCCCCATCCACTGGGAACCATGTGGTTTTCCTTCCCTAAGGGGGTTAGTGGCTGGGCCGATAAGCCTCCCTTATCTTCTCCATAAGGATTAACACCTCTCTAACCCACAACAGCCCACCTCCCACTCAAAACGATAAATCATTCATAGGAAATCTCCATCCTCTGCTTTGCTTTTATTAGGCAATCTGGAACGGTGAATTACACAGACATAATCAAAAAATGATAGAGCGGGGTATATGAGAAACAGAAGGAAATATCGACAACGGAAGAGAGGGTATAGAAGGTAGGAAAAGGTTCAGGGAAAACGTCATGGAACAACAAATGTGACGCTCATCAAGCAGAGGGGAGGGGGACTGACATATAGATGGGTAGAATGTGTGAGAACAAAAATACACAGACAATGAGGAGAGAAACGAGAGAAAGGTACCAGTCAGAGATAAGTGATGGGGAAAAACACAGTAATTACAGAATCTTCAAATTCGATATTTATAAAATTCTCATCTTCCTTTATACTGGACATATGTTGGATTATTAACCCAAAACTGCGGTCAAATCTATCTAGACTCTATGCCTTGAGCATATGCCTATGCCTACGGGCTCGAGTGCATAGCACGAGAGTCTCGTCTACATTGGCTTACGTGAAAGACATTTTAACGCCACACCATTGGTGTACAGACTCCTAGGCTTAATGAATGTGATTATCATATGCTAGGTATAATAAACCACATTGGCATCCGTCCATCGGCGATGGTGTTCAATTAACAACTGTTCAGATGGGACCTGACAGTGAAGATGGGGTTGTCAGGGCGGTGTGACATAGCATGGGAGAGGGCTGAGGGAGGCAGGGGTCAGGGAGGTAAAGGGGTTGAGGTTGGATAATTATCATTTAGATTCAAAATCGAATGGAGGCAGACTTGATAACCAGATTAATAGCCTGAGACCCTTCCAGCATTATACATCAAACTCCATTATTACAAGAGAAAGACTGGGGAAACAACGTTTTCTTGGGTGAGGGACAGTTTCAAAGCTTAAATATCCTTCAGTTCAAATGACTGGTCGGCTTATTCATTGTCAATCATATCTCTAAGCAGTAGTCGGAAAGGTTTAACCAATGCCTTACTAAATCATCTTAATGGTGATCCACAGCTTGAGTATTGCATGACTATCTCTACTACCTGTATTCTAGTACACTTTTACCTGTTCAATCCGTCACCCCCTCTTATATAAAATCCCATCTAGATGCCATGTTCAACTGATTCTATTCATGTTTTATAACAGCGAGCTCCTCTTATCTACCTACTCATGCAAACAAACATCCCCACTGAGTTATAAAAAAGGACCCAATCCAGGCACCAATATTCAAGCTAACCTTAGTTTCCCCTGTTTATACCAGCGATGGTTCTCTTGTTCAATCAATAATTTAGCCAACTGTTGAGCACCCTCTAGAAATAGCCAAACAACACAGTGTAATAGTACTACTTTTGGGTAGGGATACCCTAGTCACGTTCAGACAACGGGGGAGAATCTGAGTGATTGTTTACTATTCTTTATACCTCACAAATTGATTCATATAAAAAGCTAGATATCTATTGTCCTAGGGTTAAATGTATCTAGCTATGTCATTTAGTTGATGTTGACGGTCTTTAAATCACTCTAAGGCACATTTTACATGACAAAGGTTTACGTTGACAATGGCCTCGCTGATGAGACACATTATCCACAGCCTTACGGAGCCCATGTATATATGATGCAGCACCATGACAATGTGTCATTAGCCTAGAACTATGGCTTAGTGGCTGCCTCTATGTATGCAGATAATTTATATATGTTGGCCACCATGTGTGCTTTTCCATTTGCTCCCAACAAAGGGCTGCTGTCTGTATGCTGCGCTTTTGTCATCCTCCCATCTGTGTATATCGTTTCTATTGGGCATAATTAGTTGACAGCAATATTTGAGTGGCTGTACATAGCAGCGAGGAAGAAAGAGTGATTAAAATGTACCTACTACGTTTTGCTTTAGTGTTAGTTTTGTGAATAGCAATAGGCATGTGCTAGTCTGTTTGAGCCAATTGCACTATAAATCTGATGGGGGACAAGATGATGCCATACAGTATAAAACCACTTTCAGCCCTTTAGTCACTCTTCTGGCTCGTGCTGTGTTTAGCTATGAATGAGAGCTACAGGGCCTGTTGTTCTGCAATGTACATCATTTTCTATAGTGAGCACAAAATGAGGTCAGAACCATTGTCTGTCATTCAGAAGAGGCTAATTGTTTAGCAGGAACACATTTCGGTATTGCTCCTGGATGCTGTATTATGTTCATTAGACGCAGAGTTACTTATATATATATATATATATATAACACATGTTATGCCTCTCTCCCTTTAAAATATGGCAGTTTTGGCACAGTAATAAATTAGGTTATTTTCAGTCACTTCTACACAGTTAAACCACACAACTGAGACAGAGACGGTGGTTGTAAGCCTTTTCTATGATTGAAAATGAAAACATGTTGTGGTAGACTGCTGGGTAACCAATCCCTCACTTTCAACCCCAGATTGGTGGTCTCTATAATTCTTAGAATGACTTGCATTGGCAGTACATGTGCAGCTTACATTAAACCCACTGGTGACGAAATAGCATGTAACTCAGCAAGATTGTGGCGGAAGTGGTAGATAATAGCAGCTAGAATCATGACATTTCTGGGTAGAAACCTGATGTTCTGGGTGTCCCTAAACACCACCGACCTCCTGCGGTAGACTGGTGGGAATCGATTCTAGGGGAGATGAGGGTGGAGAGTAGGGTGGGGAGAGGGTGAGGTGAGAAGCATGGGCGGAGGCGTGGGCGTGGTGAACTAGCAGATTGGTGATTGGTGAGGTAGGGGTATAAGCAGTTTGGTAGAATCATGTGGGTAGAGTGGCAGTGAGAGCATGGAGGGTCTGCAATAGGAGTGGATTGATAGAGCTGGGTAGGGGGAGAGCAGGAAGTGGGAGGGAATTGGATGGTGGCAGAGGAAAGCCTAAGTAAGGGCCTGAGATGTGGTGTGGAAAAGTATTGGAAGGACGACTGTAAATCGATGTAGAGCTGTAACTATACAAAAGTAGGCTTGAAAAAGTAGGGCATTTGCCTGATGATGTGGCTGACAACTGACTGTGAGAAAACCTCACAGAATCTAGGAATGTGAGCCGCCAGGAGCTGACAAAAATAATAATTATGGTTTCACATTATATTGGTCATGGTATAGTAGGATCAAGAACCGGTAACGGAAATTTATGAGAGGCTGGGATAGTGTAGGGAGATTTTAATAGGACTATAAAGACTGCATTATAGGTAGAAGGGTGACTTCTTGGGATCATGATGTAGAACTATTATAAAATTCCCAAATTCCTCTCTCATCCTTAGATGTAATTATAAAGAGCCAAGAGCCAATAATACCCACAAATTGGAGAGTGTTTTAAAGAATTCATTTCATGGGAAGAGCTAAATGGCTTAGCCGTTATCCAATCCGGTGATAAACACTGCCTATCATGTTCTTAGTTGCCTATTGTGTCTCAGTATGAGTTAAAGATGTATTGCGATTGGGGATTCCGGGGAACAGGCCTCGGCACTTGAACACTACAATATTCATCTTATGTTGCTATAAACTGGGCATAACTGCCATGTCTATGTATCCCTCCTGCAACATCAAATTTCACTTTCAAAGCAGACATTTCCTAATGCAATCGAATGGCTTCAGCCCCCTACCGCCCTATATATAATTATAGAGTTGAGTACCTGTCCTTCCTCCACTCCTCCTGTTGCTGTAGGGGTATCAAGGTTCAGATTGTATAGACCTATAATTGGAGACCTTCCATTATTTCCCTTCACCCAATACAGTAGTTACATCCTAGTCTGCTCTCTGCCACTGCTTCTAGGACAATGGTGCTGCAGTCGGGCCATTAACCCCTATAGCGATAATTCTGGTGGCTCCATATGTGCGGCCATATTAGTCCTGTCCACGGAATTTCCAGCGAGATTTAGCTGGGTACAAGACACCCACACACCATAGCTCGCCAGAAACAAGCTACGTTCCGAGAGCAGAACCAACATCTCACAGGACCTTCTGTGTCAGCCCGCAATTGTGTCCACATGGCAGCATAGTATATAGTATGACAAGACAAACTGATTACAATGATTATAGAACTAGGCTCATTCCAGCTATAGCAAAGGCAGGCAAAACAACATTTAGGTCATCAGAAACAAGGACAGTTGTCAATGCCTCCACCTTGGTACCATGTCTGCTATACTCTGTGGCACCAGTGCCAGGGGCTCGGGGCATGGTGTGGAGTGAGGTAATCTGACCCTTTTTGTCCATAATGCTTCATTGCTACAAAACAAACTATAGACTATAGTTCCCTTCTCTGTCACTACTAAGTGAGGGTTATGGCACTTGTGGCTGAAGTTGACCCATCCCATCCATATGTGACCCTGTAGATGCCACGGACCAGTGAGGGTCTCTTTTACAAGTTG
Organism: Harmothoe impar; assembly: GCA_947462335.1. Taxonomy (NCBI): domain Eukaryota; kingdom Metazoa; phylum Annelida; class Polychaeta; order Phyllodocida; family Polynoidae; genus Harmothoe; species Harmothoe impar. The sequence goes on along the minus strand of OX381708.1, from coordinate 55,637,424 downwards.
GTAAAGACAAGCAGACGACAAATAGCCCCCTGCTTCTCATGCATTCAATACCGGTTGAAGTAAACATCCATGGGGTTTACATACCTTAGTATGAGAAGCAGTAGCTGACAATGGTGGCCCCAAACAGAGCCAAATATCATTAATAATGTTAAGAAAACAAGATATAATGTATGTGTGTCAAGCTGTTTGAGCAAAATCTTTGTCCATTATCATACCATCATTTGATTATGCAGACTATTTTTGGCAAAGAGATAATATAGGGGAGAACTACATTCGCGTTTCGTATGGTGTAAAATAATGGAGTGAAGTTCAACACAGCCAGGTTACACGACCTGAAGGCGACCATCAAGTGCTACACATTAGAAGAGACATTTACCTTTTTATGTTTTTGCATTGAAAAAACAAGATAAGAGAAACCTTCTAACCAGACATAATCTTGGTATGAGGCTAATTGTACTTCGGTCATTGAAACCAATTGTACTTAGAAGTGCCTGCTAGAGCGCAATTGCATGGTGGAACATGTTAAAAGCACCTTACACTGAAATCGACGACCTGAAGTCTTTTAGATTAGTGGTAAACACTGGTAAAGAAAAACTACAACATTATTTTCATATAATTTAATTTATCATTAGCAATTAAGCATCTGCCTTTAATTGTGTACACCATCACTCAATCTCATCTCATCTCATCCCATTATTTACTGATGATCTTAAAGAAAGACAGTGATTATCAAGATATATGTCGTATAAGAATTTATGTGATATAGTGGAAGCACCTGGTGTACCGGTAGTAATCTTTCTGAATGACAGTGCTGAATGAAAATATATACCGGGTATGTCATGTACTTACTTTTGTATTTGTATTTTACCCAAATAAATCACTTTTTAATAAAAAAAAGAAAAAGATAAGAACTTGATAACTAATTTGGTCGATGCCATAAGCTTCTCTAATGTAGTAGAAATGAGGCCAAAAAACAGGACCCCAAAAACCCAACCCTAAAATATGTTAACCAATAAAAGAAATTTGGGGCTCTTGCAGAGTCAATATGATGGTCCACGAGTAGAAGAAGCGATTCAAGAGTTGGCGCCATGGAATTAAAAGCGACACACAAAATGAACTATATACTTACTGATATTTTCAGACCATGTAACCTGAAACACACCTGTCCTTTCTTTTGCGCCTGATCATGGAATGCAGACTCATGGCCCACACACACATAGCTATGAATAATGTACAAATGTCATATCGGGAACACGTATGGTACTCATCAGGTGAGAATTATGTTAGGATGGTGCAATTCAAGTCAGCCGTCCTTACTCAGCAACATAGTGCTGATCTCAGATAGTTTCTGAAGCATATTGAAGAAGTCCTCATAGGTAGAGAAAGTGCAGCACTCATTAATTTTCTCATACCTCCATTAATTAAAAAAGACAGTAATCGATCTTTTTACTTATAAAATACGTCCACGATGTGGGTTTTACCTGTTTGTGACATCCACGAAGGAATCTGAAGGAACATGATGATTACCCGAGAGCTTACCTGAAAAACAAATTAATCTGAAAACGTTTGTAAGCGGAAACTTGCAGGCACTAGTAATTTATTGAACACCTCTCCGTATATTGGTAATGGAAAATATCTGTTAGGAAAATCAGCTGCTGTCATGTTATGAATAATATCTATCACTGGCAGGAGCATAATTATAAGTTCACTTGATTGTATTCGGAGAATATGTGTGTGCTCCAAAATAGCTTGTTAGTAAGCATCATGGTAGCTTGGTAAAGTAGGTACATTGAAGAGGCTTAACAACGAATATGTTGGTCAAGAAATGATTATATCCAGTGCTAGTAGAGTTGTTTCTTAAGGTGGTTGCCTATCTTGGGTCAAAAGTATCTAGATTTACCCATAATACTTACCCAATATACCTTACATAATTTGGAACCAAACAGTGAAAAGAAAACTAGGGGGTCCCGAGCTACTTTTTAAAATAAAGAATTTTGAAAAACGAAGTAGTTCTCTAAGATTAAACCAGAGAACCATTTATTTTGAGAGCAATGGTATTAAAAGTATCATCATATTTTTAATACTTCCTTAAAACATTCTTCAGATCCTTCCTGAATTAATGGTATCCATTTCAACATATGGTCCCATGCATAATTCAGTGGTTTTGAGCAATTGGAAATAAAAAGTAATAATAATCAATAAATCGAATGCAGTCTAGAGGTATATTTCAGTATAACAGTTGCTCAGTCCACCACTTTTAGTTAGTACTCTATAGGAGAGCCCACACGTCACATGCACAGAAATCGTCTATATGAAGGTAGGCAACCACCTTAAACATTTTGTGAACTAGAACAGTCGGAGGGACATTTTGTATACACCCTAAAGGTAGGAAATGGTCAATCCAATAATTATCATAATTATGTATTTTGTTTATTCTACTTAACTGGGAAATCCTTTGATTTTGTTGAAGAAGGTTATTAGATTAGATGTCATATATCGTGATTCATAGTACCAACATCAAGCTATTATTTTGTAGTTTCCAGCTCTGATCTAGGTGCATGTTAAGATGACAGTGTGTCGATCGGTGTCTCACTGTCAGACTGTGTTGAATAATACTAACATAGATCCAGACGTATTCCCTGATTACCCCTTCCCTGAGGCAACCCAGTTGTTGAGGACATGCTGATTTACTAGTTGATTACTAAGGGAATAATACATGAATAAGCAAGCACGAGGGCTGGTTATCCATGGCTAAAGCACGAGGCACAGCCGAGTGCCTTAGCCATGGATAACTAGCCTGAGTGCTGGCTTATCCATGAAAACTCTTCATGTAACATCATAGCAGTGCACTTATTCACTGCTAATGTACAGTGGTTATCTAGTTTAGGCACTGTTTTGAATGCTTAAAGAGAATAACTGCGTTATAATGGTGGATAGATTCTAAGCAGGGTTGCTTCCATATAGATCTGTTATTACCCAGGCAGCCATTATGTCAGTGGGTTCACCAGTAGGTTACCTGGTACAAACCAGCCACTAGGTACTACCAATTATGGGTCCTCCAGGCTCAGTGTAGATTAAGTGAAATGGTGCAGGCTTAGGGTACGGGGGTGACCAAGTGTTCGTCACATTGATCAAACCATGGCCTGATGAGGACAAGGGCTTGAAAGGGGCATTAACATAAATACCAGTGGCAGGTCTGGTTCTGGGTTGACGAGGAGTTTGTTTTGTTACCATATATGACCTACTTCAGAGTTTGTCGAAACTGGTGCAGGACTTAAAAGGTCAGTTAATCACCTGGTTCGCACTTGAGATATATATTTTACTCCTGTCTAAAATGCATAAAGAAAGAACTATAAAGTGGGAATGGACAACAAATTGTGACTTGTATGTGTGTGCGGTGGGGGGATGTGACTGAAGTTGGATTTTTTCATATGGTGCATAGTATTACCTATCAACTTAAATCCCTAATGATGTATGTACTTACCAAGTACCTGGCTGACCATGTACATTACCAACAGGAGCAAACAATCACTAAATTATTCAGAGCCATGTATATACCTATTTGGTAATGAGTAATTACACTACAGAATGGTTATATTAAGCCTCATAATGACATAACTGCATGGTCCCTTTGTGGCTAGAGCACACATCAAAGCGTGATCCAAGCCCTTCATGTCTGATGTTATTCACAAGTATACCGGTTTATCCCTGGTTGTTCTGTACCATTTCAGATGAGTGCTATATTGTACTATTGCGGGAAAATACCAATTGAACGGCTTTGCAAATAGCAATGTATGCAATAGAACTGAATACAGCCATCTTAGAATATTATTATTGACTGTGTGTATCTCCTTTGAGGAATATACAATCTTAAACATTACGAATAACCATCAGAATCAATTTCATGGCCCTACAATTAGATTAGGGATTAACCTTCGAACCAAGGAACATGAATTATAGTGATGCTCACTCTAACTTTTTTTTCATAGCTAACAATTTTGATAATACAATAAACCAGGGCATACATCATACTTGGCAATAGAACAATCTAAGACAGGGTAATCTAAACTGATTACCACCCGATAAAGAGTATTAAGTGCAGGAATGGTATAGGTAAAATGGTACAGCACCACATGGTGACCCAACCATTTGATTGAGATAGCAAGATCAGGGGTGCTTTGTTTCCTTCCAGGCATGTGGTAGATAGCATTGGGTTGCCATTGTCTCCAGGAGACATAGATTGAAGGCCGAGGAGACCGCCCATGGTGGAATAAACAATAATCTTTGTGTCAAGGCCCACCAGTCCAGATAAGGGTAACCTAATACAGTAGGTATTTATGATAAGGGGGCACCCCGAGGGCATGCTTGATGAGACAATATCTCAGTCTCATTCATCCCAGAGTCTTGTCCCTAATCTTGCAGCCTTATTGGGAGGCCCATTCTCCTTATACTACTCATAAAGCCTCTCTGTATGCCTGGCTGGTTATAGTGGTTAGGTAAATGCAATGGTGGATATTCCTGTAGCAAATCTGACAAATGTATACCTGTAAGCTAGAGTAAATAAAATGATTAATGTTTTTAAACCTACATGTGATGAATTTCTATCAAATTTCATTAACCAAATTCAATATCCATGCCATTTTCTTTTGCTTTTTCTTTTGCTGTCAGGCATTTGGCCGGTGGGATAGTCTCAGAAAGCAGTATACCCTTTCAGTCCTCGTGTCAATTATCCTTCTCTCCCATCACCCAACAATTTTGAATAACAGAATCGCTCATGAATATTGTCCAGCTGCAGTTCGCGATTTTTAGTGGGTAGCAGGAAATTCTGAGGAGTAGCAGGAAGCAAAAATAATCTTTGCATTGGCGATAAGCAAGTGCTAGCCCTTAGTGATGTAATGGGTCATCCTGTGTAGACCGCCATGTTGTCCCTTAAAGGCCACTGCTGGTTCCTGCTGGAGAAACGCACTTTATCCTTGCCAGTATGGAAGTATTTAGAATTTACTTCCACTGAAAATACCAGTCATAATTATTTCAGTTCCATCCCTTTCATTGCTACTTCGTACTTCCTTCATAGCACTCCTATAACCCTATTGCATCCATGTATTGCCTTTTTCTCAGAGGAGGAGGGGGTTAGGTGCGCTAAGCAAATCATGTCCTGATTGGCTATTCATGGTGGATGGGGAAAAAAAGAGGCTCCTTTAAAAGAACAGGAAGCTGAAGAAAGGGATTGATAATGAATAGACCTTATGTTTCATTCAGAGATGGGCCGAACAAAACAGAGTAAGGCTGCAATTTAATGCCAATGTCTCTCCATCAAGGGATGTAGGTCGCTTTGTACCAGTTTATTCATATATAAGTGATTGCATATGTATACACGGTTTTACAATCTAATGCGATTCTCTCCTACCACTAGCAATTAGATCTATTGTGTTAATTATTACCTTGACATTTGACAAGGCAATCGTTTTCACATTCGCAGTAGTATCACATGTGTAGTTTGTGTGATACTAATGAAGTTAAGTGGGCCATGTTACGAAAGGTAGGTTGGTGGTAAATCTAATAAAATTATCTGAATAATCTTTGCCAAGCACCAGACCAGTTTTACAGGAATTGCTCTCTATTTGAGCATCATAATATTAACTGGACTGCAACCTATCTATATCAGTATTATAATTCAAACGTGCCTTTTGATCAGGTTTTATACGAAGTCTTTATACATCTCTTGCATATACCTTAAAATGTATTGGAAACCAAGAACCAGCTGCTGTCTATTCAAATGCACAAACCGAGTAGCAGCACAATGCAGGCACCAGCAAAAAATATAAATAAAAGGGCCCAGCTTACAAATACTGCCTGGGCAATATCACTATGTGACAGAAAGTAGTGTAGGGAAATGTGGCATTGAGCCAGGACACCGTGGTAGCTGAGCCTGCCTGCAGGGTAGGCAAGATTAAGGTAATCCTCTGTCTGAAGGTGGACCCGGGTGTGGATTAGTGAGGGACTGTCAGGAGATTGAGGGTCTGCCTGTGAGGTTGTTGGCGGATGTTTACACATATATAGTAGTAAGATTGGTAGCAGTGGTTTGTGGGTTGGTGGTGTGTGTGAGGGTTGGTGTTTTAGGTCTGATATCTATGTGTGTTTTATAGGTAGGTATTACTTGCTGGGACATATATGAATATTTATGCAGTCCATCTTCTATATTCTTTTGGGAAATGCAGATGATTGACATGTGAGTGTAGATTATACCAAGTGTAAATTATGACATGTGTATTGGTACCACTGATTTCCCCTTCTGCATATCAACATATATAAAAGTCCTAGTAGAAGTTTTGAAATGTAATGCTACACACATGCTTGAACAGTAGCTTTTAATGGATATTACAATAGGGGAGGCTATCATTGGAGTGTGTTGTAGCCTTCATTCAGACAGAGGCATTTACACAGCTGTCAGCAAAGGAGATTGGGATTCTAGTTACGGTGGCAAAGCTGTAAGATGTGGGGTGAATCTCAGACAAGCTGCACGATGTTGCTTACACTTACTGTGAAGGTATAAAGTACAATGTTGGTGTTTTCTGTCTCGCCACAGCCAGGGTCCGTGTGGTGTTAGGCCTCACTGAGATGGTGAGTGGCAGAAGCTGATGAGACTCCCCTATCTCCTCCTTAACAGCTTAAACCCCATCCTTTAAAACCGAAACTCATAAATCATTCAGAGCAAAACCACCACACATTTTGGCCTGCCCTGAAAGTGGGTGACAAGAGGGTGGAGCGAGACTTAGAGACTCAGAGACTTAGAGTGAGAAGTATAATCTATATGTAAGAAACAGGTATACAGAGAACTAAATGGGAGGGAATATGAATGGAAAGGATGAGGGAATGCTGGGTTAGAGCACAAAGCGTGAAGAAGGACAGGTATGGTAGAAGTGAAAAGGAGAGGATAAAGAGAGAAACTTAGAAAAGTGGCCAGCAGAGACTTATGGATTAAAACAGTAGTAACACTATTACAACATCTAATACACGCACAAAGCCTACATGTTCCCTTACTTTAAGTGTGGGGTGGCTCAGGTTGAGTTGGCATCCTGCCAATAGCTCTGGTGTTCAATTAACAAGTGTTCAGATGGGACCTGACATCCCTGGGGCCATAGGGGAAGTGTGTGATGTGAGGAGGGTGTGGAGTATACTGTGCAGGGAGGGCTGACGGAAGGAGAAAGAGGTGCAGGCAGCGGAGGTGGAGATAAAATAATCAGCATTCAGATTTGATAACTATAGTCAGTAACTTTAGACCTTCACATAATTGCAAAACCTGGCTAAAACAGAAGCAATCCCATGAATACCTGAGTGTGGGCACGTAGCTTTCTATTTCAGAGGAAGGGCATAACTGTATATTTTATATAGATATGTAGAAGCCCAGCACCTTATTCCTCTGATACCTGATTGTATGATTTAGTGTGTTATAGGTTTAGAAATATCTTAGCTTAAGAATATCTTGAGTTTTCCACCCCAGGAGGACCAGCAGGATTGTGTCAGCTAGAATAATGTATTTTGGGTAGAAACCTGGCATTGAATGTCCCTAAACGGTGCCATCCTCCTGCGGTGGACTCTCAGGAGTCAGATTGGGAGAGAGGTAGGATATGGGTTGAATGTGAGGTGAGAAGCAAGGGCAGAAGCGTGGGTGTGATGAACTCAGATTGGTGTGGCAGAGTTAGGCCTATATGCAGTTCGGAATTACATGGGTAGAATGGCACTAGGAGCATGGAAGGGCTGCAATATGAGCAAATTGAGAGGGTTTGGTATAAGGTAGGAGTAGGTAGTAGAAGGGGATTTGGTGTTTGAGGGAAGCCCCAATATTGAAAGCGGCTGGAGGATAAAACAGCTTGGGGGTATGGTGTGGAAACGTATAAGAAGGATGGACGACTGTAAATCGATATAGAGAAGTAAGTGTACAAAAGTAGGGTGAGGAAAGAGGGCACTGGTAAACACGGGGTCCTGGCTACAGAGCTGAAGACTGAACGTGAGTAGACTACCCCAAAGAGGATGAAATGTAAGGAGCTGACTGTGGACATGAAAACGCGATAGTTGAAGTGAATATTGAGGGTCACGATGTGTATGTATTGGGCAAAGTATGGGGGCAGGGGGAGCAGTAAGAAGGGAAATGAGAGGGTGAGATAGTGTAGAGAAAATGTGACCGGAATTACTAGGTCAAACTGCCTGAATGTCAACGGAAGGGAACGTATACAGCTGTATTACTTCCCTATGCCCCTGCTCAAGGAAACCAACAAAATACCCCAGTTACATTGTAGTCCCCTTTTCCTTCCCTGCTACAATAGTGCTGCCCATTATTGCTTCTTCCCAAAACATCAGCCGAGGTATTGTGTCCACTAAGCAGGAAAAGGGACAGTCACCTTCATGAGGACATGAGGCCGCATCAAACAGTACACATTTGGACAGGCACCATATGTGGGTGGTAAATGCATTTTCCTCAGCTATGAACATGAGACGGCAGGCAAGCCATATAATAGTTTACTAATGTGGAATAAACTATTCTGACGCTTTGTGCCAACTGTGGGGCTGTGTATATAGGAGGTATCGAAGACCTCATTCAAGGGTAAATCCACTATTAACTGCATCATAGACCTTATTGTGGTGTAGTCTCACACACACAAAAGTAAATGTGTCATTTGTGTCTCCCACGTGGCTCTGGTACAATAGAGAGTCAAACTGCTAATGACTCTGCTTATATGCAGGGTCAACCTTAGTTGACTCTGATAGTACAAAGTCAATTTGAGTTGACACTGATCGTACAGAGTCAACTGACCCTTCCAGAATTCAGACATATTTTGCGATATAAATTGTCATAATACCCATATTATAAAGAAAGACTATAGGCTATATTATAGGAATATAGGCTCTGAAGGTAGTTTACAGGGTGACCTGTTAGGTAAGAGGCATCCCAATACAATGTGCCTTCATATCATATCTCTACTCCTACCTCATCTTTACATTATTATAAAGCTGATTATCTGCAACCCGTCAAGTGGTGACCTGAACAGCCCCAATTTATATCCTGGGAAGAACTGATTACAATATTGATAGAAAGAGGATAGTGTCCTGGCAGACAACAAACAGGCAAGACCGCAGGCTTACAAGAACCAGCACTCTCATTCTAGATGAAGGTCGTCTGCTTCTGTGTGGCGCCAGTTGAGAGGCTGGAGTCGGGACTGAAGTCTAATAAACTGTTAAGCTACTATCTTGTCCCATCCAGATTCTGAAAGGGACCTGACACTAACTAAAATACAGTTAATTTGCAGACAACAGCAAAGAAGCCATATTAAAAAGCACAGTGTGCATAATTATGTGCAAAAGCATAGCATATAGTGTTAGCAACTACCAAGTGCTACCAATTACCAGAAGGTCTGATGTTATTCACAGCCATCTAGGGATTCACCCCCAAAGGTGTACTATCATACTACATGTAGTTTAGATAGATAGCCCTACTGTCAATTGCATGGTTTTGCACATAATTTCTATCACTTGCCATAGCAACTATCTTGAAATACCCTTAGAGTGTTCTTATAAAGGCCTATCAGATAATGGCATCAAGAAAATGTTGGTTCTGTGTTTAGAAGCTCATTGGTCCAATTATGCTCTAAACTGCTTGCTAATAAAACGAATAGAGTTCACAGGCTTGGAGGTCTGATGTACAATCTGCTATTTATTAAGGGGGTAGTGTAAGACAAAACAATTGATTGGAATGGCAAGATCAGCACTGATCAGGGGCTCTAACATGCCTTTACAGGCATGTGGTAGTTATAGTATTGGGTTGCCAATGTCTCTAGGGAGACATAGCTTCAAGGCAGGAGGGGAACCATCCATGTTGACCTAACAATAATCAGTCAGTGGTCATCTGTCCAGATAAGTGTTACGTAATATAGTAGGTATTAATGATGAAGGGGCACCTGGAGGGCATGCTTAATGAGGCAATATCTCAATCCCATTCATCCCAGAGTCTTGTCACCAATCTTGGAGCCTCATTATACTACTCATTAGGCCTTTCTGTATGCCTGTTTAGCTATAGTGGCATGATCGGGTATTCTGTGTAGGTCAATGTATTGTCCCATAAAAGACACCAGTGGTTCCTGAAGGTATGCTCTTCATCCTTGCCAGTCGTGACGGAATGACGTGTTACTGACACATAAGCTTTATCTTTATTTCTATCGCTGCTGCTTGAACTGCTAACATAGCACTCAAATAGACTCTTTACATTTCTGTGCAGTATTTTCCTTTAGACGAGGGTGGGTGCTGGGTCCTTTTAGCAAATCATTTTCTTTTCAATTGTGGATGGCGGAAAATGGCCCCTTTGAAAGAAGGAACGCTGAGTTAAAGACTAATAAAGAATTCAGAGATGGGCCAAACACACATTGTTAGCCTTCTATTTGAAGCCAACTCATCCACACACAAGAGAGTCTATGTACAGTCCCGTGTTCATATTGCTGTTTGTATAAGCAGGTTCTACAGTTTCATAAGTTATACTCACAACGCTTTAGTAATCGTATCTAACACATGTAAGTATCAAGGCACGTGTTCTGTGGTAGGGCTACACATCAGCCCTGATTAATTAGTGTTATTTGGGAACATTATGAAATACTGGAGGTTCAGATTGCAATTGAATAACTGAATGTTGAATAATAGAAACGGGGCTAACATTCCTTTACATAAGCACTCTTGGCCTTGATCATTGATCAAGTTTGATTGGACGTGGTGGTGTGTACCTCCCAACACTACATACCATTCTGCCAAACCGGCAAATAAATTTTCTTTTGATTTAAGAGTATTTACCAGGAAAAACAATTGGTAAGGAAAAATCCTCACTTGATCATTCATGAATAATTTTCACTACTGAATTGTATGTTCTTTGTAAAAAAAAAGTTTATGATGAAATCTCTCACTAACTACTTTCCTTTTTTTTTCTTTCAGGTATGTACACTTGAGTAGACACATTCTCTCTGGTATCCTTGAATATACGGTAAGCCATTCTAAAGTATACACACCGATATAGTGCATGAATCAAAGAATTACACATGATGTAATTCACACTCACGATTCAACTAAAATGGCTGCTATGAATATCAATACAGAATGAAGCCCTATCCATGATTATGGTAACCTCTCACAGAATTCGAGACAATATAGATAAAAAGCAATTCAGAAAATAAATGTTATTCTGACACCCTATTTTAGTTGAATGAATAATGAACCATTGTGATTAGATGACTTTACTTAACAAATATAAATATCCAATATCTTTTTGGGATATTACCAAGAGTATGATTGTGTAATGGTAGGTTTAACTAGTTATTGCAATGGACTTAACATCACCATAATTCCAAATGTACCCATATTTTCAAAGATAGTTTGGTGCGATACCTAATAAAGGGATCAAAGAACTAATGGGCTTTGACCAAACCTGAAATTAGGAGGCATCATTGCATGTGGAACATACCAGCATGTACTCAAATACAAAAAAAAATCAACTTCCACAAGAAATTAAAAGAGGTCTTCTGATGAGGTTTCCTATGAGATAGCGAAGCCTCCCTTTAACTATCATAGACCAGAAACTAGCTGCCATTTGTTTAAAAAAACACAGTCGTTCTAAGCAGAGAGTCTTTTAGGCACCGGCAAAGAAATAAAGGGCTCAGCAAACATTGCCTCTGGCCAATATCACTATGTGGCAGGATGTAGTGTAGGGAAATGTGGCATTGAGCCGGGACGCAGGGGCAGCTGAGCCCTGCTGTGGGGTAGGTAACGTAAGATTAAGGTAATCCTCTGTCTGAAGGTCTAGCCCAGGTTTGGATTAGTGAGCAGGTGAGGGACTGTCAGGAGAAGAGTGTGGCTGCGTGTGTTGGCTGTTGGTGGATGTTTACACATGGAATTATAGTGGTAGTAGTATTGGCATGGGGATGAGAGCTATACTGGTGGTTAAGAATGTCACAATATTATTTTCACAGCACTTGCAATGTCGAAGTGAGGTTATGTGGGCAAATCGGACTGAACTTTACAGAGGTAGCATTAACAATATAATATGACTAAGTCTTAACAAACCATTCCAGCGTGTGAAATCATTCTGTGTTGGTACACAAAAACTCTGATACTGGTTTACTGACCGTCACCCCTGCATATCAACATAATGAACTATAATAACTTGCTTTATGTGTGCCTTAACAACGGAGACTATATGCATTGCGTTTTAAAAAAAATCGAGCTATACATATACAGGAACATAACGTCTATCGATCTGGGTGTAGTTCATATAATGTTTGAACATTAACAATACCCTACAGATGACAGATTAAACACACTTGAACAACAATACCATTACATTTTAATGTATATATACACGTTAATTTACCATATGGGAAGCTGCCACTGATATGACGTTGGTTGTAGCCTTCATTCAGACAATAGTATGGATTTACACTGTTGTCAGTAAAAGGGATTCTAGTTGCTTTGGTAAAGCTGTAAGCTGAAGGTGTGGGTTTCAGATGAGCTGCATTAAGGTTTGTGGGCTGTTGCCTACTGTGAAGGCATTAAGCACAGTGGAGGTTTCTGTATGATCCCCTCCCCAAGGGACAATGTAGTGTCAGGGAGCTGTCTCCCTAAGGGGGTCAGTGGCAGGAGATGATAAGCCTCACTTATCTCCCCCATGAGGTATTCACACCTCCCAAACCCCCCACCCCCTACCCACTTCCTCTGACCCAAGATAAACAATCATTGAAAGAGAAAACTCCACATTTTTACAAGAGTACATGGAAATAGCACAGACATATTTAAAATGTGATGGATGACCCAGGAAGGATACAGAAGGGGACCGCGAGACTGAGAGTGAGGAAGAGGTCTATAAGATACATAAACACGCAGGGACAAATGAAGAGGGAGAATGATGAATTAAAGGCCATAGACACATAGGGCCTCTTAGAAAACACAATAAATAGAGTGGGAATAGAATGTACGAGAATGTGAAGAGGAACAGATTGAGTAGAAGTGAGAAAGACCTTAAAGACGCATATAATTAGGAGAGAAAGGGGGAAAAAAGTACTTTCTCTAACTGCACCTCTCTGCAGTATGTCTGGCTGTGTCACCATCTTTTCCACAATTTGTGGCTGTCAAATAACAGGGTCTGACACCCCTAGGGCTGCAAGCTGTGGTGTGAGGAGTTGTGTAGTAAGGCGTAGTAGTGTACGTTTTATAATCAGCATTCAAATTCAAGATCGGATCAAATCTCGTTCAAAACAGGGACAATGCAAATTTATACTTAACATGTTGGAACCAGACATTTTATTTGAGGAAAGGCCATGAAAGGATATTTTATATAGGCTTGTATAGACTTGACCTTTTATTCCCTTTCCCTGTGATATCCGAGTGTAGATTTTATTATGTTAGTGTAGGGAATACAATTGTTAAGCCCCCCCCCCCCCAGCATTACGATTGGCGTAGTCTCTATACCTTGGTACAGCAGCACTTCCACATTTCCTTCGTATGTCATAATCATCTCTACTCTCTGTACTCTAGACCTGTTTATTCTGTGCGCCTCATCTGTCCAAAAATCCCATTGGGACCACATGTTCAAATAGTTCTCTTCATGTTTTATAACAGCAAGCTCCTCTTATCTACCTGGTCATGCAAACAAACATCCCTACCGAGCATAAAAAACACCCAATCCAGGCACCCACTTTTAGGCCTTCTAGTTTATTCCCCTTAGTGGGGGTAGTGCTGATAGGGTTTGATTTATAATTCAGCAACCTGTGAAACCATCTCCAAAAATAGTCACACGATACAATACCCTAGGATTTGTTTGGTAGACATGGCATGAATAGGATACCCTACTATGGTCTTGTTAGGGTCATACTCCGTGTATGAATGAGATGCCCTGATGAGCTATTATTTACACAAGGCATGTTGTCTGTATTCACAACAAATGCATTTATCTACAGACCATGCAAGCTTATATGATATTAGAGTTCCATATAACACTGCTAAACTTATTATTTGGGCATTTTAACACGCATGAAACATCTTCCAATTCAAATAAAGGAGCAACTATTTAACTTATGTTATGTTATAGATACTAGTAAGTCTTATTGATAGTAAGTATATATACAAAATATTATACAAATAAAAGTGATGAATTGGAATACGGCCATACAATTTGGAGAGTGATTGCATTTAATCAATATGACTACGTTATATTGAATCGGCTCCTGGCAGCAGTGTGTCAATTATGTGACACAATCAAGCAAAAAGGCCACATCACATAACTAGTACACAGGCCACCAATTGACATGGGGGACAATCCCCTTTCCTCCCTGCCCTGGAGCATGAGTCTGCATCTAATAGCAAGCATTTGGTCAGGGATCATGTGGCAGTGTAAGTGTATTTTTACTGGTTGTGAATGTGAGGCAGCAGGCAGGCTGCAAAGTTTACTCACTCAGAATACATCACATTGGCACTGTGTGGCTAAAGTGGGAATCTATGAGGGTTTATGCAAATGCATATCAGATTTATATCATTTCATTAAATACTTTTTACTGAAATTATATTAAAGGGACCTTTGGAAATCTATATGGGCCTCTTAAATGTGCTTAAGCCCTCACATCCTCTTTGAGTCTGGGCTCTTGGGATCAGGCCCATTGCTGACTTGTCTATAGTTAACGCCCACGTATCATGAAAATTGCGAACTCATGCAATAATGTAAACAAGGAAGTTGTGATGATGATAGAAAAATACCTATTCAATAACAAACTTCATAATGTGTATCCTACTTCTTGAATCGTGAGCAATCACCCAATATAATAACACATGAAATAACATTGTGCGGTTTTTACACAACCCATTCCTATATTCTGCACTGTTTATAGACCGTGGTATTATAGCTACTTACTTCCGCGTCAGTTGCCAACATGGATGCATAAATCATTATACCCATGAAAGAATTATTAATCGCCAATCAATGAGTGGTTCCGAAGTGCGGACAGTCCAGGTTATACAATTATTCATTGATATATTGTAAATCTAGCCATTTTGAACTATTTATATCAAGAGACTGAGTTTTGCTTATTTCAATGACCCTTCTGTTTTGATCCTATCAGTAGAGAATTTGGTCCACATGGCAGAAAAACGTAATGTTATAGCACACATGTATGCATATCGTTAAGCAATGTATTATTACGGTTCAGAGTATATGTGAGCATCAATGGTACTACTGTATAGGACTGTCTTAGATTTATAACAGTGCTATTGATATGTGTATACGCAGAACGGAAGAGAACTAGAATATGTAAATTGGCAAGGTGACCTATTAGGGTATCTATAGAAAGGGCCATCCCTATTTTATTACGATGCCCTCTTCTAATCTCTACGCAAACATTGTACCTACATAATGGGTAAAATTATTAATGAAAGCAGTCTTAGCCAAGCTCTATAGGCAAGTGGACTAGGGTTAGAATGGGGGTAATATAGCACACTATTGCATATTGCTACTTCCAACTTGACCCTTTAAGAACCAGCGAAACAGCTATTTTGTAATTCCTACTTAATAAAGATACTGCCAACATTAAGCTGCAGTTGACCAATAAGATCGACACAATGTACCCTTAAACATTATTTAGCCATTTACCTTTAGGACATGCTTCAGAACTATAAACTGACTCCTGCTTCCCATGTATTCAATGATGGTGGGAAATACAAATCCAGGCGAGGAGGGGGTGGGGTAATATACCCTAGGACCAAAGACAGTAAGCAGCAAGGGAAGCATCAAACAGTGGCAGCTATCATAAGGAATAGGTTGGCTCATGTCATAATCTTCTGAAGAAGGGTATTTTAGAAGGCATACATGCGCCATATATATATATATATATATATATATATATATATATATATATATATATATACATATATATACATGCTTTATATATATTTATAGGCTTACCTGAACTCGACCACCAGAAATTTCACATTGCACAGCAATTTAATATCTACCCCGAAATATTAGAGATGAGTATCATATAGCCAATGAGCCTTGAGAGCTATAGCACAGGTATCTACCACACTGACTATTTCTGGAAGTTTATACCATGGGCAGTAAATGCGATTCCCCAGATGTCGAATAAGAATGGTAATTAGACTACCCCCAATGTCCTCCTAATTGGGACAGGTAACATAATCACAATACATACCCAACCCAAAGTCCCGACTACCCTTGATAGCTATCTCACGTTGCATTTTATAATCACTACAAGTAGTTCATTCTGGATATCAAATGACATGTTCCTAACTTCATTAGAAACACAAGCATGTTTTGCCCCACCTTTGATGAAATGGCTGTGCGACATTTGGGCAGCGGTTTCATGAAAAGAGGTTGGTGGATGGAGAGTCAGTGGGCATCAGATCATAAATGCTCCCTTTCAACCACAAGGCCGTATCCATATCAAGTAACAATGCATTATTATGTCCACCTTCATTATCATATCCGAGTTGAACGCCAAAAGGGCACGGTATTACCTGTCCTAGAAGTCTCAACATTGGCAATCTCTGTAGAAAAAGAAACCATTGACCATGTTGACCATGCTGACCGTTTTGCTTATCAAAATAAGACGTAAGACTCACAGTGGTACTTTCCCTCACTCAGGTACTCAGGTCTTATCATTAGTGATAACTATTGGAGCTACAACTCTGGGGGTCGATGCGAGGCCCTTCACGAGCGCCTTCATGCCAATTCGCAATCAGGAGCTGAGTACTGTGGGGGCCTAGATGGGTTAGAGTCACAGATGTGGTCCAATTGAATAGGGTCTTTCTGCTTTTGCAGGCAATTCTCTGGACCTGTACTTTCCGTAATCGGCACAGTTTGAATTCCCTGCATTGCACCAACAATCGATCATTACAGTAGAATTGATCTCATTATAACATGCAAAGGTTTAAAAATTGTATATATACGCTATCCGGATCACCTGCATGTTCCCTACACACTTAGCCTCAATCTAGAACCCAGTAATCCCCCCCCCCCCCGATATTCTATTGATCCTCTAAAGGCCTTGGCGTTATGACAACTTTACATAAAGGAGTAGACACAGTTTTTGTCCTTCTTCCCATGGTTTATGCCTACAGTAGGTGCACCGCTTCCTCATAAAACAAAGAATATGTGTACTTTGCCGGGTGGTCCTTTACATAAACCTGGATTTAAGCACGAGTAAGCAGACAGGCAATGTGCCCAGCTATGCTCAAATGCATGTAGGTTCTTCTCAAGACTTGTTTATGACGTATAGATATAACCCTAGTGTGGATTTACGTTGAACATTATTTCCCTGTATCACTCATCATAATTGAATATAGGTCATTTTCGAGTCTTATATACAACCTGCAATTACCATAGTTACCAAATTGATACCCTGCAACATTCACCATTCCACAAAATGCCCTTCCACAAAATGCCATTGCAATAAAATACATAATTGTATAACCAGCATATACCTGCCTGTACAACATATAACCTCATTGAAGGATAAATTGTCCAACTATATTTCATTGATATAGTATTGTACTCAAGGGAGTTTGTCTCGCTCCCTATCTTCTTATTGTTATAGATAAACATACTCTATTCCTGCCAGTATTATTTCTACCCCCTACCGGCTGCCTTTGATATTCATGTTACCTTGCCCTACTCCCATCCCCTCTGTGTGAGTCATCCCCGAGCTGCTCATGTCCCCTCTGTACCCGGGAGCTGCTCACCCAGCGGAGACATGACTGATAACATGCCATGTGAGGCTCACCCAGTCAGACATGGCACAACTGATAACACGTCATGTCAGTGCGCTGCTCAGGGCCCTCCAAATGTGTGGTGAAACAGGCATGGAATATTGCTACTTAAAAGGGGGCGAGGTGGGCGTGGGGTACATTTTTGAGGGATGCTGTTCTTAAGACAACGGTTGCTGTCACTATTGAACCCCTTATAGGCTGTCAATATGTAGCCCTACTCCGGAGCCCTACCTACCGGTTTTTACACAACCCATTCCTATATTCTGCACTGTTTATAGACCGTGGTATTATAGCTACTTACTTCCGCGTCAGTTGCCAACATGGATGCATAAATCATTATACCCATGAAAGAATTATTTATCGCCAATCAATGAGTGGTTCCGAAGTGCGGACAGTCCAGGTTATACAATTATTCATTGATATATTGTAAATCTAGCCATTTTGAACTATTTATATCAAGAGACTGAGTTTTGCTTATTTCAATGACCCTTCTGTTTTGATCCTATCAGTAGAGAATTTGGTCCACATGGCAGAAAAACGTAATGTTATAGCACACATGTATGCATATCGTTAAGCAATGTATTATTACGGTTCAGAGTATATGTGAGCATCAATGGTACTACTGTATAGGACTGTCTTAGATTTATAACAGTGCTATTGATATGTGTATACGCAGTATCAGTAGAGAATATGGTCCACATGGCAGAAAAACGTAATGTTATAGCACACATGTATGCATATCGTTAAGCAATGTATTATTACGGTTCAGAGTATATGTGAGCATCAATGGTACTACTGTATAGGACTGTCTTAGATTTATAACAGTGCTATTGATATGTGTATACGCAGAACGGAAGAGAACTAGAATATGTAAATTGGCAAGGTGACCTATTAGGGTATCTATAGAAAGGGCCATCCCTATTTTATTACGATGCCCTCTTCTAATCTCTACGCAAACATTGTACCTACATAATGGGTAAAATTATTAATGAAAGCAGTCTTAGCCAAGCTCTATAGGCAAGTGGACTAGGGTTAGAATGGGGGTAATATAGCACACTATTGCATATTGCTACTTCCAACTTGACCCTTTAAGAACCAGCGAAACAGCTATTTTGTAATTCCTACTTAATAAAGATACTGCCAACATTAAGCTGCAGTTGACCAATAAGATCGACACAATGTACCCTTAAACATTATTTAGCCATTTACCTTTAGGACATGCTTCAGAACTATAAACTGACTCCTGCTTCCCATGTATTCAATGATGGTGGGAAATACAAATCCAGGCGAGGAGGGGGTGGGGTAATATACCCTAGGACCAAAGACAGTAAGCAGCAAGGGAAGCATCAAACAGTGGCAGCTATCATAAGGAATAGGTTGGCTCATGTCATAATCTTCTGAAGAAGGGTATTTTAGAAGGCATACATGCGCCAGGGCTGGAGAAGGGTGCCTGGATCTTACGGTTACACTGCAAAGAGAAAGGATTATGCTATACAGAGACATATACTCATACAGCTATGAATCTCATCTCAAACCTAAAGAAATCAGACCATATATATATATATATATATATATATATATATATATATATATATGTATATATATATATATATATATATATATATATATATATATATATATATACATATATATACATGCTTTATATATATTTATAGGCTTACCTGAACTCGACCACCAGAAATTTCACATTGCACAGCAATTTAATATCTACCCCGAAATATTAGAGATGAGTATCATATAGCCAATGAGCCTTGAGAGCTATAGCACAGGTATCTACCACACTGACTATTTCTGGAAGTTTATACCATGGGCAGTAAATGCGATTCCCCAGATGTCGAATAAGAATGGTAATTAGACTACCCCCAATGTCCTCCTAATTGGGACAGGTAACATAATCACAATACATACCCAACCCAAAGTCCCGACTACCCTTGATAGCTATCTCACGTTGCATTTTATAATCACTACAAGTAGTTCATTCTGGATATCAAATGACATGTTCCTAACTTCATTAGAAACACAAGCATGTTTTGCCCCACCTTTGATGAAATGGCTGTGCGACATTTGGGCAGCGGTTTCATGAAAAGAGGTTGGTGGATGGAGAGTCAGTGGGCATCAGATCATAAATGCTCCCTTTCAACCACAAGGCCGTATCCATATCAAGTAACAATGCATTATTATGTCCACCTTCATTATCATATCCGAGTTGAACGCCAAAAGGGCACGGTATTACCTGTCCTAGAAGTCTCAACATTGGCAATCTCTGTAGAAAAAGAAACCATTGACCATGTTGACCATGCTGACCGTTTTGCTTATCAAAATAAGACGTAAGACTCACAGTGGTACTTTCCCTCACTCAGGTACTCAGGTCTTATCATTAGTGATAACTATTGGAGCTACAACTCTGGGGGTCGATGCGAGGCCCTTCACGAGCGCCTTCATGCCAATTTGCAATCGGGAGCTGAGTACTGTGGGGGCCTAGATGGGTTAGAGTCACAGATGTGGTCCAATTGAATAGGGTCTTTCTGCTTTTGCAGGCAATTCTCTGGACCTGTACTTTCCGTAATCGGCACAGTTTGAATTCCCTGCATTGCACCAACAATCGATCATTACAGTAGAATTGATCTCATTATAACATGCAAAGGTTTAAAAATTGTATATATACGCTATCCGGATCACCTGCATGTTCCCTACACACTTAGCCTCAATCTAGAACCCAGTAATCCCCCCCCCCCCGATATTCTATTGATCCTCTAAAGGCCTTGGCGTTATGACAACTTTACATAAAGGAGTAGACACAGTTTTTGTCCTTCTTCCCATGGTTTATGCCTACAGTAGGTGCACCGCTTCCTCATAAAACAAAGAATATGTGTACTTTGCCGGGTGGTCCTTTACATAAACCTGGATTTAAGCACGAGTAAGCAGACAGGCAATGTGCCCAGCTATGCTCAAATGCATGTAGGTTCTTCTCAAGACTTGTTTATGACGTATAGATATAACCCTAGTGTGGATTTACGTTGAACATTATTTCCCTGTATCACTCATCATAATTGAATATAGGTCATTTTCGAGTCTTATATACAACCTGCAATTACCATAGTTACCAAATTGATACCCTGCAACATTCACCATTCCACAAAATGCCCTTCCACAAAATGCCATTGCAATAAAATACATAATTGTATAACCAGCATATACCTGCCTGTACAACATATAACCTCATTGAAGGATAAATTGTCCAACTATATTTCATTGATATAGTATTGTACTCAAGGGAGTTTGTCTCGCTCCCTATCTTCTTATTGTTATAGATAAACATACTCTATTCCTGCCAGTATTATTTCTACCCCCTACCGGCTGCCTTTGATATTCATGTTACCTTGCCCTACTCCCATCCCCTCTGTGTGAGTCATCCCCGAGCTGCTCATGTCCCCTCTGTACCCGGGAGCTGCTCACCCAGCGGAGACATGACTGATAACATGCCATGTGAGGCTCACCCAGTCAGACATGGCACAACTGATAACACGTCATGTCAGTGCGCTGCTCAGGGCCCTCCAAATGTGTGGTGAAACAGGCATGGAATATTGCTACTTAAAAGGGGGCGAGGTGGGCGTGGGGTACATTTTTGAGGGATGCTGTTCTTAAGACAACGGTTGCTGTCACTATTGAACCCCTTATAGGCTGTCAATATGTAGCCCTACTCCGGAGCCCTACCTATACTTTATAGTGCTCCAAATAGGGCCCATAGACACCATAATGCTTCGAATTCTGCTCCAGGTGTGGCCAGTGTCTTATATCACACGTCTTGTATTTTTGTACAATATGGAGGTTTGATCTATGGACATATTCGCCAGTTTAAATCGGATAGGATTGAACCCTGCATGCCATATATATCACCTTTGACACCCCTCCCCCCCCCCCCCCCACACACACACCTCTACACATACATTGTAAAGGCAGTGGGTACAGTGGGGTATTATGGACACTGTCTGCTGGAAGGTGGAAGATGCACCCAGGTTAACGTGTTATTGATGGACACACATCACTCATGGGGTGAGGTAGGGTGAAGTGAATCTGATACTCATCAAATACCATCAGACTGCCGGGATCTCTACAGGTTATGGCCAGAACTCAGTGAGGCATGTGTATTCTACATTTCCATGTACCGGTAGTTTATAGTTTGTGCAGAATGTTACACAGGTGCATTCATTTTGCAAAACACAATTAAAGCCAACAATCCTGAAATATACTATATAAGAATGCTGAACCTCAATACGATAAAATCACTGCGTTCTGGAGTTAAATAAAGAGAGGCATGTGTGTCCCATATATGCATCTAAAGGTATTCTGAATAGGCAGAAGAACGATCAAAGTTCCAGCTTTCTGTAGAGAGTCGCCAATATATTATACTTCTAGAATGTGTTAGGTAAGAGGACAGCTCATCACGGTTTCATCAGGCAAATTCATCTTTCCTAGAAACATCAGATAATAGTGGTTATGAAGAATATGTTGGTATACCACACGTATTAAATACAGTGTAGTATAGGTGCACCGCTATAATGTATACCAAGGGCTCAATAACTGACAGGTATTAAACGAGTAGAATGAGGGGTGTGGTCTGAGTCAGTGGGTGTACGAGAACACACAGGGGATCACAGTTAACCATTTATCGGCGGCATATTGATTTAATGCACTAACCCTTTGTCGCCATGATGCTTGAACGCAGCCCTTTGAGAGCTGCATGCATGCACTATACCCACCCTGTGATGGCACATATACGTTCACTATCAGGTATCATACCGTTCTTAAAGAGCAAAATTTGGCTACATGGGTTTGAGCATACGAGACAGGTAGGTTTACTATAAACAGTGGGTATGGTGGTTGGGGTGGGGTGAGGAGGGGAGTCAGAGGGGTGGGTGCTGTGCACGCACACCCCTCACTAAGTGCATGATGAATGGACTGAAATGCAGGCTAGGACTGATCTGATGGTGACTAGATTAATGCAACCTCCCCACAAATCAAATTCAGGTGTGTCATCAGGTTGGTGCAGACGAATGAAAGGGGTGGGAGGGTGTGGTACTGTCTGGATGAGTTCGCACCTGAAAGTCCATTAGATTCTCTGACTCAGTTCTAGCTTTATGAGACAGCATTGCCTCGTGGAGTGGTTCTGTGGTAGGCTGAAGTTGACCATGATGGAATTCATAAAATTTCCGGAATTTTCCCAGCCCACGCTGGCAGCTGCATGCACAGCCTAGGGATCCGTAGGGAGATTGTGAAAATGACGTAAAACAAGGGGGTTTCCCAAGGAGAATATCATAGACTAACACAGTGACAATGCACTATGCATGCAGGTCAGGTATGAGCTGCTCGCCAGGTGGCAGCAGTGTAGGTGGAGCAGCTCAGTGTGAAAGTATTGACCTGTTCCCTTCTGAGTCACTCAGCCGCTAACCACTGGCCGCATGACCTATTTATAAACCCCAATCTGAGTACCACCACATTTATCACCAGTAAAATGGGATATTGATTTAGAGAAGTGTACTTTGAATAAGAGGGGAGAAAAGATGATTGGATATTTTTGAGCATTTCATAAGGTTGATGAAATTCCTTGAGGGGTCCATCATACATGAAGTAAAAGGTGACTATTTTGCAGTATGGATTATTAATGTGATCCTATTTCCCCAGAGACCCATTAACCCAGATACGAGTCTAAATAAAGTCTAAACATTCCTTCACATGTTGACTATGGCAATCCTTTCATCAGCATGAGTAGTATTCACTGTGGCTTAATCGTACATCTTTGATCATCAAGAACACATTGCAGATATGAATCATGTTTCTTATTGTTCTCTTAATGTTAACATTATGGAAATGAGCATGTGACAGTGTCAGTAGGTTCCATGGTCTATGGTGATCTTAATCCTTGCCCTCGTGTGCCTGACTGAATAATTCAACAGGGGGCCAGACTAAAGGGTGTGTGTGTGTTTGAGGGGGAGGGGGGTAAGAAGACACAATTTTTTCATTATTCAGGGAATGATTATCTTTTACGAGTGAATGTGTGGATTATTTGCGGCTGGAATAGAATCCACACATTCTTGATAAAGAAGGCATCAGTATTAATCAACCGTGAAACCGAATATAATCCATTGATCAACAGCCCCCTCCCGACACACATCATATTGTATGGTATTGCGGTGTCAAAACGTATCTATTTTAGCCCACCTATCTCTTGGGTGAATCACAATCTTTAGGCTCAACCCCCTCCCTCTACATTTAATGGAAACGTTAAAAAGTTCAACTCTGATGTTGGTAATGACCACTCTACCATGGTTGTAGCAGGGCCCTCAATTTCAGTCCCAGTTTACTTAGTTCTACCCCGATCCATAACATTGATTATGACTATTTTTACACCAGTCAGATTTTGTCTGAACATTCCCCTCCAATATTTGATTAAACCCTTGGGTTATGACGCAGGGACTTGGTGGTGGTGGTGGTGGGGGTGGGGGGGGGCATCCGATCAGCCACATGTGTCAATAAAACCTGCCTCCTAAATTCTACTCATATTACACTGCGGTTCTTAGGATAAAATCTTAATATGAATATCTCGCACTTAAATCATGTTCATTCAATCAGTAGATAACACCGATCAGAATGTCTATGGTAGCATTGTGTAGAAACGGTTTACAGCTAAATGATTCAGGAATTGGCACTGACACCTAAGTAAATAGAATAAACAACCATACCACATTGTTTATTTATCCACAAGCAATGGTGAGCCAAAACACATTGTATTTGTATGAGGATGGGGGTAGAGGGGCGAGAGGTGGTTGTTGAATTATATCCTATATATGCCCTCTTGGAATAAATCGAAAGAGATATAGTAATTACGATGATTACTACTGCATGTAGGATATTCCCAATCATTAATGGACAGCTGAAGGCATGAAGGCAATTTTCCTCCCGACATGTAAGGGAAATCACTTTTATACAGTTTTCTGAATTCTGTTAATGGCCCGTTGGTAATCAACGCAGAATATCTAACTAAAAATGTAGAAGGTACGGAAAGTGCTTAGTAGAACTAAACTGTTATAGTTCCTAATGAGCTCGGCTTGCGAGGTTACAGCGTTCTCCTGTTTAACCCTTTAAGTGATTTGATGCACTTAGCCCTCTTGTTTCCATGATACGTAAATGCAGCAAGTGCTGCATTCATCGTGGTTGAAACGGCTTAGTACACTCCCAAAGTGTCGACATGATGCAGCTAATCAGCTCTTATTCACTAGCACTGTCCTGGTGCACCGTGAAGGTAAATGAATATGAACCCCCGAGGAATCACCCCATGAGTTTAAGAAGACCCTGTTAGACTTGGAATAAATAATCCTGATTGAAGCAGCTATTAGCAACTCTGCATAAGACAGACACGTTTATGCCAATTATTCCCGGATTCCCCATTCCGCCTGCAATATCCTCATGTACTTGGCGATGGATCCTTCCACAGGCTTTCTACTCTCAAACGGGAAAGGCCATTTTAACTTGAAACACAATTATCATTGATTGTTGGAGCCCCAGTAATTAGGGCTGACTAATGAGCAGTCTATAGTGTGGACAGTACAAGCTAGATGGAACAATCGCAGGTACAGTCTATATGAACCGACAGCCATCTTGCAGTGGCGTAGGAGAAATTAGGGGGGGGGAGCCGCCCCTCATTACAGAGGAGGTGGGGCCTGAATAACCTATGCCTGAATATTTATCAAGATCCAATCATATAATACTCACAATTTCCAACTCTTACCTCTCCCGCATAGGGAAAAGTGGGGGCAGAGGGGCCTGGCCCCCAATTAGAAATAAAGGGGGCTCAGATACTATTTTTCTATCCAATTCCAATATAAGTGTTATATGCTGCATTATGCATAAAAGCCTACACTGTTAGAAGTAGGTAGTGTTCCTGTACACCAAATACTGGGGCCAACTTTGGTTCCAGTAGATTGTGCCGTAGACCTACAGCAAGTGAGCTTTTGTATATTTACCTCACTATGTACTGTATAGGGACAGCAGAATCTTCTGTTACTGTACAGCAAAATTGATTGTAAATCATAGTCTGAAGGTCCTGGGTTCACCTCCCAGTGCTGGTGATATTTTTAATCATGCACAAATTTTAGGTGGATGTAGGTGAAACAAGAGAAGTCGCTCCACCAAGGATTGAACTCACCACCTGTGGTGTTGGAGACAGGCACTGATCCATTGCGCCACAGAGCCGGTGTTACAAACATTCATATTGGGATATATCTCTACTCTACTTCTCAACTGATTAATAATAATTTGTAAATATCTGGGGTTCGCCTCCCGGTGCTGGTGATATTTTTAATCATCCATGTGAGGGAAAACGAATTTTAGGTGGATGTAGGTGAAACAAGAGAAGTGGCTCCACCAAGGATCGAACTCACCACCTGTGGTGTTGGAGACAGGCGCTGAACCATTGCGCCACAGAGCAGGTGTTACAAATGGTCATATTGGGATATAAGCTACCTCTGTCATGTCTGTATTAAATGAGCTACAGCCTTGTTGCTAAAGATCCCTGATGAGAGGTGGCTAGACCTAGGATCGATCCCACGACCTCTCGTGTACATATTACAGGGAAAAGTACTGTAGATCTACAAGTCACTACCGTAACCTGCATCTACAGTAACAGAATTGTACATGTACAGTAGAATTTGCTCTATTATTATTTACAGCTAAAGTACTGTACGCTTACAGCAAATTTTGCTGTTCACGAACAACAACTTTTTACAGTGTATGCTTAAAGTTGATTGGAGTGCTCCCCCCGTCCGCCCCCCCATTGAAGATTTGCTTCCTACGCGTCTGGTCTTGGTACGTGTTCAACTACCTTGAAGTGATTTCCGACATGCACCTCCCAAGACATGCGGTGGCCCTCGTAAGTGCAAGCAATCGCCAACATAGATACCTGGACTAACCAGACGATTTGTCAGTCCCAGGACTCTAGGCAATCAAATACCTTGGTTAATTGCCTCTTGGAAGCCTCATTATGCAATGGTGGTGTACCCCGGGGTCACATATATATATATATATATATATATATAATTATATATATATATATATATATATATATATATATATATATATATATATATATATATATACAGTCTTACTACCTAAGGCAAATCAAACTAATGAGTTGGTGGAACTTAATTATTTAGTTAGTAGCTGGAATCAGTATCAACTGGTATACACTCTAAGAACAGTGTGTTGTTGGAACAAGCATAAGGAGTTACACACACATTTTTGCAACACACCTTTGAGATCAACAGACTTTTGGCAAGGAGTGGGCAGTGGGTAGTGTGTTACACCAAAATGTGTTAAAAGTGGCTGCAGAAAAGCGTGTTGATAAGTGTGTAAACGTAACACACTGTTCTTAGAGTGTACTAGTAATATATTGACTAACCTCACAAAATGTAGGTTTGTAGCATACTCCCAAAAACCATAGTTTACTGGGACACACTAGCAGCGTTCCGAGAGCAGAACCAACAGCTCGCGTGAGCTGCTCATGCGAGCACACATGTGATGCTCTCTAGAAAAGATTGCATACCAATTCATCGTTTAAGTCAGCAGTGTTAATGGACGGTCTTAACAGAAATAGGGGATGTACTTCTCCATAATCCGTAGCAATCCAGTCCAACAAAGTTAAGTTTACCACATATCCAGTCACTTCAATCGGTTACATTATAACCCCATTATCATGAGCCTTTCACTCATAGAACAATGTTGAAATAAAGGAAATCGACAAAACTGACAAATCTGATATGATCTTATTAGTATCAACACTGTTCCCTGCCCCGAAGGTTAAAAAGAATCCCTACCCTCTTCACAGAGCAGCGAGACACTCTTGTCTGGGACAAAGTCGCAGAACAAGGCAAGGGTCCTAAAGCCTGCAACAATGCACTGATACTGGAACTCTGTCTGATGACCCAGACCGCCCGAGGTCGGAATGCTTTGCAGAATCAGAAAGCGATCGGGTAAAGCCCATTATGGTTGAGTGGTATCAGCAACACACAATTGATGGCGTTGGTGCAGCCTAAACCTTACAGAGCAGCAGAGTTTATCTGCTAGGTGAATGGAGGTTTTCTAGGCTATCTGAGACAGGGGCACTGCTTAGTCACGTGAGTGGAACGTCGCGCAAGGCAGGTCGGGTAACTGTCTGCGTCCGTCTGTGAAGTCTCCCATGTGGTTTCTGCTTTTATCGCTCACAACGGAAGTTGCCCGCAGGCGCCATCTTGCGGCGCCCTCCGGCGTGAGTCGTTGCTAGGGGCCTGTATGTTTTCTCCCCCAGGGTTCGGCGGGGAACCTGTGTTTTTAACATGAGAAGGATGTTTTTACTGGGTTGGGAATTCTGAGTGATATATTCCCACGTTGACGTTTGCCTGTGAAAGCTTATCTTAAAATGTGCCCTGGGGCATTATGTGTGTGCAATATGTCTCCCAATAGTTATAGGCCAGACTGGAAAGACTTTGTTTGGTTTTAGATACAGTGCGATAGCAAATGTCTAGAGGAAGATTTCGAGAGATATTCACATATAAACTGATTGATATAGTTTTACAGAATTCTAACCCTTATCTTTATACGTCTTGACGATGAAGGCTATGAGGTTTTAAAGCACTATATGGCCCTTAAATGGTTGAACATACAAAAAGAAAAAAAAGAAAACTGAGTGCCTTTCAGATGTACAGGGCTCTACAGATGGACATATTTGGTAGCATTTGCGAAGCTACCCAAATTTAATTTTACCTAGGTTTCTGCACTCCAAATCTAGACATTTCCCAGCGACAAGCACAGATCCAACTGCTTACCAGTTCCACGAAGCCCTACAGTGCTGTCCTCGACCACTGATTCGATTTCTATTTATAGAAGAAGAAAAGTCAGGGCATCAGCAGCAAGAGATAAGCACCACCAGTCCCATAATGCAATTTGTAATCAAGCCCGAGTGGGCCACATGAAGGTTTCACTCGGCAATCATTGCTGGTAGTACCGAGTGAAAGGTAAAACAATGAGATTAAACTGTCGACTAGCTTCTGCATAAAAGGACCTAGAGGAGGGCTTTGGGACGCCACCAGTAGATGGTGGTACCCAATCCATGGTGTCTGGGCTGTGTGTATATCTAAATGGTATATCTAGTTGACAGCCCTTCGGTGCCTTTTTTTCTATGCGGGATTTCTAGCTATTAAGTAGGCGTATACCTGGAAGGCTCCATCGGCTCTGCTGTAACAAACAGTCGATCTGATAAACAGTGGGATTTATTTATATGGATTAATTCAGCCTATCCAATAATGGGGAAACCTGTCAGGTATATCACATCAGGTATGATTATGTAGGGGTGGAAGGCATTGCAGCGCCATGGTCTCAGTAGCTGAGGCAGGAACACGACAAAGGTCTCATCGCTGTTCGAATATTAGAGCCTAGGACTTCACGAATTTCAATCCGTCATGATGCATAATGCAACACTAGCAGCGCCGGAGATTAACATTGGTACATCGTATTTAACAACAAAATAAACATAGAGCCTTCCGTCAAAATGCCGTCTAGGCGTATAAAAAGTTGAATAGCTACCCGTCTCACCATTTTTAACCAGCAAAGTCGTAGAGAAGTGGGGAGGGGGGGGGGGGATCACTTACAATTCCAAGAATGATGTTAATGACCAGAGGAGGTTTCTATAACTTGATAAATGGTTTCCATGGTGAGCTGCCAATATGGAAAGAAGCACAAGTGTTGCTTTCAAAAATAGCAAGACTAAAGCCTGGTTCCTGATGATGAACTCGATATGTTATGGGGTCGGTTATTTCTGATAGACTGCCTTCCCTAGTGTAATCAATGTCCATTATGGTTACATGCAATTTCCCCAAAATACCCAACGCAATACAGGTTTCATGTAATCAACATACACCCACACCCATTCTATAGAAAGAGACCATTCTAGGGACTACTTGGTCTCACAGGCGGTGCCAATCAGCCATGTAAGTGTTGTTCTGGGTTAATGTGATATAGTCTCAGGGTAGATTGGTAATGACCATAATATAGGCCTACATACAAACGTGTGGCTAAAGCTAAATATACACTGCAAAGGGTTGCAGGGTGCACTAAGGTTCTTTTCCCGAGTAGATGTCAATTTTATTATCGTATATAAAAAGATACGGTTTATTTGGAATATGTTCTGATTAGGAAACACAGATATACCGCCATATAATAGTAGCTGGTGTATTTATGGATAATTGCCATTTCTATGTAAATTCGTCCTTATAGATAACCATTTTTACCTCGCCATCTAACTGAGGACACAAAGGCAGGACGTGGCCCCTTTACTATACTTGTCTCCAGCGGCTGGGCTGGCAGATACAGCGGACATCAATAATAAAAGAAGCACTGGTTTATGTGTTGTAGCACAGCCTCCTGTCACCAGCCCACGCTCCTATAGGACAGAGCCAATCATCAGTTAACCCTCTAAGGGCTGCATAATGATTTAATGCATTATACCCTTTATTACATTGATGCATGAATGCAACCCTGCCTAGTCTACTCCCGTGTATCATCCCCGCAGTGTCCGCATGGTGCTTGAATGAAGCTCTGGTGAGTTACTCGCTAGGGCATTATGACGACAAATCACATAGCACATTAAAGCACTAAAGGCCCTCAAAGGGTTAAATATATACCACTGAGTGATGGGGCCCTGAGCAGGGGAGCAGCTCATGGGGAGGGAGGGAGCAGCTCACATCAATAATGGGAGCAGCTCCTCCGCTGCTTAAATCATATGTACCCAATGTGTTGGGAGATAATCTCAGTCAAACAGATGCTGTCATTTATCATAGAAGGCAAATGTTTGTGGAACAAAATGGAACATTTCATCATTCCCAATGGGCCGTGGATGGTGACATGTGGGGTTTGAATGGATATGTAGGCAGTGTGTCCAGGGGCAGTGATATTGTATTGTGTGTGTTCTGGGATGGGGAGCGGGTTAGTTCTGGGCATGGGCATTTTACAGAGTTGGGCTGGTTAAGGATGGAGTAGGTGAGATAGTGTTTAAACTAAGGGGACTTATCCTTACACAGAGCTTTACTCATGTTCCTTTGCTGTCACGACTCACCAAATACAGCGCCTGCGAGTTGCTCGAAAACGCTGCATTATTAATGCATCATACCAACCTTTTTGCTGGCGTGTTTCCCAGTCGAGTTGGCTTAACAATGTCGTAAATACAGCAATGGAGAGTAGCTCTCATCATGCGACATGCCAACAAAAAGGCAAGGAGCAATAAAGGGTTAATTACTGGACATCGATTCTCTCTCTTTGTAGCTCTATAGTGATCGATGCCCAGTTTTATACTTCAGACCAGTGGCTCATTTTGGCTGTTTTTTGCCTCACAGATTGCTTCTAGGGCAAAATCCTGACTAGGTGCCGATATATTCTCTATGCCAATGTGTAATATGAGGGTAGAAAACACTGGAACCTCAGTTAGAAAAAATCCTACTAAACAGTTTTTGAGAAAATTAGGGTTTTGTTGCATATTTTTGGTGTTTTTAGTACATTTCCTACATAAACCGTGAACGCCAGCATTTCTCACTTTTCAGGTGTTTAGAATCAGAATTTGACTTTTTTTTATTCGCAGTATGATTTCTGAGTATCGAGCCATTCTAGAAAAGCTATTCTTTGGAAAAAATACTAAGTATTTCTTGATGATTTTCGTTGCACAAATTTAGGGTTGTTATATAAAAACTGCAATGTCATCCAATCAAAGTGTTTATGCACTGTTGATGGTCACCCCCTCCCACCCTCTTCACTCTGCATTGAAGGAGAATAGGCAGGGGAGGTACACTTATCCGTATATAGCTGTTGACCTGCTTGCTGGGTGCATTTTCAATTTATGGGGTGCCAACTGTTCATGAAAGAAAAATCAAATAGAAATTTTTTTCCTTTTTAGTATCAGATTAATGTAACTACAATTCGTGATAGCACTTAAAGCATTGTATTTGCATTAATATGAATGGTAGCCACCTTATGGGGTGCCAACTATTCATGAAAGAATAATCGATAAGAATTTGTTTTTTATTAGCATCAAATTGATGCAACTATAATTCGAGATTGCATTTCAAGCATCGGGGCATTCAATGAATGGTAGTCATCTTAAATATATGGGGTGCCAACTGTTAATGAATTTAAAAAAAAAGAATAGAATTAGTTTTTTTTATTAGTATCAGATTAATGCAACTACAATTGCACTTAAAGCATTGTGGCATGCAATGACTGGTAACCACCTTGAATGTATGGGGTGCCAACTGTTCATGAAAGAAAGAAAAAGAAAGTTGTTTTTTTAGAATCAAATTAATTCAACTGCAATTCAAGATTACATTTAAGCATTATGGCATTCAATGACTGGTGGCCATCTTGAACCTATGGGGTGCCAACTCTTCATGAAAAAAACAAACTAAATTGGATTTTTTTTACAGTATAAAATTAATGCAACTACATTTCAAGATTGCATTTAAAGCATTGTGGCCTTCAATGAATGGTGGCCATCCTAAACCTATGGGGTGCCAACTGTGTTTGAAAAAGGTATCAAATAGGCATTTTCTTATAATAGATATCAAATTAATGCAACTACAATTCTTGATTGCACTGAAAGCATTGTGGCATTTAATAAATGGTAGCCATCTTGAATGGGTTGAATGAAGGAAAAATCAAATAGGATTTGTTTTTTTGATCAAATCAATGCAACTACAAGTCAAGACTGCATTTCAAGCATCGGGACATTCAATGAGTGATAGCCATCTTGAATCTATGGGATGCTCACTGTTCATGAAAAAAAAATAGAATAGATTTTTACTTATTAGTATCAAATTACTGCAACTGCAATTCGAGATTACATTAAAAGCATGGTGGCATTCAATGAATGGTTGCAATCTTCAATTTTGAAATGAACATACACACAGACATATTCATAGGCATGAACATGGTGTTCTCCTTCATTATAGATATTCATGGATTTCTACTTCTACTAAATATAGCTTTCTGTTAGAAGGATTCTGCTACATGGATGTCGATGTCCAGTTTTAGATATATATCCATATAGTGCATTGGAGTGCTATAATGTTGGACCGCTGTATATTTGTAAGGGACTTGGACAGAGATGATAAAGAGCTGTCTACTGTCTGCATGTACCACGCTAATCAGTGGACGGCCCGGGGCGGCAGGGCCTGTGTTACACCACAGTGCGGATTATAATTGGACTTCAGAATCACAGAATCAGCCTGACATGTTCACTGAGCGGGGCTATGTTGGAACATCAGAATATGGCACATATTATGGATTCAGACTCTGAATATTGACAAGAAGTGGCAAACTTGCATACATACAGTCGACGAGGAGAGCACCCAATTAGTATATAGCAATCGACATACATGTAGAATAGAGTAACTGCTGATGTCAGAATACTGATTTAGAAAGTCTCTTATGCGCTTTACAGTCGTTCATGTATATGGTATAATAGATATGAAACCTGTACCATTCAAATGTTACACTTTTAATATCTCTATAGATGTCTGTGTTTCCTGAAGGAAATACCTTATGCCCTATACTACTTACATAGGGAGTGAGTAGTATAGGGAAGCAGAGGTTCGTTCCAGGTATTAACCATGAAGTTTATCATTACTGTTACACTTATCCCATAAACTATAACAGATTAGGGACAGTAGCTCACGCAATAAGTAATGGAGAGGCCCTTATACGAGATGGCTACAGGATACCGACCTTTGAAGATGTTGTACACATTTCTACTCATTCTAGGCAAGCTACATTATATACATGCCAAGCGAAAAAATTATGGGATAAGGTGAAGGTCACAGAAAGGGTATGAGTTATACCATCTTTATGTGACATTTTAGCAATAGATTATTACAATTATGTTCATGCCAAGAGAGAAATATGAGTTAAAAATATGAATAATACTGTTAACGCTAATAAAGCACAAGAAATGTATTCGTGTGAAAGTGTTTCATCCTGCTATAGACTGATAGAAGACAATAGTTTAATATACTGTTTTTATTGCTTTACTGTGATGTATAATGGATCTTCGATTAAACAGCGACCATGCCGAGCAGAGACGCTACTCTGAATAGGTCAACATACCTTCAATCTTATTTCTGAGCATGACATTTCAATAGATAATCTCTTTGTGCCCGGAATTAGCTAATAAATACTGCAAACAGTATTACTTGAACTGTCACAATAGGAAATAGGATGACACGTAGCCTAACCTTGGTTGGATAATAGTTAAATACACATGAGTGGCCACGTATTTATTATCATAAGGCAGACCATGTTCGGCACAACATATTGCTCATTGTTTGCTTTACGACTTCCAGTTTCATAAATATAACATACGTGTATACATTAAGTACTCTACTCCTTGTAATAACATAGATCTTCTTTTTTGCCCTAGGATATAGATGTGAAAGCTTAATTTCCCGTTGGCCATGCCAATATAATACTGGTGAAATGGATTCTGAAAGTGCTCCCGTGTCTTTACCATGATACTAATCGCTACCTCACCATTTACTTCTATTGGGGATCTTACAGTTGGCTTTCTGTTGCTGCAATTCTCAGCACCTCACCCTCAGAAAAGTGAGCGTTACTGTCGCCGAAAGGATTCTCACCTGGAAGCCAGGCAGTGCCTGACTTTCAGCCGAGAGTGATTTTGGCGACAGTGACGGCTACTTTTTTGAGGGTGCTGTGGTGTGAACATTTAACACCCGTGCACTGTGCCGATGATCCCAGTAGTGAGTATTGCGGAGGCATTCTAAGTCCAATGAAATACGGCTCCGTCCAAAGCTGCATAGGGATATGATAGATTTCACAAAATCTCAACGTTTAGTGGAAACATGTAACTGAATCGGCATTACTGCTATTTATAAGGCTTTGCAGAATCATGCTATGCAACTGATAAGAGCATGAGAACCAGTTTTAAAATGTGTACACGTATTTCTGCAGTGTATTTATCTAACCATTATCTGAGTACATCATGCTCATAGTCGTCATCATGCATGCATAAAACCTTGGTGAATGAGTTGCTAAGGACGCATTCAATAACCATACAATATTACCAACAATAAATAAATAAGGGTCAAAAAAGAAAAAAATGGGTGGCGCCACCTCATGTTAATCATGTATACTAAATCTCTTCAATTTTTTGTAGATAATCCTAAATTAATCTTTAAATAATCTTAAATAGATAGAATTTAAGATTGGAAAGATTTTCCCATTGGACGAGCCTCGGGAGTAGCCTCACCGCGGGGTTGCATTCTTACATCTTGTCAACAAAGGGCACAATCATATCACTTCAAGCAGTGAATAACCCTCAGAGGATAAAGGAATGTCATAGCAGGGAGGTACATACACAGGTATGTACAGGGTCCCTGTGTTTATCCCCCGTCTGGTGTGAGGTAGGTATGTTTACAACGTCAACTGTGTAACACTGGACAGATCAATAACCCTATATAGCCACATAGCCGTGTTACCAGCTAGTTACATGAACATGACACAAACCGCACCGGACCTAGTATAGATCCACATGGTTTATAGACCCACCTAGACAATAACACAGGTCTCTCCGGTGAGCTGTAACTAATGTTATACCTAATGGTACAATGAGGAATCAGATTTGATTTTTAAAAAAACAGCATAATCTCTCTCACTTTGCAAATTTGGAAAGGGTATGACTATGAGGCCTGTCTAGTTTCTCTCATAATAGCAGGTGGTATTATGCCTAGTGTACCGGTAAAAATAATGTATAAGGCAGGTGTACTGATTATAGTATGATAGATTCACCATGAGTCGGACACATACCTTGAGAAGGACACGGATATCTCTCATTACCCATGGATGAATGTATTCGTGATTTATTAGAAAGAATGACACTTAGAAATCGTCACAAATAGGTAGAATAGAAAGCTTGATTAAGCACAGATTCAAGTATCTGTCTCAAGGTTTGTGTCCAGCTGATCTACCCTATCCGGCAACGAGCTACATCTTATGGATGGCTATCGCCTAAGGACGGTTGGCCTTGATCTCCATCTGAACCCAGGTCATCTGGGCAGTTGTCCTCAGACCCATAGGTCAGCTGCCACCCCCAGTATACACTCTCCAAGCAGATTGACATTGGCGTGACCCTAAACGACTTCATCCCCTTCATCTTAGGGACACTCCAGATAAATGAAGTTAACCCAGATCGAAGCTAAGTCGTAAAAGTCAATCGACAAAGCCGCCATTACGACCTGGTTAAGGAGGCGAGGGGTCCCTCTGGTGGCAGAGGGAAGAGGCTGAATGACCCCTGGCAGATGAACTTGTATAAGGGTGTAGCATGCCGCATGCAGCGCTATCTTTGAAGTAGGAGTGGAAGAGAAGGGACTAGATGATGTATTTTATATATAGTCCTACAGACCAGCTTTATCTTTTCTGACAGTAGAAGGTCATGGTGCAATGTTATAGAGACCATCAATGTCTTGGGGGCACACCATGGGAACCAGGGGACAAGATGACTGCCTCTCCAGGGTTATCAGTTACGATATGACTACATTCTCAGCTGATTCTGAGAAAGTTGCCATCTGTCTTCTCCTGATTTCTCCTGGGACCTGCTGTTGTACACAAATTAAATAAGACCCAGGGGTTCCCTTGATATGACGTTATTGGGAGTGAAGTCCTGCTGGATCGATTATGATCAGATCTGGTTTAAGTTGGTTCTGTCCCCTTCTTACATTGAGGGTGACTCTAAGGAAGTAGATTACCTGGGATTGTCAGTAGGATTTACTCTTGTTTTTCCATCAGCGAAAATAGACCAAGAGAGCTCAGGGAGCCAATAGGGTTGGTCCTATATTGTAGCTCATTAATTCTATGTTCTTCTATGCTTACAACCCCGTATACTAATCCCAGAACGAAGCAAACGCAAAGCAATGAAGGCCTTAGGATACATCCTCCGTCCTGTTATAATAAAGGTCAGCCTTTTATAAACTCTGCATGGTATAATGCCCATGTGTGATACGTTTGCCTATGTTATACTATTGGGACTTATACACCCCAGTGTGCCTCTGTGATACACGGGGATCTCAAATTAAGTAGCCCAGAGTGTTCTTTGGACCTTGGCCTCAGCCAATCAGAGACGACGACACTCATTTACCCACTAGGTGGCAGTGCATGTCGTCACTGCGCATGTGTCAAGAGTCATGGCTCAGCTTGTTACCGATGAGTCCATGGTGTCCGGCAGTTAGATGGCCAAGAAAATAAGGCGGCGCATCAGCAGGCAATCGCAGAGGTCAACAAATTAACACAAGATGACGACCAGACACGCGATGATCTAATCAAGACTGGATCAAACAACAACTGGTTTCGTTGGGGTCTGTTATGTCGCAGACCTTGGCCTTCCCGGTGGATATTGGGCAATATCATATCTAAGATTCCACAAAAAAAATCCCTAATTGCATCCAGGACATTCACTCAAACGATAACCTTATCATGCCGACTCATTGAGAATGTATCAATCCTGTGTAGGGTCGGCATGATGCTCGAATGAGTTATCAGTACCCCTGGTGCTACACTTATGCATTATGATGACAAGCAAATATCAAAGCAACACGCTTGGATTAGATTCCCTTCCAATATTGCGCCAAAATCGACGCATAATTCAAAGGTACAAGAAAATGTCTCGTCTGTTGAGAAATGAGATGCAGCAGCAGACATTTTGCTGTGAGTCTGCGTGCTTCCCGCGCTAATCGATAGTTGCCGTCTTATTAGTAGACCCAGCTCACGTACCTGTAAATTAGGCACATGTATAACTCCAATTATCTAGTTCACTAACCCAGGTGCACTGTGGGAAAGTTTCCTTTACAATCTACTGTTACTGCCAAGAAGAACATTGCTCTGTTACCCAGAACAGCATCTCTGGCATTGAGAAGATTATACTTAAGGACGTGTATTAGTATAACTGGTATTTTCTCTTAGGCAAGAGTCTTGCTGTAGGGCAAATAAATTTACGAACTGGTCTGGAATAGTCACCTTAATTTCAAAATGCAAAATTTACAGATGAAAGATAGGTTTATTTATCTTTATCATCTTTCCCCTAGGCAACAAAATTAAGGAGAATTTTTGTTTTGGATAGCAGACATGCATTCTCAAGGGCTATGTATTATCATACTACTGGGTGGAGTACAGACACATGTATATGAAATCGAAATGCACTGTCAATGTGGGTAAAGTTCCCCAGGGGGTGAACTGCATTAACATAGTACTGCTATAGCATTGCGTGCGGTAGTCGTTTCTCATTGTTCACTTGCCAACTGTCACGCACAGTTTAACCTTACACTTGCATGACTATTTACCAATGTATGTACCAATGCCTTATGACCATTAGAAATATATTATTGTGTCAATGGTATGAACAACATAGACTAGGAAGAATCGGGACTGCACTGTTAGAAGTAAGTAGTGTTCCTGTACAGCAACTATTGGGGGCAACTTTGGTTCCAGTAAATTCTGCTGTAGACCTACAGTAGAATCTACTGTCGACGCAGACCTGAGTTCTAAAAAGGCTCACACATTCAACATCTTGGAGATTTGAACCCCCAGGTTCCAATCCATAGTCCTGAACCATGACCACTACGCCAGTGAATCCTGCATGTCAGGTGCATTGAAACACCTCCTACTTATGTGTGAATGGTAATGAGGTCAACACAGGATCCCTGGAGACAATTTTAGAACTAGACTGTTCCTATCTTAAGGGATAATATGAAAATTACCCTATTGCAGTAATGTACTAATAAGGACTGAACTACCATTAGTTGAAGTGTAATCTTGATGGCCTATAGATGTTTTTCAAAGTAAATTTTACTATCTTTCATGCAGATTGTTGAGATACATTGGTCTTATGCTCTGCATATTTTCAATAGTAACATTTCAGTGTACCAAAATATATTATACTTTAGAATTGCATCAGGAGAAATGTAGTTTGTGTGAGAGTTTCCTGCCTGGACTGGAACTGCTGACCCTCAGACTACATCTCCCACGGCTCTACCGACTGAGCTAGAGGGGCAGTCACTATGTAGCCTGCATCATTGGGCTTTTGAAAAGATCAGGTCATATTTGAGCTGTGGAGTATGGTACTCCCTCCAACCTCTCTGCTCTCTCTCCCTCTGGTTGCTGGTTATGGGATTCGAACCCGCATCTACAGTAACAGAATTGTATGTGTACAGCAAAAGTTGCTGTATTATCTTTTACAGCTAAAGTACTGTATAGTTACAGCACATATTGCTGTTCACGAACAACAACTTTTTACAGTGTGGCTGTCACTAGTATTGTGGCTAAACACATGCATAGCCTTTCACCAGCTTTTCACATACAAACCCTCCACCCTTTTCTCTAGAAATATGCACTTACAAGGCACAGTACGACAATAACCACACGTCATGTAGTTTTACCATGTACTAATACAGTAGTCCCAATAGCGGCACAACCCTTTTGATGAAGAAAATACCCATATAAGCCTGGATTCTACAGCAGCCGTTTGCCATATCATTCGCCCAATCCTATAGAAGGATAGTGTAAGAAATACAAGGACAATGAGGGAGAGCCGCATATAAAAAAGACACGTTATTTTACGGGTGAGTGAGGGAATAAATTCAATGAAATTAGATATCGTTAACTTAGTGGCAATTAACTAATGAATACTCTGATGCATGCCACTACATTGTACATGTATATCTGTGCCAGACTTACTGCAGAAACCCCAAACAAGCCACCCTGTGGGATACCTCACTGTTTCCTAACAGATCACCATGTATGTTCCTCATTGACCACACCCATCTACCCGGACCCCAGCACATGACCCCCGGATACTGACCCTTCTACAATCACCTTGGCTAGTATTTAAGGATCGCATAATGGTTTCATGTGTTAAAACCTTGGTCGTCATGATGCATAAATGCAACCTTGTTAAGTCTACTCGCCAGGGCTGCATTCATACATCATGCCGACTCTTCGAGGGTGTATCATCCTCGCAGGGTAGGCATGATGCATTAATGCAGCACTGGCGAGTGACTCGCCAGGGCTGCATCCATGCATGATGACGACCAGGGGCACAACGCAGTATACAGCACGATGCGGCCCTTAAAGTGCTACTTAGTAGACTGACCTTTGGTATTGCCTCCTGGCAGCAGGTCCCCAGGCCCCCTCACTCACTGACCACACCCACTTCCTCAAAGACTGACCTTGCCTGGCCTTGAATGACCTAGAATGACCTTACCTGTTAACCCCATT
Source organism: Harmothoe impar (assembly GCA_947462335.1). Taxonomy (NCBI): domain Eukaryota; kingdom Metazoa; phylum Annelida; class Polychaeta; order Phyllodocida; family Polynoidae; genus Harmothoe; species Harmothoe impar. The sequence continues at coordinate 55,597,251 of OX381708.1, read as the reverse complement.
CCTTGCTGATGCACAACTGGCTTCATCACGACATGGCCTCATCAACCTTACCCCTCCCCAACCCATACTCTCAAACAAGGTGCACTGAGCAACTACTCTCAAAACAGGTGCATGGTAGGAGCTTTCCTGTAGAAGGCCATCTTTCCTGCAGTGGTAGCACGCAATGGGGGGTAGGTAGGGGTGTGAGGCCCCTATCCCTCAAAAGGCCCCTATCCCTCAAATATTTGTGAGATAGGGGCCGTTTGAGACTTAGGGCCCACCTCAGTTCCCTATATAGCAAAAAGTCCCTATCCCACAAAATTTTGAGACATAGGGACCACATTTAAACAGCCCCTATCTCACAAATATTTGTAGGATAGGGGCCATTTGAGGGATAGGGACATGTCAGGCCCCTATCCTACAAACATAAGGCCCTATCCATCAAAAACCTTTGTAATAATTTCTATGACTATTTCTTCCTTCTGCAGCAAAGAAGTAGGCCTCACAATAAGTTAAGGGTACCTTCTGGGGTTGATCTGTAGCCTGCAGACTGACACCTGTTATCACTATGTACGCTCTAAAACCATGAGGTATATTTTCCAACCTGAAACGCTCTGAGAACCCATTCCCCCTCCCCCTCCCCCTGCCTGTGGGGGGGGGGGCAAAATATTATATAACGTTTTGCCATAATAAGGAGCCATAGATAAACGTCATATAATGTTGTATGACGTTTTTTGTTTAGGCCTAAAAAAACCGAGTTGTGTTCCGGTAACAGGGCCCAAAGAAAAGAGGGTCGGTAGGTCGGATATTTATTTTTTTTTACTATTTTTTTTTGTAAAAAGATGAATTTTAGTGGTAAAAACACCAAAAATGTCCTAAAAATACTAAAAAAATACAAAAATGTCTAAAATAAATTAGGGTCGGCCCCAAAAGCGGATGGTCAGTCGGGATACCGGAACACAACTTTTTTTTTTTAGGCCTTACTGGATTCCAACCCTTCTTTTAACCTAATCTTTGACATTCCCCTCCCCTTGAATCCTCAACCTCCCGCTGTAGGTAGAGAATCAGCCCACCCTAATAACACAATTTAGAAGGCTTGGAAAGCAGCATTTTGAGCTTTAGGGACTTCACATACGCCTTATGTTTCAAATTGTTTTCAGACCATTTTGAGGGATAGGGACATGGAAAAAATATTTGTGGCTTTGGGACTTCACATGGGCCCTATGTCTCAAACCGTTTTGAGGGATAGGGGCTGTTTGGCACATAGGGACTTCACCTGGTCCCTATCCCTCAAACGTACTAATTTTGAGGGATAGGGGCCATTTGAGTGATAGGGGCCTCACAAGGGGTAGCATCCCTACTCTGAGTAATGATGCCTTGAAAGGCCTCACCAATCTGGTGATTTGTATTATTTGCAGGTAAAACTGCTCTGGTTGGCGGCTGGGGGATGCTCAGACCTGCTCATAAAGGTATTTCTGGGAACAGTGTTAGATAAACAGGTGTGTTTATGCAACAGTGGACATATAGAGTAAGTAGCCACAAATATGACCGGTGACGCTTCACTGGAACTATACAGGGGTAACCTAATGACTGAGATTGGAGGGAGCTTTTGCTCCAATCAGAGGTGTATATTTTGCTGTGGGTCTACTTTTTCTTAAGCAAGTGGCATGCACAATGAAAGATGGTAACTGCTCCCGACTTGTTGCCTTCGTGAGCTGCTCGGGCAGATACTGATCTACTCACATGGTACAAGATGCAGGTGGAAGGACGAGCAGGTACGGAAAGGGTCACCTCGGTGTAGTACAAGCTACCGACTTTCTTGATTGAGTGCTAATAAGAACACGATACGTCAAAATAACGTGTGTTTTTTTGTTAGGTGGAAGGACGAGCAGGGACGGAAAGGGTCACATCGGTGTAGTACAAGCTACCGACTTTCTTGATTGAGTGCTAATAAGAACACGATACGTCAAAATAACGTGTGTTTTTTTGTTTACTGGAATATAGGTGCACTTTATGGTGCACATATATTATTCTTTCTTCATTGTAAGCGATGACAATAAATAGAGGATATGGTTCTGATAAGATATTATACCAGGAAATATATACGGCCCGAAACTAGTAGGACAATCTTTGAATCTTTATACATTGTTAAGGTTTTATTGGGGATTATTGGGACTATTTACCATCTTCTATAGGAAAAGCTATATGAAATGCACTGTTATTTTGAACCGTTTGTCACAGATTTCACACGAGTATACAAATGCAATAGTCAAATAACGCCAGTTGTAACAAAGACAAGATTCACACAGAATAGTAGACTTTTACCTTCAAAATCAGCTGCGCAGTAGTCGTCAACTAGATTAGTACGAGGACCGCCCCCCCCCCCCACACACACAGGTGAGCTTACCTTACATTAGGAGGGTAACGTGACCATGACCTCTCACACGTGATTAGCTGCCGCTAGTACCACCTGGTGCTACCAGGGGGCGCCACAGGTGGCCGGAACCGGAAATAACAAGACAATCCACCTCAAGTAGAGTCTTTCTTGGTGACATGTCTTATATGTTATGTACATTTTTGCCTTTTAAGTTCATCACTCAACCTTGATAAACATCATGTTTATGCAACATGTAGTAGGCCAAATGATTATTCTTAGGAATCATTCATACAGTCTAAAGAAGTCGATGTGGCAAGGGCAAACGGTAAAGGAAAAAAGGGGAGGATATTGGATTACTAGTAGATACGTGGCCATTTAATGTCAATTACAATTGATGACAACGCAGAAGAAAATCAGAACACTGTCCTACCAGGAACTGAAGCACCACATGCAATGTATACTGTAAACGTAGATATTTTCGCTGGTATAAATTTTCGCGGATTTGCTAATGAATGCAATTTTGCTGGGATTTAGATTCACGGATTTTCAAAGATGATAGTTACAGAGCTATATTGGATGAATTTTCGCTCTGGACATATTTTTTGCGCATTTTAAAATCCGCGAAATCCGCGAAAATAAGTACAGCGCGAAATATAATATGTTTACAATTTTACAGTACATAATGGGGCCCTTGATGGGGGGGTCCCCATGTCGCATGTCGATTTTAAGAAAGGCCCATGTCGCATGTCACTAAGGAAAAACCCATGTCATTAGTGTCACTAAGTGGTGTTGTTTATTATGCCCCACAGCAAGAGAATTTTGACATTTCTAGCACCAAAATGATGCATTCTGATGTATTTTTAGAGCTTACGCCCCTTGCACTTCCTGCAGAGAACAAGGGAACACCCTCCAAGAAAATTTTGAATATCTAGACTTGAAATAGTGCATTCTGATGCACTCTCCAATAATTTTTCTCATGTCACTAAGGCCCATGTCCCATGTCGAATTTAAGAAACAGCCCATGTCCCATGTCACTTACATGGCCATGTCCCATGTCGATTTTAAGAAATGGCCATGTCACCATGTCGGATTTAAGGAATGGCCATGTCACCATGTCGAATTTAGGGGTCTAGGGCCATCATAATGCACATGGAATGCCCCCGGCTATGTATAAAGTATTTGGAGGTCTGCAATATATGCATACTAGGTTCAATGTACAATAGGCTATATAGGGACCTGTGACAAATCGCGATTCCTTGTTTCCTCTTCCATCTCCCACTATCACCACATATTCCATCCTACAGCGTTCAATTTAGCCATATAACGTCACCAAAAGTTGCCTATTATCGCTCAGTGCTGGCAGCAAAGGCTAGTGACCCCTGACCCGCCGACACACAGCTTCCATAACCTCCCACCAGACGACGCTGATAGAGCACTTCACTTTCCCGCCAAAACCATGACGAATGGAGGCCCACAGTGTGATGTCGTCTGGCCAGGAAGGATGACGTCATTACATGGCGCCAAGTATGATAGACAGTTCATATGCGGGTCCATATGTCATCTTGACGTTGCCTCTGCCTGGATATTGTTAACATTGCGATATATGATATCCAGCATTAGGTCATCACTCCGGCGTTTCTCCCATACCATGAGCATGATAAGTGACGTATTTATACAGTAACGAACGTATCTCAACATATTCAGGAAGTCCTCTGACATATTCAGAATATTTATGTGGTGATCCCGAGGATGATCTGTCACTATTGGAAACACTTAGTGGTCCTGACATCAAGCAGCCTAGCCCTGCGGTCAGACCTGTATACAGGAAGGTGTTTCAAAAGGAATATTATTTCTTTGGGAAACACTTTGTTAATAGTGGTTTTTCTGTTCTATTCCGCAACTTATTCAGAGCTCGTAGGAACGTGGAATATTCCAGAAATAATATTCTCCATGGACCCAGTCAACATTAGCCAGCCTCAAAGAGGGAACGGTGTGTAGGTAGGAATAGCACTGAGCACACAGACCAATAGATTAGTACAGGGATAACCACCAAAATTCTCCATATATAGATTCTTGGAAAAAGACTAGATATTTACGAGCGGTTTGCCCCTACAAGGAATAATAAAACATACCGTGTAAGAATAACTTTACTGTTTGGCGTTTGCTTTACTAAATAGTGTATATTTTCCATTCAAATTTTACAGTGGTACTTATATATATATACGCTACCATACTTGGGAAAATATATTGAAAAATGTGCAAAAATAAAGAAAAAATTACAAACGTGTGATGGTACATAGCTCAACGCGTTTGGGGCCTTTTCAACACTTTATTTTCACTTGTAAGTTGCGTCGGATTGCAGTCACCACTAATACTTATCGCTAGTAAATCCTTGTGAAACACTTTGTTTTAAACCTACTTATGAGTGACGAATATACTTACGAGCAGTGCACCTTCTGATCACTAGTAGGAATTTGCTACTAGTGAAGCCGTTTTAGAAACACTTAGTTTTACTCTGTTCTAATACGCCCTTTTGAACCACCTTCCTGGACAGGCAGCTTAGTGATTCTATCTCCACGGTGGTACTGTCGGTGCTGTATATTACCGGTATAGGTTTTAATTCTGGCGACCTAATGCCTGACATTAAATTTCAAAAGAATTCCCATCCTTCTAGAATAAAATCGTAATTGCATACAGCTTCCATGAATCCTAAGATAGAAGTGAATCCAAGCAGTTCTTAGAGATATTCAATCTCGATCATGAAGTGATGTGTGATAGAATTAGGAGTTTAAAATCATTTGCCACATAATGTTCATTGATTCATATTGCAAAGATTTTGTCATTATAAAATATCAATATGGCCTTTAAAGAGATGGCATAATATAAAGTACTGCATTATTTTATGTTTAGCTAGGAGAATGGGTTGAATGACTTTTGGCTGTTTGGGGGTCCGGGTCAGTGCAGATAATACGGCATACTCATGGGCACGACATGATAAAGAGTGTAGTTGTAGGCGTTCCTTTGATCCTACAAATAGTAATCATTACAATGAAAATACCCTAATGGACTTTCTATGGTCTCCCAACCAATGTACGGCCCACAAACCTACTGGTATGTACCATGTCCTACCATAACCCCATCCTTAGTCTCCTCCACAAAGGACTGTATGAAATAACAGGGCATGTATCTAGAGACTACTCTTTGATCTTAGAACTACAGACCTATAATGCCTGCCCAACCCTGCCCTGTTTACACAGCCATGCTGGCCTTGTCATGTGAGCCGGGGTCAGGGAGCTCAGCATGTAAGGTTCCCACGTGGAGCAGGAGCAGCTCGGGGACTGCAGGAGCAGCTCCACTCTCCGTCAAGGCAGATGCTGATTCTTGCTACTCTGCCACTCTGTACCGATGGTGAAAGCCCCAGCATGAGGAGGTGATAAAGGCACTGACCATGGACTTTTTTTTCCCCTTTTTTTTTTTTTGGGGGGGGGGGGGGTCCTTTACAATGACCCTGTGCTCGTCTCCCAGCTAGTAGTGTGTTAAACGATATGGTATTGACAGATCCTTTATAGGACCAGATAGATCGAAATAGTCATGCCCCCCCTCTCTTGTGCAATGAGGGCCTGTACACACTGCACTGGCAGTGGGACAGAGATACAATTGACCAGAACAGGGCAGGTTATGATCTCCGTGAGCAGAGTGGGGGAGGGGGCAGCTCAGGAGGTGACCTACATCCTGCTGAGCAGCTCTGAGCAGGTCCCCTGAGTGCTGCTCAGCCAGCCTCCTTAAGACGCTCATCTAAGACATTATTTGAGCTGCTTGTCTGAGCTGAATGCTGATAGGGTATGTTAATGGGTGATCTAGCCAGGGAAGAACCCATCTATATACATACAGGGATTCTCCTATGGTAGTTTACCTTGCAATCTAATTGATAAGGCAAAAATACAGTTAATATCTGTAAAACCACCATGTTACATGACAGCAGTGTCGGAAGTTAATTATTGTTGAGGGCCCAGCCAATAGCTCATGATGGGCCTTATTTGAGTTGCTCATCTGAGTTGCATGCTGATTGGCACTGTGCGAGTGCTAGGTACTGATAAGAATGATAGAATCCATTCTGCGAATATATGGATCCATTCTGTGTTTAACAATGATATAGGTCTACCGGCAGAGATATCTAAGATATACTTTTTGCCCTTATGACTATAATCTCCATAGTTATACACAAAGCCATAAAAGGTACCTATAACTATACTGACATATCAGCACTACTTGTATGGAGATATGCACGGCAAGGAATATACATAGAAAGTCAGGATAATGACTATTTCGGCCAAGTAACCCAGCCAACCCTAGTAAGTATTGCTCGACTTGCGTGTACTCAGCAGATAGGATAGACCTGAGCTATAAGGGCTGAGGCTGCACCTGCCCTCCTTCAAGATCCCCCCACCACCCCCCCCCCCCCCCATCCTCACCCCGACTTGTTCTGCACTAAACGCCTTCAACGTGTCTAATGATCCAAACGCCTTCTGCCTATTGGCTTCCAATCCAATATTACATCTCTCTGTAGTAGACTTGCTCGAGGCTTTTCGATGAGAGTTTTCTATAGTAATATTTAGTGGTGAGAAATGGGAATTACAGAACAGAGACAGAGAGACATTATAATCATAGACAGACAAAAGAGAACAGAGACAGAGAGAGAGAGAGAGAGAGAGAGAAACAGTGAGAGGGACAGAGAAAGAGAACAGCATTGAAAGAGCCACGCAAGATAGCATCATATTAAGAGAGAAAGAAATACAATAGCACTCTTTATTGCCTAGATTGACCTCTTGTCCTTAATTTCGTATTTATACGCGTGGCCTATATGAATGCTTTCATTGGGGGTTATTATAAAAAAATTATCACAAAAAATCACAAGATTTGATAGAATGGGGAACATGGGTACATCTACCAATGTTAGAGAACTTGCAGCTCCCGATCAGGAGGAGGGATCTGTCCTTAAAGTTGGCAGCAGGACAGCATTCATTACACATAAGGTTCTCCTTCTAACTGCCGGTAGAAACTGATCCAAGTGATCTTAGAAAGAAGAAGCAAGTGACGCTAAAGTAAAAAGAACACATAATATGTGTTAAACAAATTACATTCTTCCTTCTCACGTAATGGGATACTTCTAAAATGTGAATACGAACTCCTCTCTTCAAACACATTCCATAACCATTCGAGAGATTATTTTATGTGATGGGATTGGTATAAGACGAACATTTCTACTATATACTATGAGATCTGTAGGTGATAATCAAGAAATCGATTACAGACATTGCATCAAGTCACCCCAATAACATCCTAAACTATTCAAGTGCAAGGGCCATACAGTGCTTGGCCAAAACATCACTATTTTCTTTATCGTCAGGATGAAGACCTGACGAGTATCTTGACGGTGCTCCATCCATGAACATCACAAAACCTAGGGTCGACAATCAGTCATTTAGGTCTGGTGAGTCTATAGTGAGTCATTAAGGTCTAGACTCTCCAGGCCTGCAGTCAGGACGACAAAGACCTCATAGCACATTAAGCATTACAATGGCCACGGTTAATCACTACAATATACTTTCTTCCTTCGTCTGCCAGGTTATGATGGGATTATTAAATAACATAGCTTAACCATGGGGAAGTGGTGAGTCATGCGTGGAATAGCATTGTTAAATGAAGACGCGTGTAATGATGAGTTGAATTTATTATAAAATATAGATAATTATAATAAAAAAGGAGAAACTGACAGGTGATGTGTATTTGTAAAGTACCATATCCAACGATATATTTACAAGGGCACCCTAGTTCACCATAAAGTTAAGGCAGACCAGCGAAACGAGCTGTAATACAACACAGTCAAACTATATTTTTCCAAAAATGTGAGTTGGGACTGAATTAATACGTTGCCTACATTTTAAGCATCAACTCCGTAACTCAGTAATGGAACCCGATACTTGTTCCCAGCCTGCCAGTCCCATTTTTCCCAGTTCAAAGTAAAAACATCTTGTCGAATCGAGTTACAGTGTCTGACGTTTGGGTCAACACGCATCCACTGATTGCATTTGAATGTGAACTCCCCAATTCGCCATCCACTTTATTGACACAGGGGAGGGAACAAATATCTGTCATGTTATCTCAAGCAATAGTACCTTGGGGCCGCTGCAGTACCTTGGTCGATAATCGGCGATGCTGGACATATTGTGGGGCTCTATAGGCCCCCCCTACCAATTCAAGTTCAACATAGCCCTCCCTCACTACTACCATTAAAATCCTCCAAATATAGCCTAGTCCTATAATTATAAGCACAGAAAAGAAAATGAGGTTCAGCCAGCCCATAAACCGGTCAAAAATAGCACCGACAGGCATATCAACGCAATGTCAGGCAATGCTAGACTCTGGCAATGCTGGATACTAATAGAGTCCGACATACTCAGATTGCAAGAGACCCCAAGTACTCTCTTCCCTTTCTCATTGCGTCTGTTGGCCAGGATAAGCTGATACTTAATGCTCAATACAGTTACTTCAAAAGGACAAGGGAGATAACTATTGATATTAGGAAGTTCCCCAATGATATGATAATTATATAATCTGATAACAATTTTTAGAAACATTTGCACAGATCTTGGACATTCCGATGAAAACCCCACTTTAACATTTTGGTTACTAAATGTATGAAACAACAGCCGCTCCTGATCTGTTTGAGCTCCATATTGGGATGTTTTGTTTCTCATTAATTCCTGTCGACATGATGGAGTGATACCAGGGAGTGTCCTGGTGAATGGACACGATGCCCTCGCCATGTAATCATGTCTTGATTCCCAAGGACAGCCTTTACAATATCATATAGATGAATTGCCTTGTCTGTGATATCGCAGTATAATGAGGACACAATATTAGCAATTAGATGACCTTTCAATTCATTCACATCCAATTATTCTATTTGTTATATTAGGAGGAGACATTCGAAGGAGGAAAATGAGAGTCAAATGTTATTTACAGACTGATTAATAATACAGTTAGCAGATTCAAAAGGTATGGGGTCGAAGTGGTGGACTTTCTACATACAATGGGCACTTGTTGATTGATCGCGCTGGAAACCTTGGACTTAGTTCCGTGTAGAAGTTAATTTGAAGTATTTAGTTGAGTCTGCTTTTAGACACATCATGCATGTTTTAGTGGTCTAGACTGAAGACCTTTCAGACTTGACCAAGTCGTTCTGGTTTCCTTGTTTACTTGTTAGCCTGGGCCACACCCTGGTTGGACTAGACACTGAAGGTAGTTTTTAGTGCCAGGCTGACCCAAACGACTTATTACTCTATTACATTTTCACCACAGCGGAGGAAGCAAGGAAAGAAAGTTGGTGAGCAATGAGTTGAGGTGGGGTCGGCATCCATAATAAAAAGCAGTACCGTTTTATTAATATTTAAAAGACAGCAGGGGAATTAAGTGAGGTTGAGAAACAGCTGCATGTCCAAATACATATCAGGGCTTGTAGAATAGCCAGCTAAAATAACAATACCTTAATTTACATCCAGGCGGGGTCTATACTTTCACTAATATTTCCATTAGCCTTGTATACAATCTCCCACCACCATAGTATCCAAACTCATTCAGGCCCATCCATCACTCAAATTGGAAATAGTATACACATATCATTTCAAGTTTGCAAATCTGGAAAGTAATTTCAGATAGCTCTACAACTTTCCCCCTCCGGCCAGTTCCCAGTTATTGAAAATAATGAACATTTTCCTTTGTCTATTAAACCGCAAATACATACAAGGCATCCATCACTGTCATTACAGCTGACTGCTTTCTAACAGCCTACAAGTAACAGCAGAGTGGTGCCTGCTGCAGCAATGCCTTTTTCAGATTGCCCAGCAGACACCCTGTCTATCACACCACAAGTGCCACTGGCAGCCCCAGCCGCCTTGTCAGCCCAATAGCCGCACCCCAAACCGAGCCCCTGTCTGCCCATTGACCGATGGTGGATGGTATTTACACCGGCTTGTAATCCTAGGGGTGCCCAGCCAATGTCCAAGGGATGATATAGGGTTGGAGTGGTTGCTATGTACACGCCGCCATCTTGTCCCATGGGGGGCTTTGCTGGTTTCTGCAGGCCTTTACATTGCTCTGGCTAGTACTTACAATGACACCTTGAATTAGTGCTTGGAACGAGAGGAGCTAGTTCTCTTGACGGCCACTGCTATTGCCAATTATGGCGCTGAAGTCAACCTGATATACCTTTATAGTCCCTTCCCCTCTTCCATACATACACCCAGCCCTCCTGTATGTGCCTACCCCACATCCACCCCACTCCCTGCCAGACTCAGACAGATCGATGAAAATGGCAAATGAAACAGGCTCAATTTGAAGGCAGGAAACCAGTGAGAGGGCAGCGGCGACATCTAGAGGGCTCTGATAGGATCATCTGTCCCCACGAGGCAAGCCAGCTGTATAGTAGCATATGTCTGCACGAGGCTGGCGTTTTAACCAGGTTTACACCGACCTTATAGTAAATGCACTGTATTAGTTTTTTCAGTGAATATGCGGTGTATTCTCAAATGCTAGATTTCAAATATGCTGTGTTAATTCCAAGTCTGCCCAAACGGCTTGAGCTAAGCGTCACTTAAAAGGCACTCCTATAATTTTAGAATAATTGTTATAATTATAGTCCTTGATACTCGTGACCCTTGCTGTAAATTGCAACATTATAATCAACCCTTTGTGTCAGGCATTTAGAGTTACTGCTCACTGTCCATACTGACCTTTACCCATTATATATATATATATGCCACAATCAGCTATCTTCTTCTTAACAGATTAGAAAAGGGCAGGGCATTCTAACAACAGCCCAATATAGGCCTATATAGGTGTAAGGCTTTGCATGTAGCACCATCGTAGCAGCAAATAGGCCATGATACATGTCACATAAAGTGGATGTTTTCCACAGTGCTACTGGGGGGTGTTCACAAATGACGTGCCCGGCGGGGGGTGGGGTGTTTTTCGTTTCTAGTGACAAAATGTGACTCCGCCCATATACAGCTCCATAGACTAATTAGCTCAGAATAGTGTTACAGGGACGGGGGACCAAATTTTTGAACATTCCCCAACCCGCGTGACCAGTGCAATGCACTGAACGAACCAGTGCCTTTTCCAGGGTGACAAACTGGCAGTCTGCACAAGGGAACCAGCTACAGCAGCCGACACCTCAGCCTACCCCTACTTCCGCTTCTTGCTTGCGGTTGCCCAGGGCAACAAAAAGGTCCCGGATCGAAGCTTCCTTCCGGATTGGACGCTACCGGAAATGACAAGCTGACAGGGTGAAGGTCATCCTAATCTGGGGGTCACACTTGTGATATTTGCGCAGCTCTCCCGGCAGGGGGAGTATGAGGGCACTGCTCCCGTCAGTCACCCGGATGTAGGGAGGTAGACTGGCCCCCTGTCCTGTCCTGCCGAGGTCAACCTTGGGTACCGGACAGAGGAGACGTTGGTTTGTCCCAGGAGAGTCCAGGGGAGATACTATATATGAATTGGTGATCGTGGCACCTTTAGACATTGCATATACAGTCGGTCCTCACTTCCTTGAATTTGGAAAATGCAACAAGAAATGTCTGAGATATTGAGAGATCGGAGGTAGTGAATCCTCGAGGTAGTGAGGGTCGACTTTATTATAGGCTTACATACACACTGATACAGAGTAGCTTTCTCGTTCCCAACATTCAGTTTAAAACAAAACAGGATATTCTACAGTGCCCCCTATATATATGTGGGATCCATGCACTGGGCCCTTGACGTTGTAAGCATGAGTTGGATGATGATATTAGGTCTTAGCATTATTGCAGACCTGTTCACACTCACACTCACTTATAGACGATGGGGCACAACCCTCTCCCAATTATCTGTGCGACTAGTGAGGTCAGACCGGGGGTCATCCCCAAGCTAGTCCCCGAGAAGGGTACATGGTCACGGTCCCCTCACTGGCTTATTTCATTAGGTGTGGTCTCTGTGACGATGGCAGCTGTGTCCAGCCGTTCTGCTGCTGCATTGCTCTGTCTGTTCTTAACCATCATCATAGGTAAAAGATGTCTCATTGTCCGAGGGGTTTCTACCCCAGTCATTATTTACATGCCTCTTCAGCCCTCTGTCCAGCATCTGTCAACTCTTCCTTGATATGGAGCCACCCCTCCCATTTTTCCCATAATGTTCTGACCCTGTCTAATGATTCTAGTATTCCCAATCCCTAACCACTCCCATGTTTTTATTGAATAACCGTTTCTACAGGTTTTATTCCCTAATACCAGTCAGAATAAGCATCCCTTTCCTAACCCTCCTATTCCCAACCCTCTCTCTCCCATTTCACACACAACTAGCATCTGGCTTCTACATGCATACACCTAGTCCCTTCTAGCTATACCTCCATCAACTACATTCCAATATACCAGTCTGGCTCTGCCCCAACCGTCCCAATTCTCCTCCCATGCCCCTTTCCCTTCCTATCACACACACACACCTACTCCTAACCCAACAGTGCTGAACAAATCAGCTGGTATTGGCTGTGGGGTCAGCCCTGGTGGGCTCCAGGAAAGCCTCCTTCCGTATTGGCTTTGTATGTGTGTGAAGTGGAGATAAGGGGAATCAGCTCAAACAGAGATAGACAAACAACATTATGGCAGCGCCTGCTGCTGCTATATGGAGGCTGCTGTAGGGGGTACACTGGGGTGTGAGTCTGGGAGGGTGCCAGGCCACATTCACTATAATTATGGGCACTTCTGTTGGTGTACGTGATATCAATGATTTATTAAGTCGTAGCAATGTGACCTTTTAATCTATTTTAAAAAGATAAATCAGAAAAGGTTGTCTTTGAAGAGGGGAAATGCATTCCAGAGCGGCATGTACCGATTATTATTAAAGTACTTCCTAATAATGTCACACAAGGGAGGGTAACTCATGAGTTCATTCTCCTAGCGTAAGGGTGCGTGTCATCTGGGATTAATACTGTCCTTATCAATGATTGACCAGCGACCACCAGCTGGACACTTGTCTATAACCTAGTCTCACCATTACTATAATTATTTTGGCAACCATTTATTAACCAGACAGATTTCTGATCTACTTACCTAATATCCCGTCTACATTTATGTTATCCTCTCCAATTAGCGGTGTCCTACTGATTTGATAGTGCAACTGGCCCAATAATCAACACTGAGTTATTTCAAATTTCCATGCTTCCAGGTCAGATATTGAATATTATCATTGCGCTATGTATATATTCCCTTATGTTATAAAAAAAACATAACATACGATAGGTATTGCCACCCCCTATCCCCCGGACTCCAACCAATGTAAACTTATCGATGAAAAAATACAGAATGCCAAGGAAATAGGGGAAAGTTAAAAAAAAAAGGTGAATGCCAGAGGCTGGTAGGTGCAAGTCTACCTGGGTGGATTGATTGGTACATGTGGAGGCAGGACGGGGGCTCCCTGTCCATCCGGTTTTAGTGGTTCCCCAATATAACTAATCAGTTGATGGTGGCGCCCCCGTGCTACCCCAGCCCCTGCCTATAGCGATAATTCTGGTGGCTCCGTGTGCGTAGCCATGTTAGTTTTGTCCTCGGAATATCACGCGAGACCTAGTTTGGTACCAGACTCACACACACCATGATATGCCAGGAACAAGCTGTGCTCAGTGGACAGAACCAAGATCTCACGATAACTGCTAGTGTCAGCCGTACATGCTGGTCTCGTGAACAAGTTCCCACCCGTTTATCGCTATAGACTAATGCGGCAAGAAATTGCAACTATTGAACAAGTTGTATTCACACATGTTTAATAGAACACCCAAAACTTTGTTAAAATAATGTCCCATATGCAACCTTTTGATATTAGGAATTGCATTCAATATATGAATGATACATCACTGCATTCTATTTCAGAGATTTTAGAACAGTCTTGAAAAGCTGGAAGGTTATCCTTCTTGAGGGGGTATGGCTACAGCACGTAACATGGCCTTTATATAAGGTATACGTTTTTATTAGTGCTGTTCATGCCTATCTTCTTAATATAATAGGTATAGGACATCAGCTGTGAATGGATACCCTGCAATTTGAGATACATAAGTTATGGTACAGTTAGCATTGCTTTTGTCTACAAAAATAGTGTAAAGATCCGCGCAAATGGTATGTTTCTGAATCCTGGAGATCCGCCAACGCGGAGAAAAATTGGGCCAAGATAGAAAAGGGAAACAACAATCTTAATATCAATTTCATACCATTATGTTCATACGTGTGGCCGCATGATATCATATCTACATGTAATCATAATTATATCTAGTTATAAATTTTATATGGCATTATTTGATCTAGTTTAAATCACAATTCACGAAAATCGAGCTACAATAATATATGATGTTCTTTCCCTAGGTAATATTACAATTCTGCACAGGGCATACATCCCCTTTGTATGTTCCCTTCACCCCCTGTGCCCTAGCCAAGGTCAGTATTCCTAGGCCTATAGATCATCCAAGATCCTAGTCAAGATACCAGAAAAACAGGTCAATCCATCCCCTGTAGTTTTGATTGGCTTGATTTGGGGTGAGGTAACGGCGGTCGGTGCCATGGTATAGGACCCAAGATAAGAGGACAGTCTCTCCCTTGGGAGATATAGGCCAATATATAGGCCGATAAGTAAGTGTGGGTTGGTCGTATATGGAAGGATGGGTCTCAGTGCATACAAATATCTCATACATCGATGGGGGGTATGGTATACCACGAGGCGGGAGAACCTCTATTGGAATATATCTATACATAGTGTCGTCGTTAAGTAGATGCTGCACATCTCTGAGATGGCAATTGCCTTTGCATCCTGAGAGAAGTACTGTTGTAGGTATTTGGGGGAAATCAGTTGCTCTTTTCACGCCAGGGATCTTTGGTACGCCATCAATTTAAGGGGTCAAATTGTTTGTTGCTAGTGCCCTCCCTACATTACCAAACCCATGTTGTTGAGAAATTCATTGAGTTAGGCCCACCAGAAAATGCAAGACACGAGAGTGATAAGAGGCAAAGATGATTATGACCAGAGGCGAAGGCTCTTCAAGATATTTCAGAATAATTTGTATTACTATACTTGGCGCCCTCAAGATCCATATCTAGGTTCTTTGATATTCACTGCTGGGTTCTTTCAAATTGTTCTTAAGATTTCATGTATTAAAACTTTGAAAAACAAATGATAGAGTAACAGACAAGTTATACAGTGTTCATATAGACGCTACTAGTTTCAGTGGCCTACATTCATTAGGGATGCACTTTATTTCTAGAGTGTTGACTGATGTAGTGTTGGGAGTGGTTTCACAAGCTTTCATGAAGTGTTACAAGTGATGTTACAAACAGGCAGATGTTGTTTATAGTGACTCTGGATATGTATGTCCTCGATAATTTGAACTTTAACTGTAAATCTTTTTCTCGTGTTTTTGTAAGAAACAAAAACATCCTGTATCCTATTATTCTGTGGCTTGCTGGAACAGATTCTTCCTACGCCCAGGGACAGCCCTCAACCCACGGAGTACCGCATATAGTGCTTTTCTGTGCTACAAATGGATGCCTTCTGTCGTCAAGTTGCATGAATGCAGTCCTACATTCAAGCATTTTTATGCAATACCGGAGTGAAGGTATACATAAGTAGTCTACTCTCCAGGGCTACACTGGTGCACCATGGCACCGTAAAGTACTATCCATCCTTACTTAAAGGGTTAACAGGCAGCACCCATCAGGGACTGCAGCAGCTGAGGCCGTCCCAGCTCCCAGGGACCTGTGTGAAACGGCCGCCAGCAGGGTCCTGCAGCAGGGCATGGGTCATTGTGGTTAACCATTAAGGGCAGCATGATGCTTCAAATAAGATTTTTTTGTCATGGTGCACCAATGCAGCACTAATAAGCATAACCCGCTGGCGCTTTATAGGTGCATCATTTCACCCGTTGGGAGTGTATCAACCACTGGAGAGATTCATCCTGTGTGGCAGCACCAGAGAGTTCCTTGCCGGTGCTGCATGCATGCGTCATGTAAACAAAGAGGTACAATGCATTAATTACAGCATAATGCCTTTAAAGGATTACACGAGAGCTGTTTGAAAGACAGAGAAAGACAACCCGTCAGATTTAAATGCACGGTACAGCATTATTAACCACTCCCAGAAATTGCATAATAGTTCTGATGGCTGCTTAAAGGCCTAACTCTTACTGCCCCTCCATCAAGAATCGGCGTGGAGCGAGGAGCTTGCTCTGGGCCCTATATCACTGTATGTAGGGTGGGCGGGATTTAAAGCGATATAACGTTGATCACATCAGTGAAGAGGTTGTCCATATGGGGCGTTAGGAAGTATAGTTAAAGTGGGAACGATAGTGTGTGTAAATGCTATTATCGACATTAAAGCCTTATACTTCAGTTTTTATCCCTGGAAATCTCTCAGTTGTAGCCCCAACAATCGATCTTCCCTCACAGTTCCCAGACGCTGGCGTGTGTTTGAACTATCAGTTAAACCCCCCAGTACTGATAAGAGACGGGCAACCAACTGATAACACTGGTTCATTACCATATTTGGTCAGGCCCCTGGGCACAAGCTAACAATCCATTATCCAATCAATAAGGGAGATGATAGGAGTGGCTGAGGTCCCCAATGACAGGGGTTCATACACTAAGTGCAATGTGGAGGTATGGCATTATCAGGGATGGTGGGGGCTCATTAAACATTCATCACCCATACACCAGCCCTATATCATTACATAGAATAGAGGCTATGAAAACCCCTTTATAGCTGATAGAATGATAGTGAATCATTTGTTTTTTGGCTGGTATCTAGACCACACTATCCGAAGTGCAATTGCCTATGTTGTTACTGTTCAGATAGTTCAATATAATCCAACGACACTGGTTGCGATAATCAAGCATTAATTAAAAGTCATGCTCTTCAGCACACACTCGTCAATAGCTTGTCCTTTAGAAATTGACATGAATCCCATTCATTGACTCGAATTACTTCACAATGTAGAAATACTACAGAAAATACTGTCCTGGGAATCAACAATGGGTACTGCCTGCCATAAAATCTAATCAATATATATTTAGATGCATGCATTGGACTTCTTTTTTTTGGGGGGGGGGGGGCGGGGGGTTAACTGTTGAATAATGCTTAGAACGATCACCAACACACTTCCCCTCATCACCAGGTTAATATGGATTTTCTAAATGGAATTTTAAAAAGTGGTGGGCCTCAGCAATTTGTACGCTAATGGTATGAGGTAACATAAAGGGGTTGCTTCAGTGCCTGGGGCTAGAATATACCGTTTTTTTAGGTATTGCCTACTGACTGCAAACACCCATCTGATATCCCATGTTTAAATGCACTCGCCACCCTGAAGGCAGTGCAATGAAGTTCTCTACTAATGCAATTGGGAATCGATAGGGTGCTATCAAAGTACCTACTTTCACCAGTAGCGCGATGAGATAATTCTCTGTTCATCTTGGGACTCTTATAGTAAAACTGTAAGCTTTTGCCTATGCTTATCTCGCGGTACCCAGCGAAATTTAATGGCTTCATACACTAGAGGGCCTGCGACCTTGGGATAAGGTGTAGGCCTTACATGTATAGTAGGGCGACTGCGGCGCCTTAGTAGCAATGGCAGTGGCAGGGAAGGGTACTAAACCGTAGCTGATCGCTAATCGTATGGCGGCCTGATCCCGATTAATTGATACAGGAGCGAGGTGCAAATATTCACAAAACAGAGTCATTCTTAGTGGCCATCACAATACAACCAGTTACAACCCTTTATAATAATATAGTGAACTTGATAACAGAATTAATGTATGTATACATGCACGTGTTAACTTTGCACTATGAGGACTAGCCCAGACCGGCCTTGGCGTCCACAGGGGAGGGTCTAAATGGGACCTATGGACGCCATTAGGCTGTCAGGCCTATTCACACTCAGCCCTACTTCTGGCCGCTACCCTTTCAGCTCTAAATGCCCTCTGACTGCCCATCCCCTTGGGTTCCACTGATGCCTGAAACTTTAATGGCCGCCAGTGACTTATCGTTTGGCAGGGACCCCCAACAATGCATCAAACCTCCATAGTGTATAACCTTCTACATGGATGAAACGGGTTAATTGCACGCAGCGCCCCTAGCGGTGTCTGGCAGTGCTGTATAGCGGCAATGGGGCAGACAAAGCAGCGGCAGACCAGAATAGATTACTTGTGTCCACTGCTAGATTTTCGTAGGAAAATAGGATAGACACTGAATGATTCTCTGCTCAGGCCTAGAAGGGCTGCAGCTCGCAATTTACATTAATTACTCACACCCCTGTATGTTATTTTCTGCTCTTGACTGCGGGAACTAGCATTACCTTGGAGGGGGAGGGGGCTTGCTCAGCACTCAACATAGCGGATGATGTGTTTTGTCTGGCAATGGATATAGGGTAGCAATGGTGCTTCGCCTTTCACAAGATAGCCTCAGCCTCACCTCCACTTAATAACCAACATCTTCTGCTGGATGATCGGCAACTTCCGGTCTCTGGTCGGCGTTTTTCAGGCCGATAATCACCAATTTCCGGCACACGAACTTTGACTTCCGGTCTAGCATGGCAGTTGACTTTTGTGTACCCATGCACACAAATTGGAGTTAGGGGAAGCTTTATGATAGGTAGAGGGGTGCAAAATGTCGTCTGCTAATGACTTTGGGTGCTTCAGCGGCTTGGAGAGTGTTACCCGGGGTTAAGTGGGCATTGTGTGGCCTTATTTGGCACCCCAGCATCCTATGGGCGGAGATTGAGGACCAGATCCCTCCCCATTATCGTCCACGACAAGTCCCTGAGGATGTGACTCACCCGTGTTGGACATTACCCTCTACCAGCCGTCATCGATTCTTAATCTGCTCAGTTCAACAGTCCCTCTCCCCTCTATAGTCCTCCTCCATGATCTTTGTTTCCAGAATTAGAGCCAAGGTAGAAGAAATCCCCCAATTTATTCGGCCACTGTTTTTTTTCTACGGATGTACCTCCGTGCCTTTGCAAACAAACATTTGACTCATTAGTTTTATTTTATTTGAACAATACCATATTGACGACCAAAACTGTCTTTGTCGACCATAGAAGAGAGAATTTAGTGAAAATAGTTATTTCTGTGAGAATGTCATACATAGTCCACAAATAAAGGTGATAATATATGTGTAAATGTTATTCAAAGGAACCCAAGAAGCCACATTGCCAAATTCTTAGAGTTGGAGCATTGCCATCACATGACCCCCGCAGTCTCCCTCGCCCTAAGACACACAGCACATGGCACCATGGTTGATAGAATTGTGCCGAATTCTGCACGTGATCTGATCACACTCAGACAACAATCACCACATGCCACATGGACACTAGGTCATTCACCTCATCCAGAGACCATTATAACACCAATGCCTTGTATCAATTCAATCTTTTCTCCACTAGAAATAAAAAGGGAAAAGGCTTGGCATAAAGCCAATACAACATCTTAGCATAATTTAGAAATGGTTCACTAGAATCTTATTGATTAATGCTGTACTAAGCAATATTTTGTGTCCTTATTCTGACTCATTATAATGTTGTCTGGCACAAGAGCCTGAAGAGGCAAACTAAATTATTGCACATTGTCTACCATGTTTTGACATAAGCCTCTCTTCTCTCTTGCAGGTAAGGAAGTCATTGAGAACTTGGGAGATTGACAACGGTTCACATCCAGCTAAGTATATAAAAATAACCAGTACCCAGTATTCAATGAGTTGCATACATATATAGGACGGTGTGTGTGTGGGGGAGGGGGGCTGGGGGGATAGTATGTCATCATATCACTTTTAAATACAATGTGTTGTTAAAATAAGCAAGGAGAGATCTGGATCAGTGCCTGCTACATGTAAACTGCAAATAGTAAGTGTTACATATATCTATAGGTACACAATAGAATCTACTGTAGGTTTACAGTATAATCTACTGTACAATGGATTTACATTAGAATCTATGGTGGATTTACAGTAAATTCTACTGTTCACCTATAAGCAACTGTACACCTACAGTAGAATCTACTGTACACCTTCGAAAATGGCAACCGACATTTTACAGTGTAGCCATTGGTTTGCTTTGGCTTCTAACGCATTCTAAAACTGTATATTGCCGATTTTGTGGGTACAATTTGTAAGTCACAGGACGCGAGATGGGACTCAAAGTCATCTCATGTATTGCATAATATTGTAACAATAGTACAGTGTATTATGCGTGGGGTAGGCTGTAATTAACTAGCTGTCACCGCTAGTTGTAACCACTAGTTGAAACCATAAACCTACCACCATAGGTTTTATCAAATGGGCAGTTTGTCAACTGCTCACACCCACTCATCCCTGTTAATAATCATATCCTTTTAAACACTGCATAGTACTTTAATACATTTTGCCATTTCTTGTTATAATGCATGAATACAGCCTTGTTGCGAGATTCATATAGACCCTGCTTGGTTGATATACTCTCGGAGGATCCACAGAGTGTATGAATTGAAAAGACTCATCAGGGCTGCATTCATGCATCAGCAGACAAATGACAAAAGCAAATTAAAGCACTATGCGGCTGTTAAAGGGAAAGTCTGCTCACATTCACATCCACCTCCAGGATCTGTAGAGGGCAGAGAAGGTCAGACAAACCGCCAATAGTGGGTCCATAAAAGCCAGAGGTCAGCTTCAAAGGTAACTGTCCACTGCTCCTAAAGCACAGCGGCCTTTAAGTAAATCAATTAGGGATTACTTAGATTTCAATCAGAGGAGAGTTAGTTGGCTTAATGGGTTGGATTAAGCAGGTAATACTTTAACGTTGATTAATTTAGAGAGGCTTCCAACAGGCCTGTGGTGTAGTCAAATATTTAAGCAGTGCCTCTAATGGTAAAGGATGTTAGCCTTCAGACTTAAAGTGGGTGGAAGATAGAATGTCTGCGTCCCACGTTCTAACATTTTTCCTTTAGAACATCAGAGTGTTTCACGAATTCCTGGTTTACTCTGATAATCTTTATGCTTTAAACCGTAGCAAATAGTGACTAACCTAGTATGTCATTTTTTGGCTCCCTACATTCCCAACCCAGGTTGGCCAGCTAGGTCAATGCTGATTAACCCACCTTAGTATTTTCATGTCTAGGAAAGATAGGGTTAGTCATTTTGACTAACCTAACCTTAGTCATTTAATAACAATAATTTAATTCATTTTAACTAACCCAATTAGTCATTTTGATAACCTAGGAAGTCTTAATTCAGTTGCAATTAATGATGTGCTCGTAACATTAATGAAAATGATTTACCTGTGGCACCCTGCGGTCTCTTCGGAAGCACATTAAATGCTTCACATTACATTTAATTACTACCTATGAGCTCAGTTGCACTACAGGATTATCGATTGTTATGGCATATTTCTGTTAAATTTTAATTGTTAAGTCTCAAATGTATTAAGTAATTGAAAACTGATTATTTCAACACGGTCAATCACTTAAAATGCAATCTGGAAAGGTCTTCTTACAAACCATGCTGCAATGTGGTGTTTGATTTGGGAATAATGCAATTAGTCATTTGTAATTATCAGTTTGCCATTTTGACAATATCTCCCTGACAATATAAAATGACCAATATCTCTATGACTGGCCTGGGATAGCCGCAACTGACTATGGTATAAACATTAAGAATATCAGTGTAGAGGACCTTGTATTTGTAATAGGTTCTGCGCAATATCCCCCAGGTCCTTTCATAAACAGCTCTCTATACATTGAGAGGCCATATCAATCATAAGAGATTTTCTATTTCATGTTATGGAAATCAAATTTCGCAGACATCTTATCAACCAGAAACTGTGGAACTCCGGCCCATTGCTATAATACTGCAATTTTGACATATATCCCTCTCTGTCGATTCAGATGTGGTTTTATACTCCTATATCATTACATGTGTTGTTCAACAGTAATTCCCTTCCACATCTCTCCCCCTTCACCCCCGTGTGATTTATGATGTAAAAGCTTCTCAGAAATAAGGCCCTTCTATATGACTAGACTCCCACTTGCCTCTCCTGAGTATCGCATGGGAGAAATAAGCGGTGAGAATTCCAGGAATTGAGTGAATGAGCCTCAGAAAGTAAATTATTTTGAAAATTGGAATTGCTCCTGCATTTCACAACGGCAATCTCCACTTATAAGCCCAGCACCCTACCTGCTCCAGGTGGTACTACTGATAGTGCATGGGGTGTGGGGTGGAGTGGTGTGGAGGCTATCCACCCTGGAGATGGTCAGCTAGCCCCTTCAGGGCAGCATAGTGCTTTAATTCACCATGTCGCCATGAACCATGAATGAAGCCTTGTCGGGGAAGTTAGAGCTGCATTAATTTCACCCTACGCGATTGATACACTCCCGAAAGGTCGGCATGATGTCCAGATCTATGCAGTGTCGGCAAGTGACTCACAGGTTCTGCGTTGGTGCATCTTGACGACATTTCAGTGTTAAGACTAAGCCATCATGCCGTCCCGAAAGGGCTAGTATAGAGTAGCAGGATGATTACCCAATAACGACCCACAGCCCAACCACTTCTACCATCTAAGGGTCATCTCAGGTCCACTTGGATATCACTTCTGTAGAGTGTCCCTTCACTTCTGGGAATCTCTCCTCCTCCATCGCCCACTCTATCCACATTCCCATGCTCTCCCTATGGCTATTCCTCTACCTCTTATTTACTGAATCCCTAAACCCCCCACCCCCTGTCTCCGTCTAGCTGTCTCCTTATGGGCACAGAAAAGGGACTAACTAGTGTGTCTTTTATCTGTGTTATGGGTCACCGGTGTGTTTCTCTTTATTTGTCTCTCTACCACGCTCACACACTCCGTCTTTCTTTCTTTGACCTTTCTCTGATTCTTTCCCCCTCAGTCTATCTACCCTCCTTTTTTTGTAGTCAGGGAATGACAAAAAGTGCGTGGTGATTGATAGGTAATAGCCATCGTCCATATCACACAGCCCACCCTATATCTACTCCCTACCGTTTCCATCCCACTCACTGCATGCTCTCAATGACTCCCCGCTTACAATTTTCTGGAAGCAGTTTGTGAGGAGAGGGGCGATCCAAAGTCACTCCCCCACCCCCTATTTCTCCTTCTCTTCCCTCAGGCTGCCTCCCCCGGTGCTCGTTGGAGCGATTTCAGACCAGTCTCCAAGCAGTTGGGGCGCACTGCCCTGTGAAATCAATTGTTGGCGGCAAGCCAAGAGCCAGTCGATTGGCGCGACCCCAAGCAGTCCAAAGATGACCTCAGGTGACACTTCCCGTTGGGAGACCCTCGAGTGCTGCCCCCTATCGAGTATTCTGACTACTACAAGCTAGTTGGGGAACAGGATCACATCTGTTGTAAGGGAATTCTTAAAAGATGTGGACAGAATTGATCACGACACCCTTAAAAGGTTCAGAGGAAGTCAGAATAAAGGAATTCATATTCTTCACAAATAATATCAGATAAAAGCAGCGTATCGTAAAACATTTTGCATTAACAAGAAAATCAACTTTGACAGGGAATCCTACATTATTGAATATATATATATATCACTTTAAAAAACAGGTTCGCTCCCCCTCTAGGGCTTGTAATAGATACGACCACTCCCGAAACACTTTGATTTTACCCGTACATTATCGGCCATACAAATACATGCATGGGACCCGAAGCCAGAACTGACACCAGCAGACTTTAGCCGTCTCCACCTCCGCCATCACTCTCCACCGGCACTGTGTCCCCCTCCCGTTCTATTCATCCCCGCCCTAACAGTCCAAAGGTCCAATGGGGGAAGTCCAGGGCTCTTAACTCTTAAAATAGCCACATAGCGCTTTAATGCATATTGTATGTCCTTCATCGTCATGCTGTATAACTGCAGCCCTGCGTGGCGAGTAACTCACCAGTGCTGCATGCACGCATCATGCCGACCCTACAGGGTTGATATATTCCAGAGCGGTCAGCATGATGCATGAATGCAGCACTGGTGAGTAGACTGCCAGGTCTCAATATCCATGCATCATTACAACAGAGGGTATAGCACACTAAAGCACTATCCGGCCGTGGAGGCGTCTTAAGGCGTCATACAAGGCCTCCTGTGCTGAAAGACCTGTTATCAGCCTTACAGCCTCCTGTCAGTCGATCTCTGGGTGGAGGCTGGAGGCTGGCTACAGGCAGTCTGAAAGGAGCCTCCTGTATAGGGAGAATGACCTTAGCTGTTTGCTATCTACAGGGCCAGAAAGATAGTACACCAGCAAATATCGCTTGGGAATTCTGAGGATATCAATTTGATATGAATTATAATTCTTTGCCCTTTGCAGCTGCGAGATCAAAGATACCAAATTATTATTGACTTGAAGGCAGCTGCCGTATGTGGTATAATGAAGCATAAGTCATATTGGTGTGTACGAGACAAGACATTAAAGTATTAAACCTGATTAAAAGTTTGCTTTTGCTCAACAGATTGCATTGCAACATTGAGTATAGCTCCAGGACAGTCCGTACAGATGAGATGCCGGTATCATATAGAAAAGCCCATCAGCCAAATTGTATTGAGCAATACAACAACACCCACTGCTGAGGGGAGCAGCTCGGGCTTCCATCACCTCCAGGGTGTGCAGCGCAGGTATAGATAGATGGTCCCTAGATTCTCCCCCAGGGCACGCTGCAACAATAGACAGCCATGTACACTACAAGGTAATTGCTGCCGAAATGCTTTTGCGAACGCCTCCAGCCAGAGTCGAGCAAATGGTCAATGGCTCAGGGAGCCCAGACGGGGAGTGAGTGAGCAGCTCATGGAGAGGGAAGAGGGGCCTGAGCCTGGAGTCTAATTATAGGACTGGTTGAGGTAGGGCTGGGCTGTCAGACACCCATCACTCAGCGTCCTGAGGGGAGCAATAGGGCTGTACCTGACCTACCCTGGAGCTGCTCAAAGACTGCTACTCAGGAGCTGCTGAGTAACTCATATAGGGGTGTTGTACCTGCTGTAGCTGTAGGTGCCTGTGGCAGGGCATGGGTAACTATTGTGATATTGTCTATGATTGTTTGAGTGGAGCAGTAACAACAACAAAACTTGTAAATCTTTCCAAGGAATCTAGGCCATTTAACGTTTAATGTGATTCTCACGCATATCGCAAGAGGAGCGAGGCTCGCTTAGGACTAGCCTTACATAATATTATATACCTACAATTATTATAGGAATATAATAGAAAGCTTCCATGAGGTCCCAATCGCACTCATTCTGAATTCGTAATTATAGTGCTGAATGATTAGTTAGGGCTGGGTGTGATGATGACATGAGAGAAGGAGAAAGACAGAGAGAGAGGGAGCGAGACAAAAATACAAACAGATGGACAGAGGCAGGCAGACAGGGAGAGCGATAGGGGAGAGAGAGAGGGGAGACGGAGAAGAGAGAGGGCCCTGGACCGAGCACAGTAAATCCGCTTTCAGTGTCAGCAATACGGGTAGCCGGCCCACCTTGCCTGGACACTTCATTACCCATGGTACGGGGCCGGCTCTCAGCATCAGCCTAAAAGCCCGTCAGTAATAGGGGGATCCCTCCTAGGGGGCGTTGTGGTGGTGGCTACCTCTATTGGAAGCTACTTTGTCATTATAGGCTTGTCTTCTCCAATGTCCCATGTAGCCCCCTGTTGGCTGCCAAGTGACCCAGGCCTCCTGATGGGGAATAACTATATAGGCACGTTCTGCTCTCATTTTGTATATACTTTATTTTCAGTTTTTACATTTTGCCTTCCTGCACAAGAACTGGCCTAAGAGGGCATTGTAAATTGTTCCCGGTTGAGAAATGGATGACAGTTCTTCTAGGCAGAACGATTTAAAGCTTATTGTACATATAGCTTATGATGTCAATTATGACACTATCCTTAACACTGAACTCAGTAAGTATAATAGTTGGTTACGGTGTTAAGCCTTTTAAATATGCGCAAGTCATGAATAAGCGCCGAAAGTAACGGCTGTAATTAAAAAGCACCAGGATGCTAAAAAGGGGTTATTAATACAGTACTTGTATTTCGCAAGCCTCATAAAATACATGATAAACCTGTGTCCCAATGCCCTTATTTCTCCTTTTTACACGGCCCTACAGGCAGACCTAAATCTATAATCCCTCACGTTGCCAGCTGACGGCTAGCCACTATCATCTGACAACACAGATACCTACTTTTGACAACAAGATGACAGGCAATGGGGGAAGCCATCCTGACCCCTGCCCTTTGGAGTTGCCATGACAGGTAAAAAGCATTGCTGTCCTACTTCTATGACAAAGGGTAGGGATTAGTCCCCCCAGGTCAGGACAATGAAAGCTCTTGTCCTTTCCTACAACATCCTGCAATCAACTAACCCTTTAAAGGCCGCATAGTGCATTAATGTATTATGCCCTGTGCATGGTCGTTTAGATGCATCATTGCAGCCCTGACCTACCAGTGTTGTATGCATGCATCATGTCAACCCTTTGGGTGAGATACTGGCCAGTGCCTGTATTCATACATCATGGCAATAAAGGGCTTATAGTGCATTAAGGCGCTATGCGGCCCTTAAAGAGCTAGAGTGGCTGTTTCCCCCATCGTGTACACAGGACAAGACAAGGCCTGGGTATGGGACCTTGGTAAACATGACATGATACGGCAATACGTTATTGGTTTGACGTCCCTGCAAATAAAGAACGGTGCAGGGACTATACTGTCGGGTGCAGCATGTCAGGCGCAGTCCTGGTTGCCGCCTGGTTGTGTATTCATGATATGGCAAGACATTCTGAGATGTGACATAGATGTAGCAGCTTATCACTTAGTGATAGTGCCAACTGTATAATAAAAATGTGGTATGAAGTAATTTTGTGCATAGCATATTATGGCAAGATATCAGTACTAGTGCTCTTCCTGACTTTGTGTTAACTCCAATCCGAGGTTCCTTAGAATCGGGCACTATATGAGTATGGGAAAAGCTAATTGTATGAAAGTGATAAAGGAAAAAAACCCAAAGAATTGCACATTGCATGGTATTGACTATATTCTGGGTGGGGTTAAGGGCATTGCACCATAAAAAGATGAGACTTTCATCTTACTTCACCAACCTCTGCTCACACTATAGACGGCCTACAGGGCTAAAACTGATGCCATGAATGGTAATCAAGACATCTAATGGACTGTCATACACTATGTGTGCTATGCCCAAAGGCCCAAGCAAAGAGATAATTTGAAAAATTACTGTTTTAGGATGTAGACCTACCGAAGTGCATTTTAGTTTAAAGCCATTTAATCACAGACTTCAAAATCAGCAATATTAAAGCCAATAGTAGAATGTATCTAAAATAATTCATAAAATTGCATAGCTTGTCATAGCACAAAACATACACCTACTACACCAGGGGGCACAGTTCACACTGAAGAGTCTGCGCCTCTCCCCTCCTCCAGGCTGCTTAGATTGCGGCAGAGCCTTCATCAAATATTGAAATACACCTCACCAGCCTGCTCACATGACTTGCGGCGGTGCACCGTGTCAAATTGGGTCTCTCCCCCTCGGTACCCTGAGCAGAACAAACCGCCGCAGGAATCAAAAGTAGCTTTAACTCAATGTCGTCTGCTTTTTGGCGCCAAACGTGTCTGCCCATGCGCACTTCGTGTAAACTACCAGCGTGATCATCAATATATATGTGAATATTGGTTCTATATTTTAGCGTAATATATTTGAGCGTTTTTATTAGAGCAGTTTATAATGGATTATTAGAGGCATCATTGATTTTATATTCTCCTTGTTATGGAGATGTTAAGACTGGAAGCCAGTTGGATGGGTGGGTGTTGGGGATCTTTAACGACATTTCCGGTGTGGTGGGTGGCTCGGTACGTGAGAAGCGCCATTAGCTGTTACCAAGGTAACGAGCCAAATAATTGTAATTTGGCTAGTGCAATGATGTGAAGGGGAAGATGGCTGTCGTGTTGGTGTAGACATTACCCCTACACTCCTCTTCCTTCGCCTCTTATGATATTGGACCATGTCTGATACCTTTCCTCAGCAGCAACTCCTCATTTGGATAGTTAGATAGATATGTATATTTGTGACCTGTTTTTTCTTTTAAACTTGGACATTCCCAGTACATATCACATATCTGCAAATGATGTGGTATATTCTAGTCTTCATAATGATGTGAGTATAATTCAGTAGAGTTTATATACGGGAACACTACTCGGGTGGACAGGTGAATAGGTAAAACTAATATGAAATATAGAATGATTTAGTTATTTGAGAAGGAGAAATGTTTTGTAAGGCACTATAAACTTGTCACAAGCAGGTTTTGTTGCATAGTAGGGGTAGTCACTTTAGCATATAGACAGGTTAAGGATACTTATTACTGGACATCGGTTCTCTCTCTTTGTAGCTCTATAGTGAATGATGCCCAGTTTTATACTTCAGACCAGTGGCTCATTTTGGCTGTTTTTTGCCTCACAGATTGCTTCTAGGGCAAAATCCTGACTAGGTGCCAATATATTCTCTATGCCAATGTGTAATATGAGGGTAGAAAACACTGGAACCTCAGTTAGAAAAAATCCTACTGAACAGTTTTTGAGAAAATTAGGGTTTTGTTGCATATTTTTGGTGTTTTTAGTACATTTCCTACATAAACCGTGAACGCCAGCATTTCTCACTTTTCAGGTGCTTAGAATCAGAATTTGACTTTTATTTATTCGCAGTAGGATTTCTGAGTATCGAGCCATTCTAGAAAAGCTATTCTTTGAAAAAAATACTTAGTATTTCTTGATGATTTTTGTTGCACAAATTTAGGGTTGTAATATGAAAACTGCATTGTCATCCAATCAAAGTGTTTATGCACTGTTGATGGTCACCCACTCCCACCCTCTTCACTCTGCATTGAAGGAGAACAGGCAGGGGAAGTACACTTGTCCGTATATAGCTGTTGACCTGCTTGCTGGGTGCATTTTCAATTTATGGGGTGCCAACTGTTCATGAAAGAAAAATCAAATAGAATTTTTTTTTTTTTGGTATCAGATAAAGGGGTGAATCCACCAAGTCGGGTCGGGCTCATGTCAGTCCGATCGGGTGCTAAAGCATGAATCGGGTTGTCTACCGATTCTGGTGGAAGCGCTTTTCAGCCCGACCGATCGTGCAATCGGGCTGCAAAAAGTCAGAAAATCTTAATCCGGAGCAAAAAAGGGACTCCACTGAGCCCGTCAGACTGCCGTCGGGGGCAAATCAGATCGGAATACTGCAGTGGATTCGGTTGCCCGACTGCATATTCCACCCAATCGGGCTGGGATTTTGGAGGAAGACTGCAAATTCTTTCCCTTTTCCACGCCCGACGGAACATCCAAAAGTTTAGATATTGGATCGGATCGGGTTGAAGCTGGAACCAGATGAGCAGTCCGATTCCAAATGTGGCGGATAAATTGTCGCCACCTGGTGTATCCCGGCTGTACTATTACTTCTCACTTTCCCCGTCAGACGGCGACAGCGCTGGTCCGGATCACGTGACTGACAAGTCCCCGGATGTGTCCGTACAACACAACACGAGATAAAAAATGGCGGGTGGAAAGAAGAGGAAGGGCGTAATCACAAAAAAAGCAAATCAGGGCACGAAGAGAGCTGCTCCCACGAAAACTGAACAGGAGGAAGGGGAGGAAGATGTGCAGACTCCGACAAAGGTAATGCGGGGTCGCCCGGCGGAACGGGTATCGCCCAGACTTAACAAGGAAGAGGCCGGACCGGGACTGGACAGGCCGCGCCGCCCGGTTCGTGCCAAAACGAAGAACCCTACGCCGGGGAAAAGAGGGGTGAGTATTTTATTGCTCTGTTTTCCTCTCCCCCCACCCCCTACCCCCGCACCTCCTACACCCTGCCTTACTGTCATGTTGTGTGTGGTCACAATGTCACAAAACTGTAACTGTAACACATGTGTGAAATCCATCTGTTTTACTTTTGACAAGACAGGTCGGTTGTGATATGTTGCTTTCAATCAGAATAGTGCCCGCTGCAATATAACCAAATCAGACTGACCTTGCGTATTTGCTGAAGGGCATGTAGAAATAGGCCACTCCCAAAATAATTTTTTCTGTTCTCCCCGCCCCATAAGAAACCCTTGTATAGTGCTAAATAATTTTTTTCTAAATATATTCCATTTAATTATTTTAAATATATTCCATTTAATTATTTTAAAAAATATTCCATTTCCCCACATTTTGGGTACATTGGCATGAAAAAAATATGATCTTGGGCCTGCATGATGTTTGGGTAGGGTATGGTACTGTCACAACGTTTCCCACACTTGTTATTTGCTGTTGTTTCTTAATATGACAACAACACCTCCCAACTGAAACCTGTCATATTTTCTGTAAATTTATTTGAAATAAAATATTTTTCTCTTAATTTGTACAGCCTGGGAGACCCCGAAAAACCCCCCCAAAAGTGCAGCTGCAGCAGGATACCGAGGAAGAGCAGGATGAGCCCGAACCTGAGAATGGAAAGCAGTCTGAAGCAGGACAGGAGCAGGAGGAGGACGAGGACGAGGTGTTGCCAGACGGGCAGGATACAAACGCCCACAAAAGTCCTGTGCTCACAAAGGAAGAGAAGAAAAGGCAGTTACGCGCTCTTCTAAAAGAGTTTAAGATGGTAGAAGCTGGGGACAACATATCACATGACTCAGATGATGAGCCGGAACAAGATGCAGAAGGGGAGGAGTCCCACTCCAATTCCTCCCAATTGACCATGGATGGTGATAAGAAAGAGTATTTGTCCAAACCTGGAGAAGAGGACCAGGAGGAGCAGGATGAGGAGGACAGTGAGCCGTTGGTGGACCTGCGCAAGGTACACCTGGTACCTGAGAAGGTGGACTTTCAGGTTCCTGGTAAGCTGCCGGACCATTACTGGACGGAAGATCCCAGCCGGGAGAGCACCCTGTGCCAGCTGTGGGCAGACGAGAAGGCCTTGTATGATATGGAGGACGACATGTACCGCGTCCCTGCACACAAGGAGGTCATACTGAGGAAGTTTGCCTGTATCCTGCAAGTCCCTCGTAAGTATATGTTATTTTTTTCTTTGTCATTGAAATTGTATTCATATAAATGTAAAATTTCAAATATATTAAAAGTGGGGAAAAAAATTATTTCCTTTATTAAAATTTTAAAAAAAAGACTTTACGTTGTGTCATGACTAATTCCATTGTATTAAAATTTGTGAAACTTTGTTCAGAATTATTATTCAGAATGAAAAGTAAAGTAAAAATATTGTACATTGTGCCATGCAGTATTGTCATACCATTCCACCTGACAAATATTAATTTGTTTTTTCAGCCAACATCATACACATGCGCATGACCTCCTTGCGCAGTATGTTCCAGAAAATGAAGAGGAGTGCACCTAGTGGATCCGCTGCCTTGGGGAAGACGGACAGACAGAAAGAGGTGTGCCGGCTGGTGTATTTTCTAGCAGACCATGTCAAGCAAGAAGACACCATTACGTCCTACAAAGGGAAGAGCCCAGCAAAGAGCAAGAAGGGGAAAAAGTTTGACTACACCCGTAAACCAGCTACAAAGAAAACACCCAATAAGAGTCAGAAAGTAAGTCACATTGTACTTTTTTTTTTTTCCTGTTATTTTTTAATGTTACCGGTATATTATGAGCTAATATTTAGCACAGGGAAGAGAATTTTAATTTGCACAGGCACTGCTCACTAATGTGTTTAGGTGAAACAAGTAATCTAAAAAGCATTGCAAATATTTTTCCTGTCATTTGCAGCCTGTTATCAAATATACATTCATTTAAAAAAAACAGGATTTCTGTTTAGAAATCTTTTGCAGTAGCACATCAAATAATTGTTTATATTTAATGTAAATGTAATAAGGCATGTTTTGTTACTGTATGAAGCGAAAAATAAATTTACAAACGCCCCTTCCCTTTTGTCCGGGGTGTAATATTTTATTTTAATTTGATTAAATTGATATAATTTATTCATGTTGTGTATATACTGTCATTGCAGGAGACGTCACAGCTGGAACAGGTTATGAACCAATCGCTCTCTCCCATTATCACCAAACCCCAACACAGACTGACCGAATCTGAAAAGGGGTCAGACGTGCAGTCCCTAGGCCAGTCTGATGAGGAGGAAGAAGCAAGTCCCGTCTTCAATACCAAGCATTTTGGTCGCAACCAGAGGTTGAAAGATGCACATATACTGGACCTCTCGCGACAGCAGTCTGCCCGATTGAATCAGGAGGGGAAGGAACATAAGGAGAAAAAGACAGCGGATACTAGCAAGGTTAAGAAATCTGCCAAACAACCCGAACAGCCCCCAAGAACACAGAAGCAGGCCAAATCTAGCTGCACCCAGACTGCACCAAAAGCAGACATCTCACGCCCGGTGAAGAAGGGTGGGGCAGTTAAAACTAGTACCCCAAAACCCCCCTCCAGACCGACACCCAAGAAGTCAACTTACCTTGCAGACAGCAGTGTCAGCTCCCAGGAAAGTGCAGCGGACAGATATACGCGACTGCTGGGATTACAACCATCCAAAAAAAGGAAGAACGAGCCCTCCACTTCAACATCCACACCGGATAATCCTGATTTAAGTACTGCCATGAAGAAGAACTATGGTGTGGAAATGAGTAGTGCTTGGTATGAGCAGCAGGGGGCAGAATTCCGGAAGATGAAAGAAAAAGAGCAAAGAGAAAAGAAATCAGAGAAAGAGGAAGGTCTGCTGGGTGCTATGAGAGAAAAAACTGTTGCACTGAATAGGATGGCTGATGCTTTTCATGAGACAGGCTCTGTTGCGTCCCAATCTAGTGCTGAGCTGTCTGCAGAACAACTTTGGGCAAACTCTTTGGTTCCTCAAATGATGCGGATGAGTGAGGAAACCCGTGACCACTTTATGTATTCTGTTTTTGGTATGGCGCTGAAGGCCATTAAGGGGACGTGGCCCCCCCCCCAACCAAACAAATAGTGTAAACAACTCAACTAACCATACAGGTTTTTATGTTGTGCCCAAAAAAAAACAACATATTTCTGTGTACCTATAATACTGAAAATGTTTATTTTGGAGGACAAATGGTCTCATTTAATTTTTTAAATTTTGTACACTTTTTTAAAGATGTACCCTGCACCAATGTCTGCAGATGTTATACAAGGGTGGTATTGCAGGACATGTTCATTCTACTTAAATCATGGGGATTCTGTAAACATCCTGCGGGTGCTATTTACTACAGAAATATCACGGTATTTTATTGATTTTGGACATATGAAACCAAAGGTCAAGTGGTGCATGGTAAAATGTTTGACAGGTGCTAATTTTATGCTATTCCTGATAAATATAAGATGTTATATCACATCAGGGGGCATGTGTTATGGTTTAGACATGTAAGGTGAGAGAACACAGATCAGAACAAAATTGCAGTCATACAGTTTTTTCATATAAAACAATTTATTTAGACATTTTACTGTAGGATGAATACCGTCTTCCAGTATTTACAGCAGTCTGTCACACAGTGTAACACCAGCTGTACAGTATGCCGGGAAATCTAACAAAAAGCACAATCCGACTGTCTGTGTATAGCACGTCAATTCTTATATACAATTCTCTGACGGCCCACTTTACAAAACTGGTATCAAACTGGGGTATTTGCATAAATATTGTTGTTTGCAATATTTATTTTACTTAACGCTAAGTAAATGCCCATGTTGGGAAGCATGTACCAATTTATATAATATTAAGTACATACATATCATGATACTTAACACATCAGGTACCTCTCGTGTTGTAGGACATATGACAGTAAGTTATTCAGTTATGTTGTGTAGAACAAAATATTTCTACAGTTTATGCTAAGTATATGACTACATGACATGTTAAAGGTGTACTGTCCGGGTACAATTTGGCATGTACTCAGGAAACATGCTCAAAGTATGTGTTGTATTTATATTAAAATACAACATGTCGAGATATTTTAAAACAGTGATGCGTCCCATTACTGCAGTGTATGGTGCAAATGATCTGATTGTGTACCATGTATCGATTTACATGTAGGTACGGATATACATTTTCTACTTGTTTCTCACATGACTTATCATAAAAAACATTATAAGCTAGTCAGATAAACACTACCAAAGAAAAATGTTTTGAAAAATGACTGAAGTGAGAATTTATTTCAAGTAAGCATCACGACGTTTGGGCATGAGATGGCCTTATTTACATGTTTTTACATGTACAAAATATTCCACCCAGGTACATCAATCGGCAAATTTGGATAGATGCATATAAGTATGTGGATTTGAAAGTGTATGCTCAACTGCATGAATGTAGCAACGTCAGTATTGTCCCATTTTCTGATATTCATATTATTATACTCAAGAGGTCACGTTTGTCTCAATCTGGGACAGTTCACAATATTTCATTCCCTTTTGTTCGGTTGAATAAAATATATTTTAAATACACGCTATATTTCTCAGTTTTTTCTCCTTTAAAGCTGTCCCGTCAGGGAAAAAGTTGTTCTCACATATGAAATCACGGCAAAGCTTTAATGTGCAGAAATATTTTATAAAAAAAATGAAATACGTCCAACACTGTAACAAGCCGGACTCCTGTTTTGTAGGATTGACATGAGAAAAAAACCAGCAAGTAATATGGCAATGTGGGCACTACCGGTAGGAATAACATAACAATCTTGTACCCTTCAGATGTGTAGTGTATGTCCTGTATGTACTCAGATGAAACTGTCTGATAGTGTGACATATTATCGCTCAAAGTAGAAGTCATTGGACATGACAATCTTGTACTGGAACCTGAGCTCTCCCTCCACCGTCATACACCAGTCTGCGATGTGGTTGCGCATGTCCTTGACCTTCTGGCTTCTGTTCCTCTTCTTGGTCGGCTGTCCGCCAGGCATGGCTGCCTCTCCGCGCCAGACCCCCCGGTGCTGATTATAGTCTTTATCCTCCCAATCACAAGAGTCACGTGGGGTGTACGCATTGCCAGCTTTCACGCGCAGGTAGTTGTGCAGAACCACTATGGCAAGCACCACTATACTGGCATTCTTGGGGGACACGCCGCAAGATCCTGAACCTGCTTGCTATAATGCCAAACGCATTCTCAACAATCCGCCTGGCGCGGCTGATCCGGTAGTTGAAGACTCTCTCCCGGAGAGACAGTTTCTTGGCAGGGAAGGGCTTCATCAAATTTTCGCTCATTTCGAACGCATCATCCCCTATGAAGTAATAAGGGAGTTTCTCTTTGAATCCTGGGAAATGGGATGGCTCTGGCACGTTGAGAGGATTTTCAGGGCTGAACAAGTCTTTTCTGAAGGAGGATGCATTCCACAAAGTGGAGTCACTTGCTTTTCCTTCCGCTCCACAATCCACATACATAAACTTGTAGTCGGCATCAACTACGGCAAACAATATGATTGAAAAAAAGTTCTTGTAATTGTAGAAAAGGCTGCCTGATTTATTTGGTTTGGTGATACGCACATGCTTCCCATCCAGGGAGCCTAGCACGTGGGGCAAGTTCCATCTGTCGTGGAATAGTTTGGACACCTCCAACCATTCATCTCGGGTGGAAGGCGCCTGAAAATACATTGCATAATTTTATTAAAGGACAAGAACTTGATATTTTTGCATTTAAATAATTTTCCAAGAGATAAAATAAATTACAACCTAGCATTATTTGGGGTAATTTTGAAAGTATTATAGGGTAGGAGAAATTAATATTTTATTTCCTTGTTTCAATTTTTGTGTAATATTATTTCCGGCCCACTTAATACCCACCTTTAAATAGTCTTCATGCAGTACAGCGTATATAGCTTTGCAGGTGTCTCGGATGATGGGCAGTACAGTGCTCTCCCCAACCAGATACGACTGGTGCAAAGTGGTGACACTGTCCCCTGTAATACAAGAATAGTAAAGATTGAGTTAAACAGTGCAAAATGTGTAATTTTTTTAACTGGCCACTGTATAATTGATTATGTTCTTTCTCCTACTTATAGCAAAATAATTTTTTTTTTATATCCCATGTTTATCCAATATATAAAATATGCAAGAAAAGGAGGGGGAACACACCTTTTGTGAGATAGCGGATCGTCATGCTGAGACGCTCCTCCGGTCTGATGGCAGGCCTGAAGTTTGTGTCGTGGTACAGTATCAGTGGACGTACCAACTGGAGCAGCTCTTTATACACGTGGGGCTTCATTCTAGTTGTTTTAGTGAATTCACTCACACACCCAAGCTGAGAAAAAGGGAAAAAAATTACTACCATTAGCACATGATTTATTTTCTTTGACATGAGGTTGTATGGAAGATTATTTCCAAAAGAAGGGGGGGGGGTTTACATGTATAGCAAAGGGGTTTATTTAAATAATTTTTGAAAATAGGTGAGGAAAATTATTATATAGCACCCAGGATATACACCTGAATTATAGAAAGAGAGAAAAAAAAAATGTATCACATGATTTGTATATTGAATGTATTTCATTTAATTTATATAATTTATTAAATTTATTTTATTTAATTACCCGGACAAAATCCGCCTCCAGTTTGGCCAAAGTGTTCCTCTCAGTCGGGTCAGTCCTGGAGTATAGGAAGGGGTGCATCCAGAACTCGTGTGTCCGCCTCCTCTGTCGTAGCTGTCGGATGAGAAGAAGATCCTCTACCTCATCGTCCATCACCACTGACATGGCCAGTGCTATCATCCTCTTTCTCCCCACATCTTGCATTCGCAGTTTACTGCGTTTTGGGGGATTGTGCGTCATTTTGCCTGTCTCTACACGCTGTGCAGTGTACTGGAACAGGTTCAAAACAATATGGCCGATTCCTCCAGCGTGTGGGTCACGTGATGTGTGCAGTACAAGCGGCGCACTCTGGTGTAAAGACAGGGAACCACCGTCGGGCAACAGCCAGACTGCAGTCGGATTGGTATCAGATGCTCTGTGGAGCCGGTGCAGCCCGACGGATTGCTCTTTTTCAGTCTTTTTGGCACCCGATTGTGGCAGTCGGGCGGGAGACTTTTTTCTGTCCAACCCGACCCGACTTGGTGGATTCACCCCTTAAGGGAGTGATCATTTATTATCAACAGGGGGAGTGGTGGGTTTGGGGGGGGGCAAAATATTTGGACCCCTCTTAGGGGGGGAGACAAAAAAATTTACCCTGTTTTGAGCCAAAAAGCCCGCGCGTTACTATGCTTCAAAGGGTCCGCGCGCGAGCCGATTTTCGACCCCAAGGGGGGGGGTAAAAGATGTTGACCCCTTGACCGGGGGGGGTGTAAAAAATTTCGCACGCTCCGCGCGGAAACCCACCACCCCCCCTGTTGTTAATAAATGATCACTCCCTAAATGTAATTACAATTCGTGATAGCACTTAAAGCATTGTATTTGCATTAATATGAGTGGTAGCCACCTTATGGGGTGCCAACTATTCATGAAAGAAAAATCGATAAGAATTTGTTTTTTATTAGCATTAAATTGATGCAACTACAATTCGAGATTGCATTTTAAGCACCAGGGCATTCAATGAATGGTAGTCATCTTAAATATATGGGGTGCCAACTGTTCATGAATTAAAAAAAAAAATAGAATTAGTTTTTTTATCAGTATCAGATTAATGCAACTACAATTCTAGATTGCACTTAAAGCATTGTGGCATGCAATGACTGGTAACCACCTTGAATGTATGGGGTGCCAACTGTTCATGAAAGAAAAAAAGAAAGTTTTTTTTTTTAGAGTCAAATTAATTCAACTGCAATTCAAGATTGCATTTAAGCATTATGGCATTCAATGACTGATGGCCATCTTGAACCTATGGGGTGCCAACTCTTCATGAAAAAAACAACTTAATTGGATTTTTTGAACAGTAAAAAATTAATGCAACTACATTTCAAGATTGCATTTAAAGCAGTGTGGCATTCAATGAATGGTGGCCATCCTAAACCTATGGGGTGCCAACTGTGTTTGAAAAAGGTATCAAATAGACATTTTCTTAAAATAGATATCAAATTAATGCAACTACAATTCTTCATTGCACTGAAAGCATTGTGGCATTTAGTAAATGGTAGCCATCTTGAATCATTCAGAATGGGTTGAATGAAGGAAAAATCAAATAGGATTTGTTTTTTGATCAAATTAATGCAACTACAAGTCAAGATTGCATTTCAAGCATCGGGACATTCAATGAGTGATAGCCATCTTGAATCTATGGGATGCCAACTGTTCATGAAAAAAAAATAGAATAGATTTTTTTTATTAGTATCAAATTACTGCAACTGCAATTTGAGATTACATTAAAAGCATGGTGGCATTCAATGAATGGTTGCAATCTTGAATTTTGAAATGAACATACACACAGACATATTCATAGGCATGAACATGGTGTTCTCCTTCATTATAGATATTCATGGATTTCTACTTCTACTAAATATAGCTTTCTGTTAGAAGGATTCTGTTACATGGATGTCGATGTCCAGTTTTAGATATATATCCATATAGTGCATTGGAGTGCTATAATGTTGGACTGCTGTATATTAACATCACCCAACACCCAGATACCCAAGCATTTCATGCTATCTGATTATTTGGATTCACTGCAAAGTATCCCTGCCTCACCCCTGCCTCACCCTAATATGCCCCTCTTCCTTTCCCCCTACGACATGACTCCCTGTATCCCTCTAACTTGCCTTCCTATCTACTCCCTTCTTTCGTGCCTCTCTCCCCCCCCCCCCTCCTCCCTGAAGTATCAGATGCAATACTTTCCCGTGTCACGCCCTGTGTGAATTAATTCTACCTTCTAGCCACACAATCAACTAACATCCACATTTCATCGGTCACTCTTCGCTCCCATGCAGTGTATCTGATTTTCTGACACAGATTATGATTATAGTTGGTAAAGAATACTTATATAACCATCTTCTATGTGTATCTTATTTTAAAAAGTTCAAACCTATTATCGTCGCTCTAACATATAGGTATATACATCCATTATCCATCATATGAAACTTAAAAAAACAAACAATGCTATGTACTTCCTATCTTCATATTAAGCCCCTGTCAGTGATCTGTATGATGTAAACAGCCTCTCCTCTGTAGGAATGAATGAGGTAAGGAAGATGCGGGGATAGCTATAGCATGTTGTTCTTTTTAGAGGACACAGTTTGCACTTTGAATCTGCCACATAATATGAAAACAAAAATCAAAGTTGCATTGCTCAACATACAGCAAAGGTCAATGCATTTGTATTCTGACCGTGATCTATCTTATTGCCTTATCTGCAACATCTATTACATTAGTGGAGATTGTACTTCTTTTATCAGATGTTAAAACCTTTCTAGGTTTTCTTTACTTTCTAACCTTCCCATCATACAAACTAAAATTTAATATGCCCGTTAATAATCTGATGTTCCAAGGATGCAACTTGTAAATCAGTTTCTTATAATATGTGATTGAATGCTCATTTCTGGGAATCCTAGACCGTGGATAGACCCGGCCACAGCCCTATAGAAACGTAGACCAATGGAAGGGTCAGTCCCCAGAGTCACTACTGTCCCATACCATTATACATCTTACCCTGCCGCCTATATCTACCTATAGGGGTGTATCCCTACCTCTCGTAGCGTGGGTATATTGATAGGGATAAAGATGATGGTGAGCTACTGGATGAAGGATCTTTATGCATACTCATACCAATGTCAGTCTTAAATACCCATTATCACATAACTTATAATCAGTCATCGATAATAGTGCTCAAGCCAAATGGAGAAGTGTGTTTCAGGAAACCCGACCCTTTGCCGCTGGGAGGGGGGGGGAACCCTTTTAACTAAAATACCCAACGACTCTTTGTATTCCTAGGTTATGCTGCAATTTGTTGCTGAGTTGTTGTTTTACTCCAACAAATCCGATCTATACTTTTGGACCGCATCAGTGCACATTGCCTGACATTCAGTTTTCATGTTGGGTCTTGGGGATCACGTTATCTTATCTATATGAACGAGAAGACGATATGGCGCTACCATGGGCTTATCCTTGACCCGATGACATTGTCCATCAAGGCTGCCTCAGCCTCAATGTATGAGGGATTTATATCCCTCCATGATTAGAGTTTAGAATGAGTGCCTTCAAAGGATGACCACTTACAATACTATATCACCCCTATACATCTCAATGTCACCTCTGGTAGGGTCAGTGGGTGTCTGCATGCATCCTGAGTAGCTCAGAGCTACTCTGTACACCACACAGGGTACTCAGCATGCATTGGGCATATTGAAACGTCGGTGCAGGGTGGTGTCAGTGTCAGTGTCCCCCTGCTGAGTGATAGGCCTGCCACTGAGCTGCTCCTCAATGAGCAGGTTCTATAGTCTATGGGGTCAGCCTGGGGGTTATGTATCACAAGGTCACCTCTACAACATAGGATTGATCCTGTAGGGCATAGTACTGACACTTTTATGCTCCTCTTGGCAAATGTTTGGAACCCTTCTGCATGCCCTTTTCCCTACCCCACACCACAACCCACTAATGCAGTGTATACTGAATAACTCTCATTCATGTGTCCCTTAACTCAGCCTTGCCTGCCTCGCTCCCTCTTTTTTCCCTCCATCACCTCCCCCTCCTCCCCCTTCGAGGCCATTTTAGCCCTCCACTACTTCTACACTGTACCCCCTCATTGTACACCCTCAGAAAAGTGCGCGTCACTGTCGCCGAAAGCAGTCACACATGGAAGCCAGGCAGTGCCAGACTTTCAGGTGAGAGTATTTATGGCGACAGTGACGCTCACTTTTCTTAGGGTGTAGTCCCTTATCATGTCATCAGTTCAGCCTGCCCCATTGTCTAGAAATGCCCACACCTACCATCTCTACACTACCCTCACATACCCCTCCCCCTACCCCTTTGGTCTGTCAGCCTCCTGAAGCCTTGCCCTCTGAGGCAGTTGCCTGCTCCAGTGTCTGAAGGCGTGCCTTAACGTGGGGTTGTAAAGGTCATTGTGAACCAGTAAGACGGATATATGCGCCGGGACAGAGTAGAGGCGTGCTGTGCACATGCGTGGGCATATTGCCCCCCAGGGGTTGTCTATACAAGGAGGGAGGCGGGCTCTAAGTAAGTTGTATACGAGGCTCGGGACAGGAGTCACTGCTGAGGGGTGA
The DNA here is from genome assembly GCA_947462335.1 of Harmothoe impar. NCBI lineage: Eukaryota > Metazoa > Annelida > Polychaeta > Phyllodocida > Polynoidae > Harmothoe > Harmothoe impar. Next base: position 55,555,681 of record OX381708.1, on the reverse strand, counting down.
GGCGGGATGTGTGGGATATGGTCTGGACTGTATGGTGAGTGTGGTGTCCTGAGGGGCCATCACTCAATGTGTTCGGTCCTTCTCTCCTTAGCCCTAGTCTTACCCTTTTTAAAGTCTATAATTGTTTATGAAGAACTGAGCTTTACAAGTTAAGATGTACTTTTCTTGTCCTACAACTGACCACTGTTATGGGTTCAACGCTGTACTATACAGAGTTTAGCTGCAACCCTGCAAATAACCTGGGACTGAATAGCAGGCTTTTAGTGACAGACTGCGGCAAGTTTATCCAAGGCTCTCGCCACCCTAAGATCGCAATAGAAGAGGGGATGATTAAAATACTCGTTTTCTCCTTATCTGAAAAGAAATTACACTTTTTATGTTCATAAAAATATATATTGCACATGAAATGGTACATGTCTCACCAGAAACCAGTGCTTTTGAATACTTGGAATGATATAAAAGCCTTTTAATGGTTGTTGATAATTCCTGATTGTTCTTTCTATCTCTCGTACATGTGAGACGACGATGTTGCCCGATGTTGAGGTTTGGTCCCTTTTTAAATGTGACATGATACGACCATACATAATTGGTCTAACATCTGTGCAAACAATGTGAGGAACAACGTGGCAGAGGCATCTGTGACAGTGAATTAATTCAGGATATTGTTCAGATTCTTACTAGATGAAGCATGAAGGATTCTTTATAACAACTATTCTGTACATAAAAATCACAATCTGGTTCGAGCGATCTTTACCAAGCCTTCCTCTAGTTTCTACATGAATTGTAAACCTTGGTACCATAATAGAATACCACGCTTCATACGTTCTCAGATTTCAGCATCTATATAAATAAATACATATTCTGGTGCATTTTTATCTGCAGCTATAAGCAGTACTAGTATTTAGTAGTGTCTATATAATTATATGGTTCGCGTGGGAGCTCTCTTTGAATAGAATTCTGACGCTGTGATTGTCTGAGTGACTGCAGATAAAAATGGTTTACTTTGGTAAGCAGTAGAAATAGGGTCCAATCAATTTGTGTTTTGATATGCACACGTCAGCCTTTTATACAATACATATCTGTAGCTTCTGGCTGTTGCTACCTGTCAACGGTGATTCCAAGAGCTACTTGACACCATTCTGCCTGTCAGTACAACTCGGCACCTAATACCTCACAGGCTTCAACGAGACCACAGGCTGACATGATCTAGGGCAGACTGCCCATGAGATGATTAGCTGGTCTGTTGGTACCTTGAGTTGACCGGTACACGGATCAGGAGCACTGTGGACAATGACAATTTGCCCTGAAGATGATCGGCCCAATGTCTATGATAGCCCTGTGGAATATTCGTCCCATTATTAACGGCACCCGTACCTGATTGAGACATACCAGTCTACCCATGGTACCAGCTAGTCATGGGCGGTAGCCTATACCCTATTTACGAAGGTACAACCTGCATAATCCCTAAAGGGCGGTACCTGTCAATGTTCAAACACTATATACATTGGTGCCATCTAATGTTGAAAGATGGCCAGGCTCTTTCACTGTTGTGCCTTTCGATACTATACACCAATCAGTCTAGAATGCTGTCCAGTTAGAGCCTGTGCGATGCCCACTCATCTGCGTGGGAACTATTCAGCGAAACATCCACACGCAAGCTTCCCCTCTCCCATATTCTACCACTTATGCATATATATATACATGCCCATTAACACCCTCCACCACATCATAAAAACATACATGCCTTCATAATTTTCAAATAGAAAGGGATATATTTTAGCAGTTTAGTATTATTAGACATGATCTTACTCCTATTATGCTCAACAATTAAAGGAATGGCAACATAGCCTACATCTTAGAACTCCAGACTGCCTGTGTCCTAAAACAAAGCTAGAAGTAATACAAATGTGTACTGTCTCATATTGCCCTGTAATCTCTTATCATAAAGCATTATTGACGACAAAGCTCTACAAAGATACATGATGTACCGTATATCCCCGTTTATAAGCTGGGCCCGAATATACGTCTGCCCCGTATATAAGCCGGGTCAAAGATGGTACTAGGTCTTACATAAGCCGGGGCCCGAATATTATATAAGCCTGGTCAGCTAGGGGATAAAAAAATCGTTAGGGAATAGTTATTTGGTCATAACTTCGCTTCTAATTGGAGTATTTGCATAATTATTGCATGTTTACAACCTTGAGTTATACTGATACACAATGGAATCATTTACATGATACCATGCGATCAGCTTATATTCAATGTGGTATTATTAATGATCCCAGAAATATCCCCTTTGCAGAATATTGTAAGCCTGCCCCGTGTATAAGCCTGCCCTGTTTATAAGCCTGGTCAATATACCACTTGAAATCAATATAAGCCCGGGCTTATAAACGGATATGTATATACGGTATAGAAAATAGGAGGCTTGAAATTGTTACACCCTTCTAATATCATTATACCTGTCTGGTATTTGAAAATGGTTTCTTCATTTTATTGGAAGGTGTTGCGTGTCTTTGGAAATTAATGATAAACCTAACGGAGTGGTCATTATTTAACAATACTGGCTTTAATTTCTGTGAAACATTTTCAGCCCCCTCCCCTCAAGAGGAGTGAACATTTTCTGACCGCCCCTTATTTTACTGGAATAACGAGCTGGCTATTTTGCTGAAAAGAGGTGACATTTTTCTGAGCCCTCTCCCTACTTGAGACAGGTCTATATTTTGACGCGAAAACACCTCTACAAGTACACTCACCTGAAATTCCAATTTGAATACAGGTTTTGGGTGAATGTAGGGTTACGGATGCAGAGTACGTAGATCACAATGTACATGATGGACCGTTTATTGCAATTGTGTAGTCCTTTTTAGACAACAGAGTGAAATGTGACAGTATGCATTGGGTAGTAGACATGCTGTTTTAGCATGGACATGACTAATCAGAGATACAATGTCACTGTCTGCATGCATTTTGAGTGACTCAGAGTTGCTCTGTACACCATACCAGGCATTGGTACTGGATGATGTCAGTGTCCTCCTGCTGAGAGATAAGTCATGGGGGTCTGCCATGGGAGGGGATGGGGTCTACTTGATGGTGAGGGAAAGGCTGGGAAGGTTGTCTATCACAGGGTCACCTATACACCACAGGATTGATCCGGTAGGGTGGTGCTGACACTACTTCATGACTGTATCCATTTGCCAATTGCAACCATACTCCCTGTGCTTACCCTTCTTCATACCGACCTCACTGCTACTTGCCCCCACCCGCTGCCACTCTCTAAAACGCCTTCGCCCTCTGTCTCTATAGTATATCATTCTCCTCCCCTAACCCATCTGCGCCTCTGGTCCTATTCCCATCACTCCGTCCTCACCCCTTCCAGCCAGCCATCCTTTCCAACGGGTGTCCTTGCTTTGTTGCTCCTTTATCATGTCTCCCCTATACTTTTACTCGCCCTCATCTCTTTCCCAAACTCAAAACTTCTCTCACATACCCCTCTCACTACTGTGTCCAGTCGAGACATCCCTGCCGCACATTTCTTCTGCAGCACACCCCCCACACTACGCAAGACCCGGTGTGCACTATACTTTGGGGTTGTAAAGGTCATTTCAAGATGGGACAGAGTAGGATGTCCTGTATCCATGCATGGCTTATTGTCCCCTATAGGGTTGTTATTTACAATATGGAAGCAGGCTCTATAAAGTATGTTGTCCACAAACGATGCCCAGGATAGGAGTCGCTGCTGAGGGGTGGGACGTATGGGGTAAGGTCTAGTCAGTGTGGTACATACCACTGTGTTGATCTGTTACAGCCTATTGGATATAGGACTATTGGATACAGGACTAGAATGAGGGATAAGATTACAGAACTTCTTTTTCTTTATCCCCAAAAGAAGATCTCCTTTTTATCTATGTAACTGTCAGCAAGGGGAAGCACAGCTGCACTGATCAATTCCATTTGACACATCCCTTGCCCATTTGCATCCAGAGTAACGGGGAATAAATAGCATCCATTCACGTCACATTCACTTTGATGGATGGTGATACAACAGTTGGTGAGGATTTGAAAAAGAATTCATTATTATATAAAACCAATAATGGTCAGATTTGATGATGATAAAGTGATGCCCAGTTGCTTTGGTCCCTGAATATGTCACTTATTACGGAGCTCTAAGCTTGAGGTTGGAAGGTATAAGAAAGGATATTTGTTATATATCATATCACTTGTTATTGATTATGGAATCACTTTTGTTTGAGTGCTCCCTGTGTTATTTCTAATGGGGAGACAGTGATACCATGCTACTTGTAATAAATTCCTGATATAATAAATATAATTATTTGTGATTGTACAAAACTGACTCATGGACACTCAACCAAATGGATCATTATTAGAATAATGACCCTACATTTACAGTTTTCTGTATGTTTGAGGGGTATTGAGGGAGTGTAGATTAACTTTTGTAACCATAAGTAGTAGCCTTATTTGCTATTTAACTCTTTGGAGGAGATTTGACTGCAGGTACGCAGATATATTATTATTACATAGATATGCAATAGCTTTAAAGAGTCTAGGGTAGATTCCCCTCAAGTTGGCCACATACCCCAAGTCGGCTATCCCCCTCCAGGATGGATAAAAAGCAACATAATGTTGGATGGATATAATTTGCAGAATGTATATCTTGCTGAATAACATTGCTTCGACTAGTTGGTACTCTTGGTTTAACATCATGCTGATTGACAAACGCTAACAAGTTTTAGTCTGTTGGGTGGATTGTTTTATGAATTAAAGGTCAAGCTCAAACGAGTGTTCCTTTGTGTTCATTATTTACCTTTTTCAATTCATATTTATTCAAACGTAAACGAACCGCCATTTTGGTGATACCATAATGTCGTGAAATATGGCCATGGGTTCTTTCACAGGGGAAGTGAAATAGGACGGTCATTGGTTAAATAAATGGCACTGGCGTATTTCATAAAATAATAAAACTACATTGTCATCCTTTCCCCATAGGACTAACGGACAGTGGGTATACAATGCTATAATTTGTATAAAGCAGCAAAGAAGTCAGGTGAAGTCCTGTTCTACATTGTTAATAAGTCCCTCGTGTTTCACTTGCTGCTAGACCCCATGGGACAGGTACAGCCTGCAGGTTGGGTGTATTCCATTATTCTGGTGGCGTGTGTGGCCTGGTGGGACTCAATTACAGACTGTAGCCTATGGTGCTACATGGCAGGCCATACCAGCAGACCATGTGACCCTGGTCTCTCGATGTGGGATACAATACATGAAGACAATCTGTGGAAATCAATGTACACTTTACATACTCCACACATGACACAATACAATGTATCGTAACCAGTTTGTTTCCTTTGATTTAAAGGGGCTCGCTACTTGTCGCAGGATTACTGATGTTCTATTGACTTTTGCATATAACTCAGGATTATGTTAGTTTGATTTATTATCTAATAGAAAATCAAAAGAGATTGCCATGTCACAGTACTAACTTTTATGATGCGGCCATTTGAGCAAAGTAGTACCCTAACTATAGAAATGAATAGGAAAACAGCATTTTCATATTATCTGTCATGGATAATCCCCTTCTTCTATTGATATTTCAACCAAATCTTGGGAATGTATAATGGACATCTATACAAACATCTTAGGACCAATAAAACAGGGGCTCACGGATAAAATGAGAAAGGCATGAATTTTGGAAAAAAAAATCTTTTGCCTTAACTATAGGATCCTATGGGTGTCCTAGCAGTGAGTACTTGTGAATAATGGAGGTATACTGTCAAAGTAGCAAATACAAAATAGTTGATTGGTCTAAGTAGGAATATGAGTACAGCTTCAAGAATACTTTTCATTAGCTTCGATTTTTGCCGCCAGGTGGCTTCTGTGTAGGAACCAGCAATTCCCTTTAAGATGTGCCTCCCCTTCCCCACACACACCCATACTGTCGCTATGAGTGCCATAGAACATACATTATATGGGAGGCAGTGGAGGAAGTCAATCCCAATGAAGTAAAGACATGTATTATTTCATAAGGCATAGTCTGCTGTCCACAGAACACTATGATTAAGATTCACCCTTTCTGACTTGCTTCAGGCTTATGTCGACTCATATTATGTGCTGTGATTCCCTGATACTTATAGACAAGATTGCAAGAGGCGTTACACTCCTACTGCAGTGCCATCGTTTTAAGCTGTATATGCCTTTTATAGTATACTAAAAAGGCTGTTATGTGAGGCTCCACCCTATGGCTTTGTGATTAAATACAGTATTTCATAATCTCTTCTGCTTATTTCATAATGATGAAAGGCAGTATAGTGCAGAATAGTAGATGATGAAAATAAAAATGTTAAAGAGAAAAAGTAGCAAAAGAGGGTCTCCCAGCACCTCTACAGCTTTTCCAGCGCTTTATTTTATTTGTTAAACTGGTGTAGACAGCATCTTACTTAGGTTAACCCAAATTATACTAAAGCTAGAGTTTTGAAACAAAAGTGCTGAAAGCTGGTATACAGTGTATTGTGGACCTAAATATGCACCATTTCAAATTTTATGTTAATCGGAAGAAAATATCGAGTAATATGGCCATTTCAATACTGACCTACATGTAGGTCGTTAGGAGAATCCACGGTTGGATGTATATAGGTCGTAAATCATATTCATAGGCTATCATACTAGGCATTTACTGAATTTCTGCACATACTTGTTAAAGGTTAACCAGGCTTTTGAATTCAGAATTATGGTGTTACATATTAAGGAAGCCTAGTACTACTTAAATTCTAAAGTAATTATTCACCAAAAGTGGCAAAACCTTCTGTTGCCATGGTAACAATTTTCCATAGCAACCATGATAAAGGCTCAAAATCGCTCTAAATGAACAAGTGAATGGTGAGGTAAAGGATCTATCTTCAACTACATGCTTATAGCATGCCCAATAAATCTTATATTATGATTGGGGTTCTTTTAGGACTCATGGTTGCTTAGCAACAGCTGATTCTTTAAAAATCATACCTAGCAACCAGGTTATTTCCTCATCTTTTTGCATTACTACCCCAAAGCAGGACAATAATTCAGACAATTTAAGAGTTTTGACAACTAATCCTAGAAATTTTAGTTAACCTGCCTTTTCCTTTAGAAATTATGGTGTTAGATTTTTAGGAGGCTTAAGGCCCAGTCAGACTAGTCGTAGGAGCAGGGAAACTACGACCCGATTTTGTAGGGACAAAATCGGGACTAAAAATTGTGTAGTCTGGCATAGTGCTACGACTAGAAAATAGCCCAAAATCGTACAATTTTCAAAATCGCAGGAGTTTGGCATGCCCGACTTTTGAAATCGTAGGAAAATCGGGTCGTAGTCTTCCTGTATCTACAACTAGTCTGACCGGGCCTTTAGTGTTGCTTGAAATCAAATTTCATCATTATTGCGAAAACATGCAAAACCTCCTGTTGCCATGGTAAACATTTTCCCTAACAACAAAAAAAAAAAAAAACACAAATAAAATCACCCTGAACCCTTTCGTGCCCAGAACTCCAAAAATGCGCACTTTTACACCTATATATGGCCAGGAGAGTACCCTGGGTGCCCTAGGGCTCAGATTTGAATCATTTCAAGACTGAATTATGCACAATTACATGAGCTTTCTAACAATACCATGTTCCCTATGGTAGCATATGTGTTCGTATTGATGGGATGCTGTACTAGAAGATATTATGAGTTAAAAATTGCCTTAAAAGCACTAAAAGTGCGCGCTCTAGCAATAGTAGGGCAGATGAATTACAGAAATAGTGGAAAAATAGTGAAAATTTTGATAAAAAATGTTAAAAAACTTTTTTGATGGTTTTCTCTTGGTATCCTTCTATTTCTAATAGATATGCCTTGATTTTGAAACCCAAAAGACAATGTAGGATATTTTCAACCAAAATAGCAAAATCTGGCCTTTAGATGGCAATATTCCTTGATATCAGTGAAAAGAATGTTTCTGGTTGCCATGGCAACTCAAGTTAGATATTCTTTTTAATATGTTTGAAAGGGGCACTTCAATAGCTTTCAAAAAATATAATATAAAGTATATCTCAGGACAAAATATTTATTGGTTACCCAATTTACCAATGATGATGTAAAGAAACTAACTTTCATCAAATAGTTCTGGGCATGAAAGGGTTAATGAACAAATGAGTGGTAGAGTCTTCTACTACATACTCATAGCATATCCAATAATTCTTGTATTCTGATTGGAGTTCTACCACTCATGGTTGCATAGAAACAGCTGATTCTTTAGAATCTTACCTAGTAACCAGGTTATTTTATCTTTTTTTTTCAGAAGTTCTACCTCTTAGCATGACAATAATTCTGATAATTATGAGTTTTGACAACTAATATTAGAGATTTTGCTTGGACCAAGGTCCAATTCTCAAATCATGACCTGTGTGTTTCTATATCATATAGGGTCATTGCTTAGCTACAGATGTACTGTTTGTTGATCTGCTTAGCAACAGTCAATAAACATGTTCAAATGCCTATTTCGATTTAATTGAGCCCTGATAAATCAATCCTCGGGTACTCATTATGGTAATGTATATCAAATACCTAGAAATAGAGGCAGTGTTGGTTGATTTGCCTAACAACACCTAGCGCCACCCAGAATCAAATTGTTCATTTGCATAGTAACACTTACTAGTGAAATGGTTTCCATGGCATCAACATATTGAATATGTAATGATTATATAATTGTTTTTCATTATACATTGGGACCCCCGAATAGTGAAAATAACTGCTGTGTTTCTAAATTATGGAAGACAGCATGTAAGTTTTGTACATTCAAGGTCAAACTTAATGACCTTGACCTTGGCCAAGGTCACTCATATTAAATTGAATTATGAGGGTCATATAGCATGACCAAATACTAAAATTTGATAAGTTTTGGATAATCCCTTATGAATATATGAAGAACAACATAACATTTGTGCTGCTATGCTCTGCAGTCCATGTACATAGATATACATAGGATATTAGACCCCCTATTATCCTAACGACCTACATGTAGGTCACTTTTATACAAGAGGCCATATCTCTAGAACTTACGTCTCCATGGCAACCAAATTTTGCATGCAGATTCTTATATATGAGTTTTATATATGAAATAACTTTTGAATACCAGGCCCTTATTTATCTGATAAAATGACAAGATTCATTTTTCCAATTTACCAATTTGCCTAATATGAGATTTTATAGTTTTGCGGTTGCCATGGCAACCATACATTAATTGGGTGGCAACTTGATTTCATCAGTTTTCTGACATCTTAAAGGGAGGAACTTTAAAGAATAATTTCAATATATAATGTATTTGATTTTTTTCTGTAGCAAGGGGATATGCCTTTTAGGGTACTGTAAGTGACCTACATGTAATCTGGGTTAAGAAGCACTGGTCTCTGTCTTTTCCTTGGAATAACAAAACTATAGTTATGAATATCTGGATCATAAAATTGTCTTTACAACAGTACAGACATGTTGGCTTAAATGACTAAGCCTAACCCTTTACAACCCTAGCCACACACATCTCTCTATGTATGAGGAGTATTGAGGAAAATGCAAATTACATTTTTAGCCATACACAGCCTAATTAGCTATCGAACTCCCAATGTCCCAAGAGAAGATTTGACAGCAGGTTCCAAGATATCTCATAACTATGTAGAAAAGGCAATATTTCTATACTATTTGAACGGTAGTTATTGTCTTCTTTTCTTCAAAGGACTAACAGGCAGCGGGTATACAATACTATAGTTTGTATAAACCAAAAATGAAATCAGGTGCAGTCCTGTTCTACATTGTTAATAAGTCCCTGGAGTTTCACTTGCTGCTAAAAAAACCATGGGACAGGTACAGCCTGCAGGTTGTGTGTATTCCATTATTCTGGTGGCGTGTGTGGCCTGGTGGGACTCAATTACAGACTGAAGCCTATGGTCCTATACAGTAGGCCGTACCAGCACACCATGTAATCCTGCACTGCATGAATGTTGGCATTTAAGCAAAGATTGGACTACTTAAACAGTATTAAAGTCACACTTCAAGCACCTTTACTTCCAGTAGATGTCACTTAAATCTGCTTAAATGTCATTATGACTTTTCCGGGAGATTTACATGGAAGTTACTGAACTTAAAGCAGCTTGAATAGTGACTTAAAGCAATACAAACGTTGCCAATGTTCATGCAGTGAGCTGGTAGCTGTGATGTGGGCTACACCACATGAAGACAATCTGTGTAAGTAGCTGCAAACCTCACATACCCCACACGGTACACAGTCCAGTGTACTGCTGAATTATGTAAAGGTTAACCTACAAGGACCTGAGGGTACACAAATATTATGTGGGGATATAAATACGATATAGCCATTGTATGACCTTCTTTGTCTTACCCATCCCCCATGGTTTAGATATATCACAGTTGGTTTCCAGTGATTAACCACCCTCCTCACACACATATAGATATACACCTTCTCTGTGAGTGCCATAACATCTGATGTCTATAATGGGAGGCAGTTCAGGCAGTCAACCCCAATGTAATATAAAAAAAAGTATTATAATCAGGCATAGTCTACTGTCCACAGAACGCCTTGTTTAAAACTCACCCTGTGGTTCCCTCATACTTAAAGACGTATGATTTCAGGAGGCTACACATTCCCATCACAGTGTCATCATTTAAGCTGTATATGCCTTGTATTTATACATATACACAGAAAAAGCTCTGTTGTGTAGGGCTCCTCATTCAGGGATAGTGATTAAAGGCAGTATTTTCACAACCCCTCTGGCTGTATATCTATACTGATGAAAGGCAGTACAGGGCAGAATGGTAGATTGTTTAAGAGAAAAAGAGCAAAGAAGGTGCCCCCCCACCTCTACAGTTTCTGCACAGCTCCAAAAAACACTGCTGGATAATTATATTCAGGTGTGTACATGGTACAATAGACGTTCACCATAATAAAACAATGCAAATAGCATGGTGTCTTTCCAGTATAATGCACGAAGCACACAGAGAAGCACCTAACTGTCTGCTAAGGTTGTTTATTATTGTAACAGCTGCAGGGCAAAAAACTGTTTAATGAACTCAAATATTCGATTGGATCAGTTGTTTTTTGTAAAAGGTTGGATCCAATGAACACCACTATGTTAGAAAAGGTTGATGTCCATTGGCTGTGACTCAAATGATATGATCAGATCTATACTCTGTAGACCCCACCCCTGGTCACTTCTTGGTTCCGAAAATAATCAAACATTCCTATAGAAAAATAGACGACACTGCTACCAGTGACCAGGATCATGCCATATTTATGGGGGACAAGTTGGCGCCCTACTCAATATTAGCCTATAACGCACATGCACGTTGGTGTTCTGGCTAGCTATCAGATCAGGTAGGGTGATCTGTCTCATAGAGCGCGGTACAGTCGGGGAGGGATCAACTTGAAAGTGTCCCCCTGGGTACCCAGCACCAGGCCATGGACACTATCTGTACCCCTAGGGACCAGGCATTAAGATGGGTGCCTTGCTGTAGGTACCATAGGCCGTATGGCCTCTATAGTGTGTCGAGACAGCCTTATTTCTTAGAAGAGTAAACTGGTAGGATACTTCTATAGTACAAGGTCTCACTGTACAATGATTATGTTTTCAAAACCATCTTTTTACTCGTCTCTGTACAACTTCAATTGAGACTTAGAAGTACGGGTAACAGCCCGCTCCAATGGCAATTTTCCCTACACTACTCTACCTCGTGGTACACTGTATATAGAGAGTAGTATACGGACATGCGATTTTGACCCGGGCCAACAGAGAAACGCTGACATTCACAAGCCATTTTGAATGTCAATTGAAATAGATTTCTTCGATATCTGATATTCTACCCGTTGTATGACTGTTATATCGATTGATAGGCATACGGAACAGAAAGTGCAATATAAGGGGATAGTTTGTCCAGCATTTACCAATCGAAAAACACGGAATATCTCCAACCAGCGCATTATATTCCAATACATGTTGAGGCATGTCGATGAAGATAATGAACGATTTTCATGTTATTCAATATAAATAGTCTGAATTAAAGGAATGAACTATTTGCCACGTGTCTCTAGATAATATGAATAACCTGCGTTAAACGATCTCATCTTCACATGCTTTTTGTACCTATCACACAAACACTGTAGGGGAACCCACGACCTTCCTTGCTTCCAGGCCCACTCAGGCCCCACATCCCTCAGTGTCCTAACCAATAGCTGTACGTGCCCATACTGACAGCCTACACGTCCAATTTACCCCCCTGTGAAGCCCCTTCAAAGTTACTATGGTGACAGAAAGGAAGCCCAGACTCATCCATGCGGTACACTTGTGCCTGGCTGACGTTATGGATTCTCTCTCGTCCCTCCCTCCCTTTACCATCCGTCCGTCCGACTAATACCATTGATCAAAAGAAAATCTCGACCCCAACCTTGGCCGCCCTCTATAGGGGTGGGTATGGTCGACTGGGGTAACATTTCGATATGTGCGGCAGGACACTAGACTAAAATCTAACTTTTACATTCGCTGATTACTGGATACATTCACGCCATTTATTTGGGAGACACTTGTCTGCTAGAACCAGCTATTGCAGTTGTTGGAGACAAGATGGCCGCCGATATAGGGTCGTCATTGCGGTTCTATAGCGCTACAATTCCTTCCTGGCAAATCCCCGTCAACCTCCACTGACCACCCGGAAGTCGTCTGCAAAGTCGACATACTCTTCTCCCCACTAATGGAATTCTCTGTCCATCCATGTCTCTGAGCGGTAATTAATTTCCTCAGAAAAACTCAGGCGATTCTTCCAATGAAAGAACCCGTACGACTATGGGAACATATCTCTGTGGTAGCATGGCTGTAGTGGTGGGTTTGTAAAGGAGAAGGCACTCATCCGGAGCAATTCATCATAGCGGGCTTCGTCAGAGCGAGGTCAACCCGAAAATCCGGGACCTGCAGCTCCGCGAAGCGTGAAATGAAGCCGGCCAACATCTGGGTTGTCGTCTGCTGTTTATAAAATGGCGTGAAGCTGTTCCCGTAGAGACATGGGCGGAGATTTAGTCACCATGGCGAGGTCAAGCTCAAACGAGTGTTCCTTTGTGTTCATTATTTACCTTTTTCAATTCATATTTATTCAAACGTAAACGAACCGCCATTTTGGTGATACCATAATGTCGTGAAATATGGCCATGGGTTCTTTCACAGGGGAAGTGAAATAGGACGGTCATTGGTTAAATAAATGGCACTGGCGTATTTCATAAAATAATAAAACTACATTGTCATCCTTTCCCCATAGGACTAACGGACAGTGGGTATACAATGCTATAATTTGTATAAAGCAGCAAAGAAGTCAGGTGAAGTCCTGTTCTACATTGTTAATAAGTCCCTCGTGTTTCACTTGCTGCTAGACCCCATGGGACAGGTACAGCCTGCAGGTTGGGTGTATTCCATTATTCTGGTGGCGTGTGTGGCCTGGTGGGACTCAATTACAGACTGTAGCCTATGGTGCTACATGGCAGGCCATACCAGCAGACCATGTGACCCTGGTCTCTCGATGTGGGATACAATACATGAAGACAATCTGTGGAAATCAATGTACACTTTACATACTCCACACTTGACACAATACAATGTATCGTAACCAGTTTGTTTCCTTTGATTTAAAGGGGCTCGCTACTTGTCGCAGGATTACTGATGTTCTATTGACTTTTGCATATAACTCAGGATTATGTTAGTTTGATTTATTATCTAATAGAAAATCAAAAGAGATTGCCATGTCACAGTACTAACTTTTATGATGCGGCCATTTGAGCAAAGTAGTACCCTAACTATAGAAATGAATAGGAAAACAGCATTTTCATATTATCTGTCATGGATAATCCCCTTCTTCTATTGATATTTCAACCAAATCTTGGGAATGTATAATGGACATCTATACAAACATCTTAGGACCAATAAAACAGGGGCTCACGGATAAAATGAGAAAGGCATGAATTTTGGAAAAAAAAATCTTTTGCCTTAACTATAGGATCCTATGGGTGTCCTAGCAGTGAGTACTTGTGAATAATGGAGGTATACTGTCAAAGTAGCAAATACAAAATAGTTGATTGGTCTAAGTAGGAATATGAGTACAGCTTCAAGAATACTTTTCATTAGCTTCGATTTTTGCCGCCAGGTGGCTTCTGTGTAGGAACCAGCAATTCCCTTTAAGATGTGCCTCCCCTTCCCCACACACACCCATACTGTCGCTATGAGTGCCATAGAACATACATTATATGGGAGGCAGTGGAGGAAGTCAATCCCAATGAAGTAAAGACATGTATTATTTCATAAGGCATAGTCTGCTGTCCACAGAACACTATGATTAAGATTCACCCTTTCTGACTTGCTTCAGGCTTATGTCGACTCATATTATGTGCTGTGATTCCCTGATACTTATAGACAAGATTGCAAGAGGCGTTACACTCCTACTGCAGTGCCATCGTTTTAAGCTGTATATGCCTTTTATAGTATACTAAAAAGGCTGTTATGTGAGGCTCCACCCTATGGCTTTGTGATTAAATACAGTATTTCATAATCTCTTCTGCTTATTTCATAATGATGAAAGGCAGTATAGTGCAGAATAGTAGATGATGAAAATAAAAATGTTAAAGAGAAAAAGTAGCAAAAGAGGGTCTCCCAGCACCTCTACAGCTTTTCCAGCGCTTTATTTTATTTGTTAAACTGGTGTAGACAGCATCTTACTTAGGTTAACCCAAATTATACTAAAGCTAGAGTTTTGAAACAAAAGTGCTGAAAGCTGGTATACAGTGTATTGTGGACCTAAATATGCACCATTTCAAATTTTATGTTAATCGGAAGAAAATATCGAGTAATATGGCCATTTCAATACTGACCTACATGTAGGTCGTTAGGAGAATCCACGGTTGGATGTATATAGGTCGTAAATCATATTCATAGGCTATCATACTAGGCATTTACTGAATTTCTGCACATACTTGTTAAAGGTTAACCAGGCTTTTGAATTCAGAATTATGGTGTTACATATTAAGGAAGCCTAGTACTACTTAAATTCTAAAGTAATTATTCACCAAAAGTGGCAAAACCTTCTGTTGCCATGGTAACCATTTTCCATAGCAACCATGATAAAGGCTCAAAATCGCTCTAAATGAACAAGTAAATGGTGAGGTAAAGGATCTATCTTCAACTACATGCTTATAGCATGCCCAATAAATCTTATATTATGATTGGGGTTCTTTTAGGACTCATGGTTGCTTAGCAACAGCTGATTCTTTAAAAATCATACCTAGCAACCAGGTTATTTCCTCATCTTTTTGCATTACTACCCCAAAGCAGGACAATAATTCAGACAATTTAAGAGTTTTGACAACTAATCCTAGAAATTTTAGTTAACCTGCCTTTTCCTTTAGAAATTATGGTGTTAGATTTTTAGGAGGCTTAAGGCCCAGTCAGACTAGTCGTAGGAGCAGGGAAACTACGACCCGATTTTGTAGGGACAAAATCGGGACTAAAAATTGTGTAGTCTGGCATAGTGCTACGACTAGAAAATAGCCCAAAATCGTACAATTTTCAAAATCGCAGGAGTTTGGCATGCCCGACTTTTGAAATCGTAGGAAAATCGGGTCGTAGTCTTCCTGTATCTACAACTAGTCTGACCGGGCCTTTAGTGTTGCTTGAAATCAAATTTCATCATTATTGCGAAAACATGCAAAACCTCCTGTTGCCATGGTAAACATTTTCCCTAACAACAAAAAAAAAAAAAAACACAAATAAAATCACCCTGAACCCTTTCGTGCCCAGAACTCCAAAAGTGCGCACTTTTACACCTATATATGGCCAGGAGAGTACCCTGGGTGCCCTAGGGCTCAGATTTGAATCATTTCAAGACTGAATTATGCACAATTACATGAGCTTTCTAACAATACCATGTTCCCTATGGTAGCATATGTGTTCGTATTGATGGGATGCTGTACTAGAAGATATTATGAGTTAAAAATTGCCTTAAAAGCACTAAAAGTGCGCGCTCTAGCAATAGTAGGGCAGATGAATTACAGAAATAGTGGAAAAATAGTGAAAATTTTGATAAAAAATGTTAAAAAACTTTTTTGATGGTTTTCTCTTGGTATCCTTCTATTTCTAATAGATATGCCTTGATTTTGAAACCCAAAAGACAATGTAGGATATTTTCAACCAAAATAGCAAAATCTGGCCTTTAGATGGCAATATTCCTTGATATCAGTGAAAAGAATGTTTCTGGTTGCCATGGCAACTCAAGTTAGATATTCTTTTTAATATGTTTGAAAGGGGCACTTCAATAGCTTTCAAAAAATATAATATAAAGTATATCTCAGGACAAAATATTTATTGGTTACCCAATTTACCAATGATGATGTAAAGAAACTAACTTTCATCAAATAGTTCTGGGCATGAAAGGGTTAATGAACAAATGAGTGGTAGAGTCTTCTACTACATACTCATAGCATATCCAATAATTCTTGTATTCTGATTGGAGTTCTACCACTCATGGTTGCATAGAAACAGCTGATTCTTTAGAATCTTACCTAGTAACCAGGTTATTTTATCTTTTTTTTTCAGAAGTTCTACCTCTTAGCATGACAATAATTCTGATAATTATGAGTTTTGACAACTAATATTAGAGATTTTGCTTGGACCAAGGTCCAATTCTCAAATCATGACCTGTGTGTTTCTATATCATATAGGGTCATTGCTTAGCTACAGATGTACTGTTTGTTGATCTGCTTAGCAACAGTCAATAAACATGTTCAAATGCCTATTTCGATTTAATTGAGCCCTGATAAATCAATCCTCGGGTACTCATTATGGTAATGTATATCAAATACCTAGAAATAGAGGCAGTGTTGGTTGATTTGCCTAACAACACCTAGCGCCACCCAGAATCAAATTGTTCATTTGCATAGTAACACTTACTAGTGAAATGGTTTCCATGGCATCAACATATTGAATATGTAATGATTATATAATTGTTTTTCATTATACATTGGGACACCCGAATAGTGAAAATAACTGCTGTGTTTCTAAATTATGGAAGACAGCATGTAAGTTTTGTACATTCAAGGTCAAACTTAATGACCTTGACCTTGGCCAAGGTCACTCATATTAAATTGAATTATGAGGGTCATATAGCATGACCAAATACTAAAATTTGATAAGTTTTGGATAATCCCTTATGAATATATGAAGAACAACATAACATTTGTGCTGCTATGCTCTGCAGTCCATGTACATAGATATACATAGGATATTAGACCCCCTATTATCCTAACGACCTACATGTAGGTCACTTTTATACAAGAGGCCATATCTCTAGAACTTACGTCTCCATGGCAACCAAATTTTGCATGCAGATTCTTATATATGAGTTTTATATATGAAATAACTTTTGAATACCAGGCCCTTATTTATCTGATAAAATGACAAGATTCATTTTTCCAATTTACCAATTTGCCTAATATGAGATTTTATAGTTTTGGGGTTGCCATGGCAACCATACATTAATTGGGTGGCAACTTGATTTCATCAGTTTTCTGACATCTTAAAGGGAGGAACTTTAAAGAATAATTTCAATATATAATGTATTTGATTTTTTTCTGTAGCAAGGGGATATGCCTTTTAGGGTACTGTAAGTGACCTACATGTAATCTGGGTTAAGAAGCACTGGTCTCTGTCTTTTCCTTGGAATAACAAAACTATAGTTATGAATATCTGGATCATAAAATTGTCTTTACAACAGTACAGACATGTTGGCTTAAATGACTAAGCCTAACCCTTTACAACCCTAGCCACACACATCTCTCTATGTATGAGGAGTATTGAGGAAAATGCAAATTACATTTTTAGCCATACACAGCCTAATTAGCTATCGAACTCCCAATGTCCCAAGAGAAGATTTGACAGCAGGTTCCAAGATATCTCATAACTATGTAGAAAAGGCAATATTTCTATACTATTTGAACGGTAGTTATTGTCTTCTTTTCTTCAAAGGACTAACAGGCAGCGGGTATACAATACTATAGTTTGTATAAACCAAAAATGAAATCAGGTGCAGTCCTGTTCTACATTGTTAATAAGTCCCTGGAGTTTCACTTGCTGCTAAAAAAACCATGGGACAGGTACAGCCTGCAGGTTGTGTGTATTCCATTATTCTGGTGGCGTGTGTGGCCTGGTGGGACTCAATTACAGACTGAAGCCTATGGTCCTATACAGGAGGCCGTACCAGCACACCATGTAATCCTGCACTGCATGAATGTTGGCATTTAAGCAAAGATTGGACTACTTAAACAGTATTAAAGTCACACTTCAAGCACCTTTACTTCCAGTAGATGTCACTTAAATCTGCTTAAATGTCATTATGACTTTTCCGGGAGATTTACATGGAAGTTACTGAACTTAAAGCAGCTTGAATAGTGACTTAAAGCAATACAAACGTTGCCAATGTTCATGCAGTGAGCTGGTAGCTGTGATGTGGGCTACACCACATGAAGACAATCTGTGTAAGTAGCTGCAAACCTCACATACCCCACACGGTACACAGTCCAGTGTACTGCTGAATTATGTAAAGGTTAACCTACAAGGACCTGAGGGTACACAAATATTATGTGGGGATATAAATACGATATAGCCATTGTATGACCTTCTTTGTCTTACCCATCCCCCATGGTTTAGATATATCACAGTTGGTTTCCAGTGATTAACCACCCTCCTCACACACATATAGATATACACCTTCTCTGTGAGTGCCATAACATCTGATGTCTATAATGGGAGGCAGTTCAGGCAGTCAACCCCAATGTAATATAAAAAAAAGTATTATAATCAGGCATAGTCTACTGTCCACAGAACGCCTTGTTTAAAACTCACCCTGTGGTTCCCTCATACTTAAAGACGTATGATTTCAGGAGGCTACACATTCCCATCACAGTGTCATCATTTAAGCTGTATATGCCTTGTATTTATACATATACACAGAAAAAGCTCTGTTGTGTAGGGCTCCTCATTCAGGGATAGTGATTAAAGGCAGTATTTTCACAACCCCTCTGGCTGTATATCTATACTGATGAAAGGCAGTACAGGGCAGAATGGTAGATTGTTTAAGAGAAAAAGAGCAAAGAAGGTGCCCCCCCACCTCTACAGTTTCTGCACAGCTCCAAAAAACACTGCTGGATAATTATATTCAGGTGTGTACATGGTACAATAGACGTTCACCATAATAAAACAATGCAAATAGCATGGTGTCTTTCCAGTATAATGCACGAAGCACACAGAGAAGCACCTAACTGTCTGCTAAGGTTGTTTATTTCAGCAAAGCTGTTCAACTTCACAAATAAGGTAACTCATAGCCAAGATGTTAGCCAACTCTGAGGAATGCCCCCCATATTCATATACGAGAAGGAGAAGGTGTAACCAATTGTAACGCTGATTGTAAGCTGCCATACTTCCGTGCTCCTATTAGAATATTAGTATAGGGACAACTGACGGGTGAATGCTTTTCATTCTTGATATATTATCAACCACCCCTCTTCACAATGACCACCAATCCTTACAGGGGAAATCCAAGCAGGTGCCGCCATGTTTACGACGTATTAAACATCCCGCCAATTCTCACGAGAAAAAAACACGAGGCACCATCAGTCACAAAGCCCTGCGTCCCATTCAACACGCCCCCTTCAGGGACGCCGTCACACTAAAACGCGGTTAGAGACTGGCACCAGATGTTGGCGTTGTCCTGCTGAGTGGGCACTTTGGAAATTCCACCCAAAATGGGCAATCAATTAATGGTTCCGCTAATAAAGCTAAAAAGATGTGATAGGGGCCTGCAGTGAACAGGCTTAGTGGTCTCCTGGGAGGGTGGGACTGCAGCCTGGTTCCCATGGCGTCCTGTGCATTAAGCTTCCTCCAGGCCAGTCCTCCTGGGCTTACTTCAGGGTTCCAATAAGGGGGTAACCGCTGCCGGCAGTGCCATGGTGGCAGTAACAGCTGCAGGGCAAAAAACTGTTTAATGAACTCAAATATTCGATTGGATCAGTTGTTTTTTGTAAAAGGTTGGATCCAATGAACACCACTATGTTAGAAAAGGTTGATGTCCATTGGCTGTGACTCAAATGATATGATCAGATCTATACTCTGTAGACCCCACCCCTGGTCACTTCTTGGTTCCGAAAATAATCAAACATTCCTATAGAAAAATAGACGACACTGCTACCAGTGACCAGGATCATGCCATATTTATGGGGGACAAGTTGGCGCCCTACTCAATATTAGCCTATAACGCACATGCACGTTGGTGTTCTGGCTAGCTATCAGATCAGGTAGGGTGATCTGTCTCATAGAGCGCGGTACAGTCGGGGAGGGATCAACTTGAAAGTGTCCCCCTGGGTACCCAGCACCAGGCCATGGACACTATCTGTACCCCTAGGGACCAGGCATTAAGATGGGTGCCTTGCTGTAGGTACCATAGGCCGTATGGCCTCTATAGTGTGTCGAGACAGCCTTATTTCTTAGAAGAGTAAACTGGTAGGATACTTCTATAGTACAAGGTCTCACTGTACA
Source organism: Harmothoe impar (assembly GCA_947462335.1). Classification (NCBI taxonomy): domain Eukaryota; kingdom Metazoa; phylum Annelida; class Polychaeta; order Phyllodocida; family Polynoidae; genus Harmothoe; species Harmothoe impar. Next base: position 55,535,029 of record OX381708.1, on the reverse strand, counting down.
ATGATTATGTTTTCAAAACCATCTTTTTACTCGTCTCTGTACAACTTCAATTGAGACTTAGAAGTACGGGTAACAGCCCGCTCCAATGGCAATTTTCCCTACACTACTCTACCTCGTGGTACACTGTATATAGAGAGTAGTATACGGACATGCGATTTTGACCCGGGCCAACAGAGAAACGCTGACATTCACAAGCCATTTTGAATGTCAATTGAAATAGATTTCTTCGATATCTGATATGGCCAAAAAAAAAAAAGGTGTGTTTCAGGCAACCCGACCCTAGATTTAAAAAAGGGCCGACCCTAGCATTTTTTTCCCAATTTTGGAGATTTTTTTTTTTTTTTTAATTTTTATTGTAATTTTTCTCAATTTTTACAAATTCTTTCAAGAAAACCAAGCTCCCAGTAACCTCAGAGGCCTGAATAATTGATTAACTTCAAAAAATGGCTTTTTAAGAGGAATGTGCAATAACTTCTTGATATTCCTAGTCAATAGAGGAATTATTGAATCATTCTGGTGAGTCGAGAGTCGATTTGTCGAGTCGCGACTCATTCCTGTTTCTCTCTATGTAAAAAAAAAAAAAAAAAAAAAAAAAAAAAATCCGCCCTACCTACCCTAGAAATTCTGACCATGTTGCCTGAAACACACCTTTTTTTTTTTTGGCCTATTCTACCCGTTGTATGACTGTTATATCGATTGATAGGCATACGGAACAGAAAGTGCAATATAAGGGGATAGTTTGTCCAGCATTTACCAATCGAAAAACACGGAATATCTCCAACCAGCGCATTATATTCCAATACATGTTGAGGCATGTCGATGAAGATAATGAACGATTTTCATGTTATTCAATATAAATAGTCTGAATTAAAGGAATGAACTATTTGCCACGTGTCTCTAGATAATATGAATAACCTGCGTTAAACGATCTCATCTTCACATGCTTTTTGTACCTATCACACAAACACTGTAGGGGAACCCACGACCTTCCTTGCTTCCAGGCCCACTCAGGCCCCACATCCCTCAGTGTCCTAACCAATAGCTGTACGTGCCCATACTGACAGCCTACACGTCCAATTTACCCCCCTGTGAAGCCCCTTCAAAGTTACTATGGTGACAGAAAGGAAGCCCAGACTCATCCATGCGGTACACTTGTGCCTGGCTGACGTTATGGATTCTCTCTCGTTCCTCCCTCCCTTTACCATCCGTCCGTCCGACTAATACCATTGATCAAAAGAAAATCTCGACCCCAACCTTGGCCGCCCTCTATAGGGGTGGGTATGGTCGACTGCGGCAACATTACGATATGTGCGGCAGGACACTAGACTAGGGGCCCTTGATGGGGGGGTCCCCATGTCACATGTCGGTTTTAAGAAATTGCCATGTCACATGTCTATGTCGCTTAAAAATGATCATGTCCCATGTCGATTTTAAGAACTGTCCATGTCCCATGTCACTATCTTTTTAAGCCTAATGTCGCATGTCACTTGGCCTAATGTCGCACGTCGAATTTAAGAAATGCCCATGTCGCCGTGTCGAATTTAGGGGTCTAGGGCCATAGACTAAAATCTAACTTTTACATTCGCTGATTACTGGATACATTCACGCCATTTATTTGGGAGACACATGTCTGCTAGAACCAGCTATTGCAGCTGTTGGAGACAAGATGGCCGCCGATAAAGGGTCGTCATTGCGGTTCTATAGTGCTACAATTCCTTCCTGGCAAATCCCCGTCAACCTCCACTGACCGCCCGGAAGTCGTCTGCAAAGTCGACATACTCTTCTCCCCACTAATGGAATTCTCTGTCCATCCATGTCTCTCAGCGGTAATTAATTTCATCAGAAAAACTCAGGCGATTCTTCCAATGAAAGAACCCGTACGACTATGGGAACATATCTCTGTGGTAGCATGGCTGTAGTGGTGGGTTTGTAAAGGAGAAGGCACTCATCCGGAGCAATTCATCATAGCGGGCTTCGTCAGAGCGAGGTCAACCCGAAAATCCGGGACCTGCAGCTCCGCGAAGCGTGAAATGAAGCCGGCCAACGTCTGGGTTGTCGTCTGCTGTTTATAAAATGGCGCGAAGCTGTTCCCATGGAGACATGGGCGGAGATTTAGTCACCATGGCGAGGCTGCTATGTGTGTATGCCTATTTGCAATAGCCAGTCGTGGATTCAGTGAATGTAGCAGATCGAAATGGTTCCATGTGAGGGTGTTGACTTGAACGCAGTCGAACTGCAGCGAGTGGCCTTCGATTGGACTGAATCGGGGCTATGTGAGGAAAGTGGTCGGGAAAGCTTTTTACGATGGTACAGTGCCAAGCACTTATGGATATTTTTATGCAGGTATTTTGCCTATGCATTAAAATACTATTCAAATGTGGAATTAACTCCAGTCAATTCGTTTTTCCATTACTAGCTCCCAGTATCTTTTTATCAAGCGTTAACATTTGCAAAGTCCCTATTTAAGGTCGTTGATATTTACAATGATTATACAATTATTTCAAATGTTCTTGTTTCTTCGGGAGCTGGGCTTAGGATATAATTATTATAAGATACCCATGCACAGCGAGTGAGGCAGCATGTGTATACATGTATACACCAGTTGGGCAGTTCTGTTCAAGGAAGTATGGATCAATTCTATTGAAAAAGACATGGGGGTATGAGGGACAGCCATTCCCAAACAAAACTATAGGAGCATTCACCCTCAGAAAAGTGAGAGTCATTGTCGCTAAAACTACCCTCACCTGAGGCACTGCCTGACCTTCAGGTGAGGGTAGTTTTAGCTGCCTGACCCTCAGGTGAGGGTAGTTTTAGCGACAATGACTCACTTTTCTGTGTGTGTTGTTTCTCCACATGAAGTAAATGCACTGATAAAGAGGGCATGTCTGACACTATTTGTAGGCTCTCAGGTTATTGAGTGACAAGAAAACAGAAGCTTTGCGAACAGTGGAAGATGCTAACCAATCAGCTGCTGGCTCTCATTCAGGGGCACCCACCAATCAGCCACTGGCTCCCATACAGCCACGGGAGGAGGACGAAGTTAATAACAGGTCATACCTGCAGGGGTCAGAGTGTACAGTAAGGAGAGGTAGGAGATGCTATTGGCCTACAGGCCCAGGGAACAATTTGCAGAAGTAGAGGGAGGGGATTGTTGTCCTTTGTGCTATCAACTTATTTCCTGGAGCATACCTGGTAGAAAGAATAGTGAATGAGGTACAGCCGGTGCTATTGCTGCCATGCGACAGAAAATGTGACAATGCCATTTTAGTTATTGTCTTTTAGTATAGTTCCTGTCTTTGTGCCCAGACAGTGGTAATAAATTGTTAGAGGGACAAAAGACATGTCATAGAATTATAGTGCTTTCGGTGCCACTGGGTCTTAAGATAAGCAATGAAGTAGAGTAGGCCATATCTAAAGCAAGATACTTTTCCATACAGATTCTCTCTCCAACTATCACCATTAGTATCAGCACTGTTAACAGCATCAATGTGGAGATAATAGCATTGATGCTACCCTTCATTGGCGGTGCTAATCTTATTGCCGGAGGCCTGCAATGGCAATTACACATCTGACGTCAGTAAAGCTGGCCTCTATCGTGATTCCGTCTTGATTAAGATGAAGTATGCCTGTGGCAGATCCAGCTCCTTTCCTGGCATCAGTGCATCGTTAAGGCCTAGTGCTCTGTCTGCCTTTCCAAAGGATCTGTACTAGTCCTTCTGGAAATTATTTCATACAACATATCTTATTGGTGTCCATACAATCTCAGGAGTTATCATTTTTCAATCTACAGATGTCAGGCATGTCAGATGTCAGGTATTTCATTTTCTGGAAGTCACAAAATTGATACTAGCATCATATTTATAGGGTTATTAGATTCAAATTAAGAATTCCGGCAGCTTAGTTGAGGGCATACACTGACAACAATAGCTGAGTTTAGAAAGCAGGGTGAATGTTCAGAGTATCAAGATGATTCCACCTATACTGAAAAGAGCACAAAATTACATAATGCAAGAAAGGAACATGCTGCAATTAAAAAGTTATAAAGATCCTGTATAGAGAAGTCTGAAAAGGTTACCAAACATATTATATGATGGGATTTTCAATAAACCTGCACGCTTTTATGACAGTAATAAATCCACTAGAAAGGTGAAAAAAGATTTTGCTTTACGCTGCTTAGTATTGTATAGATGTCTTCACCACAAACGTTTTCCTTCTTTTTCCGTATTTCTATTTACCCATCCTCTCCTATACATTTTACTATTTTCTCTGCTGTTTCCTTTATGTCTATATTGGGCTTGTTTCCATCCCCTCACCCACATCCCATTTCAGTAGATACAGGGAGGTCAGTTTTCCATTAGATGCCATCGATCCCCAACCCACCTTTCTGTATCCACCCCCTCAAGTATCCTTTGATCTGGACGAAACACGCTACTCATGTGCCCAGGATGACCTGATTTCATGACAAGCTCCACTGACCTTGGCCCCAATGGTAAAGGCCAAGAAGGTCCTACTGGTAACCTTTCTGACTTTGCCAGGTTTTGGTGTTGGATAAAAGACCTGAGGTGGCTAAGAATAGGATGTCTTTGGTGGATGATGTCCCCCATATTTGTCCATCTCATCACACATGTCTATATTAAGAAACTCCCCGAGTTGTAGGCCACTAAAACTATTGTTCCAGTTCAACATATACCTGAACTGGCCTAAAAAAAACTGAGGTTTGAATCGAACATTTTAAGCTGATTCTAAAGTGTTTTCTTCATAAGAAACCATATATTCTTCTGACATGATTATTATAATTAGATAATAAGAAACATTCAAGTTTAATAGTATACGATCGAAGTATCCCCTGATTACTTTCAATCAACGATATACCACTGTATCTAAATATGATGCAATCCGCTTCTGCCATATATCTCTTTGTCATTAACTCTTAGAGGCCCAGTGGTGTAAAAATGGCGTAAAATGGCGGATTTTGCACATAATATCTGAAGTCCTACATGGTTCTATCATATAGATATTGGGTGTATACCACTGTAGGACATACCAAAGTCTCTGGGGTGACTTCAGCTATTCATACATGGGTTTGAATTTGATATCTGATGTATACTAACAGTTTTAGAGCAATTAAAGTAAGAAAATGATAATGAATATCTCCAATTCCAAGTTTGCTCACTGGCTGAGGCTGAATATTCTCCCCCATGACAATATTATTATTTGTCATCTTAGTTATCACCATGTATTTGTTAATGTAATGTGGGAAGTGCACACAGAACTATGTAACTGATCTCAATAGGTGGTATGACACTCCCATGTTGGGGATGTTATACAAAAATTAAATTGTTGCTATAGCAATGGGTAGAAGGTTCCTGCAGCATGAGAAAGGTTATTGCAATAGCTTTTAGGAAATGTAATATGAACCCTATGTTAGGACAGCAAATTCAACCGTTGCAGATTGACTTATGGTACACTTATCATGTATCTTATTTTAGTTAAATAATTCTGGGCCCCTAAGGGTTGAGCTGAACTGTGTGTTTATAAATGTGTCATGTTACAGTTCATGGATAGGAATACAACTGGCATTATCCACTTTGTTGTGTGAGGCACGTACTTTCACCAATATTTTATGTCCGGCCTGTTAACAGTCATAAGTCAGATGCTATCCTATGGTCAGCTTCACACCTACGTCAGCACTGTACTCCTAAGAGATCAATATTTGAATCACTTGCTCATCTTCATCAGCACCCACATACTTTTGTAATCTATTTTCTATCTCCATAGTGGGTGAATGCAATCATCAAGATGCATGTTAATTTAACTTTATCGACACATTATTCAATAATCCATATGGGATCATAGCTTTAAATATTTGATACATCTTCACTTGAGGGAGGTATTAGAACCTTGACCTATGTTTGATGTGGTCTCGGTTCGACTTTAATTGCTCACCTGATGTCGAGAATGCCAACTGTGTTAATTAAAAGGACACAGCATCTACCACCATTACGCCTGAAACATTCAATGATTTGTGGTGCAGTAGGTTAAGTGTAAACATTGCATGTATCCTGCCAAACTGAGACAGGTATACTGTTTCAGTTCACAGTTGAGCTCTATGAATATTTCAGTATATTTTCTGCTGTTTGGCTCGCACAACGATACTGCTGCATTACCTTTGTAACCTATTTCCCAGTTCTTCAGAATCAAGTTGTGTGTATCCAAAGTTCTGTTACTCCTTCTTTATGATATTAGGAACAATAATTTAATTATAAAAAGGTCAGTGAGGAAGATGTATATGAACTATGGGACATATCCTCACCCAGGCTTCAGCCTTGATTACTTTGATTCAAAGGCTCTAGACGCAAGACCTCTCTTCCTAATTTAGACCATTCGGTGTTTTTCAATTCCTCAGACCTAGTCCTGCTCCATACAAAGAGAAAGTGGACCAAGGGGCGTTCCATGACTGATTTAGACCCAATCAGCGGGCTTGTGTGCTGTTTCGGCCTCTCGTGGGCACTTACCTAACAAATTAGTGTGAGCCTTTTATCAGTGTGATCATGCCTGGAACGTGTAGATTGTGTGAGGCTTGCTCATATAAAACTGTCTTGGCTCAAGCGTTGGGAAGTGTTCCATGTTGTGAAGTAGTATTCCATAATGTTCTATGATGGTTTGAATTCACACAATATTAAACATTATTATTAAATGGGTTTGGTTAAATACGGGATCCCATAGACTTGAGGCAGCAGTCCTGTATCAGTCTACTTCCGGTATTTCTCCCCTGTATCAGGGTTATTTGGAAGGGTTTGTATCAGTTTTCTTCCGGCCTTAGCACTGGTGTATGAATATGTAGACCCATTGTTGATGTTTTGATTAACTCTCCTTAGGCAAGCACGCTGAATGACGTGACTGGAACTGCGGCGGTAGGCTACCCCCCCCCCCTCTAGACAACTCGCACACACACATATACTTCCCATGGGGAGGGGGGGGGCACTCAATATCTTTTCTATAGTAACTATGTGTTAAAATCACCTCAAATTTAGTACACTTATCACGTGAGGCATATCAACAAAATAACATACTTTTCACTGGAAATTGAGCGATAAAATATACCCTAATCAAGGGGGACTAAGAAAAATATGCCATGATTAGGGTACCAAATGTGGGGCAATTTTCGCACATGGTATTTATAGAAAATATAGGGAGTAACCCCCCCCCCCCCCCCCGGGACTGCTACACCAAACAAGCAGTTCACTTGACCACACCGCAGGTATCATTTGATTGACTGTGCTCCGGCTGCAGGCTCAGTGGAAGGGGGTGGGGTGCAAGGCAGGTAGTAGTTAACCATGACTGCCTCATCTGCACATAGTGGTCAGAGACTGGGTACAGGGGGAGGGGAGTTAGTAGCCTGTGTCTGAGTCGAGCCACCCAGAGCATTGTTTTTGAAGGCTACATACTTTCAGGTCCAGTGGGATGACTAAATCCTCGAAAAATCAGGGTTATATTTTGGTTATTCCGAGCAGATTATGGTTTAATTTTCTCACCTTTTCAATAATTAACACATTTGAATCGAACATCAAGGCCAAATTGTGTAAAAAAAGGGAATGTACATGTGGAGAAGGGGGACTCTTTTTCCCCCCTGTGTAGTCATAAGACAAGAGGTGCTATGGCCATCATCTGCTTCTATCCAGTAAGTAAACACACACAAAATGTCTAATTTCTGACCGAGGAGTCATTTAATAATAAGTACAGGATTGGTAAAACTGACTTTGGGGTATGGCTCTGTCTCACCAATCCAATGCATATGAGCTGGGGGGGGGGGTGCCACAAAATATCTTTATATTTCCATATTACGTTCAGAGGGTACTGTACAGGTGTTACTACGTCAGTCTGGGCCATTCAATTCATTTAAATATTCCTATGGTCTCCATAGCAACATCCCTAAGTGTAAGCGGTCGGCCCGTGACCTGTACCTAACCGGATACGATGCAATTCTGTACAGTACCTACCCCATTTAATATTATAAATATGTTGTACTATTTTTTCAACACCATCCCCATGTAGTGCAAGCAAGATGTAGTGTGTTACGTTAAATCTCACCATGTCTACCCCCCCCCCTGTTCAAAAAATGGATTTTTTCGATATTTTCATAAAATTTTCGACCTATATCAAAAGGTTTTTTCCTTGCTTCCATCTGTAGTATATAATGCCTTTCTTTCTTCATACAGCTAGGGCATACCCTTCTCTACAACATAGCGTTCCATTTTTTCTCATATATTTTAGATGTATGTGAAATATTAGCAGATTGCTGTGCCAATATCCGGTTAGGTACGAACCTAACCGGTTAGGTTACAGGTATAAACGGTTAGGTACAGGACACAGAACAAGATTCAGTACAGTACCTACCCCATTTAATATTATAAATATGTTGTATTATTTTTTCAACACCATCCCCATGTAGTGCAAGCAGGATGTAGTGTGTTACGTTATATCTCACCATGTCTACCCCCCCCCCCTGTTAAAAAAATGGACTTTTTCAATATTTTCATGAAATTTTCGACCTATATCAAAAGGTTTTTTCCTTGCTTCCATCTGTAGTATATAATGCCTTTCTTTCTTCATACAGCTAGGGCATACCCTTCTCTACAACATAGCGTTCCATTTTTTCTCATATATTTTAGATGTATGTGAAATATTAGCAGATTGCTGTGCCAATATCCGGTTAGGTACGAACCTAACCGGTTAGGTTACAGGTATAAACGGTTAGGTACAGGACACAGAACAAGATTGGTAATTTTTTGTGAACAAACTTGAATAAAATAAAATTTATTTACACTATTACATGCATCATGTCTCTTCTTCCTTATTTTACCGTAAATATACCCTTATACTAGAACAAAATTAACACAGCATCAATTGGGAAATGTAAAAAAATCTAACATAAACACAAATAATACTTTACACCCACTCAATCATGTTATTTTATTTACATAACACACCTTACTTACCTTGTTGCCCTCTCTTACATGTAAAACACAACATACCATACTGTTGACCTAAAACAACAACTATTTCCCATCCCAACAGTACTCTTTCTACCACCAGTACAAGTGGTTAGGTACAGGTCACTTCATACGAAAATCACACCATAACACATACACCACACACAGATCTAAATCAAGCACCACAACATGACACAACCACAACCTTTCCTATTGTACATCAACTAAACACTCCCTCCTCTTCTCCCAAGCCCCATACACGCAGTTCTTGTACAGAGTTTTACTATTTTGGGGGTCCCAAAAATGCCGAAAATTCAAAAAATTGCTAAAATATTACTCCCACCATACACACCTCAACTCTCAGGCATGACAAGCAGCGCAGTGCAACATAAAACCACCACCATACTACCTAGTCACACCACAGTGAAACAGATCAGTCCATTCTACTACTCCCTCCCACTACAATCTTACTCTTTCTACCACCAGTACAAGTGGTTAGGTACAGGTCACTTCATACGAAAATCACACCATAAAACATACACCACACACAGATCTAAATCAAGCACCACAACATGACACAACCACAACCTTTCCTATTGTACATCAACTAAACACTCCCTCCTCTTCTCCCAAGCCCCATACACGCAGTTCTTGTACAGAGTTTTACTATTTTGGGGGTCCCGAAAATGCCGAAAATTCAAAAAATTGCTAAAATATTACTCCCACCATACACACCTCAACTCTCAGGCATGACAAGCAGCGCAGTGCAACATAAAACCACCACCATACTACCTAGTCACACCACAGTGAAACAGATCAGTCCATTCTACTACTCCCTCCCACTGCAATCTTACTCTTTCTACCACCAGTACAAGTGGTTAGGTACAGGTCACTTCATACGAAAATCACACCATAAAACATACACCACACACAGATCTAAATCAAGCACCACAACATGACACAACCACAACCTTTCCTATTGTACATCAACTAAACACTCCCTCCTCTTCTCCCAAGCCCCATACACGCAGTTCTTGTACAGAGTTTTACTATTTTGGGGGTCCCGAAAATGCCGAAAATTCAAAAAATTGCTAAAATATTACTCCCACAATACACACCTCAACTCTCAGGCATGACAAGCAGCGCAGTGCAACATAAAACCACCACCATACTACCTAGTCACACCACAGTGAAACAGATCAGTCCATTCTACTACCCCCTCCCACTGCAATCTTACTCTTTCTACCACCAGTACAAGTGGTTAGGTACAGGTCACTTCATACGAAAATCACACCATAAGACATACACCACACACAGATCTAAATCAAGCACCACAACATGACACAACCACAACCTTTCCTATTGTACATCAACTAAACACTCCCTCCTCTTCTCCCAAGCCCCATACACGCAGTTCTTGTACAGAGTTTTACTATTTTGGGGGTCCCGAAAATGCCGAAAATTCAAAAAATTGCTAAAATATTACTCCCACCATACACACCTCAACTCTCAGGCATGACAAGCAGCGCAGTGCAACATAAAACCACCACCATACTACCTAGTCACACCACAGTGAAACAGATCAGTCCATTCTACTACTCCCTCCCACTGCAATCTTACTCTTTCTACCACCAGTACAAGTGGTTAGGTACAGGTCACTTCATACGAAAATCACACCATAAAACATACACCACACACAGATCTAAATCAAGCACCACAACATGACACAACCACAACCTTTCCTATTGTACATCAACTAAACACTCCCTCCTCTTCTCCCAAGCCCCATACACGCAGTTCTTGTACAGAGTTTTACTATTTTGGGGGTCCCGAAAATGCCGAAAATTCAAAAAATTGCTAAAATATTACTCCCACAATACACACCTCAACTCTCAGGCATGACAAGCAGCGCAGTGCAACATAAAACCACCACCATACTACCTAGTCACACCACAGTGAAACAGATCAGTCCATTCTACTACCCCCTCCCACTGCAATCTTACTCTTTCTACCACCAGTACAAGTGGTTAGGTACAGGTCACTTCATACGAAAATCACACCATAAGACATACACCACACACAGATCTAAATCAAGCACCACAACATGACACAACCACAACCTTTCCTATTGTACATCAACTAAACACTCCCTCCTCTTCTCCCAAGCCCCATACACGCAGTTCTTGTACAGAGTTTTACTATTTTGGGGGTCCCGAAAATGCCGAAAATTCAAAAAATTGCTAAAATATTACTCCCACCATACACACCTCAACTCTCAGGCATGACAAGCAGCGCAGTGCAACATAAAACCACCACCATACTACCTAGTCACACCACAGTGAAACAGATCAGTCCATTCTACTACTCCCTCCCACTGCAATCTTACTCTTTCTACCACCAGTACAAGTGGTTAGGTACAGGTCACTTCATACGAAAATCACACCATACACCATCTACAATCTTACTCTTTCTACCACCAGTACAAGTGGTTAGGTACAGGAAAAAAAACACCATTCTACCCAGAATTAAAATCTTGTATTGCCAGCTATGTCACAGATCACAGCACTTCAAAAAAACATGTAATATATTGCTATATTAGGGCACTTACTAAAACCTTTGGTACTTACCTAAATTTTGCATACTACATATGTATATATATTCATATTTTTTTCCTGTTATTCTACCGCTGTGACAGTGACATGTCAGAAATCTCTTTACACTTTATACTAATACATCAATTCCATTTTGGTACCACATATGTAGTACCAAAGTAAATTTAGGATCAGTAAAAACTGAAAGACATATATATGTTAGCATGCTATAAAACCTCACATACAAAACACTCTAGAAATCTTCAGGCATGGGATTGAGTTTTGAAGAAAAGTCCAAAAAGCAGCCAAAAGATGTGATCTGCGGGGAATTTTGTATAATTTGCATAGCAAAAATCCCTATAGAGACTAAACCCCCCCCCCTATTTATGTTAAAACATATTTTCATTGGATCTGCACAATTCACAGGGATGACTTTTTTGGCCTTAAAAATCCGGAAATCCGGATAAATCCGGAAGAATCCCATGCCTGAATCTTTATATCAATTCAGGCGACCATACTGAGTATTATCAATAGTATACAATACACTATACATGTACAACAGAATAGTTGACCATATCAATACAAAACCATAGAGCATTCATATATGAGGTCTTATAAGTCGAATCGGGTTCATTGTCCATTTTGAGCTCGGATTATGGTGCTGGCCCAGGCACAGTTTGACCTGCTTGCCGGAGAAAATCTGCGACAGACAAGATCAGGTCCTCATCGTCGGAGCTCTCGTCCTCGTCCTCAACACACTCGTTCACAACTTCACCTGCCCTTCTCCTGCTGGCCTGTTGATCAGCTTTGGCATTTAGTCTCACGGTTCTTTCATGGTCTTCGGATGTCTCCTGTCTATGCTGAAAGACAGGCTCGTTCACATCATCCTCAGAGTCTGAAGAATCCGGATCGGTTGCCGTTTCTGATCCAAATGGTGCCGCAAGTTCCCGGAACTTGATGAAGAAGCGTTTCTTCACACGTCTGCGTTCAAGTCGAGTCCGAAGATGGATCTGCTCAGCTACTTCCCCTACTTCATCGTCAGTACTGAACTGCTCTTCCTCTATGTCAGCTTCATTGCCTCCGACATGGTCCTCAAGTTCAGAGTCGTTGTCAGAGTCTGCGTATGCAGGTTGCACAGCTGGTCTTTCTCTGAGAGAGGGTGGTGTCAGCACCTCGTGCCCCTCATCAAATACTTCGTCAGAGTCAGAGTATTCAGCGTCGGATGTTTCAGAAGTCAGTTGCCGTTTCCGCTTGGACAGGGCTTTACTCTTGGCTTTGGATTTAGCTTTAGGTTCAGGTACAGCGGCCGTCTCCACATGTGGCTCAACTTCCACCTCACCTTCTACCTCAGCTTGCACCTCAGCTTGCACATCAGGTAGCATCTCGGGTTGCACCTCAGCTTCAGTTGTGCCCTTGTCCTTGGATTTCTTTTTGGTCTTTGGCTTGGTCGGTTTGGCAGGCGCCCCAAAAGTGGCACTCTCCCAACCTTCACACGCCGGAACCAGGTCGTTGGCAGCCGTGAAGCAACAATCCTTGTAACAAGATGTTGTTCGGATGTACAGTTTACCATTCGCGTAAGTGGCTTGGTGCTGCTTTGTGATGTTAAGGACACCACGTGAACACCAACTGTCGACCAACTTAGCGTACTCCTTTATCTCTTGCCCGGTAACTTGGATGAGCGTGACCTTGTCAGTCTGCTGAGAAATCTCCTCCACAAACTCAGTGGCAGTCTGGATGGATCCACACTGCTTCACCACTCGATCGGCAAGTCCCTTGATCGCTCCTCCTACACCGTCACAAGGTCCCTTTCCGTGTCCAGCCTCCAACCAGTTCCAGGTTATACGGATACCGAACTGCTTTGCAGCCCTAACCAGCATGTCACAGGAATAGCGGTTCCTATACTGGGAGGTCGGTGAGTCCGTCACTAAGTGGAGGTGTTTCAGGTCAGGTACAGTCAGCTTGATATGATCAATTAACTCCATCAAGAATGCCAGCGTGGTGGGGAATCTATGATTGTTTTCCTCAGTCACACCAACGTAGCACTTGTGTTTGAGAGTCTCTTGAAGCTTGGTGTACACTACCATTGGATGTAGGGTGATCTGGTCTTTGCCGAAGAAGGCAGACTGGATTTCCGAAAAGAAAGATGTTGGCCAGTTCTCCGCATAGTCCATGTGGCAGATCGCGTGGTCTGGTGGTAGAGTGGACTTTAGTAAGCGTACTGCCTCGTACTGCTCTTGTACGCGGCGGCAGTGCTCACGGAATACTGGCAAATCTTTATTGAAAAGTGTCTTAAAGGATTTCCCGTCTAACCGTTTCTTCAGCAGTTCGGTGTGGTACACGTTCCTGGGATCTTCTGCACCTTTAGAATACTCGCGAGTAGTCTTCTTCCAGCGCTTGAACCGCACACTCTGATGGTCGTGTATGCAACTCAGTCCGATGTTCACGTTCTCCTCACTCATGTCGACCAGTTCTCTTGTGGAATTGGGCAAGTCTTGCACCACTTCCAACATGAGACTCATGTTGGCATGCGACTGGCACAGACAAACCGATCGCTTGAGGAAGATACTTGACTTAATTGTCCGTCTATCTCGGGCCTTACAGAATGTCGAGAATGACATGGTCACTGTGGTCTCGTTGACAAACTTCTGGTGTAGATTCCGTAAGCAGTCAACGAGGGCCACAACATCGATGAACCTTCCTGCGTCTTTCCGATAATGCTTCTTGTCTGGAAGGGTATAGCAGTTATCGGGCCGGCGCAAGAACTCGTCCACCGCTCTGACCTTAGCCTCGGCCATCTGACGTCTGGTGGTGGCTTTCTTGGGGGACTTATTACCAGGGTACACGTCATTCCGGCACAATTCAATGGCACGAGAGATGCGTGACTTGTCGCCGTGTTCCTTTTTGCCAAATCGGTACTCCATCATAGCTTTCTTGAACTTTGTGGAACAGTTCCGTATGATCTCCTTAAGTTGAATCAAGTTCCGGAGAAAATTGACTCTATCCTTTGTCCGCTTGGCTTTGCTAACACCAAGGAACTTCAGAGAGTCACTCGTTTCCTGAGCCACATTGTTGTCAAACATGGTCTTCCGATCTGGCACTGTTGGAACAGCGTTATCCTGGGGGTGGTCGTTTTCGTTGTCGTTTGGATGTTCCGGGTCTGGTGGATCGGGCCGTCCGTCGATCTTTCTGGTCCGGGTTGATCCTGGAAAAGAAGGAAAAGTGTAAGTATGACATCAAATACATGTACTTTGTAGGTTGATTAAGCTATGACATTGCCGCAAATGCTACTATTTGACCTGTTTTGACTTTGACTGGTATGATACATACATGTGCATTATAGTTTTTGAGTACTGTAGGGTGTTTGACGAGCCACAGTACATGTGACATGATCCCAACCGGTTAGGAAAGAAACAGTTTTTATTTTTTCTAGTAGATATAGCATTTCTTCATTCCAAAATAAGCGGTCATGGACAGGTCAAAGGTGGATTTTGGGTACAGTACTCCATTTGAGTACTGTAGGGTGTGGAATGACCTGTACCTAACCGGTTAGGAACAGGTCATTCCACACACATGGTGTGCACTACAGCACTGAGAATGGGTTTTGGTACTCAAAATGGGTCAGAGTGGTACTCAAAATGGGTTAGAGTGGTACTCAAAATGGGTTTTGGTACTCAAAATGGGTTACAGTGGTACTCAAAATGGGTTTGGGTGGTACTCAAAATGGGTTAGAGTGGTACTCAAAATGGGTTTGGGTACTCAAAATGGGTTAGAGTGGTACTCAAAATGGGTTTTGGTACTCAAAATGGGTTACAGTGGTACTCAAAAGTGGGTTTGCACTAGGAATGACCTGTACCTAACCGGTTAGGTACAAGTCATTCCACACACATGGTGTACACTACAGCACTGAGAATGGGTTTTGGTACTCAAAATGGGTCAGAGTGGTACTCAAAATGGGTTAGAGTGGTACTCAAAATGGGTTTTGGTACTCAAAATGGGTTACAGTGGTACTCAAAAGTGGGTTTGCACTAGGAATGACCTGTACCTAACCGGTTAGGTACAAGTCATTCCACACACATGGTGTACACTACAGCACTGAGAATGGGTTTTGGTACTCAAAATGGGTCAGAGTGGTACTCAAAATGGGTTAGAGTGGTACTCAAAATGGGTTTTGGTACTCAAAATGGGTTACAGTGGTACTCAAAATGGGTTTGGGTGGTACTCAAAATGGGTTAGAGTGGTACTCAAAATGGGTTTGGGTACTCAAAATGGGTTAGAGTGGTACTCAAAATGGGTTTTGGTACTCAAAATGGGTTACAGTGGTACTCAAAATGGGTTTGGGTGGTACTCAAAATGGGTTTGGGTGGTACTCAAAATGGGTTAGAGTGGTACTCAAAATGGGTTTTGGTACTCAAAATGGGTTAGAGTGGTACTCAAAATGGGTTTGGGTGGTACTCAAAATGGGTTTGGGTGGTACTCAAAATGGGTTAGAGTGGTACTCAAAATGGGTTTTGGTACTCAAAATGGGTTAGAGTGGTACTCAAAATGGGTTTTGGTACTCAAAATGGGTTACAGTGGTACTCAAAATGGGTTTGGGTGGTACTCAAAATGGGTTTGGGTGGTACTCAAAATGGGTTAGAGTGGTACTCAAAATGGGTTTTGGTACTCAAAATGGGTTACAGTGGTACTCAAAATGGGTTTGGGTGGTACTCAAAATGGGTTTGGGTGGTACTCAAAATGGGTTAGAGTGGTACTCAAAATGGGTTTTGGTACTCAAAATCGGTTAGAGGGGTACTCAAAATGGGTTTGGGTACTCAAAATGGGTTAGAGTGGTACTCAAAATGGGTTAGAGTGGTACTCAAAATGGGTTTTGGTACTCAAAATGGGTTACAGTGGTACTCAAAATGGGTTTGGGTGGTACTCAAAATGGGTTTGGGTGGTACTCAAAATGGGTTAGAGTGGTACTCAAAATGGGTTTTGGTACTCAAAATGGGTTAGAGTGGTACTCAAAATGGGTTTGGGTGGTACTCAAAATGGGTTTGGGTGGTACTCAAAATGGGTTAGAGTGGTACTCAAAATGGGTTTTGGTACTCAAAATCGGTTAGAGTGGTACTCAAAATGGGTTTGGGTACTCAAAATGGGTTAGAGTGGTACTCAAAATGGGTTAGAGTGGTACTCAAAATGGGTTTTGGTACTCAAAATGGGTTACAGTGGTACTCAAAATGGGTTTGGGTGGTACTCAAAATGGGTTTGGGTGGTACTCAAAATGGGTTAGAGTGGTACTCAAAATGGGTTTTGGTACTCAAAATGGGTTAGAGTGGTACTCAAAATGGGTTAGAGTGGTACTCAAAATGGGTTTTGGTACTCAAAATGGGTTAGAGTGGTACTCAAAAGTGGGAATGACCTGTACCTAACCGGTTAGGTACAGGTCATTTTCAGTAACAAAACCCATTTTGAGTACCCAAACCCATTTTGAGTACCACTCTAACCCATTTTGAGTAACAAAACCGATTTTGAGTGCTGTTGTGTACACCATGTGTCTGGAATGACCTGTACCTAACCGGTTAGGTACAGGTCATTTTCAGTAACAAAACCCATTTTGAGTACCCAAACCCATTTTGAGTACCACTCTAACCCATTTTGAGTACCAAAACCCATTTTGAGTACCACTCTAACCCATTTTGAGTAACAAAACCGATTTTGAGTGCTGTTGTCTACACCATGTGTCTGGAATGACCTGTACCTAACCGGTTAGGTACAGGTCATTTTCAGTAACAAAACCCATTTTGAGTACCCAAACCCATTTTGAGTACCACTCTAACCCATTTTGAGTACCAAAACCCATTTTGAGTACCACTCTAACCCATTTTGAGTAACAAAACCGATTTTGAGTGCTGTTGTCTACACCATGTGTCTGGAATGACCTGTACCTAACCGGTTAGGTACAGGTCATTTTCAGTAACAAAACCCATTTTGAGTACCCAAACCCATTTTGAGGGGTTCGGTACAGGTCATTTCTTGTGTAGACTTCAAGTTTCAGTGGCCAAACACTGTCATGGGATAATATTTCACCTTGGACCTGTTCCTAACCGCTTATGTATCACCCTTTTTACAGCTATTTGTATGGTTTTCATTGGTACAGTGAGGTGACTGTACAGTCTGACCTGTTCCTAACCAGTTACGGAGTGCTTTCAATGCCTGTTAAATATGTAATGCTTGAACTTACTTCTTCGCAGTGGAGTGTAGTCTGGATCCGAAGCACTGTCCCCCCCTGGGCCAAAGCTGTTCTTCTTTTTGTGGTAAGACTTCCTCTTCCCTTCTCCTCGTGTTCCTGTACAGGTGTAAAGTTAACGAATTAGTACCTGTAGACGTTTATTGCTATGGGTTACATTTTATGAATAGTATCTTAGTATTGGTATCTTCAAAGGTGTTTTCTCCTGTTTTATAAGAACATATCTTTTCAATTTAAACTCACGTGAAGAAAGGTGGGAGTCGGCCTCAGAGGGCTCCTCCCGATGCGGCACACAGGGTACATCCTCTTCTGGGTGGGGGGGTACATGCTCGGGTCCATCTACCCAGAGACGATGGGTTTCACGGTCAACCCAATGAGCGTATCGCGCTATGCACTCAGCATTAACATCGTTCGTCCCATCTGCTGATAAATAGATAGATACATACATGTACAGTAAAGAAGTACTGTTACCACCTAATTATTGTTTATGCTGTACTGCTGGAACTACAGGTCCGGACAATACTTCATTTAAACATATATATATATACACATATTTCTTCAGGGTATTTTTATGTTGTTATTAACTAACCTGCATAGGGTTGTGGGTCAGCCTCAGAGGGCTCCTCCTGAGGCGGCAGACAGGGAACATCCTCATCTTTTCGCATCATTGTCTCCATTCGTCTCAGCATTCTCCTATGGTTCATTCGGTGTGTCCCTTGCGGTATAAAGTAGTACAACATTGAATGTAGTAAAATGATATGTAGCTGAATATATAAATATATATATGTCTACATTGATGTATACATGTTGCTTTTCTAACGTGAGACAAGATGTAGGAGATGGCCCGGAAAAAAGAAGCTGCAAAGTATTGTAATATTTAACTGGATTACATGTCTAACTTTTTATGTTACACCGGTTTTGCTCACCTATGCCGAGAGGCAAGTATAGTTCAGAGGGCTCCTCCAGAAAAATCACATTGGGTACATCCTCCTCCTTTGAGTTTCTTTTCCTTTTCTCCCTGCGGGCCTGCCTCAGAGCTGACTGGCTGCGAAGGGTACGTACTTCCTTGGATGGTCCTAGTTGTCTCCAGTTATATCCTCGTCCTTTGTCGTCAGTCCGTCGTACAGTGTCAACAGTCGGTATTTTGTCTTGGCCTTTCTGTCGACGTCAGTCTGAACTGTCAGTCTCAGTGCAGTCATAGTCACCCGCACTGTAGTCCATGTCACTGTCAGCCTGACTCACCCAGTCACCGTCACTGTCCAAAACTGGTGTGCAGTCTGGCCAACTGTCCTGTACTGTCTCACTGTCGTCCTCCTCCTCCTCCTCCTTGTCCTGGCAGTCCGGGGTAGTTAGGGTCATGTCACTGAAAGTGACGTCTATGTCTCCACCCTTGACAGGAGTACTGGTCTGGGGAGTGTCAGTGTCGTCAGTCTGGGGAGTGTCAGTGTCGTTAGTCTGGGGAGTGTCAGTCTGTGCTGTCGTCTCGTCAGTCTGGGGAGTGTCAGTCTGTCCTGTAGTCTCGTCAGTCTGGGGAGTGTCAGTGTCGTTAGTCTGGGGAGTGTCAGTCTGTCCTGTAGTGTCGTCAGTCTGGGGAGTGTCAGTCTGTGCTGTCGTCTCGTCAGTCTGGGGAGTGTCAGTCTGTCCTGTAGTGTCGTCAGTCTGGGGAGTGTCAGTCTGTGCTGTCGTCTCGTCAGTCTGGGGAGTGTCAGTCTGTCCTGTAGTCTCGTCAGTCTGGGGAGTGTCAGTGTCGTTAGTCTGGGGAGTGTCAGTCTGTGCTGTCGTCTCGTCAGTCTGGGGAGTGTCAGTCTGTCCTGTAGTCTCGTCAGTCTGGGGAGTGTCAGTGTCGTCAGTCTGGGGAGTGTCAGTCTGTCCTGTAGTCTCGTCAGTCTGGGGAGTGTCAGTGTCGTTAGTCTGGGGAGTGTCAGTCTGTCCTGTAGTCTCGTCAGTCTGGGGAGTGTCAGTGTCGTCAGTCTGGGGAGTGTCAGTCTGTCCTGTAGTCTCGTCAGTCTGGGGAGTGTCAGTGTCGTCAGTCTGGGGAGTGTCAGTCTGTCCTGTAGTCTCGTCAGTCTGGGGAGTGTCAGTCTGTCCTGTAGTCTCGTCAGTCTGGGTAACGTCAGTATCCCACTCGTTGTCAGAGATACCAGCAAGTGTCAGCTTGCTGATGTCAATGTCCCCAGTTGTGTTTGGCAGGTCCATCTCTTCGTCAAACATCTGATTGATGCAGTCACATAGTATAAGGTCCTGTTGTAATTTGACATTGTTGGTGGTGGTTACGCCCGTGGAAACAGTGGCCAGATCAGCCTCCTCAGTATTGGAGACTGGGCTGTCCACTGAGTCCACGACAGAGGACACAACGGTCTCCTTGTTAAGGGAGGCCGAGGTGTCCTCACACGTCACCGTCGGGTCGTCAGTCGGGGCAGTAGTCAGGTCGTCGGTGGTGGTTACGCCCGTGGAAACAGTGGCCAGATCAGCCTCCTCAGTATTGGAGACTGGGCTGTCCACTGAGTCCACGACAGAGGACACAACGGTCTCCTTGTTAAGGGAGGCCGAGGTGTCCTCACACGTCACCGTCTGGTCGTCGGTCGGGGCAGTAGTCAGGTCGTCGGTGGTGGTTACGCCCGTGGAAACAGTGGCCAGATCAGCCTCCTCAGTATGGGAGACTGGGCTGTCCACTGAGTCCACGACAGAGGACACAACGGTCTCCTTGTTAAGGGAGGCCGAGGTGTCCTCACACGTCACCGTCGGGTCGTCAGTCGGGGCAGTAGTCAGGTCGTCGGTGGTGGTTACGCCCGTGGAAACAGTGGCCAGATCAGCCTCCTCAGTATGGGAGACTGGGCTGTCCACTGACTCCATGTCGGAGGACACAACGGTCTCCTTGTTAAGGGAGGCCGAGGTGTCCTCACACGTCACCGTCGGGTCGTCAGTCGGGGCAGTAGTCAGGTCGTCGGTGGTGGTTACGCCCGTGGAAACAGTGGCCAGATCAGCCTCCTCAGTATGGGAGACTGGGCTGTCCACTGACTCCATGTCGGAGGACACAACGGTCTCCTTGTTAAGGGAGGCCGAGGTGTCCTCACACGTCACCGTCGGGTCGTTGGTCGGGGCAGAAATGAGGTGGGCAGGGAGCGTCAGGTTGTAGTCGGTCATCTTGAATTTGGTGAAGTCATATCTGGTCTTTGTCAAGTCGTTCTGGTCGTTCTGGTACATGTCCCACAGCAACAAGGCAGAGTTTTCCACGTCATGCTGTACAACCTGATCAAGGCAAAGGTCCTGCAAATCATACACCCATTTGAAGTTGTCAGGGGCCATGTCCTTGACCAGATTGTTCAGGCCCTGTGGGACAGGTGGGGGGTCAGTTGGGTCAGTTGGGGTCACGTTCTCCGTCGGGCCAGTCGTCTGTTGGTCGGTCGTGGCAGTAGTCAGGTCGTCGGTGGTGGTTACGCCCGTGGAAACAGTGGCCAGATCAGCCTCCTCAGTATGGGAGACTGGTCTGTCTACTGAGTCCACGACAGAGGACACAACGGTCTCCTTGTTAAGGGAGGCCGAGGTGTCCTCACACGTCACCGTCTGGTTGTCGGTCGGGGCAGTAGTCAGGTCGTCGGTGGTGGTTACGCCCGTGGAAACAGTGGCCAGATCAGCCTCCTCAGTATGGGAGACTGGTCTGTCTACTGAGTCCACGACAGAGGACACAACGGTCTCCTTGTTAAGGGAGGCCGAGGTGTCCTCACACGTCACCGTCGGGTCGTCAGTCGGGGCAGTAGTCAGGTTGTCGGTGGTGGTTACGCCCGTGGAAACAGTGGCCAGATCAGCCTCCTCAGTATGGGAGACTGGGCTGTCCACTGAGTCCACGACAGAGGACACAACGGTCTCCTTGTTAAGGGAGGCCGAGGTGTCCTCACACGTCACCGTCTGGTTGTCGGTCGGGGCAGTAGTCAGGTCGTCGGTGGTGGTTACGCCCGTGGAAACAGTGGCCAGATCAGCCTCCTCAGTATGGGAGACTGGGCTGTCCACTGACTCCACGACAGAGGACACAACGGTCTCCTTGTTAAGGGAGGCCGAGGTGTCCTCACACGTCACCGTCTGGTTGTCGGTCGGGGCAGTAGTCAGGTCGTCGGTGGTGGTAACGCCCGTGGAAACAGTGGCCAGATCAGCCTCCTCAGTATGGGAGACTGGGCTGTCCACTGAGTCCACGACAGAGGACACAACGGTCTCCTTGTTAAGGGAGGCCGAGGTGTCCTCACACGTCACCGTCGGGTCGTCGGTCGGGGCAGTAGTGAAGGACAAGTCCAGAGGGTCTTTGTCAGTGTTGGTTGTCACACACTCCACGTTCACCATCGGGCCAGTCGTATGTTGGTCAGTCGGGGCAGTAGTCAGGTCGTCGGTCGTGGTTACGCCCGCGGAAACAGTGGGCAGATCAGTCTCCTCAGTATGGGAGACTGGTCTGTCGACTGAGTCCACGACAGAGAACACAACGGTCTCCTTGTTTAGGGAGGCCGAGGTGTCCTCACACGTCACCGTCGGGTCGTCAGTCAGGGCAGTAGTCAAGGACAAGTCCAGAGGGTGTTTGTCAGTGTTGGTCTGGAAGATGATGCTCAAATCCAGAGCATAGTGCTGGTCCACGGTTCGGTCAGCATTCTCCTCCAGTTCATCCAAATATCTTTCCCGAGCACTGTATTGTAACCAATATATATATATTATATCAAGGTTTAGTATAAATACTACATATATATAGAAGAAGAACACCACATGTGCATGATTTTTATAGGAACGTTTATTTCACTCCCCCCAAAATTATTGTGAATCAGCGGTTCCTAAGTAGAGACAAAAATGACGTTTGAAGGAACGTACCTGGTAAATGTATATGATATTACTGTTTAAACTGATAATCGAGCAGTAGAAGTTAAAACATATGACCTGTACCTAACCGGAGAAAATTGCGCTAATTTAAAGGCACATAAAATACTATATCATATATGAAAGTGGAAGCTACATTTGCAAGTGTGACATGTACTAAAGCAGAACAATGCGATATGAGAATTCTAATACTAAAGTATGTTAACAGCCATTTCAACAGTCATGACCTGTACCTAACCGGTATTGGCGCTAATTCAAAAGCACATGAAATACTGGAGATAAAAATGAAAGCTACATTTACATGGATGCCATGCGTGACATGGTTGTGTTAATCATTAGTACAAATATGCAAATTCAGCATGTTAATAGCCATTCCCGGTATGAAATAAAATCTGGCCCTCCCCCCCCCCCCCATAGTTATTCCAACATTCATGACTTGTACCTAACCGGTAATCGCGCTAATTAAAAGGCACATGAAATACTGCAGATAAAAATGAAAGCTGGATGACATGTATAAAAGCAGAACAATGCGTCACATGCTTGTGTTAATAGTTAGTACAAAAATGCAAATTCATCTGTTAATTACACTTATTTGTTAATATCATACTTATTTAGCAAAGTGGAATATTGCAGCGGGCCATGGCCGCAATCACAGGGACCGCAATATATGGCTCCTCCCGTATGACATGGTTGATGTAGAGCTGCAGTCTTTCGGATCGCCTAAGGGGCGGAGAGTATGGAGGCTCGTCCTCACGGGTACTGATTGCCTGGACGGGGAGGGACGAAGGGGGCCGTACACTGTAAAATAGGTTATTATGTAACGTTCAACAAGTTAGTTCCAAACACAAAAAAGAAATAGTAACAAAATTGCCTCTTTTTTTTTCAGTCAGTGGCACTGCTATATTACAATTCTATACAACTGGTGTAAAGAAATCATAATATATATATACACTGATCTTTAGAAAACACTTAACTAGATAGAGCAGGAGTTATGGGAATAAACAAACTTACCGTTTCACCACTTCTTCGTCTTCCGACGACGACGCGCCTGCCTGCTTTGCCTCTAGTACCGGCTGCGGTTCTCCCTCCTGGCCCTCCTCCTCGCTGGACAGTGCAGCCTCTCCTTCCTGGTCCGAGTGTAGCGTGCTCGTCTCCTCGTCCTCGCTGGACAGTGCGCTGGACAGTGCGGCCTCTTCGGCCTGGTCCAACACGAAGGACACTGTGGGGGTCCTCCGGTGTCGGAAGAGAGGGGCTGTTGTAATGGAAAGTATGTTAGTATGACATATATATTATAAACAGTTATTATGTCAAGCAGGAATATAGTGGGCTTTATATGTTATATGTAATAGTATTATATTTTCATGAGAATGTAAGAGTAGCGAGATTACAGTGTCTAATTGGCGAGGGGTGGGGAAGATGTAATGTTTTTGTGACCTGTACCTAACCGGATACAGGAACTGATTTGAATGGATTTCTTTTTAATTCCTATATTGAAGAGACCTACTTTTCTGCTCGGCGTTGTGGTCAGAGTGGGAAGAGCGATCAGAACGGTTCTGCTTCCGCGGACTGCGGCGCGGAGCGGCATTAGGGGTCTCAGCTGAAATGGAAAAATGCACATGACGTTATCATGGAGACAGTATTATTTCACTACTGGTATTTTGACAGAAATTCTTATCTGAGTGGCTCAGTCTATTTGGCGAGGGGTGCGGGAACATGTAATGTTATTGTGACCTGTACCTAACCGGTTAGAGAAACTGAGTAGAATGGATTTATTTTTGTCTTCTCTACGTGTTGATAGATGTATGACAGAGTTAGAATGACACATTTTATTCCTATATTGAAGAGACCTACTTTTCTGATCGGCGTTGTGGTCAGAGTGGGAAGAGCGATCAGAACGGTTCTGCTTCCGCGGACTGCGGCGCGGAGCGGCATTAGGGGTCTCAGCTGAAATGGAAAAATGCACATGACGTTATCATGGAGACAGTATTATTTCACTACTGGTATTTTGACAGAAATTCTTATCTGAGTGGCTCAGTCTATTTGGCGAGGGGTGCGGGAACATGTAATGTTATTGTGACCTGTACCTAACCGGTTAGAGAAACTGAGTAGAATGGATTTATTTTTGTCTTCTCTACGTGTTGATAGATGTATGACAGAGTTAGAACGACACATTTTATTCCTATATTGAAGAGACCTACTTTTCTGCTCGGCGTTGTGGTCAGAGTGGGAAGAGCGATCAGAACGGTTCTGCTTCCGCGGACTGCGGCGCGGAGCGGCATTAGGGGTCTCAGCTGAAATGGAAAAATGCACATGACGTTATCATGGAGACAGTATTATTTCACTACTGGTATTTTGACAGAAATTCTTATCTGAGTGGCTCAGTCTATTTGGCGAGGGGTGCGGGAACATGTAATGTTATTGTGACCTGTACCTAACCGGTTAGAGAAACTGAGTAGAATGGATTTATTTTTGTCTTCTCTACGTGTTGATAGATGTATGACAGAGTTAGAACGATACATTTTAATTCCTATATTGAAGAGACCTACTTTTCTGATCGGCGTCGTGGTCAGATGGGGAAGAGTCAGTACACGGGGCCCTTCTTTTCCGCGCACTGCGGGCTGCACCATCCTGGCGGGTCTTCCTTGGCTTTTTCTGGATGGGCTCCTCTTCTTCTGTATAAAAAAACAAGAGACAAGAAGAATTATTAACATATTAATAAGTGTTTGCACATTTCTTCTACTACAAATACAGTATAATTAAGAGTATACATGATATCAACAAAAAAAATATATATAATAATAATATAAAAATAATTTTTCTCTATGATATTGCTATGAGTATAGTACTACTGTAATATACATGATAATTAATGTTTGAAAACAGTAGAGTGGGAACATTTGCTATATTGGATTATTTTTCTCTAGTTTAAATCGGGAGATTGATTTATATACATTTTCTTACCACTTGTGCTGTCTTCAGTAAGGGGGGTACTGGTTTTCTTCCCCCTTCTCTTCTTGCTGTCGGGTAATACACCAGAACCGCCCGGCACTGGCGCACTTCCGCCGGAGGAGCGGGTGGCCCGAGAGGGACCGGCAGCCTCCTCTCTCCCTGCCTTGGCCAACTCCCTCCTCTTTTTCTGGGCCACGATGCCCAAGTCGATCTGCCGAGTGTATGCAGCTGAGCCCTTCTGGGGACGGTGCAACTACAGTGTAAAAGTAGAATGTTTTATGTCATTATGCATACAAATATCGCTATGCTTGAACTACTAAAAATGGCCAAGGCCCCCCCTGTGTCAGATGCATACAATGGTCCCATATCACTGGGCCTATGACGTGACCTTATGGCCATTTAAATATGAATGAAATCATATGTAAGAACAAAAAACATGAAACAAACGGAAAGGCCCATGGCCTGGGGATTTTGGTATTGTTCCTCGCTGCTTGGGGCTTTGACCGCATGACAATTTGCAACATGGTATGATAGAATATACATAATATTACACATATTTTGCTTTGTATGGATCAACTTACTGCAGACTTTTCCTTGTTCTCTTCTATCTTTTGTGCCGCAAGTGGACCAGCCCGGTCCTTGCGGTACTTAGTCCGTGCCCGTAACCTGTTACGCCCATCCTGGTATGCTGCCCGGTCCGTCGGGCCGTAGTACCGCGCGTCGACTTTGTGGGCCTCTACCCAATCCAATAGTTGTTGGTACCCCTCCTCCCCCCGTGGGAAGTCGGGTAGCTCCACGGGGAGTGGGACGCTGAACACGTGGGTCTTTCCGGCCTTTTTCTTCGGCATTTCTGTAGAGAGAAGAAAGTATAAATATATGTGTTACCTGGTTTGACGTGACCTGTACCTAACCGGCCCATAATAGTATTATATTTCACATATTTTTTCTTTATTTTTTTTTTACATGTGAGGTGGGTAGTAGGAGAGTGTGCTGCTGTAGTTAAAGGATCCATGTCTTGTACGTGAGGGGGCCAGTGAAGGAAATTGGAATTTTTAGACATGTTGACATTTTTTGAAAATATTGAAAAATGGTGAAATCTAGGGCCTAAATAGTACAGAACAGCATGGGTAGGTACAGGCCGGGAGGGTAGGGGACATATCACATTATGATATAAAGCAGTTGAATAGTGGGGAGGGGGGCGGGATACATTTTATGGTGTTATGCTTGGACCTGACCTGTACCTAACCGGCCTATGATACCATTATATGTCACATATCTTTTCTTTATTTTTTGTGAAGATGTGAGGTGGGTAGTAGGAAAGTGTGATGCTGTAGTGAAAGGATCCATGTTTTGTACGTGAGGGGGGTAGTGAAGGAAATTGGGATTTTTTTAGATTTTGACATTTCGAGAAAAAATTTGAAAAATGGTGAAATAGGACCAAAATAGTACAGAGGAGGGTGCAGAGGTACAGTGTATTAGTGTATTGTAAGGTGTGGTTGTGTATATAATACATGAAAAGGTTTTGGGGGAGTTGGAGGGTATTATTTTATGATATTTTTTACGTGACCTGTACCTAACCGGTTAGGATAAAGCACCAAAGTGGCTCAGTCAAGTGCAGGGCATGGTGAGACTCATCTTTTTTCGGAGAACAATAGCAGGGGACCGTACACAGCGATATACAACATGTCGGCTGTGTCACAAAGGGTTATTGTATGCAATACAAGGCTTATAACAGGAGAAACATATCGAGAAATAGGGTAAAGGAAGGGATAGAAACAGCTCTGAGGACGCTGTGCTGCCTCACTTACCGGTGATGGAGGACGATCTGACCGGAAAAAACATGCTGGTACATCGTCGGGAACCAGCGGAGCATTAGTTACTATTTATCACACCGCGCGCCGCCACCGAGTGGAAAAATACTGGCGTGTCGCCGCCTCGCGTCCCGGTTAGGTACAGGTCAAAACAACACAAAAACATGACGCGAGTCTGCTTTACCGATTGCTGCCGACGGAAAGGTAGGTGTTGCATATATTTTTTATGCTGGAGGAATGGGGGGGGGACAGCAGTATATGATGCACATATAGTGTTATATTAAATATGGTTTGGGGCGGTGCTGTGCACTCCCAAACTTAACCGGTTAGGTACAGGTCACTTCACTTTCAGGGAAAAAAAATGGCGCTGACAGGAACGATGACATGTTGTTGCACCGGGAGGGGGGGGGGGCAGTACAAACACTACGTAGGGATGCGGCAAGGTGCTTTCTGGGATGTTTGATGCAGGGAAATGGACACAGGGCAGAGAAAAGTGTAGGAATCGGTATCCGGTTAGTTACAGGTCAGAGAGAGAGAAATTTGTTTTATGTGGGGGCTGGATTCTACTAGGAGGAGGATTGGGAGAATGGTACTATTTGGAGGAAATGGCATTGTCTACATGGAAAAAAAAGAAAAACAAGAATTGTGCCATAAGTATGTGTTTTATTGAGCTATGTATGCAGAAAACTGCAAAAAATTGCATTTTTTCAATATTCTTGGCCCCCTGGACCCCCATACATTACAATAAAATGTAGAAAAGTATACATTTCCAGATAGGCCAAACCCTTGGGGTCATGATAGAATTTTTTTTTGGGGGGGGGGATGGATTGGGTAAGTACTGGACCAGTACAAAGCTGACGGGACCCAAAATATCATATGCATTGGATTGGTGAGACAGACCCGTATCCGTATCAGGTATCAATTTTGCAATTGCAGCCTGATACTTAGAAATTGATACCAGATACGGATACCCCAAAGTCAGTTTAGTCAATCCTGTCTACGTATCACCTATAGCTCTATGGTCAATATACCATAGAGCATGACTCACACATCATCAAACAGTACCAAACTATTTTACTGGATAGCACTTGTGACCAGTCCCCTGGTATGAATATAGTATAATTCTAGTTGTATAACATAACCATTGTTAATTGTCTAAGTGATTACATTTTAATACTATTGTCTGTATTTGCAGGTGAGTAATCAACGCGTGGTGGTTGCTATGGTGATGAAAGGGTAGACCCTGGAGGTAGGTGTCGGAGGGGGGAGGGGGTTGTATGAAGAGATCAAAAATGGAGGGTGAGAAACACAGTGGAAATTAGGCGGAGAGTGAGTAAAATTAGTTCCATTATCACATTTGTGAAACTGCCTCTTTTCTGTGGGCAGAGAGATTTATGATCCCTGATAGGTTCTGAAATATGATTCCAGTAGAAACTAATTCAATGTATCACTTAGACATATTCCAAATAATGGTCGTGCATGTATGATCAAATGATACTGTCAATGTCAAAATAGTATTTGATATAAAATGATCACGAAATTTGAATTTAAATCCCTAGGAGATGTTGCAGTGGACCCGAAGCTTATCAGACAACTGGAAGTTTTCAATAACTGCCACTTTAATTAATCATATTGGACTTCCATGCTGTCCTCTCCCTTTAGTTCCTTAAGAAATATCCTCTCCGATTTCATAATATCGAAAAAAGGGTTGTCTGCCCATATCAGCCAATATTGCCACATTGCTGGTCCCATCAATTTGAAATTAAAGGACCGTACTTCTTCCCTTACAAAGTTAGTGTCACTTATACGATTAGTCATATTGCTATCTTGAGGAAGGATTTGATTAAATATTGGAGTGTTCCAGCTTGGCATTTAGTAATTGTCGCTTCGTTCACGATTCCCCACCCAAAAAATATGTTCATTGACGCACCAACAATGAGAGGGGACATGATCGTTAGGCCAGGGGGTTTACATTTAAAAGTTTGGGATGTTAAATGCTTAGCAGGATTCACTAACCCATGAGGTCTGTGCTAATCAGCTGCATAATATATAATTATAATAACCTCTTATCTAAAGATTGGTTCAACAAGGAATACACAATTGTATGTACTTCTGACGTAAATTCCGTTGCCAATGTATTTGAGCTAGTCAGCAGTTCTGGACCTAATTGAAAACGCATGTCTCGAAGGAGAAATATAAGGAATGGAGCAACTCCTGTATTCTCCTTTAGGAAAAAAGATGAAGGAATCTCATCTGATAGTGTAATCATTAAGATGAGACTCATGTGCCAAGGCTAACGCTGGTTGATACTCCTGTGATATTAATTTTCTAGATCCTATTCATGATAGAGGAATTCTTTGCCAACAAGGATAAATGGCATAGATAAATCCCCTGCACAGAACCACTGTTTTACAGAGCTACTGGATTCAACTTCCTTGTTAGAAAGACCGGCAGTGATCCAAGATAATATAAACCAAGCTAGGCATCTGTAATTAACTAAAAACAATAATATCGATTACATAGCCAAAGAACCCATCTGGGGTATTCATCTCTACAGTTGAGAATACTGAGTCAAGAACGAGATTGAGCCCTAGTGGATAACTTGAGCTCTGTGGCAATTATGTAGCTCCTCTTGATAAGCTGATAAGGGTGGCAATTTGTTAACGGCACAGAATCGGCATACCTTACATATATCTATGTACACAGATAGTGGAGGTTTGCATGCGCAGCTGAGAATACAGAAAAATGCAATTAAATTGATACATCGAGTCTGTACAGGTGTGAAGTCTTACAGAGCCACTGCCAAGTGACCAGATGGATGACACAGAAGTGTGATACCGTGGACACAAATAGGAAAAGCAATGTCTTCTCAAGTGCTCGACTTTTACCTGGTCACCATACCTGTCATTTCCATGTAGTGATACAGTGAATAGATAGGATTTGCTCTTCTTATCTCTACAAAATACATATCGTATCATACTCTTTAGATCCGGGCTTATATATTATATATGGATCCTTCTCTTAGTATCAGGTTCTTAAATCTGCAAATCCTTAATTATAACTCATTTTGAGGTTACATTTGGATTTCGATTCCATCAGGCAAATGCAACTGGCTTTCCTGCTCTGAGGTTTCCTTATTTCTGTTATTGCCACACAGTTGAGTATTACCCAATTGAGTTAATGTTTTATGGATTCCCACTCAATAGGAAGCCAGATTAAGGGGGCCTTTCTGTTGGCCAAGGAACTAGACAACAGCGATAACAAAACAATAAGATAATGAACATAGAATGACTCATTCATTATTACCACTCAGTTGAGTATTATTTGATTAAGTTAATATGTTTCATGGATTTGCACTGAATGGGAAGCCAAATGAAGGGGCCTTCCTGCAGGCCAACGAAGGTTTAGGCAACAGGAACAACAATAACATTATGAACATGGATTCAATCAATTCAATTTTTCCCATGAGGGAACTAATTGGGTCACAGTGCCTTGGAAAGGGAGATAATGGCTTTGTTACAGGAAAGGGAGGGTAGGAAGGTGAGAAATGGAGCCTTGGCTCTTTCTAAAGCAAGCATTGACTAACTGTTTTGTGTCGGTCTCTTTCCCCTCCCTGTAAGTGAGTGGTGTTTCGCTATGCATTTTACAACAACACGGGCCACTAAAGACTGCCTTTACGCTAGATAGTTCAAAGGTGTAACTTAAGCTAGGCAAAAGTATTAAGTCTTCTCTGATGCCCAATTCCTCTTTAGGTGTGTAAATAGAAAGATTTTATCCAAATTTACCACGATTGTTGATGTTGGGTTGCCATGGAAACCTATTTTTCACTAATTTAGAATTAATGAGTTTCTTGTCTATTTTCATAGATCCCGAAACTGAAAACAGAGTACCATTATTCCTTCGAGATCCAAACATATAGTCTATAGTTGACATTCATTGATATATTTTCTAATGTGATTATCTATATGGATTATGCAAAATTATGTTGATATCTGATGGAACTATGATCTATTTGAATTTCCACATGTTCCTAACAATAAGGAGTACCAACTATGATCTATTTGAATTTCCACATGTTCCTAACAATCAATGTTTGGGACGTCAGTTCTCTTCAAACCGTTGGACTATCTTAACAATCAAAGTATAAAAAGTTCCGAAAACATGAGCTTGAAAAAGGGGTTTCTACCCAATATCACCTAATACCAGGTTTTATGATTCTTACATTATTACTTTTGCATTTAATATAACCTCACCAGGTATCTACGAAGTACTTGTACATGAATACCAGTGTACACAATCAGATATAGCGTACAAGTCTAAATATAGATATTATCACTTTCCAACTATCACCATTAGTATCAGTGCTGTTAACAGCATCAATGTGGAGATAAATGCATTGATGCTACCCTTCAGTGCCGGTACTAATCTTATTGCTGGAGGCCTGTAACGGCAATTACACATCTGACGTCAGTAAAGCCAGCCCCTATGGTAATTCCATCTTGATTAAGATGAAGTATGCCTGGGGCAGATCTAGCTCATATCCTTGTACAGCTGCACCGTCAAGACCCAATTCTCTGTTTGCCTGTCCAAAGGATCTGTTATAGCTCCTCAATTTTTCATGGTGATGTTCACACGAGATTAATAATCCTAAGAGGGTTAACAGGTTAGTTGACGTGGGATATCATGTATCCGTAAGATATATCAAATATTTGCTAATGGATGTATGATTTACATGGCTGTGTAACATATGGCGCATGTGATACATTCCTCCCAGCATTTATTTAGCTAAATAAATCACCTGATGAAGACCTAAATACGGTTGAAACGTAGTGATGGTTTAACGACAATAAATATCTTATTCTGTCATCCTTGAAACCTTTTGTCGTTGTTGGTTGTGTTTATTGATGAATATATTCGGGGAATATATTCATCTCTCTCATAATTCAGCTAAATAGTTTGAATAGAGGTATAGAAGGCACTGATGAATATCTTTGGGATAACCTACTTCCGTTGGTGAACCCAGATCCTTAGGAGACTTTGGTGGGTGAATATGATGCTGAGGACAAGCGATACATATCAGTGCATACAGTGCATCATTTATCTTACAAATCTTAGAGATTGTTGAATATAGCAATCTTCATCAAAGCACATAACCCTGCCTTCACCCACCAGCCCCCATTATCTGCAGGGTAAAGCAATCATATAAAGTGCCTGTGGACAGCGGCTGTCTAGAAATACGTCCTTTCTGTTCAGACAACATATGATCAAATGCTGAATGTAGACTCTTTATCTAGACCTTTAATACCTCCTTTCCCCTCTTATACGCAGACCTTGACGGCCGGATATAGCAGTGACCACTACCGGATATAGCAGCGACAAATGTGTCACTGCGCATGTCTGGTGTGCTGTCAGGTCGATACACTATAGCTCCCACAGATTGGATACTGTGTTCAGATTTACCTTTCTATCAATGGTTATAATATATCCATAATGTGTACTACCCTATGGTAGTACACATTACACACACGCATGAAGAAAGTCCCTTACAATTCTGAAGGAGGGTCAGACACTTGTATATATTTCACATGTCATAACAGTAGAACGGAATGGTCATCATATTCTGTAGTGACAGGAAAGAACATATTGAAAGGTCAATTTAGATTCAATAAAACGCTTAGTATTATATGCATGTATCATCGTCACTCACTTTGTGTACCATGGACCTCTTTGTGTACCACTGTATTCTAACCTTTCAAATATTTCCATTTTCTCACTAGGTCCTCCTCCTGCCATAATCATTCTCTTGCTTCTTTCATGTCCACATACATACCCATCCTTTCCATACTCATCTGTAAATTTGGGAAGGTTAGTTTTCCAATCGATTCCCTCATCGATTCCCTACCCCAGTCTCTGCTTCCCCCTCCTCAAGTATCCTTTGAGCTGGACCAAGCATGATTTGCACGTGCCCAGGATGACCTGATTTCATGACAACCTCCACTGACCTTGACCTCCATTGGCAAAAGCCGGGAAAGTCCTGGTATTGGCCTTTCTGACCCTGCCAGGTTTTGGTGCCGGATGAAGCCTAAGGTGCCTCGGATGTCTTTTGAGGTTGGTGGTCCTGAAATTCTGTCCATGTCACTGCACACACACCCATTAAGAAGGTTCCTGACAATTCTGAATTATTGATAGGAAAGGTCACTGAAACTGGTTTGTTACATGCTGTAAATGACACATTCCACGACAAACTAAATATGCCTGCATATTAACGTAGCTGAGGGAAAGGTTAAACAATGTGGTGCTAATTGGTCTGTTTATGTAATAAGTAATGCATTCCCCTGACATATTATGGAAATGATCTAGAAATTTATGAAGTAGAATTCCAGGAGAAATGTACAGAAGATTTCCTTTTCATTTTACTAGCATTGTATTGCAATATTTCCTGGGCTCTATCCCCCATAATATCCTATGCACTGAATCTAAGTACAATACAAGTTCTGTCTTTGATAATACCAAGCTGACAAATGATTCTGTGTCAGGCTATGGTGCATGAGTAGGTATACAACTGGTATCTGATATCCACTTCGTTGTCTAAGGCTCCTATTGCTTTTATTGCATGCCTCAAGTCTCGAGGGAATCAGAAGTCAGATGGTAGACACTGCCATATGGTCGGATTCACACTGATATGGCTAATAAAACCTGTGTGGGGTCTTTACACTACAAATCAGTCTTTAGACTACAAATTGATACCAATTTGTTGCGTAAAGACACACCACGGGTCTTTACACTACAAATGTGTCTTTAAAGCACAAATGTCTTTACGCTACAAATGTCTTTACGCTACAAATGTCTTTAGACCACAAATGTCTTTACGCTACAAATGTCTTTACGCTACAAACTGGGCAAAAATATGTCAGTCTTTGCGCAACAAATCCTATATAGTGGTCTCAGGTATCAAACTGGGCATAAAAATCGTCAGTCTTTACGCAACAAATCCTATAAAGTGGTCTCAGGAACCAAAATGGGCATATAGATCAGTCAGTCTTTACGCAACAAATCCTATATAGTGGTCTCAGGAACTAAAATGGTCTTATAGATCAGTCAGTCTTTACGCAACAAACCATATAGTGTTCTATATAGCCAAACTGCACTTAAAGATCAGCCAGTCTTTACGCAACAAATCCTATATAGTATTCTATGTTACCAAACTGGGCTTAAAAATCGGTCAGTCTTTACACAACAAATCCTATATAGCAGTGTCAGGAACCAAAATGGGCTTGTAGATCAGTCAGTCTTTATGCAACAAATCCTATAAAGTGGTCTCAGGTACAAAACTGGGTTAAAAAATCAGTCATTCTTTACGCAACAAATCCTATATAGTGGTGTCAGGGCCCAAACTGGGCTCAAAGATCAGCCAGTCTTTACGCTACAAATCCTATATAGTAGTCTCAGGAACTAAAATGGACTTATAGATCAGTCAGTCTTTACGCAACAAACCATATATAGTGTTTTATATAGCCAAACTGCACTTAAAGATCAGCCAGTCTTTACGGAACAAATCCTATATAGTATTCTATGTTACCATACTGGGCTTAAAAATTGGTAAATCTTTACGCTACAAACCCTATATAGTGGTCAATGGTACAAAACGGGGCTTAAAAATTGGTCAGTCTTTACGCAACAAATCCTATATAGTAGTGTCAGGAACCAAAATGGGCTTATAGATCAGTCAGTCTTTACGCAACAAATCCTATATAGTAGTCTTAGGAACCAAACTGGGCTAAAAAATATGTCAGTCTTTACGCAACAAACCCTATATAGTGTTCTATATAGCCAAACTGCACTTAAAGATCAGCCAGTATTTACGCAACAAATCCTACATAGTATCTATGGTACCAAACTGGGCTTAAAAATCTGTCAGTCTTTACGCAACAAACCCTATATACTGTTCTATGGTACCAAACTGGGCTTAAGAATTGGTCAGTCTTTAAGCAACAAACCCTACAAAGTGGTCTATGGTACCAAACTGGGCTTAAAAGTCGGTCAGTCTTTACGCAACAAATCCTATATAGTGGTCTCAGGAACCAAACTGGGCTTAAAAATCAGTCAGTCTTCATGTAACAAATCCTATATAGTGGTGTCAGGTACCAAACTTGGCTCACAGATCAGTCAGTCTTTACGCAACAAATCCTATATAGTGGTCTCATGAACCAAAATGGGCTTATAGATCAGTCAGTCTTTACGCAACAAATCCTATATAGTATTCTATGGTACCAAACTGGGCTTAAAAACAGTTTGGTTCCTGAGACCACTATATAAGATTTGTTGCGTAAAGACTGACAGATTTTTGTGCCCAGTTTGTAGCCTAAAGACATTTGTAGCGTAAAGACATTTGTGGTCTAAAGACATTTGTAGCGTAAAGACATTTGTGCTTTAAAGACACATTTGTAGTGTAAAGACCCGTGTTGTGCCTTTACGCAACAAATTGGTATCAATTTGTAGTCTAAAGACTGATTTGTAGTGTAAAGACCCCACAACCTGTACCTGTTTTCTTTGTATTTTGTGTTTGTATTTCCCTATGGTGAAATCCAGCGAACTGCTTTATGTATTCGAATGATTGACACATTCATGATAAAGATCAAGCACAGATTTTAAATATTTTATATGCGTTCCCCCGAAGGAGGTGGTATAACCTTGGCCTATGTGCTATGTGGTCCCGGTTTGACATTTATTACTCACCGTGTGCTGAGATTGCCAACTGTATTAATTAAGGAGCACTGCATTGACCGCAATTACCCTTTGATACCTTCAATATTATATGGCTTAGAAGGCTAATTGCAAAAAACTACCTACGTCCTGCCAGATAGGTATAGTCTTCAAGTCTAGTTCGAAATTCACAAACATTTCAGTATGTATCCCACATTTTAGGGCACGAAATGTTGAATTGATGTTCAAGTGTTAAAAATCTCAATCTATTGTGATAGCGGCAACTCTCAAATACCTGAGCTGCTTATTTAGACCACAGATCCATGGTCTGGATCCCCCAAATCAAAGGTCCAAGACACAAGACTAACTATCTAAATCTAGACCAACCACTGCCTTACAATACCAAAGGGATTGCAATTTGGACCAAGAACATTCAGATGCTGAATTAGACCAATCATGAGGCTTGTGTGCCACGTGCATTCATAGTGTCCCCTGGTGGGAATGGTACAGTTCTAGCCCTAGTT
This sequence comes from Harmothoe impar, assembly GCA_947462335.1. Classification (NCBI taxonomy): domain Eukaryota; kingdom Metazoa; phylum Annelida; class Polychaeta; order Phyllodocida; family Polynoidae; genus Harmothoe; species Harmothoe impar. Next base: position 55,498,378 of record OX381708.1, on the reverse strand, counting down.
ATATAATGACTGTTGGATGTTGCCGTAATTGGATTTTTAATATCATTCTGTCCCTTTGCAGGTGAGTAATTAACGCCCAGTGGTTGCCATGGTGAGGAGGGCCCACCCTGGAGGTAGGTGTGTGTGAGGGGGGATGGGGGTGCGTGAAAGGAGCACTAATTATTTATATACATTGGGAGAGGGAACAACGAACATATGGATAGAGGGGACGGGGAAAGGGAGTGTGAGGAAATCAAGAAATAGGCACGACTGATTTGATATTTTCTTATTCAGTCATAGAGAGAACTTGCGCTCAAATTGATTTGATGTAGTCTGGGCCTGAGGCACTTACATACATCAACACAGTTTACCACATAATTATGAGTTTTTGAAGATTCTATTCACCACAGCAGAGTTTACTACTAAATTTGGTTTCAAATATCACAACCCACATACATACTTTCATCTCTCACAGTATTCACCTATACATTCATTCTAGTGAAGTGCATTTAGTAACGTCCTATTATTATTATTATTATTATTATTATTATTATTATTATTATTATTATTATTATTATTATTATTATCATCAGAGAGCTGCAGTGCCTGCTCAAATTCATTCCATGACGTATTATATGGCCAGCAATGTAGCACACTCACATTGTGCAATTCCTCACGCATTATCGTCAATGGGTCTAGGATTTTCAGACAACATCGGAGACAGTTGTTCTGAATAGTCTGCAGCTTTATAAAAGGTTCACCTTTTGTGGCAACATCTATTATACAGCTACCATACTCAGAAATTAGCAGCATCATCTGCTTTTACAACAGCAGAACCAAGACCTTGTTTCTCAGGCCATGGTACTGATGCTGAAATTAGTATGTGGATATATTCAGAAAGTACCAACGCATCCCGCTTGTTGCAATTTTGCAATGAAAAAAAAACTTAACAATTTGAAATCGAATAGGAGATATTGCAATGAGACCTCAGGCGGAAGCTCTTCAGACAGCTGGGAGTTTTCAATAACTGCCACTTTAATTAATCATATCTGAATTCCCTTCCTCTCCCTTTAGTGCCTTAAGAAATTCCTCTCAGATTGCATAATGTGTGCTGAATGTTGGCTTTCCATATCAGTATGACCATATTGCCGATCCCATCATTCTTGAATTAAATAATCCCGCTTCCCCTATACATTGCTATTAGCCATACAATTCAGCGATATGACTATTCTTATAAAGACCATTCTTATAAAGACCAAAGACTATTTTAAGAAAGATTTAATCAAATAAATCGTCTAGCTTACCACTTCGTCTGTCTGTCAATATGACATTGTTCCCTTTGGTTCAATATCGCCAATGGGGTACCGGTTAGTGTTGGCTTCAGTCTCAATATGAGATGACACTATGAGAAACGCAGTGAAAAATACAAAACTATAAAGTTACTTTGAAAAGATCTATTACACCGCACGCAAAGAACTGGCCCGATAAGTTCAGTTTCTCAGAACTAATACTGCTACGCCTAAATCGACCTTTAACTTGAGCTGACGTTTATGGCAATTTAGCTGTCTTCATAAATGGTGTAGGGTGTTTACCTGTACCGCTGAGAGCCACGGAAACGGCCATTTCTCTACTCCAGTTTAGCAAAATCACATTTTACTAAGGAGCAATTGGGATCTCAGATATATTCTAATACCCCATGAAGGCCAAGGCTTCACGCTTTCAGATTATGTAGGATACCACTCATTTATGTAACTTTTAACAGCATAATTATATTCTGTTTGTGGACAAGTTCTCACATGGGAGCTCTTGAATTCAATGGGCCCATGGTGTGGTGTGTTTCAGTTGGACACATCCTCTATCGTCCTAAATCCGTGCCTTATGGCATTGAAATAAATTATTCTGATATACTGATATAGGGTGTAGGAGAGACTTAACTCTACATCTGAGTGCTAGCTCCATCCTTCTATCTTTTTTCTAAGTGCATCTACTCATGGAAAATAGACTTGAGTAGCTCAAAATGATCATTATAAAAATCATCATAATCATAACGGAGTTATGTACATCTTATAAAAGGGTAATTCATGAGTTTTCAGAAAGTTATTGCATGTTAGGTTGTATTTCTAGTAGTTATCAACGAATCTCTGGATGTGTTGGGACATATTTCAGCATAAACCATTGACTTAAAAGAACTTTGGTGTAATAAATTATGTGAAATGCCTAGACTAAAATCATTTGAAATGCAATACTTTTGTCAGATATTATGGCCTTCAGAAACTTTTAGGAATTATACTCTATAGTGAAAATTCAAGATGTGAGTAGAGGTAGGCTATACACAGCAGGGGCCTCACTGACCTGCCCCTGCTGCAGATAAACGACCACTTTCCCCAGCCCTAGTCTATGGGAAGTATTTCACAAAATACCCCTGACTTTGGTCCACAGTATGCTCAATAGCACTGGATCTAGAGCAGATATTAGCATGCGGATTTCTGCATTGTATACCAGACATCTTTACCCTTCAGGTGGTAGGTCTATTTTTCTTATAGTCCTATTATTTCTATTTAGGGGTAAACACCCTAAATGGTGCAAATTTATAAAAGACACAGAATGTTACACCCTCCAATGGCGCATTAACACATTTACAGAGATTAGGAGCATTTACTTAAGTCAGAAAGAGTTAAAGAGGCCATATCACTTGAAGGACCTGATGGCACACGTGTGAATCCTGATAGCGCCTTGTGAGAAGATGGTTGACACTCAATCGGTCCAAGGAATATGAGCCACACAAAAGGCATGTCACAGACGTTTGATGAAGAAATTCTGTCCACCTGTTCCCCACACCTGTTATATTTTCATTTGTTTCTGCAAGAATATGGACTTCTCCAAATAACACCCGTGTGACATGGTTTATATGGAAACCCACCTAAACTACGCAGTTCTCTGGGTAGCACATATTATCCTTAGCACAATCAAAATCTGTGTCCTCTAAAAGATTCCAAATCAAAACGTTTTATCTCACAATATTTTTCCATTTAACTGATAGAAAACAATCATTTCCAATTAATACCTGAAAAGTTGTGACACCTGATAGATTTTTCTCTTCTTAATTGATATGCAGATTTTGACTTACTCTTCACCTCATCTCATTAGTAGTGGTGTTATTCTACTCGGGGTCATAGTAGAAGATTTCTGAATCTGAAAATGATATTTCCCTCTCTTCAAATGTCCTATTTATTATTTGGAATCCAGGAACAGAGCAGTTTTCCTAATGCTGTCATTGCATCTTAGCTTCCTGGTGCAGTGACACTTAATTAAGTTAAATATTTTCATGGACGTAACACACAACAGGAACCCAGATGAGTAGGCCTTCCGGATAGTCAAAGAAGGTTGCCGCGAAGCAACACAAAAATATTAAACCAATTCATAAGAACCCTTCATCCCATGAAGGAAATAATTGGGTCATGGTGTCTCGGAAGGAGTAAAACTGGGTTTGTTCCATGACAGAGTTGTGTGAGAAAAACAAGCTTGGCTCGTGTTTTGAAGCTGCCTTCATTCTTATTGCTCTGTCTGTAAAGGCGTACGGTGGGTACTGTGTCACTATGGATTAACAGACATAAATAGCTAGCATCGACCTCTCTGTACTCAAAGGTGTAGTTACCATTGATTCTGAATAGGTACGACACAGTCTACACTATCATAAACAAGGCGCTCCCAGTGCTGCCATAATATTGTGATCATGTCTAGATAAACATACAAAGAAAAAAAAAGCTTCATCACAGAAATCATTCTTTCTCTCTTTGGGTTTTCTTTCAATTGGGGTAGGGAGTATTCGCACATCTCACATTCCTCTGAACTACCGTATAGAGCAACAGGCTGGTAGTAGTGGGCGGGGTGACTGGTGTCTTGTTTGGGTCCTGAGACATAACACATGTTGGTAGTGGTGAGTGTGGTAGCTAGTGTCTTGTATGGGTCCTGAGACATAACACAAGTCATGTTGGTAGTGATGAGAGGGGTGACTGGTGTCTTGTATGGGTCCTGAGACATAACACTGCAGTGTTATGTCTCAGGACCGCAATTTGTAGAGCAGGGTGAGGTGACTGGTGTCTTGTATGGGTCCTGAGACATAACACAGTCATGTTGGTAGTGGTGGCTGGGGTGACTGGTGTCTTCTATGAGTCCTGAGACATAACACAAGTTAATTGGCTGTGCTGGGTGAGGTGACTGGTGTCTTGTATGGGTCCTGGGACATAACACAGTCATGTTGGTAGTGGTGGCCGGGGTGACTGTTGTCTTGTATGGGTCCTGAGACATAACACAGGTTTGTAGAGCAGGGTGAGGTGACTGGTGTCTTGTATGGGTCCTGAGACATAACACAGTCATGTTGGTAGTGGTGGCTGGGGTGACTGGTGTCTTCTATGAGTCCTGAGACATAACACAAGTTAATTGGCTGTGCTGGGTGAGGTGACTGGTGTCCTGTATGGGTCCTGAGACATAACACAGTCATGTTGGTAGTGGTGGCCGGGGTTAGCAGTCTCTTCCTATGCCATTGTTAATCAATGTTGTAACACATGTACTGTCATGTCATCGTGTCAATCTCCATAGATGTCTTAAAGAGAGGCAAAGTTCGGTGAGCGTGTATGTATTAGGAAAGTTCTCCTTCTTCAAGGTGGCATTGGGTTAACTATAGGACAATCTTTCATCGCAAGGTCCGTTAAAGCTGTATTGGTAATCTGTATCATCTCTTTACTTTGTCATCGGAACATCGGAACACATACTCAACAGAGACACACCAGATCCCCTACCTGGACAAAAAGCTAAGTAACGTGGACAGAGAGCGTTACTAAAGGCCAACCAGCAAAAAGGTGTCACTGTGCAAGCCCTGACAATGTGATTTGTTTTCTGTCCTAATGACTTGCAAATAATAACGCAGACAAAGTGTTGCCGTGCCATTAGTGATGAAGAGGCATGAAAAAGGATTTTGTTCATTATCAAAAAAGCGGCTGATGCTTCATGGTTGCACACCTTTCTTTCAGCTCTCTCTTTTTTTTGTAATAATGGATTTTTCTCTGGTTAAAAGCTGTTCTGAAAAAAGCTAGCGTAATGAAGGTCCAAGTGATAAAGTCCTGCTGCCTCGGCCTCAGACAATCAATTATGATCTAATTAAATTGATAAAAACTCTTTGATATTCAGACCCCAGCACTGGAATGCGGAAAGGGATGGACACAGGCCCATGGGGAGCTCCTTCTCAAATTTGATTACAAATTATTCTTTAATTAATACAGCCGTGAAGGTAATAAATCACAGATTTCAAATTGAATTAATATAATATTAATTCCAACCCTCAAAAGGTAACTGCAAAGTGATTATGCTCTTACACACTGAATATCCTTGAGGTGCTCAATACCAAACTTCACTGCATGTGACCCAAGACAGCAGGGTACTGACCCGAGCCATATACTTTAATATCTTGCATGGCCCCAAAGTGATAAGGAACTGCCCCCTGCTGTTTGAAATATGTACTGCTCATGCACTGCTATACATAATTATGAATGTGGTGCCATCCATTTTATCTCTCGGGTCGTCAAAATGACGCGCTATGGTTGAGGTTGTTGATTTGGGTATTGTCAAGTTGACAACCTAAGTCGTCACTACTGACGACCTTACAATACCCATGCGGTTAAGGTGTACTGTAGATGTTTATCAGAGTGTTTCCAATACAAAGACAAACTATTTGTTCTGTCCTGAGCTTGATGTCACTGCCTGTGGGACCCAGCGTCTTATAAGCTATAGAGGACGCTGTCCAGGACTTCCGGTGGAATCTGGGCGCATGCGTGGTGCGTTGGGGACTAAGTGGTTGAGGAGCTTTGATCATGTTTTATGTTCTCCTTAAAGGGGACTCTAGGGAAGGTCCCACTAGCCAAGGACTTCCTCTCTCTCTCTCTTATTCTATGTGGGTCTGGTGGCCAACACCCACACATTACGGGCATTGGAATGCAATAAACCAATGAAGCCGGTTGGGGAAAGGGACAGTTTGTGGACGTAGATTTGAGGTTGGATCATTGTAAAATGGTACCAGAACTTATCTATGTAGTACGAATACATTTCTATAGTTATCATTAAAGTACACTGGGTGAAACTTACAGGTAAAATAATTATATCTGAGTCTAGACACAATGTTCCAACACAGTCTATTTAGTCGCATAGAATTCCAAAATGAGCTAAACATATGGCAGAGATATAATCATTCAAATCACTCTCTTCGTGAGTCTGGACACTCCTAACATTGGCTGCACTCTCACAATTTAGGTTGTTCCTGATTCTGACCATGGCAACCCCAGCTGCTTATCCAGTGTCCGTGCCGAGTGCTGACCATGCCGGATGGGAAGTCATTCTGCTGCCACCTAGCGGAGGTGGGGGCGACTCATTTCCCGTAGAAGTACCTGCGGTAACCGAATCAGCTCCGGGTATGGGACCGAATCATAATGAATCCGTGTAAAGAGGGGTCGAGGCATGGGGCAGCAGGTTTGTTTTCTTCTGGTTGTTTTCTTTTTTTTGGGGGGGGGGGGTGTAGATATACAAGCGTCATCTTTGAGGTTGGGCGTGTGTGGGGTTGGGGTAGGAGGAGGGGTGTGGTGGAGAAGAGTGAATGAGAAGAGAGAGGTGTGTGGTGACCGAGGGAATGTCCAATGGGGTTCTACGTGGGCTGCAGGCTTCACAAATGGATATACATTTGCACACTTTTAACTGATATTGACATTCAACGATAATGGTAGTGACGTACTCACAGATATATCTAACATTTTACAGTGTGTTTTAGCTGTCAGGGTAGTTATAGTGATAGTTTTTCTATTATTCTTTTTATCCATTCAAGTTGTGTAACAAAATATCCTGACAACAGTGAACCTTCCTCTACCAAATACCCCTGTAGTGGGGTACCTTAGCTTCCAATAGGAAGATGATCGTTCATTTTGTGATAGAAGCATATAATTTGGTCGCAATATACTTTGGAGTGTACTTTTTCATTTCAGGATGGGAGGCACCTGGAATTCTGAATATTAAGGTCAATTTTGACCTATATAAATAGGTCAATTTCAACATCTCTAAATTCTAAACCAATTTTTAAACCATGTTATCCTTTGTTGTATAGTAGCCATCTCCTATTTAAAATATATCCCCATCCATACCCTCCGTACCCACATTAGCAAATTTTGATATAGTGACCTATTTCAACCTCATTTACATAATTTGCATATTTGTCCTCCAAGTCTAGATTACATGGTAAAAGTTGTGTAAATTAGTCTAAAATTTGTTTATAGATAGAAACATACATAACTTAAATAATTGGAAGGGGTTGTCATGCCAACTATGACCAGGGGGCCAAATGGCCCCTTACAAACTAAAATTTCTCATGAATAAGGCAGAACCTGTTATGACAAGTGTTATTACTATAGACAGGCAGTATGTGCGTCTATAAGATCACATACATTTTGATAACATAAAGAGGAAAGCATTGATCCATGTTTATGTACATTACTGAAGGTCAAGTTCAATTTTCAAGGTCCCACTTTCCGAAAATGATTGCTATGGCAAAAATGTCTTCAGAATATAACCTTTTGTGACCAGGAAATCTGATATTAGTCCTTATGAGTACATGGAGAATGTAATCCTCAACCCTTGCTTCTGAACAATATGATAATTGTGGTAGAACATTAAAAAATGGAGTAACTGTTGTTAGTTTAGTGAACTCCGGTGACATGAAATGCCCAGCCCACTATCTCCAGCAGTGTAGCCCTCTGTATGGTAATGGCTACTAAGCATAAGTCACCAATAGGAAATGTGATATAATGGAAAACATGTACAGATATCCTGTATGTGTTGGTAAAGGTTTGGCTTGCCAAAACTGACCATCCCACATGAGAGAGAGGGAGAAATCACACAGCAGCATCTTACACACACATCTTGTGATTCCAGTGAAATATGTAAGCATTTCGCTCATAATACAAAACCTGCCCTGATAGAATGATGGACAACATGTTCTGTTTATGTAGAGGGATCACCTCTTTCTCCATGTGGCCTGAAAGACCTGTATTGCTGATTCTACTGAAAATATAATCAAACTGGGGATGGGTACAAAGCAAAGATGGATGGAGCCCAAACAGGTCAGATCTTCCTCAGGCCAGCAATGTCTGCTTTGCTCTAGTACACTGTGCGTGTAAGAAATCCTGCAGAGGGCTATGCAAGTGCTTCAAGGCAAACTTAAAGTGCACGGGACTATGTGCTTGTGCTGAGCACTGTGAACATGAAATTTAAATGGACTAGATTCGGACTGCCAGTATGGTAATCAGGAGAATGAGTGCAGGGGCACTGAGGTCCCTTCTCTCAGTACATATCACATATTCTAATACAATCATACTAATTACAGGTACCATTGAGGAAATATAAAAAAATGTACTATCTATTTGAGTTTTATTTTGCTTGGTGTTTTGATGAAGTTTTATTACTGGACATCGATTCTCTGTCTCTTTGTAGCTCTATAGTGATCGATGCCCAGTTTTATACTTCAGACCAGTGGCTCATTTTGGCTGTTTTTCGCCTCACAGATTGCTCCTAGCGCAAAATCCTGACTAGGTGTCAATGTATTCTCTATGCCAATGTGTAATATGAGGGTAGAAAACAGTGGAACCTCAGTTAGAAAAAATCCTACTGAACAGTTTTTGAGAAAATTAGGGTTTTGTTGCCTTTTTTTGCTGTTTTTAGTTCATTTCCTACATAACCCGTGAACGTCAGCATTTCTCAATTTTCATGTATTTAGAATTAGAATTTGACATTTTTTAATTCGCAGTAGGATTCCTGAATACCGAGCCATTCCACACAGGGTGTTATTTTGAAAAAATATAAATCATTTGATAGTGTATTTGGTCTCCAAAATAGAGGGAGTTTGGTCATAGTATAATTGATTGTTGACAATCCACTCAAGGGCTATTAGGTTCAGTTCAGTGCAAATTGCAAAACAAGTGACTTGCAGTTTTTAACTTGACCTCTTGTCCACTATGTAGGTCTTCACTATGCATGGGTCTATCAATGGGATCACGCATGGAGGCAGATTCCGCAGCTTTTGGCAAGAAAAAAGTTCGAAATCGCAAAGAAGTGAAATTTGCCTAAAAACCCCCTATTTGGCGAGAAAAAAGTTCAAAATCGCAAAAAAATGAAATTTGCTTAAAGACACCTGATTTGGTGAGAAAAAAGTTCAAAATCGCAAAAAAGTGAAATTTGCCTAAAAACACCTGATTTGGCGAGAAAAAAGTTCAAAATCTCAAAAAAGTGAAATTTGCCTAAAAACAACCTATTTGGCGAGAAAAAAAGTTCAAAATCGCAAAAGAGTGAAATTTGCCTAAAAACCTCCTATTTGGCGAGAAAAAAGTTCAAAATGGCAAAAAAGTGAAATTTGCCTTAAAAAACCCCTATTTGGCGAGAAAAAAGTTCAAAATGGCAAAAAAGTGAAATTTGCCCCAAAACACCTGATTTGGCGAGAAAAAAGTTCAAAATCTCAAAAAAGTGAAATTTGCCTAAAAAAAACTATTTGTGACCCGTTTTAACAAAATGGGTCGGAAGTCGCACATTTGAGAGCCTAGATATGGCCTCTTTAAACAGTATAGGGTGGAAAAAATTATATTTTTGAAAAATGAGTTTTTGACATTTTTCTAACATATGAATAGTTATCTTATGAAATAATAAGGTACAAACCAGATTTCAACTTCCATTATTCCCAAAATGAATGGCCATAGGATTTATAATTGTATTGTATAATATGGGGACAGTCGAGGGAAAAGGGTCCTCCAAGGTAGAAATTTAATAATAAAATTGATGTCATCAGCTTTCCAGTGATATCTTTTATAAGCAGGTACCACTTCTAGTTTTTGAGTACTGGCTCTCTGAATGTGTGTGGTCACTGTCCAATCTTAAATGCCAATAAGCTCTATCTTCCTTTGTCTTAGAGATATTCCTATCTAATTAGCATAATTATGTTAATTCCCAAATATCCAAACTTTTTCAAACAATTGGCCACAACTTTTAATCTGAAAATGGTATTTACATTCTGTTTTAAGCATAGAAATCGTTTTGGGGCCTTCTTTCATTCAATTTATAAATTTTTTCGATTTAGAATGAAAATCATGTTTCCATGGCAACCAACATGTGCAAAAACACCAATTTAGGCCCAAAAACGTTCTTTTCCATTCCAAATAAGGAATGTTTTCACCAAAAATGGAATCTTCTAATGTGGCCTATCATATTCTACATAAAAAAGTAGTATAGATAAGTTTTTGCCATATCTTGGTCCTTTTTGGCTATATGGAGCCCCCTGGTGGCCAAAGTTGGTACTAAAAATCCCCCGCGGAGGTCCCTTTTCCCTTGTTGATCCACAAATTATAGTTAATATTTAATTTAAATGTTAATAATCTCATTTTAATCAAATTCCATTTAATTCAACAAAAATGTATCAAAAATATTGCCAAAGGATCAAAACTGGCCAATATACTACATGTCACATATCAAATGAAAGCTCTTGATGAGCTGTACACAAATATTGGAATATCACACCATTTGGATATGCGACTTTGTTAAAACGGGTCACATTTGGCGCAAAAAAAGTTCAAAATCACAAAAAAAGGAAATTTGCCTGAAAAACCCCTATTTGGCGAGAAAAAAAGATCAAAATCGCAAAAAAGGGAAATTTCCCTAAAAACACCCTATGACTGTAGCATGAATGCAGACACTCATGGACACAGACTCATGTACAACCACACAGACATACACATAGGCATGAACATGGCCTTCTCCTTCATATAGCAACCTATGTATTTCTACTTTGATGAGACTGAATATAGCTTTCTGTTAGAAGGACTCTGATACATGGATGTCGATGTCCAGTTTTAGATATATACCCATATAGTGCATTGGAGTGCTATAATGTTGGACTGCTGTATATTTTTAAATTGCAATATTTTAAATGAAAATATGCAAGTTAGGTATAAATAAGTCAAAAATAATAAAAATAGACAGGAGAAGCTTGATAACCATACATGTAACATATCTTAAAGCCTAAGTGAATGTCAGGAAAAGGAGAATAACCTATTTCAAATATGCATGTGAATGTTTTCAGATTTTAAATCATATCTAAATAGCGTCATTAAAACTCACATGAAAAATCTAAATTTCACCAGTTTCCTATTTTTCCCCAAGATGCTACATCTCAAAGTATATATCAACCAAATTTTGTGACTTTAAATTGAATTTTAACATGTGACCTAGATTAGGAGCACAAATATGGAAATTATGGTAATGAGTATCATATTGGTCAGAATATGTTAGACTGGTAATTGGATGATGTCAGACATGTTTGGGGCTACATGCTACTGTATACATTGATATAATTTGGCAATGATTAGGCTCCTTTGAAGAATTTTGCAAAATGTCGGTCTATTTTATTTGACCTACTTTGCGCCCCAAAAAATGACATTTAAATAAAAAATTCCAGGTGCCTCCCATCTCAATCTGATAAAGTATCCTATAAAGCATGTCTGACCCAAATTATATGTTTCTATCACAAAATGAACGATGGTTTTGCTAAGGTACCCCACTACTGCCATCCTCCTCTACATCCAACCCCTCCACACACTTATGGCTCTAGACCCCTAAATTCGATCTGGCAATATGGCCATCTCTTAAATTCGACATGCGATATGGAGGCCTAGTGACATGCGACATGAAGGCTAAAATGATCATGGGACATCGACAGTTCTTAAAATCGACATGGGACATAAGCACAGCGACATAGACATGCGACATGGTCATTTCTTAAAAGCGACATGAGGACACCCCATCAAGGGCCCCACACCTTCAACCCCTCACACAACCCCCTCCCGCTCCCTTTCCGCTGGTCAGACGCTGACTGACTGCAGCAATCAGCGGCCATTGTGATGACGTCATATACGGCTTGTTATGTAGCTCCCCACTATGGCCACCACACACACAGCCCCCGGCAGGTCAATAACTTCTTACCGGTAGTTTGTGGACAACCCCTGTATCAAGAGGCTCACCAAAGCACTGTATAGACAGAACATGTATCATGTTTAAAGTAGTTCCTGTTTCTGGTACATCGCTCCCATATTCATACACATTGACCAGGACGATAAACCAGGCGGTGTCAGAAGGGAAGGATGATAGAATAAAACCTCCAGGATAGGTATCAATTTCTTTTACCAATCTGCTCCCTGCTAACAAAGACATGTATGAACTTTCGTAAGCACTCCTTTATCTGTGCTGTTGCTCATCTGCTCTCTGCTCTTGGTACATGTAAATGTGCACAGAGTTCACACAACGTTCCATGGATCTGGTCTGGCTATACATACATACAAATATATATATATATATATATATATATATATATATATATATATATATATATATATATACATACATATATAGTGTGAGACATATCTTCACAGGAGGCAGACCCATTACCTGCAGTAAACCCTGTCAACCCGAATGGATTGGCTTGTAGGGCAGCTATTTGAACATATCCCCTTGTAATTAGACTCTGATAGACCTGCCAGGCTGTAGACCAGGTCTAATGCATCAGCCTGAGCTACTCACCCTATCTGACCTAGTTTATTTACATATATCCTAATTAGCTCTCAACCATTTAGTTCTACCTTTGCTCTCTGTATCTCTCTTCATCTAAGGGTGTCCATCAATTTCTAGGTTTGGACTTCGATTTCTTGATAGTGTACATTAAAGGTCCATAACACGCTTACAACATAATATGTTATGTGATAACAACTTCAAAGTGTTTGAATATAGAATGTTTCAAGTAGTGTGAATCCCTCTGTCCTCGTTTTACCTTCCTAGCTACTTATGAACCATAGAGTAAAGCTATACCGGGCAAGGTGACGTATAAGGATACTGTTACTAATGTTAAACGTGAACATGTGTATTACATTACGTGTTGAGATCTCATTTATGTCTGTTATGATTATGGGCACTGAGGGCACGACAGAGACAGAGTGGGGAAGGGGGGGGGGGATTAAAACAGCTCTACGGACAGGATCGATTTAATTGGAATCTGTAATGAGAAATCCTCTAGGTGTCCTTTTAGGGACGGTTAAACCTTTAAGGGCCGCATCATGTTCTAATCATTATATCATAAACTTATACCGAAGTTGGCTGGTAGATCAAAGGAAACGGCCTGCCTTTATAATGCGTACAAACAAAATGCTAGTAGCATAAGTCAGCCAAATCACAGCCAGGTCCCTGCACTCAATATTATATTGGCTTAGCTATGACTGAGCACACTCGTTTGCGACTCGTGATCAGCCGTGACTGTCGCCAATATACTGAGTACAGGTCTCCGACTGTGGTAAAACTGCTACACATCATTTGTCGTGATGATACACAAATGCAGCAGCTCGCCAGGGCATCATGCCGGCCCCACAGGGCTCATGCTCAGTCTAAAAGGGTCGGAATGATGCTATTCTACTGAGGGTATTCTTGTACCAAAACAACAAAATGTGACAACAGATTTAACACTTTGAGCGTCAACTTTGAAAACGAATATTTCTATGGCATACACCTTAAACAGTATGTGTATGTATCCAGCAGAATCTACTGTAGTTTTAGAGTAGAACTGCCAACCTACACAGTAGACTATTCTGTGCACATACATTAAACTGTAGACCTTATAAGAACAGTTATTAGTTATGGCCCAAGTATGGTACAAGTATAACACAATAATTTACTGTCAGGATGTTCATTATCGTTTTATACTGGAAGCAAGGTGGTGGCCAACGCCAATTGAAAGGCTGGAAATAACAACAAACAAGAGAGCTTCAAATATGTCGATGTTATTCGTGAACGGATTAAAGTTGTTGAACATGAAGAGATACCATAACAGTAACAGCAGCATAGTGTGAATCTGATGAATACCAAAGTGACTAGAGAACATTTGTAATGTAAACATCATTCAAAGCGTCCTACTATACCATCTGATCACATATGACATGTTAAGCCGCTCTGTGTACCAGATCAATCGCAATAATCACTGGAATGGTAAAATGTAACAAATACATGCATAAATATTGCACATTATTCACTTATCAACTACAAACCTGGATTCATGTAAACAGTAAAAAGAGAATGAATTCCAAGTGAATGGCCGCTTTTTTCACAATGCAATGTCGTTTGCCTATGCGGAAGTAGTATGATTCCGACAATTTGGCTGTGAAGTTGCATCTCTGGCTCATTATTATATTAAAATCTATATAACGTGTAATCATATGCAGTGTCATCCATGATAAAAGTGGTAATATAATATTCATATGAACAGTGATGAAGTTATAAATTTGGTCAATAGTTTTGCCTTATTATATACACAAGGGTATAACTGAGGCCAATAATTATAACAAAATTATTAATTAACTAAGAAAGATACATTAGGTAATATTCATTTGACCCCTAAAAGCAGGAAAAAAACATCACAGTGTACTGATCGTGTCTTCACTAGTTCTGAACATATTGAATTACAGGGCTATGAGATATGTAAAGCACTAGCATTTACAAGTATGTTACAAACTATCATTGTTTAAACATAACAAATAATATGCAATCTGGCCGGCTTATAGCCCTTTAAGGGCATGCAGCACAGTATATTGGTGCATAATAGCCCCTTGCCATCACGATGCATAAGTGCAATATGCTCACTAGTGCTGCATTCATACTGATTCACAACCAATGAGAGGACATGATGCACCAATGCAGTACATACGAGGTAGTCTATAGTGCTGCATTGGTGCATCATGACCACAAATGGGCATGCAACCTCAGGCATTGTCTGGTCCTTAATTGGTTTAAGGAGTGAAGTAATATACCACTCTTAACACACACTGCATATAATTATATGTCTCTGTGAAGTCTGGGCGGAATGTATCCACATGTAATATATCACCCGAGTTCAGGATAATGTCTAATACTAGTACTAGTGAATAGCAAATCCGATGACTCAACGTGAATAATCCTCACTCGGTTCCTTTATATAATAACTATCTGGACTATGTACAATTGCCATCTAAAACTTCTTGTACTACTAGAGTGTCATTTCAAGGTAGCTTAAGTATACAAGTTTCCAGTAGTTCCCAATGCATTTATTGTGTGATCATATGCATCATCATTAATTATCTGGATTCTAGAAATACCATTTGCTTTAGTGTATAATTATGGTCTTCACCACGTTATGGCAATATATGAACACAAGTGAGGCCATCTAAGTAGACTAAAGTAACCAAAACCTCAGTGATGAGTGGTGAAAGAGTTTTGGTGATATGCTCATTTTAAGAATCGATTAAAAATGCTTCTACTATGGTTATGTAAGGTATAGGTTGATTGCCTTCACACACCAAATTGCTTTGGGGACAATTCAAATCTAACTATGCCTAACACCAACAAATATGTAGTAGATATGCAATCTTTAGTTTGCTATGATATTGGTCCATGCATACAGTAATCTTAATTGGTAGAAATGGCACATGCCGTGAAAACCTTTGTAGTCCTCAAAAAAGACATTGGTACTATCACATGATTTCCAAGATATGCAAATCACCACCCGTACTTGGCAATGCATGTATTTTATATATGCAAGTATATACAATTGAATCTACAATACTCTGTCGTATTATAATGTAACTGTCTTAAAGACCTATTTGTATAATAGACTAGTTGAGGTTAAGATATAGTCAAAAGACTAAATACAAACTGTTGATATTTGAGGAATAAACACTAGAGCACAATTTAATCAAAGTACACTGCACCATAAATGGTGTTGAAAGTGCCATTACATGGTAAGAAGATAACAATGGATTTCATTGAACTTTGTGGGACTATAATGCACTCCAAACACGCGTGTGAAAGGTGAATGCATGAACACCCGTGCATTTGGAAAGACAAATTGATTACTTATTTTTGCTCTGGATGTAATATTCTATATTACCAGGGTATCAGCTAATGCTACAGACCACTGCTTCAACGAAGGGTATTTTTCAGTTTTTCAAGTGCTAGTATTAACTTTTAGGCAATTTCTAATCATGGAATCTGGCATCTAATAATTTCCTGAAGCTCTGAAAATGACCATATTTCAGCCCTCAGACAGAGGTTGACATTTCTTCCCCCCTCCCCTTGTTCTTAAAAAATGGGCACTCCCTAATTAATACAACTTTAGTGAAGCAGTGGCCTGTATGTATTATACATATGATATTATATCATCTAGAATTGGGCGGATTTAGATTTAATCTAGTTTCTCCTGGTCGTTATCCATCTCTACCTCAGGCACGGTCCTCACCCGGAGGAGGAAATCAGCCAGGAGGTCCTGGAAGTAGGAGAGCACGAACCACCCTGGAGCATACTCCATGGTAATAAGCCCCATGAAGTTGAACCTGTAGTGTGAGTAGTCCCAGGGACAGGCGTTAAACTGTCGTAGGATCAGCCCCGTGGTGAACTCCCAGCCAAAGGCAATGCCCACGTAGAGCGCCATGCGGGCCAGGCGTGGGACGCGTTTCTTATACCACAGCCACACGTAGAGTCTCTCCACTAGGAAGCTACACGTCCCGTAGATAAAGAAGGACGAGATAGCCGAGTGTCCCCTCAGTCGTCGGTCCCCATGGGTAACAAAGTCCAGTAGTGACGTAAAGACGATCTCGTCACAGAAACCCTGCACGCCGTACACGTAGTAGCGCACCGCAGCCGGCAGTGGCTTCATCCGGATACCGGGCACTTCTGGTGACTTTAATTTTGACCTTAACTCGGCCATTTTGGTCCCATTGCTTATCAGCACCCCCTGATCAGAGGCCTTGCTATCAGCACCGTCTGTGTGAGTAGTACCGTTGCTGGACATTTGAATAGTTTTAAAAAGTCAGTGGTCCCTTGTATGAGGTTTTCGTCCTATTTCTTGTTCTATTGCATAGAAATATCACAGTTGGTTTCTTGGAATAGGCATAGTTTTCCTTACAGTCCAAATGCCATGGCTCATTGAGGCACTCCTGCAAAGAGACAGAGATATTATATTAGGTATGTGTTCATACGACTCATACAAAAAGACTGTGACATAGAAAATGTGTTGATAGGACTCCGTGGGACTCCTGCAAAAAGACACGGATATGGGAAACGTGTTTTAATATGAGACTCCAGCAAAAGGACACTCACATAGGAAATGTGTTTGTGAGACTACTGCAAAATAGACACAAACATTAGGTATGTAGGCCTAGAGAACCTGTACTGTAAATAGTAAGTATAGGTATACAGAAAAACCTACTGTAGTTTTACAGCACCTACTGCAACTTTACAGCAGATTCTACTGTTCACCTACAATAAACTGTACATCTAAAGCAGATTCTACTGTATGCAGAAGAACCTACTGTCATTGTACAGCACCTACTGCAACTTTACAGAAGATTCTACTGTTCACCTACAATAAACTGTACACCTAGGCCTATAGCAGATTGTACTGTACACCCACAAAAAAGACAACCCACCATTAATACTGTAACATTAGTAAAATGTTTGTGAGACTCCCATAAAGAGACATTGACACTGTAAAAAATTGTGTCAGAGTTGTATGCTTTACTCAGGGTAGTAGTACATTATTGTACCTGCTACAGGAGAGAGAGACAAAAACACGAGACCCAAGTATGAGGGTATACAAGAAACAAGAAGCCTTACCGTGCACACCTGTGGGGTTCTATCTAGGGTCTACCCTGCTGGAATTCCAGACGCCAACAGACCAGAGGCCTGGATACTGGGGGGATTTATGGATACTTTTGGGACACGTGTGTCTCCTATCAGGGTCGGGGATCAAGGGTCGTTATCAGCAAAACATGTATATTTGGAGTAATGATAACGGCTTTAGTGCACTCGTTATCTAGGGAGCAAAGCCTACTGACACCTCTATCGCTTTAGAGTTGTCCAGACGCTGTCGTAATCGCTGGGGAGTGTACCTGCACTCTACACACTTGAACGGCAAGTGAACTGCATATACTGTCATACTTGAACTGCAAATGACATGCCTACAATGTGATACTTGAACTGCAAATGAACCACAAGAGGTGTTAACTTTCGCTTATTATTTCCCCGTCAAAGACGCTCGATCTATTGGGAGTGATCATATTTTAACAACAGGGTCCTGCGGGTGGATATATAGGAGGGTGGATATATAGGAGGGTGAGGGTAAGTGGAGAGTCAAACCCTTGGCGGGAGTGGGGAGTGGCAAAATTGCTTTCACACGTCAATGCTCACTTCCACCAACCCTATTGAGAATATCACTGATTTTGCATTTCTCCCTTTCTTGTTAAATCAACGATGACTTGGCCGGCATTCTTCTTGTTGGGCATTCTCCTTGTTGGACATACCAATTACAACCTTATCTCTGACTGAATTAGTGTAGCCTAGATCAACACTGAGCGCATGTATACCTGGTGAACTGTGACTGTGCACATCGCCATGTAGGAGGGGGGGGGGGTGAAGATGAGGTCACATGTCCATTGTCGATTTTAGAAAATGCCCATGTCCCATGGCTCTGTCCCCATGTCCCATGTCTCTGTCAGTTAATAAGCATGATGGCTCTTGTTGAAATTTTAGAGATGCCTGTCTCATGTATCAATGTCTATATTAGGAAATACCCGTTTTATGCAATACCCCGCGAATTCCTTTCGATCTTAAGTAAACACCATAATCACCATGTTGAATTTAGTGGTCCAGCCCCATATGTAGGGCGTGTACATATACCTGATGACATGGATCTAGGCAGGAACCCTTTAGTAGGTGCAGCTAGACAAACAATGTCTGTTTATACACACCTAGATGTACACACCGAGTGGGATGATCCGTACCGCTGTATGGGATCATCCCCCACAATAAGTAGGGGGCCACTATAGACTATTGATCAGGCCTCAACAAAACACACGATACTCCCAGCACTGCAGATGATGCCACACAGAGGGTGGAGGCTACTACTAGTGCTGCTGTGCATGCCAACCCCAGTACCCCCCCCTTGATATTGCCTCCATAGGCCTCCAGTGGGTGACCTCAATGTCCTACCCACCCCCTACTGGGCCTCCTGTGTGTACCACACTAGGCCTCCTCCATCGGCTTCAGGCCTTTACGGTCAGCAGCAACGAGCACAGACAGGCAGTGTACAGGCATGTGGCCACTATACTACTACTATAACACTGTAGGCATTCTGTATCGTGCAGGAGCTAGTATTGGGGTTATAAGAGGGACTTTTGGTAGGTACTATTAACCACTATACTATAGTGTATCTATATATATATAGGAGGGAGGAGAGATGTGAGGTTATAGACAGAAGGCTGAGTTACCTAGAGTACAGATATGGCTGGATCCGAGTGCTGTGTGGAGGAGTGCTGAGCCGGCCGGCGCTGGTAGTGTCGGTAGTCGGAGCAGGAGGCAGGTCCTTTCCTGCTCAGTCATGGCCCAAAACAAGTTCACTGTAAACCCGTAAGGCGGCGCCCTGTATGTGGGTTATATAACACGGCGCATGCGTCCATCCACCACGTCCGGCTGCACTTGTGTATACAGGAACCTCCTTGTGGCTGCTGCTGATGACCTTGGTTGTGTGAGGCTGGTGTCCCATGCAGTTGTATGCAGCCCTCCTCCAGAACCCAACCCTACTCTTCAGCTCTCCTAGCACTCAGCCGGCGTAGCTGTGCTGCAGCAGTGCTGGGGAGTGGCCAGTCATTGATTAGGTATCGGTGGGGTTGTTCTGGGGGTTCTCCAGTGATGATTCAGCACCAGGAGGAGGTCGATCCTCCAGAAGGATTCAGTGGGGAATCAAGGCCATAAAGAGGAGCAGCTATAAAAGCTCTAGGGAGGCATTCGGGCAGGGTTTCCATCCATGAAAGCGCCAGCTATATTGGCACAGCCTGACACGGTTTTATATTTCAAAACATGAATACAGTACAACTATTGCAAAGGAATGGATACAGCAAGGGCTGGCAATGAATAAGTCTATCATAAAATAATCTGCAATGATATTATGTCCAATGCCTTTTATTTTGTTTCAAGGAAATGAATAAGTTGAGCATAGAAACTGTTTATAAACAGCAGAATCAATGCACCTTTGCTCCTTTCCATTCAAGTCAACTCTCGCCATACCTATCATCATATCACAATATCGTTTTTGTCAGGTTCCTCATCATAACTACATCATGAGCACGTCTTATGTTTTATCCTCTATACCTACATGCAGTAAGCTTGGTATTGATTTACGATCTGCCAACCACATAAGCAGGTAAACACACGTCTGATCCTTATTGATCCCTTTACATATAGATTGTAAGCCACAACATGTTGAAGCACGGCAGGTGTTAATCCTCACCTGCACCTTTCCTGCTGTTACTTCCTTATCCTAGCCAATTGTATCAATTTTCTGGAATAATTTCTTCAGGTGTCTATATGGCCTTTAATATAAGTGTGCTGATTTGAATTTCTCAGTACTATTGCAGGGCTGAGATCGACTTTGATGCTGTGTTTGATGTTTAATGGGAGAACAACAGTTGGTATACATACAGAGTTGATATCAAAGACCTAACGCCCTCCTAATTACGTCTGTCCATATACCATTAGGCATACATAGTGCAATCGGGCAAACTTTCCCTTTCAGTTCTCAGGAATCTGACAGAGGCAAGCGACAAAATGCCAAATGGCGTCTGATTCTCATGTGGCTACGCGTGATTGCGTGAGGTATGGCGAGAGTTGTCCGGGAGGGGTGTTTACCTCTACCTAAAGTCATGCAGAGCTATTTAAAGTATGAGATTAAACCCGCCATGTAACCTTGACTACATCCCCTATACCTGCCTATCCTGGGGGCGGTCTCCGCAGAACGTTGGGTTTGCACTGAGTTATGTCACGCTATTTTCTAATTGGTTCAGGTAGGGGTACCTGCCTATGATCATCAATTCATGTTTATAATGGTGAATTAAGGGCAACAATATAAGGGCGGAATTCCTGAGTATATAATTTATCAGACCACATATTGGTATAGAAAATAGATAATTGACTCCCTGGTACTCTTATGGACGTAAACGACTGGAGGAACTTTGAATTTCGACTTGCTGTACTCTTGGATATAATTTCAAAGGTTGATACTGATACAGTGAGTTGCGTATTTGCTTGACCTGTTCCTGAAAGCCAAAGATAAAACATGATACAAAGCAGTATATCTTTTTGCAAAGGTCACCTTCAGAAATGTTCACATTAAAAACTTACTTTTCAATGAGTTTACAAAGTTTTAATGCAACTATATGTGACACGATCTGCGAAAAGAGACCTTAGTGCAGGGTGCACTACAGTCTCTTTTCACAGACCATGTCACATATAATATCGGAAATAATTCAGAATTTTAAAAATCAAATAAAAGAGTGAACTTACAATGTGTTAAGTCCTATTGATAAAGCTATTGATAATAATTCAGAAACACATAATCAAAAGGCATGCGAGGTACAGGGACTCTGGGAAGGGACCCGACGACCCTTTTGAGAGGGTGCTTTATTATGTTGGATGTGAATGAGTTGTGGTCCCACCAGTCGGTAAGACCCTAAGTTTGGCCACACGCAGAGAAGATGGAGGGGCCAAGTAGAGGGTGGCGTGGCTAGCAGGTATCAGGGGCTGGAGGTGGTGAGGGAGAGACCTGGGCAGTCAGGGTATGCTTCTATGAATGAGTATAAAGGTGAAACAGGTCAACTACAGCACTGCAATGTGTGGAAGCACGAGTAGCAGAGAAGGGAATGATCATTTATAAAGGACATGGGGTAGGTGTGTTTAGAGGGGCACACAAAAAGGTTGACTCCTCCTGAGGGGTACAAAGGGTTCGGCCCGTTTTCAAAAAAATAAGGGAGTGATCATTTTTTAACAACAGGGGCGGGTGGTGGGTTTCCATGCAGAGCGCGTGAAATTGTTTACACCCCCCCTGTCAAGGGGTCAACATTTTTTACCCCCCCTTTTAGGGTCGAAAATCGGCTCGCACGCGGGCCCTCTGAAGCATAGTAATGCGCTGGCTTTTTGACTCAAAACAGGTAAAAAAATTATTTCCCCCCCCCCCCGGTCAGGGGGTCCAAATTGTTTTGCCCCCCCCCCCAAAAAAAAAAACCCACCACCCCCCCCCCTCTTGTTAAAAAAATGATCACTCCCTAAAGCCGGTTACGATCGGTCTAACAGAGGAGAGGGCTAATATGGTTGAGGTTTGATTTGTTTTTCATTGAAGTAGTCAGGAACCTCATATCCTGACTCTTTTCTTTACTATATTATAGACCTATGTACCAGTGGTTAACTGTTAAAAATCTGGACCTAGAATACTCATCGAGCTGAACAAGCTATGATACGAAACTTGGATGTTTCGTTTTCGTTATTATAGGGAAGACTGAGAAGCTTTATTAGAAGAGCTTTGAGACCTCGCGCACGGGACAAGATGGTGGCCTACACAGGACAAACAGCTACAGTGCTATTCCGCATTAGCGAGATACAGTGGCTCCACCTTTTGGACCACTGGTAACAATCATAACCCTTTGCTCTGCAAGGACCAGCTCAGCCAAATCTCGTGGCCGAGATTAGGGTACAAACAGGGCTCAGGTATTGTGAATAGGTTGTACCTGGACACTCCTAATGTCACCTGTGTCCAGTATAGTGTAGTGGTTAGCACTGTGGACTCATAATACTGGGAGCCCAAGTTCAAATCCCTACCAGGCCAAATAACACTATGTCCTTATACATATTTCTAAATTTTCTTTAGTATTGTGAATAATGTATTCTGTTTCCAAAATTGCTATACTTATGAATTTGATTACCAGGCATTGCCTGGAAGAGATTTGAACTCAGGTACTCTGCATCATGAGTCCACAGTGCTAACCACTACACTATACTGGACACAGGTGACATTAGGAGTGTCCAGGTACAACCTATTCACAATACCTGAGCCCTGTTTGTACCCTAATCTCGGCCACGAGATTTGACCAAGCTGGTTGCTGTGAGTACTGGGAATAGACCTAGTACCAGTGGGAATGGCGCTATCCACTGATCATCTTGCTAAGGCCCTATAGCGCAGCATAGGTCATTGCTTACCTCACCCCTGTCCAATGGACGTTTCAGCAGGGCGACATCACTCATTTCTGATCCCCTGCATACGTCAGGCCTCTCCTAGCTCTCAGCCCCTAGCCAGCACGTGCCGTGTAATGACAGCTTGTTGCTGCCAGAAAACTACCTTTCCTACCGGCAACCATCCCTCCAAGAACGCCATACCAGAGCTCTGACGTCACAAGTTTTCTGATGAGAGGGTAAAACAGAGGGTATATGTTCGATTCTGCCCCTGACTATTTTTGCGTAGAGAATATTTTGCCTGTACACATTTGGTTTGTGAGCCACTATAGTACACTATAATTATGTCATCCTTAACAGAAGAAAGTGAGCATCAATCAACCAGACTATGGCCACAGTCTCCAAAATATGTTTCTATAGCCAGGTAGTGTAATGAGAGTCAGGCAATGGACTCTCGTTATAGAATGCTCAACCATCTTTTGAGAGAGGCTGGACGCTTGGAACCTTGAAGGATAGTCCCCAAACCAGATATTGCAAGGAGAGTCTTCTGTGTAGTCTGACTAGTTCACAAGTATACGGATGAGGAGGCAAACACATACAGAGAGACGGAGGGAGAGAAAGAGAGAGAGAGAGAGAGAGAGAGAGAGAGAGAGAGAGATGCACAGCCAGACAGAGAGACAGAGACAGCGCTGCTAGAGAGATAAAGAGGCTGGCAGAGAGACTCAGAGAGACTCAGATCTAGAGAACAAACTTGCGATTCAGACATACCTGATACCATACAGAGGAGCGTGAGTCAATCTATCTTAGATAGTATCTATTCGCCGTCCTCTTCTGTGGTCTTGTTTCCGCCCTGTAATGTCCCATCCCACGTTTCCGGTTCCTGTCTGTGGTTGGTAACGGTCAGAAGCACTACCTGTGGCAGTGTGACAGTGGCGCCATATATCGCCTGTCGGCGTCCTATCAGAACTGCGCCCGAGAAGTGTCGTCTGCCCGAACAAACAAGACACTCAGACAGTGTCCAATGGGATATAGATAACCTTTAAGGTTTGCATCCTATGGACATTTATCATTTAGTTCATATCTGTCCATGCCCATCACCCTCTGTCAGGACATTACTATAGCCTCGTTCTCTATTTCACTTTATCAACTTTTAAACCAATCTCTCTCTCTCAGATCCCATTTGTATGGGTGTTTTTCTCATTCCAAATGATTGATAAATTTCAGGTGCACGGACATCGTATCCTACTTATCAAAATACTGCAGACGGAAATTCTCACTTCTTTGACAAGTGATCATAAAACAGACCACCAATCATGTATTACGCGTACTTCTCTGGTTTCACAAGCTAGTTATTAGCATTCATCACATAGTTCCATGTCCTCTGATTTTCCTCAAGAATACCACACGTCGACCACAAACATATCATTGCCTTTTCTAGTTGGAGAGAAGACAAATATCAAGTGACCCTTTCACCAGAATTATACTATTTAAACCACAGCAGAGGGCCAAGACAAAGGAATTCACACCTTGGTTATTTCCACTTAGACTCACATAACCTTCTAGCTGTGGTTTAAAATAGTTAGACAATGGTTATGAAAGGGTAGGTAGGATTAACCACAGCTTATAAAGCTGTGGTTAATTCTATTTACCCTTTCATAACCATAGTCTAACTATTACTCAAACCACAGCGGAGGGATAGGACAAAGGAATTCACACCTTGGTTATTTCTGTATAGACTCACATAACCTCACAGCTGTGGTTTGAAACAGATAGACAATCGTTATGTGAGGCTAACTCAAAATATGACTACTGTAGAGTGGCAGGCACCCTATAAGTTAGCCTCTCATAACCATAGTCTATCTATTACATACCTTTTCATAACCATAGTCTATCTAGATATATTACGTATACTGTTATCAACTGGGTGAGGTATTGCATGAACCAGCGAAATAGGGCGGGGGCGCAAGATGGCAGCCGACACAGACTGTAGTGTAAGACCACTATATAACGAGACCATCTCCATCGATCTTTCTTAGCAGACGACATTTTATATTTGAAACAGCAGACGACATTTCATATATAAGAAAACAGGATACACATTCAGACTATGAGTCGTCTGTTATCTTTCGATTTATAACAGGGACAAGATCCAATCTGGCGTCTGATCACCAAATGCACTCTTTATTATTGAGGCTGTATGGGAGCCAACCTATATTGAAGAACATCAAAAGGTTAAAAAGGCTTTCATCCCTGATGGATTGATGAGGTTGGCGCTGCTGTTCTAAGTGCATTATCATCTGATAGAAAGCACTGACTTTAATTCAATATGAAATCTGGATCAGCAAAATTTCAACATCGTACGTGAAGATACATTTTATTATTAAAGGTATTATGAGGATATGGTAAACATGTTTGTCTGGGCCCGCCTCACGTCACTTAGAAATCTGGCCTTTACGCCTTTGCATTAGTAATATAACTTTGAGCCGTGTTGAATTAGAACGTCAAAAGTTTATTTGGTATATCAGAAGTCACAAAAGGCCATTCTCAGATATCTCTTTAAAACCTCATCCTGCTCTCTCTAGTTGCTATAGTGGTGGGTAGGGGGTGATAATTAAGGGCAATGTATTCAGATGATCAATGAATATGTAGGATATTATTGCCCTAATGTCCCCATGAAAAGTTGTGTGTGCCCACCCTTTTACCGTGGAGGACCCACACCAGTCCCACAGGTCTAATGCAGAGGTAATGTACTTATCAAATCCCCCTAATGAAGGCAGGGAAGCCTGATGGAATATCATTAATATTTTAAGATATTTAGTTGAGATTGGCCACAGCTATTGTCATTTGGCTTTCAGACATAAAACATCCGAGTCGTGTGATATAAAATTGGAGTGGCGCACGGTACATTAAAAGTAAACTGGTGCCAGATATATAAGATGATAATGGGTTGACTGGGGTAGACTGCAATTTACATGAATCCAGCTCGGGGTTTATACACATGGAAGTCAGAAATAATAGTTTATGGGAAGTACATAGTTCATAGTGGGGACAAGATGGCTGCCTACTCAGAATGTCCAGTTACAGTATAATATATAGAGTTGGCATTAAGTTTGGGCCCTTTCATGATATGTCAGTCAGTGCGTGGTACACAACGGCTATACCTGATTGGTGCCTAAATAATTCAGCCTGTGGTTGGTGCCTGCACTAACACAGCTTTTAGTTCATGCCCTACCTCAGCTCTCCCTAAAATTAGTCTCCGTCATTATCTACTGCAATAATAGTACGTGTACATGTGCTTCTAGTGTTTCAGCGAAATTATGACTGGCTATGTCAGACATATCTGATTCTATCCAGCTTAATGCATGTGCTTCTGAGTTCTAGTGTTTCAGCAAACTTATGATTGGTTATGTCAGATATCTATTATGTATGACAACTAGCAATGTCGCCAATATTCATTTTCGTTTATGGTGCTCGAGTTTTAATCAAGTAGGTAGGGCCTGTACACACATTCCTGCAAAAGTATTGCTTTGATTTTAATTTTGATCAGCTAAGGGGCCAGTTTCTCGAGACAATCAACTTTGAAACCTCATGATAGGACGCCACATATCAAAGGCAAAAGTGTTGCGTGCCTTAGTACATTAAATACCAATACAACTTCATAGAGATTAAAGCAATCGTTTGACCAAATGCATCTTGTAAGATAATTATTACTTTCAAATTTTTAGTGGGATTGTCTGAACGGTTACATCACAGTCTAAAACTTAGTAGTCTGCTCGACTTGTTGGTGCAGGTGATTATTATAAGGTATGGCAGTGGGTAGATCCCATCATCATTATGTGCCCCACTGCCTCATGTGTTTAAACATAGAAAGGTGGAACCATTTAATGTTGAAAGATGGTGGTGGACTAAGCAATTATCTCATTGCAAACTAGGCGGCGCTACCGTCCATGTCCACATAGCACAGTGGGACCATATATTATTGAAACATGATGGGATTCCTTCACTCCCAAGCCTTATGGTGTACATCAATTTCTACACCAACCAGGTAAGTATGCTGTTTAGTTTGACCCTGTAGAATGCCTCGACAATGTCCCACCAGGGTATGGTAGAAGCCCTGTTAGCGCCCTCCCACACCCCCTAAGGCGGCCTTCAGCCATCAATGCTTCCCCGACAGGGAAGCAGTACAGAATGCACTCTAACTCCAGGCCTTGGGGTGTCCACCTGATTTATGACAAATTATAGTGATGTAGAATACATATACATGTTCCATATAGGAAAGTACGTCTCAAACTGTAGAGTGCTATGATGGCAGAGATTACCCTAATATCTGCATAAAGGTTCCAATATAACGTTTTATATATTCTCTACGTCAAGAAAATTGCTAGTCTGGAGGAATCGGTAATACCTCTGCAGGGACAAGATGGCTGCCTACACAGGTTGACCAGCCCTATATTGACTGCAATGCAGTGTGACCTTTAATGCTGGTTATGACTGCATGGCATGACCGCCATCATCAGGTCTGTTCTGTCGTTTAAACATATTAAGCTGGGTAAATCAAGCCGGATGTGGCCTGATGGAATACGTCAAACTCTGCATTAAGTGCCATAGAAATAAGGCACATGTCCTCAGGGGTATGTAAAGCATTTATAGAATACATGCACTACAACATGTTATCAGTCATTACAAAGGGGCTTTTTTTATAGCACTTGGTGTAGAGTACAACACAGGCCACTATGGCTTTTCTGTACCCATTTGTCCCGATGTGACCGGGTAAATATTACTTTTGGAAAAGGGAAAAATTGAATCTAGATAATCAAATTGAATTTTGAGATGTTTGACATGTCCTCACTCACATCGCTGCTCACCTGCCAGTGCAGGACTAATAGTTGAACAAATAGTGGAACAAATTCACCTTATACCTGATGCGAGTAGACCAATAGGATGCATGAAGGCCCATTATATAAAAGGGTATACTCTATATAGACACAAGTAATCTTACATCAAAACTACAAATAGAGCATATTATGGGGGAAAAACCCCACTAAAGGAACAGCTTCAAAGAAAGGTCAGTCCGTCCCTCTATCTCTCTAAAGGGAACTGACATAAACAGGCAAGGCTCAACGTACTGGGACCATTTTCTCCGGCTAAAGTAATAGACTCAGAAGTCAAATAGCCATGCGACGGGAGAGGGTCAAATAAAAGGGGCCCTTATGGATTTGATGATTGACCTGTATTGACCTCATGGTCGGGCTCGATAACCAGTAGTTGTGATCACGACGCTAGGACATCAACACAGGACCTAGGTTATAATACTCGAACGCACCCCTCATGTTCTCCTTATAACTCCAGGGTATTTCTGCTTTATGCCGCTGTCATATTCCTTTTATTATTTGGCAGGGCCATCAGGAGTAATTATAAGGAGCCTGTCGACATGAAATCTAGCTACCCAAAGCATGATAACAATTTAGGTTGGCAACTGCTACTCTTCCTGCACTTTACTTATGCCGTGAGCAGTGTGCCCGACTTGGGCAGGAACTAGATCACATTATATTTCTGTTACTGCTACATGTAACATCTAGAGATGGTTATCAAAAAGTATTATATATATATATATAATATATATATAATATATATATATATATCTATATCTATATATCTATCTATCTATCTATCTATCTATCTATCTATCTATCTATCTATCTATCTATCTATCTATCTATCTATCTATCTATCTATCTATCTATCTATCTATCTATCTATCTATCTATCTATCTATCTATCTATCTATCTATCTATCTATCTATCTATCTATCTATCTATATATATATATATATATATATATATATATCAGACAAGCAAATATATGATAGGTGCAGTAATCAGACCTTAACAGAGGAAGTGAGCCTGGGGTATGCATTACAGTGGTAGCATTTATTACGATAGTATACATTTTTGATAAACAGGTCATCGGCAGGTCATTGTATCATCTTTTCTATGCTATTTATAACATGCGCCAATACCCCTCCCCCGTAGTGCCCCGTACCTAATTTCCTTTACGTAGCTCAAGCATATGAGGTAAAAAGCACTTCATAGGCAAAGGCAACAATACCCGCTGATGCGAAAAGCATGATACTCTCTTTTAAAGCAATGATGCTCCTCTGCTCTCTATCCCCAGAGCTTTGAAGCCATCGGTTGGTGCCATCAATAGGCCTTTCAACAAGGAGATGAAAGCAGACCCTTCCCCTTGTGTAGATGGGTGTTATAGGCCCAATGAAGCGCAATGCCTACAATGAAGGACATTAACCATTTAAGGAACCATACACTATAGTGCTTTTTAATGCATTATGCCACCTATCAACTTGATGCATGAATACAGCCTTGGCGAGTAATTTTATATAGGGGACTTATATATTATCAAAGGATCTGCATGATGCATGAATGCAGCCCTAGCATCATGAAGACAAAGGGAATAATGCATTAAATCACTATGCAGCCCTAAAAGGGTAAATATATATTATGTAGAGTGTTCACTGGCGCCTTCAGATCCCCACCTTATTCTTGTCATCCTTTTAGAAATAAATACACTCTATGAAGCGATACATTAAGTCCATATGAAGAAAAATATACTTTTGACTTAAGACCATCGATCCAAGATCTCACCTTATATCGCTCTATGGGTGGCAAATTTAACATAATGTACACATTATTTATGGTAAACAAAATATAATGTGCACATTCATTATACTGCTCCTGAAGCAAAACCGTATCTACCACTCACCTTATATCGCTCTATGGGTGGCAAACTTAACATAATGTGCACATTATTTATGGTAAACAAAATATAATGTGCACATTCATTATACTGCTCCTGAAGCAAAACCGTATCTACCACTCAGCAAGTGGATGGTATCTGGGTAGAGCGTTCGTTATCCACAGTACTTTTATTCCTCGAAGAGAAGATGGTGATCAATATAACTATTATAAGTGTCGTGTTCCCAGGGGACAATATGGCGGCATGCAGAGGGGGACTCATTGTATCCCTATATGTGAATACACCTGCATTGGTCTGTATACACGTGTCTCACCTGTGTCAGTCAGTCACTCACGACACAAGACGCCACACTCCTGGTTTTGGTCGGTCAGTTGTATCTCTGCCCCAACCGGTCATGTGGCCTATACCTATAGTCTCAGAAGTACTTCTTGAGGAGGGACACAAGGTGGATATAGATATAGTTTTAAAACCAACACAGCCTAAGGCTGGCCAGCAGGTCCACAGGGCCCATACGGACCGAACCTGCACAAGGTGGGTGTCGTGCTGTTTGTATGTAGGAAAAGCCTCTGCCCACTTTCGCACCCCTTTCCACATGTGTGCGGCAGTAGTGCTTGGCCACTGATAGGAATTCTAAAAGACTGCTGGTTCATTCATAATACAGCTAGGCCTATATTATAGCTGTCCACAGAACCCTGGAACAGCTGTGGACAGAAGGTCGGTTCGGTGACGATCACAGGCGATTTCTCTTCTTGTGTGAACTTCTGCTGCATCCACTAACAAAAGCAGATGGGGAAAAAATGCAAAAGCCACACCTGAGGGTTCATGATGGGAAAACTACCAAATAGTAAGCGTCAAGCATGGCATTAAATTTAAAACGTCTTTCACGCCTCATACACAAGGTGACGAATGCTTACCTTTCCACAGTATGCCAAACCCTTTGGGAGCAGCAGTGTGCTTTAATGTGTGTGTCCTTTGGTAGTCACAATACATAATTGCTGCTCTGGCAAGTCACTCGCCAGTGCAGCATTCAAACATTATGCTGGCCCTTGATATACGCCCAAAGGGTCGGCGTGATGCATTAAAAAGTTAGGAATTAAGAATAGAATTGCTAGAGTAGCATTCGTGCATCATAGCCATGCACAGAGGGCACAACACATTAACACACTATACTCAGCCCATGAACCCCTAGCCGCTCTACCTAAATCCCAGAGTGCCAGTCTTCGCTCAGCTCTGGCTGTTACTCCAGGGGCAGCAAAGGTTTTGCCTTTAAAAGGTAAAGCTTAATTGGTGCAGAGGTGCATGTGAGCCCATGGCTGATTGAGATTGAGGTGCAGGATTAGTATAGAGAGTGGAGTGAGGGGACAGCTTACCTGAGCTGCTCCCCACACAGACCTGACATTAACCTGAATAACTCATGAGCAGCTCGGCCTGTGTGAGGGGCCGGTGATGAGTGGTTGTGTGTAGTATGTCATGTACAGAGGGCACCGGGTGTAACAGGATATACCACCCCGGGCCAGCGGCAGATTGGCATTAGGGATAAAGCTGTGGTGTGTGATACAGAGGTGCAAATCGGTATATCACCCTTTTGTGACAGAGTAAGACGAATAGTGCGTAGCTATAGTGAATGGCTAAACATCTGTGGATATTATTGATGCTTTTGTTATTAGTGGATAAAGTGATAAAACCATGCAGCTTACTTTAGTGGTGCAAAACACTCTGAGCTACATAATATGTAATAATACCTTGATGGTGTCCCATTTCTAGGTCTACGTCGGTTCTCTGAGGCCTTTTGATCCCGAATATTAATTTCTTTCTGTTTCTAATTGTTAGTTGACTTATTTTCTGTGGCTTAAAGTTGTACATGATATGGTTGCGTTATTTGGACAAATACCCAATAACGTACAACAACTTCTTAATGATCAGTGACTATATCTGAGATACCAGAAAAAACATCTTGGGGAGATTTGTGTAGAGATGTACCTCGTCTATGGATACTGAGCCAAAATTGTATTCCTGTACATATTCAATTCACTGTGAGTAACTTTTCATTTAGGATGTACAGACAGGTAATACAATATTGACCATGCCTTATCAATTTGATATAAGATGGGATGAGAATAGCATACTGAGTCACAGTGTACATCTAGTGTCATTCTGTCCATGTATACGGTGCACCAGAGTGGTCACTCATGGTCCTCTAGAAAGCCTAGCCCCACCAACCATGGTATGAGCAGGGGTATTTATGGGAAGGGGTAATGGCTGGGGAAATGGCAGGTAGATCATGCCTCCTGACATCTGTAGGGATCAATGATCAAGGTACATTCATGTGGTAAGGGGGGGAGGGGGGGGGAGGGGGGCTCTGGGATGGATGACACATGTTGGTAGGCAGCCTTATGTCATGATAGACTGAGAGGCCTTTGATCTTTAATGGGCTATATGTAACCTCTAACTATCCTTAGAGCCAAGCATGGCAATGTATGTGGACAACATTCAGTAATTAGATACAGCCATACATGCATGCACTGGTACAAATATCTCCCAAACATCTATTGAATAAGGTGGGAAGATGATATATCAAGAACAACCGCTAAGATTCTGTATCTATGATACGAGAGGTACCTGTCATTTGTCGGCACTCCTGCCAGTATTTATAACAGCCGTACTGCCATAGAGATTGGTGGGATGATATTCAGTCGTGTGGTATATATCCCCCGCTGTGTGCAGTAAATGGTTGGTATGGTCGAAAAGACATCCTTTTATCTCCTATACTTCCCCCTCCATAACAAAGACTGCAGCAGCCAACAGCACAAACAGAGCCAAGATAGTGTGTGTTCTCTGGTGGCAACCTTATAGCTGACTGTCAATAGCCATGTAGGGGGCTGCCCTTCATCGGTTGGCATATCGTCCCATTAGAGATGTCGCTGATTCCAGTAGACTGATTGATAATAAGATGTTTGTCAGTGAAAACCGGTATAGAAACACTCCTTTTGCTTTCTTACAGAACATTATTTCCCCTGACTTTGTGACTGCTACTGCATACCACTATGGTACTGAATGCCCCCCGCCCCCCCCCCCCCCCACACATATCTGCATGGAGTGCTTGTTATACAGTTCTTGGGAATTGCCCATATTTATCATATCAAAAACATATTGTATGAGATGCTGGCTCTGGTCTCGGGACATCTCGGAGTTGTTCCTGGCATATCATGGTATGTGGGAATCTGCAGGGTGCCAGCCCCAATCTCGCGAGATATTAGGTGATGGGAAGCGAAAATGGCCATGCATGCCCAGGAACCAGACCAGGCAGTACCCCACACATATGTAACCAATGGTAACACCACGCGGTGTCAACATAATTAGGTTGGGCCCGCTAATTCTACTAAGACAAGAGGACCGAGTTATAGCTTGCCACATAAATCTATATAGGACCTTTGTCTCTGCTCCGTTTGTGTTCATTCATATCTCTGGGGATCTAGATCAGTGCTCACAGCACTCTGGGAATGAATAGCATAATAAGTGAGTGATAATAGATGAGAATGGGCTCTCCTGGAAGTGCAATAATTAACCATGGCAACAGTGCATGGGTTATAGGTATCCATACTGAGACCAATAGGTTCCCTTGCGTTAACGTACTCAAGCCCAAACCTCCAGAACATGTGGAAGTAA
The DNA here is from genome assembly GCA_947462335.1 of Harmothoe impar. Lineage (NCBI taxonomy): Eukaryota > Metazoa > Annelida > Polychaeta > Phyllodocida > Polynoidae > Harmothoe > Harmothoe impar. Next base: position 55,464,819 of record OX381708.1, on the reverse strand, counting down.
TTTCTGAACTAATCATAATCCATCATTCCCTTACACTAACCCGTTCTACAGTTGCGTTCAGTTGATTCACAGGAAAAGCCTTGCTAGAGTTGATAGGTACAAAATGCAGCCATGTCTATCCTCAACTCGAATCTATTTATTGCTGGTGAGCACGCGCCTAACCGTTCAATTATAGAACTTCATTACTTACCATTCAACACCAGATCAATGGAACTTTCTGTTACCACTTTAATTATTTCCATTTAGCCATTTGTGTTATAAAAATCTAAAGTTAAGCGAATGATTACTTTCGGATACAATGGTACAATCTAATAAAACATAGATTTCACGGTTTTCATAAGTTTGCTCTTGCCTCTGGTACTCCTATTATAAAGAACATAAATGTGTGCAGGCAAGCAGAAAGGGTAATCCGAGGGGAAATTAAAGATTGAAATTTGTGTTCTGGTCTTTAAAATGGTGTATCACATGCTTAGCTATTCCACATAGGGAGGAAGTACTGGCCCACTGAAGATAGCGGTACTCAAAAAACAACAACATGAATTTGCCATACCACAATGTCATACTAAAACCATGATAATCATAACATATATGTAAAATGTTTGTAAGATATTTTTTGTCAAACTTTATGAAATGGTTTTGTCCATAAATTCCATTATAGAAGAGATATTTATATTCTGACTTCAGCGTTAGATGCCTTATGGATTCTTTTATTGACCTGAATTACCTTTATTACAATTTAGAATTTAGAACGGTTTCCATGGCAACCAGAAATAGGTCAATTTAGGAGAAAAAACATTCCAAATAGGTTATAAAACGTTCCAAATAAGGATATATCACATCAAAATGGAATGTTCTAATAAGCATAATCAGAAGCAGAATAAAAAGTTCACCCAAGTTAAATTTCGCATTACTTTAAGTATTTTCATCAATATCTCCCTCAATATTAGCTCTAGAGCATTTTGCCGTTTCCCCTTGGATAACCCTTTCTGCCTGCCTGCTCAAAAATGTTATGCTCTATCTAAGATGGTATCGGCAAGAATCTTGCATACAGACCTGAATCTAATTTAAAAAATCTAAATCTAAATTTAAATCATAACTTGTTATTTCATATATGTAATTCCCTGTGGAACCTATCACTCTCTGCATCCTCTTATTAGTGAGCTGACCACTGGCATTAGTATTGTGATATGGCCAGCGGCACTTGCCTAATAACACTGCATTCATCTACATTCATCTAGCCTTATTGTCCTGCATCTATAGCACCTCCTGTGGCCTCCTACCACCCCTGTCCATGTACATCACCTAGTCTCCTTTGATAAATGTCTCTGACACTTGACACTGATAGCTGCCCTGGAGAGGTGTCTAATTAGGTGACACAAGACAGGATACTGCATCTATAGGTGTTACAGTGAAGCCATCTTAGGTGTCACAGGACATGCCAGAGGATCTATTGATGGATTAGATGACATATGACAGTCTGTAGGGGGGACAGGATAGTGAGTGCATAGTGACAGATTGTAAGGGCTTGATTTGATTGAAAGTTCAGTACAAGAGGCCAAGTATCTCCTGTCTTCTTTTATCACACCACCTTTCTATATTATCTCATTTGTATAAAATATGGGCATCATATTTAAGGGCCGAACAGTGCTCCTATACCTTAAAACTTGAAGCAAAAGCTACAATGACAGACATTGTAGAATGGTCATCCCGATGAAATATTTATAGAATCAAATACCAAAAGTACATTGACTGGAATGGGATAAATGTAGACGCCAATGGAGAGATCAATTGCCAAACCACATCCTGCCACTTATATAGATGTGATGTTACACCTATACACAAAATGTATATTAACAAAGAGAGCTCAGACAGGTTTTAAGCTGACAATATACTAAGTCTTGTTTTTTGTATGACTTCACCGTAGCTTACAGATGAAAGCACTTTATTGTGTATGTTATTTGAACCCATCAGTTCGATAGAGCATACAGTATCTGCTCTTTTGAAACCATTTTTGCATAGGAGGATGGTAGTGAAAATAAAACACCCCTTAAAACTTCTTCTTAAACACAAAACGACTGCACTTCTCAAAAATTGTAATTATTATTGTTGAGAGCCATTTTATTCCTGCTGCTTAGCATATTGATTTGAAGATGCATCGCATTTGTGTGATGTACTTTGAGGGAAGAATAGGTAATCAGTTTCTGTTTAATGTAATTCTCTTAGAATACCCATGGTATGCTTTAAGTTAGAATTCAGCAAGAGGTAGGGTATAAACCGCCCATGGGTGGCCCTGCCACCCTGGGGCGGTTTACCCTAGTTGCAACTTTGACCTCAACGTGGCATGTTTAGTCTTAAGGGAGTATTCAACTGACGGAATCGGCCGTGATTTCGGCTGTCAGATGAGATTCGCCCAGAAGTTTAACATTACAGACTTTCATCTGGTGACAGAATTACGGCTGACCGACGTCAGCACCCTCAGAAAAGTGAGAGTCATTGTCGCTAGAGTGAGGCTAGTTTTAGCGACAATGTCTCTCACTTTTCTGTGTGTGAGTGGAATACTTCCTTTAGTGAGCATTATGATTAATTGCTCTTGACAACTAAGACCACTGTTCTCTTCTCAAAGTCTGTCAACCCTAAACTATATATGTACTCCTAGATGTATATACCCAGTGAACAAAGGTACCTCCCCTCAAACCCTGATGATCCAACCCGACTAGTGTATGCGCTGATGTATGGAAAGGTAGTCCAGCCTCCTGACAGGTGTAGGATCAATGTTCAAGGCACATGTAAATGGGTGCCTGTGGGTGTGGATAGGTGGGGTGGTCTAGCTATAGACAGGCCAGGTATATCCCCAGTCCTATGTCATGAGGCCTTTGATCTTTAATGGGCTTTGCAACCTTGGACTATAGCCTTTGAGCCAACTTTGTATTGATAGCTGTCAACAAGATTACCACACATTAATTAACCAGCTATCCCATGTTTAGGCCGATATGGTTAAAATTTCTTACATTAAAGGCATTGCTGGAGGCGAAATATTGGCCAATGATTGCCAAACAGAGTTGATCAAGGGCGCCCCTACCAAAACAAAAATATTTAACTGCTTGGTACGTATAGTTTAAATGCCTCTCAAGTAAACTCCAATGTCTGATACAGCAAGGCGTTAACAGTGTCAAAATAATGCTGACTATCTGAGCAAGAGAAGCTGTAGTAGAGCAGAGGGAAAATAATTTACCATACAGCTAATACATCAGCATAATATGTCACACTATACACCGACACACCCAGCTACACTGTATGTGAGGGGAAAATAATTTATACAGCAAAGGGAGGAGGGAATCTGCCACACAGGTGCCTGTAGCTAGGATACCAGAAGTACCTGCTCTTTGTAGGCCTCTCTGTCGGCATAAGAGCCACCTCCACATAGACATGGGGTTAGAGGGGATTCTGTAGTGTGGTTTACTCCCTGCGCAGACTGCTATAAATGCTGGGGTATGGTTAGTGGGACATCCTTCTTCCTCTTATACCACCCCCTCCACTACAAAGCCCGCAGCAGCCCACAGCACAAACATATATTGTGTCCTCTCTGGTGGCAACCTTTTGGCTATCTGTCAATAGAGGTGTAGTGGGCTATCCTTCGCCAGTTGCTAGGTCTTGGCCTTAAAATAGTATTCCACTGCTGACGATTTGACCGATTTTACTACAATCGCAGAACTGATGAAGGATACGTGATCAATGGATGGATGAAAATGGTGTTTAGCTACATAGATAGTGTACAGCCAAAAATAATTATCTCATTTCAAGAAAATAAGATTATTAAACTCGTCTGGCGGACAAACCACTTGTTTTAAGAAAAAATATTTTCTTAAAACAAGTGGTTTGTCCGCCGGTCGAGTTTAATGATGAGATAATCATTTTTGGCCATGAGCTGCATGTTTACATAAAAATGTTATTGCTGTTAAACTAGAAGTTTCGAATAGGCGGATAGGTGTCTGTGAATACGTTCACTGGGCTATCACTGCAGCTATCTGCCATAAGGTTGTTTTATATGGCAGCTGACGTCTAAAATTAGGTATAGTGACAATACTTATAAGGGACAGATACATCAATGATACAGGGGGTATATATCCATATGTCCAGTATATTCAGTCTAGCAATTTGATTAGAACCTCTTATATTACACTTGGACCAAGTTGTCATAATTATTGGCAAAAGAAAGTTTTTTCATCATCCACTTAACCATCTATATCTTTACCACTGAAGAGAGACGATGGCCTGAGTTCTACCGATCAGCATTTACTGAAGATAGCGTTCATCAACCACTCCTTTGCTAACATTAACATAGCTCTTCATAAGCCTATAGGCTCAGTGTGACATCTCACATAGACAACAAAAGACCATCTGGCATTGTGGCAGGCCGATTATGCTATCATGGCTAAGAGTAAATGCATGTCCTTTCAGCTGTATCTGAGGAGTGACACTAAAACAACTGGTATGGGGCTTAGTACGCCATTAGTGGGAGAGGACACAGGGGACTGCCGGTCTCTGTGGTTTGGTCCTACTGACAGCTGAGACTATAGCCCATATATAGAGGGGCTGTGCCTGGGTGGAATCCTACCCAGATGGACGTGCTTTGTGGTCTTAATGTGGGTGTTGAATATCAATGGAAGTCAGAGCCTTTTACTTGCCTATATCACCTGATGTTTTAGACCCCAGTATCAGTTTCCCCTTGAGGTAATATGTATTTATCCATGAGAGGGAATGGATCATAGATGACTATCAATTTGAATGTTACTCTAGGGACCAGATAAGGTCAATAAGAAACAGGAAGAGATTTGAAAGTTCTATTTAGTTTTCTACTATTGTGATAATGAGTATAAAGAATGGCTTTGAACTGTAAGCAACTTTTCTTTTGCAATCGTGAGCATATAATTTTAGGCCTAGTCCAATTGAATATATTCGTTTACATCCAGCTATAATAGAAACCTATCTTTCCTACATAGGTCCTCTGCCCTACCATAGCATACAGCCATTAATAACCAGAAGACGTACACTGTCCAACCCACATGTAACCGGTGGTAACACCCTGCTATGGCCATATAATTAGTTTTAGGCCCGCTAATCTCACCAAGACAAGAGAACCTAATTATGGCCTGCCACCTAAATCTACATATATCTCTGCTCCCTTTGTGCTCATCCCTATCTATGGCCACCTAAATCAGTGTCTGCAGTGCTTCTGGGAATGAATAGCATAATGAGTGGGCAATAATTGGACAAGAATGACTAGTCCAGCAAGTGTAGTGATTTGTCACTGACAGTGGAAACATATAGGATGCTGTTATCCCTACTGAGATAAATAGGTACAATTGTTCTAATGATTATACTCAAGCCTCCCAACTGGTTTTAGTTCTTAGTTTTATTTGATTAAACCATACCACTGTGTAGAGTTGCTGTAGGGCAACGGCCATACTATAGTCCCTTTCCATTTACCTATTCATATTGAAAACACATTTTGCCATAATCATTTGAAACTGCAAGCTGCTCATTTAAAATTACTTTAAAAAAGCATGCTCGTGAGTAGTTGTAGAAGGGTTACTCTATTGCATTCTACACAATGTGAATTAAGGTCTCCGCTTTCCTTCTACAATTCAAGCGTTCTAGGGCTTTGCTGGATAGTATGTTAATTATGGAAGAGTTACTACATTAGTACTTCATGTCTTATCTAAAGTCTATCATTCAGAATGTGAATACCTTCTAAGTATACATGTATTAGAGGAGAAATCGTTCTTTAACCTTTGCTATATATTCTTTGTCTCAGAAATGTATGTAGTTAAAGTTACTAAGGATTCTCTGTCTAAGACGGTATCAGTTAGAATGTGTCAATTCTTTGTTATTTCATAACAATCAGGGTTTCATCTCTACAATGAAATGTGGTTTTAGGTGAGCCTATATCATAATATATCTGTATACCCTTGGTAGGTGACCACTGATAGTGTGATATACCAATGGCATACTGCCTAATAACACTACATTTATTTACCCTCGTTATCCCCAATGGCATCTCAGCACCCCATCACCAGCTCCTGCACGTCACCTCTAGTCTGTCACCTCCTGTTGACACCTGCCTGCAACAAGTGACGGCAGTCCTGCCAATGTGTCTAATGGGGTGACACTGGACAGGATCTATAATGTGACAGCAGATTAGCTGGTATCACAAGCCGTGACATTAGATACACACCGCCAAAAATGATCTTCTTATTTTTTAGAAAATATTTCTTGTTTTAAGTAAAATAAACTTAAAACAAGTTTTTCCGTAGGATGAGTCAATATTACTTGAAGGTGTGGATGAGTTTGATATACAGTTTGATATGGAGTAAGAAAAATAAACAAGAAAGAAATTCTTAAATCAAGAATTTTATTCTGGAATCAAGATAATGTTTCCTGACGTATTTCACAAAATAGGAAAATCTCTCTTATGGACTAGACCTTTTTTCTAGAAAAAACTGTTTCTCAAGTAAGTTTTATAATTTCTTATTCTAGTTAATGTTAATTGATGTTCTTGCCTGGGAAAGGGGTATGATTATATCTATTTTTAAAGATAGACAATATCTTAGAGAGAAGAAGTGATGCCAGGTCATCAGAAAGAGGTTCATCAGATTAAATGCAGCTTTTTGTAGCCACAATAGAAATCTGAGCAAACAGAACTTTATTCAAAGTAATTTTGCTTCATGCCACAATATGATTGGCTGTTCTAAGAACCCAGCTGCAGTGATATATAAGTACTTATTAATCCTTACATAAAAGTTAATAGGGCGCTTCTTAGTGAACGTGGGTAATTGTCTTATAATAAGTAGGCCAGTCAAATATCCACTGGATACTCACCAAGCGATAATTCAGAGAAAATAGTTAACTAAAACTTTGAACAAAGCTGGATAATCTCTTTCAAGATTGTGGACGGTGTGGAAGGCCAGCTGCTGAGGGGACTGTAGATATAGACAAAGAATAAAAAGTAGACTCTAGCTGAGACGATATCCTATTGATTCTTCTCATACAGAATACCAACAGCTGCTTTCTAGGCATATAGAATGGCTATATCTGACAATGGGGGGAAATGGTATACAATATATGACCATTGTGAAAGACCATTTGTGTGGTCTAAAAGTGAACAAACAACCTTGTCTCTGCGTCCACATCTGCCTGTTGTTCATTTCTAAGTTTAGAAGTTAATAAGTCTGTATGTTACTGTTAGGATAAATCATATTACGGCGCATTTATGCAGATATATTTAAAGAGGAAGCACTAGCTATTAAAGCAGTCAAATGGTCAAGAAATAACCATAGACAGCACAATGTATTGAACATCTTTTTTGTATTATTTGTGTGTTTATCAGCAGCATTATCATATTCGCCCTTCATGTTTTGCATCAACATTAGACAAACTTTGTTTTCTTAAGAGAGAAAACAATCATCTCGAAGTTTCCCAGAAGATAGGACATTGAGACCTACCATCTCGTGGGGCATTGGGAAAAGCAGTGTGGAGCTCGGTGTCTCTGTGTAGCCCAATATGGCTTGTTCCCAACAGACATGAGGCTAATACTCCTGGACATTTCACGTCTGTAGGGGTAGAAACATGCCATGTCCTCAGGGGATACTCACACAGCCTTGACACTATTGCCCTCCTTGTGTTTCTAAAGTTTATTGCCGGTCCAGGAGGTGGGAATACACTGAGTGCCCAGGTCTTGTTGTGCTATCTTGTTCACTAAGAAAGTAAAGCAGAATACTACAAGCTCTACCATGGCCACCCTACATGATGTGCAGGCAGTGAATCTTTGAGTATTAGTTTAAACAAGCCAACACATTCGCACGCCATACTCACGTGATAAACTATGGTGATAAAGAATAGTTGTTTTCACCCCTGTTCCACCAATAAGAGATAGAATTGCAGCAAAATTATCCCTCTCATTTGTGGATAGTGTATTATCAGCCTCACCCAGCGGGCTCTGTTGACAATACACCAATTGGGAAACTTTTCTATACTTGAACACCAAATGCTACTTTTTCTTGGTAACCTGTTGTGCAAGATGTCCCTGTTTGATACACAATGAGGGGTGCGTGCAGATTTGTTCTTATCGATTGTACCCAGCGTCTCTGATGTAGTATAGGGGGAATATACCAAGGTTACACTTAGGGCTGTCCCGGGGGCACTCTGCGGTATAATACCTGAAATTTATTGTTCTTGTTGGTGCCCTTAAGGAAATTGGAATACTGCTTCCTTTGAAGTAACTTGAGGATATGCCTGTGTATGGCTGTTCTGTATTGTGACTAAAAATAACTGAGGCTATCAGATATCATGTATATGTAGAGCCTCACATCTCAAACCCGACAGATATCATGTAAAACGGGAATGGCTTTAAGGCTATGGTTGTTAATGTTTCTGTACCTTTGTGAGTGGATCAGTCAGGTTCCATGTACGGGGTACCGTATCTAACTGATTAAGCGTGGTAAAATATAGTGTTGGGAGGATACTAGGCCCCGTCGACTTTTCAATGGCTTTCAGTATACATTTTGTACGCTTATCGATGTATTTTGTTAGATTACTACCTACCAAATGTTATCATCTAAGACGCATAATTATTGTAATGCATTATAGATCCTTTATTTTACATAATATACAATTAGAATACCTTCCCTGCTGCTGTATCTTTACTAAACTGATACCATGAACAGCGGGAGCTTTATCATCTAATGACAAATAGATAGCTATTTGTCAATGCACAGAGCTGGTAGTAACTTGCTTCACTGGGGTTTTTCTGTTCGTCTATTACACTAGTTAAATACGTCCTTCTAACCGCCCCTTACCTTCTGCTCCTCCCTACAGGTGGCACTGGTGAAGTGGAATGAGCCCTATCAGAAGCTGGCTACGTGTGACGTCACAGGGGTCATCTTTGTGTGGATCAAACACGAGGGACGCTGGTCTATAGAGCTAATCAATGACAGAAACAGTCAGGTAAGATGGCAGAGAATTAATTGAAAAAAAATCAAAACATGTTATATGCTCTCTATCATATTATAATGCTCTTAAGGAAAACACTTGTAGCATTAATTATGGTTAGTATATTATGTTAACCAAATTCCAGAATAATACAGAAAAGAAATAATCATCTATGGCGTATGGATTATATCTTATATCAGGCCTTTAAAGTTGGAGTAAAACCAGGAATAGAAAGACCCCCAAATGGCCACGAGAACAATTTAACTCCCAAAAGATTCCAAGAATACTGGATTAAAAACTAACCAAGTGTCCCCACCCCACCTCTCTAATACTATAAACTGATTCATGCCCCTCTTATTAAGATGGTAAGGCAGTATATGTATGATATTATTCACCATATCGTGTTTCTCTGGCCTGTGTAGGTGACAGACTTTGCCTGGTCGCATGACGGACGTATGGCCCTCATCTGTTACCGGGACGGCTTCGTGCTGGTGGGGTCGGTGGCCGGACAGCGCTACTGGTCCACCATGTTAAACCTGGACGGGTGCACCATTACCTGTGGCATCTGGAGTCCCGACGATCAAAAGGTACGTGAACTATATAGTCTCATCCTTTAAGGCTAAAGGTACGTGCAACACTCTGGTCATTTAAGGCTAAGGGTACGTTTTGTAGTGTAACCATTTAAGGCAAAGCGTAGATGCAGAAGTATAATCATTTTAGGCAAAAGGCACTAGTCTAATCCTTTAAGGCAATGGGCACGTGGTTTAGTCTAAAATGTTAAGGCAAAAAGTGCGCGCTTTAGTCTAAACCTTTGAGGGTAGCATCATACTCTGAGGCATAATGCTGTCATGTTGCTGTCATAGTGCATGATTCTGTAGGCTCATGCCTTGTGGTGACCCTACGGAATTGATATAAACCCGAACAGGGCATGGTCGGTCTGCGATTGTCTGCTTTTGTATCGTATCTAGTCTTTTGGATCATAGTTGATGTATTGAAACTATAGTCATTCTCATGAAGTGTTAACCACATTTTGTAGATTTAATTGAACATTTTATAACGTGTTGATCCCAGCTATTGCTGTACGTGAGCGCACAAACCCTTTTATCTGGACGACTATAAACGTGTATTCAAATAAAAGAAATCATAAAGCCACTGCCCCCTGATTCCCACCCATAGTGTCACGGGTTCTGAAAGCACACAAATAACTGGAATTTGAATCCAGTCGAATCTGAGCTTCACAAAATGGTGATTGAATTAAATAAATCATATCAAGTACTCCATTGCTACAATAATGGGAAGCCGCTAGAAACTCAAGCAATATTGGTCATACCATAACCATAAACGATAGAACATCTATACCTATCGTAATAGTTATCTTCCTGTCTTCCATTCTGGTCGTTATTTATCCATTATCCCCTTCTCCCTGTCCCCGGTCCCCTCTATCTCCATATCTACCTGTCTGCCTCTCCCATCTTTGCAATGACTCCTCGCTCCTCCATCCTTCCTCTCCCACTGCTGTTCTTGTTAATAAAGACGAAATGACTACCTACTTTCATCATCCAGAAACTTGCCAAACCTCACATCCCTATTGTCTTACATAACAATTATAATCTCCACTGTCATCCTACCACGCATGATGGCGCCCCATGAATTAGTAATCCAGTGAATCCCTGTAAAGCTGGGCCTTTCTGGACAATCCTCTCAATCAGAGGGTGAGAAGAAAGCCTTAGAACAGAGAGGCCAGATGAATGCCTGCCTCCCTCAGCAGTCTTTGCCTTGATCCTGCTGATGCTGTGCCGTAATCCTGTGGAAGAGGCCGGGGGGTAAACATTGACAGGGGGACAGGTGTGGGCTATACCTGCTCCCTGAGCTGTGGGCACAGAACATTGAGAAATGGTTGTGTCAGTGTTTATTCAATGCTGATTCTACGTTGGTTTAACGTTGAAATAAATAGTATGCCCGGCACTGGGCTGATCTGTGGGGGTCCAGATCTATGTCGACAAGGTACCCGAAAAAGATATCGACAAAGGGTCTGTAAAGTTGTGTGGATGAACAAGGAAAATGAACTTTATCAATGGAAGCACTGTAGCAACAACTTTCCTATGATCCCCTATGACTCCCTCAATGTAAGGTGACAATACTGTACCAATATCATAATACGAGTCAGCTTCTAGTAATAGAGAAGGTAGATGGGGGTAATCAGATTAGGTGAGGATATATATATATACCTATATATAGGTAATTATCAGCCAGGAGGCTCTGCACCTAAACCGTCAAAAAAGAGTAAATTGTGCCTGCGCGTTCTGTGCTGCCTGTAATCAATGTATAATCAGGAGGAGCGCAGTTCCCTGGGGTGTGTGAGTGGTGATGCATCACGTGATTGGTCTGATGTATCAAAGCAGTGTATAACTGGGTATATCAGCAATAAATTGCTATATTCTGAGCCCAGCCATTAAATCACTATAAATTCACTGTATAGTGTGATTTAGATTTCTCTGAGAGTCCTTCAGGACCCTGTCTAGCATGTAGTTTACCGGCTTACGTAAACCTATTTTTTTCGGGGGGTTAATTCTTCAGGACATGGCTAAATCTGACCCAAAAAACCTCAGGATTAAGAATTTTACGTTGGCCTAATTTACATTTTTCCCCAACAGTGTGTAACCGGGCAAAATCCAAGATGGCCGCCAAATCATCAGAAAATCATCTCCCTTGGCATAGATATTAAGCAAAACTTGTATTTGACATTACCTACCCCCCCTAAATCAAGTATAGGGAATTCAGCCATGTTATTGGTTTGTTGCTAGGATGAGTGGTTGCTTAGCAACAGCCATTCTAAATGAGTTTTGCCTAGCAACACATCCTTAGGCTGTCCCTAGCGTGATTTCAATGATACCTACCCCCCCTAAATCAACTATGGGGAATTTAGCCATGTTATTGGTTTGTTGCTAGGATGAGTGGTTGCTTAGCAACAGCCATTCTAAATGGGTTTTTGCCTAGCAACACATCCTTACGCTGTCCCTAGCTTGATTTCAATGATACCTACCCCCCCTAAATCAACTATAGGGAATTCGGCCATGTTATTGGTTTGTTGCTAGGATGAATGGTTGCCTAGCAACAGCCATTCTAATTGTGTATTTGCTTAGCAACACATCCTTAGGCTGTCCCTAGCTTGATTTCAATGATACCTACCCCCCTAAATCACACCAAAGGAATTCAACAATGATATTAGCCTCTTGCTAGGATGAATGGTTGCCTAGCAACAGCCATTCTAATTGTCTATTTGCTTAGCAACACATCCTTAGTAGACAGGTTATTTTGTATAAGTTAGTCACCCAAATGAGACTTTCTTTCAAGAGTTGATTCTTACGTAGAATTTCCCAGAGAATCCAAATCTGCCAGGGGATATTTTGCATATTAAGGTCCCTTATTAGCATATTATAATAAGGTAGGCCAATTATCAGGTTGGCTATTTAAAAGTACTGTAAAACTGGTCCAAATCTCATAGAAATCTTCAAACACCCAAAGATATGGATAATGATCAAAATTGCATTATCTAAAAACTTTTCATTGAGGCCATATTAGCATAATTTCTCTCACCAATAACCTGCAAATAGAAACACATGATTCCCTGTAGGAAAAAGTCCTAAATTTGGTACAGATATCCCCATGGCCATGAAAAACAATTATAGATATAGGGCCATGTCCAATAATAGGCTGTAGCCATTACTGCAGCCATGTTTCAAGATGGCCACCACTGAATATTTCTAAATCATTTATCTCCTCTTCTAATTAACTTAGAATCATGATTCCAAATGAAAAGTATACATTTTTGGGGTCAAGGAATCCAATGGTATTACTTATGGAGAGATAGATGGCAACCATCTTGGATTTTAATGAGATTGTCGATAGAGAACCTATTAACTAACTGGTTTTCCTTATCTATTACAACAGATGTTATCATTCTGCCGTGCAGTGATAAAAGCAACAACCTGAGTACTTATATTACATTTGATAGTGTTTAAGATATGGTTGCCATTTGGAATGTGCTATGGTTTCACTATACAAAGTATGAAGTTGGGGAAGATGCCACAAACCAGATCCACCAGTAAAATGGGTTTGTTCACTTTTTATTCCTGTTTGTTAAATCACAGCTTTTAAGATGAGGGGCTATGTCGGAGGTTACAGTTTCGGCGGTTAAGCCTTCAACAGACCCCTAAGCCTAACTGACTGCTCCAGGGAGAATCATGGGTTTTTATACACTTGCTGAGGATCATGGGTAATTTTAATGAATCACAATGCATCATGGGTAATGTGGAATTATGGGTATATTGATTATCTAGGCGGCCATCTTAGATTTGTTTGGATGAATGATAGACTAATCAATATAAATGCTACATTTAAGAAATGGTATGGCACAGAGCGCGTGTATTAACAGCTGTATTATAACAGCATGTAAATCGAACAGATAATACTCTACATGTGTAGGCCTACTATCAAACTTTAAGATGTATAATTCCAATCGATGTGAGGACATTTAATGGTTAAAGGTAAACAAATTCTAAGCTAACTGAGCCACCTCTCACAATGAAATATATGAAAATCAATATGCTCTATTAATAGTTCAGTCCATTCTTTCCAGTTTTAAATCGCCAATGTCTCTAGCTAGGTCAGGGTCCAATGCTTCTAGTACCGTACGTAACCTCCTCAGAATGCTTGTGGAGACCAGGTACCCTACCAGAATGGTTGGGTGGTCCTCACCGCCAACCTGTGGCTGCTCCATTTCACAGTCTTCATCACTGGAGACGTCGTACTCATGTATAGCCATAAGTGCCCCAAGTCTAGAAGGTGTTAGTTCTAAGTGATTTAAATCAGGGGAGGACTCTCCATTTGTAGAACATGTGGCTTCATTGGTAGTTTCATCAATTTGCGGGGGTGCTGAGTATGAGTGGTCTGAGTTACCATTAGCCGCAAAGTCAGAGTCAGACACCGAGATGGTATTGTTGATAGTAGTAGACATGGGTGTTAGTATGGGAGACTCTGGGTCGTCAACATGTGCCGGTGAGAATGCCAGTGTTGGTGTGGTGCCCTGGGGGTCAATCGAGAGTATGTTGGTGATGTCGTCCAGTGAGAGGTGGGAGACCGGGGTGGGCTGGTCTCCAAATAATATGCGGTCCAATTGTTCAGCTGCAGTCAGTCTCTCTCTGAGGGCCTCAGCTGCACCAGTCAGGTTGTTGTCGGCAATACTGGACTCTATAGCTCTCAAGTGGCTAGCAGAGCCAGATGGAGTTAGGGCCGGTGCATTGTTATGTAGACCAAGGGCATGATAGTCATCAGAACTGATGGTGGAAGGGAGGGGGGTACAACTAGCCTTGGTGCTTGTAGCTTTCCCGGTAGCTTGTTTCTTATTGTACTTCCCCTTAATCAGTTTTTTAGAGACTTGGCCCGTGGTCATAGCAAAGCCCATACAAAGCCCATACAAAGTAGTAGCTGCAGCAGCAGCCTCTAGGATGGCCAACATTGCATCGTCAATTTTTTGAGCACCATGTAGAGGCTTTAGTACTGTAATAAATAAATGTACTAGCCTCAATTTATAGCTCAGTTGGTCCATTTGCTGAGTGGTGTTATTCAGGAACCAGCTGATATTAGTTGTCTGTTGCCCGTAAATAGCCCTCTTCATGCCGCAGTTCCTTTTTGGAGGATGTGGATTTAGATAAACTAAGCAATGGACTTTCATGAAAAAATAAGCAAAGAGTGACTCGAATTGTGTATAATATCACACTTCTGATAGGCCATATAACACAATGTATACTGCTCTTCGAGACAAAGGTAGTGTTTTTCTTAAGGGTGCAATGGGGCCATCCTTAAATGATGTCATACTCCCCCCCTCACGCTTTAGCTAGGCTTTATCTAAATAGCAATATATTGGAGGTTTATGGATGGCCCCATCCACCTATGATTGCAGCTAACCTAGGAGGAAGGGCAAATATTGACAGTACTCAGGGGGAAACCAAGGCACTCTATGTGCCTGATGAAACATTGAGAACCAGGGTAAGGCCAAGTTCTTTGTTTTATAGCTGCACCAACATAGTTTTGAAATAAAGCCTGGGACCAATGTACCTGCTCACCAAGTAACTGGACCACAGCATTAATAATCCTCTGCTAAGGTGATCAGCTAAATCTGGCTCCAAAGTATGGATGCAGAAATATATACTCCTTTACGGGAACTATTTCACACAATGGGTGCAAAGCGGGCTGATGGAAGGGGCCAAGTTTAGCAGCTATTCTCCTTCTGTAGGAAATTTTAAGAAGAACAGTGAGTGCAACATCACTATCCCGGCCATTTTTCATCCCTAGCACCCCTAAGGGAACACCTTTGTATGACCCGCACCTAACCTGACTTTACAAAACCTTTACACCATGCAGGAGAGTCGGTTCTGCAGCTAGCCAATCTTGCAGGACCGGATAGATTTCTGTAGGACCGGATACCAAAATCAAAGTTTCATATAATATTAAGAATAGAATAGCATTTTATGAAAGAAAATAGTAACAAAAGAATGCTCTAATTTGTCTTGAAAATGAGTGTGCACTTTAAGACTTTAAACTTCAGCTCTAGGTGGAATATTTGAAAAATTCTTTCAGTTTCAGAAAGCCCAGAAAGTGCAGGACATCTGGTCCTGCAACACCAGTTATTCTGCCAGACCAGAGCCATTCAAGGCGGACATTGCCACTGTCTGGCATGTTTTGGTAAAGACTGCACTGCCAGCAGCTAAATGTTGTGTACCTGCACAAGGTACGTTGGGTAAGGTGTGACCTCCAAAGGTGCCATCTGGAGCTATCGAGGGAGGGGGTGGAAGCCGTAACAGCTAAAATACAACTGGATCTACCTACTTTGGGTAGGGATTCAGGGTTGGGAGAAAGCTGTGACTGCCATGGCTGGGGAATGAGGGGAGGTGTGACCCACAAAGGAGCTGGGGGGGAAGGGTCATATTATAGAAAGTTCCAAAATCCAAAAATCCAAAAACACTCATCTCACCTACACCTACACTTTTTGGAGAATCCTATAACCTTCACTGGCAATTTGATTGGTATACTACCCACAGGCTGTATGGCCCGTATGTCGTACAACCCGCATAGTATGAGGGACTTAATGGTAGTTATATAAAAGTCCTCAAAAGTTTGAGAAGTAGAGGTTTTTCTTAATGAAATATCCAAATTTTATCCAGAAAAAAACGAGAACATTATTACTACCTGATGGTGGAAAAGTGACAACTGGTGTATGCAGAATATTCAGTACACTCCACTGGCCAACTGTATTTGAGGTAATGTCTTTTTCCTGGTAGTCTGTACCCTGTCCCATCTATGGACATTGAGTCGGGAGGGAGCTGGGAGCCTAGTCCCATCAGCTGGGTAGGTCTGTCAAGCTGAGAAAAGGAGTGCATGCTGTGAGAAGCTTGCTTACCGTTGTGGAGCAATGTGAGACAAGTAAGCTAGGTTTTTTTGGAGTCAATCTATGGTCAGGACCCTGGGAAGGAGCCTCAGAGTGGACAGTGTCAAACTCGGGAGCTGGAGTGCCTTTATATGCCATTTCCTGTTGTCATCACCTGGGTATATTGAAGACAGTTGATCGATGGATGTACCTTTAGTACGGAAGGGTCTATAGGTAGAGGCAGAGCAACTTTATGGAGTAGCATAGGCTTAATGTAAGGCACTGAAGCTGGCTCAGTGGTATATGCCATAGGCTCTGAGTTAGTCACTACAAGTTTAGGCTTAAGCTGATGGCAGTTGAGGACAGAGACATTTAGACCTCAAGATAATGAATGTTCTGCAAGTGGTCTTTGCAACAGGAGCAGTGATGTCCATACATACCCCTTGTGTTAGTATCACCACCCTATGGTGATGTCAGCCTCACACTGACAAGAAGCTGTAGCAGAAGAAGGGCGCATGCAAGTCTACCAGATATTACCAAGATTAGACACATATACAGAGGATTTGGCAGAGCTGCCAAAGAGAAATTTATTTGATAAAACTGTAGGAGGATGGACATCTCAAAGGGGGGGGGGGGTCCCCTTGATGGTCTGTGGTTGGGTTTATCACCTCCAGGGTTGTCTGCCCATCACAAATGACCACCATAAACCTCTGAACTGTAATGGTGTGAATATCATAAGAGGGTGAGCAGCTCCTAAATGACTAGTTAGATTAGTTGTTTAAATGGTGTGAGGTGATGGTATAGATCTGGTGTTACTGAGACCTAAAATTGTGACCTCCCAGTAGGAGGCTTCACCAAATTCTCTGGTCTTGACCATACATAGATTGCACTATATTGTACCCTATCTATAATTTGATGCTGGATGCCTCACCCTGACAGAGATTTAAAGAAATTAATCGCAGCCACTGTCATTTTGGCTCATAATACCTGCTATATGGTGCCTATAAATGTGCCAATGCAATGTCGGCCGGCCTTGAGGCTGCTGCTGCCACCCACTGCTACTCAGTAAAGTGTAACCATAGGACATCTTAAACAGTATCAAAGGCAATATAAATACTCAGGTTATTGCTTTGATCACTGCAGTTGGCAGAATGATAACATATGTTATGATAGAGAGGAATTGATAAGGAACATCAGGTAGTTACCTGGTCAGTTCTGGATGTAGTAGCGGAGTAACAACCTCGTCTATCGAATATCAGGTAGTTAATAGGTTCTCTATCGACAAACTCATTAATATCCAAGATGGCTGCCATCTATCTCCCCGAAAGTAATAGTATTGGATTCCTTGACCCCAGAAATGTATATTTAGCATTTGGAATCATGATTCTACGTTGATTAGAAGAGGAAATAAATGATGTCTGTGCCAAATTTAAGATTTTTTCCTACAGGGAATCATGTATTTGGTGAGTGAAAGTATGCATCTATCCTCAGTTTTACATATATTATGCTAATTAGGCCTCAATGAAAAGTTATTAGATAATGCAATTTTGATTATTAGCCATATCTGTGCGTGTTTGAAGATTTCTATGAGATTTGGACCAGTTTTACAGTATTTTTACCTAGCCAACCTGATAATTGGCCTACCTAATTGTAATATGCTAATTAAGGACCTTAATATGCAAAATTTGTGATGTCCCCTGGCAGATTTGGATTTTCTGGGAAATTCTATGTAAGAATCAACTCTTGAAAGAAAGTCTCATTTGGGTGAGTAACTTATACAAAATGACCTGTCTACTAAGGATGTGTTGCTAAGCAAATAGACAATTAGAATGGCTGGTGCTAGGCAACCATTCATCCTAGCAAGAGGCTTATATCATTGTTGAATTCCTTTGGTGTGATTTAGGGGGGAAGGTATCATTGAAATCAAGCTAGGGACAGCCTAAGGATGTGTTGCTAAGCAAATACACAATTAGAATGGCTGTTGCTAGGCAACCATTCATCCTAGCAACGAACCAATAACATGGCCGAATTCCCTATAGTTGATTTAGGGGGGGTAGGTATCATTGAAATCAAGCTAGGGACAGCGTAAGGATGTGTTGCTAGGCAAAAACCCATTTAGAATGGCTGTTGCTAAGCAACCACTCATCCTAGCAACAAACCAATAACATGGCTGAATTCCATATAGTTGATTTAGGGGGGGTAGGTACTGTCAAATACAAGTTATGCTGAATATTTATGCCAAGGGAGATGATTTTCTGATGATTTGGCGGCCATCTTGGATTTTGCCCGGTTACACACTGTTGGGGAAAAATGTAAATTAGGCCAACGTAAAATTCTTAATCCTGAGGTTTTTTGGGTCAGATTTAGCCATGTCCCAAAGAATTAACCCCCCAAAAAAATGTGACTTATTTTACTGACAAAACCTGGTATACTAATGTGTCTGTGCAGGAGCTTGATTGCCTTGTGTTGTCTACCATCCAGCCTGTCTGTCTCTCTTGTACCCTTGCCTCCCTCGGGGCTTAACGATGCCCTGATCGTAATGCGTCCTTCGTCCATGTTGAAACGCTGCTTTATAATACGCAGAGTACCAGAGAAGCCACCTCTCTGTTTAAACCGTACTCATTATCAGCTAAGGAGGCATTTGATTCACTCACCCGTTCATGCAGCATATGAATTCAGCAATGGTAAGTTATTCGCCAGGGCACCATGACAACAAAAGGCATAGCACATTAAAGTACTTTGCTGTCATTAAATGGCCACGGTCAGGGGAGTGTGCCAATGTTACCATGGAAACTAAGGCAATTTTGCAGGTCTTTAACTCTTATCTCAGTGGCAAATCATTATATATATCACACCATTTACCTCTGAGGTCCTGTTTATTTGGGTCAATATGTTTATGGTCGTTATGGTTAAGAGTCAGTATGAATATTTGTAACATAAGAACTATAATTTACAAAACCTATGTTGCCATAAATGGTACACAGCAACTATGGTAACGGGCGTATCACCAGTATCAGCACATACCTTGACCCTATAAGTTACCCACCGAGTATGTATTCATGCACTGATTGGTTTTAGTAAAGCCGGCTATTTCTACAAAGCACATTGTACCTGTATACATTGACGCATCTTGATATATCCCTCTCTACTTCAGGTGATGTTCGGTACGACAGATGGACAGGTGATTGTGATGTCAGCTAACGGCGCCATGTTGGCCCAGGTGACATTGGTGGATGGCACGGAGATCACGGCCATGGCCTGGTCCTGTGAGAAGTTCTACCTGGACGAACGGGAGGGGGACGCCAACGACACAGCCCTCACTGGTCAAAGTAAGTGTACCTGGATTATTAAGGTAATAATTCATTAATAAGCAAGCATGAGGGTTGGTTATCCATGGCTATGTCTTAGCCATGGATGACCAACCCTCGTGCTTGCTTATTCATTTATTATTCCGTTTATACCACAGTTTCAACATTTGAGAAAAATTCTGATTTATTTCGCCCTGTAAACTTGTGCTTACCATATAAACTCACTATGTGACGTCATAGCAATGCGCTTAACCAGTTCTAATGGATGCTGGTTATCCAGTTAAGGCAATGCTTTGAGTGCCTGAAGTGGCGACCGACGTATAACATGTATAAGGTGTGTATGGACGCGGGTAGGGTACGCCAATGACACTACCTTCAGTGGTCAAATTACTTTTACTTGATGTACACCGTGTAAGCCTACATGGAATTAGAAACCAGAATCCCTCGCATTTTATATGGGAGAGATAATGCATTGGATGTGTGCCTTAAACTTTTAAAATCATTTGCAAGTTGAACCATGCGATATCCCACCCACTTCACACATGCTGTTAAAGGGGAAATGACTCACCTGTCATTTCAGCACCATATAAGGTGGTCAGAAACTTCAGAGGCTACTTTCCTGTACTGCGGCTAATTAAGTGGTATTTTACGCACCTGTTACCAGATACGATGGTCATTCATAATCATCCTAAACCACTCCTGAGAGGCGGAGGGAGATGAAAAGGTTTTTAAGATTTCATCATGAAGTAATTTCATCAGGAAATGCTTTGCTTTTTGGTGAAGTGTAAATCATTTTGTCACAAATTCTCCAGATCAGACAATGGTTTATAAATGGAAATTACTATGTAAACATCAACACAATCATAAAGCTGGGCGGTCAGGGAATAAGTTCGGCATTTTCCATACATGGACTAAAATAACAGTTCCACCAGAGGGCAGCAGTGTTTGAACAGGGTACCATGAGCTTTGTCCAGCTACAACATTTTCACCCTATCTTGTGCCTGTAAGAGCTGAGCTCCCAGCCCTTAAGAGCCCTCTTGTGCATGAAAACTGAACTATATCCAAAAAGTGCGTTCAGCCTCACATCAACCATGATGGTCAAGCTTTAAGTGTAGTGTGAAGTAAACCGTTATTATTGCGACACTTGGGTGTTTATTGTTTCATCATGACTATCGTTGCATAATGGAAAGATAGTACATAGCATATGGCAATGATGCTATAAGGAGGGGAATAAATGTCTAATACCAAATTGTAAATTTGTAATGTTGTCAATGCATGATTGAGCTAGAGCTTTAAGAGTTAGCATCAATCACTGGTCCAGGAATGAACCACAATTACTGCCAGGATGTCATACAGAAGCTACCCGATTGTTAAGCTTTAATGGGGAAAGAGCAAACATTAAGTGTGCAGCATGCAGTAAAAAGGTGGGATAAAGGAATTTAAAAAGCGTTGTTACACACAGAAATGTCTAGGTTAGTTATTTGTATTCAGGGTCAGGTGTCTAACATTTAAATGTCACCATGACACTTCCTGGTCTGTTAAACCTATTAGGACAAATGCACAAGTGCAGCACCGGCAAGTAACTTACCAGCACTGTATCAGTGCATCATCTGATCATGGGGGTCCTTCGGGAGTGTATCAGACCCATTGTTGAGGATCGTGAGATATCAAATATATAGGGCACTAAAGAACAACTGGCAAGTTACTCGCTAGGGTTGAATTCATGCACTATGTTGACAAATTGGCATAGTGGATTAAATCACGATGCTGCCCTTAAATAGTCAAAACATCGGTCAGAGCTAATTCTAAACGTGCTACCCAGCACAGCTAATTAACATTCTAATCTATACCAATGCAATATAGCTATACAATAATACTATTCAATAGCCAAGACTAGATTAGTTCGTTAGTCTATGGCTGACCTTAGAATATGTAAACGATATTATGAATAAACCGTGAGAAAATAAGTCTATTTCCTCCCATTAGCTTAAATCATTTAAATTATGATTAAATTCTACTGCAACACTTCAATGGACATGAGAGCCTTCTCCTGGGCGACATGTACTGTAATTGATATGGTTGAAGTTATAGCCTTAATTGACAGGCCCGTTTTACAACAGGAGGCTGTATTGCCATGGGGGGAAATAGCAGACCTACCAAAAGTAGCAAATTCACCAGCATTTCCACAGTGGGAAAACTGGAGTTACTGAGATGCAACCTCTACATTTACTAGGGCCATTTACATGTACAAGTGTTTTGATACATTTGCCAGTGCTATATGAATGTGTTATGTCGACTCCTCAGGGTTGCTACACTCCAATAGGGTCGGCATGATGCACCAATACAGCACTGGTGAGTAACCCTTGAACACTGCATTGCTATATCAATGCCTATGACAGATTAAAATGAAGCTTTGAGGCATCACCTGCCCCTTAATGATGGTTAATCGGCACAATAAGGTCTAGTGCCATATTTATTTTTCTGACGTTCTACAGTGGTAGGCGGGCGTTGCTCCCTGATGTGGTAGCCAAGTAGAAGAAGTTAAATGCCAGGTTTTGTTACCAACCATCCCCGGTAGACTGTCAGCTACCACAGTCATTTATAGCAAGTTAATGATAGGTTCAGTGGTGAAGTAGATATGAATTATAATGAATGTGTTCTTGGAATATTATGCGGCACGAGGTAATTGACTTCATTATTCTAACACATATATACAAGGTTTTCTTGATGGTCTGTTCAACAAAATTATGACTCCACAGTTTTTATTGGGGTGCTCCAAAAATATATGTGATGTGAGCCTGTGCCTTGCACCATTCTCTTAAGTCCCCCATGATGGAAAACTGGTCAATGTTAGTCCATTGCTAAATATATAACAACTTCTACCATATAGATAAAACAAGGGAACATCATATGAATATTGCATCTTAGAATTGCAATGTAAAATAGCAACTACTAAAGGCAAACAGAGCATTGCATGACAATCGCCGTAGGACAATTACGACAAGACAATTACACAGAGTAGGAGGAAAACGAGGGGTGGCATTCACAATATGATAATCACCCAATAAAAACGTAAATGAGACAGGATATCTCCGAGGTGGGCTTTTAATCTGCCTTCTTCGATTTGATTGTCTGAGCTCTGCAATGTGGAATGGAAACGACTCTCACTTTTCTTCCCTTCCTTCCACTGCTGTGCCCTTTCAGGCCTGATAGTCTAGAACAATGAAGGGTATCTGAATGGGGGGACGATGCCACACGTGCAGGGGACAAATATGCAGGGGTTCCATCAGCTTGGACAGCAGCTTCGTTTTTACTGACAGGGATAGGGACGTGGTGTCGAACAGTTAGGGGTGAATATAGTAGGGGGCCCTGGGGGTCTGGAGCCTCTCTTTCTTTTGGAAAAAAAACATTAGATCTTTCTATGATATTTCTGCTGCGGTGCTAGACCTTTTCGGTACTAAAGCAATTGGTGGTTTGTAGGAACTCGCATCGTCTCTGGGGGACAAAATGGCAGCCTACATGGGGTACCCATTAGAGTTCTATACCATTGGGTTGCTGACAGAAAAGTGCCTACAGCTACTCTACCTAATGGGCCCAAGGACACTCTCCTGAAACGTCGTCAGTCCCCTGTGTGGTCCAAATTAAAGAAAATGCTGTTCTTTATCAGACATTTTGATTGTTTTCAATCACAAACGCCGTTAATCATCCGACCATTGAAAACACTGGAAGCGATCCTGAATTGGTTCCATTGGCTGGGCACATCCCAAAGAAAATATTACAAAAGTTTTGGAGCGTTGCAAAATTGTTTGTGACGGCTCTCTTGGTAAAACATGCAAACTGACAAGCAAGCACATTTTAAGGTCTCGCTCTTTGTCTGAGCCATATTTATGCCGGTCTTTTTGGTCCGTATTCACACGGGAACTTTTCTGGTGAGAAAATGAGATTTGGGAAGAATGTGAAAATGAAAAAGTACACCTATTTGGATAGTCCAATATCCATGTTGGAAAGCCTGTCTAAACATAACAGGATCACTATCCTCCACTAGCTCTAAATAGAAGGACAAGTAATAGCATGACATTCAGCCAAGTGTGGATATTCTTACCTTGTTTACCGTGCCCCCATCTGAACGACCAGTCTTTAACGAGTTAGCTCTCCTCACCTAATTAAAAGCTCCAGCCTTGTTTTTCTAGTAATGGTCGATTAAATAAAAGGTTATTCTCATTATCACTGCCATGGAATTTCACGCAGGCTTTCCTGAGGTTTTTTCTCTTGGCTCGGAAATTAGAAGGATGCAATTAGAATGCATTGGGCAGGCAAGATGGAAATGATTTTTCCTAATTTTCAAATTTAATTTGAACATTCCTGTTAGCCATATTAATCGGATGATGGTAAAATTAATACAAAAACACGTAGACGGAGCCTGTCAGTCTAGGATGAGTGACCTTGAAAAAATAAAGAAGCCAATTTGCTGGTATGTTTTAACCCTTTAAGGGCCGCATAGTAAGTCAATGCATTGTTTACATCCCTTTGTCAACATGATGCATAATGGCAGCTCTGGCTAGTAACTTGCAAGGTCTGAATTCAAGCATCATGTCGGCCCTTTGGGAATGTATCAACCTCATAGGGTTGGCAGGATGGTTGAATGCAGCCATGGTGAGTTAATTACCATGGCTGCATTCATGCCTCATGATGACAAAGGCAAAATACATTGACGTATCATGTGGCCTTAACCCTTTCGTGCCCAGAACTATTGTTGAAAGTCAGTTTCTTTACATCATTATTGGTAGATTGGGTAACCAATTAATATTTTGTTCTGACATATGCTTTATATAATATTTTTTGAAAGCTATTGAAATGCCCCTTTCAAAAATATTTAAAGCAATATTCAATCTTGGGTTGCCATGACAACCAAGACACTCTTTTCACTGATATCAAGCAGTATTGCCATCTAAAGGCCATATTTTGCTCTTTTAGATGGTAATATCCTACATTGGCTTAGAAAACGTTCTTTTGGGGTTCCAAATGAAGGCATAACTATTATAAATAGAAGGATATCAAAATTGTAATTAAAATCCTTAGAAAAAAACAATAAAAAAGGATTTTAAATTTTTTTAATCATTTTTAATCAATATTTTCACTATTTTAGCAATATTTCTGTAATTAATCTGCCTTACTCTTGCTAGAGCGCGCATTCTTAGTGCTTTTAAGCCTATTTTAAACCCATAATATATTCTAGTACAGCATCCCATCAACACACACACACATGCTACCATAGCGTACCTGGTATTGTTAGAAACCCTATGTATTTGTGCTTAATTCAGGCCTAAAATGATCCCAATCTGAGCCTTATGTCACCCAGGGTGCTCTGCTGAACATATATAGGTGTAAAAGCGCGCACTTTTGGAGTTCTGGGCACGAAAGGGTTAAAGGGGTAATGGATGAAGCAGTGCATACCCCTGAGCTTGAGGATGGGTGGTGCAATGAGTTCTAAACTCTGGTGTCAGCCATTATTCTAAATTGTTAAACTGCTAATATCTACCCGATGCCTCAAGGATGCAGTGCCGCTGAGTAACCAGCTGATGCCGCATTGGTGCATCCTGGCAATACTTTTTCGCAAATCGGGCCTTTTTCGCAGACCGTGTCACATATTCTGGCATTAAAGGGTTAAAAATGCAACCCAATGGTAATGGGCAATACGGCCATAACTCTTTCATGTGGTCCCAAATCATTATTACTCTCCATGTATGGATGGAGCCTAATTCCCATAATATTCAAGTATTGTCTGCCAGTATTGCAGCAATTGATTTTTTCTAGCCAACCTTCTTTCTGATACGTAATCATACACATCGTAAAGTGGACTGCTGCCAGCGTGCGTTTAAAATCAACGTTCCCTGCCAATTCCGCCATAGTGAAGCCTCTATTTTCTTTATTTGGTTATGTGTGTCAGTAGGTCTATCGCCATACGTTCTGGGAGTGGTTTCAGCACAGTTTAGCATGGTGTACATGAATCATGATGCTGCATTCAAGTATCATGCTGACCCTATGGGGCTGATACACCCCTGAGGGGTCGGCATGATGCATGAATGCAGCCCTGGTAAGTCTACAGCCATAACACTAGGCTATATATGCGGCATTAAACCCTCTCATGACGGCACCATGCCGACACTACGTGATATAATCCCGGAGGGTCGTTATGCAGCACCAGCGAGGGCTGCATTGGTGCATCATGACGACAAATTTAATTTTTAAGGAAATGCCATCCTTTTTAAAAGGGTTCATAATCCACCATTCACGGGTCATGACCCGATGTCACCCCTGTTTAACCTCTGCCTCCTCTCCTCCTTCTGCAGGTGACACCAAGACGTACACGTTGGCGGTGTGCTTCAAGTCAGGCGTCATCTACCTACTGTTTAACTACGACGACGTCTGTCCCCGAGTCATCCACACCGGACTCACTGGTAAGTAGCACTATAACTACAACCAACCATGGACTGTTTTGATCATTTTCTGGCATGATCTATTCTATAATATATAGAATTTGTATTTTGAACCAGGCTGTACAGGATCGTGTCAATGTAGTATATGAAGAGTAGACCAAGCTGCACAAAATCATGTCTAAGTAGTATATGGCGAGCGGGTCAGGCTGCACAGCACTTTGTGTAAGTAGTATATGGAGAGTAGACCAGGCTGTTAAACACCATGTGTAAGTAGTATATGGATAGTGAGCCAGGTTGTTAAAAACCATGTGTTAGTAGTATATGGCGAGTGGACAGGCTATACAAAGCTAGGTAAAAGTAGTATATATGGAGAATGCGCAGGCAGCACAAAACCATGTCTAAG
Organism: Harmothoe impar; assembly: GCA_947462335.1. Lineage (NCBI taxonomy): Eukaryota > Metazoa > Annelida > Polychaeta > Phyllodocida > Polynoidae > Harmothoe > Harmothoe impar. The sequence continues at coordinate 55,438,257 of OX381708.1, read as the reverse complement.
TAGTATATGGAGAGTGGGCCAGGCTGCACAAAACCATGTGTAAGTACAATGTAGTATATGAAGAGTGACCCTAGCTGCACAGCACCATGTGTATTAAAGTAGTATATGGGGAGTGGTCCAGGCTGCATTAAACGATGTGTTAGTAGTATATGGAGAATGGATAGGCAGCACAAAACCATGTTTAAGTAGTATATGGGGAGTGGGCCAGCCTGCATAAAACCATGTGTTAGTAGTATCTGGAGAGTCGACAATCAATACTGTTGTTGAAAGGGTCATGAAGGTCATCTCCAAGAAACCTCCTTTCCCTTTCTTCTTACTCCATTCATGCTCTGTTATCTCCAGTTTATTTTACACTATGATTCCCTCTTATAGAAACACACACCAGTCACTCACTCCCTCAGATTCTTTATCTGGAAGCTTGGCTCGCATGGCTAAGGTCAGCCGTGTCTCTATCCGTTGTCTTTGTGAAGAAGTCGGAGGCCATCGGTCTCCGTCAGTCCCAGCAGTGACCGGGTCACGCGGGTCGCTGCCTAGAGGGAATCTGAAATGAGCAGCTCATTAAAGACGTCCTTTAACCAGAGAGAAACAACTCTGGGTATCAGTTTGTTGCGGTCTGCGTCATTAAATAGACTTCTATAGTTTGTGTAAAACGGGCTGATACAGCGTCATGCTAAAGAGATATGATCTGCAAACAGGGACACTGATGCAACCAAACACCTGGACAAATAGAATATGCAAGTGTAATGACAGATTTCTCGCCCTTCTTACAGTGGACACCGCTGGGCACGATGATCTCTACTATACTAGTTCTATATCTAGCGGAATCCTGTGTCCCTGCACGTCAATATACCTTTAATTGGGAGGCATCTGGCATGTACACAATGTCTAAGAAGGCGGCCTGCAAAGGCATACACATAGGGACATGGTAATTACACAGGGAAACCAGCAATGAGGACCTAGTTTGCTGCTGCTGAGGAGGACCCAGATGTGCTCACTTTACATGAGCTGCTCGCACACTGATTGAACGAGCAGCTCGAGTTGCTGCACAATAGGTGCTGATTTGTGACCACTCATTGCCCCACCAGTCCTGTAAGTGTAACTGACGATGTTATAACTATGCCCCCCTGTCGCCTAGCTGCCTCACATGGGTATCCGTCATCAATATGGTCTAGCATATGGTCCACATATATATGAGAATATTGACCATAACATCAGGCTCTGGAGGGAAATACCGCACTGATCATGGGCAGCCATTACCTGTCACAAGTTAACCCTTTAAGAACGACATATTGATTTAATGTGTTATGCCCTTGATCGGCAAGATGCAAAAACACATCATGCCAACCACGCGTGGTTAAGACTCTCCAAAAGGGTCAGTATGATGCACAAATGAAGTGCCCGCGAGTTGCTTGCCGGGGCTACATTGGTGCAGCACGACTAAAAATAATACAACATGGCGTTCTTAAAGGATTAAACATCTGAGTACTATTTACAGGATGCAGGCCACATGGGTCATGTGAAACGGCGGCTCGTGGTCAGTGATCATGGGATGGTCATGGCCTCAGTGTAGTGATGGACATGGCGGGGGCGGCCCTGAATCTATGTGTACATTGGTATATAGTGGCCATGGAGAACTTGGGGTTATAGGACGTAAAGTGGAGAACCTGTGTATGGTGATATGTTTGTGGGAAAATGACAGCGGTTACGAGAGGTAGGTAGAAGAAAGAGGGGAGAGAATGTGTTAGCGAGGGAGAGAAAGGGGAGAGATGGAGAGTGTGCGAGGAAAGGTGGTGTATTAGAGTCAGGCCAACAAAGAGAGACTAAGACTCCTAGAGAGACCGACACTCCTAAACACATAACATGCATACATAGACTATGACTGTATGCGACAATATGAATGCAAAGTGAACCAAATAAACCCCAAGGCACCTTATTGGGAGTCATATAACACCTCCAAAGTACCCTAGTCGGTTGTAGATACCATCGTGTTAGCACCAGGGTTGCCATGTATCCTGTCCCTTACTATATCATCCCCAGATACGACCCCTGCGTCCCCTGCCTGGCCCGGGGTGTCCGCTTTATGACCACTTCCGCCAGCCACCCTGATCCCAAACAGGGCACTCTGAACACCCTGCTTTATCGCCCATCCTGAACATGGCCGACGCTAGCGCCACCAGTGGGAGTTATGTCAACCATTCCATGTCAGTGCCACTCTAGTTGTGGGCTGCAGGAAAGGTCGGTGGGCGCGTCCTTGAGATAAAAATAAATGTCGTCTGCGCAGAGTGAATGATTTAATGATGAGGATGTGCTTTCTGTATTTACAGCTGTATTTATGGACGCTTTCGTCTTGAATTAGACATCTCTTACACTGCTTTAGCTTTTCACCATTTAGCAGAATAAATATCAAGAGCGATCTACTTATGGTATGAAAACATATCACACATCACCAATGATGCGTGAACTAACACCACCACGAATGTGATAGATTTGGATGGGAAGAGAGAAAGAAAGAAAGGACGATAAAGAAAGAAATGACGATAAAGAAAGAAAGAACTGAAGAACGAAAGAGAAGGGAAAGAAAGAAAGAACAACATCTCATCTTATATACGATTCACATCTCTGAGTAAGGAAGCAGGTATTGCTAAGAAAGTACATAATGGCTCGAAGTCATATCTCCCTTATATAGTGAAGTGGTGGATTCTCTGCACCACCGCAACCCGGTCTTCTATACTGCACTTTCTCACAGGGGCCCAGATGCTGCAATAAATCAGGGTGTGTGAACCAGCAGGTAAAGGGGACACCCCGCCACAAGGGGACTGCTCATGTGCTGGAGGACCAAGCAATAAAGTGCCGCAAATAGCCTCCAGGCTCTACAAGGGAAGGACCACATCTAAGGCCTATGGCCATGCAGGTCTATTCATCTCTGCGGCTATATGTGGTGATATATAGGGACATGCCTGGGTTTATTGAGGTTGTGGACTTCTATAAAGGAATATTGCTAGGTCCTGATTTGTTAATAAAGAATGCATATATACTCCCACGATGGTTTCCCTGGAAGCTGTGTTGGTATCAAACATCTACTGAATTCTGATTCTCCTTAGAATCTTGGCTAGGCCTGGAGACTTGACAAAGTTTGATGGATCTCATCAGAGGGATGCATAAGACCACAAACAACCGTCCCTGATCCTCAATGTATAATAATGTCCATGGATTGGACTTTCAGTATACAATATTATAATCCACATTCCTTGAAAATCAATGCATATAAATCTTCTATTGATTTGATTTATTTTACAGATAGGAACACGTGTATGAAAACTGGGATCGCGATCCTGAAGTCCCATCTAGAGTAGAACAGCTCTCGGGCCTTGATTCCAAAATAGAGGAGAAAGTGGGAGTTCACTCACCTCCTTGTAAATACAAAGTATCAGATTTAGTCTAACATCCCTGACATGCGATTGCTATAGTGAAACTTGCAATTATTGAGGATGACTCAGCAGCTCCAAGTCCGTGTTGGCCTGCGTGTGTACAGTACACATGTCACAGGGAGACAACGTCAGGCTACAAGCAGACGACTTTCCTCCTGACGTCTGAACGTGATTTCTGTGTTTTCTCGCCTCAACCCCTCCACATGTCATGCCATTCGCTGCTGTCTACGGTGGCTGAAACTCTACATGTTGTAGAGATTGATCTGTAGATCCAGCGCTAGAGCAGTGTAGGGAGACGGTGGGCCGGGGTGGGCCTGAATGTGTCTGCGCCCCACCCCCATAAACTGATTTAAAAAAAAGGGGAGACCCTTCACAAAATTCCGTAACCCGACCTCTCAGTCTCACATTACGGAGCCTATCAGAACTGTTAGGGGAAAACTTCATTAAACCAGTTGTGAGTATTATCGCGTGTATTCCGATGGCTTGGACTCATTGGGGATAAATGTTTTAATTCGGTGCCTTATACATGTAGGAATAACACAGCCTACATAACGGTGGGAACCAAATACAACATATATGCGGGGTAAGGGAGATACACATGCAGGCGCTGCTGTAAATATAGCTACATTTGAGATAAAGGCAATGTGTCAACTTTAACAGTAACAAGTGAACGCGTGCATGTTTCACATGACCTCCATCATAGAGAATCAAATTACGGAGCTCATCAAGCTGTGAGATCATTTTGACAGCAAATTGGACCCTGCAGCTCACCGAAATCACTATGGAGGTGACTGCAGAGGGGTTTTCGGCGACCTGGCGACCCGGGCTGTTTTCCAGGCGACCTGGCGACCTGGTGCAATAATTTAAGCGACCTGGTGACTTTTGGACAAATTTGGATATAGTAAAAATTATCATAAAAAGCGACTTTCCGACTTTAGACCCTTAATTTCGGCGACTTTCCAACCTGAGGGGGGGACCCCTCTGCACCCCCATGGAGTAGGTCTAAGCGCTGACGGTAGAACCACACTTGAAGCCTCACTTTCCATAATGCCATTCCCCTGCTTAAAATGTATCCCAGATCCTCACCAAATGTTGGAATTGCAGGCACACTTGATGTATACCTGCAGCCGGGGATGTCTTCTCATGTAGCCTATACCTTGGGAAACCCCAACCATAGTATACTGACAGGCGTTTGGTTGGCCTGACCCACTGGGCAACCGACTGTCTTATCTGTTTTTCCGCACGACAACCTACCCTCAGCCCACGGACCGTCCTCCGATGGTCAACTAGACACCCGACCTACACCTCGACCCAAAAAACTGCCAGCCGGAAGCCAAACGTCTACGGAGCATGCGCACACCGGCCTGATGGGAAGGGACCTCGTTCTGGCTCCTGGTCACGTGATATCCGTTTCCGGGTTGTTGGGCGTCGCTCATTGGCTGGAACTGACCGGGCTGCGCGGCTGGCTGCGCGTGGGGACGACATTTGAGGGTAGTGTAACTAAGGCGTCATTACGGCGCCCAGCTACTGTTACTGTTACCGTTTCTGGGAGTAGATAGAGTCTAGGCAGCCACAGAATTACACCTGGTCCGAGGTTATAGGATAGCCCTAGACCCTTAAATTCGATATAGCGACATGGACAGCCTTTAAAATCGACATGGGACATGAGCATTATTAAGCAACATAGACATGCGACATGGTCATTTCTTTAAATCGACATCCCCCCGTCAAGGGCCCCTATAGGGTCCTACAATAGCATGCTACTTGTGACCTAAGGTTGTAACAGACTATATAGTGTCTGACCATTTGTTATTTTTGAGGCTGCTCTCCTAGTGAAAACATTAAATTAGTGTGACAGCAGGTTGATCAAGGTTGAATCTCTGGCGTTGAATCCACGTTCTGTGCCCAGTGGGTTGGGACAGTGCTTGTTGTTAGCTTAGGACCAGTAACCACGAACTGAAAAAGATGCAATGATGTTACTTTTGGTCATAATATGAATCACCATGCACTGGGTTTCAGGTCGTGGCAGTCACCAGAGCCTTTTTGTCGTATAAGAATCACATAGAGGCCAGTATAACCAAGAATCTGTCTTGACCTTCGACTGGCTTCTGACTTCTGCCATGGAGGGGAATATGGGGCGGCAGACGATAAACACCCTGCACCCCGCTAGCCATGGTGAGCGCCACAGAGGAAAATATTTATTGGTGAACGCCATGATTAAAGACGCCATAACTGCCCACATAAACACGGTCATCTTGGCGTCTGTGCTCGGCGGGACTGAGGCCTGGGCGGCGCATGTGCAGTGGCAGCGGAAGTCGGCCGTTCCTTCCTGTCTGCCATGACTTGAAGAGGCTATGAGGAAATCAGCTTAATTGTGTCTTATCGTCCTACCTCGTCAGCCCTGACCCGCCGCTTCCCGTTAGGATACAGGCCCCTTGTCCCGGCCCTGCTCGTTGGTTATTGTCCCAGCTTATTGTTCATGGCGTGCCTTTAATGCCTATTAAAACTTTGTTAGGTCCTTCCGGCAGGCAAGGTGATGGAGGAGCAGAGATATGCGGATCTCAGTGTAATGACTGCGGGCTAAAGTGAGCGACAACACACAAAGTGGAAATAATTTTTGCATGGCTGTGGTCGCTTTATTTACAGCACAACGAGGCAGAAGTAAGCCCTGGGCGTGTGGGAGTGTTTTGGTCCAAATTCCTATTGTTCTTATCAGCAATGGCTAGAGGACTTAAATCCCATAGGGATCCCACTATGACATTTATAATAGAATATCGAATTTACCCGGCTACACTATCTAGAAAGAAATTGGATTATCCAAAAACATAGGTCTACGCCTAGATGTTCAGGCTAGATCTAAGCATAAGAAATGCTATCAGATGAAACCAGCGAATTGGTAAAGATTATCGAGCCTTCTTTCTTATTTTCGTATTTCTCTATTGGGACTAGAGGATTTCCCTCACACAGGCATGTGGTGCTGCAGGGTTCCAGTAAGGTTAATGCACTGAATACAGCACAGTGCGTTAATGTGCTATATCCTTTATCGTCATGATGCATTAATGCAGCCCTCAAGAGTCTACTCACCAGGGTTAAATGCATGCATCATTCATATCAACCCTGTAGTACACACATGATGTATAAATGCAGCACTGGTGAGTTACTCGCCATTTATAGGTTCCAACAGCGAAGTACTAAAGTGTCCATAAAGGGTCAAAATAATGTTTTACAATCCTGGGATGCTGGGCGCTACTAAGGACAAGAGCGCCAGAGAGGGAAATAGTTATTGAACGGTCTGGACAGACTGTTCACCGCCTCATACATCCTGCCTCTGTGCCTCTAGTGCATGCATGGGCAGGCCAGCAGAAACTATCGTGGGAACCCACGGAGTATCCTTTCTGCTTGCCGTCTCACAATTATTCTCTCTGCCTCCATTTTACTAGCTGTAGTTAATGTAAAGACAAGGTATTTTATCAGCGGAAACCAGAGATATGGAAACGTGAAATTGAAATCCAAAACCTCCAGCCACCCAATATTAAATGTGTGATTATTAAATAAAAGTCAATAACTTCTTTACAAACATGCTTACAGGGGGGGACCTGTTAAACCATTTAAGGCAGTGTAGTGCTTAATTCACCATGCCATTTTATCACCATAGAGCGTGAATGCAACGTGGCCAGTATTAAAGATACAGGCCTGGGGACTGTACAGAGTTGATACACTCCCAAAGGTATGGCATGATGCATTACAGTCGTGTTGATTCATAATGATGACAAATAAGCATGAACCTTGAGCCTGCATGTGGTCTGTAAGGGCTAACTTAAGGAACACCTGGTTGACAGGAGCGGATTACCAATTATTATTAATGGGTTTTCCGGATTAATTCCCTTTATTCCCAGTTCTTTTTGGGTTCGTGATTGACTGATCTCCTCAAATATTTAATCCTTTCATGTAAATGAGCATTACAGGGTGGGAAATGAATTCGGGTCACTGTCAATGACTGCACCTTGGACGTTGCTTTCTTTAGTTCCTGAATGGATGTTTTCTGGTATTTCCTTTGGAAGACTGTTTAGATAATCAAGGCATGACATCGAACCTATTGATCGATTGCAATTATCATAATGGCCCCGTAAAAACACCTAATATTTGGGATACAATGTCATTATCAACTGTATACCTAATGCGTACTTATTCGTAGGCCCTATATAAAAGTGAGATCTATGCCAAATTATGTGGCTGCAGATGGGTCAAAGGCGACCTGGCGGCCTGGACCGTTCTGAAGGCGACTTTCGACCTAAGGCCACTGAGACCCGGCCACTTTTCGACAAGATTAACATGTTAGAGAGTTGGCGAAGTGACTCTAAGATTGTTGCAAAGCAGCATTTCTATAAGTGTGGATATATGCATTCACTTAACACAGAAAATGCTTCATGCTCCCAGAACAACATCCTCAGAGGGCTATCAATTTGTAAAATCTCAATTGCATGAAGTACTTGAAAAGTATCATTATTTCAACATGTATAGACCACTTATAGATGTAGACCCTCTAGAAAAGGTCTCCCTCCAAACCTTGCTAGTATGTAATCTGGGCATCAGACACTTAGTCATTTCTGAATATCAGTTGGTCAGTTTGACGAATTCATGAGTCCTTTACAACATACATGACCAATGCCTCTATGACCTACTTGGGTTAGGCACTACAGACTAACATAGCACACCTACAGAATACCAGTTTGCATTGGAGAATGATGGCCTATATAATATGCACTTTTAGCTAGGATATTGCTAAGTTATCTACGGCTCTATAGATAGAATTTAGCCACCACGATCGATAGGGCAGCGAAGTGGACAGGCAGCGTTTTTGTTGCGTAGACGCAGCCAAAGTATCCCTATTCTGGGGGCAGGTGTTTGGTTGCACACAGATAAATAAAGCCTGGCCTCAGGTGCGGTGGATACCGCCTGACATTTGAGTAATTCGCAGACAGTGATAAAACTGGGTGAGGTTCTACTTTAACCAACATGACCTTTGCTAAAATCAGCAGAGCGTTCCTCACATCTGACATTTAGAACTTTCTTAAAGTGGCATATTCAGCCACAGGAGGGAGTGTATAGGTCTATATAGGGGCGGCACTGTTTACTGTCGGACCCCTTCTGTCTAATTATAAGTCAGTATGGGAACACAGAGCTTGGAAGATGTCCTACACTGTTGCCCACACTATTCTTCAAATGAGTTTCGCTCTACTTTAGCAGGACACTGTGTCCTATTCAAGGGAGATATTTATGCACTATTGCCAACCTTTTTTGTAATTTTCATCGGATGACATTAGATGCCCATTTCCTAATGTAGCCGATCCTTCTAGATATACCGCAGTGTTAAAAGATCCTTTGTTGCATTTCACACTATTAAATCAGCTCATCTGAATGATATCATGTGAAAAAAGCGCTGCTTAGTGAAGGCAAACATCGGCCAGAAGAAATTGAATCCACGTTTAGTCCTGTTTTATGTCTTTTTGGTAGATAATTCCCTACCTAATACAGTTTCACAGAGGAGCTTATAGTTATACAGACCACCATATATATTTTTTTAATTGTTTATTCATAACGTCAAGTTGATTTTCAGTTACAAATGTCCTTCATAATGCGTACGTATGATCATTCATCAGCTTCAGAGTTTTCATATAATGAAACCTTAGGCATCCATGATGCTTCGTACAACGTTATAAGAATTATATACACATGATATGAATAATTACCTCTTTACCACTATAGTGTCCAGCATTATTAAAGCAGGAACTTTATTCAGCTGCTGCTCATGCATGCTGTGCTTGATTGAGCCACTTGAATGCCCCCCCCCCTCCCCCCCCCGTTGCCCTTTCCTCTGAATATTCCTGCGGTCAATTCCCAACACACAAGTGAAACAGCTAGATTCCACTCAAATATGTCTCTAGGATTCCCAGCATCTCGCAGACGCCAAGATCCGCATCACAGGCCACAGTACTTGAGATGAAAGCAAAACAACAGAAAAACGACCCCACCTCACTTTCTATTTTATATATTAGCATCAAACACGGATGTGATTTTCTCTCTGACATTCAGATATCCACGCTTTTGCACTGTTTATTTCTCTGCAGGCCCATTAAAACGAATATCCTGTATTTACTTTCCTTAAACTTAAAGGATGTGCTTCCTTTATCTTCGAGAGCCGGCATTGATAACCATAATTGTCCAGAAAATGGAACCTGTGTGGTGTTGAGATTGAAGGCCATTCTATCAATGGGACACAGCATGCATTTGATGAAATTGTAAGGCTACTTTAAGTTTTAAGACAATCCTTCCTGTTTCTCCACATTAACCCATATTACCACTGCATTGCTCTTTCTTCATGTGAACTCGTTGTTGTACAGCCTTTTCTCAGCTATATAAAGCGTTTTCCCCATGCGGCTACTGTTCATGAACAAGAGCCCCACCTTTTTTCTCCCATTTCTCTTTCTTTCAAAGTGCCTGTAACCCTTTGTAACCTTCTTTACTTAATGGGTGTCTTGTTCCAGGTCTAGATATCCCCCTCTGTGTTTGTCTCATGACAGTTTTATTCGAGGAACCTTTTAAGTCGTTAAAGCTTTATGGATTCTTCTGACAGGATTTTCTGTTGAGACCTTGGGATAGCGTTCCTTCCTTAAATCGACACCATGCACGCTTGCACCAACAGAGCGTGTTTTAAGGATAACGCTTCCAGATTTTGGAACTATGTTTCTCGAGTTAAACTTCAGATCATCGTAGCAAGAAATTTTCATTTCATATTTATAAAATAATGTACAATTATATGCAGGTAACATTTTACTCAGAAGAAATCCCATATTTTGCCATTTCATCATTGACTGCGTGTGCTGCCAATCTCTGCATAATTATAGAGGCAGAACAAGTTGGCTAGTTCTGAAAGTAGGAATCGTCTTAATGTGTCTTAAGGACGTGCCATTAACCTAGAATCTAATCTGGTGTAGAAGCAATAAATCAAGTTCAGACCCACTGCAATTTCTCCCAATCAAAAACCTCTTCTTGCATATTTGTGACGAAACCTGGGAAATCGTAACATTAGGGGGAATAGCCATAAATGCTCTAAACATGATATTTCAGGAGATGTAGGTAAAAATGTGAATACTAAAGACGAAATGACCTTAGAGTAACTTTTCCCAAGGAATCTTTTGAAGCTATTATCAAAGTTCTATTTTCATTCTAAATTGGTCTTATTTGGAATGTAAAAAGAATTTTTTTAGCCATTTCTAGCCCATTTGTTGACATTTGGTTACCATGGCAACCATCAATTCATTCTTTTGGAATGGAAATCATCCCTATCCAATTGCCCAATCCATGAGGATTTCAGAACTGAAAACAGAATGTCATTATTCCTACCAGATCCAAATCTATGTACAATAATATGCATTTATTGGTTTAATTTCTAATAATCATGATTTATATGGATTCTTTGAAAAAGATTGATATGTGACTGCATTGCAGTCTATTCTTAATTCCTACATGTCCCTACCATCCCATGTTTGAAGTGTCATTTCTCAGCAACTATTTCAAATATTTTGATACTTGAAGTATCAAATTGTAGCTGAAGACATGAACTTAAATAAAGGTGTTTTCCCCTAATGTCATGTTTTCCCACGTTTTGTCACATTTTCTGTAAAAAAATGAAAGTTGAATTCGGTAGGTGAAATCCTTAACCATTATTAACACTGGTCTCTGTCAACTAAGAGGAACAGGAAAGAGAAAAATACTGTTGTAATCCACTCGCCTGCTGCATCCTCCGTGCTTACAGCCTAGTCCATCGGCAGTGTCTTAGACTAGAAAGCATTAGGGCTATTGCATTAAGAACCCTGCCTACTGGGAGCTCCTCTGAAGAGAACTTCTTATCTTTTGGGATTTTGGTGTATTTGCCCTTGCAGTTTACATTTCCCTGAAATCGACTGAACTTCATTTGATTAATTCTAGGCTGTAGCTCTCACTTAAATCTCACTTTCTCTTGCTCTCCTTACCATCTCCATCCTCATTTCATTTCCCCCATCCCTCTGCTCGTACTAGCTTCACTCCTTGGCTGGTTATCCTGACACCCCCCCCCCACCCATTCCCACCCACTCTCCTCACACAAGTGTGATTGCTACACAAGATTCTGTTCACATAGATCGTTGCCCCCCTAAAACCGTCAAGAACATGGCAGGAGAAAAATTACCTTCATGAAAAATGGGTCGAAGCGCTGTCGACATTGGAATGGAAAAATGGCATGTGTTGAAACCAAATGCACGCGTCGACGACAAGGTGATTTCCCACGAGAATGCAGAATATCAGCTTGATAAAAAGAATCTGATTATTCTTTTCAAAGGTTGCTGGGAAGTCTTAGGACATCCTACTGGAACCTAATGGGAGTGAAAGTCGTTAATATTTGAATAGAAAGCATGAGCCACATATATACGTTTATAGTAAAGAGATATTGTAATTGAACCCCCTGTTACTCTAAGTGCAGCAAGGGTTTCGCCTTTAAGGTGTCATATTCCCACTATTACAGCCAAGGAGTTGTCTATAATACTGACGCCAAGCTATACAGAAGATCAGCTTCACGAAAAATGCCATAGAAAATTAGCAATTAAGCGGCAATTACCATCTTGAATACAGTTTTGTTTTCCTGGTCAACAAAACTACAATTTCATGTTGGTCTCACTTTGAATATAATACCCATCTATGACCACTTGATAAGACCTGCTTGGCTCGACCATAGTGCCCCTTTCATACTCTCTTCCATGTGACTTGTATTGACTAAACAGTGGATGACCGTTGCTGAGCAACCCAAAGTGCATGGTTACCAGATGCGGTTGTCATGTGAATCAACAAACGGTATCTAGTTGTGCGAACCTTGACCCGTAAGGCTTCCCAGAAAATGAGAAAATAGCCGAGCTATCAACAATGTTTCTTATTTAACTTTTCTCCTAGCGAGAGGGTAGACTTGTTGGCTAGCTGCCAGGTGCATGGACATATATATATATACATGTATTGGCCGACTGTTTGTCTGCAAACTATACATTTAATACACTGATATAGGTCACAATTGAATAGAAAATGGTATATCAATTCTTTTAAAATCCATTCCGTTGAAAATGCTGAATAAATTGAAATAAATATACATGTTATTAGGAGCACGTTTCCGTTGTCAACATTGACCAGTCTCTCTATATTTAGTATTGGTTATAAGGAACACTGCTTATAAGTAGCCTCCTTATAACGATATTTCACTGTAAGTATTGTTTTATCAGGTCTGAGGAGGGAGAGTGGGGGATGACATCAACATTGCACTATCTATGTACATTTTTTTGTACTAACTTGGGGTATTACTGTATTACCATTACTTGTAATAAAAGGTCATGCATTTGAAATAAAAATTACAGCCATTTATTATAATGTTTCGTTGTCTTTGTGTATTGCAGGTGTGAAGATGGAGTGGTGTAATGACGGGGAGTTGTTAGCGGTGACCGGATTCATCCGGATGCCTAACTTGAACTGCGCCAACGAGTTACGCTTCTACACAGCGGACGGCCACCTCCGGTACAGCAGGCCCATACCCCACCTGGTAGGGACAGCTTTTTTTAAAATAAATTTGAACCTGAATGAGTTTAAATCTTTAAGGGCGACATGATACCTCAAGGCTGCATGTTCCTTTATCGGCCTGATACACCAATGCACATAACCTCCAGTAGTCCGTGGGTGCATCATGCCGACCTTCTTGTTTTGGTGTCAACCCATGAATGTGGCACTGGCGAGTTACTCACCAGAGCCACATTCATGAAATGTGACGATAAAAGGCATGGTGCATTGAAGCACTATGCTGCCCATAAAGGTTTAAAAGATCTCATACGGCACAGACAGGTAAAGGTGATGCTGTAGGATACTTAAGACTTAGATCTTACACATTTATTGGGGACTGAATGTGCTGTTAGGTAAAAGAACAGCTTTCATGAGAGTTTTGAAACTTTGGCTAAAAGAAAATGGATTCTCCTATTCAATACTATTTCAGAGATGAGGCTAAGGAGTCCCTGGATTTAAGTCTAGATGAGACAATCGCATGCCTTCTAATAGAGCATACAGATACAATGTATTCTATACACCACGCCTGTTTAGTCTTTGTCTCAACGGCGCCAGCCATGCCTTCAATGTTCTATCCATCAAATTGTTTTGAGCCTTTCCATCATCATAGAAATCTGAAAAGGTCTTTAATTCTCGGAGTCTTAAACTTAAAGGCCACAGCACACAAGGACAAACATTGCCAGAGATTTGAGCAAATTCATTTGGCAAACAACCTTTGTAACAATACAGATCCCTATGCAATCATATCAGATGAAACAGATGAATGCCTTTTTAAAATGAATTAATCATTTTGATGACGTCATACATGTTAATGCTTGTGGCTCCCCCTGCAGGGTAAACCTGCCAGTGCGTTGACGTGGGGCCATAACAACAAGCGTCTGTTTGTGGCTGTGGGCTCCTACATCTACACTGCCTGGGTGACACGGAAGGTGGCGCTGCTGCAGTTCCTGTGTCGGCGCACCATCCACAGGAGACTGCGGGACGACACGGTGGTACCCCGCCTCCCCCTGCCGACCAAACTGAGAAACAGCATCGCCGCCCTCTTCTCACCAACTGTTAAGGTAAGCAGTGTATTTCTTTGAGCACCATCCCAGCTAACAAAAAAACGTTTTCCAAAAGTTTGCAAATGTTTTTGAGGAAAACCTCTTTCGTACAAACCTAGAGAAAAAGTTTGCATCCAAACGTTTTAAAAACGTTTGGAAACGTTTGGAAAACGTTTTTTGTTAGCTGGGAATTGCTTTGATTGTGTCCTGATGTTCTTGAGTAGCCCTGACACCACCACTATCCCCAATATATGACCCCCCTATTACAACATTCTTCAACATGGTACATATTGTATGCACGCAGCATATATAGGGACGTATATATATATATATATATATATATATATATATATATATATATATATATATATATATATATATATATATATATATGTATGAATATATATATATATATATACATATATATATATATATATATATACCGATATCACCCGGTTTGTGAGGTCTCAGCTGTAACCCAGTGATGTGGGATCCCATAGAACTAACAGACGTATGAAGAAAATAATTACAATTTTGTATACCTCTAAATTTATAGAAACAGAATCTGACAAGAGAATATCTAAATGAGAATTTTTTTAAATGTAATATTGTGGGATCCCCTTGTGGGGTCCCGGATGACCTTGAACTATGACCTCTATCAGGACCCCACAAAAGGTTTAATTATATGTATTAGTTGACATAGTGGGATCTCTTTGAGAATGTAATTTATGTAATATTGTGGTGACACATTCACTATTATTAACTTAGCAGATGCATACATGCATTATATATCATGATGAAAAGCACAAAAATGTGATGGTGGACATGACTTTTTGTTCTGCTCTTGGATTATGGGGTCTTGCATCTGTTCTAACCCTCTATTGTGGGGTCCTTCCCAGTTGTGCATTTTATTGAAGTTTTAAGAGTACATGGAGCTAACAACTATTTTTGGTGACACTTTCCCTTTGTTATTATGTACAGAAGAGTGAACTTAATTAACATGTGACTATATTTGATATGGGTAGATATATCATGCTGTTGCCAACTCTATTTGTGAATGTAAACAAATGCATATATTATCTAGGTCAAGCTGTTCCCCAACAATAAGAGCCATAAGTTTGGTGGACTTTTGGCTGCTGTCCCTTGACCTAATTTGGCCTAGTACAGGGGTATGTTTACTTAGTGTTGGTTTTGGATTAGCAAAGGACACATGGAGGGGGGGGACCAGAACTCCCTCTGAGATACTTCCTATGGCTGTATTCACCAACCACCTCTGCATTTACTAAGCACATGCATTTGCAACACTAGCTTTAGAAATATATTTTTAAGCAGTCTAGTTGTAAAAGGTGTGTCCTATCTAAGTTAACAAAATAGAATATTGTGTCTACTGGATTATGGGGTCTTATAGATTGTGAGATATAACCCAGGATTATAGGGTCTTGTAATTTCCCCACCTTATTTAAAAACAAAAGCTGCCACACCCCCTGACACTTCCCTGTCGTCCCCTACACTCTACCACACCCCCTGACACTCACCTGTCGTCCCCTACACCCTGCAACACCCCCTGACACTCCCCTGTCGTCCCCTACACTCTACCACACCCCCTGCCACTCCCCTGTCGTCACCTACACCCTGCAACACCCCCTGACACTCCCCTGTCGTCCCCTACACTCTACCACACCCCTGACACTCCCCTGTCGTCCCCTACACTCTACCACACCCCCTGACACTCCCCTGTCGTCCCCTACACCCTGCAACACCCCCTGACACTCCCCTGTCGTCCCCTACACTCTACCACACCCCCTGCCACTCCCCTGTCGTCACCTACACCCTGCAACACCCCCTGACACTCCCCTGTTGTCACCTACACTCTACCACACCCCCTGACACTCCCCTGTCGTCCCCTACACTCTACCACACCCCCTGACACTCCCCTGTCGTCCCCTACACCCTGCAACACCCCCTGACACTCCCCTGTCGTCCCCTACACTCTACCACACCCCTGACACTCCCCTGTCGTCCCCTACACTCTACCACACCCCCTGCCACTCCCCTGTCGTCACCTACACTCTACCACACCCCCTGACACTCCCCTGTCGTCACCTACACTCTACCACACCCCCTGCCACTCCCCTGTCGTCACCTACACCCTGCCACACCCCCTGCCACTCCCCTGTCGTCACCTACACTCTACCACACCCCCTGCCACTCCCCTGTCGTCACCTACACCCTGCCACACCCCCTGACACTCCCCTGTTGTCACCTACACTCTACCACACCCCCTGCCACTCCCCTGTCGTCACCTACACCCTGCCACACCCCCTGACACTCCCCTGTTGTCACCTACACTCTACCACACCCCCTGACACTCCCCTGTTGTCACCTACACCCTGCTACACCCCTGAAACTCCCCTGTCGTCACCTACACTCTACCACACCCCCTGACACTCCCCTGTTGTCACCTACACCCTGCTACACCCCTGACACTCCCCTGTCGTCACCTACACTCTACCACACCCCCTGACACTCCCCTGTCGTCACCTACACTCTACCACACCCCCTGACATTTCTCAGTCGGCATATACACCCTGGTACACCCCCAATTTTCTTAACTTGGCATATACACCCTGCTTCACCCCCAATTTTCATAACTTGGCATATACACCCTGCTACACCCCCTGATATTCACAAAGTCTCATCTACACCCTGGCACATCCCCTGACAACTCAGCATATACACCCTGACACACACCCTGAAGTCAAGTCGGAATCTACACCCTACCACATCCCTTGATATCTTCAACTTGGCATGTACACCCTGTCACACCCCCTGATGCCCTTAACTTACCATATACACCATGCTACACCCCCTAATATTTTTATGTCATCATCTACACTTTGCCACACCCCATTATATCCTCAAGTCAGCATGAAAACCTTTTGATATCCCCTGATATCTTCAACCTGGCCTGTCACACCCCCTGATATCCCCAAGGCGGCATGTACACCCTGCTACACCCCTGACATTCCTCTGTCATAATATGAACAATGCCACACCCCCTGACATTTCCTAGTCGTCATCTACACTCTAGCACACCCCCTCACATACCTCAGTCGTCATCTACACTCTAACAACCCCCCCCCCCCTCACACTCCTCAGTTGTCATCTACACTCTACCACACCCCCTCCAGGCCCGTAGCCAGCCTTGGCTGTGGGGGGGGGTGCTCATTTTGGGTAGGGTGGGACTCTTTTGACTTTGCCAAAAGTTCGGCCCGCAAAGCGGGATGTATCGCAAGCGCAGCTGCGACTAGCTGGGGGGGTCTGGGGGCATGCCCCCCCAAGGAAATTTTTGAAAAATACATGTAAAATGGTGCAATCTGGGGCATTCTGCATTCTGAGATAATCCCATGACATTAAACGGAGGAATAGCCTTTTTCTCCTTCCTCTCCCCTCTATCCTGTCTGTCCCCTGACCTATTGTTGCCCTGGTATTAAAGTGTATGATGTGGAACAGAAAAAGAAGTTACCACAAGCACCCTTCATGGGAGACATAGTTAAAAGTACATTGTTGAATTACAATTATTGCATTTACTCATTGGCCATATATACATGTATGTGTGAAATACAATTATATAAAGCACCAATGCAATTTTTTTATGAATCTTATCACAAAATGTCAGCTATGTGCGTAGGAGTCATAACTTTTGCATCTTTTATTCACCCCATTGGGTATTGACAGGGAAGATCAACTGTATAATAAGATCCTACCCCATGGCATTGCTCCCAACTACATCAAGACCTCTGCACTCAACTAGATTTTGACCACTGAAGTTCCACCTACCCAGTCTACTCATTCTGAGACATGTGAATTATCAAAGTACATCTTTCTCCTGATGGCAGAGCGGCAACAGCTCACTGTATGTTTTATTATGTATTTATGAGAAGATTTTGCCAAAGTAAATATCAAACTACAACTACAGAAGGTTCACCCATAACAACCAGATATCCACCCACATCCTGCTCCTCAGAGTTCCTATATATCTTTGTTTAAAATGTATTTAGAATTGAGCAGCTTATATTATCCACCCACCTTAGTCCCACCCCTTGGAGTTCCACCCACCCCAATCCCGCCAATTTAAGTTCTACCCACCTGTGTCTTGCCCCTTGAAGTTCCATCCACCCACACACCTCCAGGTTGTTTAGAGCACCACCCTCCTGATCCTGCTTTGTGGAGTTCCACCCATCCAAGTGCTGCTAGTCAGTGTTCCACCCACCTAAATCCTGCCACTTGGCGTTCCACCCACCCAAGTCCTGCTACTTGGAGTTCCACCAAAAAAGGTTCCGCCACAAAAAGTGTTCCCTCCCGCAACTAAAAGAGTTCCGCACACCCCACTCCTGCGACTAAAAGGGTTCCACCCTACCCATTCCTGCGGTAATAAGAATTCCACCCACCATACTACAATAGCTAAAAGAGTTCCATCTACCCCACTCCCTACGACTAAAAGAGTTCCACCCACCCCACCCCTGCGACTAAAAGAGTTCCACCCTACCCATTCCCATGATAAAAATGTTCCTCCCACCCCACTCCGGCAACCAAAAGAGTTCCACCCTACCCATTCCCGCGATAAAAAGAGTCACACCCACCCCACTCCCACGACTAAAAGAGTTCCACCCACCCCACCCCTGTGACTAAAAGAGTTCCACCCTACCCATTCCCACGATAAAAAAGTTCCAACCACCCCACTACCGCGACCAAAAGAGTTCCACCCTACCCATTCCCGCCATAAAAAAAGTTCCACCCACCCCACTCCCGCGACTAAAAGAGTTCCACCCTACCCATTCCTGCGATTAAAGGAGTTCCACCCAACCCATTCCTGCGACATTAAGAGTTCCACCCACCCCACTCCCATGACTAAAAGAGTTCCACCCTACCCATTCCTGCGATTAAAGGAGTTCCACCCATCCCATTCCTGCGACTAAAAGTGTTCCACCCACCCAATTCCCGCGTTTGAAGAGTTCCACCCACCTAATTCTCATATTTCTGAAAAAAATGCCTATGGCTTAGCGCGGAAAAATCTTAGGGGGTGGAACTCCTCATCACTGTGCTTGCATGGGGGGGTGCTCAAGCACCCCAAGCACCCCCCCCTGGCTACGGGCCTGCCCTCACACTCCTCAGTCGTCATCTACACTCTACCACACCCCCTCACATACCTCAGTCCTCATCTACACTCTACCACACCCCCTCACACTCCTCAGTCGTCATCTACACTCTACCACACCCCCTCACACTGTCATTTACACCGTGCCACACCCCCTCACATTTCTCAGTTGGCATATACACCCTGCCACCCCCCCTGACATTCTCAAGTCAGCATGATACACCCGCTACCACACTCCCTGATATCCTCAAGTCGGCATGTACACCCTGCCACACCCCCTTACATCTTCAACTCAGCATATACAGTCTGCCACATCCCCTGGTATCCCCATGTCGGCATACACTCTTTGCTGCACCCCCCGATATTCACAAGTCGGCATATACACCCTGCCACACCCCTTGATATTCTCAGGTCGGCATGAACACCCTGCCACACCCCCTGATATCCTAAAGTCCGCATGTACACCCTACCACACCCCCTGATATCCTAAAGTCGGCATGTACACCATGCCACATCTCCTGACATCCTCAGGTCGGCATGAACACCCTGCCACACCCCCTGATATCCTAAAGTCCGCATGTACACCCTACCACACCCCCTGATATCCTAAAGTCGGCATGTACACCATGCCACATCTCCTGACATCCTCAGGTCGGCATGAACACCCTGCCACACCCCCTGATATCCTAAAGTCCGCATGTACACCCTACCACACCCCCTGATATCCTAAAGTCGGCATGTACACCATGCCACATCTGCTGACATCCTCAAGTCGGCATGATACACCCTGCCACACCCCCTGATATCCTTAAGTCGTCATATACACCCTGCCACACCCCCTCACATCCTTCGCAGTGAACAAAGAACGTTTTTTAACGTTTTGAAACGTTACAAAGTATTATGCTATTTTACGTTATATATAAAACGTTATTTAACATTGTTATATGGTTCACCAAAAACGTTTGTATTCACAATGTTATATAACATTATTTAACGTCAATTGGACTGTGGTTTATCACGCAAATGATAAGATATAGACCTATCAGAAGGTCAGAAATAGAAAAAGCCATGCCACACATAACCAAATTCAAAAAATAAATTGCCTGGACTATCAATATGGTAATATTAGCTAGGATTGAACTCACAACCTTCTGATTACATACCCTATGCTTTAGAGAGAGAGGCCACAGAGCTAGATGGTACTCAGCCCATATTGTATACTATACATATTGCCTGCCTGTGACCAGATACATTCCCCTACCTTATATACATTATCCTCTACAAGAATCAAGGTGTGTCTGGATGATATCATATTTCATATGGGACAGGAGGAAGAAATTGATACTGACATGGAACATGGACCATCTTTAAAAATCGACATGGCAACATGAGCCCCCCCTGACATTCTCAAGTCAGTATGATACATCCCCTACCACACCCCCTGATATCCTCAAGTCGGCATGTACACCCTGCCACACCCCCTTACATCTTCAACTCAGCATATACAGCCTGCCACATCCCCTGATATTCACAAGTCGGCATATACACCCTGCCACACCCCCTGATATTCTCAGGTCGGTATGAACACCCTGCAACACCCCCTGATATCCTAAAGTCTGCATATACACCCTGTCACACCCCCTGATATCCTAAAGTCGGCATGTACACCATGCCACATCCACTGATATCCTCAAGTCGGCATGATACACCCTGCTACATCCCCTGATATCCTCAAGTCATCATATACACCCTGCCACACCCCCTTATATCCTTAAGTCGTCATATACACCCTGCCACACCCCCTCACATCCTCAAGCCGGCATGATACACTGTACGATACCCCCTGATATCTTCAAGTCTGTATGATACAGCCTGCCATACCAAACTAAATTGATATGTGACTATATTTAATAGGCTGTGACTATTGACAGTTCCAACTGTCAATAACAGAATAAAATTCCCTTGTTGACAGTTTGATCTTTCAATACCAGGATATGGTCCCCTTATTGACAATTCAAACTGTCAATAACAGAAAAGAATTCTCTTATTGACAGTTCCCAAAATGGAACTGTCAATAAGAGAAAAATTATCTTTTATTGTCAGCGTGAACAGTCAATAACAGAATATCATGGTGTTGACAGTTCGAACTGGCAATAGCTGGGCCTGGCCCGGGCCCCCTCCCCCCCGATCTAGCTATTGACAGTTCAGACTGTCAATAATGGGATATGTGTCTCTTATTGACAGTTAAGACTGTCTTTACCGAACTGTCAATAGTGGGAATTTTATTGACAGTTCCTTACAATTACTGTCATAACCCTGAGGACCATTTTGATGCAAAAGTCAATTTTGATGGAGAAGTTGATTTTGATAGAAAAGTTGATTTTTAGAGCAAAACGGATTTTCGGTGCAAACCCATTTTTCTCACACCCCAGTCTTCATCTGCACCATACCACACCCCCTGACCCTCCTTTCCACCTGACAGGTATGTCCACCTCACCGCATTCACCATGATATAACCTTACATTTTTCATGCCAATGTATACTATTTTAGATATGATCCTGTTAATCTCCTGATAATTTTGAGCTTTTTGCAAATACTTTACAAACAATTGGATTTTACTCAAACCAGTACACAAAACTTTATTATGAAAAACTCATCCTTTTTTGCTGCATTGATTTGTAGTCCCTGTCACCCACACCACACCACACCACATCACACCCATCTTAACACCACCCTAAACTATATTTCACCCTAACATTATCCATGTGGGCCTCACTCATCCACATCACTCCTACCTCACTGCTTTTAGACCTGAGGTTGTGGGATCCTCAATAGGAACCTGGGATCCCACAAGTCAAATCAGTATATAATATATATTTATATATATGTACAGATATATATTAGTGTGTGTAAGTTCTGCTCCTGGATAATGGGATCCTTTGTAATTTTTCTACATGGGTTGTGGGATCCTGACATTGTACCATACTTATCAATCATGGAGTGGTTATGTGTTTGAAAAAATAATACTTAACAAGTCTAATTTCATTTCTTTTTGATTAAGTCCATATCTGATGGTATTAGACTGTATATATGATATTTGTGATATCTCCCTCTATTATGAGATCCTGATATACCGTCTTCTCTGAGGCAACTTGACCTTCATGTGCTCACTCAAGCATGACCACACAGGATGTATATATATATACTCTGGCTGTGCTTTGTGATGGGTAGAGACACCTGGGAGCAGGTTAGGGAATCAATAATAAACTTGAAAACATTGTGGGGTTTTCATAAAAAAATGTTTTTAACCATAAAATCTTTCCATATCATAGAACATAGGCTCATTTTAGCCCGGGTGGGTTGCGGGGTCTTGCAAAAGATCCCACAATTTTGGAACGACCCCACTACGTGGGTCTGAGAACAGCGAAAGATCCCATAAACCGGGTTGCATGTATGTATATATATATATATATATATATATATATATATATATATATATATGTATATATATATGTATATGATGTATGATAACCAAATAGGGTTGTGTCATGAGACCATTGCATGTTGTAAGCTCTTTTTATCAAAAAGGACAACACTATACATGCACACAGTAAAAACTGACCTATTTTCTCTCTTTTGTAAATGTATCCTCACATGCATGTACAAAGATCATTTAGGGAGCCAACCTCTGAGACTAAATCCTGTTAACCGCCCTGAGGCGTAGGATTGCACATTGAAGCATTATGCTGTCTATATTAAAGGGTGAAAATGTATATATGTTAATGGAGTGACTAAAAGTTACCTACATCGATAATTAGCTGAAACCTTGAATATACATGTACTTCTCTTCTGAATACATAATTACTGTTACAAAGAGTCTTTTAAAGTGCTTGAATGTAAGTAGCTACGTGAACTGCGGGCCTCACTGTGCGGGAAAACGGGACTTGAGTGCCGTATTTGCACTTTCCACCATCATTCCCAAGCCCCAGATGCCTCAAATACTAAACACTATACATGTATGGAATCCTTATAATGTTGTCCATCGACCTGTTATATTTTTATAATGTTTTACATAACTTGTATTAGCTAACAGGCCGAAATCGTCCGGGAGAGCCTATAATTTCATGGGGCCCAGCCACGGCCACACTAGACAACTGACAGGGGTTATATTTTGCCTTTTGCCACTAGATAGTAGCATGGGTATCCTGGACTTAGGGGTTCAGTCAGTTAGAGGAGGGGCAGAGCTTTCCGTGGGTACAATTACCATTTTTATGCTACAACTATAAATAATTCATTAATCAAATCAGTTTTTTCAAAGCTCACTCTATAAAAAATGGCTGAATCAATCACTATAGTAATTATCTGTCCTTATACTTTGATTAATTGGGAACACAGTGGTGTAAAATAGAAGGGTTTTTGGGTCATGTAAGGCTATGGCAAACAGGGATAAAAAAAAGGAGTAGAGAGATTTAAAGGCTCTGGACTGGAGAAGGCCTCTAGCAGCATGCTTCCCGGGAGTAGGTCTAACAGATGCAGCCAACCATTAGGCCTGGGGGGTGGGGGGGCAGTCTCACACCTCCCTGGCAGACCCACATGGCTGGGGTGGGGAGATAATCCGGGTGCCATGACCCTTATCTCTATATCTATTGTATCTAGTTTAATGGAATTCCCCTAATGAACCCTAAAATGAGGTGGTTATTTGCTAATTCTGTTGGAAGTTTTATTCCGATTTACAAAATTCCAAAAGATTTTGGCTCCTTGGATCTTGGCCCCTTGGAGAAATGATTAAATGACATGATTTCTAGAGAATACGTTTTTCAATTCACGTAGCTAATGTAAGATAGTGCCATAACATGTCCAGAGCTTTGTTTGACAAAACAGAACCATGGGCCACCATCTGGGATACGCTGCCACTTGTATCACATTTGATGCACTAATGTGTGCGTGTATGACACTGAGGAGACTAACGTTAACATACGCAAACCCCCTTTCTCCCGTGCAGGGTTACATCCCGGACCCGCTGCGTCTGCGTGAGTTTGTGTGCATGCCGCCCCCTGGTGCCGAGAGGCTGCACTGCACCATGATACGTCATGGGGAGGAGACGTCAGGGGGCCACTACATGCTCTACCTGGAGTACCTCGGGGGACTCATACCGCTACTCAAGGGCAAGAGGGCATCCAAGATTAGACCCGAGTTTGTTATATTTGACCCCAAAATTAAAACGGGGGCAAAAGCAGGTAAGTCGACATTTTAATGTAAATATCAGGTATAAATGTAATGACATAATGACGTAAAGACTACGTAAAGCAACCTGGACAACCAAGCAATGAGAAGGACATGAACTATTTACAAATGCATTGGTGTGGTCTATTAGCCAGACGAATAGAAATTGGAGGGAATTGTGGGCAATGCGAGTATTCAATGTAGACCCAAATTGTCCCAAATCTCAACAGCCTTGTAGTTTTGCATTGAGAGTCCTTCATATACCCTTCATAGTGTCCGATTAGACGTATAGAACAAGGCAGGTAATTAACCATTCCAATCAAGGAAGGGCATGGGGGCAGGGCCCACAGCACCCGTATAAATGTACCTACAAGCACCTACCACAGCCTCATATTACAGGCTAGGTTCTATAATGCATACAATTCAGCTCATGAGTGTTGTTATTCATAGGATCATTATTTAATCCACTATACTGTTGTTGACAGACGAGGACGACCTGTTCATCAGCAGTGACAGCGCCACCTCCGACAGCGATTCTGACAAAGATGTCGTCGTGGATGGCTGCGGATCCCCCAGAATGCAACGAAAGAAGCGTCTGAAACGTCTACGCAGGCGCGTTGAGCGGCGTGACAGTAGCGCCTCTCAGCGACCTCTGGATGAACTGCTCTATGATGACAATCTACCTGAGGTATAGTGATGCTTTAAGTTAATTTGTAACAGTTGTATAATGACCAACAGCTCTGCTCAATGCCATGCAGGTTGTTGTTGCCTGGTACCGTTTAACCCCAAAACAAAAATGATTTATATCAAAGCATGGTCTGCTTATTCTATTGTACTTACAACTAGAAAAATACATAATTCATTAACTGCATTCTTGATTTTATATAATTGGAGCTGGGAAGTGGAGCCATCAAAACCTGCCTGTGAGGATAAAAAATAGAAGTACCCATTAAACTAGAGCTCCATATATGCATGCACTATGAATAGAAATCAGGGACGCTTTATATCTGAGGGCCTTTCTGACCTGTCTGTTTCAGACTCACAAACTTGTTGAGGTGACCTCCAACCTGTGGGGTACCAAGTTCAAGCTGCACGGCCTGGCGTCCTTCCTGCCGGAGGACCTGGGCCACATCCTCTACAAGACCTCCCTCCTGCACCTCCAGCCGCGCCAGATGACCGTCTCCCTGCTGGAGCTCACCCCCGACCTGCACCCCCAGATCAGGGACCCCTCCTACAACCCCAACCACTTCAGTGAGAGTGATGACGATGTCAATCTGCAACGCACGCAGGAGTCGCACCGCCACCATCATGGCAGTGGGCGCAGCACGCCGGGGTGCCATGTCGAAAAGGGCATCACGATATCCCCGGAGGTCTATTGTACACAACCGTCCAAGTTAGCCGCACACAGCTCCTCTGAGACCATCGGGGGGCCTGGGAGTGCGCTGGAGAACGGTGCTATCGAGGTGCCGGTGATTATCGAGAGGCATTCGGTTTTCCAGAACGGTAAGCCTGAGAGGAGTACGAGTAACTGCAGTCCGTTTGAGATTCGCTCGCTGGACGGGTCCCCGCCCCAGCGCCGCTCGCCAAGCTTGAAGTCTCGGTCATTGTCGCCAGCTGAGCAGCAAGTGACCTACACCAGCAATGCCATGCTGGATGGTAGCATTGATAATGATATGTTCACCAAGGAGGTGTACTTGGACAAGGCTGGTGGGCCCAAGGTGCGCATGAACACCATCTACCAGCTCAACACAGAGCCTGGAGGGTCGACCACCACGACCACCCAGGTGGAGGTGGCCCCCGAGGTGACCACCACCCCCATGCCCGGGTCACCCCGCAGTGTGGTACAACTGGCCGCCAAAAGACTTGAAGATGTGCTAGCCATACAACGACAGACTCCCGCCCAGAACGAGCTCAGCAGCAACAATGCTGGTTCTAGTGGACATCACTCGCTCAAGACCAACAACAATAACTCTACATCCAGCAGTGACCGCAGCCACAGTCCTTCTTACCATCGCCACAGCTCCAACAGCAGCGACGGTCAGTCCCCTCCAGCTGATGCCTCCTTCCGAACAGACACTCACCGGGTGAGTATGATAGAAAACCTGCCACCTTCACAAGCCGCCCCACCTCCCAGGTGGGCCGACAAGGCCTGCCAGGAGATAAAGTTCATAGACGATGACCTAGACGATACTGCAGATGGTCGGAAGGAGTGTCGAGAGGCAGTGTTCTGTACTGCGGAGCGCCTGAGTGCGCGCGACATCATGACAAGCACTCAAATGCTGGCGGAGCTGGACAGTACCTCCCGGGTATCCCGAACGGCTATGGACTACCCCGACAACATGATCAACTACGGCGGCACGCTTGCCAACACCACAAACAGCATAGAACTGCACAAGAAGCGCCTTATACTTGCCCCTCCACCCGAGAACAAGGAACACAAAAAGGGTCAGTCGTTGCGGACCCGGATCAGCAAGGAGCTCCAGAACGCTCGAAACTCTCTGGAACTGATCCCCCGCTGTGACCGTGCTGGAGTGTCCGAGTCGTACACGGACGTGGAGAGCCTCTATTCCTCTTCCTCCAGGAGCGAGTCCCCCAGGACCTCAGTGCCATCCTCACCCACCATGGGCGGGAGGCGAACTTACGAAATGCGCAGGGGCTCGCTCGACATGCGTCGCTTGGCGCAATGTCATGATTCCTCCTTTGACGGTGTAGACTCAGCAGCACAGCAGCAAAGTGCATCTCTACCTACGTCACCAGTTCGACGTATCGTCATGCCTCAACAGAAACGGGCCACCTCCAAACAGGACATATCTAAGTCCAAGCTGGTTTCCCCCTTCCTTAAACGTCGCTTGAAGAGCTACAAGGCTGTGGACAGCTCGGACGAAGAGATTCTCCTCTCTGGGGATGATGTGACCACCTCGGAGAATTACAAAAACCTTGAAACTTTCCAGAAGGCACAGCTCAATAAAAAGGTAATTGGAAATCGGCGCACTTATCTTAAGATAACAATGTTATTTGGAAGTAGAATATCTAACAACCTGATTAAACTCTAAATTGCAAGATCAAAAATGCCCTTGGAATACTTGATTAATTACTCCTGTCATGAACATTGTAGCGTGCCAATATAGGGAGGGGCAGGACTGGGGATTGCCGACTATAATTACATCGGCATTAAAACAGAACTGGCGCAATTGGTTGTGTGCTTTGGGCTGCTGTTGCCCGATTTAATTATTGTGCTGAGGATTCTTTTCACTAAAAGGTCAACATAGTAATGTTTGAATATTCTGCAGATAGTTCGATCTTGATAACGAGTTGAACATGACATTGTCCCAGACACTATACACTTTTACACTAATGATATAATCTCCTACCTGATCCAGAACTCTACTTTCATTAAACCAACCCATTGCCCTACATAATAAATCCCCCTTTTCCAGTTGAGAAAGGTAAGGACGAGTCGACCAGACGACAGTCGTGAGAGTGTTCGGCGCAGTCCGAGCCTGACGAGGAAGCGGCACTTTGTGATGCACAACAAGGCCCCGCTGTGGAACGAGAACAGCCAGGTGTACCAGCTCGACTTTGGGGGACGGGTCACCCAGGAGAGTGCCAAAAACTTCCAGATCGAATTCAGAGGGAAGCAGGTTAGATCCTTTGTCCTTTGTGGCCAATTGTGAAGCTTTTGGGAGAGATTCTAAGGTTTCCTTGCAGTTAAGTTTAAATAAAAGAAAAGTGACTATCTTCTTGTGTGTACTGAGATAACTATATCAATTTACCATGTCCCTAATTAGAGTTGTAAAATGCCTTAGTTATGGTTAAAATATTTATAGGTTAACGAGTTAATCGTTGGTCATTATAATTTGTAATAGTATGGCATGCTCTTGAATAAGAGATACTCTGAGAAACTAACTAATAATGCAAGCAATGTTTCTTGTTGGTTGCCAGGTGATGCAGTTTGGTCGGATCGATGGCAATGCTTACACTTTGGACTTCCAGTACCCATTCAGTGCCATCCAAGCATTTGCCGTAGCTCTTGCCAATGTCACACAGCGACTGAAGTAATCCAAGGCTAACAGGCCGTCTGCAGCGCCATAACGACGGTATAGCGACAGAAAACTGAACTAAGTGAACTAAAATGTAACTGGTATCCAGCGCCATTCACACACTCCCTCATGCCTGCAGAAGTGAGATGATAATTGGGAGAATTTTCCTAGGAGGCAACTGCTTGTATATGTCATGGAACAAGCGATGCCCACTCGGGGGACAAGATGGTGGTTTACACAGGGTAACCCGTTACAGCCTATAGCCACCACCACCAAGGAGTCGCTTCCCAACCCGTCCTTTGTTGCACAGTTTGATATTTTTCTATATCATGTATTGCTGGAGTATAACTATGTACTTGATGCTGCCCGACATAACGACATTACAACGACACCTGAGGGGATCATACTCTGCCATAGTCCAGTTAAAGAATGGCTCAAATGGATGTTGAAAACTTAATGTTGTCCTGACTGGTAATTCCTGGAATGCATACCACATAGGTAATTCACACAGCTTAAATGGGACGGACTGGTGCATTATTAACGTCTAAATGAGGGTTGTAAAGGCAGTGTGTACTAAAAATTATTCCCATCTGCCCCCTGCTGAACATGCTGAATTCCATTATTCTTAGAACCATAGCACAAAGCTGAAAATGGTTTCTCTCATCAGGTACTATGAGAGGCACCAAGGGACTTATAACGAGGGGTAGGTGGAACATATTCCTATAAGCTCATTTATCTAAATTAGTTTATATGAGACTCCAAAGGAGGCCTCTGGCAATTTCAAGTTATTGGTTGATTATTTCTATATAGATATGAGCTCTAGCAAGAAAATGGTCAACAACAAAAAAGGACATAGAGTGAACTGAACAAACTATATTATATTTAGTATCAGAGGATAACCCTTGACAAGAATTAAAGATGTCAGCAGATGGTAGCCCGATCTCTCAATAGTTATCAAATGTTAATACAGTCATGGAGGTTAAGGGATAAGAATGTTGAATCAACATACTGGAAGTAAATTTAGAGGCATTTAGAGGCATTACTAAATAGGATATTTCTCACATATAGTGTCAGGGTACTGGTTTGTGCAGCTTAGAAGGTACCCAGTCCCACTGCTGTCAACAGTATATCGTATCCATCCATTCTAGCAGTAGCACAAAGAAACACTCCAACTAGAACAGTTATGAGTACTTCCTATCATGCTGTTATATAATAAACCAGGAGACACCACTTGCATTAACATTGCATCCCTCTCCAATGGAATCTCGAGACATTTACTTGTGGACATTTAAGAGGACATAGAACTGAATCAGTTCTTATTCAATTCCATTTGATAATTGCTAGAGTCACATTAATTTGAGAGTGTGCTTATTGTACTGATGAACCACAACCCAAGCTCAAGGTCCTGCAAATCAAGTTGGCTTGTTCACGTTGACCAAAGTCATTCACAAGGAGATCCTCCAGACGGGATAAATACTTATTACCTAAGTGTGTTACTCAGGTATATATATATATACGTTCCAGTGTGTCTCAATGGATTTAGTGTCACAATGACCACACATTATGTACATAATACTGTTGTTGGCATACAAGGGGTAATGATAATGATATTGTTGTTTCCACATAATGTACTACATATAGGCGAGTGTTACCATTACATAGACTGGCTACCAAGTTTATAACCGTTGTGCGCAGTCAATACTTGTGATTCATATTGTAAACCCTCTATTGGAAAACTACTACACCCAAGTAGGACTGTATACTAGTATATAACCAGGGAACTCTGTATAAATGACATGATTACAGAATCATATTTGATGGAACTAACTTTCCTTGCCGATCATTCTAAATGGTAGGATCTGAATGAATGATGTAGAGATATTGAATATAATTTGATATGTTTTACATCCTTATTTGCTACCTCACCTGTTTTTGTTGTTGTTGATGCTGTAACATAAACAAACATGTTGTTTATTCTCACCAGTTCTTACTGTGATACTCTATTTCCCACCCAAGTCTTGAGAAGAGTCCAACGAAGTACTAATGCATGCTATCCCAGTGCATAAGGAGTTAGCCAGAGCCAATGCACGAGGGTACCTCGGTTGTCCTGGTTCCATCTAACACCACCAAGGACTGGGGCAGCAATGAAATTAGTCTACTCAAACCACAGTTTCAGAATGCACTTCATTCAAAAAGATTGCTACTCTAATTAGTTTAGTGACGACATAGGTGTGTATCACCCAGTGTCTAGTGCATTCCAATGCGCTAAACAATGCACAGTGTTAGAAGTGAATAACTGTGGTATAGCTACTGCTAATGCAAGTGCTAATATTCTGCTTGCCGTTTAAGTGACACTATTAATGAGTTTACTCTCTAAACCTGCTCCATGTGCTCTCATTCTCATATTAAGCATAGACGGCCACTCAAAGGCATTATAACTAAGGGGTGTGAACGTATTGAAATTATATTCAGTAGGGTTTATGTTGATGTTTAATTTAGACATGCAATGCTCAAATGAAAGCTTGAAGAAGTTATGTTGGTCAGAGGCACTTGTTCATAGAGGTACGCCTACTGACAGGAATGGGTAAACATTCGACCAGTCCCCCATTCATATAGAAATTGTCAATTAATAATCAGAGTTTCTTTGATTAGTGACAATGAGAGTTCCACAAAACAATAAGTGTCACATCTAGATTAATACAATGTCATAACAATATGGAGCAAATTCAAACTCCAATTCTAAGAAGGGAAATTATATAATTCTATCTATTGTATAACATAAGCTAAAGATGCCTGAAATTGCACAGTTTGTAGATAATGCCAGATTAGTAATGCTGAAAATCTGAATGGAAGTGATATAAAAATATACTATATCCTAATATAGGATTCTGACAATACAATTACTGAAATTCCTATACGACCGTCAACGAATGATACAGCTCAACACTGGTAGTTGCTCTATCTCTGTTGACCTAAACCTCTCCACTCTATAGAATCATGTAACGCACACATAGCCGCTCTCAATGCATTTAAACATTTACTCACTATTTAGAGTAAAGGTAATGTGGAGTCTCCATCACATGTATATAATATATGCTACTTACGGTGCTTGTAGCTAGCGTACTAGTCAACTTTACTGCGCTGATCGTAATTCAGTAGAGAATATACATAGAGAGACCCCCACCATAATAAATACTTCCCCTCCCGTTGCCTCTTGTTGATGTATGGAAATGTAATGGTCAGCTGTCAGACAGAAAATATCTAATAACCCATGTCCACGTGTAAGCATATAGAAATGGGATATATCTATACTATATCTGACTTTCACAAAGTGTTATACCAGGCTTGAAATACCATTATGTCTGATTTTCATGAAACATCATTCCCGTCTAATACTAAGTCCATAATGAAGATCGTTTCTGGAAGTGTTAAGTCTCCAAGTCCATAGCCACATACAATAACCATGTATAGAAAAACTTGATAGTATACTCTGCACACTTGTCTGTATTTATTGTTAGGATATCACAGATATATTACGCACCATTTGTCATGATATTACTATTATTATTACCTGAAATCACAAAGAGGTGCTACAACAGAGAGCCCAATGGTATATAATGTACTGCAGGTAAAAAAGGGGACTGTCTCAGGCGGAATAGACTCACTGCATTTAGTGAACTGAAATGTGTGTTCACTGGGGATTCATATAAAAGGGACATCATTTGCCAAACAGTCCATGTGTATTGTTATCATACATGAGGGAAGTGACTGTTTGTTGTAGTCTTTACTATGATCATGTCTATACTGAGATCTCTCATGATGTAAGATGTCAGAGAGAATTGTAAAATGGGGTGAAGGTTAAGGTTTCATGTCTGTCCATGCACAAGTTGGACTACCAGAAAAATCATCCTCTCTCAAAAATGGCATTCTACCTTTTCTTTTCCAAATTTCTCTAAAACATTGATGTACATTCCACAAAGATGTTTTTATCAATGAAATCTCAATAACATTCCAAATCTTGTTTGTTTATCAGACAGAGATTCTTCTCAGGGGGAACTTATTGAATACATTTAAAGTACAGCACTTTAATATAAAAAAAAGTATTACCTCTGTTAGCTATTGATATATTCCACTAATCAAGTAATACAGTGAGGTCAATAATGCAGAGAGTATCTTCTCGTAGCCTGTTCGTAAATATTCTTCATATATATATACTAATCATACTTTGCTCGGAGAGGATGAATCTAAATGGTATAAAACGTGTGTGTGAAACCTAACTCAGTCCACAATCAAGCTTCTGTCCACTTGGTAAGGCCTGGGCTTTGCCACGCTACTACTGCCATAATCCACACCATGATCTAACACAGTGTCACAATTTATAATGATATCAGCATACTGGCCATTTTCAGGGGTGCTTTTACAAAGTGTCCACACATCTGCCTTGTCATTATCCCCCAGAAACTTTGTTGGCAGTGAGATACTGAACGTATAGGGCTCATTCATTTGAAGAAATAAAATACATATGATATGAAATCTGTGTTCTTTGCTTGTTTCTATAATACTTGATGAATGTGATGAATTCCTGCCTAGACATCATATCACTTCCTCGTGGATTTTCAAGCTTTTAATAAATATAATGAATATCACGTATTCCATGTGAGGGTTAGACACAATACCATATCATATCCAGTATTGACCAACAGATGGTCTTATGGTATGGTAGTTGGTCACTGTTGCCCACACCAGTTTCGCTGTACCTTGAAACAGGGTCTAGTTTCCCAATATCAACATTCCATCCCGCCTGATTCAGGGACTATTACCCCTATAATACTAATATCGTATACCACTAACTCAGGGCCTAGTTTCCCTATACACATATTCCAGACTCAGGCTGTGGTTTCATTAAACTACTAATATCCCATCCGCCTGATTCAGGGCCCAGTTGCCCTATACTACTAACATCTCATGCTCCAGATTCAGGGCCCAGTTCCTATATACTACTAACATATCATGCTCCTGATTCAGGGTCCAGTTCCTCTACACTACTACCTTATCATGCTCCTGATTCAGGGTCCAGTTCCCGTATACTACTAACATCTCATGCTCCTGATTCAGGGTCCAGTTCCTCTATACATTGTGTGTACTACTGACATTTCATGCTTCTGATTAAGGGCCCAGTTCCCCAATAGTGCTAGCATTTCATGCTCCTGATTCAGGGTCCAGTTGCCCTATACTACTAACATCTTATGCTCCTGATTCAGAGCCCAGTTCCCCAATAGTACTAACATCTCATGCTCCTGATTCAGGGCCCAGTTACTATATACTACTAACTTATCATGCTCCAGATTCAGGGTCCAGTTCCCCTATACTACTAACATCTCATGCTCCTGATTCAGGGCCCAGTTCCTCTATACTACTAACATCTCACGCTCCTGATTCAGGGTCCAGTTCTCCTATACTACTAACATCTCATAGCCCTGATGTCATGACTTCAACTGTCAGATAAGTGGTTGCTTTGTGCAGTGGATGGTATAGCAACTACCTAGCAGAGTAGAGAATACCCACTATATGTATTACCAATGATAGGTATAATAGAGATATCCTTAATACAACAAAGGGAAAAGTGTCACATGCGGCAGTATTATGGAATTTTCTTAGGCATGCTGAGCTGAAGAGCCAAAATATAAAAACATTGTATATCCCTAGTTTTCCGCTAGATGGGGCCCCTGCTGCAGTGTGTTCCCTCTTTACTACTGACATTCCATAACTCCAATGCAGGGCATACTTTCCCTATACTACTAACATCCCATAGCCCTGATGCAGGGCCTAGTTTGCCTACACTACTAACATCCTATAGCCTTGATGCAGGGTCTAGTTTACCTATGCTACTAACATCCCATAGCCTTGACACAGGCCCTAGCTTCCCTATACTACTAAACCCCATACCCTGATGCTGGGCCTAGTTTCCCTATACTACTAACATCCCATAGCCCTGATGCAGGGCCTAGTTTCCCTAAGCTAGTAATATCCCATACCTTGATGCAGGGCCAAGTTCCCTATATTACTAACAGATGCCACTCCCTGGGTACTGGTTATTCAGTAACTCTTTCTGAGGACATTAATGCAATCTGATGGGAAATCCCATTGAAAAAATAGGAACTCCTATAAAAGTAGGAAAAGTGGCATCCCTGAAGATCCCATAACCTCGATGTAGGGCCCAGTTTACCTATGCTACTAACATTCCATATCCCTTATGCAGGGCCTAGTTTCCCTATACAACTAACATCCCATAGCTAGGGGGTTCCACCTAGCCCACAGAGCGTGTCCCCAGCGCTACCAGTGCCTACCACTGCGGGTGACTGCAGGCCGTGGCACACACTCATGCATTAGCAAATAACCTGTACCTCTCAGTAAATGTCAAGTCCGGGGGAATCTAGGCATATCTCATTAAGTCAAAAGATATGGCTCTATTCTACACATATAGGGTGACGTACCCAACCCACCCCTTTTTTTATATCATGCTTGGTTCATGAAATATAGTTAAAATTGGTACAAATGTTGCAATATCAGAGAGACAGAATAAGAAAATGGAAAAAGGGGTGTGGTCCACATATAGTATAGATATAGGAGAACAGAATGCACAAATAAAATCTGACCTATTTATTACCATTTCTCCCGGATTCTACACCTAGTGAAGGCCACATTAAAGTAACTAATGCACTACAAAACAATAACGAAAAACATTTGCTCTGAAAGACATTAAAACATATTTCATAATGCTGAAATAATTAGATATATATACCATAAATCTGCTAACATATTGACACCTAAACTTTATGTTTTTTCCTCAACCAGGCCCTGTGGCTGCACGCAGGGTGAGATTACTCCCTATGCTGCATGTACCAGTAGGCTATTACCTATCGGTGCCATCTGGGTCGTAGCATAGGTATAGATCAGCTGGGGTAAAATATAAGGGACTTTTGCATCTTGGATTCGCTCTCCAGCATTTACTACTAAAGGGTTTGTTATTCTGTTTTTTACATTGGATTAGTATGGTATTTCTCTATCCTCTCCACATTTTGAATATTTCTTAGGGTGATTATTTTAATTTTCAATGGAACTCCCTACCATAGCCCAGACACAGGCCCTAGCTTCCCTATACTACTATTAAAACCCCATACCCTGATGCTGGGCCTAGTTTCCCTATACTACTAACATCCCATAGCCCTGATGCAGGGCCTAGTTTCCCTAAGCTAGTAATATCCCATTCCTTGATGCAGGGCCAAGTTCCCTATATTACTAACAGATGCCACTCCCTGGGTACTGGTTATTCAGTAACTCTTTCCGAGGACCTTAATGCAATCTGATGGGAAATCCCATTGAAAAAATAGGAACTCCTACAAAAGTAGGAAAAGTGGCATCTCTGAAGATCCCATAACCTCAATGCAGGGCCCAGTTTAGCTATGCTACTAACATTCCATATCCCTTATGCATGGCCTAGTTTCCCTATACTACTAGCATCCCATAGCCCTGACGCAGGGCCTAGTATCCCTATGCTACTAGCAGTAACAGCCCATCCTATCCTATTTCTTGGGCAAGTCGATCCTGGTGACCTTGTACGTCTTACTGTTACTATACTTTAGAAGTGGCTTAACTCTTGTTCGTCTTGAATATACTTAGAGAGTGGCAAAGCTAGAATTTCGAATTGCATTGCGTCTCATAATATTTAACAAATATGTTTAGGCATTTTCAAGCATTTCTTTATTTAGTCCATATATTCAATGAGGGCAATGCACAACATGAGTATATTCCATTCAGATTTCTCAATCTCATATACACACATGCATTTCCGTTATGGCAGTTTTTATTTACATCATTATCAGTATATATCCAAAGTGGGCACAATTTCAAGCACTTTCTAGAATTACGAAACACCTGTGTATGTGTCAAAGATAAAATAAATAAACGAAAAGTAAACCTCCCCCAACAGCTATAGATGTTACCCTATAGCTAGTCATACTTTTACTTCAATGCAAGAAACTGGCTTTAATTTACCAACATTCCTTCTTATTCAGAAAATATATCTGTATCACATCAACTTTATTTATGCAATATCGTCATTTCTATCTGTTCAGATCTGTCAAAAACAGGTTTGTAAGCATCGGTCGATCGGTCCGTGAATACCTCAAGTAGCTGAGTCCAACAAACACGGGGTCTGTATGATGCTACCCTGTAACTCGTGCAGTACACGCCTTAAGGCGAAAACAAACTGGACGTGTTTTCTACGAGCGGACGGTAGTTGCTTTGGTGACTGGCCCGTAGACTGTGAAAAATGCCCTTTGAGGCGTCGTCTACGCGACCACACGTGGACGTTTACGCGCCGTGTTTGTTTCTGCCTTTAGTGTGTTTAGCGTTAGCAGCCGCCCCACGTCAGTCGTGCTACGTGGTCTGTCTTCCGCTTTGTTGATTTGACGAAGCCTAAGAACTGCAGCTCAGATACTGCCCGGATAAATCGCGCTCTGGGCACAGTTAAGGGTGTTAGGAGTATAAAACGGTTTGTTATTTACTAAATATTATCAGCGACAGGGATTAAGAAGGTCATAATAAATTAAGTGTCTACTTGCATTCCCGCTTTACATTCACAACGTAGATTGCAACAAAGAAATGTTTCCTGTAGTGAGGTCAAGTGATATAATTACTCTTTTTTTTACAAATCAATAAGGCCACTTAAAATCGATTATCAGCTTTGCGCACAGCGCCCGCCCAATCAACCCTTCTTTTAGCCTTTCCAATAAAAAAAAAGGTCAAAAGGGCCGCTCCTGTTCCAAAAAAAAAGGAAAGAAAGTGAAAATTTCCGCTTCAATCTGAGAGCAGGGATGCCCAATTATCTCACCCCTCAAAATCGTATTTGTTACGAATTTTGGACCCTTAAATCACAATTTCTGCTTAAAATCTTAACATTAAAGTACCAGGTATCTATTTAAAGTACCCTTTGACATGTATAACTGATCGATTTCAATTGAAAATATTCCATATAAATGTGAGTTTTCAACAAAAGCCATAGAGTATTACATTACTTGAAGGGCTGATATTTCAAATTATTAAAAAAAAAAAAAAAGGCCTCCCTCGTCACCTTAACTGAAAAAAAAAAGCAGCTACCCTCATCGTCTTCAAAAAATCATTAAAAAAAAAAGCCTACCTCCCTCACCGATTTTTTTCCAAAAAGTGTCCGCAAAGCTGATAATCAATTTTAAGTGGCCTAATTCAAATTAGAAAGGGTTTTTAGATTGAGTAAAAACCACGCACATAAAGGATACTGTAAGGTCTTGTTGGGTTTCTTCTGGGGTCCCTCTGTGACGTCCGACGCCTGCACTACGGTCAGGAAGGCCTGTCATGGAGAGCAATATGGTGTATTATTCTCGTGAAACTTGACTGGATGTATTAAGTGCCGAGGGCGCTTATAAAATTATTGTTCAAAGCGCCACTTACACTGACGGCACTTGCTGCACTGCATATGCCGCAAAAGCTTGCCGCAGGACTAACACTGTTAGCTTTTGCTGCAGCAAGTCGTTGCGGCAAGTTGCAGCAAGTTTTGGCCCTGGTACCCAGGCTGCATCTGCTACACAGAACGTTCTGCGGTAGATGCAGTGCTTCAATATAGTACCTGGTAGTTAAAAGTGTAAAGTTCAAATTTCCGTGAAGAAATGTGGCATTTTGAACTTCAGAAAATTGATCAAATAGGGATGGTGTTTATCGGGGTGGGGACTTGTGTTGTTGAATACATGTACAGTATTCATTGATCCCGACTACTACCCTGATTTCTATGTTACAATATTGCCCACTTTTCCTGTATAACCTAGTATTGTTCCCACTCACCTGCAGCCAGTCGTAGAGGTTGATGAGGCGGCCACACTCCAGGTGCAGCTTGTAGGCGATGCAGATGTCGGGTAGGGTGGGCGGGATGTTACTGTCACACACACAGCCCTCCGCCTGGGGGCACAATAGGGAAGGCGTTAGGGTAACTCTTTAAAGGCCACATAGTGCTTTAATGCGCTATGCCCTTGTTCAAATGCAGTTCGTCCATAAAGGGTTAAACATGAGATGGGAGCCAGTGCGAGTAAAATCATATCACATTTTTAGTACTTGTGGATAAATATTTTATAATTTTCTATTTTCTTAATGCTTGTTTATTAGATAGTAACCTGAAGGTATTGGCTATAATTGATATACTGTGTCAGATAGCGTTGAATGGACCTATACTGTACTAGAGTTCCATACTGTTAAGTACCACCACACCTGTATGTATGTGTAAGGCTTGGACAGCGCTGATTGCAGGGTGATGCGGGGTGCGGCGTTCAGCGTTTGTCGTACTGCGGCCACATCGTCGTAGTAAAACACCTCATTCAGCGGCAAACTCAGCGGGCTCTTCAGGTACCTCCTGTAAACATTTAATTGCCCAATTATAGATTTTTGTCATTTGTTTACACACCAACACTTGAAAGGCAAATACACAGTAGAGGTGATAATTGTATTGAAAATAGTTGATAAAACAAATGGTGACGTACAAATGTTTCTCATTGCCTAATGAGATTATCCTCCTTCTACGTTGGGTGATAGATAATAATTAGAATATTATGCCACACTGGTATAACAAATCATAACTACAATTTAATGCGATCTCTGTCAGACAATGATACCATATGTCTGTATGTCCTGAAAAGGTGGTGAATCCCCTTAATTCCCTTATGAATTAAACACAAATAATACTGTACAAAATCTTTCTCACCTGAAGACCCCATCTAGATAGTCTATACACTCGTTGCGTAGTGTCTCATAGAGGGTAAGCCGCTTGGTTTTGTCCATCTGTTTTAGAGTCTGTTTGAGTGTGTACATATCCATCTTCTTAGGGAGTAGGACAGGGGCAGCCTCAGGCTCCTCCACCATCTCCTCTACCGTCTCTGTATTACACAAGATTTGTAAGATTTTTTTTTGTAAGATTTTTATTTCAGACAGCGTCATGGTTGCCGATTTTCAAGACATGCCGCTCATTTTCAAAAACATGAAAAAGTAAATCTGATAAGGACGGCGCGAGTGAAGTTGAGTCTTCCTGTACGGTGCAGGAGGATTAACAAATAAATATTATATAGAAGTATCTCCCCATTAACATGCGGTAGGTATTATTTCAAGAGTAATCCTTGGTGCGATGCCGCATGGATTCAACAACTGCCCAATCAAAATATGTTTTAAGGGTGATGAACTTTGCTTTACTCATAGTACATCCTGTTTCCAAGCATTAAACAAATATTTTTTCAGTTCATCTTTATAACGATACATAGTTCTATGGAATTACATTTTTCTGCATGACCCTCCTCGACATTTGCACTTTTCTATTAACATTGTCGACTGACAATAAGAAAGCTGACTCTCGATATCAGTCCCAGTAATGCTTTAAAGGTCTCGATATGAGAAGTAGTATGGTGCTGTGCCTACCGTCCATGTTGGCCACCTTGAGGAGGTGCTCCAGTACAGAGGCACGTACCTCCATCAGCTCAGGAGGCAGGTCGTTATTGTCGAGCAGCTCGCTCAGCTCCCCCAGCCGCAGCGTAAGCTCATCTCGCGACAACGTTCTGTGACAAATTAAATCAGTCATTGTATTTTTAGGAAATCATTTGGCACTTTATAATTGCATGGTGTATATTATATCTTGATACACATACACGTAATTTCATTTGACTCATTTTTGCTCAATTAGTTAACAACATAAAATCACTATGGATTAAGAATTTAATTCGCTGGTATGAATTCTAATAAGACTTACCTGAGGAGACCCAGAGCGTGGAGATATTCCGGCATCTCTCCCATGTCACACGACAGGTTGGACGAGTACACTTCACGCAGCTGAAAGATGATCAGTCAGTTTAAGAAAAGAAATATTTTCCCTCATATCCAGATACGAGTTGTTTGTACGGTTGGATGGATGATTAGCATGAAGTGAGTTTCAAATTTTTATTAGTTTCAGAGATTGACAACTTCGTCAGTAGATAATTCATCATATTGCAAAAATTTAAAAATTTAAAACGCCAGGCATCGATTTATTTCCCAACAAATCG
Organism: Harmothoe impar; assembly: GCA_947462335.1. Classification (NCBI taxonomy): domain Eukaryota; kingdom Metazoa; phylum Annelida; class Polychaeta; order Phyllodocida; family Polynoidae; genus Harmothoe; species Harmothoe impar. The sequence continues at coordinate 55,397,624 of OX381708.1, read as the reverse complement.
GATCATGATGTGTCTAAAAACTAATGTCATATCTGACCTGTTTGCCTAGCGGGTACTTGGGTAGCGTGGTGGTGAGTGAGTGGAGGCAGCGGAGTAGCGGGAAGTAGCAGGCGTGGTACTGGTGCACGTCCTCCAGTAGTCCCAGCACCTGCTGCTTGGTGTAACGGTCGTTCTCCAGCAGGTCAATCTGCTCCTGCGGCTCACACCGCTCCACGTACTGTCTATAAGGGACATGATTGTCTTATTGTAATCTTAATTTTTCTATCTAAAGAGCATCTTTATTTTAGTACATTCATGATTCTTTTAATACATATTTCAATGTCTATAGTGACTCCTGCGGGTGGTGATGAGTCATTACTGACCTGAATTACCGCTGTATGACCTTTTATTAACCTGAATGACCGCTGTTTGACCTTCCAATTACCTGAATGATCCTGTTAATAATCCTGGTTTCCTGGTATGACCCTTCACAATCCTGAATGATCCATGTAGATTGTATGACCTTTCACTGACCCAAATGATCCCTGTATGACCTTTCACTGACTCAAATTATCCCTGTATGACCTTTCACTGACCTAAATGATCCTGTATTTACAATTTACTGTGCCCTTAATGACCCAAATATATATGTCCTTTCCCTATTACCGAAATGACCCCTGTATGACCATATAACCTGACCGACCCCTGATTGACCTTCCACTGACCTGAATGACTTCTGTGACCTGAGCAGGTCCAGCTGCTCGTGTGACATCCTTTTGAGATGTGTCGCTGCTTCCTCCGGTTCCTGACACAGCATGCTCCAGGGTCGGTTAAAGAAGTGGTTAACGAGGGCAAACTGTATGCCGCGGACAAAGTTGACGATGGAGAAGTCGTGGTAGAGGAATATGTCCAGGAGAAGGTTGAACACTTTTGGACCCAGCTTGAACGGTGTAGTGGGGGTGAAAAGCACCTGGTTTAACACCTGCAAGGATATAGTTATTCATTTATCTACATGTGTATTAACGCACTTCTCTCATCTGATTTAAGCAAGGATTCCTAGATATTAGTATAATGTCACCATAAAACCAGCCTATAAGTTGACCCAGCCTACATAAGGTAAAGACTAAAGGAGGCGCTCTATACACAGGTGTGACTTACCTGTGTAAGGTACTCTGAGGCGGGGGGGTGCCTGGAAGCGCTCTATACACAGGTGTGACTTACCTGTGTGAGGTACTCTGAGGCGGGGGGTGCCTGGAAGCGCTCTATACACAGGTGTGACTTACCTGTGTGAGGTACTCTGAGGCGGGGGGTGCCTGGAAGCGCTCTATACACAGATATGACTTACCTGCGTGAGGTACTCTGAGGCGGGGAGTGCCTGGAAGCGCTCTATACACAGGTGTGACTTACCTGTGTGAGGTACTCTGAGGCGGGGGGTGCCTGGAAGCGCTCTATACACAGGTGTGACTTACCTGTGTGAGGTACTCTGAGGCGGGGGGTGCCTGGAAGCGCTCTATACACAGGTGTGACTTACCTGTGTGAGGTACTCTGAGGCGGGGGGTGCCTGGAAGCGCTCTATACACAGGTGTGACTTACCTGCGTGAGGTACTCTGAGGCGGGGGGTGCCTGGAAGCGCTCTATACACAGGTGTGACTTACCTGCGTGAGGTACTCTGAGGCGGGGGTGCCTGGAAGCGCTCTATACGCAGATATGACTTACCTGCGTGAGGTACTCTGAGGCGGGGAGTGCCTGGAAGCGCTCTATACACAGGTGTGACTTACCTGTGTGAGGTACTCTGAGGCGGGGGTGCCTGGAAGCGCTCTATACACAGGTGTGACTTACCTGTGTGAGGTACTCTGAGGCGGGGGGTGCCTGGAAGCGCTCTATACACAGGTGTGACTTACCTGCGTGAGGTACTCTGAGGCGGGGAGTGCCTGGAAGCGCTCTATACACAGGTGTGACTTACCTGTGTGAGGTACTCTGAGGCGGGGGGTGCCTGGAAGCGCTCTATACACAGGTGTGAGGAGACGGCGTGTGGCAGGAGACGATGCACTGTAGTGACGGTGGTGGCCACTCCCATGACTAACACCAGCGGCAGGTGCTCCAAGTGTGTACTGCACGCAACGAGAACAATACCTGGGGTTTATTTTTCATTCAAGGACCGCATAGTGTTTTAATCAGGGTTCCCACAAAAAAATCAGATTAAGTTCCATGACATTTCCATGACAAAATTGTCGATTTTCTATGACATTTTTAACATTCTTGTGGAGGTCGGGGGGCTTAGCCCCCGAGAAAATGTCTAAAATCTAGAAAGCACATGGTACATTCTAGGAGATATTAATTCCATTAATTTAATTTCCATGACATTCTATGGCACACGGCAAATTCTTATAAAATTCCATGACTTTCTAGATAACTTTTAAATTCCATGACATTCCATGACACGTGGGAACCCTGTTTAATGCATTATGCCATTTGTCGACTTGATGCATACCAGGGCTGAATTTATGCGGCTTCAGTGCAAGGGAAGGCACATCAAAGCAATGTACAGCCCTTAAAGAGTTAACCATGCTACTATAATATCATGATCTGTTACTGCATGTATCAGTCACTTTTACGATCTTGTTTGGTTATTTCAAAAGTTGTAAATCAAATACGATGTCTTGTGCCAGAATGTAACATTATCTTAATCCGCTTCATCATACTCTGTAGCTAGCTATTCACCTGCAGATAGTAACAAAGTCCTGGAGGACGTGTCCGTGGAAGCCCTCCAGGTCCTCCAGTACGACCACTACCGGGGGGTACCGGGCAGCCGCGCTGCCGTCCGCACTCTTACGCCGCTTACCAGCTGCAGGTTTCTACAACGGCGAAGGATATTAAGTAATATAGGTTCGGGTATAAAGGTACATCAAGTAATTTTTTTGCCTCAAACACGTTGCTTCAAAAGTTCTATTGTGTAACAATGTTAAGTGAATGAATACCCATAAGCAGTACCGGTATTCGACGTATAAATAAGTGCTCTAGGAACTGATACAAATATCTAATGGCCAATTCATTCAGTCTCATGGCCTCCACAATTTAAAAAAAAAATTCCTCATCTAGAAAAGGTCGAAAAGGGGATGGGCCGCTTTTTAGAGGGTGGGTAATTGATACTTTGAATAGTCAATACGGTCTTGAATCAACCTATACCTTGTGAAAATGATACACCCCTGACACGACTAAACCTAAATGACATAAATCAGCCCGTACCTTTGTGACGTGTTTGTACCACGCGGACAGCACCTCCATGCTACCGTTCACTTTCTTACTGGAGACCGCCCCTTCCTCCTCCTCATCATCGTCATTCAACTGTGGCACAAATAATACTCTTTATTAAAGATTTAGCTGTTGAACATGTAGAGAAACCACAAGGGTCATACAAAGTACAGTCAGTGGTATGACAACCCTGTTGCTAGTTTGGGTGCATTATATCTTAATTTTGGGTTTTAATACTATTTGATTCACCAGTATATTTAGTATGCTTACTAACCAAGTCTGCATTGTCCATAACCTGACTGACCACCTTGGTGATCATGGTGTGTACGTTGGGGCAGTCCTTGGACACTACCGTGGCAACGTATGGCGTGATACGCTCCGTCACCGCTGTCGCCAAGTTGGAGAAGAGTGAGCCATGGTCCGGCATATTCACACCTGTGTACGTACATAATCAAATATTTAGACTTTGAGTAAGGCATTATTAAAATTGATATACAGCACAACATCATATTTCATATATCCGCATTAAAGGTCACCATGCAAAGAAATATTGATTTAAGTAGGGTTACATTTTCATATACTCTGTTATCATAATGATAATATCCAACATCATAATGTGACAAAACAAATTTATATTTATGAAATATCCACAGTTTTACACATTGCATGAGTAGACTCGGTTTTCAGCACACTGCACAGGTGGTGTTTTCATATGTTGACACTAGGGGGCACCCCAGTCGCACTGTGTGGCGTGCATAGCAACCAGGGAGGGTGCTGGTACCCTCAGGTGCGTAAACTACAGTGGGGAACAAGCCCGTCATGCTCTGCTACACATGGCAGGCTCATAGTGTCGGCTGTATAGAGAAGACACATGTAGCATGGATACATTTATGATCGACTCCTGTGTTCTTTATTTAATGGGGGATTAGGGATATATTTCCCATGATTTCTGTCACCATTAATAACTAATAATATTGCTAGCCCCAAGCACTCTGTTAAAACGGAATCAAAAATATGATTGTTATTCCAATCTCAGAATTATACTGTCATGTAGATCTATGTCTGTGTGCCAATAGGACATTTACTACTGTGAAAATACTTTGTGATTACGTCCTACTTATCAACATTGTATTATATATGTGAAGGCCATACCTGGGCCTGATTAAAATAGTCTCAACAACTAAACTCTTTGATGGGGGTTGAGAATCTACAGGGTGTGAATAAGACCGTTATGAGACAGTTATTTGATGTGTGTAATCCGTATTAATCTGTCTCTTTCTTCTTCACATCAAAGACAGTGTCCTGCTCGTTCTCACTTAGGTGCTAACTGGCTTTTTATAAATTATAACACCTCCGCACTGGTGTTTGCCTGCCAGGTAATGGTTGATTGATTACACTAGCTATGTGAGCAGGCGAGCATCTTATAAGTTGTTCACACATTGACACACCCCGACCCAAGGGTCTGTATAAAACACCAGTGGTGGCATGTTAGTAGCTCAGTTTGCTGTTACCTCGGACTTGTGACAGTTACATATACAGATTACCACAATGGATTCAGACTCTGAAGATTACTGCACCAGTATCCTAAATATTGACACTGAGAATGAAGTTCTGCCGTACATGTTTGAGCCCTTGGCTAGGTATAGGCCACCAATCATTGCTAGTGATTCTGAGTCAGAGTCAGAACAGGAAGAAGAAGAGCCATTAGAGGAACAGGTCGTCCCTGTCTCAGTGTGGTAAGTATCCAAGCTCTGTATAAATTTCATGTATTTTATACATAGAGAATCTAACTTTATATCCATCAATTAATGTAAATTCCGAATAATAAGTGATTGGGTTCTACACAGATAATAATCTATATAAAGTGTATTAGAACAGTAACTACCTAATCAAGAGCATATACTGCTGACTTATGTTCTAAAGTCGGACCTTTCTTCCCTTGCCCCATAGGTGTTCTTGCAACTGCTGTGCCAATATGAAGAAAGCAGTAAACAAGTGCTGCAAGGACTACCCTGAAGTCCGTGCTATTCTGGAGGAGGATGGAATCAGCTGCATAACAGAGCATCCAGGCTTTATTGGCAACTGTCTAAACCCCTACGTTCTAGAGGCCTCTGTCTACGAGTTTGTCCAAGATAATGGGAGGCTGGGAGATGATGAGCCAGTGAATGAGTGAGTATTCAATGAATGGTTATAGAGTTTACATATATATATATAGCTCAGATATGTATATACATATACATGTATAGAGAGAGAGTGATAGCCATGTGGTATTGCGTTAGTATCATGCTAAAGTGTTCTTAAGTAAGATGAGCTGAGATTATTAGCTGTTTGCTTTACCTATCAAGTCTAATATAACGCCATTCATTAGCTAACCATTCATCACTTATATTTTTAGTTTGATGCGCTATCTAGCCTACAGACGGTTTGTGAGATGGGTCTTTGGTCGTCTAGGAAAAGGCAACAGACGGGCCATACCTGCTTGTGCAGTTAAGAAGATTAGAGAACAGTTTCCAGCAGAATTCTACAGTGGCTTCCGTTTCCGTATTCCAGTTTACTAGGTTATGATGAGGGCTATTTATTGTGAAAGTAAACTATATAACCGAAGAATGAGAAACTTATGTGATATTATACTGTTTCTTGAATGGCATTGTGTACAATTTGTTTGATCAATAAATAACAAACATACTAAAGGTTGTTGTTTTATTCCTTAATGTACGTTTATTGTCTTATTAATTAACAGAGAATTTTATGATAATCCTTACTGACACATAAGTATATTACAGGTATGATAAAATCGATACAATTATATTATGACATTTGGCATATACTAGAGTATTCATTTTAAAAGACTTTGAAAATCATCATGAAACGTGTTTTAAAACAGGATCGATAAGAGATGCATATAGAATATCTTAAAGTGAAAGATAATTTATTAAAATTTGGTAAAAAGCTGAACATTTCATATTTCAGAGATACCTAATAGGCATAACAGAAACACATCACGCTGGGTATTTATCACAGTTGCTAAACACTCCATCTTTGTGGACTTTCGAAAACTCAACCAGTAGAAACAATTCTAAAACTATAGACACATCACAGGCACATTTTTCAATGTAAGCAATATTGCACGTTTCATGTACTTTTCATGTAGTTTTTATACTCATTTGTAATCAAAATGCACCGGCATTGCATTGGTGCATCATAACACCCATTTAGTTGTGTATGCATCAGTGCCCTCTAGCACTGAGATGCGTCTCCTGGCTCTAAAACTGGCGGAACACATGCCCCTTATGTTGTAAATCCCAGTTAAAAATGATAAATCATCCAACCCCCTCTAGAACAGCATTAATCCTACATTTACTTAATCGTCATAAGGCATAGACAAAACAATACTGCAGATGGGCTCTAAGGCCCAAAAAAAGGTTTGTTTCAGGTTCCCCGACCGACCCTATCAAAACAGGGCCGACCCTACGTTGTTATATGCAATTTTGAAGGAATTTGAGGGTCTTCAGAGAGGCTGGCTAGTACTTTCATGCTAAAAAAAAAAATTTAAAAAAGAAATCCGACCTACTTACCCTACATTTTCTGCCCATGTTACCTGAAACAAACCTTCTTTTTTAAGCTTAACTAGCCACAGGAAACCCTAGTTAAAACGGCTTCTCCTTTGTGCAATAAGCCTGTCCTTGGGAACTGTATCCATGAAGGCTGTCAGTGGTGGTGGAGCCTCCCTAACGAGTACCTTGGCCAACCGGTAGCTGGGATATGACTCTCGTAGCTGCTCAACGTCATTCCAGAGCTCGTCAGCATAGTCTGAAATATACATGTACATCATAAATGACAGCAATAGTAGGTTTTTTATGTGCAGGTTAAAAGATTGTCCCAAAGTTGGGGTGCGGATTATACGCGAGGTGCGGATTATACTCGGGAATTTACAGTATATCCCTTAGAGAACAGCCCTCACACCCAGGGCTAATAACAACATATTTAATGAAAGATTATTATCTTACCATATGTGAAGTCACTGAAGCTCAAACATCAAAACCGCATATAGAATATAGATTAGTGTATTGAAGCTTGTTTGTTGTTCCAGTTCATTGAATTGATTAGTTAACTCAACAGATACATTTCTGATATTGTGCCTACCAAATCTACCTTGTACAATCGACAAAGTAATTCAGAAATCTAAATACAGAAGCCAGCAAAAGAACATAGATGTGCAAACATTAAAGACAGAAAAATGGTGATTGATATTTCATTCTAGAGGAGCCCTTACACAACCTATTACGACATTTCATAGACAAGCCCTCCCACTAAGTAGACGTCCCTACACTATAGAATCACCTGAGTCCAAGGAAGGTGCAGGGGCTTGTGCCAGGGTCGGAACACTAAGTTGGTTTGTAAGTGGCTGGGGACGTGAAGGGTGTGTGAATGGAGAGAGGACCATGGTGCAAGTGTTATGATGGATTGTAGCACGACTTACCTCAGGCTTTTGGAGTGTAGGAAGTGTGGGTGGTGGTGTTGGTCGGCTTGGCTCTAGAGCTATCACACTTGGCTGGCCTCCTTGCTGAACTACCTGAAGAGGTACTCCGTGTAGGGCATGTAAGACCTGTGTAGGCTGTGGCTCTAGTGTACTGAGGGGTGTAGACATGTTGTCTAGTACACATGTATTATCCTTGAGGATATCCAGGTTTCTGCGTTTTGCACAGGCTAATGATTGTCTCTCCTTTGCTAGAGATGGACCCTTCTCTCCTTTCATCTTTAGGGAAGGGACTGCCCCCTTTATCAGGTTAAAGTTTCCCACCTTAAAGTTAAGCTTTGCAGCTTTCTGACGGGAAATGATATAGTCCTCCTCTTTGAAGTGGTCTTCACATACTGCTGAGTGGGTAGTCACTTTTAGGTTTGCAACACCTACCCCTACGGCATTTATCCAGAGTCTCCTCTGATATTTGTCTCCTGGAAACCTGTGGAGAGATATTCCATGTCCTGATTTATGTTTGCATCCGTAAACTGCACAGTAAAGCATTTTGATAGTTGAGTACAGCACAGGTACACCTTTACTCCACTGTACCCTGCAGGGCTCTGTGTGGTTGCCTCCACGGATGACGTCATCAGTACCCTTATACTGCCACAAATCAAAAGGGGGCGCCACCTGTGTGCCCTGCCCGGCTCTGAGCACCCCCTGAGTAAACATTTCATAAATTGCCCCAAAAACTGTATATTGGGGTAATTATAACGCTATGTTGCAATGGTTTGGTAAGATAAAGTATTTGGAAGGATGTTATATTGGTTTAACGGACGTAAAAACGCTTTGCATGGTGACCTTTAATGCTTAAATATTTTCTCAAAGACTCTGTAGATTCAAGAATCTTCAATAACAAGGAAAATCCCCAAGATGCTTTATCAATAACTGTATAATTATTATATAGACCATTTTATATGTAAATGTATAAAATGCTTTATTAACTGTATATTATATAGACCATTTTATATGTAAATGTATAAAACCTACCAGTGACAAGAGCTGCGGTGGGTACTTCCCTGATGATTTGTGAACCTCCAATACGACCCTGGCCAGGTTCAAACCGGCTCTGGGCGCCCTCGATGAAGGTCACCATGTCATCAAAGAGCCGAGTGTTAAGTTCAGTCTGCAGAACCTGGGGTAGAAGAAGAAATTTATTCTTATAGGGGTATGGAACCAGAGATCGTTGGTAATGGTATGGTAATCACATTAAGCGTTGACAATAGACCTGGGCTACCATCATGGAGCTGAATGTAGTGAGGTTGACATCATTGCAATAACTTAAGCCTATATGCACAATATTAGGAATCTTACTTCTTACCCTTCCAAATCCAAATGTTATAAATATATCAAATTAAATTTGAAAAGAAGAGGCCAAAGTCAGCCCATTTAACGGTACCTGGATGTACATGTTGGTCTGATCCCAGAGCTGTTCACACAGAAGGAGTCTTTCCTTGCCTCCGTCCGCGTCCTCACCACAAACAAAGTAGTCCTCTGGTATTTGAAGAAAGTAATTAGGCACTACACAGGAGTTTGGGGAAATAAATTCATGATTACAACACAATTACATAAAAGATTTAATCAACTTCATCTAAAGTGTGCATGCAGCACCTCTTTTGATAGCCATTTCAGAATGTTGCTTACCGATATTTGCAACCTTCTTTTTTCCCTTGAAGACAAAGACTCCCTGAAATAGAATGGCCAAGAAATTTGTTTTAAACTATCAAAGTACCAGGTACCGTGAATAATAATCAAATCAATGTAAGGGAGTGCTCATTTTTTAACAGCGAGGCGGGGTGGTGTATTTGGGGAGGGGGATATTTTGAACCCCTGACCGAGGTGGGGGGGGGGGGGGGGGGGGTGGGTAATAAATTTATACTCCTGGTGGGGGGTAAAAACAATCCACCTGTTTTGAGCGAAAAAGAGTTTTCGACCCACCAAAGGGGGGAAGGTAAAATATGTTAACCCCTCTAGGGGGGGCCCAGGGTCAAAAACATTTGTGTCCTCCACATGAAATCCCCTCTACGCCCCCTGTTGTTAAAAAATGAGCACTGCCTAAATTTGCGGGACTTTCCCTTGCGAGATGGATCCAGCTGAGGGATCAAATTATCAAAATTACTTTTTTTTTCTGTCCTATATAATAATATATAATTGTCGCATATATTATATACCCAGTAGCCGAACCTAAACAGAGTCCCATGACTCCATTGAGAGAGAGGTATCTGACTGCATGGGTAGGCCGAGCTAGAATCTACATGGGGAGAATGGGTTGCAGTGAGACAGAAAAGTTTATTTTCACCATAGGGCTTGAACTCTGAATTAAACAAATGTTTAGATGTCAACATTCAAAAATGTATCATTTGCACTCTTTTTGGAGTTAGTGACATATTTGCTGTGATTAATGGGGTTCGACCTATAGTCAAAACAAAATATTGTCTCACTGTGCCCCATGAAAAATCAGGGGGCACAGTGAGACGCTATGTGGGGCATAATGAGACAGTGTTACTGTACACTGTGATAGATCACGTAATTAGGTAAATATATGAAAAATCTAACTTACATCAATGTCACAAATTTATGGGTCAATATAAAATTTATCCAAAATGATAATCTCCCCGAGGAAAGAGGAAAGCCTAATCAATCTAATGGTGGGTAAAGTTTTATAGAAATAATTATTTAGAATGTGTTTACAGCTATGGTTTGTTGAGAGAATTTCGCTGTCTGCCAGACCCCCCTGCACCAGTATTCAGTAAACGCAAGGTACTTTTAGCAGAACACAGTAAAATAAAGGGTCTTACTGTATGTTTAAACACCACAGTGGGTTATTATTAATATACTGTCATATTAGGCTACAGTTTGAGACTAATTTGAGAAAGATCTTGTGAAGGAAATATGAGTTCCCGAAGACCCTGACGTTTGCAGCAATTTTTTGAGAAAAATATTAAATCCATAAGCTAACCCAAAATAGGGCCTTATTGTACAGTATTTTTGCATACCGTAAAACCTCGCGTATAAGCCTAACTCACGTATAAGCCGCACCCCGAGTTGGAGGCAATCCTATAAGCCGCAGAGGCCCTCTGAATGATCCCTGGGAAAAACTCGCGTATAAGCCGCACCCCCTACTTTAGCCTGAGTGGATGAGCCAAACATGAAGTCAGAGTCCTCCTGGTGGCCCTGTGCGGCCTCCTGGCGGCCCGCATCGCCTCGCCATGGCCCGTGGGGCCTCCACCAATAGTGACAGCTTTCTTAACCCCCCCCCCCCCTCCCCCTCCCTAAAGTGTGCCATATTAGGTGTGCCCCCTCCCCCATTTGCGCATTGTTAGTGTTAGGATGCTAGCAGGGATTAGCGGTGGTCCGAATTGTCTTAGCTGAGGTGTGAATGGACACGGCACACTCAGCTTTGTCATGGGTGCACCCCCTCCCCCCCGCAGGGGTGTCGGAACAGGGGGGGGGGGGGGGGGGGGGCAGAGGGTCTGCCCTAAGATAGCCGTAGTCCATACGATTCTATGATGCTTTTGGAAATTATACTTAGAAAAACTCGCGTATAAGCCGCCAGCCTCGAGCCCTCCAGGCCCATTGCAGCCGTCAGGCTGTAATGGGCCTGGACAATTTTGTATCTAATAACTGTGACCTACTTAGAAAATGATCCAGGATCCTGGATCATTTCTTAATGAGATAGCTCAACCACTGATTGGTTACTTAGCCATGGTCACATGACCATGAATGACATAGATGTGTTGTGTATGGCCTCATGGGTTCGAATCCCACCTTTGGCAAAACATAGGTTCGTTTTTTTAATTCTTTATTTGGCCTATTTGAAGCATGAATACCCCTTAACTGGCATAGTAATATTACATATTACATATTTGGATATGGACAATAGTGTAATAGAGGTGCATTGTACAGATATAAAAATTACTACCCATTGTGCCAAGGTGGGACTCGAACCTATGATGTCCAGATTGCTTATATCCAGTACTAGTCAGTACATAAGGACTCTCCCAGACTGTATACATACAGTCGGGGCCCGAGACTGATAAGCCGCACCCTGAGTTTCGCCCGATCCTATAAGCCGCACTAGCGATCTGACTCGCGTACTAGCCGCGGCTAGTACGCGAGGTTTTATGGTAATAGGAAAAATGTTATCATTAGATATACATATACATGTATGTAGCTGCGCTTTTCTCCACTTTTTAAGTGAATAAATGAACTTTTTGAAAATTAGATTAATTTTTTAATGAAGATCTGAGCATGAACCTGATTACACTGGTCACTGCACTTTAGTATAAGTGTCGGTGTAATCAGAGTCAATATTTTAGCAAACATGCGGTCCAGTGATTGACAGAAAGAATTTTTCAATATTGATACCGTAAACTGAGGTGACTTTGGCTCACTTTTGACATATTTCATCCCATAAGTTTGTGAAATGTCAATATTTATAAGATGTACGGTATGGTTGTTATATTGTGTTTCTATATTAATCCACTGGGTTCAAAAATATAGAATTTTAAAAATTCCATTGGAAAGTTTTCAAATTGACAATTTTACTCTGAGCCAAAGTCACCCCGGCTTTGGGGTGACTTTGGCTCAAAATATTTTTGCATGGGGGCATAGGCCTAGGCCTACTACTTGCCTATGAGGGATATCATGGATCAAAGCCACATGGGATGAAAATCTTGACATAAGTATTATGCTAATTTTAAAAGAGAACTTGATTATTTGCTACATGATTATACACTAAATACTTGGGTGAAAAAAAGGAAAATTTTTAAATTTTCAAAAAAACTTCCCAGAAATGGCAGGGTGTCTTTGACTCGTTCATCGACTTTTTTGGTGGCATACATTTTCTCTGCCATGACTTTCATGCACCTGCATTGTCAAAATACCGTATAGAAAACACTCATTATGACAAAGAATTGATAGGATAAGTTTAAAATAATAATCTTCCTTATTGAAGTCTAATTGAATTCTCCAGGGCTTGTGGCAGCAAATTTTTATGTTGAGCCAAAGTCACCCCCTAAGAGCCAAAGTCACCTCAGTTTACGGTATTAAAAGTGGCATAGAATCGGTTCTAGAAGGACCATTGACTTGATTTAAAGTGCTCTGGAATGCTATGCTCAGTCACTGGGTCAGCTAGTGCCTTTCGTTTGAGCTATGCCATGTGTTGAGATCTTAAGGGAGTGTTCATTTATTAATTACAGGATGGGGTGGTGAGATTTCGCGCGGAGGGGCGAAATCTTTTTCCCCTCGAGAGCGCGTGTGATGTTTCGCGCCCCCTCTCGCCGAAGGCCGAAAATTTTTCGCCCCCCCCCCCCTTTGTCATTTGAACTATAGTAACACGCGGGTTTTTTTTGCTAAAAGGGGGCTAAAATTTTCACGCCCCAAAAAATTCTGACCCCTCTTGACAAGAGGGGTCAGAATTTTTTACACCCCCCCCCCTTAGGAGGGGTCGGAAATTTTTACGCCCCCCCCCCTGTAAATAATGAACACTCCCTTATATCTGGCTGTCGCTACTGTGCCCCGTGTCTCACTGTAATCCACTCTCCCCAACTCTGCCTCTGGACTGGGTGGGTAAAATTTGCTTTGTGAGACCTGATCATCCAAAACAAGCCTTGGCGGGTAAACTAAAACGTGTGCTTACAAATCACATGCTCCATAATTACCTTGGACAGTCCAGATGTAGTTGCCATGATGTGTCTGCTCCCCCGGAGTATACCTAGAACTCCAAATATTCGTTAGATTAGTCGTAAGCTACTTATTTCTCTACTCGCATGCTGAGCCCACCCGGCGGAAAAGTGATTTTTGGTGGTGGCGCCGTCTGACGCCTGGCGCCAACGTCCGCCGACTGCAGCGCCATCTCGAGGCATAGTGGCGAGCGTTAACCGGATAACGTTTTCCCGCCCCACTTCTAGACTGGAACTTGGAAGCCGCCCCCGTACTTATCCTGAGCCACACTGGAGATAGCACGCGCCGGGGTCGCTCTTATCATGTATTCTTTAATCACGCCTTCCTACAGTGTACCCCCGTACTACGCTCCATATGCAAACGGACGCAGAGACTCCCAGCGTACCCCACTTCTTTTATTTCTATTTGCGAATCACTTTGGGAGTTCAGTTATCTTCTACCAACAGCAGGAGGCTAATTATATAACAACTGCCATACCGTTTTTACCAATCCTTAGGCCCAAATGGAGCTTATTGCCTAATGGAGGATTTTTCAGTGTTTTTTCACGAGTTTCATGGTCCCTTTTTAAGAAAAACGTTTTGTACCATTGATAACAGCTTTGCGGGCTCTTACTAGATACGTTTTCTTATAGACGAAGTCAAGGGCTTTTCAAATATCTAAGCATTATTTTGCCATGTATAGTGGAACCTTTGCGGGATTTTAACTGAAATTACCTTAAACAGTTTTAATACAAGTTTGCATTCATTTCTATAGTAAATTAGATTCACCAAATTAAGCCATCACATAGGCCTACCTATTTCAATTGAAATCCCGCAAAGGTTGTACTAGTCAGAGGAAATTAATATTCACATTTCCAAAAAGCTGATTACTTCCTCTTCAAAATGATTACCACAGCTTGTGGCCAGACTTAAAAATAAGCATTTAATGCTTCATTTTACTTGAAAAATAGTGTGAAATGGAGGGGGCCCAGGGGGTCCACTGGCCCCATAGGTTTATCATTGTAAATTCCTCCAATGAATACCCATATTTTGCTGTTTGTATTCTACGATTGAAAGAGAACCAATAAAGATAGAGCTCAACCGAAAATAGTTCTGAAATCCCCATACCAAAACGCATCAGATAGAATCATAAATGATAACACTTTTTTTCTCACACCCAGTCAGAGACAAAAATTGTTCGTGAGACAGCCTTCAGGAGCTCTATTTTTTTTTCATTATTTAAACTAAATATGAAATTGCCAATGATTTTGAGATTTAGGTAGACTTAACTGTTATTTTACTAGGTCCTTTTTTTTTGGAGGGGAGGTGGGGGGGGGGGGGAGCGTGTAAAGATTTATTCAATTTGTAACATTTCCTTGTGGAATGTGGAATATAGGGTGATGGAAAAGCAAAACACTAATAATTGGTTCGACTTTAATGATTTTATTCCGGTAAATGTAAACGGTAGGCCTACATGGCCTAGAGATTATATACATATTCTGCATTATTTGCTATAGGCCTAGGTGTTATTATCAATATTACTGAACGATGCATTTGCTAGTATAAACAATAATCACAATTAAAAAGGAACACATGTTGCATATTAATAGACTATAATTTCCGATATTGCATATTAATCGACGATAATTTCCGATTAAAGGTCTCATCCATCTCTTCGATCTTCAGAAGTCACGTGGTTGATGGTTATCTGTTTTTCGCTGACTAAGTTGTGCCATACAGTGATATTCCTAGGCTCCCTATACAACCAACCTAGGTAAGTTATTATTGTCAGGTTGGTCAGTACTGACCAACCCACCTTAGCCTTTTAATTTCCAGGGGTATGCAAATACAACACAGCAATGATGAACCTAGGTTAGCCACTACTGACTGACCCTCTCAATCATTAATTTTTTGAATATAACTTTGCCATTGTGACTATTAACACACATATGACCTAGGATAACCTGTACTGACTAACCCTTTCAACCTATGGATTGTCAGTGTAGCGGGACCATCTTTGGATTGTGGGGTAGAGGTTCTTCCCTGGGCATAGTGTGGCCCTCACATCTTTGTGGCCAGAGATTTTGTACTTATTTGTCAGCACATCCTATAGGAACAAAAGAAAATAAAGTCTTATTAAACAGCTCAGAGACAAAATTTTATGTGAAATCCTGAGTATTAACATACAACAGCACTTGGGTGATTCTGTGTCACTTTCTGTGATAAGCCAATGTGTATACTTATAGAGATGTACTAGTTAAAATTAAGACCTGTCTTCTATTCTCTAAATATCTATCATTACTTCATTACCTGTATACTCATCATGTTCATGTGTTTTGTGTAGTCAGAATTGAAGCAATATGTATACTATACTGATTGATATTTGTGCAAGCAAACAAGAGTACATGCTTATATATTGCATCTCAAACTGGATTACTTTTTTGCATTCAAGATTGATAAACGTATACCGCGTCACGAACGTGTTGTTTATCAATAAACGAGTTCGTTTAGAGCTCATTGAACCAAAAAATATGCGAAAGGGTCGCCATGGACTCTTGGCGAGTAGACTGCAAGGACTTTTCTTGTGGC
The DNA here is from genome assembly GCA_947462335.1 of Harmothoe impar. NCBI lineage: Eukaryota > Metazoa > Annelida > Polychaeta > Phyllodocida > Polynoidae > Harmothoe > Harmothoe impar. Next base: position 55,381,622 of record OX381708.1, on the reverse strand, counting down.
CTTAACGCACAGAATGTTCTGCCTGGCTGGTTCATTGACCATTTGAATATAGCTGAATTTGTTGCAAGTTACATTTTTAAAAATCCAAGCGTTTTACACGATGAGTATAAACAGTATAAATTATAGGAATTCCTGCATGATGCAGGAAAGGGACATGGCACATAAAACTCTTAATGTAGGGCCACACTTATTAGTAGCTATATATACTACTTACTTTGCCTGCCGTATTTAGAAGGACCTTGACCGCAGTGAGTGATTTCTTGCTTGGGGTTGCGTCCTCAAAGTTACCCATTATGGCGATACCATACGACACAGAGTTATATCCATATGTGTGGGCGCCGCTCCTTCCCCAGCCCCGCCCCTCGTAAACACTCCCGTCCTGTCCGACCAGGAAGCTGTAGCCGATGTCATCCCATCCTGTGTACAGTGGAAATAGGCCTATATACAGTCATTGTAGTCGGTGGGTACACACACAATGTCATATCCTATGCAAATACACTGCAAATACACAGTTGCGGAGTCACCAATGTCCCTACCATTATATAAAAGAACATGACTGTAGGCTGGAAACATGACAAACATGCGTCATCTAGCTATATTTTGATTCCAAATACAGGTATACAGGTAAAGCCAGTGAATTAGTTACGCAGATCATGTTGCCTGATGTAAATAACTGAATCTCTCTTTTTTTTAATCTAAAAAATGTCGTTATTAAAGCTGCTCCTTTGAACCCCTATAATTTCACACTCAGCTCACACTGAAAACTTAGGCATATTTGAAACTCATCACTACTGATGAGTTAGGGTAATCATGCCCAGTTGATGAGGTCAGGTCATCACGGTGATGACTAAAAGTTATCATCTTGATTACAATATTTGCCACTAGAGGGCCCCACTAGGCAATAATGGAATATGCAGTACCTACTCTAGGCCATTCACTGATTTTTATCTATATCAACTATGATAACAGAATCTTATGAAGTGAAGTATATGAAGAATATTATCATGTTAGAAACTCAAGTACTTTACAATCAAGTTCTGAACAAAATTCTCAAAAGCACACATGTTCGTATACATGGACACCTTTTTTGTGTCTGAGACCACATTTACTAATGTTAGGATAGGCTGTCAGTTACTATACAAATCTACGCATTATTGGACTTGCTATGCTGGAAGAAGTGCTCTCACTTAAGGTCTGATGACAGGAGCAGGGGGTAATCATAAAATTATTAGGGATAAACACCTTGTTGTACAGAAAAATTAGTTACAAGAAAGTAATCATAGATGATGACTTAGTTATCACATTGACCTGGGTCATCATTCTGACTAGCACTGCATAATCTCTAATAAGGTCAAAATCTCTAATTAGGTCAAAAAAGTAATCACGGTGACGACTCAGAGTCATCACATATGATGACTCTAGTGATGACCAAGTAATCACCAGGGACACAATCACGGTGATGACTAAAAGTCATCACCCCTGATGACTTTTTTCCATATAGAGTTTTTAGTGCACTGAGCTATCCTGAGCTGTCAAGTCAATTCTTATGCCATGTATCAAATGTAAAATCGCAGTCAATGATGATGACAGATTTCATACAAAATATACATAATCTTACCCCTGTCTTCGATATGGAACCTCTGTATGCCCCGGACAACGCTGCTACAGTCACCCTTTGAAGAGCAGGTAGCACCAGCAGTGTGGTGGATGAAGACTAATCCGACTGGACCGGAGATCGCACTGCCCCCGTTGTTGTCGCTACGGGAAGAGCCCCACTCACTCCTGGTCACAATCCCAGCCATCCTCCCAGCAGTATCTGGTCAAGTAAACGATCTCAAATCAACGATTTTATCTTATATACACCATAGGACAGTGCAACAAGAGAAGTTCTCTTCACTTATAGCGTTTACAATGGATATATTCGATTATATGATGCAGACGTCGTATTTGCACTCCTGCCATTAACGACTTTGCAATACTTGACATCAATCAAATCTTCTTTGAAAAGTTCCCAGCTAACAATACAACGTTATTTTACGTTAAAATAACGTTATAGAACTTTATATAACGTTATGTCATAGTATTAAAGGAGCCTTAGAGAAACGTTGAATAACGTTATAAAATGTTGTATAACGTTTTATTTTCAATGGGTTATCCTTTTCATGTGCCTTTTCCTGCTGAATCTGTCTGCCACATTGATTAAAACATTCTCCATTTCTATACCTCTCCATGACAGATATATATCTTTATGGTGCACTGATATTCCTAGGCTCCCTATACACCCAACCTCTCAGTCACTAGTGCCCAACCTAGTTAGTCATTTTTTGGATCCCTATACCACCAACATAGATTAGTTATTATTGCCAGGTTGGTCACTACTGACCAACCCACCTTAGTCTTTTTAGTTCCAGGGGGAACCACTGAGTGGTCATCACAGGTGGCCCCAACTAGTGGCATACAAATACAACACACCAATGATGGACCTAGGTTAGCCACTACTGACTGACCCCTTGGTCATTTTAGAATATAACTTTGCCATTGTGACTAACACTCATATGACCAACCTGGGTTAGTCTGTACTGACTAACCCTTTCAATCTATGGATTTTCAGTGTGTCCGGACAAATTATAACTGTGACAGAAAACTATTTGGTTATTACTGTTTCGTTAATTAAAAAAACAACTTTACCTTTGAGGAGGTGTAGCACTATGACACTGATGAGAATGCTGCCGACTATACCCATAGTGATTTTGTTTCCCAAAAGACCTTGATGTGTCAATGTAGATGGTACCACATATGCTGAGGCCTACGGTATGTGGTTGTAGAGTAGACTGGATCGAGAAATCATAACTCGTTGACAAGGTAGCGCTGATGACACCAGGAGAGACGACCACTCAAGAGTCTGTGCTCAACAGACTCCGTCGTCCTCCGCCAGAATACGGGGGCTTTTATTGCAAAAATGACGTCAGTGTGTCGTCAGGTCCTCTGGCCAACCAGAACGGCTATGTGGCTCTTAACTATATGCATTCACATATATTTTCATAACCATTTGCTGACAGTTTATGGAACAATTCAATAAATATGGTTTTGTATAGGGCCTACATAAACCAAAACCTTAACTAGAACAGCTATACCTGTAACCAATTGTAAAAGCTTACATCAATATAAAGTAATTTAATAAAAAAAAGTAAATTAAAATCAAAGAGGAAGAGTGACTAACATCACAGGCGACTCAGGGTTCATGGGGCAAGGGGGACTGAGAGTCCGGACGCCCGAGTGAGAGTCTGGATGCCCGCCCGAGAGTCCGGACGCCCGAGCGAGAGTCCGGACGCCAGAGCGAGAGTCATTAGAAAATCGAATGAGTGATCTAATTTGAGTACAATACATTATTTCTCATTTCTGACAGCAGAAATAGGGTCCTCGTCAAAAGCTACACTGAAGTCATGTGTCACACATGTAGGTTATCTCATTTCAGGCGAGCAGGTGACTGTGTGCAAGCAGGTGGCTGTGGGCAAGCCGGTGGTTGGGGGTAAGCAGGTGGTTGGGGGCAAGCAGGTGGCTGTGGGCGTTGTCACCCGCCAGCCCATAAACGCCGCTTTACGTCTCTGAGTGTAAACTGCAACAGCATCTTTGTTTCTATTTCGCCTTGTCGGTCGGCCACGAGGCGGCGTGCGTTGCAGATGATTTTGACTGGTGGGTGTGGGCAAGCAGGTGGGTTTGGGCATGTAGGTGGGTGTGGGCGTCAGCGCCCTGCAGCGCGTGACCTCCGTTTTATGTCCCGAAAAGCGAGTCGATCGGAGCGTCAGCAGCGACAGGGCGTCAGCGCCCTGCAGCGCATAACCGACGTTTTACGTGTCGACAAAAAAGCGAGTTGGTCGGAGCGTTAGTAGCAACACCCCACCCCCGGTCTTGATGCCGTTTTCCCATTCTCCCTTTTCCGGTTCTCCCTTTTCCGGTCCCCCCGCCCCCGCTCCCTTTTCTTCTTCTCCCTTTTCCCCTTCTCCATTTTCATGATCACCCGCCCCTGACCGAGAGTCCGGACGCCCGACCGAGAGTCCGGACGCCCGGCCGAGAGTCCAGACGCCCGACCGAGAGTCCGGACGCCCGACCGAGAGTCCGGACGCCCGACCGAGAGTCCGGACGCCCGACCGAGAGTCCGGACGCTCGAGAGTCCTTTGTCTTTTTGTGTGATTCTTCCCTCCGTGTGCTGCCCACGGTACAATGGCGGTGTGTTTTGTCCACCTCCTGTCTGCGCATGCACTGTGGGTGGTTTTCACTCTGGCTAGCTTCACTTTCCCATGCGGACAAAGTCGGTCTCTGATATCATGCAGTTTCATGCAGGAGGCCTCTACTATTATTCAGATCTGCTAGTTGTGTGGTGGCCAGATATCTTTAAAAAAGTGTCTCACCTGAGTGTCCTATAGACTTAACATAGAATCGTATACTACCATGTGAGCAATGAAGCTTAGTCCACAGTACATTTACATAGGACCTTCATTGCAGACAATTTCAGAAAATTTTGTGACACTTTTTGTATTGCAATTTTCAATATGATATTGATGTCCGATTTCTTTTATTGTGCTATCAATCTCTTCGTATTGATGCCATCTATCTTCTCCACCCATTGGCTCCCACCCACCTGTCTTGATGGCTTCCCTGCCTGCCCTGGAAGTTGGACTTCTAAAATGAGGGGAAAAATGGTCTGTGGGCGTCGCCCTTAGACTCAGCGGAACCCTGAGTCAATTAATTAACAAACATAACCAGTAATATTTCATCAGTGCAATGGTTATTATATACCTAATATCCACCTCCCCTCCAGGGTCCTCACGTGTCCCTGCATCGTTGCCTCTACTTTCAATATCATCTCACCTATCACCTTTTTCTGTATATAATAACCCACTTCCACACGGCGCTGTTATTTCATATCCACTTACACCAGAACGACCTATATGATTAAAACTAACTACATTTCTTAGAAATCCCCACCCTCTGGTCCCTGGCACAGACTCCGGTTTGTAAGGCTTCGGGCTGGGGAGGGGAGGAGTGGGGTGAGGAGTAAATCTTTTTGACATGGGTCTGTGGCTGGACCTCTAACAACCCTTACCCTTGTTTTTGTCCCAAAAAATATATATTTTTTATAGCATTTTCGGCTAAAAGCTCCTATAGATCTTCCCACCATATATTGGACCCAAAACTAAAAGTTTGCTCTGTATGTTTTGAACAGTCATTGATAATTTTGCAACCCCTCAACCTACAATAGTGATCCAAGTATCAGGTTAGAGCTCAGATAAAAGGCTGAATAATTGTGGCATTGTCACTACCATGGTTTGAAAATCATGTGACCTGTTGCCATGGAAACTATGACAAATTTTTCTAAAATCTGTGTTTTTTATCTACCTTTCATCACTCTGACAGCCATTATAGGAAACTAAACGGTGTGGAGATGGGAAGTCAATAGGGTCAACAAAACTAGATTCCCCTTATTTTGAACCTATTTGACAACTCTAGCACCCTTACTTTGGAAAATATGAGACTCTAAACAGATTTTCGGAATGAGGCAAACATGCTTTATAACTGCCATTGAACAGAATACGCTAGAATCTCTTGAACCGTTATGCTCAGACACCAGAGAGTAGGTGAAGAGTTTGGATGCAACACAACATAAATCCATTTTTGTGAGTTTTGAGATAAGAGTACATTTCTAATTTTGAAGAAATGGTGAAAAGAGAATACTTTTTTCAATTACTAATGATTAATGGGCAATAAATAAAATACCTAGAAATCGATTTTTGAAATCCTTGATTATTATTGAAAGACTAAAAAGCTGATAAAATGTCATTTTTCAGGTTTTTTTTGCAAAACGACATAAATCTGTTTTTCTGTATTTTCGCCTAAATTGGTAACAGGCTTTTTTTTTTTTTTTTTAAGTTTCTGAGTTGAGTAGGGCATCAATGAAACACCAACATGTAATTAAAAAAAGATCCTTGCATCATATTTCTTTGATTTAAAGATATGCCCAATTATGTTTTTTTGCAAAATGACATAAATCCCAAAACAGTTTTTTTTTGCAAAACAACATAAATCCACATGATCATTAAATGTCACTTTTGTGTCCAATTTTCATATGTCGTTGAAGTAAGACCGCTTATTTCATTTTGAGATAATACTTTTAGCAGTCGAGAGCAACATCATGTGTAATAATGCTTATTTTAGACATTACACATGCTGGAATTAAGAGCCATACATACAGAACCAATGTCTAGTGGAGTGGATTTATGTCTACTTTTTGAGAACATTTTTGGAAAAAAATTTTCCACAATTTTTTTAATCTTGCCCTAGCCTATGGCTCTGAGCTGTTTTTTCCCCCGTTTTTGTATATTGGCGCTTATGTCGTTCTGCATCCAAACTCTTCAGGTGCAAATCCAAACTAGTAGTTGGAGCTACCATCCTAAAGGTGAGGTTAGGGGCTTTTTATTGGCGGCCAAAATAAAGGTTTTGTCATCCTACTGTCTATAGAGAATCTGACCATTAGATCTATCAAACAGGTTTTCAAGAGTTAAGTGGTGCCTTTTTGCTAAAAGATGGGCAACTAACTGTAACATTCTCAGTATCAATATCAATATAAAGGTCAACCAAAAGCTAGAAGAAATGCACAAAAATGGGGAAATAGTACAATCACTGAAGGAAGCCCTTTAGAATGACTGTCCTAGAACCCCATGCATCTACTTCAAACCGAAAATTCACAAAGGGCAAATTCCACCACCGGGCAGACCTGTGGTATCAGCAAACGGCTGTGCCACAGAAAAACCTCAGCTTTTGTAGATTCATTTCTAAAAGAACTAGTACCCAAAGCAAAATCATATGTCAAAGACACAAATGATTTTATCAATAAAATCGAAAAAGAGATCACAATAACTGAAAACACTGTATTGGGGACGTTAGATGTAGGTGCATTATACACCAACATCCCAAATGGAGAGGGAGTGCAATGGTTATTATATACCTAATATCCACCTCCCCTCCAGGGTCCTCACGTGTCCCTGCATCATTGCCTCTACTTTCAATATCATCTCACCTATCACGTTTTCCTGTATATCGTCGCCTCCCCAGCTAACAAAAAACGTTTCTAGAACGTTTTAAAACGTTTGTATTTGGTTTGGAAACAAACGTTTGTGTTAGAACGTTTTAAAACGTTTGTATATGGTTTGGAAACAAACGTTTGTGTAAGAACGTTTTAAAACGTTTGTATATGGTTTGGAAACAAACTTTTGTGTCACACGCTATAGATATTATATTATAATGCTTTTGCAGTCCCATAACTACCCTTTGTCGTGGGGTGGTTCGTTTCATCCATGCATTTTTCCCTGAAACTCCACTCTGAACTAATGTTTCCTTGCATAAGCATCATAGAGAAATGCAATTCTTATCATATTTTTACTTTTATCTAAAATTAGAACTCCCTATTGTAAATGCAACTGGGAATCGAACCTGCTACCCTACCATCTGAAGTCCAATGCTCTACCAGCTGTGCTAGCCGGGCCTGTGCATCGATGAACCCTCACCTTGTCGACAGGACTCTCACCTCGTCCATATGACCCTTTCCTGCTCCACATGCTCAGCATGAGAAACCCAGATAATTAAGACGGAGTTTTATATGGGTGTGTTTCCACAACACTATTGGACTAAATTTCTACCTGCTGTAGTGGTGCTTACTCAATCTTTGTCTCAATTGGCACTTAGCACTTTACCCTACACGACCACTTCTCTCCCCAGGTTTGATGTCTAAACCTTGTATAGGAACCTTTTCCTTCAAAACCACCAACCCTGCCTCACATTTTGTCATCTCATAAAGAGTTATAATAATTATGTATATCAATATGCCGTTTTTTGCATTGTAGTCCAGACATATTTACCTTTCCAATGAGGGGATATAAAATTACATACGATGTATATATATATAGTGGGTTAACACCCTAGACATGAGAGACCTTTAGCAAACCCAACGTACCTCAATAAAAGCAGACGTAGCCCATAATATGTGCATTGTTGACAAGGGTAAAGACCTACGTTACGTCTCCTTTTTTATGAGCTTTGACGTGGTTGCTAAAGGTCCCTATTTACAAGACTCCCCACATCAGGCATCAAACCTCTCCCTAATAGGAATCCCTTCAGGCTTTTATGGTTTATAATGCCCCCTCACCACCAGCCCCATTAGCTCATTAAGGAGAGCATGGGACTCTAAATCTATAGATCATGGGTTCGGTTCCCTGCCCCCCTTTTAGATGGTCATTCAAAGTTGTCTACAAAAGTTTGCAAACAAACCTTTTGCAAACCTTTTGCAAACGTTTTTCCAAACCTTTTGCAAACGTTTATAAAACGTTTTTTTGCAAACGTTTTTTTCTGTCAACGTTTTAACGTTTCCTAAACGTTTTCTAAAACGTTTGCAAACCTCCTGCAAACGTTTTCCAACCGTTAGGAAAACGTTTTTTTGTTAGCTGGGTAAGTGGAAAATCTATGTTTTGAAATATGAGCAAGATAAGAAAACCCACTGTAGTCTTCATGCTATAAATTTTTGATTACTTTTTAAATAGATGGCACAATGGCCCACAGAGTTTCCTACATGTATACCCTTATAGATAAAAACAAGCTATATGAAAAATTCTTTGCTCTTTTACCTAATTTCTTAGTAACAATGGCAATAATCAGGGATAAAACAGGTCACTTACGACCTTTGTATACTGAAATTCATTTTTTTCTATTCAGTATACAAAGGACGTAAGTGATTTCTTTAGTTCAAACCTATGATTTAGCCCCAAATAAGTATATTGATGCAATGTTATGTAACCCTAAAGATTCATTCACAAACCAATTTATTTTTACCTACCGATATTACATAAAAATAGAATACATGTGGTGCTGTTGCCTAGCAACAACGGTATTTTCTGATAAAATGAGGAATTTAAGTAATTTTCCCCATAAAATCACCCCTTTAACGCCTTAAAATGATCATATTTCTTGTAAAAAGATGTGGATGGCCATATACAATCACCATTACGTAAAACGATTAGAATGAAAAGAATAAAAGGTTTAGTTTTATTAAAAAAATACATTTAGAAAAATATGTTCAGATCACTTACAACCTTTGTATACTGAGAAGAAATGCATTTAATCATGATCAGTTACAAGCTGTAACATTTAAAAAAAGGGTCAGATCCGATAAATTCCAAAAGAGGCGACGATATAATAACCCACTTCCTTAGTATTGAAAAACAACAACCTAGAATTCAATGGAAAAACATTTCTACAAATTCAAGGGACTGCAATGGGCACAAAACTAGCTCTTTCATATGCAAATTTGTTTATGGAAAGCCTAAAAGAAAAGTTGTTAAAATCTTACCATTTGAAACCCACTACATGGTTGAGATTCATAGATGACATCTTTTTCACTTGGGACCATGGTGAGGGTGAGCTAAAGAAATGGCTCACACACCTAATCACCTACCACCATAGAATAAAGTTCACTATGGAAACCTCAGAGAAGGAGATAACCTTCTTAGACACAACAGTAAAGAGGGGAAAACATGGCCTATACACAGATCTATATACGAAACCCACAGATACTAACACATACCTTCTGTACTCATCAGCACAACCACCAGCAGCAAAAAGAAGCCTACCATACTCACAGCTACTGAGACTACTAAGAATATGCGATAGAACCTCAGATTATGAGAAAATGAAAGAAAATGAAAGGAACTCCAAGAATTCAGAGACAGAAACTACCCAGAGGACTTATTACAAAGATGTGTCAAAAAAGTAGAACAGAGAGTCAGAGCAGAGATGCCAAACAGAGAAAGAAATAAAAACAAGAGGAGAAAACAGAAATTTCCTGATAACAACATACGCTCCAGGCCACAGCTTTGCCAATGAAATAGTTGAGACAAACTGGGACCAACTCGAAGCCTCAAAAACCACCATGAAAAAACATGATGGGAAACTGGTAAAAGGGTTCAGTAGACCCAAAAACCTGAAAGACTACCTAGTTAGAGCCAGAACAAACTACTACCCTGAAGGACTCAGAGACCCTGGAGGAGGGAATGACACCAATGTGGATCAACAAAGTGACCACAACTTACCAATACAAACAGAGGAAGCAAAGAATGACAGAAACCTCCGAAAAAACAACAACTGTGGAGACTGCAAAAGAATAGACACCACAGGAATGATCTAGGCAACTTCAACAGGTCACAAATATGTGACTAAATGGAATGCGAGTTGCAAAAGTTCAAACCTGGTGTACTGCATAACCTGCAAAAACTGCACCAAACAATACGTGGGACAAACATACCGTGACTTCCACTTCAGGATGAATGAACACATGGGAAAAGCCAATGCACTGGTGGATAAAACCAGACTGGACAGAAGAAAAAAACAAACAAAGATTTGTAACCTACAGAAAGAAGACCATTTTGAAGTGTAATAGTAGTCCAGTTGCCAGAAATCCGCGTGCTGCTCGCCGGGTACAGGCCACGAGTCCGCGCTATGGTAACTCACTGAAGTGCTTTTTTCCCCCTCGAACGCGTCCGGTTCGCCTATTGCATTCACAACACTGCGGAACGCGGCCTCTGCAAGGTAAGTGTCTTTTTTAACCTGGTTATTGCTTGCCCTGAGGCCGGCTAGCTCCATCTCCGCTTCTTTTAACCTCTGAGTCTGCTTTAAGTCTGCTTCCCTAGCTCTCTCTTTGATGGTGAGGGATTCAATCCTGTCCAAAGCTTGTTGGAGCTCTACCTCCCGGGCTATGCTGTACTCCGTGGCCTGCTCGCTGTGTTGGCGGGCTGTACCGCCCGGGGGTGCCGGCGAGGCAGAGCTGCCTTGGCCGGTCTCCTGCCGGCCCTGGGAGCCGCCATGGTCGTCCTGTGCCGGTGCAGGCTGGTCCTGCCCCTGTACCACCTTCTTGGGAGTGCCCTTGTCCAGATTTGGGGCCTCGCACTGGGGGCAGCAAATCCGGTTGCCATGATACTCTGTTCCACAAAAGCAGACCGTCATCTTGACAGAAATCTAGACAAAAACCAAAGTCTCTGCTGGCCTGCTGCTGGCCTTGCTGCCTGCTAACTTGCTGCTGGCTACCTCCCCTCCCCTGGAGAAGAGTTCCATGGCTGGTGCCAGGGGGAGGCACTAGGTGGCACTAGTAGGACCACTAATATGGGAATAACTTCCCCAATGAAAGTTATGCCCGATATATAATGCTAGATATTATAATCAAAGGCATATTGAAGGTCAAATGATTCAAGGTCAAGGTCAAATCAACGATTGAACCTCCAATTTTGGTATTTTTGATAGAAATGACATGTATATAATGCTAGATACTATTTTCATAACCATATTAAATGTTACATATCTCAAGGTCAAGGTCATGATTAAGGTCAAATACTTTTTTCACATATTTGATAAATACAATATATACAAATATCATTCCTATCCTGATGATATCGTTCACAATAAACAAATGTCAAGGTCAAGGTCAAGGTCATGCGCAAGGTCAGTTAGTCAATATGATTTACTTGCAACCAATGGTATTTTGATAATATGTTGATGAATTGTACATGTTGTGACAGTAAGGGTGATTGAATGATGATTGAGGATGATGATTGAATTTGTGAAGGGCTGGCCAGACAGCTTCAACAAACCACTACAAAAACGTGTAAAAACAATGCATGCTGCAAAGCCACGTGCTGGAATAAACTTGCCAAAAACCTACGACAGCAGTGCCATATACATGAACATTGTTGGCCTGCAGGTCAAGATCTAGACTTACAGGATGTGCTCTCCTATGAATTAGCAGCTGTGCCAATCTACCTGTTCACTGAAACTGGAGATTTGCGGATTCCAACAAATAAGGCGACATTGAAGACCAAGCTGAAAGTGGAAGTTCCTGCATAGAATGTTCCCAAAGCAACAGATATCATCATTGATGGTTGTGCCATGTTGTGGGTTGTGCACTGGCCATCAAATGGGACTGTAAAAGCTTACATCAACAATATTGTTGAATATATCGAGAGGAAACTGAAGACGGCCAATGTTTACCCTGTGTTTGATAGATACCTTGACTTCAGCATCAAATCGGCCACTCGCTGTGGGTAGGGCACATCAACTCTCCTGCAATATGCAGCTACCTCCTTGTAGGGTCATACTCAGCTCTTCACATAACAAGGTCCAGCTGATTCAGTTAATTGTTAGTGACACTGTGGTTCAAAAAGGAACTTCAAACAGGTCAGCGAAGGCTCTTTGTTACAGGCCAGAATGGTGATCCCTTCAAATTCACTAATGGTCTTTGCATCCAAAGAGTGGACATGAGGACCACACACGAGGAAGCTGATATCATAATGATTCAGCAACTTCTGTGGATCACCAATGGGAATGAAGCATGCAACATCAAAGTGATTGCTGATGACACTGATGTGTTTGTGCTTCTCCTTTACTATTAGAACAAGTATAGCTTCAATTGCTGCATAGTCATGAAAGAAACATCAAAGGACAGGAAATGTGTTGACATTAAAGCTACAGTGCAGAAACACAAACAAATAATACCAAGTCTACCTGCTGCACACTCATTGTCAGGATGTGACACTGTAGCACAGTGCTGGGGCATTGGGAAGGCCCAGGTGGTTAAAGTTCTCCAAACAGGAGCTCAAATGTAGCTGCAAAACATTCCAGACATCATAAAGGAAGCAACAACCTTCATGGCAGCCTGCTATGGCCATCCAGATGTCGACAACCTAGCCTCTCTGCAATTCAAAGTATGGAAGGGAAAGACAGGAAGAGGAAGTTTAGTGTCATGCCCGAAGCTGATGTCTCTCCCACCTACCTTTAAGGCATTCAAACTCAATGTGCAAAGAGCACACTTTCAAGCCTGCATTGACTTAATTGCCTGGATCTTGATCTCCCAAAGATGGATCCTGAGCAGTATGGCTGGGCCAAGGACAGAGTCAATAAAAAACGCTGATGCCTGTTATGCCCCCTATGAACACACTGCCAGCTCCTGAGTACATTCTAAAGCTGATCAAGACAGTGCTCATGTGAAAACTGTACTACAGCCAAATGTACATGTGCAACAGCACGGCTGCAGCGCAATGTGTTCTACAAGTGTGAAGGTGGGGATGGGTGCCGAAAGTTATGATGGATGACAGTTTCTCAGATGACGAACCAACTTTAATTTTAATGTTCATTAAACTGATTGTTCTCATATTGACCTTGATCTTTTAGTTGATTATCTTTTAGTGAAGAATAACACTTAATTGATAGAATGTATTTTTCATATTCTGACTAATTTAAAGGTAAAAAGTAAGCTAATCAGTAACATGACCTTGACCTTGAGAAATATTACCTCTTATATCCGTATGGTAGGAGCCTGTGACATTATGACATGTGATAGATTGGACCCACACGTGATTCAAGTGAAAAATAGCTGAATTGGAAGCTTAATCATTGATTTGACCTTGACTTTGATCTGGAATCATTTGACCTTCCATATGCCTCTGATAATAATATCTGGCATTATATAGTTGATTTTAATAAAAAAATACAGGAAAATAAAGTTTGACCTCTAAATTGACCTTGACCTCGGCCTTGAATCACTTTCATATGGACAGATTATGAACGCATGACCTTGTAAACATATCCTTTGGTGTTGAAATCAAAATTCTAGACCTACTAACAGCAGAGATATCCACTTTTCTGAATGCTATGATTTTCCCGGGAGCCATTTTGGAAAAACGTCTTTTACAGAAATTGCCTGGCGGTGCCAGCTTGGCACCATGTGGGATTTTGTTCAGTGGGGTCTCACAAAACAGAATCACCAAAAACCCTCCGTACGTCGTTCGCTGCCAGGTCCTAGCTCACAACCTCCAGACTATAGCAAACCATTTCAAAAACTGCGGAAAAACAGGACAACCTGAATTCACACCATCAGACAACATGAAATTCCACATTGTGGACTTCATAGCAAGACATCCATTGAGTCTCAGGGTGAATAAACTGAGACTACTCATAGAGTACAACTGGATTCACAAAATGAAGACAGCCACACCAAGAGGGCTGAATGTAATGGATAGTAAATTTGGGTAGATGGAGGGAGAACAGATCGAAAAGCCACGTCAAAACTTTTTGGTTAAACACCGATTGCTACTTTTGAAAAATAAAATAGTAGTAGATGTTCTCTTTCTCTACCCGCCCTATTTAACTAGTCTGCTAGGACGCACGCACACAGCAGGGGAGGCCAGTGTAGATCCACCTAAACCAAAGGGCAAGGTCGTGAGAGCTTGACCCTAATACCCAAGGGATTATTAGGTCAACTTGGGGCAAACCATTATATAGAGGACTCCCCTACGCTGGAACGCACATTTTTGGGAAACTAAGTGAAAATAAATAAAAATTTATCGATGATTAACCTAGAATTCTCCGCGCGTTAAAATTATATTATACCAACGTATAATATATACCAAACAGTACAGGGAAAATATCAATCACTAAACATATGGATATTAAACTCTTGCTGACAAAGAGCTGCAAGTGGCGACCCCTTTTAGGGGTAGTAGTGTGGCCCAGGCAGGCTCTACAGGACCAGTGACTGCAGTGCAGCATGGCGCCAGCCAATCACTGATCAGGCACCAGGCACCCCACAATCTCCATGCACCAGAGGGGTACCAATATCCAATGTAGTGTAACAGCCTTGGTGGGGGAGACTGATCAGTCAGTCCCCTACTTAACCGGCCTCTCCTCAGTGAGGCGTCCTCTCAAGTTCTAGCGGTAGTGGAAAGACAGTAAGTATAAACGCCATGTCACACATCAAGATAACTGTAACATTCTGTTTTTCTAACTCAAGCAATATTAGCCCATTTTCACAACTTAGAACAGTTTTGAAATATTTAAAGAATTTAGGTCCACAAGCTAGGACATATTATATGTCTGTATGTGTGCAAATAGGAGAGTGGACATTGATTAATAATGAAGGTTGGGGTGGTGAAATCTCATGCAGAGGTGTGAAAAATCTAGCATATAGCTCTATACAGGCCTCCCACCACCTTAAAGGAATTTTAAAGGAATCTTTTCCCTGAAGTTAAAGGAATTTTAAAGGAAATCTAAAGGAATCTCGGTCAAAATAAAGGAAATGAAATGCAATATTTACTGACATTACAGTAATGTAATATTGATCATAGTATTGCTATTGCAGGGATTTCCTTTGATTTGGCATATAAGGGTAGAAAAATTCAATTGAATCTGACCCGGACATTATTTTTTTAAATCTATAGAATAGTCCGCAGTATTTTACGAGTCACAGACATCCTCAATGCTTGCACAGTTTTACACTATGGTAAGAATATTAACTGCACAGCTCTGATTCAGTTCTTAAAGAGATGCAATCCAATCCCTACAATGAACATTTTGCAATTCTGCAACTCATATACATGGAACACACTTTTACACATTTTGATGGTAAATTTAAGTTTCAAGACCTAACCATAGAAGATGAATCCATGGTCTCAGTGCTGAACTAAGCGGGTTTGGACAATTTGGAAAGGCTAGACTTGAAAGAGGCATTCTGGTGCATTTTGGCACAAAACATAGCTCAGTATCTATTCTCCGTGATTGGGATTCAAACCTTGTTTTCAGAGGTTAAGTATTTATTAAGCACTTTGGAAATTTAAGACTTAACATGGTGTATGCTGGTGCATTTTGGGAAATTTAAGACTTAACATGGTGTATGCTGGTGCATTTTGGCAAAGAAGTTTAATCCTCATATTTGTCTTATTCCCTATAACTGTGGCTGGATCCTACTATTAGGAAGGAAAGCTTTTGGAAGATTGGGAAATTCTAGACCTGAAATGGTACAATCTGGTGGATTTTGGTACAAAGTGTAAGCCTTAGATCTGTATTATCTTTTATGACTGGGGCTGGAACCTTGAAAGCTTTAGAAAAATTCTGAAATTCTAGACTTGAAATGGTGCAATCCTGAGGATTTTGGCGCCCTATCTATTTAGGCAGAGATCGGTTTCTTCCTGGCCTTAAATACTGGATTGGATTGGATCTGGACGAATCACAAGAATGACCAATTTGAAAAGAAATAAAACTATGAAATGTGAGGAGGAAATGAAATGCAATATTTACTGACATTACAGTAATGTAATATTGATCATAGTATTGCTATTGCAGGGATTTCCTTTGATTTGGCATATAAGGGTAGAAAAATTCAATTGAATCTGACCCGGACATTATTTTTTTAAATCTATAGAATAGTCCGCAGTATTTTACGAGTCACAGACATCCTCAATGCTTGCACAGTTTTACACTATGGTAAGAATATTAACTGCACAGCTCTGATTCAGTTCTTAAAGAGATGCAATCCAATCCCTACAATGAACATTTTGCAATTCTGCAACTCATATACATGGAACACACTTTTACACATTTTGATGGTAAATTTAAGTTTCAAGACCTAACCATAGAAGATGAATCCATGGTCTCAGTGCTGAACTAAGCGGGTTTGGACAATTTGGAAAGGCTAGACTTGAAAGAGGCATTCTGGTGCATTTTGGCACAAAACATAGCTCAGTATCTATTCTCCGTGATTGGGATTCAAACCTTGTTTTCAGAGGTTAAGTATTTATTAAGCACTTTGGAAATTTAAGACTTAACATGGTGTATGCTGGTGCATTTTGGGAAATTTAAGACTTAACATGGTGTATGCTGGTGCATTTTGGCAAAGAAGTTTAATCCTCATATTTGTCTTATTCCCTATAACTGTGGCTGGATCCTACTATTAGGAAGGAAAGCTTTTGGAAGATTGGGAAATTCTAGACCTGAAATGGTACAATCTGGTGGATTTTGGTACAAAGTGTAAGCCTTAGATCTGTATTATCTTTTATGACTGGGGCTGGAACCTTGAAAGCTTTAGAAAAATTCTGAAATTCTAGACTTGAAATGGTGCAATCCTGAGGATTTTGGCGCCCTATCTATTTAGGCAGAGATCGGTTTCTTCCTGGCCTTAAATACTGGATTGGATTGGATCTGGACGAATCACAAGAATGACCAATTTGAAAAGAAATAAAACTATGAAATGTGAGGAGTGAATGTGTATGAGATTTACAGATAGCCATGATGATTCTCTGACATGTATGGGCTATCATTGTAATCCAGAGATGCCAACATTTGAGTTTGGGCTTCAGGGACAAACATTTTGGCCACCCAAATTTTGCAAGCGCAGCTCAGCAACTCCGCAAGGGAAGCGCAGCCACCAAACTAGGGGGGTGTGTGACCCCAAAGAAAATGTTGAAATTCTACATCTGAAATGGTGCATTCTGAGACATTTTCTGACCTGTCAGCGATATGATATTCTTCCTACTTTTGTAGATATCACTACAAAAATCTGCACCCCACCCCCAAGAATTTTTTTGAAATTTCATATGTAAAATGCTGCATTGTGGTGATTTCTTTTTGACTTTTATTAACTTTGTAACCAGTAGGAGTATCTGAACATATCATATATCATTTTGTAGCTCTTGATCTGAATTTTCCGGGACACACACCCGTGCAGGCGGGACACGGGACAGAGAGCTGATTTCCGGGACTGTCCCGGAAGATTTGGGATGCTTGGCATCTCTGGTAATTACTATTCCCTCTGTATCAAGAGAATTAGGAAAATCTAGACTTGAAATGGGGCATTCTGGTGCATTCTGGCAGAAAATATATTAAGGGCTGTGTTATCCATAATGAGTGGGACTGGAACCTTGTTTATGGCAGGAGAGCTTTTTGAAAAATCTGGAAATTTGACTTGAAATGGTGCAATCTGGTGAATTTTAGTAAGATATCTATGATATGATTATGGGATTTGACCATTTTAAAGGAAATAAAGGAATTTTCAAGCCACTTAAAGGAACTTTAAAGGAATAAAGGAATCATACCCAGTTTAAAGGAATTTTAAAGGAATAAAGGAATCAGTGGGAGGCCTGCTCTATATTGACTGCATAGTGACATACTTGTCTATACTGGTAGAGTGTGCCATGTCGCTCTAAAGCCCTTTTTCAAAAATCTAGCGTGTGATCCTAATCACAAAAGACATAGGTATTTTAGTCCAGTCAATCCAATGCAATATAGGGCTCAACCCACCACTAATTAGTACAGTTTGCTACCATGGTTTTTTTAAAGTCCATAGGTACATCCTTACAACATATCAAACATATAGGAAAATCTAAAGAGGGACAGACCTTTTTTTGGAGGGGTATTCCAAATGGCCGCCAGAATTTCATCATTTCTAGAAAATTATCTTTCTCTGGCTATAATTAACATAGCAGCATGGTTTAATGTTCAAAATATATGTTTCTGAGGTCAAGGAATTCAGATTTACCATGAGAAGGTAGTCAGCGGCCATCTTGAATTTTTAATGAGGCCGCTGTCAAATTGCTGTGATTTCATGAGTACCGTACATTTCTGACTTTATTAAGATAGAAATATACAGCAGTCCAACATTATAGCACTCCAATGCACTATATGGATATATATCTAAAACTGGACATCGACATCCATGTAACAGAAAGCTATATTTATTAGAAGTAGAAATCCATGAATATCTATATGAAGGAGAACACCATGTTCATGCCTATATGTCTGTGTGTATGTTCATTTCGAAATTCAAGATTGCAACCATTGATTGAATGCCACCATGCTTTCAATGTAATCTCGAATTGCAGTTGCAGTAGTTTGATACTAATAAAAAAAAATCTATTCTATTTTTCTTTCATGAACAGTTGGCATCCCATAGATTCAAGATGGCTATCACTTATTGAATGTCCCGATGCTTGAAATGCAATCTTGACTTGTAGTTGCATTAATTTGATACTATCAAAAAAACAAATCCTATTTGATTTTTCCTTCATTCAACCCATTCAAGATGGCTACCATTTACTAAATGCCACAATGCTTTCAGTGCAATGAAGAATTGTAGTTGCATTAATTTGATATCTATATAAGAACATTTCTATTTGATACCTTTTTCAAACACAGTTGGCACCCCATAGGTTTAGGATGGCCACCATTCATTGAATGCCACAATGCTTTAAATGCAATCTTGAAATGTAGTTGCATTAATTTTAAACTGTTAAAAACATCCAATTTAGTTGTTTTTTTCATGAAGAGTTGGCACCCCATAGGTTCAAGATGGCCACCAATCATTGAATGCCATAATGCTTAAATGCAATCTTGAGTTGCTGTTGCATTAATTTGATTCTTAAAAAAAAATAATTCTTTTTTCTCTTTCATGAACAGTTGGCACCCCATACATTCAAGGTGGCTACCAGTCATTGCATGCCACAATGCTTTAAGTGCAATCACAAATTGTAGTTGCATTAATCTGATACTCATAAAAAAAACGAATTCTATTCTTTTATTTATTTATGAACAGTTGGCACCCCATATATTTAAGATGACTACCATTCATTGAATGCCCCGATGCTTGAAATGCAATCTCGAATTGTAGTTGCATCAATTTAATGCTAATAAAAAACAAATTCTTATCAATTTTTCTTTCATGAATATTTGGCACCCCATAAGGTGGCCACCATTCATATTAATGCAAATAGAATGCTTTAAGTGCTATCACGACTTGTAGTTGCTTTAATCTGATACTAAGAAAAAAAAAATCTATTTGAATTTTCTTTCATGAACAGTTGGCACCCCATAAATTAAAAATGCACCCAGCACCCAGGTCAGCAGCTATATACAGACACGTGTACCTCCCCTGCCTGTTCTCCTTCAATGCACAGTGAAGAGGGTGGGAGGGGGTGACCATCAACAGTGCATACACACTTTGATTGGATGACAATGCAGTTTTTATATTACAACCTAAATTTGTGCAACGAAAATCATCAAGAAATACTAAGTATTTTTTCCAAAGAATAGCTTTTCTAGAATGGCTCGGTATTCAGGAATCCTACTGCGAATAAAAAAATGTCAAATTCTAATTCTAAATACCTGAAAATTGAGAAATGCTGACGTTCACGGGTTATGTAGGAAATGTACTAAAAACAGCAAAAAAGGGCAACAAAACCCTAATTTTCTCAAAAACTGTTCAGTAGGATTTTTTCTAACTGAGGTTCCACTGTTTTCTACCCTCATATTACACATTGGCATAGAGAATATATTGACACCTAGTCAGGATTTTGCGCTAGGAGCAATCTGTGAGGCGAAAAACAGCCAAAATGAGCCACTGGTCTGAAGTATAAAACTGGGCATCGATCACTATAGAGCTACAAAGAGACAGAGAATCGATGTCCAGTAATTATGGACACTTTTAGGTGCATGGTATTCATCTCAGAGGATGAAGAATTAATATGTCTTTTTAATATAAGGTAGCTGGCAGCCATTTTGAATATTTAATTAGATATCTGCTTAGCTAGCCAAGTCAAGTAAGCTACTGGTACCTTAGAATATGCCTATGCTATGGTTTTCAATAAATATGATACTGACTCCTCAAGCATGCTTTTTATGAGTTACCTATGTCTCTGAAGCCATCCATTATATAATATCAAATATCTACAAACATTTAATGAGGGGAAGAATGTTTCAGGAGGGTTTTCAAGATGGCTGCCAGAATTACAGTATTTCTATAAAATCATCTTTGGCAGAATTTTATAGTCTTATCATTTAGAAATAGTATTCAAAGTCAACAGAATTTTCTTAAGCACTCTCAGAAAATTGTTGAGATCATATTTTGCTAACGGAAAAAAGTAATTTTGATAGGGAATCCCTTGCATCATTTTAAGGTTTTGGGCCTTTGAAGTTAAGAAGTAGTGCAAAAATAGTCTACATCTTATATACAGCCTAAAATAATGGGTAAAAGGAAAAATACACATGTGTGGATCCCTGTAGTTGGTAATGGTGAACAACCTTGACCCTTACCTCAGGCATACAGAGCCAGCTTAGTATATAAACCTAAGTAATACATGTATAACCAACAGTAACTAATCATACCGGTAGCATTATACTTATATAATTATGGGGTAATTATATACACAGTAAAAAGAATCTTTTTACCCAAAATTAGCTCATTTGTTGAGGTTAGGTTGCCATGGAAACCAATTTTTCACTATTTTTGAATAAAAAGCTTTTCTATCCATATTCTCATTCCATAATGATCCCAGAACTGAAAGAAGTAGGCCTACCATTATTCCTTCTAGATCCAAATATATAGTCCATAATTGACATTCATTGATTTATTTTCTAATGTGATTATTTCCATGGATTAAACAAAAATATGTCAATATCTAAAGGAGCTACTATTTATTCTGAATTTCTACATGTTACTACCCTCCCGTGTTTGGGAGGTCAGTTCTTTGCAACCCGTTGGACTATCTTAACAATCAAAGTACCAAACTGTAGCTTGAAGACCACATCCGGAGGTTTTTAATTGGCAATTTCGCTATTGTAATAAGGTACCTAGGTATGTTAACTGACTTCCTTTCTAAAGATAACTCCTGTAGAGCTATATTTATTCATTTATTACTTGGTTTAGTTGGGGGCCAATCCATGAGACCTCATATCCTAAATATCAGTGATTGTGCTGTCCCCAGTGAGAAGCACATGAACTACAGCCCAAATACCCAATGTAATCTCATATTGGGTGACAACCAACCCAATGGGGAGGCCACCCCATGTATTTTCTATAGAAACTACATGCATGTGCAAATATCACTTCAAACCTGGTATTCTTATTACAAGAGGTAAATCAACAAACTAGCACTAATTTGATGAGAAACCCCTCCTAATCCCTATCTATGAAGGGCCAAAGAAAGTACCCTTTCCCTTGGAATCATGGTCACACATGCTAGCCAAAACTGAGGGAGTGGCCCCCCTAGGCCCCTGCAGTGGTCAGTCTGCCTGAAGCACTTACCTCCCACTGGCTGCCCCTTCCTCCCCCACCCAATCACTGAACACTGGCCCTGATCACTCACCATACTTCAATACAGAGTGTAAAGACGGGCAATCCATAGGGTAGTTATAATGCTGCAGCACTGGGCTGCTATGGGCATTATTTCTGCGAAGAGTGGTCATAGAAAAAGATACCAGACACTAGGTATGACTGGAAAGCTGTGAATATGTAGATTATAGACCTGGTGAGTGTAAAGCTCTAGGAGGGGGACACACTTGGCAATTCTAAATTGAAAATAAAAAGTTGGAAATGAGGTTTAAATAGGAAAATATACATTTGCTGCAATTCAACTCATTAACTATTCATTTTGTCTTGGCATGATATCATGTAATGCTGATACATGAATCTGACAAATAGTAGGTCATAGGTCAAATGTCTAAGGTCAAAGGTCAAAGTATCAAAGTATGTCAAGTATCTGGTGTTTGGATATGATCTGAAATCATAACCTTCCATACACAAAGTGCAATATCTATCATGATCCAGTTTTTTTTATGTGACCTCTAAAATAAAGATCAAGGTCATTATGGCAATTCACATAAGAATGATTGTCTGGGTCTGCAATATTCACGCACACAACTGGTCACTGCACAGGACAGTCTGAGCTACATTGTCATTTGAACATTGATCAGTGAGTATCAGCTGGAGTATTCCTTTCTATCTAAACCACCATAGAGAGGTCTAGTGAATGGAAGCTCCATTGTGGATTTTGATATTAGGCAATACATACAGGTATACAGGAAACAAGGTAAAGGTCAAAACTATGTCCGTGTCTTGTGAAGTTAAAGGGGCATTATCACTGAGCATGTCCCATTCACATTTCTAGCACTGTTCTAGTTTCTAGTTTCTATGTAGTTAAGTGTGAGTGGTGATATTGCCCCTGTAAGGAGTTATCATCTTTTTAACAGGGGGAGAGGGGGGGTTGGGTAATAGCTGAAATGCATTAAGCTGAACTACGGCAATATTGTGCAGGGAGGGTAATTGTGTTAGATGGAGGAAGAGGTTAAATTGTGACTTTTCTGGTATCCATGCTATTACAATAAGGCAAATAAATAATCACAGAAAAATAGTGACAGTGTTCTGATGACATAAATACAACCACAGTTGATGATTAAAACAAATGAATACACTTTCAGACATTTTACCCTTTAATTAACCTCTCCCTAACACAAAGTGTGTGCTGTATGAAGAAAGACCAGTGGCGTAGGAAAAGGGGGGGGGGGCAGGGGGACCCAGAGGGGCCTGGGCCCCCCAATCACTGAGGAGGGGGGGCCCTAATATGTTTGGGCCCCCCCAAAATTTGTCAAGACCTGTAATAATACACACAATTTTCAATCCTTAACTCTCCCGTATAGGGAAAAGTGGGGTCAGAGGGGGGCAGGCCCCCAAATCAGACCTAAAGGGGGCTCAAACCTACTTTTCCATACAATCTAATATAGGCATGTATATGATACATCATCCATAAAAACAGATACTTTAAGTTGGTTGGAGTGGGC
Source organism: Harmothoe impar (assembly GCA_947462335.1). Taxonomy (NCBI): domain Eukaryota; kingdom Metazoa; phylum Annelida; class Polychaeta; order Phyllodocida; family Polynoidae; genus Harmothoe; species Harmothoe impar. The sequence continues at coordinate 55,358,150 of OX381708.1, read as the reverse complement.
CCCCTTTGCCCCCCCCCCCTAATGAAGATTTGCTTCCTATGCCTCTGAAGACACAACTCAGGTTTGTACGGTGTAGCAGATGCCGCCATGTGCTGTCCAGGAAGCGTATTAGAAACAATAACAGTTGTACTTCAAATGTTGGTATGGTAGTGGGGGATGGATATGATAGTCCACCCACTACTAGATTAATGTCAGGTGGAAGAAAGTCCAGTAAGTACAAATGTTGGTATGGTAGTGGGGAATTGATATTATAGTCCACCCACTACTAGATTAATGTCAGGTGGAAGAAAGTCTAGTAAGTACAAATGTTGGTATGGTAATAGGGAATGGAAATAACAGTCTGCCCCATACTAGATCAATGTCAGGTGGAAGTGGTTTTAATTGAAAAACACAGTTTCATTTGTATCAAAGAGTGCCAACCAAACAAAAGGTATTCTAAAGATATGGGTTTGTCTATCGTGTCTTCCGCAGGCTATTCTAATGATGACATATTTTAAAATGATATGCAAGCTGCTATAGACAAAAATGATTAGGATATGTTATTATGGCTACATGGAGTGCCAAATAGAGACCTTTTACCAGTGAATGCCAGGTATCCTCAAAAGAAAAAGTACTTTTTGCACTATACATCAGATAGACCCAAATGTGCAACCAAAGAAGAGGTGAGACAAAATAATTATGATAGAAATATGATGATTCAACTCCTGATCCAGAAACTTCATGCTTTGATGGTAATAGGGAAGAATGTGTTTCTTCTAACAAGCCTCAAGAAAAGGTTGTTAGAGATTGCGAAAGAAAATGGAATTATGCTTAACAACTATAGAACCCACACACTTAAATGGTACAAACAACATTGACACATGTTTAAACATGTACTCCATGCTACCAGAAACCATTGACTCCGAGGATGAGTAATGTAAGAAAGGTACAAAGGTCAAGGATGCATGCAAGACGCAGAATTGAGAAAAAGTAGGTGATTCTTGTTGTTCATAGTGTAAAGGAAAGATAAGTCACCTCAACCATCAGGCTTTCATAAGATGATATGTTATGTATGCATTTTACATGTACTTTCAATGTAAGCAGGCCCCTCGCAATGACTTGTCTGCTGCCGGATGCAGATATATATGTATCATGAGGTCATGACCTTGACATGTCACCATGACCTTGACATGACCACAACAGGAACATATTTTATACACTGCAACTAACATTGTATTAGGTGATAAAGGTCACACACCACACATCTGATCATAATATACCAATTGATCAACCTCTGACCTTGACCTTGGACCTCAAATCTCAGATTTCATTCACTGCAATGCTACTTTATTCCCATGTGACAAAATTCGCATTCAAAGTCTTAAGTTCCTTTTATTTGATTTTTTTTCTAATTAAAAGCTTATTTTCCACTTTATATTTTCAATGTACAACTGCCAAGTTTGTCCCCCACGTAGCCTTTTACACTCACCAGCGTTGTAATCTACACATCCACACCTTTCCAGTGGTACCCAGTGTCCAGTATCTTTTTCCGTGACCACTGGTGAGGTGATAGACACCTCCGTGCTGCAGCATTATTAGCAGTTGTTAGTTTCCCTGCAAGCAGGTGGGGGGGGGGGGGGTGGTATGTGGGTACAACTACATCTCCCCCCCCCCTCCCCCCCACACACACACTCTCTCTCACACATGTACTTAGCAACGGCCTCTCACAGCAGACCATGTACAGCAAAGTGAGGAAAGCACACATTGACCAATTCAGTATTTGGAGGGATTTACTATTTTTGCCAAAAACACCACTTTATTCACATATTTATGTTTCATATACTAAAGGATTATTCAAAACAGTATGTCTGCAGTAGTATATTCTGGTTTTCTCATATTATTCAAAACCTCCGGATATGGTCTTGAAGACATGTACTTAAATAAAGGTGTTTCCCCCTAATGTCACCTTATGCTACGTTTTTTCACAAATATCAAGCATCCAAAGTCCAATAAAAACTCACCTTTCACCTTTCTGTATATAATAACCCACTTCTTCATGGTGCTGTTATTTCATACCCACTTACACGATCTAAGTGCCCCAGAACGTTCTGTACAATTAAAACTAATTACATTTCTTTAGAAATCCCCTGCCTCTGGTCCCTGGCACCGACTCCAGTTGGTAAGGCCTTGGGCGAGGGGGGGGGGGGGAGTAATCTTTTTTGGGCACAGGTCTGTGGCTGGACTTCTCATAATCCTTACCATTGTTTTTGTCCCCAAAAACATATCCTTTTTATAGCATTTTCGGCCAAAAGCTCCTACAGATCTTCCCACCATATATATTGGAGCCAAAACTTAAAGTTTTCTCTGTATGTTTTGAAGAGTCATTGATAATTTTGCAACCCCTCAACCTACAATAGTGATCCAGGTATCAGGTTAGAGCTCAGATAAAAGGCTAGATAATTGTGGCATTGTCACTACCATGGTTTGAAAATCATGTGACCGGTTGCCATGGAAACTATGTGGTTTTTATCTACCTTTCATCACTCTGACAGCCATTACAGGAAAACTAATTACAGTGTGGAGATGGGATGTCAATAGGGTCAGCAAAACTAAACTCTAGCACCAACAAATTTTCAGAATGAGGCAAACATGCTTTATAATTGCCATCAAACAGAATACGCTAGAATCTCTTGAACCTTTATGCTCAGAGACCAGAGAGTAGGTGCAAATTCAGGCTAGTTGTTGGGGCCATCCTAAGGGGAGGAACTAGTGGGGAGGTTAGGGGCTTTTTACTGGCGGCCAAAATAAAGTTTTTGTCATCCTACTGTGTTCTTCTAGGGAATCTGACCATTAGGTCTATCAAACAGGTTTTCAAGAGTTAAGTGGTGCCTTTTTGCAAAAAGGGGCTATTGGGGGTTTTGGGGCTATGTCCCCAAGATAATCTATAAAAGCGAGAGAGCAAATGGTCCCCCGATGTAAGTAAAACGGAATTCTCATTGGATCTGGACGAATCACAAGAATGACCAATTTGAAGACCCATTAACCCTTTCCCTGGTGGCCTTGAAAAATGTCATTTTGGACTTAACCACCGGCCCTATGCCATGGGAATATGCAACGTTGCAAGTATGTGCTCCCTGGGACAGTAGCTAAGGAGTGAAATAAGTTGTATTGGAGACACGATTTACACCTTTTTTACAAGGGGACATAGTATTCATGTTAAATATCTTTGGATTCATTCAAAAATTCTTATTCTTTGTTTCATAGCAGGAGCTGTAATTTAGTAGTATTGCTGCACTAGGGTAGCACTTGTGCAGCGGTTTTTCAAGGGTATTTTAGATGCTGCCCAGAGGCAGCAGCGGCCCTTAAAGGGTTAATTGATGATCTGAATTCAGCTTTCACGGCCCTGTTCTTCTAAAATGTAGTCCGAATAGAAAGCAGTTAGTGTAGTTGGTGGTGGCTCTACAGGCAAGCTATTTTTAAGACTTTTAGGGGCAGAGCTGCCAACCTCAAAACCTCCAAAATCGTATTGTTTGGGCCATTTTTTGCTTGAAAATCGTGTTAATCGTACTCCCTTCCTCCCAAAATCGTATTTATATTTTAGGGTCACTATATTCATAATAACATGTTTATTCTTCCTTTCCATTGACGGATTTGGTGATAGAATATTATTGTTGTTTTTATAAAAAAGGAGTCAGGAATATGACAAAACTTCAAGTTGCATATGACAAAATGAATTGTACAATTCTGGTTTATAACATGCATCTATTAAATGTATAACCCGCGCCCAGACTTTGGGAGAACCTTATAAACCGCACCTGGGGTCTGAAAACTGTCATTTTAGTACTGTGATATACTTCCAAAAACAAAATCGTACTCATAATGTAAAATCGTATTTGACAAAAAGACAAAAAGCCTATGTCACGGAGGTTATTTGTCTTTTAAGAGGGCATTCACATTTGAGTGCATTATGTATAGGCCCTCATGAGAAAATCATATTTTTCTACAATTTTCCACACAGAAAAAAATCTCCCAACAATTTCTCAATGAAAATGCAGGCATGCATTTATATGATCATTAAAAACATGATGATAACAAGAAAATATGGAGTCATGGGCAAAATGAAATTATCCTGAATTAATTAAAATAAAAACTAATCTATTCTCTGTATGAGCCTATGGGCATGGTAAAAAGGAAATATAGTGATCAAGATATGTAGAATGCCAAGGTATGACACTTAAATGGTAGATCATGACATATAAGTATTAGAAATCTGCAAATATCATGCTTGCAGGTAGTTTCGTTTTTGCCATCAGGTGCCGTATGCGTAGATTGTGTTGAATACCTTTAAGCATAATTATGCATGGTAATTGGTTTATGTCCAGGCACGGCTCGACAGGTCGTTCCTTCTTGCCCCCCCCCCCCCCCCCCCGACCCTCTAACCCACTGCATTATCCTCATCATCTTGCCGTGCTTTTCCGGACTTTCCCACACCACCAACCCGAACTGCCCCCCCCCCCCCCCAAGTCCCACACACTCAGTTCCATATCCTGTACTATACATCTGTCACTAACTGAATTTGAATACATGGATTGGTCCAGCTATCTCTAGTTTATAGTCATTTGAAAAACAAGAAATAAACATGCATCCAGGAGACATTATTTCGTTACTGACACATTGTGTTCCAACTTATTAAACAGATCAGATTGGACTTTGTTTCAACTGTCTTGTTGAGAAAAATATAGTCTATATTTGTGAATTTCTAACATATAAACAACATTAGACTTGCGCTGAAGTAGATGGGCCTATCAATATCAAGTTTATTGATAGGGCCACACCAAAAAAAACGGATTTTGTTTCCCAAAAATAGGTGCGGTAGGGCGAATTTTTTTTTTTTATCTTTGGATTTTAACCATAAGTTAGGGGGGCGGGCGAATTTCTTCTCCCTGAGGCCAGACCAAAAAAAAAAGTTGGTCAATGGATTTCGCGCACCTTATTTTCGGAAATGGAAATTTTTTTTTTTTTTGAAAAAAAAATTGTCAATGGATTTCGCTCGCCTCATTTTTTTCAAAATTGAGAATTTTTTTTTTTTTTTTTAAATTTTTCTTCCAGTAATTCCCCCAGATCAACCAATAAATTATTATGTTAAAGGAATTTTGTCAGATGCTATGTAAAAAAAAAAAAAAAAATTCGCTCGCTCCACTTTTCCACCAACAAAACCCATTGACAAAAAAAAATTCTTTAAAAAAAAAAAAAAAAATTTCGCTCGCTCGCACCATTTTTTGAAAAGTGAAATCCATTGACCAACTTTTTTTTTTGGTGTGGCCTGAGGGAATATTTCTTTTTTAATTTTTTTTACAAATTAAAAAAAAAAATCCAATTTCTTAGAAAATGATGCAGGCGCAGTCATAGACACAATCTTTGCATTTTCGAAAATATAGTGCGGGAAATCCGTAGACCAACTTTTTTTTTATTTGGTATGGCCTAGTGTAGTGGTGGTGCCGTGAACATTGGCGTCTTTTCTTTTGTTTTTGATTTATATTAAACAATTTTTTTATGAATTACGTCATAAGCTTTTATTCACATGCTTTTCCATTCATAAATTTGTTCCCATACAGTTTGGTTCATCGTTAGACAGAGGAGGTAAGTATATGTAGTTATGTCCAGGTTATAATAATACTTTTAACCATGAAAAATTGCATGACTAACTTTTGTTGAACCTAGTGTACTAAGAGTTTAGCTGCAAATTTTGGCAGACTGTTAAGCATTGCTCAAGTTTAAGCAGATGAATTAAACAATTTTATATACATTTCGATGATACTCTGTCTTGCTGGCAGAGAGAGGATATTTTTGGCGTGTTTATGGCAGATCGGTGCCACCAGAGAAGACTATACATGATTGCCTTTGTAACTGTTCTTGAGCCTTTTATTGTCTTTCTTCCTAGTCTAGAGTAAGCGACTTCCTTTCCCATTATAGTAATATCAACAAACCATTAGACCATTTCTTAACATGGGATGGATACTGTTTCATACAAGTCTATGCCAAAACTGTCAATACAGAGTTAGAAGAAGGGACTGATCTTCAAAGCTGTTACATCATGACCAACAGCTTCAGGATTAAGACCCTCATCAATCTCACCACTGCCGGACTCTGAGCTGGGAAGAAAAATCGAGCGTGTGACTGCATCACAAATGACGCAGGGTCGGGGGAAAATGTAGAATTATCATATAGGAGTATATATATACCAAAGTCCCACGCAAAGTCACAACCCCTACCCCTACAGCTAGCTCTAACATCTCTCATAGATGATATCCCAACCCCAACCACCTTTTTTTTCAAAGTGCTTTATTGGGTAGATCATTGGATTTGCCGCGTTGTCCTTCTGCCTCCAAGCCCCCTTTCCTTTTTGACAAGATGAGACGAGGGCTGTCGTCATATAATACTGTTACATATAAGGGTATGAGTCTAATATTGTGCTACTTAATACATGAAACAAGTATTATAGTTTCTCTTTATTGAGTCTTTAAGGGTATTAAGGTCTTCAATCAATGTGTATTCATCGTTAAGCCTATTCCACATCTTAAGGGGTCGCTGTAGGCAGGATCAACTGAAATGGTTGAGCATGTACAATTTAAAAATGATATATCAAACCTGTACATGTTGTACAAGATTTTGACCATAAATGATACCTTCATCAAATTCCTTCCATTATTTAGGGATATAATGGCTGTGGAATGTGAAAAGAAAAAAACAAACTTTTTTAGCTTCTTCTCCTTAGAACAGCATTATGGGATAGAAAAAGACTGTAATTAATGATTCTAATGAGTACCGGTAAAATGTATTTTTGGTGTGATCACAGAGGGCATTTTTTTCTTTTGTTGATATTATTAAGATCTACAGAGCTGTTCAAAGTTGTAGTTACTAAGAAATTGTGATTTTTACATGAAAATGGTGAAACTCACTGATTTTTTGCCAACTTTGAACAGCTCTGTAGACCTTAATAATTTTAATATCAACAAAAATAAAATTTGCCCTCCGTTTTTACACCAAAACTACATTTTACTCATTAAAACTGAAAATTATGGAGTAAAAAACGCACTCGGCTTGTTTTATGTATTGGTACAAGTTACCTTGCGGACACCAATACAATATTTCCATCCCATGATACTGTTCAAATGAGAAAAAGCTATAAAAGAACATCCATTCACATTCCACAGCCATTAAAATGTCAAATAATGGAATGAATAAGGTGGAGACATTATAGACGGTCATAATGATGTATAATATGTCACAAATTGTAGGTTTGATTTATTTCTACTGAATTCCACAGGCTCAAAGGTTCAGTGGATCTTCTTTACAGCGACCCCTTAATTGCTCTACACACACAGCTGTTAATAACTATTGGTTTTAATAGCCGTAGTACATGCAATCCTTTACCTACATGTCTACGTGTTGGTATAGGTCTATTATCTACATATCTATCATCCTTTGAGAGAGTAAAAGCATAGCAAATTAAATGAATGGTATTGGCGATTGGCATCACATGTGACCCAGGGGAGGGAGGTAGGGAGGCAGGGAGGCAGGGAGGGAGGGAGGGAGGGAGGGAGGGAGGGAGGGAGGGAGGGAGGGAGGGAGGAAGGAAGGAAGGGAGGGAGGCAGGCAGGCAGGGAAAAAAAAGTTTTGAAAAAAAAAGTTCTGAAAAAAAAAAGTTTTGAAAAAAAAAAAAAAAATCAAAGGGAGGTTCTCACAAAGCGTCTCATATACCGTCTCAGAAAAGCGTTCAAGCCTTTAACATGAAAGTCTATGGGCTCAAGAAGTTGGTGGAGGGCATAAGAGGGAGATTTTTCCTATACCTGCAATGCTAAAGAAATTTGTGAAAAAAAAGCCAAAAATGACACTTTTTTAAATGCCTTTTTTGAGAATTTGAGCAAACCCACATTTACAATACTGGTATGGGGAGATTGGCATTGAGCTGTATGACTCAAAACACAGACATTTCTTTGGCAGGAAGATTTATTTGCTGAATTATTCCAGGTACAAGTGATGGGAAAAATGTCTTAAATTGGGTTGAGAACCGTCGTATAAGACCCTGAGGCACAGTAGTGCCCCTGGGTCAATGAATATCTCTTCTACTGTTAAGTTCAAGACAGTGGCTCATGGCGTGCAACTGAGCTGTGGTATATACAGGGTTCTGCTCCAGTTTGACCAGGTAAACAGTCCTCAAGCACTTGTTTTGTAATAATTGCTAAGCTTTATTATCCCCTTTGTTAAGTCTATCCCATACATAGTCTACAGTCAAACGAAGGCAGGACATTGTCTTGTACACAGTGAGAGCAAAACGTGTTTCCACATATGGTCTAACCATAGCCAGTTGACATACTTTGGCCCTGATATTACGTGACACTTCTTTTCTGTGTTCTACAAATCTTAATTCTGGATCTCGGGTGAGACCTAAAATTTAAATACTCTCTCATTCACCACCCCATTTATTTGAAAGACTGGGTGGACACGGTCGATATTGTTGAAGATCATCCACTTGGTCTTATTCTCATTAATTGTGAGGCTATGGGAGTGAAAAGGGTGACATTGGGGTGCAAAGAAATATATTTTGGGGAGGTTTCTTTCCCTACTTGTAATTGATATGGGAAGTTGATATCTACACCAAACCTTATCAAATCCAATCAAAGATGCGACAAAAACGTCTTAATTTCGTTCTCAACCCGTACATATGACCCAGGGAGGGCCCTTGAGTCAATTACAGTAGGTTGATAAATCCAGGAGGTAAATTCATCAAATCCAGCATCTGTCCTGTGCGCTTGTTAGTGATGAACCTCCTAGTTGGCTCCTTGGTTGGTAGTGGCTTCTTGAGCTGGTCTTGGTAGCTGGCAGGGTTGATGGCCAGAGCTGTATGGCCACCCATCATACACCAGGTCCTGCGTCCCACATACTCCTTCATGTACTCCACAGTGGCCTCAGTGCCCGACTCTGGGAAGCGTACCACTGCGCACGTGTTGTATTCCTCGCTGTGCACAGACCTGACATGGGCGTCTACTATAATGCATGAGTTGCCCCTGTAGTAGCAGAGGTGAGACTTTATAACTTTGACAGGAGCCCGCCCGGTGAAGGTGAAGCTGATGCAAGACCACTGGTTCTTGGACGGCGAATAGTATTCAAGGTCAAAGTCCTTATCGAATATACAACAGACCTCCTCATCGAGGATCCGCATGGTCTGCATTGCGTGCTTGCATCTGGGCTCCAACATTGGTGGCTTGGTTGTCCACGTGCCAGAGGAGAGGTCCAAACAATCCAGCTTGTTCAGCGGTTTGTCGAATAACCTCTCGTTATACTCCTCTTCGTCGCTATTTGCTGGGCGCCATATGGTTCCAACAGGGAGATCTTTGTTGTTGGAGTGCTTCTGCCCACCGCTAATGTATAGAAACTTACCGATACAGCAGGCACCGAAGTCCTTTATTTTTCTGGGCAGCGTGGCAAAGGTGTCCCAGTTATTGGTGGTGAAGTCGAACCGCTCAATGCTCTCTTCGATAGGGGAGCGCCCTGCTGGTTTGACTCCCCCGATAGCGTACAAGTACTTATCCGCATGGACTAGCACAGCATTGGGAAGCTTCCTGGGGGCATTCCCCATTCTGGCCCATTTCATTGACCTTGGGTCAAAGATATGCCACTGCTCATTGCCGTTGACATTTCTGTGAACAATAAGGAAATTATTCACCACAATTTCACCCAGAAATTTACCGCCGGATGTATCCGGACACGTCAGCGCTTTGTGTTCCATGAACCGACCTCGCTCGTGAAGCTCGTAGAACGATCCCTCACTTTCCATCTTCATGGGCCACAAAAAGCGCACCACAGTCGGCGGGCTTCTGATTTTGGTTTGCTCTGACTGGTTCATGACCCGGTCGTGGATGCGTAGCTCGTGATACTCGTAGGCTTGACGGACAAGATGAGACCAGGTATTTGGGAGGTTGGAAAATATCTTCAAGTCCTTCATTGCCTTTAGCTCTTCAGGGCTCATGAGGCCAAAGCGCACCCGGGACATTAGGTCATCAATATGCCCTTTACGTGCCTCGAAGTCCGCATTCAGCCATGTCATAATAAACTTGAATAGATCCGTCTCAGAACGCAGCCAGTTATCGGCAAAAAACTGCATGTCATTATGATCCAAAACCCTGCTATTGAATGTCTTTGCAATATGCCAGATATTACTCCTGACAAACGCCTTGACCGTATCAGCAGCAGCTTGCAGTTTATACTTCTTGAAGAGTGTCAGGAGACTAAACCAGTTGTCTTCATCAATATCCCTGACCATGAATTCTGTACAGGCTTTAATGGTAGCCTCCATCTGTAGACGTATAGCCCCCGCCAGAACCTCCTGGACATTTCTCTTGGTCAGGTTAAGTCGCTTTTTGTAGATGAATTCAAGGAGGATTTCCATGACATAGGAAGTCACTCCATCAATCACCATAGTGGGTTTTCCACCTTCTGCGGCCATGTTTGGAGCTCCTGTAATGCTGGCCTTGAAGTAGCCACTCACGGCCGCCATGATTATCTTATGCACCGGGTAGGTGGACTGTCCTACCTGGAGGACTAAGTCCACCAGGACCTTCTGTTCATACAGGGACGGGAGGCCGGCGGTAGCGGCAGTTTGTGGCGCGGTGCTCTCCATCCTAGTTGTTATGGAGATCCTGCAGTCTGATGATGGCCAGAAATTCTGAAAGAATAGATAAATGTTTATTCATTTAATGCACATCAAGTCTACAAAGACGCTTTTCGTTTGCCTATGTCAATGTTTTTTTAGCGTTTGAGCAGCAGTATAACTTCTACAAATCTGAACCAAAATTTTTTTAAGTTTAAATTGGATTCTTTACGGCTGCTAGAGAACAAAGGCTAAATGCATAAGTTTGTGTTGTGCATAATGACGTCATTAGAAAAAAAGCTGCCAAGCCCCAACCCTCAAAGTCAATGTTTTCAAAATGTCACAATATCATTTGTAATTGATATTTCAGTATTAACTATGGATACAAGTCCATGGAAACATCTTGCTCTATGGCTCATCATTCACACCAGACAATCCAAATGTTCACATCCACCGACAAGGTGGCTTTAAATTCCCTGACGTTATATCAAATTTCCCGGACAATCGCGACATAATGCCAATGTTTTTAAATGCCCTCCAACCATGAATGTACACTTCTTTTAAAGTTATTTTCTACTGAGCGAGTACTGATTATTTAACAACAGGGGTTTGTATATCGCATGTGCACAAATTGTTTACCCTCCTTCTTGAGGATAATCATCTGGGAGAGTTAACTTCCTTACGTTTAAGCGAACCGTACCCACAATGAAAAAATATCAACGCATTAGTATGAGTCCTGGTAGCGTAAAACATCTCAGAAAATGATTGAAGAAAACACATTTCTTATTTGAACAAGTATTTTTATTTGCATTCAGATCAAAATTTGCTGTGCACTATTCTTAATACTAACTATGTGGTTCTTGCAGTATCTTTACTTAACGAAATTGTCAGCTTCATGAAGCCTGCTCCGATTGAGTAAAATGACCTTTCCGATTATCTGCTTTTGATGTAATAAGGTTCTAGATATAGCAGGTCGATAACATGATTCCGGTATTAAATCTCTATCAAAACGGCTCTGTATAGGGCGCATGAGCTCTTAAGTACAACTTAAATAGCGATATCAATTCAAGAAGTATACTCCGCACTAACTAATCAAGATACCATCCAACGTAGGTACAAAAGGGTACTAATGTATACCAAATACAACTAGATGCAACTTCAAGACCTCAGATATGCTATGCCGACAACAGTTCATTCGACATGTGTACCTTTTATATCTGTGTCTTATGTTTCAGCATGATGATGTGATCCCCAAAAATAAAAACAAGTCAACACATGTTGATGCTTTGTCCTTGGTACTTCTTTTGGTCCATCATTGCGATAACAGCAAACAGTTCTGGGCTTTAAGCTTTGCTTTTCATTGCCTGAGGGTTAATGGCAAGTACATTGTGGTGTCCGGAAAGCTTCTTGTTCTCTTCCTTTCTCATGTACTCAACAGTTGCCACTGCCTCTTTCTCATCGAATACCACAGTAAGAAGGTCAGCAAGGAGATAGAATGTATTGCCCCTTTGATAACAACCTACATATTTTGAGACTGAGGAGTGACCAAGAAAGGAGAAGGTGCTCCTTAACCACTGGTTCTGTGACGGACTGAAGTATTCAACATTGAAGTCACCGTCAAATATAGCACACACATCCTCACCAAAGAGCCTCACAGAATACATGTCATGGAAGCTGTTTGCTTTCAACATGCTGGGTTTACTCATCCACTCCCTAGTGGTTAAGTTGAGGCAATCAAATGTGTCCACAGGTTGGATAGTGTGAGCGTAACACGGGTCGTCTTCAATTTGTCCTCCGCTCACATACAAATAGTTGTCGGTGACACATGCCCCAAAGTTTCCAAGTTGGTCAGGTAGCTCAGAGAAGGTACTCCACTCGTTGGTCTTAAAGCTGTATCTATTGACCTGATGCTCTACATCATGGAATGTCTCCAACTCCTCCCCACCCACAGCATATACGAAGCTTCCATCCTGAACCAGGACCCCTCCACTCAGCGTCCTTGGGAGATCAGCCATCCGGGCCCACTCCATTGTCCGCGGGTCATAAATGTACCATTTCTCTTCCTTCTTTCTGTCCTCAATACACACAACCAGGAAATTGTTGATTTCTACATCGGCCAGATAGTTGGCTGAACCCTCCGGTGTCTTGAGACCTCTGTGTGCGACAAAGCGCTTCGCTTGATGAGGTTCAAAGTAGCACCCGTTGGTTGGCTCTGCTGATTTCCACAGAAACCTCACAAAGGTAGGAGGGCCCCTGACTGTGGTCTGTTCCGAAGTATCCAACACCCTTTTATGCATGGGAAGCTGCTGATATTCCAGGGCCTTATCAACTAGACGGCTCCAGGAACTGTACTTGCCAGACGAAAGTTCCATATTTTTGATGAGATTAAGCTCTCCTGGTCTCATCAGACCGTAGCGGACACTTTTCAAAAGCCTTTCAATATGTTCCTTTCTACTCTCATAATCAGCATAAATCCATTCCTTGATCCTCATAAAGAGATCCCATTCACAACCCTGCCACTTCTCGACAAAGAAGCAGACATCTTCGAATAATGCCTTGCTGCTGTCAAGGTCTTTAGTGATGGTGGAAATATTCTCTGCAATATAACTTTTGACTTTTTCAGATGCATCAGTGAGGTTGTACGACCTGAACAGTGAAAGAGCACTAGACGCATTATTCACATCAAGATTTGTCACTATGAACTTGGTGCATAGCTCGATGGCCAGTTGTATCTGCAGATACATTGCCCCAGATAGCACCTCAGAGACATTGTGCTTGGTGATGAGAAGTTCATCCTTGTAGATATAATGCAGAAGGATCTCCATTACAGCAGCACTGACACCTTGTACCGACACAATGTCAGGCTGACTTTCAGTCATTTGTTCACTGCCAGTTAGCATGACTCTGAAGTAACCACTTGCCGAAGCCATAATGATCTTATGGACATTGTATTTATTGTCCTCAACCTGGATGACAAAGTCGGACAGTGATGAAAGCTGATGGTCCCACAGGGAACTTAGGCCTATAGTCACACCGTTGTCGGGTACTGTCTTATTTGGGGCTGGAGGTCCTTTTTTCATTCCATCAGCACTAAACTCCTCACACCACATGACCAAAGCAGGCTCCGCCATTTCTTATTGGGTAGTGGGAGTAATTCCAACGAGAATTTCTGTAAAGAAAAGAAATTTCTTATCACCCATTGAATACAAATCTGGCGATTAAGTATATTAAAGGCTTGGTTGAGGCATATTACAGCCCTCTTGAGCAGGGGCTGAGAATTTAATCCCTTTTTAGGCAAACACCCTGCCCCAATAGCTTAAAAGAAAAAACGATGGTAATTTCAACCAAGTTTGACAACACATCTATGAGTGCCATTCATCGAAAGGGGAAGAGGTGTTGCATGGGGGTTAGCACAGCGCGATGTTGGTCAAGGGTGAGTCCGTGCGTGATGTGTAGGGCTTCAGCACGGCATCTTGTCAGCTCTGAGTGCCTGTCGGTGGGGGGGGGGGGGGATACCTTAGCTACTTATTTTGGGGGTAGAAAACATGACTGAGCGTGTGAGCGTACTCACAGATGACTCAGGGTTAGGTAACAGAGTGTATGAAGATAAATAATTTGTGCTTCTGTGAAAAGCAATTTGTGCTTCTGTGAAAAGCATTTGTACATGGTCGATTTGTTGTTACTTTTTCATTGGAAATGTATCTTTTTATGTTACCTATGGTATATGTATATCTTCATAAATTCTTATGGTTTTGTGATGGAAAACCTCCTTGGAGGTGTAGTATTTGCAGTAAAACCTCCGAGGGGGCATTTTACTCGCTCCCGGCAACTCTTCCAACACCCATGTGCACTTTGGAGGGCCTCTGGTGTACTTTGGTGGACCTCTGGTGCACTTTGGTGGACCTCTGGTGCGCTTTGGTGGACCTCTGGTGCACTTTGGTGGACCTCTGGTGCGCTTTGGTGGACCTCTATTGTGCTTTGGTGGACCGCTGGTGCACTTTGGTGGACCGCTGGTGCACTTTGGTGCACCTCTGGTGCACCTCTGGTGCACTTTTGATTGATTGATTGATTGATTTGTTTAATTTATCAGGCTCCACATAAAGACACCCATCCCAAGACCAGATTTTTTCAGATAGAATTCAAATGGGATATTTGGATTTAGGGGATGGTCTAACCTTTTAGAAACCGAAAGAATTTTGTAAATATTCAAACTAGAAGTACACCTATGACAAGATGAACAATATATTGAATAACCAGAAAGTAAGATACCCAAATCGCCCTAAGTGTTCAGATTAGGGAGATAAAGCCCTATTTGAAATTATATACAGTTTATTTTAGTGTATATGTTGCCATTGAAACTTACATTTAGGCCAGAATGCATCAAAATAGACTTTAACTTTTGGTACCATCTTTTTCAGCATGAAAAATTGGACAAAACCATTTTTCACCCCAAAAAAATATTGTTTGACTTTTTATTTAGATTTTTGCCTTAAATATTGCTCAAATCATATTGAAAAAAGTTAAAGATCATCGAAGTTGAGATGCCGAGCATTTCTGAAATATTGGATGTATGTACACACCGATTAAGATATGCAGAGACAATATGCCATAGATTACTGTCAGAAAAAATTGTGGAATTCTACCAACTTTTAGGCAAACCATAGAGGGTCGAAAATCGGCGGGTAACTCACATAAATGCGTGTACGGTCCTGTACAGTAAACTCGCAATAATGCGTGTACGGTAAAGGAAGGGTTAACGTCCAGACGTAGATCAAGTACCTCACGGGACATCTCAAGTTGGCAAGGAGTCATCCAGAAATAGTGGTAGTCTGCCTTGCAGTAGTAGGACAGATATTTATATGCTGCTTGCCCAATACAGCAGTGACCGCATCTATGGATGATCGAATCTATGAAATGAATGACCGCATCTATGAGGTGAGGGAGAAAACCGCTACAGGGGCACGTCCCCTACTCTTTTCGAAGGATAGCAAGTGTTATTTTATTTGCCTGGTCCTACATACCTGGGCTAGTACCATAGTAGGCAGGGCCAGACAAACCACGGCCTTTGATATCTCAGACGTGGTTCACTGAGGAGGAATCCCATGCCAGACCACCAGCAAGAAGGCCCGGGCCCGCGCATATGGGCAGCGGTTGTGACTGCTTACGTGACTGCACGAGACCCCTCAAGTTTTGTCGCCTTTTACAAATCCGGTATGCCCATTGGTATTGTGGAAGGCTCCTGATGAAGTTATTCTACTCCTTCATGCCCCCATCATGACGGTCCACACTAACACTCTGGTGCACTTTGGTGGACCTCTGGTGCACTTTGGTGGAGTTCTGGTGCACTTTGGTGCACCACTGGTGCACTTTGGTGGAGTTCTGGTGCACTTTGGTGGACCTTTGGTGCACTTTGGTGGACCTCTGGTGCACCTGTGGTGCACTTTGGTGGACCTCTGGTGCACTTTGGTGCACCCCTGGTGCACTTTGGTGGACCTCTGGTGCACTTTGGTGGACATCTGGTGCACCTCTGGTGCACTTTGGTGGACCTCTGGTGCACTTTGGTGGACCTGTGTTGCACTTTGGTGGACCTCTGGTGCACTTAATTGCACCCCTGGTGCACTTTGGTGACCCTCTGGTGCACTTTATCACACCCCTGGTGCACTTTGGTGCACCCCTGGTGCACTTTGGTGGGCCTCTGGTGCACTTTGTCGCACTTTGGTGGACCTCTGGTGCACTTTGGTGGACCTCTGGTGCACTTTGGTGCACCTCTGGTGCACTGTAGTGCACCCCTGGTGCATTTTGGTGCACCTTTGGGGACCCTCTGGTGCACTTTGGTGGGCATCTGGTGCACTTTGGTACACCTCTGGTGCACTTTGGTGGACCTCTGGTGCACTGTAGTGCAACCCTGGTGCACTTTGGTGGACCTCTGGTGCACTTTATTGCACCCCTGGTGCACTTTGGCTGGCCTCTGGTGCACTTTGGTGGACCTCTGGTGCACCAAAGTGCACCAGAGGACCCCTGGTGCACTGTAGTGCACCCCTGGTGCATTTTGGGGACCCTCTGGTGCACTTTGGTAGGCCTCTGGTGCACTTTGGTAGACCTCCGGTGCACTTTGGTAGACCTCTGGTGCACTGTAGTGCACCGCTGGTGCACTTTGGTTGACCTCTGGTGCACTTTATTGCACCCCTGGTGCACTTTGGTGCACCCCTGGTGCACTTTGGTGCACCCCTGGTGCACTTTGGTGCACCCCTGGTGCACCTCTGGTGCACCTCTGGTGCACTTTGGTGCACCTCTGGTGCACTTTGGTGGACCTCTGGTGCACCAAAGTGCACCAGAGGACCCCTGGTGCACTGTAGTGCACCCCTGGTGCATTTTGGGGACCCTCTGGTGCACTTTGGTAGGCCTCTGGTGCACTTTGGTAGACCTCCGGTGCACTTTGGTAGACCTCTGGTGCACTGTAGTGCACCGCTGGTGCACTTTGGTTGACCTCTGGTGCACTTTGGTGCACCCCTGGTGCACTTTGGTGCACCCCTGGTGCACTTTGGTGCACCCCTGGTGCACCTCTGGTGCACTTTGGTGCACCTCTGGTGTACTTTGGTGGACCTCTGGTACACTTTGGTGCACCTCTGGTGCACTTTGGTGGAGTTCTGGTGCACTTTGGTGACCCTCTGGTGCACTTTGGTGCACCTCTGGTGTACTTTGGTGGACCTCTGGTACACTTTGGTGGACCTCTGGTGCACTTTGGTGGAGTTCTGGTGCACTTTGGTGCACCACTGGTGCACCTTGGTGGAGTTCTGGTGCACTTTGGTGGACCTCTGGTGCACCTGTGGTGCACTTTGGTGGACCTCTGATGCACTTTGATGGAGATCTGGTGCACTTTGATGGAGATCTGGTGCACTTTGGTGGACCTCTGGTGCACTTTGGTGGACCTCTGGTGCACTTTGTTGGACCTCTGGTGCACTTTGGTGGACCTCTGGTGCACTTTATCACACCCCTGGTCACTTTGGTGCACCCCTGGTGCACTTTAGTGGGCCTCTGGTGCACTTTGGTGCACCACTGGTGCACTTTGGTGACCCTCTGGTGCACTTAACCACATCCCTGGTGCACTTTGGTGCACCCCTGGTGCACTTTGGTGACCCTCTGGTGCACTTTGGTGCACCTCTGGTACACTTTGGTGGACCTCTGGTGCACTTTGGTGGAGTTCTGGTGCACTTTGGTGCACCACTGGTGCACCTTGGTGGAGTTCTGGTGCACTTTGGTGGACCTCTGGTGCACCTGTGGTGCACTTTGGTGGACCTCTGATGCACTTTGATGGCGATCTGGTGCACTTTGATGGAGATCTGTCGCACTTTGGTGGACCTCTGGTGCACTTTGGTGGACCTCTGGTGCACTTTGGTGGACCACTGGTGCACTTTGGTGGACCTCTGGTGCACTTTATCACACCCCTGGTGCACTTTGGTGCACTTTAGTTGGCCTCTGGTACACTTTGGTGGGCCTCTGGTGAACTTTGGTGCACTTTGGTGGACCTCTGGTGCACTTTATTGCACCCCTGGTGCACTTTGGTGGACCTCTGGTGTACTTTGGTGCACTGTAGTGCACCCCTGGTGCACTTTGCTGGACCTCTGGTGCACTTTATTGCACCCCAGGTGCACTTTGGTGGACCTCTGGTGCACTTTGGTGCACTGTAGTGCACCCCTGGTGCACTTTGGTGGGCCTCTGGTGCACTTTGGTGGGCCTCTGGTGCACTTTGGTACGCCTCCGGTGCACTTTGGTGCACTTTGGTGGACCTCTGGTGCACTTTGGTGGACCTCTGGTGCACGTTGGTGGACCTCTGGTGCACTTTGGTGGACCTCTGGTGCACTTTGGTGGACCTCTGGTGCACTTTGGTGGACCTCTGGTGCACTATAGTGCACCCCTGGTGCACTTTGGTGCACCCCTGGTGCATTTTGGGGACCCTCTGGTGCACTTTCGTTGGCCTCTGGTGCACTTTGGTACACCTCTGGTGCACTTTGGTGGACCTCTGGTGCACTGTAGTGCACCGCTGGTGCACTTTGGTTGACCTCTGGTGCACTTTATTGCACCCCTGGTGCACTTTGGTGACCCTCTGGTGCACCTTACCACACCCCTGGTGCACTTTGGTGCACCCCTGGTGCACTTTGGTTGACCTCTGGTGCACTGTAGTGCACCGCTGGTGCACTTTGGTTGACCTCTGGTGCACTTTATTGCACCCCTGGTGCACTTTGGTGACCCTCTGGTGCTATTTACCACACCCCTGGTGCACTTTGGTGCACCCCTGGTGCACTTTGGTGACCCTCTGGCGACCCCTGGTGCACTTTGGTGCACCTCTGGTGTACTTTGATGGACCTCTGGTACACTTTGGTGGACCTCTGGTGCACTTTTGGGACCCTCTGGTGCACTTTGTTGGACCTCTGGTGCACTTTGGTGCACCTCTGGTGCACTTTGGTGCACCCCTGGTGCATTTTGGGGACCCTCTGGTGCACTTTGGTGGGCCTCTGGTGCACTTTGGTACACCTCTGGTGCACTTTGGTGGACCTCTGGTGCACTGTAGTGCACCGCTGGTGCACTTTGGTTGACCTCTGGTGCACTTTATTGCACCCCTGGTGCACTTTGGTGACCTTCTGGTGCACTTTACCACACCCCTGGTGCACTTTGGTGCACCCCTGGTGCACTTTGGTGACCCTCCGGTGCACTTTGGTGCACCCCTGGTGCACTTTGGTGGGCCTCTGGTGCACTTTGGTGCACCTCTTGTGTACTTTGGTGGACCTCTGTTTCACTTTGGTGGACCTCTGGTGCACTTTGGTGGACCTCTGGTGCACTTTGGGGACCCTCTAGTGCACTTTGGTGGACCTCTGGTGTACTTTGGTGCACTTCTGGTGCACTTTGGTTGACCTCTGGTGCACTTTGGTGGACCTCTGGTGCACTTTGGTGGACCTCTTGTGCACTGTAGTGCACCCCTGGTGCACTTCGGTGCCTCGTTTGGGGACCCTCTGGTGCACTTCGGTGGGCCTCTGGTGCACTTTGGTACACTCCTGGTGCACTTTGGTGGACCTCTGGCACGCTTTGGTAGACCTCTGGTGCACTTTGGTGGAGTTCTGGTGCACTTTGGTGCACCTCTGGTGCACCTCTGGTGCACTTTGGTGCGCCTCTGGTGCCATTTGGTGCACCTCTGGTGCGCTTTGGTGGACCTCTGGTGCACTTTGGTGGACCTCTGGTGCACTTTGGTGGACCTCTGGTGCACTTTGGTGGACCTCTGGTGCACTTTGGTGGATCTCTGGTGCACCTGTGGTGCACTTTGGTGTCACCCCTGGCGACATTTCTCTTACCCCTGGCGCCTTTCTCCTTACCCCTGGCGACATTTCTGTCACCATGTATCTGGTGCTGGCGGTATAATATGCCCAGTTTTTGCCCGGTTTTGGGGGTAGAAGAGAGAAATAGGAGCAGAATGGTGGAAAATTCCATTTCTATCTTGCATCCAAAAAGTTAATGCCTTGGAGCCTATGGAGGCCCATGGAGGTGGTAGCTTTTTTTCCCTACATTTACATAATAGCGAAAGAGAGAAATAAATTCGTAAAGATCGCAGTTCAATTTAGTCAAGAAAAATTTAGATTTTTAGAAAAAAATTTGCGCTAGATGCTGTCCCCCGACCTTGCCTGTCTCATGTTTTTGTCGACTTTTGTCTATGTCGGACGATAACCAAAATATAAAGATTCTCCTATGTCACAAAATTGTCTTAAAACGCAAAATTAGTAGGTGTATATTACTCAGGGTTAATACCCTGAGTCAATAATCATCCACGTCAGTACATGATAGTGGGGTAATAAGGGCCATTGGGTAATACGTACGGCTCACTCTCATTTCAGACGAATATTTATACTAAAAGGTAACACTAAGAGCTGAGTTTTGGTTTACAATAAATAGTGGAGCGGTCAGGGCAGGGGCCGGGGGACTGCCGTCCGGTGTTAAGCTATCACACCTTACCAGCTTACTACTACCACCACCCCCCCCCCCCCACCCCCGTATTAGAAAAGGGGAAGCTACACATAGCTGCGTAAAACGCCACGCGTAAAATTCGTCCGTGAAAGTACTTGAGTATGCAAAGGGTCCTGACCCCTTCTTTACAAGCCGCAGCTGCGCTCTAATAACTAACATGATAAAACCAGTTTGCACGCCCCTGACTATACATGTCTGAAGTTTATATCACATCTTACATAGAATACATGATAGATGAAGAAAATAAATAGCGGTTTAAAACTATATCTATTTAAGAGTAACACCAATGTTAACTAAGGGAGTGGGCTATGTTGTTAGAGAGCTATTGTAATTTTGACCCAAAATATGGATTCTACACCCTAGATAACCCTAAAATCCATGTATCACACAAGGAAATCAGACAATCTTGACTTTTTGGTGGCCATCTTGGCAGCCTTCTTGGAATTTTCCTAATTGTAATTTTGATCCAAAATATGGATTCTACACGCTAGATAACAGGGATGTGATTTGAAAATTGTCAGATGGTAGGAAAAAAAATAGAGGCCCAGAATCAACTGAGAAGTTTCTGTTTTCAGTTGTTTCAAACATAGCACAGGTACATTTTCTTGTGCAGCATTGAGATAAACCTGGGGGGCCGGGACTTTTGGAAATCTGAAGGCATGATGTTGAATTTTGTTTGGGGGGTTTGGGGGGGATGCCCCCAAGAAAATTTGGTATATCTAGCCTGGAAATGGTGCATTCTAATGCATTTTAGCACAAAATATGCTAAGGATCAGATCTCTCTTTTCCAGCCTCTTATAACATTTTTTGGAGCGAAATGGAGGGGAAAAATTTGAAATTCAAAACTTGAAATTGTGCAATGTGCTGTTTTTTGGAACAAAATATATGAAAGCTCAGATTGGGACTTGAACTTTTTTGGGGGGAAAGGGTTCTTAGACAATTTTGAAATTCTAGCATTGAAATGGTGCTATCTGCTGCTTCTTGGAACAAAATATATTAAAGCTCAGGTCTTTATGGTTGGGACTGGAACCTTTTTTTGGGGGGGGGGGAGGTTTTAGAAAATTTTGAAATTCTAGCATTGAAATGGTGTTATCTGCTGCTTTTTGGAACAAAATATGTTAAAGCTGAGGTCTTTATGGTTGGGACTGGAACCTTGTTTTTGGAGGAAAAGGTTTTAAGAAATTTTGAAATTCTAGCATTGAAATGGTGCTATCTGCTGCTTTTTGGAACAAAATGTATTAAAGCTGAGGTCTTTATGGTTGGCACTTGAACCTTGCTTTTGGAGGAAAAGGTTTAGAAAATTTTGATATTCTGCTGCGTTTTGGAACAAAATATATTAAAACTCAAGTCTTTGTGTAAAGCTCTCTGTCAGCAATGCCCCCCCAGCCCTATTCTCTGGGGCTGGAACCTTTCTTTTTGGACAATTTTGAATTTCTAGAATTGAAACTGCTATCTGCTACTCTTTGGAACAAAATATATTACAACTTGTGTCTTAATATGTTCTCTATGATTGGGCTGGAACCTTTTTTTTTTGTTGTTGAAGGATGTTGAAGGGAAATGTTTTGAGAAAATTTTGAAAGCCTAGACTTGAAAACTTGCAATCTGGTGCATTATATATTTGACTATGGTTGATATCATGATGGGCAAGCATTGAATTTTGTATACTATGTCAGCTTTTTGGAAGGAGTTTTCAGCCAGGGATAACAAACACAACGCTGCAGAGCTACCTTCCCATTCCCCTCCCACCTTAATCCATGACTGAATGAGTTTAGTGTCCATTTGTAAATCACATGGCACAACAGTACTAGGGGGGTTGGGGGGCATGCCCCCAAGAAAATTTTGAAAACAAAAGAGGTGCATGGTACAATTTGGTGTATTTCAGTCTTCTGGTCTGAAGAATCAGGACTTCACTTTTTGGAGTAGAGATTCTGTCTGGCAATTGAGCAGAAGACCACCCCCCCCCCCCCCCCCCACTGAAAAAATATCTCATTGGATCTGGGAAAATCATGAGGGTCGACTTTTTAGCTCTATTTGGTAGGAAATCCTACCAAAGTAGGAGAAATCACATCCCTGGATAACCATGAAATCCATGTATCGCACAAGGAAATCAGAGAATCTTAAGTTTTTGGCGGCCATCTTGGAATTTTCCAAATTGTAATTTTGACCCAAAATATGGATTCTACACCCTAGATAACCCTAAAATCCATGTATCGCACAAGGAAATCAGACAATCTTGACTTTTTGGCAGCCATGTTGGCAGCCATCTTGGAATTTTCCAAATAGTAATTTTGACCCAAAATATGGATTCTACACCCTAGATAACCCTAAAATCCATGTATCACACAAGGAAATCAGACAATCATGAGTTTTTGGTGGCCAGCTTGGCAGCCATCTTGGAATTTTCCAAATTGTATTTTTGATCCAAAATATGGATTCTACACCTCAGATAACCATGAAATCCATGTATCACACAAGGAAATCAAACAATCTTGACTTTTTGGCGGCCATCTTGGAATTTTCCAAATTGTAATTTTGACCCAAAACATGGATTCTACACCCTAGATAACCCTAAAATGCATGTATCGCACAAGGAAATCAGACAATCTTGACTTTTTGGCGGCCATCTTGGAATTTTCCAAATTGTAATTTTGACCCAAAATATGGATTCTACACCCTAGATAACCCTAAAATCCATGTATCACACAAGGAAATCAGACAATCATGAGTTTTTGGTGGCCAGCTTGGCAGCCATCTTGGAATTTTCCAAATTGTATTTTTGATCCAAAATATGGATTCTACACCTCAGATAACCATGAAATCCATGTATCACACAAGGAAATCAAACAATCCTGACTTTTTGGCGGCCATCTTGGAATTTTCCAAATTGTAATTTTGACCCAAAACATGGATTCTACACCCTAGATAACCATGAAATCCATGTATCACACAAGGAAATCAAACAATCTTGACTTTTTGGCGGCCATCTTGGCAGCCATCTTGGAATTTTCCAAATTGTAATTTTGACCCAAAATATGGATTCTACACCCTAGATAACCATGAAATCCATGTATCACACAAGGAAATCAGACAACCTTGACTTTTTGGCGGCCATCTTGGCAGCCATCTTGGAATTTTCCAAATTGTGATTTTGACCCAAAATATGGATTCTACACCCTAGATAACCCTAAAATCCATGTATCACACAAGGAAATCAGACAATCTTGAGTTTTTGGTGGCCATCTTGGCAGCCATCTTGGAATTTTCCTAATTGTAATTTTGATCCAAAACAAGGAAGGGCTTGAGGGCTAAAATGTAGTGTTCTTAGTCGAATGTCGCGGGACATAAATAATCTCGTCGAGAGTGGATCCTCTTTTTTCGACTTTTTTCGGACTTTTATTATCCCCTCAAGCTAAAAGTAGGCCTAAAAAAGTAGGCCTAGTCCCAATAGGAATTGAATTTATGTAGGAAGATTTTATTATCCCCTCAAGCTAAAAGTAGGCCTAGTCCCAATAGGAATTGAATTTATATAGGAAGATTTTATTATCCCCTCAAGCTAAAATGTAGGCCTAGTCCCAATAGGAATTGAATTTATGTAGGAAGATTTTATTATCCCCTCAAGCTAAACGTAGGCCTAGTCCCAATAGGAATAGAATTTATGTAGGAAGATTTTATTATCCCCTCAAGCTAAAATGTAGGCCTAGTCCCATTAGGAATTGAATTTATGTAGGAAGATTTTATTATCCCCTCAAGCTAAAAGTAGGCCTAGTCCCAATAGGAATTGAATTTATGTAGGAAGATTTTATTATCCCCTCAAGCTAAAAGTAGGCCTAGTCCCAATAGGAATAGAATTTATGTAGGAAGATTTTATTATCCCCTCAAGCTAAAATGTAGGCCTAGTCCCAATAGGAATTGAATTTATGTAGGAAGATTTTATTATCCCCTCAAGCTAAAAGTAGGCCTAGTCCCAATAGGAATTGAATTTATGTAGGAAGATTTTATTATCCCCTCAAGCTAAAAGTAGGCCTAGTCCCAATAGGAATTGAATTTATGTAGGAAGATTTTATTATCCCCTCAAGCTAAAAGTAGGCCTAGTCCCAATAGGAATTGAATTTATGTAGGAAGATTTTATTATCCCCTCAAGCTAAAATGTAGGCCTAGTCCCAATAGGAATAGAATTTATGTAGGAAGATTTTATTATCCCCTCAAGCTAAAATGTAGGCCTAGTCCCAATAGGAATTGAATTTATGTAGGAAGATTTTATTATCCCCTCAAGCTAAAAGTAGGCCTAGTCCCAATAGGAATTGAATTTATGTAGGAAGATTTTATTATCCCCTCAAGCTAAAAGTAGGCCTAGTCCCAATAGGAATTGAATTTATGTAGGAAGATTTTATTATCCCCTCAAGCTAAAAGTAGGCCTAGTCCCAATAGGAATTGAATTTATGTAGGAAGATTTTATTATCCTCTCAAGCTAAAAGTAGGCCTAGTCCCAATAGGAATTGAATTTATGTAGGAAGATTTTATTATCCCCTCAAGCTAAAAGTAGGCCTAGTCCCAATAGGAATTGAATTTATATAGGAAGATTTTATTATCCCCTCAAGCTAAAATGTAGGCCTAGTCCCAATAGGAATTGAATTTATGTAGGAAGATTTTATTATCCCCTCAAGCTAAAAGTAGGCCTAGTCCCAATAGGAATAGAATTTATGTAGGAAGATTTTATTATCCCCTCAAGCTAAAATGTAGGCCTAGTCCCAATAGGAATTGAATTTATGTAGGAAGATTTTATTATCCCCTCAAGCTAAAAGTAGGCCTAGTCCCAATAGGAATTGAATTTATGTAGGAAGATTTTATTATCCCCTCAAGCTAAAAGTAGGCCTAGTCCCAATAGGAATTGAATTTATGTAGGAAGATTTTATTATCCCCTCAAGCTAAAAGTAGGCCTAGTCCCAATAGGAATTGAATTTATGTAGGAAGATTTTATTATCCTCTCAAGCTAAAAGTAGGCCTAGTCCCAATAGGAATTGAATTTATGTAGGAAGATTTTATTATCCCCTCAAGCTAAAAGTAGGCCTAGTCCCAATAGGAATTGAATTTATATAGGAAGATTTTATTATCCCCTCAAGCTAAAATGTAGGCCTAGTCCCAATAGGAATTGAATTTATGTAGGAAGATTTTATTATCCCCTCAAGCTAAAATGTAGGCCTAGTCCCAATAGGAATTGAATTTATGTAGGAAGATTTTATTATCCCCTCAAGCTAAAAGTAGGCCTAGTCCCAATAGGAATTGAATTTATGTAGGAAGATTTTATTATCCCCTCAAGCTAAAAGTAGGCCTAGTCCCAATAGGAATTGAATTTATGTAGGAAGATTTTATTATCCCCTCAAGCTAAAAGTAGGCCTAGTCCCAATAGGAATTGAATTTATGTAGGAAGATTTTATTATCCCCTCAAGCTAAAAGTAGGCCTAGTCCCAATAGGAATTGAATTTATGTAGGAAGATTTTATTATCCCCTCAAGCTAAAAGTAGGCCTAGTCCCAATAGGAATTGAATTTATATAGGAAGATTTTATTATCCCCTCAAGCTAAAATGTAGGCCTAGTCCCAATAGGAATTGAATTTATGTAGGAAGATTTTATTATCCCCTCAAGCTAAAAGTAGGCCTAGTCCCAATAGGAATTGAATTTATATAGGAAGATTTTAGGAAGAGAACGGGATAAACGGAGAAAGGGAGAACAGGATAAAGGGAGAAGGGGATGAACGGAGAACGTGATAAACGACAAACGGATAACGGGATAAACGATAAACGGGGAAAGGTATAAACGGGGAAAGGGAGAACGGGATAAACGGAGAACGGGATAAACGGAGAACGGGATAAACGGAGAAAGGGAGAAAGGGAGAACGGGATAAACGGAGTACCAATATAATCCGACAAAACGAAAATCGCAAATATCTTCGCTGTTTACGCTCCGATCGGCCCGATTTTCGGAAGGGTAGGAGAACTTCAAAATCGTTTTTGGGTCAAATCGTTTTGGGGCTCAAAATCGGTTTTGGGGGCAAAATCGGTTTTGGAGGCAACATCATCTGCAGCTCACGCCGCCCCCCCCACCGGCCAACCCGACACGTCGAACTCGAAGCGAAGCTGCAACGAAGATGGTGTCGCTGCTGACGCTCTGATCGACTCGCTTTTTCGGCCGAGACGTAAAACAGCGGTTACGCGCTGCCGGGCGCTGACGCCCACAGCCACCTGCTCGCCCCCAGCCACCTACTTTCCCACAGCCACCTGCTCACCTACAGCTACCACCTGGAATTCGATTATACATGACTTCCAATATATGAAATTAGGGTAGCTTCTTCTGGCGATTACGATTCTGCTGTCAGAAATGAGAAATAACGTACTGTACTCAAATTAGATAATCCATTTGACTTTCTAATGACAAAAGCGGTATCCCCTCAAGCTAAAAGTAGGCCTAGCCTTATAAAAGAGGATTAGGGGCAGGAAAGGTCCTAATAAAGAGGAATTTGGGGAGGAAAGGTGCTATAAAAGAGGATCTCGGGCAGAAAAGGTGCTAAATAATTAATTTTTTTTTTTTTTTTTTTTTTTGGCTTCAGCAAGGGTAGGGGGGCTATAAATAAAATAGGCCAAGCTATAGTTAGTAGGCCTACATTGAGAGAATTGATTATAGTCCCGGTGCCCCCCCCCCCCCCCTCTTTGTTTTCAATAGCCTAGCCTAGCCCTAGGTCAAATTGATACATTTTAGTAGCGGCAGCAAATTGATACATTTTAGTAGCGGCAGCAAATTGATACATTTTAGTAGCGGCAGCAAATTGATACATTTTAGTAGCGGCTGCAAATTGATACATCTTAGTAGCGGCTGCAAATTGATACATCTTAGTAGCGGCTGAAAATTGATACATCTTGGTAGCGGCGCAAAGTCATGTGACCTCAGTCCTGACTTCTGATTGGTCAAAAGCAAATCACGCAGGAGACGACGTCTTTGTGGCGGCAGGCGGCAAGGAAATAAAGAAGATAAATAAATTTACGATTCAACCTTGCAAAGGCGAAATACTCGCCAATACTAACAAATATCGACCTAAATAATATAAAGCCTAAGCACTATAAAACATCCCCTGGTCAAGTTTAAGTTCAAGACGCCTCAACCGCTGGCAAGTTGATCATGGAAATTTTTACGATAGTTTTTTTGGCCGATGAGTCAAGTTTATAACCCTCAACCAAATTTTCTGGGGGGTTAAGGCCTATTTTACCTCTTGTACTTCCAAATATAGGATCTTTTCTCCACCCTGCGCTATGTTTCTTTCAATATAACTCCATTTTAAAGCTGAAAACGACCATTTCATTTTTCGGGGAATGTGAAGAAAGCACTCGCGGCCTGCCACTGTCAAGCGCAAGACGGGCGGGCACATTTTTATCGTCTAAATTTTTCGCCGATCCATCAACTAAATAAGCCTCAACCAAATTTTCTGGGGGGCTAGGGCCTAATTCATCTATCGTACGTGTAAATATGGGATGTTTTATAGTGCTTAGGCTTTGTTTCAATCAGAAATAACGTATTTTCACCCCCGAGCGAAGTCAGTGAAAAAAAAATCGATGAATAAGAGATTGACGCACAAAACACAGTTACTAATAGGAGCAGGGGCCAGCTTGGGAGTATCCGCGACCGCAGATATGAGAAATACGCGAAGCAAATGCAAACTTCACATCAAAATACTGTTTTCATGCAAAGTATTTTCATCAAAGTAAGGACATGAGTTATCACCATTTTTAGTAGGGAATACAACAGAACAATACTTGAAATGGTACAATACTGAAATCATGTAGAAAATTACATTCTCCCAACATTCACTTTTTTTTGGCAGAATCTGAGTTTTTTTTCAGTTTTTTAAAGAAATCTCTTATTTTAGGTGATTTAACTTCTTTTTTTCCCATTTCTTTTTACAGATATAAATACCTGAGGTGTTTTGCAAAAGAATGATATAGCTCAAATAGTCCACAGGATATTTCATCAAGTTGTAATAGATCAGGCAAAACATGTCTGCACAAAAAAACAGGGTGACTATATAAGAGTGGGCTTGACCTAGTTTCATAGCGTTACAGCGAACATAGCCCACTCCAATTATAGCCTAGCTAATAACAGGTGTCCTGATCATGGGTAAGTGTACTAGGGGGGGGGGGGGTGAGGGGTTAGAGGGTGAGGGCAGTATCCATCCGGTCATATTGTCATTTTACCGTTATAGACAAGCCTATGACACATGGTAACCTGGAGGTATATGCGTCTCAGATTGATAGGTAACATATTTATGTATTCATAAAGTGTCTTAACATGGATTTCCCTGGGATCTCTTACCGACATACCTATATTCTAGTACCAGTATGTATTACATGTATAAAAGATCTTCAATTTATGGATAATAGCCGGAGAGAGGCCTGTTGTAAACACCAAGCCATAATCAAAATATGGCATAACCATAGTTTTCAGTATCCTTATTGCAGTGTACATATCTATATATTTCCTAATCTGTAAGACAATCCATAGTTTGTCTAATGGATTGGGACAGATTTAGAGTGAGGCAGAAAACTCATGCTGGCATCCAGGGTGATACCCGAGTACTTATAGGTTGTAACCGGTTCTAGCCTTTCTGCCTATCTAGGCTTATGGTTAGGTCTAGGTGGGCATCTTTGATATTACTAATCAATATTTGCTTAGACTATGTGGCATTTATTGTTAAAGAATTCTTATTGCACCAGGTAGAAACTATGCCTAAATCCGCTTGTATTACCCGGTTTAACACTTTAACAGAATTTTCAGAGTGTACCAATAGAGTATCGCCCGCATACAACCGTATTTGGGATGAAAGATTAAGATTAGGCATCGAATTAACATAGATCAGGAACAGTAATGGACCTAAGATGGAACCCTGGGCTATCCCATATATGGGACTGGTTACCACGAGACTTAGAGCAGAGGTACAGGGGCCCAGTGTAGGTTATATAAAAATACTAATATTAGGATTATACTTTAGGATTAAGATTCATTATTAAGCTTGAATTGTTAATACAGGGATATTATCATTGAATGGAATTGAGAATACTGGGACATTTATCTTTTGTTAAAACTTCATTTATTCACCACACTAAAGGTGTGAAGTGCCCAGCCCCACCCCTTGTGATAAATGAAAATTACTCATTTCCCGTTCTCTGCTCTCCCTGCTCCCGGTCTCCCTGATGATGCATTCATGATGATGCACTCAGGCATGCATGTACTCTTGCAGCATAGTGCTTGGTGTATATAGAACACATCGATGGTCAGCAGTGCGAGACCTACATGGGCCAGCAAGCCACCCACCCCTCCCCCAGTCTTCACCGACACCTGTTAGGCCGTTCAGGCCGGCCTACCACCGCACAGACATTCAGCTACTATTAGCCATTCACTTCATAGTAATCGCTTGTTTATGCCTAATTAACTTGAATAAAAAGAAATCTGTGCATACCAAATGAAGGCCATGGTTGCACTTAAATGTGTGGGAATATACATTAAAAACCTGTATATGTTTACTATCTACTACCTGAAGGCCAAAGTGATTGAATAAATAGCCAGCGAATTTAGAGTACATTCCCTATTATAACTTATAACATTCCCTATAAACTTATATTATAAGTCACCCTCTACTCAGCTGGACCCCCAGCCCTTACACCACGACAGGGGAGGGCTATTTCTGGACCACTGCATTGCATGGTTAAACAAGGCTCTCTTGTCCGGCCAAAACACATTTCTTTTTGCAAAGAAATATCAATTTCTAACCATGTTCTGTGACTATACATGGGTAGCCAGAAATAACACCGTGTCGATTTTTAGCAAGGGTGCCGTGTCGCTTTTTATCTTATACAAACTTCTCTATTTTTTTGTGTCCGTCGAATTTTAAACCCCCCGTGTCGCACGTGTCGAATTTAAGAACCCCCCGTGTCGAATTTTACCCATGTATAGTCACTGTTCTAGTGATGATATAGTTATAGTTCTTTCCGAATTCGGCAATCTCCTGGATTAAGTCGCTATTCAGAGGGCCAGAATGATTAAGTCGCTATGTCCAGACAGCTAAATATGGGAAGGCACAGGTTAGGAGGAAAAAATGGAATGTGTAGGAGGAAAAGGGAAAGGCCTGCCATAGCGACCTAATCCGTTTGGGGTGCCCAATAGCGACCTATTCCATTTTGGATGCCCAATAGCGACTTAATCTGTAGGGGGGTGCCTCCCTGCACTAACTAACACACTTCCCTCCTCCCTCCTACTGAATGGTTGTCTTTTACTGAATAAGGGTATCCCTCCCTGCATTAACTAACACACTTCCCTCCTCCCTCCTACTGAATGGTTGTCTTTTACTGAATAAGGGTATCCCTCCGTGCATTAGCTAACATAATTCCCCCCTCCCTCCTACTGAATGGTTGTCTTTTACTGAATAAGGGTCTTCCCTCCCAGCATCAGCTAACACACTCAGGAGGGAAGACCCTTATTCAGTGAAAGACAACCATTCAGTAGGAGGGAGGAGGGAAGTGTGTTAGTTAATGCAGGGAGGGATACCCTTATTCAGTGAAAGACAACCATTCAGTCTTAGGGTCCTCCCCTTCCCTCCCACTGGTAATGAATGGTTTTCTATCACTTAATAAATCCAAAGATACCATATAGCGACTTAATCCTTCTAGCCTTTAATAGAAATCGAATGATGGCCATATAGGAACTTAATCCTTCTAGACTACAAAATTGAAGGGAATACACTCCAACAGCGACTTAACCCTTCTAACCTGAATGTAACACACTTCCCATAGCGACTTAGTCCTGCTAGACTACAAAATTGAAGGGGACACACTCCCATAGCGACTTAATCCTTCTAGCCTTTAATAGAAATCAAATGATGGCCATATAGCGACTTCATCCTTCTAGCCTACAAATTTGAGTGGGATACACTTCCCATAGCGACTTAATCCTTCTAGCCTACAAGAAATAAATAACATACATTTCCATAGCGACCTAATCCTTCTATAGCCTACAAATAAATAGGAAAACTTCCCATACAGTTTAAGAGAAGTCAAATGAATGCAACATAGCGACCTAAACCTAGACATTTTCTATGAATAAGGCTGCGCCACCTACCTTTTATTTCCCCCAAAAATCCAAGCCCCAATATTTTTAGATAGGCCCCTTCAAAGAAACCCTCTTTCCCGGGGAAACTTCCCCTTGTAATAAATAATTTAACTTGATAAAAATTACAACTTTTCCTTATATATATTCCTGCTTTAGGTCGCTCCAGTTTAAGTCGCTATTTTAAAGTCTATCCTATAGCAGAGAAGCTAAGATAAAATTGTGTTAAATGCATTTTGGGGGGTTTCTAAGGGTGTTGGGCCCCTTATATATACTCCTGCTTTAGGTCGCTCCAGTTTAAGTCGCTGTTTTAAATTCTATCCTATAGTGTAGAGGCTAAGATGAAATTGTATTGGATCAGCAATGGCTGAAGGTTTAGGTCGCTATAGCAGGTCTGAAAGTTTAAGTCGCTACATGTTTTAAAAGAGTTTCCTCTTGTTTTATCATAAATCTAGTTTTCTATGTTTTTTACATAGCGACTTCAACATAGATATGGCCCATGTGTGAGTGTGGGTGAGTCCAGGTGATGACACATGGGTGAGTGTGAGTGAGGCCAGGTGATGACACATGGGTGAGTGTGAGTGTGAGTGAGGCTGGGTCATCACTCACACTATGTGACTCATTTTTGATTCAAACGCATGGGTGAGGGGCTGGTAACCTATCACCCACAGTGGCTCATATTTGCTGGGTACAGGTTCATTGTCCGCTTTTGTACAACACATTTCGTTACATATGAGATAATTACATTCCAAAAGGTCACCATTTCATTACCTGTAATTATCCCTGTCGCCAGTCTGTCTGGCCTACTTATAGGAATGTAAAATGGACTAGATAATTCAGGGGCGGATCCAGGGGGGAGGGGGGGCGCCGCCCCAATGCTGTAGGTATTACAGCGCCCCCCCCCCCCCCCCCCATTCCGAAATTCTTGGATCCGCCTATAGATATCATCTGCTTTTGTACAACACGTGAGAAAAACGGAAAATAATCAATTTATTTGAGTAGTGTGGTGGCTTTACACTACCCCATCTAAGTTAACTTTATTCTGTATAAGACCCCCAGCCCTTAATATTCATATTAAGGGAAACCCTTTCCCCCGGGGATATATTCCCCCTTGAAATGATTTTGATTTCTACACTTTCTCTATATTTATAACATACTCTAGGTTTATGTCGCTATTAAACAGTGGAGTCGCTATCTGTCATTCCCATCGGATCTATAGTATGTAGGAAATGTATTAGATAGCGACCACCAATAAGCGACCTAATCATTTCAGAGTATTACATAAAGAAGGCTGCGCCACCTACCTTCTTTACCCCCAAAAAAGACAAATCCCCATGTTTTTCCTAATGTCTCCCAGAAATGTGAAACCATTTCCCCCAGGGGTAAAGTTCCCCATAGTTCCTATATAGATATACTCTAGTTTTAGGTCACTAACAGTGGAGTCGCTATCTAGGCTATTCCCTATGTAGCTAGATGTAGAGAATGTATTACTAGTAGATAGCGACCAGTCAGAGAAATAATATGAATAAGGCTGCGCCACCTAGTTGTTCCCCCCCCCCCAAAAAAAAGCATATCCCCATCTTTTCTTTCTTGTCTTTCCCCCGGGGGTTAAGTCCCCCTTAGACTTTTTAGTTTGGTACGTTTTCCTACATAATTATATACTCTAGTTTTAGGTCGCTAACAGTGGAGTCGGTATCTAGGCTAATCCCTATGTAGCTAGATGTAGAGAATGTATTAGATAGCGACTACACTCTGTAGTTTTCATTTACTAATGACAAGATCCGTGTCTTACTTTAACCCGTTAGCGACCTAAAACTAGATCAAGCATACCTGATTTGGGCTTGGTTCAAAGTGATGCCTTTAAATACACATTTCAGAAATCCCTAAAAATCGTAATTTTTCAGCAGAAATTGTAATGGTCGTAATTTGTGTCAACACTTGGCATTCCTGAAAATCTATCAACCCTCATCAGCTCACAGTTGACGGTCTTCACACATCACTACATCCAGAATCCACATAATGTTAATGTTCAGATCGAAATGATTCTTCCCACTTACTACCGCACATTCCTATAAATTCAAATATAAGGGAATAGTTTCTGTAACCTTGTTTTAATGGCAGTTATGGTGTCGATAATAAGTGAAATCAAGCATTTTTGCTTGCCATAGCTGGTTTTGTGTCTACTTTAATATCCCATACTTTACACAGAAAGGCCCTATCACCATGTACTTACGCAGTGTAAGCACCCCCGAGAATGACTGAACAACACCCACATCCAAATCCTTAAAAACAAGTTGGTTAAATTTTTCTTCTTCAAATCGACCTACCTACCCTATTTTTTTGGGCCATGTTACCTGAACACAACTTCTTATTTTGGGGCCTTATCTATACAAATATTTTATTTTTTTGAAGTTATGTCTAAAATTTCTTGGTGCTATCAGGTCCTTGCCGAGTTGGAGTAACTTGTACTCAACGAAAGTAACAAATATTTCAATCAATGACAATGACAATTCTGATATCATTCAAAACTTATATTTTGAGTATTAAATCAAATTTCTCGACAGCTTGAAAAAATATCAACCAAAAGTAAAGTAACAGTATCAATGACATGTACATGTGTCGTCAAATGCAGATAAATGGTACAGTAACCTAAATATAATGTCTCCCAGGTGTTTTATGGTAGAGGCATTTTCAATGAATGATGCTTTGTCTTGGTAACATTTTGGGTTCATCACTCAGCATTTCTATCTTTTAGGCTTTGGGTTTCTTTGCCTGCAGATTAATGATAAGTACAGAGCAATCGTGTTCTGGCTCTTCCTCTTTGAACTTGATCTGGCCCTTAACAGTTGCCACTGCTTCATCCTCATGGAACTGGACCACACTAAGCGTGGAACCAAAGTAATAGATTAAATTTCCTCTTTGAACCAGGGATTGAAATTCTTTGTCTAAATGGTGACCTAGAATGGAGAAAGTGCACCTTGACCACTGGTTCTTTGACGGGCTGAAGAATTCAATATTGAAGTCAAAATCAATTATAACACACATATCCTCACCAAAGAGTCTCATACCAAACATGTTGGGATGGGTGCTTGCTCTCAACATGTCAGGCTTCCTCTTCCATTTCCTGGTGTTTAGATTTAGGCAATCAAATCTGGCCTCTGGTTGTACATTATCGTTGACTGCAGGATCAGGATCAACCATCCCACCACTCACATACAGACAGTTACCAGTGACACATGCTGTAAAGTATATCAGTCCTCCAGGAACCTCAGAGAAGATTTTCCACTTGTTGGTATCAAAGTTGTATCTACAGACCTTATGTGGCTCATCTCGGCTTGTATCATCACGAGCCATAGCATACATAATGGTCCCATTTTTGACCAGGTCCCCTCCAGTCAAGGACCATCTGGAGGGGAGGTTAGCCATCGGGGACCACTCCATCATCCGCGGGTCATATATGTGCCAGTTTTCCACGGATTCCCCATCATCTAAACAATAAATACACACTACAAGGAAATTGTTTATTTCTATATTAGCAACGATGTCTAAGGTAACATCCTCAGGAGTTTTGAGATCTTTGTGTGCCATGAATGGCGTCTGTTGATGAGGATCAAAGAACCCATCAGTTGGGCTTTTTTTCCCACAAAAAGTGTCTTTCCACAAAAACCTCACAACTGTAGGAGTGCCCCTGACTGTGGTCTGTTCCGAAGTATTCAACACCCTTTTATGGATGGGCATCTTGTGATATTCAAGGGCCTCATCAATTAGACAGCACCAGGAACACTGCCAGGATGTCTGGAGAGATATTTCCTGCTTAATGAGTTCAAGCTCTGCTGGTGTCATCAGGCCATGGCGAACCTTTTTCATGAGGGTTTCCAGATGTTCTTTTTTCTTCTCAAAATCAGTGCAGATCCACTCCTTAATGAACATAAAAAGATCCCATTCGGAACTTTGCCACTTCTCAACGATGAAACAGACATCTTCAAATGCTAGCTGACTTGTGTCAAGACCTTCTGTGATATTCTCAGCAATATAACTCATGACTTTTTCATATGCATCAATAAGGTTGTATGACTTGAACAGTAAAAGGACATCATAACAATTATTGAAATTGAGATGTTTCACGATGAACTTGGTGCATAAATTGATGGCTAATTTCATCTGCAGATACATCGCCCCAGATAAAACCTCACAGACATTGTCCTTGGTGATGAGAAGCTCGTTCTTGTAGATATGATGCAGAAGGATCTCCAGAACAGTAGCACTGACACCTTGCAAGGACACAATGCCACATTTACTTTCAGACCATTTGTGTGGTTCCTTCCAGCATGACTTTGAAATAATCACTTGCCGAAGACATAATATACTTATGGACATTGTATTTATTGTCTTCCACCTGGATGATATAGTCTGACATTGGTAAGGTCTGATGTTTCCATGGGGAACCTTGGCCTACTGCCACACCATTGTTGGGTATGGTCTTGTCTGGTGTTGGAGGGCCTTCCCTCTGCCCATCAGTACTGACTTCATCACAGCAAAATGTCATTGCAGGCTGCGTCATTTCTTATTGGATGGTTTGGGGCAATTCCAACATTGAGAACTTCTGTAAAGAAAATAAATTAACTGTCATCCATTGAATGCAAATCTTTGGAGGAAGTCAAGCTCAGCTCCAATTGGATCAGATCTTTTATGCCCCCCTCAGGAGGGGAGTGGAGAGGGTAACATTTTCTACCCCCCCCCCCCCCCGCCCCTAAAACCCACCACTCCTCCTGTAAATGAACACCCCCTAAAAGATTACAACATATTTCCACTTGTTATCCACAATGTAGCATCAAACATTATTTGTACACCTCTTCTATCCTGCCCTAGTATCTGCTTAAAGATATCACAAATCCATGACTCTCATAACCTCTGCTCTGAGAGTGAGTCAATTCTTGACAGGAAATGGAAGTCAGACTGAGACCCTGAGCTCCAGGTAACCATGGTACATGATACTGAACGCAGCATTGTCAAGGCCAGTTTGTGGTAGTCATCTGTTGTGGAAAGAAGTGTACTTCATACTCTCCCAAATCTTGTTTTTCTCAACTTGGGCTCTTCTGTCTGCTTCATCTGGTTTATCTTTCTCCGCATGTTTCATTGATGACCCCTTTTCCTATCTGATCTGCTAATATCATCCTTCTATCCCGTTAACGATGTGGTTCCACAGGGGTCAAAAGCGACCTGGCACAATAATGGGGGTGCAGAGGGCCCCCCCCCCCCCCGAG
The DNA here is from genome assembly GCA_947462335.1 of Harmothoe impar. NCBI lineage: Eukaryota > Metazoa > Annelida > Polychaeta > Phyllodocida > Polynoidae > Harmothoe > Harmothoe impar. Next base: position 55,321,100 of record OX381708.1, on the reverse strand, counting down.
GTCACAAAGTCGCCTCTTTAAAGGGCTAAAGGTATAAGTCGCTTTTTTTGCAAAAATATCCAGGTCGCAGGTCAATCTTTTTATTATATAGCAGTATGGCCATTTGAAAACAGCAGGTCGCAGGTCACAAAAATGTATGGTCCAGATCAAAAAGTCGCCTGGAAGACAGCCCAGGTCGCCCTTTACCCCTCTGGAGCCACAATAATTTAAGCGACCTGGCAACTTTTGGAGATATTTGGATGTATCAAAAATGGGTCTAAAAAGTGCCTTTGTGACCTGAAGTCTGAGGGTCTTTATCCTACAAACAGTCTTTATCCCTCAATTTAGTACCACTTTGTGGAATAGACACCCACGGGTCTTTATTCCACAATTATGGCGTTAAAGCCCAAGTGCCTCTATCCCAGAAATGTCTTTATCGCTCAATGCCAATATAATGGTCTTTATCCAAATAGCCAATGTTACAGTATTAATCCCATAAAGCCTATATATCGTGGCTATAGCTTACCGAGTGACCAGTCCTTATCCCAAAAAGCCTATATAGTGGCTGCAGGCCAACAAAGTGTCACTACCAGTCTTTATCCCACAAAGCCTGTATAAAAGGCTAAAGACTCATACAGTGACCAGTTTTTTTTACCCCACAAAGCCTTTATAGCGGCTATAGGCCTACATGGTAACCAGGCTTTATCCCACAAAGCGTATATATTTTTGCTATATGCTCATACAGTGACCAGTCTTTATCCCACAAAGCCTATATATTGTGGCTATAGACTCATACAGTGGCCAGTCTTTATCCCAAAAAGTCTACATAGTAATTATATATGCTCATACAGAGACCCGTCTTTATCGCACGTGGGGACGAACTTGCGTAGTCACTAGACGCCGCCCATTCTGTGCGTAATCTTAAAATCGCCATTTCTGGCGTAATTTTAATCAGTTTTCTGATACCTCTCCTCTAGATGGCACCACTGTAAGTTGTAACAGTGGTGTATATATCGGGGGCTCTGCCCCCGCACCCCCTTTTTCTTTCTCTCCTTTTTTTTCTTTTCCTGGAATAAGATTACGCCAGAAGTGGCGATTTAAGATTACGCATAGAATGGGCAGCGTCTAGTGACCACGCATGTTCGTCCCTTGTTGAGTCTTTATCCCCTGAAGCCTATATAAATGGCTAAAGACTCAGTGACTAGAAAGCCAATATAGTGGATATAGGCCACCAGAGTGACATAAAGGTAAACAGAGTTCTCATTGGATCTAGACGAATCACAAGAATGACCAATTTGGAGGAATAAAAATCTGAGAAATCTGAGGAGTTTGCATGCCTGGCATACAGTGAGCAGTCTTTATCTCCCAAAGGCCACACTTTTTTTTTAATTTGGGTTACGGGCCCGCCGCACTGGAAAATGCCAAAACCTGAATAAAAATAAAATTTGAAAAAAACACTTTTTTTTTATTCCCTCCGAGGTCTGTTCCCAGAAAAAATATCCAAGGAAAAAAATAATAGAAATGTAGTGTAATATACCATTGGAAAGCTACAATGAACAGGAAAATAATGAACTACCTCTCATTGTGGTAATATTCTAATGCAACTTTTCCAAACCTTTGAAAGAAAGGAAACAGAATAACAGTTTCCTAGAATAGTATTGTTCTTCTATTGTTTGATCGTCCTTATATTTTCTCCATCAATATTGGGATATTCCAATTTCTCCGCGCCGATATACGTAAAATGCCAAACGCCTGACTTTTATTTTATTTTTTTTTTTTTTATTTCGTCCTCCATGCTTTTGAAATTTTCTGAGGTGTCCGTAACCCAAAAAATATAAAAAAGTGTGGCCAAAGCCTCAAAATATAGAGAAAACGATCCTTGAAAACACATATGTATGGTATGGACGTCCATGACTAGAGAAAGCAAATATATAGTGGTTTAAAACTATAGCTACTATAGAGTAACACTAATGTTAACTAAAGGAGTGGGCTATGTTGTTAGAGAGCTATTGTAATTTTGACCCAAAATATGGATTCTACACCCTAGATAACCCTAAAATCCATGTATCACACAAGGAAATCAGACAATCTTGACTTTTTGGTGGCCATCTTGGCAGCCTTCTTGGAATTTTCCTAATTGTAATTTTGATCCAAAATATGGATTCTACACGCTAGATAACCATGAAATCCATGTATCGCACAAGGAAATCAGAGAATCTTAAGTTTTTGGCGGCCATCTTGGAATTTTCCAAATTGTAATTTTGACCCAAAATATGGATTCTACACCCTAGATAACCCTAAAATCCATGTATCGCACAAGGAAATCAGACAATCTTGACTTTTTGGCAGCCATGTTGGCAGCCATCTTGGAATTTTCCAAATAGTAATTTTGACCCAAAATATGGATTCTACACCCTAGATAACCCTAAAATCCATGTATCACACAAGGAAATCAGACAATCATGAGTTTTTGGTGGCCAGCTTGGCAGCCATCTTGGAATTTTCCAAATTGTATTTTTGATCCAAAATATGGATTCTACACCTCAGATAACCATGAAATCCATGTATCACACAAGGAAATCAAACAATCCTGACTTTTTGGTGGCCATCTTGGAATTTTCCAAATTGTAATTTTGACCCAAAACATGGATTCTACACCCTAGATAACCCTAAAATCCATGTATCGCACAAGGAAATCAGACAATCTTGACTTTTTGGCGGCCATCTTGGAATTTTCCAAATTGTAATTTTGACCCAAAATATGGATTCTACACCCTTGTTAACCCTAAAATCCATGTATCACACAAGGAAATCAGACAATCATGAGTTTTTGGTGGCCATCTTGCCAGCCATCTTGGAATTTTCCAAATTGTAATTTTGACCCAAAATATGGATTCTACACCCTAGATAACCATGAAATCCATGTATCACACAAGGAAATCAAACAATCTTGACTTTTTGGCGGCCATCTTGGCAGCCATCTTGGAATTTTCCAAATTGTAATTTTGACCCAAAATATGGATTCTACACCCTAGATAACCATGAAATCCAGGAATAGAATTTATGTAGGAAGATTTTATTATCCCCTCAAGCTAAAATGTAGGCCTAGTCCCAATAGGAATTGAATTTATGTAGGAAGATTTTATTATCCCCTCAAGCTAAAAGTAGGCCTAGTCCCAATAGGAATTGAATTTATGTAGGAAGATTTTATTATCCCCTCAAGCTAAAAGTAGGCCTAGTCCCAATAGGAATTGAATTTATGTAGGAAGATTTTATTATCCCCTCAAGCTAAAAGTAGGCCTAGTCCCAATAGGAATTGAATTTATGTAGGAAGATTTTATTATCCCCTCAAGCTAAAAGTAGGCCTAGTCCCAATAGGAATTGAATTTATATAGGAAGATTTTATTATCCCCTCAAGCTAAAAGTAGGCCTAGTCCCAATAGGAATTGAATTTATGTAGGAAGATTTTATTATCCCCTCAAGCTAAAATGTAGGCCTAGTCCCAATAGGAATTGAATTTATGTAGGAAGATTTTATTATCCCCTCAAGCTAAAAGTAGGCCTAGTCCCAATAGGAATTGAATTTATATAGGAAGATTTTAGGAAGAGAACGGGATAAACGGAGAAAGGGAGAACGGGATAAAGGGAGAATGGGACAAACGGAAAGCGGATGAATGGATCAAGAGAGAACGGGATAAAGGGAGAAGGGGATGAACGGAGAACGGGATGAACGGAGAACGGGATGAAAGGAGAACGGGATAAATGGAGAAAGGGATAAACAGAGAACGCTATCAACGGCGAACGCGATAAACGGCAAACGCGATAAACGGAGAACGTGATAAACGACAAACGGATAACGGGATAAACAATAAACGGGGAAAGGTATAAACGGGGAAAGGGAGAACGGGATAAACGGAGAACGGGATAAACGGAGAACGGGATAAACGGAGAAAGGGAGAAAGGGAGAACGGGATAAACGGAGTACCAATATAATCCGACAAAACGAAAATCGCAAATATCTTCGCTGTTTACGCTCCGATCGGCCCGATTTTCGGAAGGGTATGAGAACTTCAAAATCGTTTTTGGTTCAAATCGTTTTGGGGCTCAAAATCGGTTTTGGGGGCAAAATCGGTTTTGGAGGCAACATCATCTGCAGCTCACGCTGCCCCCCCCCCCCCCCGCCAACCCGACACTGCAACGAAGATGGTGTCGCTGCTGACGCTCTGATCGACTCGCTTTTTCGGCCGAGACGTAAAACAGCGGTTACGCGCTGCCGGGCGCTGACGCCCACAGCCACCTGCTCGCCCCCAGCCACCTACTTTCCCACAGCCACCTGCTCACCTACAGCTACCACCTGGAATTCGATTATACATGACTTCCAATATATGAAATTAGGGTAGCTTCTTCTGGCGATTACGATTCTGCTGTCAGAAATGAGAAATAACGTACTGTACTCAAATTAGATAATCCATTTGACTTTCTAATGACAAAAGCGGTATCCCCTCAAGCTAAAAGTAGGCCTAGCCTTATAAAAGAGGATTAGGGGCAGGAAAGGTCCTAATAAAGAGGAATTTGGGGAGGAAAGGTGCTATAAAAGAGGATCTCGGGCAGAAAAGGTGCTAAATAATTAATTTTTTTTTGTGTTTTTTTTTTGGCTTCAGCAAGGGTAGGGGGGCTATAAATAAAATAGGCCAAGCTATAGTTAGTAGGCCTACATTGAGAGAATTGATTATAGTCCCGGTGCCCCCCCCCCCCCTCTTTGTTTTCAATAGCCTAGCCTAGGTCAAATTGATACATTTTAGTAGCGGCAGCAAATTGATACATTTTAGTAGCGGCAGCAAATTGATACATTTTAGTAGCGGCAGCGAATTGATACATTTTAGTAGCGGCTGCAAATTGATACATCTTAGTAGCGGCTGCAAATTGATACATCTTAGTAGCGGCTGAAAATTGATACATCTTGGTAGCGGCGCAAAGTCATGTGACCTCAGTCCTGACTTCTGATTGGTCAAAAGCAAATCACGCAGGAGACGACGTCTTTGTGGCGGCAGGCGGCAAGGAAATAAAGAAGATAAATAAATTTACGATTCAACCTTGCAAAGGCGAAATACTCGCCAATACTAACAAATATCGACCTGTATTGGCCAATATCGGTCAAAAATGTGCTGGGGGGTGGAATGGTGGCTATTTGGACCAATTTGAGCAATTTTATCGATTCGAATCGATGCGAGTTGACGCCCGCCATGTTGGATTTCGTTTGCGTCTCGTCTCCTCGAATCGATAAAATTGCTCAAATTGGTCCAAATAGCCACCATTCCACCCCACAGCACATGTTTTCGGCCTAGAATTCGAAAATAAAGACAATGGGACAGGTCTGAGTCTCCAAAACGAAGTATTTCATCACATATCAATGAATTTCGGAATACGATGAATAAGAGATTGACGCACAAAACACAGTTACTAATAGGAGCAGGGGCCAGCTTGGGAGTATCCGCGACCGCAGATATGAGAAATACGCGAAGCAAATGCAAACTTCACATCAAAATACTGTTTTCATGCAAAGTATTTTCATCAAAGTAAGGACATGAGTTATCACCATTTTTAGTAGGGAATACAACAGAACAATACTTGAAATGGTACAATACTGAAATCATGTAGAAAATTACATTCTCCCAACATTCACTTTTTTTTGGCAGAATCTGAGTTTTTTTTCAGTTTTTTAAAGAAATCTCTTATTTTAGGTGATTTAACTTCTTTTTTTCCCATTTCTTTTTACAGATATAGATACCTGAGGTGTTTTGCATAAGAATGATATAGCTCAAATAGTCCACAGGATATTTCATCAAGTTGTAACAGATCATGCAAAACATGTCTGCACAAAAAAACAGGGTGACTATATAAGAGTGGGCTTGACCTAGTTTCATAGCGTTACAGCGAACATAGCCCACTCCAATTACTGTAAGCCGTGGCTTTACCACTGAGTGTTATAGGATCGGCTTAGAATAAGAGTATGGTATATACACGATTTGTTAGATGTATAATACAGTACTATAAAAAAGATATTTCAAATTTTCATTTATATTAGCATAGAAAATAGCATCAACCACCTCCCCCCAGATGATACACACAGACACACTACCCTTACCCCCCCCCCCCCCCCCCCGCATCAGTTAAGCTCAAACTAAATGGCTGTCTGGACTCAGTCGACATACTTCATTCAAACCATCCTTTATACCTAATTCAAATGTGGAAACTTGATTAAACACTTGACTACTTACATTACACAAACAGAATTAGAGTCAGTCTTGTACTCCTCTCAGTCTCTGCCTCCCCCCCCCCCCCCCCACCCCCAACACGTGACTGGTGGCCAGACAAAAGGTCTCTGCACTTGTAGTATGAACTGCAGCATAGCAGTTTACATAACATCACAACATGACGAGGAGGCTAATGACAGGTGGTCAGGTATCTTGCCAAACTCATAGAAATGGAGTTAATGGATCCAGCCACTGTAAGATCCCCTAGCTATACTGCTGTGAGTCTGTTAACGCTCGCCCTGGAGACTCGTATGTGGTCGGAATGGATACTCCCCTGTTAAATGTAAAATTGTCTGTAATCAGTCAGATGTAAAACCTGTTCTATCTTCATCTATGTCACCATATCATATACAAGTTCATATTTTTATCATCTTCTTCATGTCACATATTTAATGGATCATGTTTCATAATTTATGGAGGAACACCAAGGCCACTTAAAATTGATTATCTGCTTTGCGGACACTTTTCGGGAAAATCGGTGAGGGAGGGAGGCTTTTTTATTTTTTATTTACTTTTTCCTGGAGGTGCAGGAGGGCCTTTTTTTCTTTTTGTTGTTGCATAAATTGATGGTCTGCACATAAAAATGAGGTCTACAGACATGCAAACTCTGAAGAGGAAAAAATCTGAGCCCAGGATTATTGGAAGTGGGGGAATGGATGTCCTGCCGAGCACCGCAAGCAAAGCGCAGCGGTCCAACTAGGGGGGTTTGGGGGGCATGCCCCCCCCCCCCCCCCCAAGAAATTTTGAAATTCTAGACTTTAAAATGGTGCATTCTGATGCATTTTGGCACAAAATATATCAAGTCTCAGCTCTGAATTATTCTCTATAATTGGGACTGGAAACTTGTATATTTTTAGGAAAGGGTTTTAGGAAGATTGGAAATCTAGACTTGAAATAGTGCATTCTGCTGCACTTTGGCCAAAAATATATTACAACTCAGATCAGTATTATCCAGCCTCTATGATTGGGGTCTTATCTTTTTTGAGGAAAGGTTTTGGGAATATTTGACAATCAGGCCTGAAATGGTGCATTCTGGCCAGAATTGTATCAAAGCTAAGAACTGTATTAGCCAGCCTTTTCTTTATGATTGGGGTTGGAACTTTGCTTTTTGGATGGAAAGGTCTTAGAAAATTTAGAAATTCTTGACTTCAAATGGTGCAATCTAATGCATTTTTGCACATCTGGCATGTCTACCCCCATCTTAAACCAGCACTAAAATAGTTATGTGTTGATTTGCCACTCACATGTCACAGCAGTACTAGGGGGGTTTGGGGGCATGCCCCCCCAAGAAAATTTTGAAAATCAAGAAGGCAAATGGTGATATTTGATGTATTTTGATCTTCTTGTCTGATGAAATTACAAGTCCCCCCCCCCCCCACATAAAGGTAAACAGAGTTCTCATTGGATCTGGACGAATCACAAGAATGACCAATTTGGAGGGAAAAAAATCTGAGAAATCTGAGAAATCTGAGGAGTTTGCATGCCTGGGTCTAAAATGCCCTTTAAACTTCGTTTCTACCCCTATTATCAGCTGAGAGATTGATATTTTTGCAACATATCTTCTGATTTCTTTTTTATATGCGCCCTTTTTTGGCCTTTTTTTTTCTTAAAAGGTGAAAAAAAGGACCAATGCGGCCCTTTTTAGAGGATGCGCGCGGTGTCCACAAAGCTGATAATCAATTTTAAGTGGCCTAATGTCAACTCTAATACAGGATAAAATATACAAAAATGTATCTACAGCTGCATGTGTCACCCTCCCTGCCTCTACTATCAACATTCTTGCCTCTTTAGCTCTTTAAGAGCGGCCTATTGCCAAAGGATTACATTTGTCGCCTTAACCCTGTAGGTTTGGCATGATGCATGAATGCATGCCTGGTGCAGGGGTTTTGACAGGGCCGCGCAGCACGCAATTTACGCATTTCAATCCTAAGTGGCGCATCAAATGTACAGTACTATACAGTGCCCCCATTGGCGCATAAGTCTCCATGGATAAGGTAGCCAAACTTGTTCATGTATAGTTTGCCATATAGCAACTTTTATCATGTCATATACCACTGAAAAGCTAGGGACGCAGTGTGCATATCCAGTGTATTAAGAACTACAAGATTGATGCAATAGAAACAAGGGGACAAATTCAAGGATTTTACGGCAAAGCCGTAGTGGCTTTGGGTTTTATAGGATTGTTATGAACTACAGGTGAGAAAACAAGGGGGCATAGATTTATAATTTTTGGTGTTTCTGGGGTTCTTATGCAATTCATGTATGGCATAACAATAGAATCCAATATGTGCCAATGTAATCAAATAGGTACCAATGCACCTCCATTGATGCCTATGCAAATACCATCTTGGCAGCCATCTTGAAAATTACCTGGATCAAAAATCGGAGCCTACAAATGGATTCTACACCCCAGAAAACCCTATTATACATGTGTCATACAAGGAAATCGGACAATCTTGAGTTTTTGGTGGCCATCTTGGCAGCCATCTTGGAAATTTCTCGGATTGAAAATCTGAGCCTGAAAATGGATTCTACATCCTAGAAACCCCTACTATCCATGCATCACACATGGAAATCAGACAATCTTGAGTTTTTGGTGGCCATCTTGGCAGCCATCTTGGAAATTTCTCGGATTGAAAATCTGAGCCTGAAAATGGATTCTATATCCCAGAAAACCCTGCTATCCATGTATCACACATGGAAATCAGACAACCTTGAGTTTTTGGTGGCCATCTTGGCAGCCATCTTGGAAATTTCCCGGATTGAAAATCTGAGCCTGAAAATGGATTCTATATCCCAGAAAACCCTGCTATCCATGTATCACACATGGAAATCAGACAACCTTGAGTTTTTGGTGGCCATATTGGCAGCCATCTTGGAAATTTTCCGGATTGAAATTGTGAGCCTGAAAATGGATTCTACATCCCATAAAACCCTATTATCCATGTATCACACAAGGAAATCAGACAATCTTGAGTTTTCGGCAGCCATCTTGGCAGTCAGAGGGAGGAGGAGGGGGCAGAAGGAGGGAAAGCAGAGGGATGAGAAGGTAACAGGAAGGAGGAAAATGGGGTATAGTGCGGGGGGGAGGGGTAGATGGGGTAGTAGGAGGGGGCATAGGAAGGAGGAGAGGGCAGAGGGAGGAGAGGGCATAAAAAAGAGGGAGGAGGAGGAGAGGGCAGAGGCAGGGGGAGAGGGCAGATGCAGGAGGAGGAGGAGAGGGCACAGGGAAGCACAGGGAGGAGGAGGGGGGCACAAGGAGGACTTGTGATGGCCTAACTTTAAAGACTGTAAAATATTATTTCAGGGCTGGTGCATGTATGTGTGGGGTGGGGGAGGGGTAATTATGTTGGACTTCACAGTTTGTCTTTGGGCGGGCTTGAGTGATTTCAAGAGCCACCCTGGACCCACTCAACTTCTAGTATAGGTCCTGTATGTGCATAGTATGGGAATTGGCATTGACATTGACAGCTTGGCTTGACATAGGAGTCAATAGTGATTAGGCTGGTACCTATCCTTGCCATTGACAGCCACATTAGAGAACTCAAAATATGGCTGTTCACAAGATGTCTAGGCCTTACCACAAGGTACATTGGTTCTACATGTAGTAACTGAAAACAAGATCTAGGATAAATTAGTCTTGCACATGCCTACAAGGACACATGGGGATACCAGTCCTAGGCAAGGTTTAAGGGCCAGCTAGGGCTATATCTAACAATGAACAAGGGGGCCTATGCTAGTCGTTTCTTGTCGAAAAGCTAACACTCTGGTCAGTGGTGCAAATGGCTTTGGGGACAAGGTCCCAAAGCCAATAAGAGTATTGACTTCAAGTTCTACTCATTTGAGATACGTGATTTATACCTGTTTGTTTTAAAACTATAGTATACATCTGAAAAACTTTTTTTTTAAATACGTTTTTATTTGGTCTAGGTTACAAGTATTCAATAAATGCTTTGTTCAACCACAAAGTAACCTAGGGATAGAGTGAGGCGCCTCTACACCGTTCATTACAACCTATGAGTTTATCTACTAATCTTAACAATCTGCCTCATGTATTTTGAACACTTTCAAAGGAGAGTTCAATGGCATAAACAGGTCGGGTGGGGTATAAGGCTATATATAATGTGTTCATAGATGCAATACTTTCTCTCATCTCCCCCCCCCCCCCCCCAAAAAAAAAAATCTACCTTGTTGTCTAGAAACATTTTGACATTTGTTTTCCTGTATGTTGCGGGGCGGTGCCTTAGCAGACCTATCAGATTAAGGGCTCGAAAAAAATTAATTTAGAACCCCCGTATCCAATGGGCTGAGAAAGTTGTATCTAATAGATATCTGGGCGCAGTTTTCAAAATTTTCTCTTGAAATTATGGTGTGTCACGGGCACTAGACACAGCAGTTTGTTGAGCCCTGAGACTGGGTTTTAAATGTCAGTCAATTTAGGACTGGATTTGAGGTGTATGATTCTATTCATTTAAGAATGGTAACATTTTAGCCACAGTTCCTATAGACTTCTGATTACTTCTGGTATAGCTTTGGCCCAGCTGCTTGCTCTCTCCACTCATTAAATAAACATAAATTACTTATAGTCACTCCAGCTAGCATATATACATTGCTGTACAACGGATGACAGTCTCATATTCAGGTTACTGGAGGGACAGTGCTCATAACCATGACCAACTTAAACCTTTGGTAAGTATGGTTTAACCCTTGAAGGATGGCATGTAGCTAAAAGATGAAATTTGTAATCATGAATTGATGCATCAATGCAGCTCCAGCGAGTGAGTTGGCACCGCTGCATTGATGCATCATGCAAACCCTTCGTGAATGTATCAACCCTGTAGGGTTGGTATGGTGCTTGAATTTTGATATATGGGATTTATCCCTCGTCGGGGAACTCCCCCTCTCGTAGGGATATATTGAAAAGGTGAGTAAGGTGTCTAGCAGCTAGACTTCTAACATGCAACATTCCTGATGTGATCAAGAGTTCTGTCTAGAGGAAGGGTTGTTTGGGTGTATATTCTTTGGGAGATTTTGTTCTTCAAAAAGTTTCTGACCAATCGTGCTGAAAAAGTATTAATGTATGTGGGGAGGTCATCAGCCTCCTTCCCCGTGGAGTCGTCAATAATTTTGGTTGATTTAAGTTTTTCCCGTACATAGACTTTGCTTTCCTGACTTTGGTAGAAATTACGGTTCTAAGGTCATCTAGGGGAGCAGCAGCAGGGCCATCAGATGTGACTTAATTCGTAAGATTACTGAAAGCTACAGCATGGTTTTCCATGTTAATGGGACCCTAGCAACCATGAAAAGTGATGTTGTGGGAATGATATCTCGTGCAGGCCATATGAAAACAGCCATTGATTATATACATTTTCTGTTATTCAGGTAAAAGTAGAAACAATGTGTATTTTGTCTCCCATTCAATAATAATGATTCTACACCCACTGTAACCAACATAGAAACATGATGTTAAGTTTTAAATATATATTTCTGAGGTCAGGGAATTTAATATTATAAACCATGAGAACCTAAATGGCTGCCATCTTGAATTTCTAGTGAGGCCTGGCACCGGAATATATGAATTTCCTTTAAAAAATTGGTTTCCAGTTCTTTTAAACATGCAGACACTATTTATGGTTCAGGAAACATATATTTAACAATAAGGAGTTGGCATTTAAGACTTAGCAAAATGTATGTGGCAGCCATTTTGAATATTTGCTGTGATTGATGGTGCAACGTTCAAAATCAATTATAAACAAATTTTTCCTGTAAACATAAAATCACAATTCTGTCAACAGAGAAACACAATTTAAAATTCTAAAGATGCATTTCTTGGGTCAAGGCATTCAGATTTATCATTCATGAGAAGCTTATAGGTGGATAGCATCTTGAATTGTTAATGAGATTGGGCTAACTTCCACTGATTGACATACAATCTACCAATTGAGGCAACATCAGGACAGTTTTTCCAAATAGCAAGGGCTGATGCCAGGGAATATGCTGTGCAAATTAACATCTACTTTACTCTAGGAGTAGTAGGCCCCACTGCTGAGAGTCACCCATTTTCAATGGGTAGATGACTTGAAGCAGGTTGGATTCATAGGTACTGTAAAATCTTGCGTATAAGCCTAACTCATGTATAAGCCGCACCCTGACTTTGGGCTGATGCTATAAGCCACAGAAGGCCTCTGAATGAGTCCTGGGAGAAACTTGGGTATCAGCTGCACCCCTAACTTAGCTGATGTATTGGGGGGGGGGGGGCTCCCAGACTCATACCTCCAGTCTCCAACTCCGCCACCCACAGAGAGTGGGGGAATTGGAGACTGGAGGTACGAGTCTGGGTGCCTCCAAGGTGCATTGTTACTGTTAGAATACTGGCAGGGATTAACAGAGGTTTGCATTGTCTTAGGGCTGAGGTGCGGATGAGCAGCTTTGCTTAGGGCTGAGATGTCAATGCCTTATCTTCACACCTCTGCCCTAAGACAATGCTTCAGCCTCACCTCAGCCCTAACTGATAATCCCTGCTAGCAGCCTAACTGTATGCGACAAGGGGGGAGGGTTGAGGTGAGGTTTTACTACAGCCAGGAACTTGAACTGAATGAGAAAGCTGTCACTATTTAAGGAGGCCCCAGGGGCAGCAGGGAGACAGTAAAGGCTGCCAAGAGAACTCCGACTCCATGTGTGGCTCATGGACGCACGCTTAAGTTGGGGGTGTGGCTTATCCTTGTTTTTTAACCAGGGAGCATTCTACAGGCCACACTAACATCCAAGCACAGGTGATACTAATGTCCTAGCAGAGACCATACTAATGTCCAAACATGGGCCATACTAATGTTCGAACACAGGCCATAGTAACATCTGAACACATGCTATACTAACATCTGAGCACAGGTGATACTAATGTTTGAGAAATGGTGCTACTGATGCCTGATCATGCACCCTTATAATGTCCGATCATGCACCTATATCATGTCTGATCATGTACATATACTCAGGTTTTAGTTTGCGGTATACTCGGACGTTAGTATGAGATGTGTTCAGACATTAGTTTAATTTATGCTCGGAAGTTAATTCTATCTATGCCCGGACGTTAGTTTGATCTATTCTCAAACATTAGGAAAGTGGCCTATAGTCTGCGGGGCCTACAATCAGGGTGCCATTAGTTATGGCCGATATTCCTGTCTGCAGTGCCCCTGATCAGTGTATAGTTGACCATTCTAGTACTTTTTCATAGTACCAAGATGTAAGTGATCCACATCCATGTACATCTACATGTACTTTCTCTTAAAGCTGCTATACAAGTTGACACATCCAAACCTAAGTTTCTTCATCTGTATAACATTAGAAACCCATTTCCCTCATATATGTACATGCTATGTATTCAAGCAAGGAGTGAGTACAGAACCAAGCTTCTAGTTCCAACTTCTGGTGGAAAGAAAGAAATCTCGGTATTTAATAATAACAAAGCTAAGGTGGTGGGATCTCACAAGCTGCACACAACAACTTTATTAGAAAGTCTGCCCTAAACCATAAATGGCAGTTATGAACAAATCTGCATCTTTCTAAAGGGGCCAAACTCATTCCCCAGGCAGTGACCTTGCTGCTCCATAGAGAAAGCATAGGGAAAATGGGTCCTTGGACTGCAACTCTGCTTTTCAGTTTGAAGGACAGTATTCTGATTGTCATGAATTCTCATTAGGTACAGAGAGACATTTTTGGTTTACCCATAGATACATTGCAGCATAAAAGCATTTTAAGTAATATTGAGAATTGCAGAGGAACATTTTGTCAGATTGTCATATTCAGACTCAAACCCCTCCACTCCATCAGCCTCGATCACCCAGTCCCTAAACTCTGCCCACTGGGCTGCATTAGGGCCGGGAACACACTGAAAAAGTAAACTCGTCCCCAGACTCGTCTAAGTCACTGTCATAAAATAAACGAGTCAAAAGTTGTCTAACATATCAGGTTACCATCCCACACCCTAGCTACGGATGGGGTCCGAGGCTGCCACTCCATAGGCTGCAACCCCTGGGATCTCCCTTCTGACATATGCTCCCAGTGCCAGATTCCCCTACCCCAAACTACCCTACACTTCAGGCTCTTGGCAGTAACTTTATCTGGGTGACCACTATTTACAAAGATAAGTGATCAATGTCCAGTCTTCTTAAGAAATATGCATTTTCCAGAACTATAATCAGTTTTCTATGATTAGAACCAGGAACATATGATTTCAACTAAATCCACATGCTCTCAGATCTCATTAAGAATTCAAGATGGCTGCTTCTTAGGTTCTCAAGAGTAGTATAGCTGAGTTCCTTGACATAGGAGATGCATATAAATTATTGATGTTAAATTGTGTTGTGTATTAATTGAAACATGTCTTAAGGTTGTGAAAATGTGAATTTGGACATTGCGACATCAATCTCATTAAATATTCAAAATGGCTGCCACATGCATGATGCTAAGTGTTGAATCTCAACTCCTTATCTTCAGAAATACATGGTTCTTAAACTATCAAGTCGCTCTGCATGTTGATAAGAACTAGAAATCACATTCTCAAATGAAATTCACATATTTAGGCACCCAACCTCATTAAAAATTCAAGATGGCTGCCACTTAGGTTCCCATAAACAATAAATCTGAATTCCCTGACCTTGGAAATGTATATTTAGAACTTAAAATCATGCTTCTATGTTGAATATAACAAAAGATATGTCATTTTCAAGAATTTATAACATTTTGGCGGCCATCTTGAATTTCATGGTGCCTGCACGAGCTTTCATTACCACAACATCAATTTTCTCCATCCAGAAGACTTTGAAAACACAAAAAAACATGCCATAGCTTTCAGTAATTCCTCGAATTAAACTCTTGAAATATGCATCTTTTGGAGTGTCTGCTGCTCCCCTAATCAGCCTCCTTCCCCATGGAGTCGTCAATGATTTTGGGGGTGACTTGTCTTTTTGGACCATTCAGTAGGGAGTTCATTTCAGACCAATATTTTTGGGATTTTTTCTGGTTGATTTAAGTTTTCCCGTACATATTATAGATTTTGCTTTGCTGACTTTGGTAGAAATTACGGTTCTAAGTTTACAGGCTTTCTTATAATCTGACTTATCCTGGGATTTCTTAAGGGAACTAATTGCTGCATTTCTCTGTTGTATAAACTCAATTATTTCTGGAGACATCTATGTGTTGGGGAATCCCTCCAGCTTTGTCCGTTTTTCTATCTATTCTAAAATACTGTTTAGGGCTGTGTCTCACGACCTTGGGCCAATGTTTTTTGTCTCTGACTGGGTGCCAGCTCTGACCGGGTGCCAGCTCTGACCGGCCTGAATAAAAACGGGTTATTTAGGGCAGATGGTGATAAAAATGGACAACTAATGACTAGTTTAGAGAGTTATAACATCCATTTACCTTTTCAGCCAAATTCTATCTCCATCTGCCCTAAATAACCCGATTTTATTCAGGCCGGTCAGAGCTGGCACCCGGTCAGAGACAAAAACATTGGCCCAAGGTCGTGAGACACAGCCCTAAGTGTTTATGTGGCCAGTGTATCTGACGTCATGGAGATCATTAAACCAAGACTTCTGGTGTTCAAATGAAGTAGTTTAAACCCTTTGGTTCTTGGTTAAGGGGCGAGTCAGTGAGGGGGTGAGGTATGTGAAAGACACGCCTATGATCGTGACATGGTCTGTTTAACATTATTATACTTGAGAAAATGCAAGATGTATGGGGGGGGGGGGGAGGGAGGGGGGAGGGTGATGGCGCAGCTTGAGTTGACTTGACCTAGTTCAGTCATCCACAACCATCCGGGATGTGGTCGGATCTGAATTTTGTTTTTCCAGCTCACGCAGGCTTTGGCTTTTCAATTCAGATACCTCTCAGGATTTTTGTGTAGTGCAGGTAGATGAAGGTGGGGGGGGGGGGTACAGAATTTTAGCTGGTAATGTTATCAGTTGTGCCGTGTTAACAAAAAAACAAGATGCATATTTTAACTAAACAGATATATTAAAAGTCCAACATGAACATGTAGATTTCGAGCAGGCCACTCTTGGCCAATAACACCGATGTAAGAGGCAACTTAATACGTTTGATACAGTTTTAACCTTAACTTCATGACTCAATCTTAATCTCAATCCAGATCTTTCATGGAACAGACATTCCATCTTTAACCTCGTGTTGCTGTATTTACATGTTTTTGCTATGAACAGAATGAGTACTTTTGTTCTTTATGTAACAAGATATCTCAATATGACTTTCGCCATAACAATTATACAAATTTCAGCTTTTCAATTTACTAAGTGTAATATGATAGCAAGGGTTTATCCAATACACATCAAACAATTTTAAGCTTTAGTTTTAATTTTTATCAATAGCGATTTAAAACTACAGCTACTATAGAGTGACACTAATGTTAACTAAAGGAGTGGGCTATGTCGCTGTATTGCTATAACATTTAATAACAAGCCTAGGCTAAAGTTGGTAGGCCTATATTGATAAAATTGCCTGTAGCACCGCCCCATCCCCCCTCTTTTCTTCAATAGCCTAGGCTACAGGTAGTAGGCCTACATTGATAAAATTGTCTATGACCGCCCCCTAAGTCCGGTGGTGGAACAAGGATTTGGGGCCCGATATAGGTTTTTTCTCTGCTGATGGTTCATCTAGGGGGTCTGGGTGACTATTTCCTGCGTGATGTGTAACTTATTAGAAAATGTGCATTCATATCATGAAACTACACACTCTGATGGACAGAATGTTTAAGCCCAAAATAGTTTTAGAGAGAAGAGGTAGACAAAAAACCTTGATCCATTTCTTTTAAAACTGATTGCCACACCCAAGCAAAAATTGTTAGGATTTTGGGGTCCAAAAATCGTAACAAATACGATTTTGGGAGTGGGATAACTTGGCATCCCTGTAAAAGGATCCGCATGATGTGTCTATGCAGTCCTGGGAAGTAGACTTGCCTGGACCCAGTTCACAAGCATTGAGTTCACTGCTTTAAGTTACTTATTGTTATTCTGGAACTGTCTTAAGCAAATTAGCTAATTTCGGTTCATAAGCAAATGCTAAGTTACTTAATGCTGCATGATACAGCTCCATTTTCCACTTCTTGTAAAAAAGAAAAATTGGCTACCTGCTGGACCCTGTCTAAAAAAATTCTTTTAATTGCTGGCCGGGTAGCATTGAAAAAAATCTCACCCGGCCAGTCGACCGGAAACAGAATTTTTTTGATTTACGGCCTAATGATGGTGAAATAAAAATCAAATCTATTTTATAGATCTTTTGGGTTATAATAATAAGATTCTAAACTGAATGGACATTCTACTCCCAGTGCCTGTGGCGCCTGCAGAGTGTTTACTCAGCCCACAGCACCCTGCAGTGACCACTGTGTCCCCTCTGTGTGAGTGCCATGGGCCTGATAAGTTGTATATAGAGCAGCAGGGGTAAAAATACGACTTTTTCAACTTTACAGCAGCACTCCCAAACATTTAACATTACAGATATCCTTATTCTGTTTTTTTTTTGCATTTTATTTGTACATATCCTTTCTCTTGGGACCAGTAGATGAATATACTTTGAGGATCATAGTTCATTTTCAATGTAACACCAGCGTATAGCGTATAGCGTGTAAAGGCTGAAAAATAATATCAAAATAGACAAGTTGAACACTGTTGCCGAAATGAAATTGGGACATCGCTTTTGGTGATGTAGAATCGTTATGGCCGATGTGGGCTCATCAGACATATGGCCCTAGACCCTTAAATTCGACACGGCGACATGGACATTTTTTGGCCCTAGTGACATGGGACATGAGGAGAAAATAGATAGTGACATGGGACAGGAGGAAAAAATAGATAGTGACATGGGACATGGGGAATTTCTTAAGGGCCCCAGACATCGGCCATGATGGCCGACCATGAGCTCAGCTTTTCAACAGTAAAAGAATTTTTCAGATATACCTACTAGAAGCAAAGTTATAGTTCTTCTGGAAGTATTATTCAATGAATTTGTTATGAATTTTGTAAGTTCTCATTAGATTATGGTTCATTACTTCATATGGCCTGTGTAGAAGGCAAATGGCCTGTGTAAGGCCTTGCGACACAGGCCACATTGGCCACATACCACTTGGGCATCGACAAAAATGTCGGAAAATTACAATTTTGATCAATTTCCTGAAGAGATTAACATAATTCAATAATAGATTCCAGCCAAATAGTAGAAATTCCTACAAACGCAGGAAAAGTGGTTTCTCTGAGAGCATGACTTCATTACAGGGATCATGGGCCAGGTACTAGGGTAATTGTTGTAAAGTCTTAGCTCCCTTAGCTTACCAGGGTGGCAACCAGAGTTGGAGTGCCCCCTGGGGAGTTGGGAATGAACTATACTCCGATAATTAATATGCATATAAACCATTTACATATTGATACAATTTATTATGCAATTTTATTTATTTGTCAGGAATCAATGTAAATATAAAAATATATTCATGCCATTCAAGATCCACCCCCTGAAATAGCTCTAAGTATCTAGAAATCACTTGAACCGGCCTTGAAGCCATGTGTCTCCCCACCTGTTGACAAACAGGCAAACAATTGCAATATCCTTGTACTATTAGAAAATAGTCCCGAAGTAATCCAGCTCTCACTTTACTAATGTGATTATATTACACATGGCCTAAATTTAACATCAGCAGACATTCTCAGATTTATTCATGCACATTTGAACCGTTTTCCTGAACTAAATTGGCGTAGGATACAATGGTCGTTCTAATGTGATCAGTGGCATGTCCCAGTGCCACTCGTTCCGAGTGGTGCTGGGCTCGAATGTGGTGGGGACCCTGAAAGATCGATTGTGTGATATACATGTAAGTAATGTATGTAGACTTAACCTCACAGGGCGACTCACGTGTTCATGGGGCAAGAGGTTGATTGATTGATTGATTGATTTGTTTAACGTCCAGACGTACATCAAGTACCTCACGGGACATCTCAAGTTGGCAAGGAGTCATCCACAAATAGTGGTAGTCTGCCTTGCAGTAGTAGGACAGATATTTATATGCTGCTTGCCCAATACAGCAGTGACCGCATCTATGGATGATCGCATCTATGAAATGAATAACCGCATCTATGAGGTGAGGGAGAAAACCGCTACCGGGGCACGTCCCCTACTCTTTTCAAAGGATAGCAAGTGTTCTTTTATTTGCCTGTTCCTACCCACCTGGGACTGATTGGCACAGTGTCCCAAGTCTCAATACCCATGTCCCAATACCCAAGTCTCTCCATCACGCACCCCCCCCACCACACACTTTAGTTGTTCTAAGCAATGTACAGGTGATTTGGCCTTTACAGATCACCTGGTCCCCACTGACCTTTCTTTAAAGTTGAAATGGTACCAAAATTGTCTCATAAAAACGTCTCACCTTCTCTTTAACACTGAATCCTATGGGTGTCTGTGTGAACACTCATCTTTTAAAGGGTGGATTCAAGGTCACTGGCCTATGCTTCAGCACTAGTTCACACAGACATGTATTTTAGCTTATTTTTGACATTTTTGACATTTTTTTCATAGGAAAATAATTCATTTGGCACTGTTTGAACAAAACAGCAAGACAGACGTTGTTGCAGAGAATCACACCAGCGTTGTTTGATACAGAAACAGTGCATAATAGAAGCAGGGGGAAAGGGCAAAGTCGGCTGACCAAACAACGATTTCTGGGGGGAACCGTCTCACAGAGACCCAGGGTACCCTGGGTCAATTACCCTAGTACCACAGACACAATTACCCTAGGCCTAGTACCCAGAGCGGATCTAGGGGGGGGGGGCATACCTAGCCATGATTTCTGGCAGATTTCTCCCGGGGGGGGGCATGCACTCCCTCAGCGTTGATTTAGTACCAAGCATCTATGAGTATAATTATACATGTTTTCATATTCAATATAGAAACCAAGTATTTACAACTGTTGTAAGACAATTATTGTCAACAGAAATATGAGATAGTATTAAACCAAAACTGCACGATAATGCATCTAGACTCTGTATGCCTTTAGTGTAGGCCTATGTGTACGGGCTCGAGTGCGCAGCACGAGAGTCCCGTACACATAGGCATACACAAAAGGCATACAGAAGGCTAGATGCATTTCATTTTGAGTGTGGTTTTGGCTTTATTTAATATACCTAGCCATCCTTCATGGAAGTAGTACCTTATTTCGTTAAGACTAAGTAGGCCTATATCTATCTCTGCACATTATTTCTATTTCTCCCTAGATGGGTCCCGGAAACAATGGGGTGGTTAGGATTTGTTACATGGACTGTGATCTGACATTAACAAGTACATGTGTATAATTATAAAGTAACTGTCAACGCTGATCACACTGTAACTAGGTCAAGGGTCTGTCTGTCTCATGCCCCTTTTCCCGGCCTAGCCGTGGGCATATGGGCCGTATGCCCACGGCTAATCCACGGCCCATATGCCCACAGGTCGGCGTATATCCCTTTTACTTCACACAGTGGACATACAGACTCCTAGTAATGAATGCCATTTTATTATACCTAGCATATGATAAGGCCTAAAAAAAAAAAAAGTTGAGTTCCGGTAACATGGCCCCAAAAAAAGAGGGTCGGTAGGTCGGATTTTTTTTTTTTTTCAGATTTTTTTATTGGCGAAAAGGTGAATTTTAGTAGTAAAAACACCCAAAATGTCCTAAAATTAACAAAAATTTATAAAAATGTCTAAAAAAAATTAGGGTCGGCTCCAAAAACGGAGGGTCGGTCGGGATACCGGAACACAACTTTTTTTTTTTTTAGGCCTAATGGTATCTCGTAAGCATTGAAGTCTGTACACCCAAGGTGTAGCGTAAAAATGTCATATGCCCACGTGTGCGCATATGGCTGTACGCCCACGGGTGGGGCCGTGTGGGCGTAGGCCCCTAGCGCGAGCTGGGAACTAGGTCACGTAGGCCAATGTCGCATTCTCGGCAAAATATATTTTGTACATCGGACCCCCCCCCCCCCTACTCGCCACCCATCCATAAACAGTAACACACACTGTGGGAGTCTGTCTGGCTTTTAATATGCGACATCCAACCATGTCAATCGCATTTGGTCAAATAAAACAAAAAAGTAGGCCTATGTTAATAGGTAGCATGGAAAAAAGGTTCAGTAGGTCGGCTTTTTTAATTTCATTTTTCTTTCTTAAAAATAACAGTATTAGCCAACCTCTCTGCATACCCAAACATTGACCAAAAAGGTGTCAACATATAAAAGTGTCTTCAGAATTGCATAAAAGGCATACACTGATGCTATACAGTCGGCCGTGTTCAGATAGTGATAGGCACGATCAGTTGACCTGAGACCAACGCTGTTTGTAAACCTAGGTCCCTAAAAGTACACGAAAATAGAATGGCAGAGGGGGGGGGGGGTGGCTAGGTATAATAAAGCCAAAACCACACTCAAATGCGTCTAGACTTCTGTACGCCTTTTGCGTATGCCTACGTGTACGGGACTCTCGTGCTGCGCACTCGAGCCCGTACACGTAGGCATACGCTCAAGGCGTACATAGTACAAGCAATATGTGCATGATTTTCAAGGCTGTGTGAATTTTTTCATAAAAGCAAGAGACTTGGCATGTCTCAAGTCCATATCCACACAAAAAAAACCAGAGGTGGGGTCACCGCAAAATATCGTTATTTTGCCTATAGCGGCCATTTTAAGTCGGCCATTACCAAAAAATCTGTTTTCTTCGATCAAGCAGCAACTAAATACAGTACTGCAACAAAAGTGGTGTCTAGACCTATGTTTTCAGGGTCACAGAATATGATTATGCAATGAGAAATGATGTAGTATGGCTAGTTTGACTATGGTGGCCATTTTGGTTCTGCCATTACCAAAAATTGTGTGGTCTTTGATAACTTGACAACCAAATGGAGTATTGAAGCAAGTAAGGTGTCTATACCCACATTTCCAGGGTCAAGGAATAATGTGATGCCATTAGAAAATGTTTATTATGCATAGTTTCACCAGGAAGCTGTTTCACCTCAAATGACAATAATTTGTGGACCCAACAAATGCTATATGGACTATGGCAAAACATATTTTTCTCAACTACTTCAAAACTAGATGTGGTACTGCCATAAATAAAGTATCTATACCCATGTTTTCAGAGGCAGAGAATATTATTATGTTAGTAGAAAAGGTAATTTATGCCTAGTTCTGACAATGGCGGCCATTACCCAAAAACATAAATTCTTGAATTACATCACAAAGACTCAGAGCATTGCAACAAACAAGGTATTTATGTTTAGAAACAACCCTTGTTTCGTGTATTGGTACAGGGAGTTCAGTACCGGTAGGGTGCGGCTCAGCCATGCCCCCCTGTGGTAGTTTGGGGAACTGTTAGTTCAGGGTATGTGGATCATCACCACACTTCCCCCTGGTGTCATATAACAGAACCAGGTTGCTAGGTTACCAGCTTGGTGTATGTTTAGGCTGTTGCTTGCCTGACACCGCCGAGAGCGGTTATGCTTCGCTTTGTGCTTGTAAACCTGTGAGAGTCATATTGTTTGTAAACCTGTGAGATTGTGTCGATCTCAGGGTTTAATATGTACGTCTGTGATTGTGGTTTCGAGTACGACGCCCGCAAGAGAAAGTGCCCTCAGTGCGGGGAGCCGCCGAAGTCGAAAAAGCTTCGTTAGACGCCGAGGAGGAGGAAACTTCTCAGTTAGCGGTGGGCTCTTTGTTAGCGCCAACTTCACCAAGCATGGAGCGGAGCGGGCAATTACATCAACAGATTAAGCTAGCCGAGGAGAAGCGGGCACTGCTGGAGCAGAAACAGGATATTCTACTTCTAGAGCAGCGGTTGGCAGAGATCAACGCAGAGAATTCGGAAAAAGAAGGTAAAATGGCGGCCGCGTCGCTTGGTGACCCGGCAACCGGCCGCGTACCGGCTACAGGCCAACATGGCGGAACTTCCGGTGTAAACAAAAGCAAAGACAACTTGCAGTCGCCGCCCCTTCTCTTCTAAGCATGAGGTGCAGCTGAGTGCCTTAGCCTTGGATAACCAGCCTGAGTGTTCGATTATTCATGTTTTATTCTATTTATACCACAGTTTTGACATTTGAGAAAAAAATCTGATTTATTCTGCCCTGTAAACTTGTGTTTACCATGTAAACTCACTGTGTGTCATAGCAGTGTGGTTATCTACTGAGCACTAATGCATCCTGGTTATCCAGTGTAGGCACTGATTTGAGTGCCTGAAGTGGATAACTATGGTATACAGAATGATATTATGCTGGTAATGTGTATGTCATAAGGCAGGGTGTGCCATTAAAGGGATCCCTCCATTCTCCCTGTAGCTCTACACCATAACTCCTCCTGGATCTCCTCTACCATCTCTGACCCCATCTTCAGGATTGTCAATTCTAGTCCCGGCCATCACACCATTACTTCCTAAGGTCTAATGCCTCCTTCAGGATACCCCCTCCTCAAGGGTCACCATGTTTGAAATGTAAAAGCTATTGGGACAATGGTAATCACTAACAACCATCCTCTCATTATGCAGCCCCTCCTGCCAAGATACCCTCTCACTATCAATGTCCCACCCTTCATCTCAAGGTACTTCCTGCCAATATCCCACCCTCCCTCTCAAAGTACCTCTTCCCAGTCAATAACCCTGCTTGCCTCTCGGGGGGACCCTCCCTCCCAGAAAGGGGCACACACGGCAAGTAAAGAAGCAGGAGGGCATTAAGGAGCAGAGAGGTATTGGTAATCAGGGAGATATTGAATACGAGATAGACCAGGACAGTTTGGATACCTCAGAGGAATGTTGTTAGACCTACAATGAGATTTCAAAAATCATGGAGTAGTGGTAGATGTTCAGGGATGCTAGAGGTGAGATAGGGGAGGCTGGAAGATAGCAGGGGATGCAGGAGGAGGATAAGGGTGACCTGATGAGGATAGTGACTACTGCAGGAGACTATGGGGACATCGGAACAGAAGGGATAAGGGAGGGAAGGTGGTGTGAGAATAAAAGAGAGAGAAGGAGAATTACATGGAGGTAAGGGGATGTGGATGTGAAGGGAATATGGTAAATGTAGGTAACATGCAAATTCAGTGGACTTGCGAGGGGATAGGATAGGACACGAGGACAGGGTAGGACAAAGGAGGAGAAAGTGTTTGGCATAGGGATGTGGACATTTTTGTGTGAATCTATGTATGCCCTTGGGACTTGAGTGTAAGTGCCTAGGCTGATACATGGAAGCAGGTCTTGAGAATATAGACTCTCAAAGAGTATGCATGGGCAATGCTTGGCTACCAGACCAAGGTTATTCATTTCCCGCCACTGGCTGACCACTGTTTCTCTATACAAATCCTTTTTGTGGGGATCTCTGTTATCAAAGGTTCTATACACTATTACCAGGCTGTAACATCAATTAACACCCTATAGGGGGTTGGTTAAGTATATTCTAATTGCCTTCATGTTTCCTTAAGTTATAGCTAGGTCTGTGTATTAGGAAATCCCATAGGCATAGGCAACCAGGCTTATCTCCAAAATCCATTGAACAAGCAATTTGACCAAAGGGACATCAAGGTAATCAAAACGTATCTGCCACAGTGTCATATAGGGTGGTATTCTGTGTTAAGATCTGCTAGTAATATCTAAAAGGCTGATTAGATGGTGCCCTACATATACCACCTATGCCTTAACACTGTGGGGAATCCAGGAGGACATACACCTCATTCTAGGTGCTCATTGCATATACATAAGTGGGCAATATTAAGTGTCCCCTATGAGATTGTGGAAGGATAGCAACCTCTCACCATACTTCTCACCTTGCTCTTTCTTTCCCTCTTTTCTTCTCTATTCTTCCTTTTCCCCCTCATCCTTTCTTTATCTTAGCAGGGGGGGGGGGGGACAAGACCTGTTGGCTCCCCCTGGATCAGCCAATGTAGAGATAGTGAACCATCATGGATGACACTGGCTAAGGCAACGAATCATGAGATAAAATGCCATGCTGTGAGTGTATAAAATGCTAAAATGAGCACACTGATGTTGAAAACCTGGGATAAAACCAGCTTTATGACACTGTGGGGGATATCATCAGCATATAATTTCCTGAACTGAGTCTAAACTAGCATATATTTTGCTTGATGTCATGTACTGTATTTAGCATCCTCACATAATGGAGCATAAGTATATTATGTGTGTTGATTTACATCAGCTTCATGATCATGACTATCTACTTCCACACAAGCATGTGCGGTATTATTATGAAACTATAACATAATAGAATTTGTATTCTAACAGATATGAATGGCTAATAGGCCTTATAGTCTGATACCATACAACTGATAGCATGATATTGTTATATGACCATGATAATATTAATTTTGACACCTTAATATATATATTCACTGCCAAAAACATATTTTTCTTGTCAATGGGTAACTAGAAATTGTTTTTCAGGAGGCTGTTTCACCTCAAATGAAAACAACTTTTTGAGGCCTGCAAATGATATATGGACTCCCTCAAATGCTTTATGGGTGCCGCATATGCTTAATCAAAGGGTACCCACCCATCATATAAAGCATTTGCTACACCCATAAAGCACTTGCCATAGTCCATATAGCATTTGTGGGGCCCACAAATAATTGTCATTTGAGGTGAAACAGCTTCCTGGTGAAACTATGCATAATGGACATTCTCTGATGGCATCACATTATTCCTTGACCCTGGAAATGTGGGTATAGACACCTTACTTGCTTCAATACTCCATTTGGTTGTCAAGTTATCAAAGACCACACACTTTTTGGTAATGACGGAATCAAAATGGCCACCATAGTCAAACTAGCCATATTACACCATTTCTCATTGCATAATCATATTCTGTGACCCTGAAAACATAGGTCTAGACACCTTTTTTGTTGCAGTACTGTATTTAGTTGCTGCTTGATCGAAGAAAACAGATTTTTTGGTAATGGCCGACTTAAAATGGCCCCCACAGCCGTAATAACGGGTTTTCTCAGTGGCCCCACCTCTGAAATTCATCGCATGGATATGGAGTACAAGCGTGAGAAGTTTCATGCTTTTATGAAAAAATTCACACCTATTTCACATGGTGTGCGGCATCTAGGCCCTGAGGAAGATAGGCCCCCTGATGGTCGGCCACCTGATGTTAGGCCCCCTGAGCTTCGGCCCTCCGGATTTTCAGCCCCCTGATGTTCAGCCCTGCTGATCCTAGGCCCCCCTGAAGATAGGCCATGTACCTAACATACATATTCCAACGTCCACTCCCAAGAAGCAGGTTATGTATAGAGTAATGCAGGCTATCCAACACCCAATAACCCAACGTCCAACCAGGGATATTTTGGTGTATTTCTGGCTATTCAAACACCCAACTACCCAACGTCCGACCATGGATATTTTGGTGTATTTCTGGCTATTCAAAACACCCAATAACCCAACGTCCGACCATGTTTATTTTGATGTATTTCTGGCTATTCAAACACCCAATAACCCAACGTCCGACCAGGGATATTTTGGTGTATTTCTGGCTATTCAAACACCCGTTAATCCAACGTCCGACCATGGATATTTTGGTGTATTTCTGGCTATTCAAACACCCAATAACCCAACGTCCGACCATGGATATTTTGGTGTTTTTCTGGCTATTCAAACACCCAATAACCCAACGTCCGACCATGGATGTATCATACATGGATATTTTGGTGTATTTCTGGCTATTCAAACACCCAATAACCCAACGTCCGACCAGGCATATTTTGATGTATTTCTGGCTATTCAAACACCCAATAACCCAACGTCCGACCATGGATATTTTGGTGTATTTCTGGCTATTCAAACACCCAGAAACCTCACCTCCGTACAAATAATACGACCAGCATGTTGGGCGTTGGGTGAGTGTGTTGGGTGTTTGGTGAGTGTGTTGGGCTTTGTTAAGGTGTTTGGGCATTAGGTATGGTGGTTGGGCGTTGGGTAGGGTGGTTGGGCGTTGGGTAGGGTGGTTGGGCGTTGGGTAGGGTGGTTGGGCGTTGGGTAGGGTGGTTGGGCGTTGGGCAGGGTGGTTTGGCGTTGGGCAGGGTGGTTGGGCGTTGGGCAGGGTGGTTGGGCGTTGGGCAGGGTGGTTTGGCGTTGTGTAGGGTGGTTGGGCGTTGGGTAGGGTGGTTGGGCGTTGGGTAGGGTGGTTGGGCGTTGGGTAGGGTGGTTGGGCGTTGGGTAGGGTGGTTGGGCGTTGGGTAGGGTGGTTGGGCGTTGGGTAGGGTGGTTGGGCGTTGGGTAGGGTGGTTGGGCGTTGGGTAGGGTGGTTGGGCGTTGGGTAGGGTGGTTGGGCGTTGGGTAGGGTGGTTGGGCGTTGGGTAGGGTGGTTGGGCGTTGGGTAGGGTGGTTGGGCGTTGGGTAGGGTGGTTGGGCGTTGGGTAGGGTGGTTGGGCGTTGGGTAGGGTGGTTGGGCGTTGGGTAGGGTGGTTGGGCGCTGGGTAGGGTGGTTGGGCGTTGGGTAGGGTGGTTGGGCGTTGGGTAGGGTGGTTGGGCGTTGGGTAGGGTGGTTGGGCGTTGGGTAGGGTGGTTGGGCGTTGGGTAGGGTGGTTGGGCGTTGGGTAGGGTGGTTGGGCGTTGGGTAGGGTGGTTGGGCGTTGGGTAGGGTGGTTGGGCGTTGGGTAGGGTGGTTGGGCGTTGGGTAGGGTGGTTGGGCGTTGGGTAGGGTGGTTGGGCGTTGGGTAGGGTGGTTGGGCGTTGGGTAGGGTGGTTGGGCGTTGGGTAGGGTGGTTGGGCGTTGGGTAGGGTGGTTGGGCGTTGGGTAGGGTGGTTGGGCGTTGGGTAGGGTGGTTGGGCGTTGGGTAGGGTGGTTAGGCGTTGGGTAGGGTGGTTAGGCATTGGGTAGGGCACCCAGGTGTGAGTTAGTCATGTTGGGTTAATGGGTGTGAAAAGACAGGATGTTATTGTCTGATTTGGCGGGAGATTGGCCTATATCCCGCCAAAATACACCTTAGGTAGGTGTGTTGGGTGTTTGGATGTTTTGTAGGGGTAGGGTCGGGTGTTGGGTAGGGTTAGGGTCGGGTGTTGGGTAGGGGTAGTGTTGGGTGTTGGGTAGGGTCGGGTGTTTGGTAGGGGTAGGGTGCTGGGTGGTCGGGTGTTTCGTACGTGCTTGGATGTTGGATACGGGTTCGGGTGTTGGGTGGTCGGGTGTTGGGTAGGTGGTGGGGTGTCGGGTATGTGTTCGGGTGTTGGGTGGTTGGGTGTTGGGTATGTGCCCGGGTGTTAGGTGGTCAGGTGTTTGGTATGTGCCCGGATGTTGGATACGGGTTCGGGTGTTGGGTGGTCGGGTGTTGGGTATGTGCTCGGATGTTGGGTAGGGTGTTCGGGTGTTGGGTGGTCGGATGTTGGGTAGGGTGTTCGGGTGTTGGGTGGTCGGATGTTGGATAAGTGTTCGGGTGTTGGGTGGTCGGATGTTGGGTAGGGCGTTCGGGTGTAGGGTGGTCGGGTGTTGGGTATGTGGTCGGGTGTTGGGTGGTCGGGTGTTGGGTATGTGGTCGGGTGTTGGGTGGTCGGGTGTTGGGTATGTGGTCGGGTGTTGGGTGGTCAGGTGTTTGGTATGTGCTCGGATGTTGGATACGGGTTAGGGTGTTGGGTGGTCGGGTGTTGGGTATGTGCTCGGATGTTGGGTAGGGTGTTTGGGTGTTGGGTGGTCGGATGTTGGATAAGTGTTCGGGTGTTGGGTGCTCGGATGTTGGGTAGGGTGTTCGGGTGTTGGGTGGTCGGATGTTGGATAAGTGTTCGGGTGTTGGGTGGTCGGATGTTGGGTAGGGTGTTCGGGTGTTGGGTGGTCGGATGTTGGATAAGTGTTCGGGTGTTGGGTGGTCAGATGTTGGGTAGGGTGTTCGGGTGTTGGGTGGTCGGGTGTTGGGTAGGTGTTTGGGTGTTGGGTGGTCAGATGTTGGGTAGGTGTTTGGGTGTTGGGTGTATGTATGTTACTATAACCTGCCTTAATCATAAAATTGTTGGACGTCAGGTACTTGGTTGTTTGAAAGATATATCTAGTCATAACCTGCTCAAAGATGGCCTAAATTCCGGGGGGCCTAAAATCAGGGTGCCTATCATCAGGTGGCCGAAATTCCACAGAGCCTATCATCAGGGTGCCAAACTTCCTCAGGGCCGATCTTCAGGGGGCCAAAATTCCTCAGGGCCTAGGATCCTAGTACCATTTCACATATTGCCTGGACTAACAGAGTCTAGACGCATTTGAGTGGAGTTTTGGGTTAATATCGTATGCTAGGCATAATAATGAGACACTCACTGTCCAGTGTAGGCTACGCCAGTGTAGAGAGCGTCCATGAAAATTTGCGGCGTGACACTGACATACTTTATGATTATCCTACCATATATTATGAATTCAGGCCCGTAACTAGCGGGGGTTCGTCGTTTCGAACGAACCACCCCACCTCCCTGAATCAGGAAAAGTGTTCCACCCTAGCCATGGGCCACAACTGACGCTATATAACAGTCCTGTGACCTACTTATTAGTAGAATAGGGTGCGTCACTAAGTGCACTACACTGGTGACCTATGCATGGTTCTCTGTAAGATTTTGCTCCCCTACAATGCTGTGGCTATGGAGATCAGTCCCGCAGCAAGGTTGGTGCAAGGCAGAAGGGGGACTTTGATTAAAGGGACTATATCATTAGTTAAAAAATTATTTGCAAATTCTGGATGCCAGGAAAATTCTCTATTATGCCTTATGATAATTATGTCACCTTTCAATGCATTTAAATACATGTATTTTCATCAGGATGGGATGCTCAAAGGAGACAGGGGACTTCTAGTGACGCACCCTCATTCTAATACCCACCCAACCACCAAGACTGTGATTGGAGATGTAGGTTCACGCCCATGACCCTAGCTGACTGGAAAGAGGACATTCTCGTCTACATCTCATTTTTAACGGCTTGTCAATCGGACAATTATTAAGGATTCTAGAGAGAAAATCATGAAAGATTGATTAGATACATGAAACTCTGTCTTCTCTTTAGAAATATCATGCAAAGTTCCACCTCATATTAGAAAAGTCCAGTTCTACCATTGAATTTGAAATAATTGTGTCAAGCTCCAAAAAAACGAACCGCCCCGCAAAGACTAAGACTAAGAGGGCTAGTTACGGGCCTGTGAATGACCCCTAGGGCTTTGTAAATGACTAGATAGATTATACCATTCAATGACCAAAAGATATCTTCATACAATTGCAAGAATATACATACCCGTGCAAGTCAGAAAACCGCCGAACCGAAGACGGAAAGATTTCAGCCGTGTCTTGAGTTCTGAGCTCCCGCGCTATTTTATGCTCCACGTGCGAATCAGACCGGAAGGAGCAGTTTCTAGTTCACTATTGTAACAGGGGTGGCGCCCCAGATATAGCGCAAATATATTTCCCGCCAACATCTTGGTGCAGCCTCAGCGTCTGTGAACATTTATGGGTCTCCTGGGTCTCCGGGCCACCGGGATGTCTATCTGCAGGCCAGCACCCAACATTGTAAGCCATTGACGACTCTCAAGCCAGCGTTAGTTTCTACTACTGTGTGTTATATCGGGGCGGATCCAGGGGGCGGGGGGCGTAGGCTTATATAGGAGCCCATTTAGGCCCACTAGGCTTACTTATTCTAGTAGGCCTACTACTTTCAAATATTACTACTTTCAAATATGAAAACTCGAGAGGGTTTAGGGTTGGCCTACATGCTCAAGCTGTCACTTTTATTCAAAATTGAATATTCTATTAGCATGTGAAAATATATAAATGCATATCCGTAAGCCTATATGATATATAATTCGATATTGTGATAGTGCATTCAAAAAAGGTAGCCTACCCGGACAATAAATGAATGCTGGTCAATTCTATTCAATTTAATACCAGTCAATTAATTTCTAGAGATTGCTGAGAATTGTCAAATCCTTTAAACAAATAATTTTAGCTTTGATGATTAAATTAGAAATTGAATTATTTTTACACTTCTCTTCTCTCTGTGTTGGTCACTATGGGCATTATGCTGCCTCTTTTCCTATTTAAGACACGTGAGTAAATAAAAACACCAATAATCATTGCCACAATAACCATGAGGAGAATGACACAAATAGCTATGATAGGTCCTTGCACACATGAGTGTACACCCGCAGGCATCGATGATGTAGTAGGGTAAGTTGAAGACACCATTGGCGATACATCTGATGAGGTTGTGGTACGAGTTGTAGACCTAGTTATTGGCTCTTGTCTTGGTCCACCCTGTCTGGCAGCGGCCCAGTGCACACAGTCTGTAAAGCTTAACTGCCTACCAGTGATAGACAGTTTAATATAGAACTTTTATTGAACATGTTAATCCATATAAGCAGGAATGTATAAACATTAACATGAGTAGTATAGTATGTATCGGAACGGGACTATAGTTAACTACTGTTTATTACTCAATCGACCTGCAGCCAATCAGAGGCCTCCATTTGGTCACGTGACCCGTTGCCATGGTAACGTGACCTACTTAGGGCTCTCAGCCAATCAGAAGCCAGCATTCTGGGTGACCTACTGACCTACTTAGAAGCTCTCAGCCAATCAGAGGCCGGCATTCTGGTAACCATGGTAACGTGACCTACTTACGTCACGTGACCTACTTAGGCTCAGCCAATCAGAAGCCGGCATTCTGGTAACTAGGGTAACGTGACCTACTTAGGGTTTGTTTGTAAACAACACCACGTGGCTCTCTTGTTTGTAAACAACACCACGTGACACGTGACTGTTTGTAAACAAACAATTCGACTTAGTCTGACATTTTCAGCTGTCGCATGCTGACCTGCTGCTATCATAAGAGAAACAAAAGCCCTAATCACGCTTTTCAGCTGGATCCTTCCACCCACCAGACATGGATCCAGATGGGAGGGTGGTTTAAAATTAATCCGTGTACCGACTGTCATACAATAGTGTAATTAGTTGAACACGTGTTACCTGTATAAAGGATTAGCAGGTCATGGGCTTAGAGTGTGTATAGAAAAACAACTACAGGTAGCGTGAACAAAGCGACCCCCTCCCTTTCTGTCACTCTGTCTGTGACTAGAGGGCGCGCGTGTGGTAAGCGGCTTAAATCTAAAGAAAAAAAATCACCCTCTCCTGTCGTCAGCAGTCAGCTGGCCGGCGGCTGGAAAATGCGATTAGAGGGATGATGAGCGCGGTTTTTTATATTCAATATATTAGAAGTGTGCTTTGTTGCTTATATAGTTCATTATGCGTTTAAAATGTTCGCGAGTATCGTAGAAATGTAGAAAAATCCTATTGTGGCGCCATCTGACGAAAAGAGCGGAGAACTATACTAGGGTATGGCGAGCTAGACTAGAGCATGTAATCACCAGGCGGCAGAGTGGTCAAAAGACAATCTCGTAGTAGTAGGTCTACTTGGATCTTGAGTAGCCACCCTTGTGGTTGCAATTACCTAGACTAGTTGACCCTGCCAGCCTGGTCAAGTGAAATTAGTAAGGAGACCGCACATTAACGCGCTCCACAGTCTTTAGACAGTTAAGACTATAGTACCGTAGATTCTACTGTGTACTCACACTAACTATTTACAGTGCTACATATTCATACCCGTGTTCTAAGTGTTTTTTTTTAGAAAAAAGCGATCTACTCACCCATTTTTTTTAGACAAACTCCTATTAGCAGGTAACCCCTGTATAAACCATACTGCAAAGATCTGCTACTTCGAGCGTCTGCCTCGTGACTGATAGTGTACAACAAGACGAAGTGGGCAGAGGTGAAGTACTGTTCCAAGAAAAATTGAGGCTCTTTATATAGCTGAGAGAGCGGCTAATCCGGATGTTCTAAGCTTGTTTTCACCTAGAGCCCCACCCTCTTCCAGAGAGGAATCAAATTGCTTTTCACCTGGACCCTTCCACCCCTCATCCATCAGCATGAAAAGAGGGATAACAAGTGTAACGTGCGCTACATGTATATGGGATTATAGCTGGTGAAGAGATAAAGCCAGGTCAACTGTGTATACAAAGACTACAGGAGGTGATTAACGACAGGTGTGACGCGCCAGCCCGTGGACGGATTGTCTTCTAAGCTGACGCTTATTCAACTAGCCAGCTGCCGTCCGCTCCACTCACCACGGCAAGAGGAGGTGCTTTTGTTTTACACTTAAGTCGCTTACCACATGTACTCGTCTCTACCTCACAGACAGACACCCTCTCGCTTGCTTCACGACCCCTGTAGCTTTTTTTGTATACACACTCTAATCTCATAACCCCCTGATCCGTTATACAGGTAACGGGTATTCTCTTT
This sequence comes from Harmothoe impar, assembly GCA_947462335.1. Taxonomy (NCBI): domain Eukaryota; kingdom Metazoa; phylum Annelida; class Polychaeta; order Phyllodocida; family Polynoidae; genus Harmothoe; species Harmothoe impar. The sequence continues at coordinate 55,287,484 of OX381708.1, read as the reverse complement.
TAAATAGCTGCCAGTCAGCCTGCGGCAGCTGAAAACGACGGTAAGTAGCTTAGCTCTAGAAGCAAGAAGGCGTATATAAGGAGGCTGACACGTGTATAGGCGCCTTATAAGTCGGCAGGGGGTAAATACTAGTGAAAAAGGAAGGCAGGTGTGCAGGTAGCTTTCTAACAGACACGTGTGTGCACTAAGCTGCTTAAGTCTAAACCCACCTGCAGTAGTCAGGTAGCATGTGAAAACTTACTTAACAGATCTCTTAATTGAGTAGAGACTCTGTACTGAGAGAGTCTTTTCAGCCGTTTAAGAGGATTATCTAGGACAGGGTACATAAGGAGTGAAACGACGCTCTCACCCATCACACTTTCTCGACCCGCCCTTCATCATCGTAGCATCGTCCAGTCTACGCTCGCTCAGAATGTTATGATGGTTAGTTCTGCTATTTTCAGCTACTTTTCTTATCAAAGTGTTGACGCTACAGAGCATCGAAACTCTCCCCAAATGAGTCCAAGAAAGAAAAAGCAACTTCCACTTGAAGCAGGAAGAGAAACAGTGCCCTATGATGCATGTGAGGTAAAGAAACATTGGAAGGACGTCACCAAGGAGCAATGGATAGAAGCATGCTTCAACTTCATCGGAACGGAAGTAGTTTCATTTGGACAGAGGGAGAAGATTTTGTTGGAGCTATTTTTCTTAGCTCCGTATACTTGGCCTGACTGTGGTGAAATTCCTTCAGGTATTTGTTCAGTCTTCGCCATAGAAGTTATCAGGTCTTTGAAGGAGCTTCGATATATGCAAGGCACTCACGAGGAGATTGTTCAGAAAATGACGGAATTCGAAACAGGAGAAGACACAATATGGTGCGAGGAGACGACATATACGGACGATGATCTGGAGTACATCATTTGTAGCCCGTTGGAACATTATGTTAAAGACTTTGAGGACATGCTAGACAGCACTGAGATGAACCCGAAAGAGAGATCCCTTACTGCACAGAAAGAGGCCAAAGCTGTGTTGGAAAAGCTCAAGTTTGGTCAAGGATTCACTCTTCAAAGCAGCTGTGTGAGTGTGATAAAAGGCCTTGTGTTGAAACATCCAGACATGAAGTTTTCGCGTGCTGTCGACACACTTCCTTTGCCTGAACTGATGATGAACATGATCGATCCCATCGTACCAACATGTTTCGACTCTGCCAATTGTCCCATGTATAAAATGGTTTCAAGTTTTGCCCGTGGCCGATGGCTAAACGATCCACTGAAGTCAGAAAACCTCCTTGATTTAATCAACTGACTAAATGTATTTTCTCATACTAGTATTAGTAGCATTAGTAATAGCAGCTACTCAGTCTCGTGCAGCACAAGCAGCAGCATCTGTCAGCAGCATCCGTGACATCGTCAGCAGCAGCAGCAGCTGCACGAGCAGCACAAGCAGCAGCATCTGTCAACAGCATCCGTGACATCGCCAGCAACTGCAGCAGCTGCACGAGCAGCACAAGCAGCAGCAGCTGTCAGCAGCTGCAGCAGCTGCACGAGCAGCACAAGCAGCAGCACCAACAGCAGCAGCAACAGCAAATCAGCAGCAGCAGCAGCAGCAGCAGCAGCAGCAGCAGCGGCGGTGTGGACCACTAAATTCGAGATGGCGACATGTCTGTTTCTTAGAATCGACATTCGACATGAGGCCTAGTGACATTTGACATGAAGCTTGAAAAACATAGTGACAGGTGACATGAGCAATTCTTAAAATCGACATGAGATATGAGCATAATTAAGCGACATCGACATGTGCCATGGCTATTTTTTTTTAAGACAAACGCCATAGACTCCTCATTCAAACCCCCACTAGTAGTGCTCTATAAGCGCAAGCTTTGCCTTAAGAGAGCTGTGGCTGTGAACCCTCTCCTCCCCCCGTACACACAGGTAAATATCAGAGTCAGCCAATGTCGCCAATACTACTCTCATACAAGGGTCAGGCACTGCTGGACTATAATAGATGGGTCAAGGACCATTCTACTGAGGGTCAGGCTAGGCTGGACATTCAATAACAGGCTGGACTTTGGCAAACTTGCTTGAAAGTCTGGCCAGCAAGAGTCCGTTGAAGGACTATACGGTAAAAAGGCTGCTGTTACAGTCAAGATACTCATATTTCAAGCCCAGAAAACTGTAATTAGCTTTCCAAGTTGTTTATTTAACAATATCCTGGCCTAGCAAGAAGCTGTCAGATGACATCTAAGAAAAATGGGGCTGTTAATTGATCAAGAGAGCTACATTGTTACAGAGTCCTATTCCTCTTTTGAGGTGGGACCAAATTTGAAAAAAGAATAAACTCAAAAAAAAAGCCTTAAGATTGAAACAGTTGTAGATGACAAATTTAATGAGGAAGTCGTATTAATTAGTTTACAAATAGCCGCTGCACGAGCAGCACAAGCAGCTCGTGCAGCTGCTGCAGCTGACACTAGTGTCAGCTGCTGCTTGTGCTGCTCGTGCAGCGGCTATTTGTAAACTAATTAATACGACTTCCTCATTAAATTTGTCATCTACAACTGTTTCAATCTTAAGGCTTTTTTTTTGAGTTTATTCTTTTTTCAAATTTGGTCCCACCTCAAAAGAGGAATAGGACTCTGTAACAATGTAGCTCTCTTGATCAATTAACAGCCCCATTTTTCTTAGATGTCATCTGACAGCTTCTTGCTAGGCCAGGATATTGTTAAATAAACAACTTGGAAAGCTAATTACAGTTTTCTGGGCTTGAAATATGAGTATCTTGACTGTAACAGCAGCCTTTTTACCGTATAGTCCTTCAACGGACTCTTGCTGGCCAGACTTTCAAGCAAGTTTGCCAAAGTCCAGCCTGTTATTGAATGTCCAGCCTAGCCTGACCCTCAGTAGAATGGTCCTTGACCCATCTATTATAGTCCAGCAGTGCCTGACCCTTGTATGAGAGTAGTATTGGCGACATTGGCTGACTCTGATATTTACCTGTGTGTACGGGGGGAGGAGAGGGTTCACAGCCACAGCTCTCTTAAGGCAAAGCTTGCGCTTATAGAGCACTACTAGTGGGGGTTTGAATGAGGAGTCTATGGCGTTTGTCTTAAAAAAAAATAGCCATGGCACATGTCGATGTCGCTTAATTATGCTCATATCTCATGTCGATTTTAAGAATTGCTCATGTCACCTGTCACTATGTTTTTCAAGCTTCATGTCAAATGTCACTAGGCCTCATGTCGAATGTCGATTCTAAGAAACAGACATGTCGCCATCTCGAATTTAGTGGTCCACACCGCCGCTGCTGCTGCTGCTGCTGCTGCTGCTGCTGCTGCTGATTTGCTGTTGCTGCTGCTGTTGGTGCTGCTGCTTGTGCTGCTCGTGCAGCTGCTGCAGCTGCTGACAGCTGCTGCTGCTTGTGCTGCTCGTGCAGCTGCTGCAGTTGCTGGCGATGTCACGGATGCTGTTGACAGATGCTGCTGCTTGTGCTGCTCGTGCAGCTGCTGCTGCTGCTGACGATGTCACGGATGCTGCTGACAGATGCTGCTGCTTGTGCTGCACGAGACTGAGTAGCTGCTATTACTAATGCTACTAATACTAGTATGAGAAAATACATTTAGTCAGTTGATTAAATCAAGGAGGTTTTCTGACTTCAGTGGATCGTTTAGCCATCGGCCACGGGCAAAACTTGAAACCATTTTATACATGGGACAATTGGCAGAGTCGAAACATGTTGGTACGATGGGATCGATCATGTTCATCATCAGTTCAGGCAAAGGAAGTGTGTCGACAGCACGCGAAAACTTCATGTCTGGATGTTTCAACACAAGGCCTTTTATCACACTCACACAGCTGCTTTGAAGAGTGAATCCTTGACCAAACTTGAGCTTTTCCAACACAGCTTTGGCCTCTTTCTGTGCAGTAAGGGATCTCTCTTTCGGGTTCATCTCAGTGCTGTCTAGCATGTCCTCAAAGTCTTTAACATAATGTTCCAACGGGCTACAAATGATGTACTCCAGATCATCGTCCGTATATGTCGTCTCCTCGCACCATATTGTGTCTTCTCCTGTTTCGAATTCCGTCATTTTCTGAACAATCTCCTCGTGAGTGCCTTGCATATATCGAAGCTCCTTCAAAGACCTGATAACTTCTATGGCGAAGACTGAACAAATACCTGAAGGAATTTCACCACAGTCAGGCCAAGTATACGGAGCTAAGAAAAATAGCTCCAACAAAATCTTCTCCCTCTGTCCAAATGAAACTACTTCCGTTCCGATGAAGTTGAAGCATGCTTCTATCCATTGCTCCTTGGTGACGTCCTTCCAATGTTTCTTTACCTCACATGCATCATAGGGCACTGTTTCTCTTCCTGCTTCAAGTGGAAGTTGCTTTTTCTTTCTTGGACTCATTTGGGGAGAGTTTCGATGCTCTGTAGCGTCAACACTTTGATAAGAAAAGTAGCTGAAAATAGCAGAACTAACCATCATAACATTCTGAGCGAGCGTAGACTGGACGATGCTACGATGATGAAGGGCGGGTCGAGAAAGTGTGATGGGTGAGAGCGTCGTTTCACTCCTTATGTACCCTGTCCTAGATAATCCTCTTAAACGGCTGAAAAGACTCTCTCAGTACAGAGTCTCTACTCAATTAAGAGATCTGTTAAGTAAGTTTTCACATGCTACCTGACTACTGCAGGTGGGTTTAGACTTAAGCAGCTTAGTGCACACACGTGTCTGTTAGAAAGCTACCTGCACACCTGCCTTCCTTTTTCACTAGTATTTACCCCCTGCCGACTTATAAGGCGCCTATACACGTGTCAGCCTCCTTATATACGCCTTCTTGCTTCTAGAGCTAAGCTACTTACCGTCGTTTTCAGCTGCCGCAGGCTGACTGGCAGCTATTTAAAAGAGAATACCCGTTACCTGTATAACGGATCAGGGGGTTATGAGATTAGAGTGTGTATACAAAAAAAGCTACAGGGGTCGTGAAGCAAGCGAGAGGGTGTCTGTCTGTGAGGTAGAGACGAGTACATGTGGTAAGCGACTTAAGTGTAAAACAAAAGCACCTCCTCTTGCCGTGGTGAGTGGAGCGGACGGCAGCTGGCTAGTTGAATAAGCGTCAGCTTAGAAGACAATCCGTCCACGGGCTGGCGCGTCACACCTGTCGTTAATCACCTCCTGTAGTCTTTGTATACACAGTTGACCTGGCTTTATCTCTTCACCAGCTATAATCCCATATACATGTAGCGCACGTTACACTTGTTATCCCTCTTTTCATGCTGATGGATGAGGGGTGGAAGGGTCCAGGTGAAAAGCAATTTGATTCCTCTCTGGAAGAGGGTGGGGCTCTAGGTGAAAACAAGCTTAGAACATCCGGATTAGCCGCTCTCTCAGCTATATAAAGAGCCTCAATTTTTCTTGGAACAGTACTTCACCTCTGCCCACTTCGTCTTGTTGTACACTATCAGTCACGAGGCAGACGCTCGAAGTAGCAGATCTTTGCAGTATGGTTTATACAGGGGTTACCTGCTAATAGGAGTTTGTCTAAAAAAAATGGGTGAGTAGATCGCTTTTTTCTAAAAAAAACACTTAGAACACGGGTATGAATATGTAGCACTGTAAATAGTTAGTGTGAGTACACAGTAGAATCTACGGTACTATAGTCTTAACTGTCTAAAGACTGTGGAGCGCGTTAATGTGCGGTCTCCTTACTAATTTCACTTGACCAGGCTGGCAGGGTCAACTAGTCTAGGTAATTGCAACCACAAGGGTGGCTACTCAAGATCCAAGTAGACCTACTACTACGAGATTGTCTTTTGACCACTCTGCCGCCTGGTGATTACATGCTCTAGTCTAGCTCGCCATACCCTAGTATAGTTCTCCGCTCTTTTCGTCAGATGGCGCCACAATAGGATTTTTCTACATTTCTACGATACTCGCGAACATTTTAAACGCATAATGAACTATATAAGCAACAAAGCACACTTCTAATATATTGAATATAAAAAACCGCGCTCATCATCCCTCTAATCGCATTTTCCAGCCGCCGGCCAGCTGACTGCTGACGACAGGAGAGGGTGATTTTTTTTCTTTAGATTTAAGCCGCTTACCACACGCGCGCCCTCTAGTCACAGACAGAGTGACAGAAAGGGAGGGGGTCGCTTTGTTCACGCTACCTGTAGTTGTTTTTCTATACACACTCTAAGCCCATGACCTGCTAATCCTTTATACAGGTAACACGTGTTCAACTAATTACACTATTGTATGACAGTCGGTACACGGATTAATTTTAAACCACCCTCCCATCTGGATCCATGTCTGGTGGGTGGAAGGATCCAGCTGAAAAGCGTGATTAGGGCTTTTGTTTCTCTTATGATAGCAGCAGGTCAGCATGCGACAGCTGAAAATGTCAGACTAAGTCGAATTGTTTGTTTACAAACAGTCACGTGTCACGTGGTGTTGTTTACAAACAAGAGAGCCACGTGGTGTTGTTTACAAACAAACCCTAAGTAGGTCACGTTACCCTAGTTACCAGAATGCCGGCTTCTGATTGGCTGAGCCTAAGTAGGTCACGTGACGTAAGTAGGTCACGTTACCATGGTTACCAGAATGCCGGCCTCTGATTGGCTGAGAGCTTCTAAGTAGGTCAGTAGGTCACCCAGAATGCTGGCTTCTGATTGGCTGAGAGCCCTAAGTAGGTCACGTTACCATGGCAACGGGTCACGTGACCAAATGGAGGCCTCTGATTGGCTGCAGGTCGATTGAGTAATAAACAGTAGTTAACTATAGTCCCGTTCCGATACATACTATACTACTAACATGATCGGCCAATCACATTGCTAGTGACAGTGCGGTATGAACAGCTGCCTTACTCACGATTTATTATTCTAAAATATTTAGTAAATCTAATTTCATTGAACTGTGGAGATATACTCTGGGACACCCGGACCTTTGAGAAGGGCATATTTCAGAATATTATCCCTTTTAAATGCTAAGGATTACCTCCTAACTTTGCAGTTCCTGTCAAAATCGTGTATGCTATAGGCCTATGCTAGAATTCAGGTGTAGGCCTAAATCATATTCCGATTGGTCAAATAAATCGCTCGGGCACAACATTCTGTCTTTATAAAGGCCACAAAATAATTAAACAAAAACTTCTTAGGCAACTTAAAATATATTATCAGCCTTGTGGATAGCGCCAGCACCCGTTTGAAAGGGCCACATCAACATCTTTTTTAGCCTATATATATATATTCAAAGGCAAATCTCCTCTCCAATCTAAGAACAGGGATGCCCAGTTATCTAACCCCAAAAATCGCATCTGTTACGATTTTTGGGCCGTAAAATCCTAATTTCATCGTAACAATAAATCACCACATTTAGTATAGCATTTTACATGTACATGTATATAACTGATTCCATGATATGCTTGCTTTTTCTTTTGTTTAAGATAAAAATGTTCTCGAGGGAAAAAAATAATTTGCCTCCCTCATCACTTTATCTGGAAAAATGAAAAAGCAATTTCCATCATAGTTTTGAAAGAAGTTGTATGATGTTATAGAGATGTCTACCAGGGCTTAGTGTATGTACCATGTCTTTGCAGCCTAACAGGGTATAGTCCCTTGTTAAAGCTATCTGTAAATAGAGAATCACGAAGGAAGAAATTGGCTTAATTTGCGAATTCTTTTATCGAGTTATAAAAATCAACCAAATCAAAGATATATTATAATGTGTTCCCAACTCGAATAAACAGTCAGTAGTCAATGTTAAATTATTTAAGCGCCACTTACGGCTCCATATCTAATTAGTTCCGCGGTTGCAGTAAGTGAAGTATTGTTAGGGATGTCCCTTTCAAAGTTACCAAACAGGGAAATGTGGAGCGACACTGGGTCACATGGATTTCTGCAACCTCCAATTCTGTGCCACCCTCTTCCTTCATAGACACGTCCATCTTGGCCAACGAGGAAGTTGTACTTTATGTCACTCATGTCTGACGTATATATATTTATGGTACAATGTTTGCCAATGGGACCGGGGGATACGCAGGGAGGGGGCCTGGGAGGGGGGGGGGGGGGGGGATCAGAGTTAGATCTTAACTTAGACAAAATGGTTGAATACAAGAATATTTTGTCTAACCCCAAATACAACTTGTAAATAAAGGAATATCGGTAAATTGAACTAAAAGTCACATATTTCTAATATTTGTTGGTCATTTTGTCCAAACCCATGTTGGTCAATTTGTCTATAACCCCATATGATGCTTCTTTTGGACATAAGTTGGCAGCCTGGCTTGCAAGAACCATGATTTAACGTTGACAACTTGTTGATATCGGGTGCAGTGTTGATCAACCTGTTGATCATTTATGGTGAGGGTTGGCCATGACCAAATTCGGCAACTTTGGTGAGGTTTGGTCATGACCAAAATTTCGGCAACTTTGGTGAGGTTTGGTCATAACCGAATTCAGCAACCCGTCAGCCAAAATCTGTGAGGCTGGCAAAGTGTGACCACGATTTGTTGGGTATATTGTGTTGAAATAAAAAAAAATCGTTTTACGTACCCGTGTCAACATATTAACCATAATATGAGTGGAAGAAAATAATGATTAATTTTTGTTGTCAATGATCAAGCCTGCAGTACTTGGTCGTCATACTGTATAAATTATATATTTGTCATTTCCAATTTGCCGTACCCTTGTCTTCGATATGAGCCCGCTGAATACTTCGCAGTTGTGCGCTGCAGTCAAAGAGTGTGGTGCATCCCCGAGTGACTGTATGGTGTATAAACACTATTCTAAAGGGACCATGCCTATAGCTCCCACCTCGAGGGTAGGCAGATGCCCATTGGTCTCTCGTCACAATCTCAAGGGCTGAAGTATCTAGAAAATATTAGAAAACAAAAAGACTCATGTTCAGATGAAATGAACTTACATAAGTGAGTCATTAAATTAGATCAAATTACAATTCTTTTAATAATATAAATGTTGAGTTACCTGTGAGAAGGAATATTAAGAGGGTGAGAACTGTGTGGTATCTGTCCATGTTGCCTGTAATGTGCAGTACTATAGCCACCTTTGTCCATGTAGCTCTATGGTATATGTGAGACTATCTAACTGGTTAGATGTTCATTCAGACAATAAATTCATTGAGCAGGAAGTTTATGCATGTCGCTGTTTAAACATTGCACACGTCTGTGGCCACTGGTGAATTCCTGACAGGTATTAACATGAACCCACTAAGTCAATAGGACGGATGCAATATCATGTCATGGTGAGAAAGTACCCATGTCAATAATGATAGATGTTGACATAGAGATTTGATGGTGATCTCCACTGGAAATATCATGGGGAATCCCATTCTAAAGGTCATTGTATTGTTCATTCTATTTTCAACCATTTGATAAACATGTACCACCTAGTTAACAAACATTGAACTGTTGTGGTATGCTGTCCCTCATGGCTTTACAACATTATCCACATGCAAGCTGTGCATTGTAGTAATGGGAAGTACGGTATTCATGTCCAAACCAATTACTGTATTCGACGTAAAAAAAAGTGCCCTAGGCGCTTGAAAAATATTTTAAGTTGAAGAATAAGCCTCAAATATTCATTCTAATAAATGCCCCCATGCCTGTAATATATAGACTACTTGCCTTCCTCAGTGGTATCTACAAGGCTTCTACACAACCTATGCTCATTGATGCCATTTAAAACTGCATCTCATTATAGACCTCATCCAACTCTAGCATTAAGTTAACACTTATGAGAGGTCCCATCATTTGGTTTTCTATTATGCATAATAAAATGACATAATATCATTACAGGCGTCTCTATATACTAGAAAGGTTCAAAATACATTCCGTGGCAGGAAGAAAAGGCAAAATTGGCGGGACCCATGCCAACATGACCTCTTGTGTTAGAAGAATGAACCAATGGGACTTAGTATTGTGTGACCTATACTTTGAAGCTAACAACAATCAGAAGACACTTCAGTCGCCAAGTGTATCCCAGGTAAACTTCCATTCCCTAGTGTATCCCAGATACACTTACCCCCCATGTGTATCCCAGATACACTTACCCCCCATGTGTATCCCAGATACACTTACCCCCCATGTGTATCCCAGATACACTTTCAGGTCAGACATCTTGGAAAGAAGCAGATGCAGCTGCTGCAGCAGATGCCGGCTTCTGACTGGTCAGTTTCTTCTGTATCTCACACTGAAAACCTCAGAGTCGTCATTTTGACAATACCTAAATTGACAACTTTAGGTAGTCAAGGTGACAACCTTTGGTCATCATTTTGACGACCTAAGGTAGTCACATCTGATCAATTACCTCAAGGTAGTTAATTGTCAACTTGAAGACCTAAAGTCATCAGTAATGACAACTCTCAAGTCCTAGGTTGTTCCAATGACAACACAACGAGTTATTGAGTATATATTTGGAGTTTATATACGATTAAACTACATAACAAATTATATGAGTACAGTTTTTGTGGGTATAAAAATGACCTTTTAAAACATTTTAAGGTTTTATCCCTGAGAGTCACAATATAGGGGAATGCCCTTTACGATAATATGCTTAACTAGGTCAGTGGTATACATAGTACCCAAAAGGTACAACAAGATAGGATACAAGTGAAACTAGAATTAAAACATACATGTTAACGACACAGTCAATCCTCTAAGTGTTTGAGGCAAATAGGGTCGCCAGTTTGTTGGCGACCTCGTGTGATGATTGTCTGGGGAGGTATGCCTTCAGTCCTGACATGCTCTTCCAGGTCCCATGCACTGCTATCTCTTTGTCGCTGCATCCAGCCTGAGATGCAGCATGGACCCCCCCCTCGTCTCAGGGAGTGCGCAGTCATCTCAAGGGCATTGGGGACATTGGATGCATGCAGTGCAGTCTGTATAGCTTTGACCATGACCGAAGGGCTCAGTGGTTGACCAGAAGGGGTCATGAAGGCTGGGAGGAAGTCAGAGTACATGTACTGGGATGAGTAGAGATCCCAGGCTGTTGAAGGGCACACAATGGCACCTGGAATCCTAGGGAGGAACAGGGGCACCGGACGTGTCCCTGCTCTCAAAGTCTTTGAAGAGCGGAGTATTATATACAAGCCTTGAGGCGTGGACAGTACATCCCTTCTCAGCAGCGTGTGAGGTCCTTGCCATAGCGTGGCAGAGGGGGCCAATAGATTGGACTTTCTAAGGAAAGCAAAGAACCCTATGCTAATGGCTGCCCTCAAAACACTGCCAGTGGGGGCTTGGCTGAGATAGGTACAAATGAGGTGTAGGTCCATAGGGGTCACTGGAGGAGCCGGTGTGGGAATGTGAGGCCTAAGTATAGCCGCCCCTTTTGCCACAGCTACTGCCTGGAAGGAGGAGAGCGTAGATGGGTCACCTCCCCTCTCCAGGATCCACATTCTGGCACCCGAGGTATAGCACTTGCGAGTTATTGGACTTTTAAGACTATTTGCCATGTATTGTTGGTAAAGGCAAGCATCGAAGATAGTTGGGTGGAGTGGGTTCACCCCATAGTGCACCGTGAAGGTGAGATACATTGTAGCCTGGGTCAGCCTGTTCTCCTTCGTTTTGTCACTAACAGAGGCGTTGTATGACGCCAGGGTCTGAGCCCCAAGAGGGGTATCTGGAATGAACACAAGATTATTAGACATCTTAGACTTCTCTAGATCTTAGTAAAGAAGGGGTGGGGGCTAACAGGGGTGAGTCTCTTAAGGCCCCTAGCCTTGACCTCACTGTCCGCATATGCCCGCTTTTCAGGGTCACTGTATCTACTCAGAGCATCAGCCAGGGGGATGGAGGTTCCCGGCTTGTGCCTGATCTCAACGAGCTGGTCACGCAGTGCTGCCTCAAGCCACATCTGCCTGCTGCACGCTCCTAGAATTGGGTCACGGGAGCGGCCAGACTGGAGGGCCTGCTGTGAGCTCATTTTGTCCGTGTATATCACAACCCTCATGCCCACCGTGTAGTGGGGGGTCAAGGTGCGATATGCCACAACGAGGTTCACCGCCTCACATTGTATGATATGGGTGCACCGGTCCAGAAGTGCCTTTGGGTATGTGTACCGGTAGTAGGCTATGTCGCTGTTTCCCCCACCTGCTGTAGGAGTTGAGTCACATTCAATGTTATATTCAAGCAGGTCAGGCGAGATGAGGTGCACCCCGTTGGAGAGCTCAGCATATTTGGCAAACCTTTTGATGTCAGCCCGGACTGATATTGACACTGGCGTGGGTCCTGACATAGGGGCTGCTCTCAAGGCCGCCAATATGCGACAGATGAACTTCCTGGCCGGGGTGACGCACCTAGAGATATGTATGAGCTTGCCGACCAGGGACACCTCATAGTCATGGTAACCCTTCAGGAGTTCACGCCATTTTTCAATATTTAGGCCTGACAGGACTGGAATGCGCGCCTGAAGCCTGTTGGGCAAGCCTGTGTTGCTGACTGTTGTGTGCAACTCCTCATGCCTCCTGAAGGGCGCCCACAGAGCTGGGACAGTCACCGGCCAGTAGGAGGCTCTGGTGGCTGCAAACTGCTGGGGGGTAGGGCCCAGATCCACAGGGAGGGTTTCATCAGCATAGGAAGCATTATGGGACTTTATAGTCGCGCATACCGCCACATTGTCAGTATAGGCACTTGGAACATAATAAGCAAAAGTATCTGGGTGCAGGCACATGTCTAGTGCTGGCTGCACTATGGATCGTGGAGCCGCCGAGGCACCCATGCCCATTGTTGTTGTAACAGCAGAGGCACTGGTGGGGACGGGGTTAGATCCACTGGAGATGGGGGCCTGTGCAGAAGGGGGAACCCGCTCCTGTGTGGCCGAGGCATGTCCAGATTTAAAGGGGGTCTTAGCAGAGGTAGGGGGAAGTGGTGTCTTGAAGGTCTGTAGAGGGGCACCACTAGTGGGAGCAACAACAGGAAGGCCGGTGACCGGCCTAGTGACGAAAGGGCTGGTGCCGAGCCTTATTCCTGCAGGCTGAGTCAGTGTGGAAATTGATTGAGTTATATGTTTTTCGACAGAACCTGCAGTGGTGACCCTGTGGGACCCCTGACTCCACATGACCATCCCACTTGTGACACATGGCATCATTCCAGGAAGAGCAGGGAGTGTCAGCCCGGTGCAGAGGGGGACGGACAACTGGGGCCCTATCCTGGTCCTGGCGGTCCTTCTTGGATATGGCCTTTGCTTGGTCCTTTGGGACATCCAGTGTCCCACCTCTAAACCGGGAAACAGTATTCCTGAGGTCATGGATGTAAGTCGAGGCATGCCATGTGATGATACCGGCAGCAATTTGGGTGATAACATGCTCAGACCACTCTCTTACCTGCCCCCACTCAAAGTCTTTGGCGTCCTCTATGACGTGGAGGAGGTGGGCGGCAATTATAGGCCTGTCAGCAGGGGAAGTGGCATTATGGCGCATGAGCCTATCTAGGCCATAGAGATATTCGGCCAAATGAAGCGAATTCAGTGAGGTCTTAGACTGTAAGGGGCCCCTGAGTACAAAATCGTGTGGGTGAGTAGGCCTACCTTTAATGGAACTCAGGGTGTGGGCGGTGTGGAGCAGGTTGTTAACAGTTGAAGCGATGCCCAGGTCACCCACCCCCACCGCCGACATGGGAGGGGGATTGGGGTGGGCCGAGGCCGCCTGGATCAGCAGAGCCGCCGCCTCTGCCGATTGCTGTGTCGACTGCTGCACTACAGTTTGATGTACAGGGAGAGCAGGCTGGGTGGGGCCCTGCTGGAGGAACATACAGACCTGTGCCTGTATCAGGGGGTCCGGGTGTGCATACTCCGGCATGGCGATGAGTGGGCGGGGCTGCGCCACGGGAGGTGGCATCCCCGCAACAGCGGGCTGGCTGCTCATGGTAGGCGGGAGCTGGTTGAGAAGCCCCGGGGTGACAGCCGCGCTGACAGGCGGAGCGGTGGCGTTTGTTGTGGTAGTGACAGCCGTTGACACCGGCTGGAGGATCCTCCAGCACCTGGACCTCCGGCGGGGAGAGGGCCTGAAGGAGGGACAGCATCTTATCATTGGAAGATTTGATGTCACCGATCTGACCTTCGAGGGCACCTACCCGGGCGTCTAAAGATGGCGCGCTCCCATCTGGCGAGCCAGGCTGGGTTGGGACCCACGGCCTGTTCCCCGATCTAGTCGTTGCCCGCTTCTCTGCCGGGGCCGTTGTCTTGGCTGCAGGCTCTTTGGAAGGTTGTTTCTTCGCAGGCTGCTTCTTGCCGGCCATCATGCAGGAGAAACGGTCAAAATCCGCCAAACCGGGGAGAAAATATAATTTAAAACAACCCCGTGCGTGACAAGGTGAAAAAGGAAAGATACGATGGAGAGTAATTAGTTAACCAGCGTCCCGGTGGTGGCGCTGTAGGTCAATTGCCGCGTCGGGCTGCCATTCAGCCACAATCCTTCAGATTATGACCAATGACTACCCGATGCTACTCAATGCTGCATGGCACAGCACTGCTACCTGGTGTTAATATCTGCATAACTTTCTCCATCCCAAGCCATAAACTGATGACAGGGAGCAGAGTAGTCTCTATACCTTTGTGGCCATCATTCTCACCCATTGGCAGTTTATTTATAGTAAGTAATCCTAGTTCAATCAAGAGTGCAGCAAATATATGAAATGGATGCCTCTCATTAAGATGTTAACTAGTTAGAGACATTATTTATATACCATTTTCTAGAGCATCTGCCATTATTCATTATGACAACCTAGGTCGTCATAGTGACTAGGCTCCTACCTCTGGGTTTTCAGTGCAGATACACTTCTACAAGTGTATCTTAGATGCACAGAAAGCTGAACATCGGCCCCACTGTGCTGTCCCATCGGGGTCGATGCATGTTTAGGCGGCAAGCATGAAATTGTCCATCTGAGGCTAATCTTGGGTGATAATACCTTTTTAAAATCTTTTATTTTATCATAGTCCTCATACGTACAACATGGTCTTCCTGACTAATTTCCTGGCTCACCTGTATACGTATGCTTAATTAACGTTACATGTATCCATATCACATGGTATTGAATTCAGTGGAAGCAAGTGAACTCTTTCGGCTGTATACCAACTATAATATTTGCGCTAGTCTTGGGGTGCAGAGGGGTCCCCCCTGAAGTCACAAAGTCGCCTCTTTTAAGGGCTACACATCGCAAAGTCGCGTTTTTGCAAAAATATCCAGGTCGCAGGTCACTTTTTTAAAATTATATTTCAGTATGGCCATTTGAAATTAACAGGTCGCAGGTCACAAAAATTAATGGTCCAGGTCGAAAAGTCGCCTGGAAAACGGCCCAGGTCGCCTTTTACCTCTCTGGAGCCACAGCCTTCCGTGGTCACAATGATAGTTATTTCCCAATGATATGCCTGCTCTTATATTGCTTATCATTATTATCAGACACATTATGAAATTACACACAGAAGCGCCCACTCATTGATGCATACATGTATACATTTGGGATGTAGGCCAATACAGCTCTGTGCCTTACCCACATGATGCACCCTAGCTGGCACTGTCTGTGATATAATTGTAGCATCAAACACATGACCGGATTATACGATCAGAAGTGTGATGATACATGTTATATGGATTAATGTAGTGTTAGGGTAATTTTCTCAATGGGGGAGTAATAGTATATAGGGACTTTCCAAGATGATCAATGTACGACGCCATTTTCGCTGGTACCAAGGGTCTTTCCTCTACTCACCAGATTATAAAGTGACTGTTGAATGCTTCAGAGATCAAGTGTGGTTTTTGTGACCGTCGAGAGTTAAGCCCTATCGGTATGTATATCATGTTCTTATCAGTATACAAATTCTATTCACAACAGAAATCCACGACAACATAAGCGGGGTTTTCATAATTCTGTAATATTTAAAAGTTAAGTTACAAAATAGAGCAAGAAACTTAAATTAATCTTGATGTGACTTGTTCAGTATTTCGATTTATTTTTCATATAACAAGCAAATTAAATTAATTAATCTAATATACATTGTATTGACTAGTTTTAGCAGGTTAACCTAAGTGTTGCAGCCATGTACGTGAGGGTTATCTGCGTGTTGTTGGTGCTGGCCGTTACTGCTAGTGCTGGTAAGGTAAGTACACCTAGTATGACATTATTGATACCACAACCACCACAAGTCCAGTCTTGTCGTTTTTTACCCCTGGTCGTTAGGGACTGCTCATCCCTTAACAGAAGGGTCCAGTAATTTGAATACCCCTTAAATCCACTCCAGTTGTTATACATTGATAATTGCAAACACGTTGCGTTAGTTCATGCAACCTGGTGATACAATTTAAGAACCAAAGGTCGTACATTAAATCTCTTTTATCTATAAACCCCTGATATTTATTATCTACATCATCAATTAACATATCAACTTAAGAATCGACTGGGGTAATAGTTAAACTAATAATCTCTGCTTGCTTGCAGGACGAGCCATGTGGTGATTTTGATAAAATAATGGATTGCATCAATATGGTCGACCCAATTACTAAAAATCCAGCAGAAATATGCAAGTATGTCTATATCTATGCACTTTAACATTAATTCCTGTGCTAACATTAGCTACACCAATCACGGGTCCTTATCAGTTGGAAGGCTACACATAGTGTTATGACTACTGTGCATGGGCCACGTTTATGCCCACTACTGGGGACCCCTTGTGCGTATTCCTTTTATAATTGGCATCCCATTACATTATACAGATATTATAACCTCTCAGTTAATTAGAAAATATCTTTAGCTATTGTGTGGTGTTTCCCATTTAAAAATCGGATGCTCCTGACCAGAAATATTAAAAGGGTAAAAAAATGTTTTTTGAATTTCATTGACTTTTCAAAATATTTATCCTGCGCCCATTAGGCCATAGGTACATTATGTAGAGGAGAAACGTGGCTTTCCAGTGATACTTAAATGGTGAACCTAAGTTAATGTTAAGAACTGCGGATTTGCCACATTGTAGGGAGTATCATTATGTGTATTGGGGGTCTGCCAGGGGGCTTGGAGGCCGCCCCTCACACCTTTGTACCCCCATGTCCTTGAGGGGGGAGCCGGGGAGAAGGTGTGCAACTGCCCTGCCCCCCCCCCCCTCCCTCCCGTAGGTACGGGCGTAGTGCGTAGGCCTACCACCACCACCCAGAAAGCTGTGAAAGCTAGGGGGTCCATGTCAAGGTGCATATTCTATTGTGGCTTTCCTCCAACAGATTTCCATTTTTTCGGGTCAAAAATCTTTAATTATTTTGGTTCTAGACATGTCAGGCACAAAACTAAAACAGTTTTGTGATCCCAATGTTATGGCGCATCGATACAAATAAAAACTATAATGGTGTAATATATTTTCAATTCCTCTGTGGTAATGCTACTAACATACTTAAATCACCACCATTAACGGAAATTTAAGATGATAAGGTCACTCCGAAAACATACACTTGTTTCACATCACTAATCTATGTAGAATAAGACATTTTAGTGATTACGAATTTAAGAATTTAGTGAAAATGTAATTATATACGAATTTTTCTGTAGGTCCTATACATACATGTTCAGCAGCGGTCACGCCAGAAGGACGAATCCGTTCTGCTATAATACTTTCAGCTAATTTATGTTAACCGCACTATGGTGAGCAGCTAGGCATTATATGAATACACACATTTATTTCCTTATTCAGGGGCATGTCCTGTATTGCCGATACTGATTGGCAATCATGCCCTCCTAAGTTGCGTAAGCCAATAGGAGACGTACTACAGCAAGGTCTTTGTTAGACGCGACATGGACATGCGGCTGGGGGAAGGAGGGAGGCGGTCTAAGAAGGGTACTATGCCACACCAAGGACAGGACGTTGTTACTTTTGATGGCGTACAGGCCAGAAATGATGCAGTCAAGACCAACGTTAACCAACGCATGCGATTCTAATATACTATTTTGTCGTTAATATATTATGCAATGCAATTAAGAAGGATTTCCTATAGTTTTCAATAAAGTTTGCCTCGATCCTCAATGTGTTTTCCATATGACGTTTCCTTCCTATAAAGGGCACACTTAATATAACTTGATATGTAGACTGGCTCTGGTCTCATTACATCCCCCCAACATTGAAAGGGCATTCAGGCTTCCTGCAAAATTTACATATATCATTCATTCCTATATAGACTCCAGAGAATAAAGTAAACGGGGAGGGGGGTATGTTAAGCCCTTATCCTACAAAATTGCCCTTATCCTACAAAATCATATAGGTTTGTAGTATAAGGGCTGTCAGTCAAGCCCTTATCCTACAAAATTTGCCCTTATCCTACAAAATACCTGTCAGGCCCTTATCCTACAAAATTGCCCTTATTCTACAAAAATATATGGTTTTGTAGGATAAGGGCTGTCAGTCAGGCCCTTATCCTACAAAATTGCCCTTATCCTACAAAACCTATATCATTTTTGTAGGATAAGGGCAATCAGTTAAGCCCTTATCCTACAAAATTACCCTTATCCTACAAAACCTAGGCCTATATAAGGGAGGATTTGTAAGATAAGGGGTATCAGTCAGGCCTAATGAATGCACTACACCCAGACAACCCTTATTTTCATACATTTCACAAGGAAATCTAATAAACATGAGATTTTGGGTGCCATCTTAGGGGCCATTTTGGACTACACACGGAAATCAAATAAACTTGATCCCACAGCATACCTATAGGCCCTATGCCTCTGGGCTAGACCTGGTGACAAATGAATTAAAGCATCTGGGACACTTTTGTAGGATAAGGGCAATTTTGTAGGATAAGGGCCTGACTGATTGCCCTTATCCTACAAAATACATAGATTTTGTAGGATAAGGGCACTTTTTTGTAGGATAAGGGCCGATTTTGTAGGATAAGGGCTTGACTGACAGCCCTTAAATTACAAAACTATACATTTTTGTAGGATAAGGGCAATGTTGTAGGATAAGGGCCTAACAGGGTACCCTTGATAGTCTCTGTGCTAGTTCTATGAACCCTGTCAGGGGGCGAGTGTGTGAAGTTAGATGATCTACATCAGCGTTGTAAACTTAATACCCTTGAATCTAGAGGAAAGAAACATCTGTTAGTGTTAATGTATAGATGGTCACAGCAAGTTGGCAATGTAGTCCAACCTATGCGTCTGTAATAATTCATTAATTAGATTAAAGGTCAGTAGACCAATATTAGAAGCATACCGCATGAGTCCACGCTATAGGGACATGTTAATTTGGAACGAAGTGTTTAAAGGGAAAGTATGATTGCTGTCCCATTGACGACAATTCATTTAATACTATTGTTAAAAATGATCTTCGCTGGTTTGTTATTCATACTCTGTGATATACTCGTAGATCACATTATTTCTATTATTGTCGATGATTATTGGCCGTTTCCTTGATATCCATTGCAATACTGACTGTATTTGTATTGAATGCCTGTATTATGAAAAGCATCCTTGCTATGATTTATGGTCAATACACCTTTCAAACTTCAAACTTCCTACTCAGCTCTGCCTTAGGCTACAAACTTAGAAATCTCCCGTAGAAGAAGGGGGTAAGAGGAATACTCTTCTGTGGACGGAGGGGCAAAATGAGTACTACTTTTCTGTATTCCTATCCACATCATGCACTGCCAGTCGTGGTGATGAAAAGTTTACCCTATTAAAACCAGATCCCCAACTGCCAATGACAGCTGCTTCGATGGCAGATCAGACATTATACGGGCTAGTTAAATATTCAACATCGCTGCCACATAAATGTTAGATGTTAGATTCCTAGCCATCATAGATCCCTTTTTTTGTGCATTAAGTTGGTTGTGTTTCTATATTGATTAACAGCAGTTTCTACATACGTGGACATCCAATATCATATTAAAATAATATTCAAAATCGCTACCACATACTATTTCATGACTGATGAATCCCAAATCATTACCTTCAAGAATATACATTTCGCACCAAAGATTGGTTTTCTGTGTTGATCAGAGCTAGAAACATATAATATCTAAGGAATTCTGACATTCCGGTTACAATATAATTAAAAATTCACTTGTTTCAATTGGCCCGATCTCATGAGACACAGCCTTCAGCATACATTGGTTTTATGCTAAGTGAGATAACAAAGTTTAATATACAATTGAATTATTTGTACAGTAGACCAAGAGGAATACATTAGGGTAAGGTGTCGACCATATACCTTGAGTCAACCACTTTAGCATGTTTTCAACACCAAATTGTGTCTATAAACAGCTGTGGAAATGGGGTTCCCTCTATTTTTGTTGAAATGATGGAGGGGGGGGGATTACACTTTCTGCTATGTTACATTTTTCTGGGGTTTAGTTGTTCCTCCCACCACCATAAGGCATACTGTGTATTGCCACTTGCCACCATAACTTTCAGCTTACAAAATGTAAAATTCACGCCAAATCCCCAGACACAGGCATTCTGCTTTAAATCTGTGTCAATGTAGCCTATAGATGTGTTGTACACGGATAAGCTAGCACGATGGTTGGTTATCCAGCCCAAGTGGTGGCATATCCATGTATTCATCTATGTTTACTATACATTTGTCAAATTTAGAAGAGGTCAGCTTGATTCCACCATGAAAACTCGGTGAAAGCTCTTATTTATTATTTGTGACGTCATAGGACTATTAGGAGTGCGGTTATCCATTGCTAAAGCACGCTGTTTATTCCCTTTTGAGCGCCTCAACTAGATAACCGTCGTGTAATGTAAAATATATTCTTGGACTCGACTAGGGCGACAAGCTACCTGCGAAATAGGGTGTTATTTTGGTTATTTTGTTCTCAAATATTTTGCCCTCTTTCGCTGTGTTTCGCCCTGAATGTCGCCCTTGTCCTAAAGACAATTAGATTGATCAATGCTGACCCTCATTGAAAACATTACACTTTGTGAAATATTGACATCCAGACAGACTCTTTCAAGGAATGGCACTTACCTCAATTTCCTTCTGACTTGCAGGTCACGCTTTGTGAAAACTACTCTAAAATAGTCGACTGTTTGAAACAACCCTATGACACTCCGGAACAAATATGCAGGTACGTATAAATCTGCCGATGTGGCAAAAAGTGACCGCAATACATGTAGCGTATACCCTCTCTAGAAGTTCTCTTAGAACAATGACGTTGGCCAGGTATTCTATAGACTTTGAGTTTGGTATATTTTTTATTTTGCAATAAGTTTCACATATCACAGATGGTTTTAGCTAGGTTTCTGATACGCATAGAAAACCACATCCTCTGTGTAGCTTCCTGAGTTGCTCTATTGAGCCCTTTATGCTTTGTGCCTTCACAGAGAAAAAAGTGAGCGTCAGCTGGACTCTCCCCAGGGTCAGGCACTGCCTGACTCAGGTAAGAGAGTCTGCTGGACTTTCACAACAGTCAGGCTGAGCCTCCTTTGATAGTCCCATAAAGTTATACTCTCTTTTGAGAGTCAGCCTGATCCTTGTATGACAGTCAGGCAAGACAAATGTTCATACCAGAGTCAGGCTGACTATCTTTCCACGGTCAGACACTGCCTGACATTTCGATGAGGGTCAGTTAGCCTGAGCCTTCTTTGTTTGCTACCAGGTGGGGACACAATACATTATATAAGACACCATTCTTGTGAATTTGGAAAATATAAATATCATATTGAGATTCTGTGATCACCTCTCACATATATGTTGGTACATGTATCTCTATGTTGTTACATACCTAAATGACTTGTGGTTTGTGATTATAGCACACCCTTTTCTATTCAGGACAACAGAACAATTTTGTACTGTTTTTTTTATTACAAATGTCAGGGAGGCTATATAATATTATATTTCCCCCAATGCAAATATGCAACTAGACTTACTGTAAAGAAGAGATTACAGCTATGCCTGACCTTCATTGAGGCCAAAGTCCAGCATTGCTAGACTCTTATCCACATGTGAGTCCAGCTTAGCTTGACTCTCGATGGCCAGAGTCTGGCATCGCTGTACTCTCACTCTAGGTACAGTCCAGCATTGCCTGACTTTGACTGCAGCAAAAGTCCAGCACTGGCTGACATCCATCACAACGAGAGTCCAGTACTGTCTGACTTTCATCACAACGAGAGTCAGGCAGTGCTGGACCATGGTAGGAGCGAGAGTGTGGCATTGCTGGACTCTCGTTCTCATGAAAGTCAGGCAGTGCTGGACTCACTCTACAGTCAAAGTCCGCTAGACTCTCACATGAGGGTAGTTTTGGTGACATGGGTCTGACTATGGCATGTGAGTCCAGGTGACTCTCACATTTTCCTCTGTGTTTGGTGGTGAGTAGTTCCATTCCCTTTGACTTGAAGCAGGATAAGACCGATTTGAAACCCCTTTTTAGATGTGTATTGACCTGAATTGAACAATGTGTGAAATGCACCAATTCAAAACAAGCAGTATGTACAGAGGGAAGAATTTCTCCATTATAGCACGCATTTCAAGATGTAGGCTCCGCCCTAACACCGTTTTAGTTAAGAGCAATGATAATTTAATCTAGCATGATGTATACCCAATGTTACCATCGATCATGATGTATACCCAATCTTACCATCGATCTTCATCATTTAATGCAGCTTGTTGGTATGTATTGACGGCGCTGGCTTGAAAGGCTGTGATGAAGAGACGACAGCAATGTTAAATGAACTGCTGGGGCTTGGGCCCCTGGTTGGATGCCCCGTCTGATGTTGAAAAGGAAATATCCACGTTCTCGGCAGACAGAATGGAAAATTGAATTCACGAAGGGAAATACCCATGTAGAAACTACTTTAATAAACAGTAACAAATATTTCGCAATGAAGATTTTCTTTCATCAAACTAGCTACCTCCTACAATACAATACTAGGCATTTGAAGTAAAATAATAATGTAAAACAGACTAGGTTTAAGAATTGTAAAGCCTCGTGTATAACTGAGATTTTTTTGAGAATTTTACCGAAAAACAAAGCATAATATTATGCTGACTAGCACAAACTCAACATGGCATTTAAGTTTGGAGATATTTCTCAAGTTGTTGTCATTTGATAGCCCAAAGCAGGGACTTTTGAAGCTTCTTTTTATTGCCCCCGCCCCCTGGGAATTTTGGTCCCAATTTCCCCCCTATGGAAATTTTTTCTTGCCCCCGCCCCCATAAAATTTAATATTTGATGTAAAAGCCCGTGATCCAAAAGAGGTGGTCGAATCTAGCAATTAGAATAATTATGCCTACCTGTTATACATGCGGTTAAATAGCGATTCATTGGTCAAGAGCGTTTGTAGTTGAAAACATGTCCTACCATATAAGTTAAGTGTTTATGTGCGCACGATTTACAAACTCTCATTAAAGATGAGTATTCATTAAGGGTTTCCTTGTACATATTCAAGTTTAGGTATACAACCTCACAACTTTGCTAACACGAGTTGTTACATTAAACATAAAACGATGAGCTCAAACCCCCCATTACACTGCCAAACCCATTTGTGATGAAAGCGCTAACTGCTCTGCACTCTGGTTGTGCACCCCAGCTGGCACAGTCTGTAGTGTATGATTGACTCGCTAAGCATAACTTTTGTGTCATGTAGGATAATAATGATAATAATAGTATTATGTAGATAGCTGCGGGATAATTAAGGATCATTTATTACCATTGCGCTAGTATATAAATGGGTGTGAAATGGTGCAACGATGAAGTGTGAACTTTGACTGTCAGGACGATCGGTATGTACTTTATTCTTCATGCGCATGTACTAGTTCTCTAGATACATCTTTGAATAAGTAGAAGGTGGCCAATTAATTTCATAACTAATCCTTGCGCATATGAACTACCAGAGAGAGGTTGTTCTCTCTGTTCTCTCTGATAGCACCAGCCAATCTATAGAAGGGTGGACGACCCTGGCGGAAGGTATGGGAAGACAATGTCACAAGTGGTAACAGGGTTGAGACGACACCCTTTAGAAGGAGGGCAGAAGGGGTAGAGAGCCCTGTGGGCTTTTCCACGGCAAAAAATGATGTCGTTATCCTTTAGAAATGCTATGATAACGATCGTCTTTGGTGATCGTTGCAAGTGTTTTTCTCCCTAAATGGCATAATACATCCTAGGGTATACTTTAATAACGATTGCTTTTAAAGATAGCATTATGATCTTTAATTTTTTCATTTCTTTTACGATATCGTTAAAATTCTGCTGTGCAGCAACCCACTGAAATGGGAGGGGGTGCCAGGCCTAGGGGTGGGTGGCCCTAAAACGGGAATGGGATGCCCATGGAGAGGATGAGATAAGATATGTTAGGATTGCTGTTTATGTAATGTTTATCTGTTTATTATCTGGTGCGTTTCGATAACGTACAACTGTTTAAGAAACAGATTTCCTGTTTTGCAAATCACTGACCACTCCTCATGATGATGTCACACAACTCCAGGGTTTTACATCAGTGGCCATAACAGTTACTGGTTAAGAAAGATCTACAGTTTGCACAATGGCAAACTACATCATGTAATAAGTGTTTAGAAACAGGTTCAACATATATAATTCCATTTCCTATACATATAGTTAACTTGAAATTGGGTTCGTAGAGCGCCAAGATAGGTTTAGATTTTTTTTTATGCCGAAGTGGTGGCGTAGCCACCTGGTGGTGCCGCCAGGCACCACCAGAACGAGGTATATGATGTTTGCACTTTGCCAGAAGTCAGAACGGGCGCCGCCATCTTGGATTGTGCCGCCATCTTGGATTAAGGTGTCACAACACAAATTTATGCTATGTGATAACAATAATATAAATCGACCTTTGATAGTTCCTGAGGTTGATTATAATCATACCTACCCCCCCTAATATGGACCCAAGGAATTCAATGGTTCTGTTGGATTGTTGCATATATAGCCGGTTGCCTAGCAACGGCTATTCTAATTGTTTATCTGCCTAGCAACACACATTTTCATGGTCCTGAAGTTGATTATAATCATACCTACCCCCCCTAATATGGACGCAGGAAATTCAATGGTTTCATCGGTTTGTTGCTAATACAGCTGGTTGCCTAGCAACGGCTATTCTAATTGTTTTTCTGCCTAGCAACACACATTTCCATGGTCCTGAAGTTGATTATAATCATACCTACCCCCCCTAATATGGACGCAAGGAATTCAATGGTTCTATTGGTTTGTTGCTAATACAGCTGGTTGCCTAGCAATGGCTATTCTAATTGTTTATCTGCCTAGCAACACACATTTCCATGGTCCTGAAGTTGATTATAATCATACCTACCCCCCCTAATATGGACGCAAGGAATTCAATGGTTCTATTGGTTTGTTGCTAATACAGCTGGTTGCCTAGCAACGGCTATTCTTATTGTTTATCTGCCTAGCAACACACATTTCCATGGTCCTGAAGTTGATTATAATCATACCTACCCCCCCTAATATGGACGCAAGGAATTCAATGGTTCTATTGGTTTGTTGCTAATACAGCTGGATGCCTAGCAATGGCTATTCTAATTGTTTATCTGCCTAGCAACACACATTTCCATGGTCCTGAAGTTGATTATAATCATACCTACCCCCCCTAATATGGACGCAAGGAATTCAATGGTTCTATCGGTTTGTTGCTAATACAGCTGGTTGCCTAGCAACGGCTATTCTAATTGTTTATCTGCCTAGCAACACACATTTCCATGGTCCTGAAGTTGATTATAATCATACCTACCCCCCCTAATATGGACGCAAGGAATTCAATGGTTCTATTGGTTTGTTGCTAATACAGCTGGTTGCCTAGCAACAGCTATTCTAATTGTTTATCTACCTAGCAACACACATTTCCATGGTCCTGAAGTTGATTATAATCATACCTACCCTCCCTAATATGGACGCAGGGAATTCAATGGTTCTATCGGTTTGTTGCTAATACAGCTGGTTGCCTAGCAACGGCTATTCTAATTGTTTATCTGCCTAGCAACACATATTTCCATGGTCCTGAAGTTGATTATAATCATACCTACCCCCCCTAATATGGACGCAGGGAATTCAATGGTTCTATCGGTTTGTTGCTAATACAGCTGGTTGCCTAGCAACGGCTATTCTAATTGTTTATCTGCCTAGCAACACATTTCCTTGGTCCTGAGGTTGATTATAATAAAACATCCCCCCCTAATATGGACCCAAGGAATTCAATGGTTCTATTAGTTTGTTGCTAATCCAGCTGGTTGCCTAGCAACATCAATTGTGATTGTTTATCTGCCTAGCAACACACATTTCCTTACCCCCTAACATGGACCCAAGGAATTCATAGGATATATGCCATATTTGAGGTAATATCATCCTTCCCCCTGATAACCCCTTCCCAGCCCTGCTTTTTTGGTGTCTTGAATGGGTTCCCTTCAAACATATCAACCATGTAGACATTATGTTTCTTCGAATGCAAGAATTGTGGTTGTTGCCGCGTATAAAAATGCCTGAGGCATTTTTTTACGCGGCAACAACCGCAATTCTTGTTGTGCTTATATCAAGCCTTGTCAAATTGATTAACGTAATAAACATTTTTATTATTAGTGTTTGCAGGGCAAGGAAATATTGCAGCCATGTACGTGAGGGTTATCTGTGTGTTGTTGGTGCTGGCCGTTACTGCTGATGTGGTAAGTACACTCAGTATGATATAAACCACCACGTATATATATATATATATATATATATATATATATATATATATATATATATATATATATATATATATACATATACATATGTGACAAAACGTGGGAAAACGTGACATTAGGGGAAAACACCTGTAATTAAGTTCATGTCTTCAGCTACAATTTGATATTTCAAGCATCAAAATATTCGATATAGTTGCTGAGAAATGACATCTCAAACATGGGATGGTAGGGACATATAGGAATTCAGAATAGACTGCAATGTGATCACATATCAATCTTTTTTCAAATAATCCA
Organism: Harmothoe impar; assembly: GCA_947462335.1. Taxonomy (NCBI): domain Eukaryota; kingdom Metazoa; phylum Annelida; class Polychaeta; order Phyllodocida; family Polynoidae; genus Harmothoe; species Harmothoe impar. The sequence goes on along the minus strand of OX381708.1, from coordinate 55,260,574 downwards.
TATAAATCATGATTATTAGAAATTAAACCAATAAATGCATATTATTTTACATAGATTTGGATCTAGTAGGAATATTGGCATTCTGTTTTCAGTTCTGAAATCCTCTTGGATGGGGCAATTGGATAGGGATAATTTTTATTCCAAAAGAATGAATTGATGGTTGCCATGGCAACCAAATGTCAACAAATGGGCTAAAAATGGCTAAAAACGTTCTTTTTACATTCCAAATAAGACCAATTTAGAATGAAAATAGAATTTCGATAATAGCTTCAAAAGATTCCTTGTAAAAAGTTAGTGTAAGGTCATTTTCTCACTAGTATTCACATTTCTAGCTATATCTCAGGAAATATCATGTTTAGAGCATTTATGGCTATTCCCCCTAATGTTACGATTTCCCAGGTTTCGTCACATATATATATATATATATATATATATATATATATATATATATATATATATATATATATATATATATATATAATATATATATGTTTTACTGAATTGTTAATTTTGATCCTCATCGAAAACACGACCATTGTGGGAGATGCTGACACGCACATAGTTTCTTTTAAACTATAAACATATACATAGTAAAGAAGATACTCATACTAAACTCAATGGCTTAAGTGAATGGCTGCTATCATATTTCACTGATTCCTTTCTAAACTTACAGGCCATGCCATGTGATGTGAACGGTATATCGAACTGTTTGCAGGCCGATATGTCACATATATCAGATATATGCAAGTAAGTCACTCGGGGAACAAAAACCGTTTTCCAAACGATGCAAACATTTTTCATATAAACCTATAGAAAACGTTTACATCAAAACGTTTTGAAAACGTTTGCACACATTTTTTTAGCTGGGCATTAGCTGTATAAAAATAAACGTAAACCAACACATTACACGTAAGAAGATTATCATCCAAGAAATACTTTCTATATCTTCATAAATGTGTGATATTAAATTGAAAATCATTAATGTTCTGAACAGTTCAAATGTGTAGGCATCTAAGAGTCATGACCATGTGCAGACTCTGAATAACTTAGAATACACCAATTCGAATGCAAGTCTTCAGAATAATCCAAAATACAACGGTATTAAAAGGGAATACCTGATATAATCCTTGAGGGAATGCCAACATCTTTAGAAATCACCCGGTGCAGCCAGCATCTACACTGCCACACAGACAGCCCAGCTAACAGGAAACATTCCAAAACCTTTCCTTCACCATATAAAAACGTTTGGAAAAGTTGTTAGCATGGGCATTGTAACGTGTATGGACCATAATACCTGCCCCTCAAGCACATGTATAATTACATGTCACTGCAAGCTGATCTCAATCTTTTCATGCAGAACGGTGAATTGTGTTATCAGCTTTAAACCGGGATGTCCGCCAGCAGTGCTGAAAATGATACAACCCGTGCTGGATATGGCGGATACTTACAATTGTACTTGATGTGGAAGAGGACGTAGCCATGAGCTCGACAGAAAATATATTCACGACTTTTAAACCCAATTTAATTAGAAAAAACGGTTGAATGTGACATATTTCATACATTTTCAGTAGAGCATAGGCCAGCACTAGAAGACATATATGTATAGGATCTCATCTAGCCTTTTTTGTTCTGTACAGAATGTTCTTTCTAACCTAAACCCAAGCGTCTTCCCTACATATTGACACCTCCAGGGCCCCAATAAAAAAAAATTGTATGGTGCAAGTCCCAAAATCTGTCTAAGGATATTAAAATAATGCACAGAGATCTGACATTGTCAAATACCAGAAATACCACTTATTGTGACATGAATGACACTAATAGTTGTCTACAGTTAGGTTGGTGTTGTTCAAAATCATACAGAGGTGTACTCAAAGTAAAATGCAAAGCAAGGGACAATTTGTCCATGTTCTATTAGGGCCAAAGTAGTAAATGCTTTTATATTGGATTTGACTGGGGTCCGCATGAGGATTATTGTTTCCAGCAAAATCATTCCCGGGGACCTGCATAATGATATTCAGGCATTTTGAATAAAACAATATTTTTGACAATTACATAAAATTTGGTGAAGTTTGGAACACTACTTCTATGTTCTTTACAAGAAATTAGATGCCTGGGGTCCGGTTGGACCCCAGGTAGTTTGATAAGGGTTAACTCTATGGTGTACCTGCACCGGATATGTCAGACCTGAGACTAAAATCGCCAATCGTGATTAGTCGGAATGCTTTTACACACTATAGGGGGCAGGCTTGGGTTGTCTAAATCATTTAAAAACAGAGATTCAAAAGTAGGGGGCCCTAAGCTTCCTTTTGAAATACAGGATTTCTAAAATCAAAATTATTCATATTCTGCACTAAGTGTTAGGAAAATGTATTGAAATTCAAATAGTTAAATCTTATATACCATAGATATATGAAAGCTCATAAGCTGAGATATACCCTCTAGAATGAGCATTACGCTCTATAGGAGTTCACGGTTGTATGATTATGCCGTTTGAGGAAAAAATTGTGCTGTTTCAAATCAATGGAGATGCAAATCATGTTACCCTTCAACAATAATATCGATCAGAAATAGTATTCAACTGTTTTTGTGCAACTTTCACGGAAATGACCTCATATCGTCATTTTCTATAGATATTTTAAAGTAATTTTAACATAATGGTCTCATACATAATTCTGGAGTGTTGGGCCTTTGAAATAAAGAAAAAATAAACGTAAACACAGGCTAAATTAAAAGTTCGAAGTACCTAAAATCTCGTGGATAAGCCGAACATGCATAAGCCACACTGTTAGAAGTAAGTAGTGTTCCTGTACAGTAAATACTGGGGGGCAACTTTGGCTCCAGTAGATTGTACTGTAGACATACAGCAAGTCAGCTTATGTATATTTACAGCACATGTACTGTACAGTAACAGCAAAATCTACTGTTACTGTACAGCAGAATTAATTGTAAAACCAAATTTGATGGTCCTGGGTTCACCTCCCAGTGCTGGGGATATTTTCAGTCATCCATGTGAGGGGAAACAAATTTTAGGTGGATGTAGGTAAAAGAAGAGAAGTGGCTCGACCAAGGATTGAACTCACGACCTGCAGTGTTGGAGACGGGCCCTGATCCTTTGCGCCACAGACCCGAAGTTACAAACATTCATATTGGGATATATCTCTACTCTACTTCTCAACTGATTGATTATAATTTGTATAGGTCTGGGGTTCACCTCCCAGTGCTGGGGATATTTTTAATCATCCATGTGAGGGGAAAACGAATTTTAGGTAGATGTTAGTAAAATAAGAGAAGTGGCTCAACCTAGGATTAAACTCATGACCTGCGGTGTTGGAGACGGGCCCTGATCCGTTGCACCACTGAGCCGGGGTTGCAAATGGTCATATTGGGATATAAGTTACCTCTGCCATGTCTGTATTAAATGAGCTATAGCCTTGTTGCTAAAGATCCCTAATGAGAGGTGGCTAGACCAAGGATCTATCCCACGACCTCTCGTGTACATATTACAGGGAAAAGTGCTGTAGATCTACAAGTCACTACCGTAACCTGCATCTACAGTAACATAATTGTACATTTACAGCAAATTTTGCTGTTCACGAACAACAACCTTTTACAGTGCACACTTGAGTAAATCCCATTAGCCACACAGGGATATAAGTGTTAAACTTGCTAAACATGCAAAACATGTGTATAAAGTGCATCCCAACTTTGGACAAATCCTAGAAGCTCCAAATTTGATATATCAATAAAAGAAGAATGATCTTTGAAAATATTGTTTTTTCCCTCCATATACATTCGATAAATGACACAGGCTACTAGGGCAGACATCCCATGAGATGACTAGCTGGTCTGATGGTACCATTAGTAGACCAGTATGTCTCAATCAGGATGCCATTCACCCTGAGGCCAATCATCCACAGGGCTGTTATAGACATGGGGATGATCATCTTCAGGGACAATTGTCATATATAGGTCTATTGTCCACAGGGCTCCTGATCCGTGTATCGGTCTACTCAAGGACTTTCTTATACCTCCTCATTAAGGAACTCCTCATTAAGGAACTATTTAAGGTGGTTGCCTTCCACATGAACATGTTCATTGCGACGTTTCATGCGTTCTGACGTGTAGGCTCCCCTATAGAGCAGCTCACAATCCCAGTGTCTGAATTCTGTGTGATCCATCACGCCACTGAGCCAGGGCTACAGCTCGTCATACTGAGATCTACGTGTAGACCACCTTTCCATGTATTGCTTATTATTGCTTTTAATTCTTTCAAATTATGCAATTAATCTTAGAGACATATACTTTTAATTTTCAATATTCTATATTCTAAAAAGTAGCCTGGATCACACAAACCAACTTTGGTCGGGTTTGGTTATGACCAAATTGGCCAACTTTGGTTAGGTTTGGTCTTGATCGAACTGGTCATGACCAGAGCTTGCTAACCATGGCCAAGAATGACCACGATTTGCTGGGTAACTTCGTATATATACATATAAACGTCGTCCTCATAAAAAAGTAATCAGTTCACACGTCACTTCCAGCACCAATTTATTTCTTTTCTATGCTATATACCTCTTCTAATATATCTGTAAAACGGAAAATATGTAAAGGTCCTATATCACATTGGTTAGTGGTACAAGTAACATCAATGGTTCACTCATGGTACCAACAGACCAGCTAATCATCTCATGGGCACTCTGCCCTATAGACTGTTCGCTACAGTATAGACGCCTTTGCCAATAATCAACTACACTGATATCAAGCCTTCATGACCAAGTTAGTGGAAACCAACCTTATTTTGTCTAGCCTATGCCTGAATTCTATTTCATATTTTTTCACATTCTAAAATTATCTGAATGCTTTAATAGATTTTGGATTACCACATTTATTTGTCGAAACTGATTTTTATTTTAGATTCTTTCAATTCTTTCAATGTCCAATCTATCATTGTCGATTATGTCACATAGTTTTTTTTGAATACACAACGTGATGATAGTGATAAAAATATGTAGATGTATATTTTAGATAATACATATATAGCCAAGTTGTTCTCCCATCATGATGCAAAAGGCCTCGGGGATGACGGCGGTAACTGTTCTGCACTGGAGTTGGGCACCCACTGTAGTAGATGATTGTGCCACTTTGGTGGGATCGATTCCTGATGTGGGAATTGGCTGACAGGAATTGTGTTAAAAACTGAGGTAATGATGATTATCTGCCTAATATAAGGGAGAGTATATAACAGAGTGTGGACTGTTGTAGCACTGAAGTGTGACTTTTGAGGCTGTCAGGACCTGATCTACATAAAGGTATGTATGTTGTTGTATTATTTCCTCGGGCCTATATATCTACCACCTAATTATGTATTAAACGCCTTTTCAGGGATATATCCAGCTCACAAAAGTCAACTTTTGTATCATTATTTATAAGATCTTGGTACTTAGGTTTATGCAGATGCATCCAGATCAGGTTATACTCTGATCAATGTGCCACTGAAACTGGAACTAGCTCCATGCATGGTCGAATTCACGTGTGTTCCCCTGGAATACATCAGTTCAAGATATTGACTATTTAATTATTGGTAAATTCATTATCCCCTCTTTCTTCTTGGCAGATTATCAAGGTGTTGCAACCATGTTTGTCAGGTTTATCTGTGTAGCCCTGGTGCTGGCGGTTGCTGCAGAAAGCATGGTATTTCGTAGAAAGGTACATTTGAATACTGAACCCACTCCTTTGCCACAATATTACTGTTAAGTAAATGTCCTCTGGGAGTCAACCATTGACAGAATTAAGGTTCTGTATTATTGTCATAACACCATCCTACACTTTTTAAAAGTGGAATAACATTATTGTATTGCAGAATTCAATTATATTTATACTTTTTCTGCCATTTGCATTTCTGATACTATGAATATAATATCAAGTTACCATCAAGGAGAAAATAATAATTGTTTTAACTTGGCTCCATTTATACTTGCAGGGAAATAATATGGGAAATTGTGATGGCGAGCGGTTAGTAAAGTGTATAGACTCAGGCATAGGCTGCAGGTAAGTGTTTTCGTCATTGCAACCGTCACTAGCTGCACCACAGCAACAAAACATACATGGCGATCAGAAGAAGTATAATTATGTATGGCAATTACATGATTAACAAGGGGATGAGTGTGTAGGAACCACCTTACCCGTTACTATTAACAGAAAGTTGGTGCTAACATGCGCTTCATAAACTTTGTCTGCGAGCATGATCTCTTTGAGAAAAACACATTGAGGAAAATCATCATGGTCAATTTCCATATTAATATCTTCGTCTCAAACGTTTTTTCTAATTCAGTGCAGCACGCTGTGTTTCCGCAATGGACCTCACAGGTTGCCCTCCTGAGGTGCAAGATGCAGCAAAGGTCTATGTGGAGGATTGTAAATGAGTGATGTATGCACATACAAGAATGCGGCATTTGAGACTGTGTATCAACACGGACGATATCTTCCATAACATTGTTAATATAATAAACTGGAGGTCTTAATTAAATGTTTCATACATTGTGTATCAATTTGCTTCATTCCCATTCATTATACAACCAAAATACACATATTGTCCTCATAATATCAGTAAGGTGCCACGGTATATCCGACGATAATGATGTCCGGGTACAATCCTAAATACATTACTTGGTGTTTGAAAGGTTTCTATCTTCCTTCTCAACTCTGAGTCTGCAGTTTTGGATCTACTTCAATTGATTTCTCATCCTAAAATTCATGTTTTTAGTTTAATTAACATTTCTCCGTAGCCAGCCTGCTACTATGCTACGTCCTTTAATTTTGATCGTAGCCTCCGCTAGATATTTACCATCTACGCATAAATGTGTACAGGCAAGGGAAAAGGGTAGTCCAAAGAAAATGCCAACTTTGAAATTGATGCCATAAGCTTTCCTGTGATATATTAGATTAGAAGATATTATTTCTAGTTTTTGAGAAATGGCTTCATGAATATGTGTGGGCATCACCCTTTCCAAATCCCAATAAGCTCTATGTCTCATATTTTCCAAGATATCCCTATTTAATTAGCATTATCTATGATAGTTAGAAATTTATGATACATTTTCATTCTTTAAGTCATAAAATTCGATCTAGGAATGGTTATTTTATTTTGTTTTCACCATCGCAATCCTCAGAAATCATTCTATCAATTTATGTCTTAATTTCCTCTATTTGGAATAAAAATCATGTTTCCATGGCAACACATATCAACAGGCACACCCATTTAGGCTTTAAAACGTTCCTTTTACCTTCCAAATATAGAAGCTTTTTACCAAAAATGGAATGTTTTATGTAATCCTATTGAATTCTCCAGAAAAAAGTACCCAAGAGCTATTTTTAGCCTAATTCTTTCATTTTAGGCCATACCCTGTAAACACAGATACGTAGCTCAAACGTAAATCTACGTTGGTTTGGGGTATGAACTACGTAATTTTACAAGGTTTGTGGACGTCAAAACGTGAAGGTATATTTACCTCACACAAACTTACAAGTCTGATTTACGTTTTTCTACGTAAATAAACGTTAAAATCAAACATAAACTTGCACTTACATTCTATGTAAAAACATATATTTAGCCATAGATATATCTATATATGTGCCAATGATATATTACCATTCACAAACGAGATTTGTCATGGTAGAACTATAATTGTAAACCCCTATTTGATTCCATATTAGAACAGTTCAAGCTGTATATTCCCCCCTTGTAATAATTTATTGGACACAGTATCATCTGCACTGTATATACATGCTAAGATTTGGCTGCAGTGATGCTTTGTATGTATTTCCTTACCACAAAAGTGGTGTCCATTGAGTAAAGTGTCCAAATGCATATACGTGTGTCCAATTATTCGATACCCTCTCCTTTAAACATAAATAGTCATTGATGTGCAGCTGATTTGTAATAAAATAACTCCATAATAATTCAAAAATAACTGCAAGAATGTGGTAAATTCCCTAAGGTACCGTATGGTTCTCTCAATATCTAATAGTGCTGCCACCTTGTGTGGCATTCAGGAGTTACATACCCAATTGTAGTTGAAAAAATACTAATTTTAACGTTCATCTACGTAGGTTTGCTACGTTTAATTACGTCTGAATGACGTAGAAAAACGTAATTCAGCCATCTACGTCTGTACAACGTAAGTAAACCTTCACGTTTTGACGTCCACAAACCTTGTAAAAAAACGTATTTGAAACCTTTGGTCGGAAGCAAACCTCCAGAAACCTCTCAGCTACGTTGGAATTACGTAGTGTGTTTACAGGGTAGTGGCGCCCCCTGGTGGTCAAATCGGAACTAATCCCGCGGGGACTATCCTTTCTGCTTGGCTGCTCAAATTAATAGCAAGAAATGTTCTCTAAAACCTTTGTGGGTGCATCCAAAACACCCTTCTGTGTTTCTTCCCAAAGTGCAAGATTGCAGGACTAATCAGGTATCGTAACTAAGGACACATATCTCATTCGGCCATTCAGGACCCATTCTGCCCATTGGTTTGTTTCAGGTCGCCCGATCAACCTTATCAAAACAGGCCCGACTTTTTTTTGCAATTTCGAAGAAATCTCAGTCTTTTTACACTTTTTTGGGTCAATACTAGGATCTTGGAGAGGCTAGCTAGTACTTTCATGTTTAAAAAGAGATTAACAAAAAAGAATCCGATCTACCGACCCTACATTTTCTTTCCAAGTTATCTGAAACATACCCTTTCTTCTTGGCCTAAGATGAGGCACCACCTACAACAAGGACATGTAAATATTCTGTGAATAAGTGACACATAGGTTCAGAACCAATGTTTTTTGGCTGCTGGGGTGGTCCATAGACTTCTTCTGTCTTGTCGGGACTTGTAGACATGGTCATATGACCTATAGCGTGCATCTTTGGAAAAGATTGAATCAACATATTAAACCTGATGAAATATAGTCAAAAATTGCATACCACCGATAATCCCTCCGATACCTTGTATAATGTATTATTGTATAGCCATAGGGGTTCATGCCAATGTCCCTGTAAAGATGAGGAATATACATGATGGAATCAGGAAAAAATAAGGTATCATAATAATAGATCTTTTTCAATACCCATCACATAAGCGATTATGTAGCAGTATAATTAACCCTTTAAGGCCGACCAAATTTGCTGGTGATGGGGCCGGGCCATTTTCACAGGAACTTTCCCTAGGCCTGGGCCGAGCCTTTGCTGATTCCCATAAAGTTATGATGACTATAGTTGATGCTCGGCCAGCCATGGCATCGACTATAGTCGATGCTCAGCCAGCCATGGTATCAACTATAGTCGATGCTCGGCCCTAAAGGGTTAACCCCTTTGCCCAAATTGGCACATTAAATTTTGTCCTGTACATTGCTTTACAAACAAGCTAGTATAATTACTTATAGATCTATAGTCAGAGTTCGGTCAGCTTCCCATCGTTCTCGTCGCTGGCATGTATCTCATTCTCGACTATCTCTATGCCACTCATGATGTCATGACCACTGTTGTGTGCACCACTAGCTGTAGCCGCCCTGCTGCTTCCGGCTGCAGGCCCCTCCCTCCTGACTACTGTGGCAAGCCATTTGTTCACCCTCGATACCGCAGTTTCTAATTCCAATATCAGAGTTTCTAATTCCGATAACAAAAAGATTCCAACTCCGATATTAGAGTTTTAAACTCTGAAATCAGAGTTTTAAACTCTGATATCGAAGTTTTAAACTCTGATATTGGAATAGGAAACTCCAATATCGGAATTAGAAACTCCGATATCGGAATTAGATATCGGGGGTGAACATATCGCTTGCCATAGGCACCAGTACTGGAGGCTGCTACAGATGATGCATCCCACTCTGGGGATGGGCTCCTCACCGCCTCCTTTGCTACTCCTGGGTCTGCTGCTCTGTTAGTGCCAGCCCTGCCTGCCCTGATAACCTCCAACTTGGCCTCCAGGGCTGATCTACATACAGCAGGTTTCATTGGCTGAACCGTTTCATCCATGTCATAATGTAGAAGCATTAATGACCTGTATTGACAAGCTGTGAGTAAGTACCTTCCTTTTTGTTGAGTTAAACACCCTTATCACAAGATATAGCTGGCCTCGCCTATTATACATAAACAGAGCTCAAAGAAGTATACCTGACCCCTTTAACCCTTAGGTTGAAAGCTGTTGCAATAACCTTTCTCATGCTAAACTTCTGTATGAAAAAAAATAAATTCCAGTAACCATAGCACACCAGAAACGTTCCATTTATTAAAATATTAAACTTTGCTGTTCTTTGAGCCAAAGAAGAACCTTCTATTATGTTGCCATGGCAACAATGGAATTCTTGTTTTATATCCTCAACATGGGAAGGATAAAAAACCTACTGCGATCAGTTATATATATATATATATATATATATATATATATATATATATATATATATATATATATATATATATATATATATAGTTCGATGTACATTTTTTATATTGCATTTACATATTTATAATGATAACTAAGATAAAAAATGATAGAATTATCAAGGGAGAGAATAGTCAGCCTCAGCCAGTGGGAAATCTTGGAATTGGAGATATTTTATCATTGTTTTCCTACTTTCATTGCTCTAAAATTGTCTATCAGATAACAAATTCAAGCATGTGTATTGAAAGCTGAGGTCACCCCGGAGAGATTGGTATGTCTCCCAGTGGTATACACTCAATATGTATGTGATAGAACCATGTGGGACTTCAAATAGGTGCAAAATACGCCATTTTACGCCATTTTCACGCCACTGGCCCTCTGTATCTTTTCCGTTACTCATTTACATTTAAGTCAGGCTTACATGTGACCAGGCCAGTGAAGGGGTATTTAGGGGGGAATTCATAATTAAAGTTCATGTCCAGATCGTTAAAATGAGATATCATATGCTAAGATACTACTGGTAGTTTTGCGGGAATCACATCTCAAACATGAGTCGTTTTGTGTAACTGAAAACTCTGAATATGCCCTAAATACCCTGCATCCCATAATGAATACTAAAATAGATTTAAAAAATCTGATTTATTAAAAGTAACCTAAAAAAGTCTGGCTTTTTAGGGTAGATTTGGTTCTAGGAGGAATTTTCGAGGTCTGTTTTCAGTTTTGCGTAACTGATGTAATTCCCAAGAAATGAGGATCAAAATGTTCCATATGGGACAATAGAATGGTTTCCATGGCAACCAGAAAGTGGCATAATCATGTCCTAATTTCTCATAGAAACGTCCCATTTACATTCCAAATATAGAATGTTAGCATCAAAATCGAATAATTCTCAGGAGACTACGGAAACCATTTTCTAATTATAATTCCAAGTGGAAGAATGTGTTGGGACTCTGGATATCAGCGATTGCCCTCCTAATGTGTTAGTTACAGCAGAAGTCTTTCTTAAAGGGTGTGCAAAAGAAAATTAATACACCATTGAAATGCCATCACTGAAGATATCTTCTATAGCCTTGTAAATAAACTACAGGTCTTGAATCCTCCACGCACTATTCATCTGCTTGCTTCATTTCAATGCATTGCATAACCATGATACTTATTCCGATATGGTAGTCATAATATCTGAAAGGTAATCATAGAGAAAGAGTCCAGATACACTCTAAATAAAGTGTACTACCAGGGAATCATTCATCTAGATCTCTATTTCAAAGCTTTGATATCTATAGTATAATCTTGAACCTGGTCGTAACGACCACACCTTGGGTTAATCACAGAGACACCTGGCGGCAACAAACCAATAGAATCACTGAATTCCCGATTCTGACCGGCTACCTTGAACCTGTGTACAAGATGGAGTTTTAAATTAATTAGGTTTTTAAAAAAAATTCATGTTAAACGCATACATTTACTCTCTCCATATATGTTTCACTTCTGATTAAAATCCAATTATTTCTCCCTCAGTTCTGCCTCGCCCCCCACCCCAGTGTTTCCAAAACATGGTTCAGAGTTTCACGACAAGAAAAGTTAGTCCAACTTTGCACTTAAATTGTTGGGCCCCCTTGAGGAGCGTACACTAAAATCCACTTGCACTATGTATGTTCCTCCATCTCTTGCTTACCACATTTAGTACAACACCTATCACCAAAAAATCTATAGTACACCATATACCACTGGACATCTCTGATCATGGGCTTATCAGATATGGTGAGTGTAAAAAAAGAAGCTGTGAATAATCCAAGATGGCCGCCGAAGGCCAAGATGGCCACCAAAATATCTGAATTCCATATCCCATGACCTAGATATGGCTTAGAATGCTATTTTAACTATATATGTCTACCCAGCTAAATTGGACCCAAGGAATTCAAAAGTTATATTGGTTTGTCGCTAAGACAGCTGGTTGCCTAGCAACAACTGTTCTCAAGTTAGTTTTGGTCTTGACGGAACTGGTCATGACAAAAGTTTGCACGACCTTGTGTATCAAGTTGGTTCATTCCCATTTATTATACAACCAAAATACAAATATTGTACTCATAATATCAGGTGCCACAGTATATCAATACTTAATGTTTGACATTTTTCAATCCTCCTTCGTAACTCTGTGGCTGCAGTATTGGATCTTCTTCAATTGATTTCTCATCCCCAAAATCATGTTTTTAGTTTAATTAACATTTTTCCGTAGCCAGCTTGCTACTATGCCCTTCTTCAATGTTGATCGTAGCCTCCCCTAGATCTTTACCATGACCGTGACATATGCGCATATTTAAATAGCTATAGGGATGTTTTCTATAACCTTTGGCAGTGCATTCAAAATACCCTTTTGTGTATCTTCCCAAATGTGCATGATTGCCGGGACTTTAATATCAGGTAACGTGACTAAAGACATATATCTCCTTCAGCCATTTAGGACCTATTACATCCACTGGTTACTAAGATGAGGTACCACTTACAACAAGGACGTGTACATGTTATGTGAATGAGTGACACATAGGCTCAGAACCAATTTTATTGAGGTTGGGCTGGGGTGGCTTCTAGACTTCCCATGTCTGTCCACCTGGGTTTATACATCTGAATGTCGGGACTAAGAGACATGGTCATACAACTTAGTGCGATTCTTTGGCAAAGATCGAATCAACATAATTAAACCTGATTAGATATAATCAAAAATTGTATACCACCAATAACTGATAACCCTTCCGATATCTTGTATAATGTATTATCATATAGCCATAGGGGTTCATGCCAATGTCCTTGTAACAATGAGGAATATAAATGATGAAATCAGTAAAAAATAAGGTATTATAATAATAGATCTTTTTCAATACCCATCACGTAAGCGATTATATAGCAGTATAGTCAACCCTTTTGCCCAACTTGTCACATTAAATGTTGTCCTGTACATTGCTTTACATACTATTTAGTATAATTACTTATAGGTCAGAGTTCGGTCAGCTTCCCATTGTTCTCATCGCTGTCATATATCTCATTCTCAACTATCTCTATGCCACTCATGATGTTATGACCACCGTTGTGTGGGCTACTAGCCGCAGCCATCCTGCTGCTCCTGCCTGAAGCCCCCTCCCTCCTGACACCAGTACTGGAGGCTGCAATACATGATGCATCCCACTCTGGGGATGGGCTCCTTACTGCCTCCTTTGCTACTCCTGGGTCTGCTGCTCTGTTAGTGGCAGCCCTGCCTGCCCTAATGGCCTCCAACTTGGCCTCCAGGGCTGACCGGCGTACAGCAGGTTTGGGGGCTGGCTGGGGCTTATCCCGCCTTACCACCACCACAACAGGGGTGTTTCCCTGTCCTAGCTCTCCTCCATTATTAGCCCTGTCCCCCCGAGGGGCCATGACTCTTGGGTTCGTGCCTCCAGTGGATGATGGAGCAGGTTCTGGGGTGACGCGGCGCGAGCCTGTGTTCCTCCAGGGTCGGGTGAGCTTTTTCTTGAGGGAGCCAACCAGATTGTGCACTGTCACATTCTCATATATGTTATTGCTGCCATGCCTTTGGTGACTAGGGGGCCGCCTGGGCTCTGTACCACTCATACTGGCATATACCTGGTCATAGTTAGCCTGCTGGGGTGGGGTGCCAGGGGGTGGGTGCTGGAGGAGGTGGTGTCCATTAGTCTTCTTCCTCTTGTCCACCTGGGCGTACTTCTCTATATCAGGACTAGGGGACGGGGTGACGTCGCATTCAGGGAGGGTATCGTCATAGGTTGTGTCATCATAGATGTCCATCTCCGAGTCCTGATGGGCGAGGTCCTGGTCTGTGAGTGTGACCGGGTTTGTCTTCTCGGGCAGGCCCTCTTCCTCATCTTTCCTGTCAGTAAAACACATTGCACTAATGAGTATCTAGATATTTGGACTTTTCAGAGAGATAGATCTTTGACAAAATCTCTTGATTTCGCTATTCTTTAGAAGATTGATAATGGACAGGTCTTGATAGCAAATGGGAAGGAAACTTGTGTATAAATATAGTAATATATATTTGTGATGCTGTCTTAATCTGAACCGGTTCTATGTGAGTTTGGCTGCATCAGGCTCTCCATATATCTTCCTTGGTGTGCCAATATTTCAATGTATTACACAATATATCGTTGTACCATGGCTTCCTGGTAGAGCCACGTGGGTGGAGATTCTCTTACCTGTCTCTGCACAGGATGCAAAATAATCCAACCAGGATCAGAATGATGCCCACACCTATGCCGATGCCAATACCTGCCTTTGTACCTGGTATAAATCACATGTATTTTTTGAATATCTGTATATTCTAGGTCTTTTGGCCAGTGATTCTATTTCTTTTGATCTGATCGTATGTAGATTTATGACCATGTGCATGCAGTAATGATACCTGTCCCAACAGACAGACAGATGACTGTTATTTCTAAACTATCCTTTGATACAATATAATATATTATGCATAAGTCCCACGTTATGTTGAAAGGTTATGCAACTGTTATCACCAAATTAACAAACCTTTGGGCCCCTGGGATATTCTTAATCGAGAAACTCCACTACAAAATTGAATTCGTAAGAGCAATGGGAGTGTAAGGATTGCTTACTTTTGAAATTCCTAGTGCTTGCAATGCTTTCGATCCATGATGGTTCAATTTCTTAAAAGAAACACAGATGGCATCAAAGCATGACAATACTGTTCAGATATATAATTATGGTGGAATCAAGTAGATCTGTCATTATTGTTCGGCAAATGAAAAGTCATATTCAACATACTTATCAATATAAATTTAGGACAGAATTATATTACATGTTTTATCATTCTGGACCTAAATACAAGTTTGCAACTGTGAATAAGCACCAAGCAGTGCCCATAGGCACAGAGATTGGCATTCATCAGCAGATATATCTACATGTTCATACAGTTAGTTTAAAGCTTGACCGTCATGGTTGAAGTGAGGCCAAAAGCACCTTTGGATATAGTTCAGTTTTCATTCACAAGAGGGCTCTTAAGGTCTGGGAGCTCAGCTCTTACAGGCACACAATAGGGTGAATATGTTGTAGGTGGGCAATGCTCATAGTCCCCTATCCAAACACTGCTGCCCTCTGGTGGAACTGTTATTCTAGTCCATGTATGGAAAATGCTAAACTTATTCCCTGACAGCCCAGCTTTAACCTCCAGCCTTACCATAAGCACATAGATAGGCATTCATGTAAGAACATGATGCGTTCCTCCGCTGCCAGTTGGCGTCCTCGTCTTTTGGTTTGTAAAGTTCCAGGCACATGGTGGCAGCAGGGTCTCCTTCCACTTTGGAGCTGCTATCATTTGCCAATTGGTTACTCCCCGTAACTGAAAGATAACAGATGAAGAAAGGCATAATGTTTGAATACCAAGGATGCACATAATATGATATATGTGATGTGTTCGATAACAAGAAACAAATCTCACATGTGCACATAGTGACTGGGACACCTGACCCAACAATAATTATTTCACCAAACAACACGTGAGCACCAGGTATCATTGATTTATGAGGCTCATCTGGATCTCAGTTGGGCTGCCATATGGAAACCATCATATAATAATTTCCGCAAATAACCACAAAGGAATATGCTTTGAAATAACTGCAGTGTAATAAAGGAAAAAGAGTTGGTGCCCCCTGGCAGCCCTAGACACTGCAACCCAGACTTGTGCAAGTCCAGCTTGCCCAGATAAAACCCATATGGGGCCCAAAGTAATACAATCTGTATTCCGCACTAGCAAGATGCAGTAATTCTACCGTGTGAGACCTTAAGCTGAAGCTGGTTCCTCACATGTCCAAAATCGGAGTTTTCAGGGGTCATAAGCCTTTCAGTTATAGCCCTCTGTTGTGGGTCCTTATGTCATCTGTCCATATTTGGGGAGTGGTTAGGACTCTGGCCTACCAATCAATGGGTCATGAATTCAAATCCATCTCTAGGCTTTTTTGTTTACACCAAAGGCAACATGTTTTTTCTTCGAGTTGGTTATTTACAAGAAAAACAACGATGTAACAATACAAACACATTTTAGATTACACTATAAATATTTATCTTGTGCAAAGGATCTTTACAACAGAATTGTATACTATCACAATTTTTGACCTCCCAAGAAATACATTTTAAAATTGTGTGTGAACAAAATAGAATTGACATGGATGATGCATTGATTGGTAGGCCAGAGTCCTAACCACTCCCCCTACCTGAACACATGATATAACAACACAAAATAGAAGCCTATAATTGAAAAGTTTATGACCCCTAAGGCATCAAATTTCGGACTTGACAGGAACCAGCTTCAGCTGATCAGCTTGCTGTTATACTTAGCAGAGGAAAGAGCACTGGTACCAGACAAGATGGTGCTGTACAGTGATCATCTCGCTAATGTGGAATAGGGAGTGTCTTGATGAATCATAGCACTGTACCTACCTGTTGTAGGGTGAGCTAGCCACACATAGTTATACACCTGCAGTTTGTCCAGCTGCCAGCCCAGGAAGGCCTCCTCAGTGCCTCCCCCTGGTGTCAGCAGACTGCCGTTACGTCCAGCACAGTCGGCCTGGGCCCGCTCCCAGGTGGCCACACTAGACACAACCTCATAGCACCTGGAACCGTAGGAACTGCGCAGGTGGGCAGAGGGAGGACAGACCGTGACAGGGACAGCTGCAATCATATGAATAATTATGATGAATGATTTGCGATGTTGATTGTAACGATATCAAAACATTGATTGGCAGCAATTTAACTAGATTAAGAAGATTGATTAATGTAGTTCTAGATCTATTATTTTGAGATTTGACTTCGATTTGAGATGTAACCAACATTGGCAGAGTATTCAGTTTGACTAAATTTGAGGTTAAAACATATTGAGTGAATATTTTGATTTCATGCCAGATGTTAACATACTTTTTCCATGCACTATTTCATGCATTTCAGCAAGATTTTCTTTTGGCGTAGAATTTATTAGAATATGATGACTGCTTTAACTGCTTTGACTTACCACAGGCAGGCTGGAGTCCTGACCAGGTGCCATCTGACAGGCAGGTCCTGACCCGGGGCCCGGTGAGCAGGTAGCCTGCCCGGCATGTGTAGATAGCCGTGGTGTTAGCCGTGAGGTAAGGTGACGAGTAGCTCACCTGGCCCAGGTGAGCAGGGACAGGGTGTAACTGTTTGCACCTCACTGTGATATAGTAAATGCGTAAGAATGTGCTTGTCATTCATTCAGAAGAAAAGAAACATATTCAAGCTTATTATATTTTGAAATTGCATGGTTATGCCCAATGTGTGGGATAATGCTTTAAACACAGCGTATGGTGAGGGTATTCATAGCGGGTATATTTTGGTTAACCCTGATGATTTTCTTTTCTTGTTTATTTGGCATATTCGTATATTCTGCAGTAAAATATCTCACATGATACACCTCACTGTGACAGAGTAAAAAGGTAAAAGTCTTCCCCCTAACTGTGACGAGGTATGTGGGTATTATGGTGCTGAGTAGCTCAGGTACACACACACAGTGGTGTGCCATGCCATTTTAGTTAATTCAACAAATTCCCCAGACATACACTTTATGCAAGTTATACTTTACTCACCACAGACACACTCAAACTCTATAGTGAGATAGGAGGAGACATCACTACAGCCTTGACGGGGACGCTCCTGGGGCACATGTATGTCACATCGTGAACGACCATCACACATTCCCCACATAAAGGTAGCATTGGTTTGACAGTCATCCACTTTCATAGAACAGTTCTCCCGCGTCTCACTATGGCCGAATGTGGCGCTACTTATCTTTAAGACGCAGCCGGAAGTAGTGGGACACGTCAAGGTGATGACGCCATTTGTACAGTTGGACACTTTAGCTGAGTCTGAAATGCAAGAGTATAAACAACATTTGTGGAGAGGAATATTAATGTCCTATGTAGTGAGTAGATAATAGCCACACCGAGAGAAGAAGCTGAGTGACAAAGGAAGTCCAAGTTATAATAAGGGAGTCAGGCCTCCCCTGATGCCATTTCAGTCTGTACGAAAACTTTTTCACCATGCAGGAATTCGATCCTGCAGATTTTTTTCTTTGTAGGCCCGGCTCAATTTTTGCAGGTCCGGATATTGGAGTACAATCTTGCTATTTAAAAATGAAATATAAAGCAAGTGTTTGTACTGGCAATGATAATAAATAGGGTTCCCCCATCTACATATTACAATTATATCAACCATATAATATATGGCCTTGAAACATGTCATTTTGGACTTAACCACCGGCCCTATGCCATGGGAATATGCAACTTTGCAAGTATGTACTCCCTTGGATAGTGGCTAAGGAGTGAAATAATTTGTATTGGAGACAGAATTTACACCTTTTTGACAAGGGGACGTAGTATTAATGTAAAATATTTTTGGATTGATTCAAAATTCTTATTCTTTGTTTGTTAGCAAGAGCTGTAATTTAGTGGTATTGATGCCCTAGGGTATCAACTTTGCTGCCCAATGGCAGCAGCGGTTTTTCAAGGGTATTTTAGATGCTGCCCAGTGGCAGCATCGGCCCTTAAAGGGTTAATATGTAAATTATTGAAGAACATTCAGACAATATTCACACTTTCTGTTTTATGCTGTAGAAATTTTAATAATGGTCCGATTAACAAGCCGTAAAAAATGGCATATATGCAAGAATCTCTGAAATACAGCCAGCCATTAGGGCCTGCAGTAGCCCTTTTCCTGCCGGACCGGCAGACCTTTTGCCGGCTATAGCCGGTGGCCAGCAGGTTTTCGCATGGACTGCCATGTGCATATTGTCCAACTCTCTTTTAATGAATCTGATCAATTAGACTAAACTGAGTCCAGGTCAGACGAGCCAAAATAATGGTCACCAGGAAAACTATTGTCAATAATCGTTATTGGGCAAAGATCAATACAAGATACAGATTTTTATATTGGGCCCTGAAATGGTCAAGCAAGCCTTTGAATTTTGATATTCGATTAGCACTCACTGATGGTCCTATGCTGAAACCTCCCTCCAAAAAGGAACATAAACCAAAAGTGGGGCCAGTGAAATGTTGGGTCAGTTAAATAATAGGCCCACCTCTGGCCTGACCATTGGCCCAGTGCTTGTCCATCATTAGTATAGCTTTAATAAATTCCATATTGGTTCGATCCCCAGTCAGATTTACATCAGTGTTTCAAGTCAGAGTGATGTTTTTAAAGAAATGATATATACCAACATAACCAGCTATCATGGAAATAACGGACAGGGCCTCTTATTTTGACTAGCTCCCTATATGTATACATTCTATAAAGAAGTTGATACACCAATTCAAATCGTACTATAAATGATAAAAACATGTCACACCAAATCCAGCACAGTCCTTACAAATGTCACATCAAAAATGTCATTGGTTGTTCTGTCTGCTATAAATATGATATTATGTGTGACGCACATTGCTTTTAAGAGCAGCAATTATGCCTAATACCAGCAAACCTACGGTCTGCGTGTCAGTACACTCATACCCCCTGTGGCCATTTCCCAGTACGAACCTCACCAATGGCCGTGACGGTGACATGACTGACCCCTGGCAGTCTTTAATTCAAACCGGAAGTCAGGACAAAAGCTCGCACGGCAGTGTACCGTGCATGCCTGGGAGCTGCACGGCCTAGAAACAGGAAAGGTGGCAGTTCCTGTCCCTTACATTACATACAAATGTACCAGTGGACTTTTGCACAGCTAACGGGTCCGTTAGCCTTTTAGAAATGCTATACTAACAGTCTCCCATTGGTGATTTTGCATGGAAAAATATATTACTTACAGGGGCGTGGCAAGCAGTTTCAAAGTAGGGGGGACTGAGGGGTATTTTGACCCTTTAATTCTGACCCCTTTTTACTTGACCTTTTTGGTTTGACCTTTTTTGGGGTTGGTCAAAAGTGGGGGGGGGGACATGTCCCCCCCCGTCCCCCCCGGTTGCCACGCCCCTGACTTATCAAGTACCTCTTGACCTGAAATAATCACCGATGGGAGACTAAACACAGGGCTAATTCAGCTAATAGGAACATTATAATTATATGAACGTCTTCATTGAAGCAATATCTTCAGAGCTCTAGGTTTGGAGTCCCCATGTCAATTGTCGAATTTGAGAAATGACCATTTTGCATGTCACTTATATCCCCATATCTCATATATGTTACCTCTACGAACCATATCGAATTTACCCAATGTCATGTCACTAATCTTTTCCCCTCATCTCATTAAGCTCCATATGACTATGTCGCATGACGAGTCTATGAAATGACCATGTCACTATGTTTAATTTAGCCATCCACCCTCAATATACCCACATACAGCATTTCTCTCACAGGATATAACTGGTGAGAAACTGTTTGTGAAATGAAGACCTAACCAGTTCACACTTTAAAAAGAATTCATACACTGTAAAAAATATCCCGTAAAAATTACGGTGAATCACTGGCATCACTGAATGCCGACCGTTTCCCGTTTTTTCTACGGTCACCGTATTTTGCTTTCCCCCGTAAATTTTACAGGCCTTTCCCGTTGTATTTTTACGGTGATTCATCATTATTATACGGTGAATCTCTGCTATTCAATGATGATTATAATTGTTTCTGGATTCATTGTTGTATATTTCATAATATCATCTTAATTCCAGGCCTGTATATATATATTAGGCCTGAGAAGCATAATTGAATGCCTCATAGCAATATACAATTACAATCCATGAGCAAAAGGTACTCTAGGATTGTTACAGAGGAACTCTGACAACAGTCTCAATATGTATAGTTCTAATTACCACAACATGGGTGTTTATACTATTCGTACTAGTGTCCAGGGTCTAAAAAAAGGAAATTATATATTTTTTATCCTTAACATGCCAAAGGCTTTGATTTTGACTGTATAATTGATGAGATATTTGGATATTTTTATAAATCTAACACAATTATGTATGTTTTTAGTTGATAGCTTCCACTAAAGTCTCTCTATCAAACCAAGCTGCCACCTGGTGAGCAAACTTTTAACGTGAGATTCACCGTAAATGAAAAAACATTGTTTCACTGTACTGGTTTACGGATGTTCAATGTGAAAGTAATAAGTTTTACAGTGTCTCACCGTAAATCACAATTACGGTGATACACCGTCAAATTTAGCATTGATTCTCCGTAATTTCAACGGTAATTTTTTACAGTGTATGTAACAAGGCAGAGAACTTTTTTTGTGAACGCTTAGGACATAAAGGTAATTGGTGCCACTGTATAATTACTGTTGCAGTAATTGTGATAATTCTTGTCTAATATCACTTTTGTTTTGAATTAGGAAGTTCTTTTTACAGCAGCGAAGGGTGTGGAGATTAGGACCCCTTGAATATGGCGGGGGGTCACTTGTTTTCAGCGAGGGAGGAAGAGGGAGATAATGAGAGAGAGTCTGTGTCTGTCTCGGGGACAGACATGTATACAGTCTGAGTGACTATTGGCATGGCCATCTTTAACCATACCCAAGGCTAATTGTGAAGTAAATATAATTACTGCCACAGTATATATACAGCTGAGGACATGAGAACTGAGGGCATGCCCTCAAACTCTATGCTGTACACGTCTCACTGGATGCGGCTCCTCTGCCAAGTTGCCCATCTGCAACAGCGGCGTATGAGTGATGAGTGGGCCTATAACCTAAGAGTTGAATATGATTTGGACATTATGATATCCCGCCCCCTCGACTAGTACGTTTTCTTGTCTTATACTATATATTGTACTGGCATTCTATATTTGTAATGAAACGGTGTGGTTTTCTTTTCAGGAAAAAAAGACACAATCTCATTACTTGAACCATTCCTCTTAGAACCAACCTTTACAGTAAAACGTTTTATTAAGTGGTCCGTCAATTACGTCCAATTGTTATGATGATTATTTGTATCCTTCATATGACACATGTCTCTGAGCATACCTATCATATTCAGTAATACGTATGTGAATTTATGTTCAAGCATTAATTCCCACAAACATAACAGGAATATTTTAGCTCAAGATCTCTAGTTCTAAAGACTTTTTAAAGACTGTCATCACCAATCCAACGATATACCCTTTTATCTACATGTCTGGCCATACCTAGTGAAAGTGAACATAATTATCATAGATATTGAATCGTAAGACATGTTTCACAAAAATAATATTCTAGCTCAAGATGTCCACTTCTAAATATTTTAAATAGACTGCACTCATCAATCCCACAGATATCCCCTTTTATCTACAGGTCTGGCTATATGATTAATGT
The DNA here is from genome assembly GCA_947462335.1 of Harmothoe impar. Taxonomy (NCBI): domain Eukaryota; kingdom Metazoa; phylum Annelida; class Polychaeta; order Phyllodocida; family Polynoidae; genus Harmothoe; species Harmothoe impar. The sequence continues at coordinate 55,237,849 of OX381708.1, read as the reverse complement.
GAACGTATATACATAGATAGATAGTGAATCGTATACAGACATGTTTTCTCCTTTTAACAGCACTCACCAATGGCGGTAGATAAGGCTAAGATGAGCACCAGGGTCTGAGTCCGGTCCATGGTGAGGGGATCCCGTGTGGTACACTTGGTATTCAGTTATCCACCAACCTGTGTATCCTCTTGTCCATCCTCTGGCACATTCTGCCTGCTACATAAGTTGGTGTATACATCATAATACTGCTACCACAGGTGGGGAATCCATCCTATCACCTGACTTATGGTTAGTTATGTTACTCCAGTGGTGGCAATGGTTACATTGCATGTGGCCCTGTCTCAGGTGTTCATCTTGACAAGGACTTACCACCATCTACAAATGAACCTCATGCTATGGCTTTTGTTCCCTGATGCTTGCCACATGCCAGATTATGTATAGACCAGTGTAAAGCTCATGTCATAGTGCAGAAGCTCCTTATGACCATATAGACAGATACACATTCCGTCCTTGACTCGTCAGCCCCCCTAGACCTGGTGTTGTGGAGGGCCAGGTGAGCAGTGCCCAGGGCCCATTCGTACACGTGACCCTCCTAGTGACATGCAGCTGAGACCACAGTATAGCCCTTTAAGGACCGCATGGTGTTTAATGCATTATGCCTATTAGCGTCATGATATAATTATGTTTATGTAGCGCTGGCGAGTAACTCGGCAGGGATGTTTTCAAACATTATACTGGCCTTGCGATGTTAATAAACCTCTGAAGGGTCGGCATGAAGGGCTGCATTCATGCATCATGACGAACTAAAGACCACGAAGACAGAAAAGTAGACGTCTGCGAAGACATTTTCTTACGTTTTGCATTATTTATTTTCACTCGATGATAGAAAATACTCGTATATATACATATGGTTATGCACATTATATAATATAGCTGAACAGCGCACCAGCACTGCCCAGTCACTTTTCTCACAAACTGATGCTAGCCTATAGTGGACCATCACTACCCTCATTTAACGCATTGTCTTGTATTTATAACAATACAATGCGTTCACCAACAGTTATTCTATACTCATTACACACAAATTTCTTTAATATATGATATTCAGATAGGCCACCTGCTTCTTCGTGTAGTTGTACACATCTTTTCAACTTTTGAAAATCGCAGTGAAAGACGTGATTCTGTTTGAATAAAGATATTAACAATCCTGGAGTCTTACCAAGGTACATCAGCGTTACATGCGGCCCTTAAAGGACCGTGGTCAGATGGTGGGTGGTTGCATGAGAGGGAGTTTGTTGTACATGTCCGAATGTGTCCTAGTGGTGTAGCCGGAACCATGCAGTAGCAGCCTGAGGGGCCGTATACTGACTCAGCTACAGGACCATCTCCCTCAGGGCATCTTCTACACTCTCCTACCACACTCTCTACCTATCTCTCTTACCAACACAACACAGTACAGAGAATCTGCTGGAAGCGTCTTCACGAGAATCCCACATGACCTGTGTGGTAAGGGGGCACCCAGCCCACCTGATATTATTAAAAAAGATTTGAAACATGACTATTAGGGACAATCCATTACTTAGGCCAAATAGAAAAGGTAGGTTTGAGGCAATCCGACCTAAGCTGCAAAACAAGGGCAAAACTAGCACCCCCCCCCCCCAAAAAAAAAAGAAGTGGGCATTCTTGTGGGTTTTCTATTTTTCTACAAAGAGATTAAAAGAAATGAGAACAACATGCTTTAAAGCTGAGATCAGTGGCCCTAACGATTTACTAGCGGACTAGTCATAAATTGGAAATGTCCAACAATATCTTGAAATTCCTATAGCGGCAACCCAAATCCATGAGTCATGAAAACAATTAAGCTGCTCGTCGATCTAACGTTTTGCGAATCCTTCCTTGTACTTGAAATATTTCTTAAAGAAATGAAAAGAACACTAAGTCTTATTATTATTTTTATTTGGTTATGTAGAATCATTACAGTTTATTCAACTAATTATGATTTGCATAATACTTTCCCTACTTCTCGAACCATGTTACATGCAACACACCTTTATTTTTCCTTATTATCAAGATAATATTATATAATTATGTATATACCTCCCTGTCGTTGTATTAAATACTGCTGCTCAGATATGTGTTAGAGGTATATATGAATAGATAATACCTTACTACCCACACAAAAACACTACAGCTGACTTTGATTTATTTTCCATGCATTGGGAGAATGTTTCATCCAGACATTGGGGGGGGGGGCAGATTAAGTTAGATAGCAGTATGTTGTTGTTGATATTTTATTGGCATATTAAAAATGTTACACGGGAACTTTTTCATTTAAAAGCCAGGAGACTTATACACATGATTATTTACAGATAGACAGTTATTTATCACTCTGGTTCATCTCAGGTAGTGTTGCCGGCACCACAATGGGGTCAAGTTTTGAGTTTATTGACAAAGTCCTTGTATGGCAAGTGCTGAGTTTCCCCTGGTAACTCATCCCACAGCAGTGCACCTCGATACACAGGACTTTTGTCGAAGATCCATTTCTTTGACCTGGGGATCTTTAGACGCACTTGGTTGTTGCCCTGCAGCTCTCTGGTATGCACAACAATGTTGCCTTGGTCATTGGTCATCTTGTGTAGGTACGCGAGTAGTCCTCGGTTTCTTACCGGTAGCAGCTTGGGGACATGGTTTCTCATGTGGAGCTCATCAATAGCTACACCCCTGGGGTCCCTGATGCCTTCACTGAGGCGGAGGGCATCCTTCTGGAGAGTTTGCATTTTTCTGACAGCCCACAGGGCCTCCGTCAACCACGAACCCCCAGTAATCCATTATACTGCGGATCATGGAAGTGTAGACTTGAATGGTTGTCTTTGTGTCTGATGCTCTTTTTATGCGTTTCAACTGCCTTAGTCGCACACGCACCAGGTTGATTCTCTTTTTGAGATGTGGCCCAAAGCCCAGATAACGATCAATGGTGACTCCCAGGTAGGAGAACTGGGTCACCACATCTAAGGGCTCGTCGTTTAGGTAGAAAGTAGCATTATCCAGATTGGGCAGCAGTCTTTGTGAGTAAGACCACAACACTTGTGTCTTGTTGGTGTTGACAGTGAGCTTGTTCTTGGTGCACCATGCTCCGACCCTAGAAAGGTTATCTTGGAGTAAGACTCTCATTCGGTCGACATCTTTTCCTGAAACAATCAGGGCTAAGTCGTCGGCATAGAGGAAGTTTAATATTACGTCCTTTACATTGTTGATGTAGGTGATGAAGAGCAAGGGGCAGACTACGGACCCCTGCGGCACCCCTCTGTCAACTGGTAGGCTGGCCGAGATGTTGTTGTTAGCTCTCATTTGCTGTCTACGATCCTGTAAGTAGTAGCAGAGCAACTCAATAGATGCACCACCCAGATTGAAAGATTCAAGCTTGTTTAGCAGTATCAGGTGGTCGACTGTGTCAAAAGCCTTTGTCATATCCAGGAAGACCACGGCCGACCGCTGACCATTGTTACGCGCTGTATACATTTCATGCAGCAGAGCGAAGACTGAATCCCTGGTGCATCGATGGAGCATGAAGCCTGACTGGAAGGGTGAGATAATCTTTTCCCTCAGGAGAATATATAGCGGGGTTACAGGGGTTATATATTTTTCTGTTACAGAATAAAGAATATTACATATGAGTCATGATCAAAGAGCAATATCCACAATTGTATGGAAGAATGACAACCTAATACTAATGTGTCCTAATACGACTTATACATGTATTAGGTTGTTAAAGGACGGGAACAGCATGGGAACATTCAACACTTAATTGACTTTCAACACTGCATGGCGGAAATTGTCAGCAATTGTCAACTATATGTTTTATATCATTATGTGTAAATGAGGATGGCGAGACCTGTCATGAATGCTGATTGATGATATTACGTTTACTTAGATACTGCATGGGGCTCCTTAATGTCAAAATAAGAGACATGGGCTGTTACTATGTATACAGTGAGGACCACTGAGTGCCTGTGATGTGAGACAGGCATGGCAATAGCTGGTCCTTGTGTTGTCCTACATTTGTACATGTAGACTGTTTTACTGCATGTTTATGACATGACAGCACGTCAGTGCCCACAGTTATGGAAGTTATATGGAAATATTGCGGCCCAGTTTAAATCTGAATTCTACACATCGAAGTATTTAGGTATTTTTGTTGTACGAAGTCAGTGTGTACCTCATTTGCCAGCGAGGCTCTGCAGTTTTAGTAGTTTTAGCTAAGTATCACTGATGTTCAATTTTAATCTCAGCGGAGAGACCAACTTTAATATATGTGGACTATAGAATGAATCATATGTGAGAAAATAATTGACCGTGGATATTGTCAATTCTTATATCAATAGAGTGGAGGTGGAATTTTGTAGAGGTGTGCACAGATTTCTTGCCATTATGAATGTCTCTATGGTTTCCATAGAAACTCATGAGAGCGAACGTCCCATGAGGAAGTAACGCGCTGGCATCTTTTACTGAACCAGGTAAACAATTTTGCCACCCCCTAAGAGGGGTCAACATCTGTACCAAAGCATGGGTGATCTGTATTTGTAACTCATTACAGCATTACAGTACACTTATAATTGTTTGATAGATTTATGATAGGCAGGGGGACTCCCTATTTAGAATTCAATTATTAAATTAATAAACACGTTTTGCAATTTTCTTTTTCTTTAGGATCCATGGTAATCATCCTGGGGGAAATCAAGGGTAATGTTACCAAGCATTAATAGCTAGGATAACCGCAGAATTTCATGTGAATATGAATAGACATAAACAAAATTTAATTAAAATCTCTCTTGTTATATTCTCTACTATAGAATCGAATCGGGAATTCGTTTTTTTGTTACCCACTAATATTCATATGAAAACCCACAGTTCCTAAGGTTATCCTAGCTATTGATGCTTTGTAGCATTGAAAAGTCCTTGCTTTCCTCTTTAAAATGTAGCAAAGTTGGTTCCAGACCAGATATATGGAGTGAGAACAGAAGGGATTTCTCAATTTTCTTATATGCATACATAAGGCCACTCAAAAAAATAAAATGGGTTCTCATCACCGCGCGCATAAAAAAAAAATCAGGTTTTGGGGATTAAAAAAAAAATTGTCAAATTTTGATGAAAAACCTCATCAAAATGGACAAAATTGGTCACATTTGGTATCAAATTAAAGCTAATAATGCCAGCAATATAGTGGTCAAGAAATAACTTACATTTTTGCCACTTTTAGAGATCAATTAATTCTTAATCAATAAAAGGTGAATTCTGACCAAAGAAACCCGTAAATCATCCTACACATTTTGGCCTGCGAGTAAAAAAAGAGAATTATAAAAAAAGCCTCCCTCGTCAGATTTTTCAGACCTTGGTGATGAGAAACCACTTTTTTTGAGTGGCCTAATGAATATAATTATAAGACCTTTAGAAGAAAGTGTATTTCATGTGCTGTATACCATAGTCATCATGTGTTGAAGTGTTTTAGTATGAAGAAATTTATCCTGCCATGATCAGCTTCAGAATATAGCTACACAAGACTAAACCATTTTAATTCACCACTCCAACAACAGATGGGAGTGTCACAGTTGTCGCCGCCTATGGGTGAACGGTACTGAGTAAATTGCCATCTGGTTGTCAGGGAGACAGCCAGAGGAGGCTACAAGAGGACATTCAAATACAAAATAACACCCACTATGGGGGAAGAGTTCAGGTCTGTGTTATATTAAGCTTTGGTAAACTTAATAGAGAGTGGGGAGGGGGGGGGGGGGGTATCAACGGTGCTCAGAAGTCTCTACAGTTCCCTGTATCTCCTATTGCATAAAGGTACAGGTGAGTAAATGCTGAGAGGACACACGACACAGAGATACCACCGTGTTAAAGGAACTGATGCATCTAATGATAGGTCTGAATTACCAACTGATAACCTTTACGTTACCAGCTCTCATTAATGGGATATGTTCACTCATAAGTATACAGTCTCTGGATGACTCTATGCTTTATTACAAGTTACAACAACATGCAGTATACAGTAGTGATTTATGGTGCTTCATGTACGATGTAGACTACTATTCGTTTGGCTTTGTTGAAGGTTATTTGACTCGTTCCACTATGGCCAACGCATGGCATAATCCTGTCAACAGACCAAAACTCTATTGTCTATTTACTAGTGGGAGTTATATATCCAAAGTGGGATGTACAAAGTTGCTTTGAAATATTATTTAGGCAGTCCTTGCGAAAACGTTTTTACTATGCTGGACATTCGGTATTGCAGCTTGCAAATTTCGCAGGACTGGACAGATTACCACAGGACCGGATACCGAATGAAAATAATATGCTATTTTATAATAGAAAATAAAAAATAAAAATAGCCCATGATTAGCAGGGTCTGGAATTTCCAGGACAGCTATGGGAGATGCCCCCATTCTTGTGTTAGGAACATACCTTTTAACATTTAAGATTACATAATTATGTGCTCAATTTTAAGTTCACTTGACGGGCATACGTTCAAAATAAACACAGGATTAGTACAGTTGACTACCTCCCAAGACAACTTGTCCTTTTATCTAACGTTTTATAACTCGATCATGTTTCTTACTTACGGAGAGAGACTTACCCTTATTTAACCCATCTTTTTTGAGTTAATTATTTCAATGTGCAACATACCCCCGTAGCTATAACCTCAAACAGGAGCGTAGACTAGAAGATTTGTCCAATCTAGTATAATCTTAATAATGTTATAATTTAAATTTTAAGTTCATAACATTATTTAAGATTATTTAGGATTGTTTACAGTAGACTTATAGATTTATGGATAGGCCTATAACACATGCTCCGCCCGGAACCCCCGTTCCTTTTTACCCTTATTTATTGTGCTATGCAGTTGGTAATATTAGTGTATATATCTGGTGCTCTGCCCCCGAATCCCCTTTTCTTTCTTTCTTTTTCGAAACTGCAGGTATAATACAATGGCAGAACCTGATGTTTGATAGAGAAGGCATAATCTTAAGTACAATGTTATAATCTTAAAATTAAGATTAACATTATTATGATTATACCAATTAAGATTGGACAAATTTTGTTGTTCACGCCTCTGCTTGAAGGTGTCCACTTGTGCCTCAGAACAAATCCATGATAGGCCACCATATAATAAACCAGCTGGGGACCATATGAGGCAGATTAAGCAACGCTGACTAGGCTCTGGGGTACATGCAGGAGACTTGGGCAAGCCTACTCGCATAGCAGCAACCAGAGCATATCAAAGAGGGGTACACATAGTCAGACCCTCCAGATGGTTTTTTAGAAGAGCCCTAGGGGCAGCATAGGGGAGCAGCTCGGAGGAGCAGCTTGGAGCAGGGGTAATGGAAGGGTGATATATACATTACTGGGCTATATTAGAAAATGGATTAATAGCGACATATACTCCCTGATGATATCCCTCTGACGTCTAGTTTAGTAATACCTTTACAGTGTGTAACGTATCAATAGATGTGGTGAAGCACCCTCACAGCGTATAATGCTTAATGAATGTGGTGTCTAGGTATTATCTACTAGCTATATACACAAACAGTGAAAGGTTGATTAAAGGATAGTAAAGAGGTGACATTTTGAAGGTGAATAATGTATAGCACTGCATATCACCACCTTGAGGGTTTCTTTAAGGAAAGTATAAGAAAGAAAGGAAAGAAATCAAAGGGGGGTCAAGGCATAGCCCCCAAAATACAACAATATTACAAACTACACACCATTCTCACAATTTAGGAGTATGTGGGATATAAGTTTAAAATGGCTTTTCTTATATTGCTGGATATAACTCAGGGGATGAACTTGGGCTTGGCAACCTAGCGACCTTAGATGTGGACGTGGTATAGTGGTACTCCTCTGCCCGTGGGTGTGGGGCCCGGGTGTTGGGGCGGGGAGGAGGAGGAGGAGGAGGAGGGACAGGAGGGCAGAGGTAGTGAAGGAGGAGCTCCTGGGTGCCGCCGCCGTCAGTTGGTGCTTGACGTTCTCCTGGTCCACTCCTCCTCCAGGTACCTGCTCCTCCTCCTGCAGCATCCTCCAGGCCCTACACAGTCTACACCCAGCCTACAGCAGCAGCCTCAGCATGCCGTGGAAGGTAAGCACCCCCCCCTCCTCTCTGCCATGGTGTGCAGTGTGCCTAGATTATATATTGGCCATAATTTTAATATCTCAACTTGGTCTCATAATTTTCATGATTTTACATGACTGCTCCGTTATACAATAGCCCTTGGCTTGTCTGTACAGAATGATGCCATGAGTATCGACCAGTTCTATATATGTGTACGTTGAAATTATTAATCTATACATACAAGTATACTGGTAGTTGTAAAAAGAATTCGAGGAGGGGTTCCAATATTCCAATACCAACAGTGTGGAGGAGAAGAGTAGTGTTTTGACCTTTGACATGATCATAATTATTAGCTTCACCATCACAGGGACTACTGTGCATGCTGTCCCTACTCAGCGGCTAATTACAACAAGAATTATTGTACATCTTGCCAAAATTCCTAGTCTGCTGTTTTTGTATGGTGGTCCTGGGTTGTGTTAAAGCTATATATAATTATAGCCGACCTACATACCGAGGTAACAGCCTGCAGCATGGTCAGCCCTCGGGCATGTTGACATCGTCCTGGTCTAACGAGGTTCAGGATTTTCCCCTTTTTGTGTTTTGGTTTAAAAAGAAAATTTAAAAAAGAGAGAGAAAAATAGCATTAGATATAAACTTTTGTGTTTTATAAAAGAAAAAGAAGAAATATGCTTTATTCCATCTTGATTCGGGTCACTAACGATGAGTGCCAGTCTTCCTGGTATATTCATAGATTCGGTCATGCATTGCATGATTAAGGGGTAGCAACCTATACCAATAATAAAGACAGCAAAAGTTTATAGAAACATGTCAAGATGGCATATAGCAGCAACTCCATGCAGCATGTGGTCCCAAGACATTATAGATCATCATACCAGGCTTTAATTACTCATAGTTTACTAATCACAGCTCATCTGTAATAATTATGTGCAGTCGATGTACCCAGGCCTGGCCTTGACAGCTCTAGTGCAGTAACTAGAGTATGTATACATGAGTAACTATTTTCCTATACTTTGGACAAGTCTAGTAGTTAGTTTCTAACCTGACTACCCACTGTCTAACATGACAAGAGGGTGGTCGGCCATTGACGTCAGACTGTTATTAATAGCATTATGGCAGCCACAAACTGTGGTATTGTGGTACACTGTACAAACATTGACTCACAACGTCACATCTGCCTCCCTGCCAAAACATAGCTGAGAAAAAGAAGAAGGGGAAATTGATACAATTACTGTAACATGCCTCCACGCCTTTCCTCAACAGCCGTCCAATATCCCAATTTACACACTGATAGATCTCCATGTAACACTGATGCGTGTATCTACTATAGCCTTTGTTATAGACCTGATATACATCACACTGAGATAATGTTGAAGTGCATCCTGATACAGTATACACAGCGAGGTGAGGTATATACATAATTATATAAGACTTCTCTGATACAGCCTACAGTGTGAGGTGAATGGATGCAGCAGTATGCCCTAATTAATACAGAATACAGGCTGCCTTCCTACAGCATACAACGTAGGGTACAGCAGTTTGCCCTGATACAGCATACAGCCTGCCCTGATAGAGCCTACACTGTAAGGTACATAAAGCTCTGATACAGCATACACTGTGATGTACATGTAGCAGCCTGCCCTGATACAGCATACACTGTGAGGTACATGTAGCAGCCTGCCCTGATACAGCATACACTGTGAGGTACATGTAGCAGCCTGCCCTGATACAGCATACACTGTGAGGTACATGTAGCAGCCTGCCCTGATACAGCATACACTGTGATGTACATGTAGCAGTCTGCCCTGATACAGCATACACTGTGAGGTACATGTAGCAGTCTGCCCTGATACAGCATACACTGTGAGGTACATGTAGCAGTCTGCCCTGATACAGCATACACTGTGATGTACATGTAGCAGCCTGCCCTGATACAGCATACACTGTGGGGTATATGTAGCAGTCTGCCATGATACAACGTCATGTATTCACTGACAGCATATTAACGCCCACGCACCAGTATGCGCATCTCCTGATGGTTCCTAGAACTTTGCTGTCCTCACCCGGTCCTCACCCCACCTCCACCCACGCCCAGATCTAGACACACCCAGAACCACACCCTTGTAACCTGACTGCCACCCTCCCCCACACACCCACATATTGAGCCCACCTTTACCCCCCTTCAACATCTTCAGACTGCACTCAGGTCCAAGTGCCAAGTGCGTAGAGAAGTTCAGGGTTTCCGCTCTTTAAACCCGCAGATCTTACTGCACGTCCAGTAACAGTCAGAGTGCAGTCGGGACAGGTACTCAGCTCTATATGTATAGGGGCGCTGGGCCTTTAAACGTATCCCCATTCTGGGCTACTCAAAGTTCAATAGCTTACATATTCACTACTGCTCCCTGCTCGGAATATGGAGAAAACACACCATTACATACTGCTCTCTGTCAAGACTGATAAGAGCTTCTTATAGAAAACGAAATGTATGGTTTTCATACCAGATATAGCACTATCAAATACGTTCATTGGAGTTGATTTTGAATAGATACCAGAATAACCATTTTACAATAGCACATCATTTCATGTGGCTGATATTTAAACAATGATGCACTCAGGATTCGCACCAGCGGCAGCTTCTTGCTGTACATATTGGAATCTAGTCCACACATTTATGTAGTGAAAAGGCTGTACTTCTTTACAGAATCGAAACCTTTTTCGACAAGGTTATACCAAGATTTTTATTTGGTCAAATATTGTACTTTTACCATCAGCTCCGTTTGGCCACCTGCGCCCATATAACGATTCTTTTTAAAAGGCAGGACAGTTATAGTAGTAAATACTTTAGATATTTTGGTAAAAGCCCAGGTGACATAAATTACAAGGTTGTTGATTTGTGCTTAAAAAAGATAAAAGGGGGTTACACTTTTGTAATGTTGCCCCTGACTTTACAAGATACATCTGTAAATACCACACCGTGGTTTCTGGAGGAGATTATAACCCAGAACCTCCATGTTGTATAACACGACCTTCTCCCCCTCCCCTGGCCCCGCGCCTTGGCAGAACAGAGCTGCTATAATCTCAGCTGGGGGGAATCTTGAGTTAGGTAGAAAGAAGGCAGCGTGTAGTTGTGTTTATTCATCCACTCAGATGGCTCCCTGGTTGTGTTTTATTCCTGGCAGAAGGAGCAGCACACTGGAGGAGCAGCTGCTGGAGTAGGAGCAGGAGCAGGAGCAGGAGCAGCCTCCTGCTCCAGGTGCTGATCCACCTCCTCCTCCTGTAGGTAAACACCTACCTAACCTTGCCAAGGTCCACACACCAACATTGAGCTATCTTTTTAAAAAAAAGATTAAAGTTTAGAGAGATAAGATTTCTTTTGAGAGGAAAAGCAAACTCAGGGAATAAGTTCAGCATTTTCCATACATGAACTAAAATAACAGTTCCACCAGAGGGCAGCAGTGTTTGGACAGGGGACCATGAGCATTGTCCAGCTACAACATTATTCACCCTATCTTGTGCCTGTAAGAGCTGAGCTCCCAGCCCTTAAGAGCCCTCTTGTGAATGAAAACTAAACTATATCCAAAAGTGCTTTTGGCCTCACTTCAACCACGATGGTCAAGCTTTAAAATACACAAGAAAAAAGACAGCTCCATTCTGGCTTTGCAGCCAATCCTTATCAGCGGCAGATAATTTAGAAGTAGATGGATCAAATCCATATAACAAATGCAATATTACAAATGAGATAGACCGTATAATGATTCTCACTTATGGATTCTCTTCACCTCTGAATATTTTCATGGTAAATCTGAGAGTATACGATCAATGAAAACATGGGCACTGTTCTTTCGGACAGCTGTAGTATTCTCCTGGTTGTAACTAAATATTTTGCTAACCCCCTCCTATAGCTGTTCACTCTCTCCAATGCAACCAGGGGAGCGGCCAGTGTATTGCTTCATACTTACATCGCTTCTAATTATGTTTATGTTACTGTGTAGATCAGAGTGAGTTGTTTTCGGTTCAGAGCAGGTTGTCTTAGAATGGGATACATTACATGATCTTTGTGTTCGTTTTTCATACTGCAAAAGACCCCTGAGGCATAATTCATAATGCGGGAGGATAATATCAGTCGGTATATTATACAGTTTATTGAAGGGTGTACGTTTTTGGGTTGAAAACATCAAGTGGACCAAAGACTAATCTATGGAAACTACATGCCCATTATGATTACAGTATAATTATATTCTTACATAATTATGTCAACATAAATTCAGAAAGCAGGATAAGACCATGGTTAGGGTTGCACCTAGTTTTAGCCTCTGATGAGGGTTCACATCTGGTGTGAAATTCTTATATAATTATACTCCTTTTACCAATTCATGCTCTTTTCACTTTCATGAATTAGGCCCCTGGGGATGTACTGCCAGAGTATATATATTCCCTGAGCTGTATGATACCCACCGTATGATACAGGTGTGGTGTGCATTATACGGCAAGCAGCCTGTAGTAAGGCGCTACATGAGCGACTCGGGAGCAGCTGTTTGATACAGCATACCACCAGGTACAGATACCACCCACTTACATGCTAACCCCATCAGGAGGCACTAAGATAAGGCACTGACTCACCCTGCTGCCACCATGGTCGCTTAATCCATTTGGCCTCGCAGGCTTATCTTACATTGGCCTCAGCTATCTTGACCTTCTTGTCTATAGTCTTCAGGGGAGGGGAGGTCAGGCCTATTCTTACCGATTCCCAATGCATGGAGATAATGGTAGGATATCAGTGCTTCCTGCACAGTCCTAATGCATTCATATAGGTTGAGCATATGGATGTACAGATCCTAAATTTTACAATGTGCCGAAATTTAGTATGTTATATGGCATAACTTCCATGCTCTAGTCTTTTACCAAGCCTCTTATGTACCTCAATACACTGTAATTGTAATTACCCCTGCTTAGGAGTTTTTCGGCATGAGGGGGCAGGTAGTCATGGGATCATTTCCAGGATGTTGCAAAAAAAGGGATCTAAAAAGGTAGGGTGAGGTGAAGCCCAGGGGCGGATCCAGGATTTTGGAAAAGGGGGGGCGTGAAATAGGCAATGTACTGGGGGTATTGGAAATTGGCAAATTAAAATGTACAGAAAAATAGGGGGGGGCGCACGCCGGGTCCGCCCCCCCCCTAAATCCGCCCCTGAAGCCCAACTTCAACTTACCAAAGCAGGTCAAGGGGAGGCATCTCAGGTGACGGACCCCACATAACCAACTTGACTTCAGATTCTGTGGTAACAGAAGTCCCACATCTCTCTATAATTTCTAGACTTATACCCAAAGAGCAAAAAATAATAAACGGCTTGCTCTTTGCTGTAGCCCACAAGCACTAACATCGGAACTTATCACCAGGCCCAGCCTCTGGAAGGCTCCAATATTGGGATGCAGTTATGAACTCACCAAACATCGTGTTTTGTTCTGACTACCCTACCTCCTGTGGGCTCGGTACCACAGACAATGTCTGTACTGCAGCTTCCATTGGGGCAGCAGCAGGCTGTTTTATGTAGCCGACATCCTAGAAGGAGGCCATCCTTCGCCTCCCTCCCGCCCTCCTTCCTTCCTCGAAGACTGGTACCCTCCAAGCAGAGGCACAACAGAAAATGATATCAAATAGTTCGAAATGTGGTTGGAGAGTGTACGGCCGTCTGCAGTTTCAGACAAAGGTCGGACCCACACACCTTCCCTCAAACCTCTCCACCACACGCAAGGCTCTGTAAAGTAGGTACTGGGATGAAGTTAAACTTTAAGGGTCCATACTTTTCCATATAATATTTCACACAAAAACCTACACTCTAAGTTAGGTTAATGATGGTTTTTATATACTATACATGCTGACAGTAAACCTATGTTGCATAATATATTGTCGGCATTATGTAGGAGCGATCAACTTTTCGAGTTATTTTATAACCCTTCTTCGGGATCTTAATTAAGGGTCCATTTTGCGCCTTTGTCGTCATAATTAATGCAGTAGTGCAGTCCTGGAGAGCAACTCGTCAAGGCTGCGTTTTGCCGATCTTACAGGGTCGATACACTCGATTCAGTGATAGAACTATGCATTTATAATATAAATGCTTCATGACTATGAAAGCCATAATAGTATGCAAGCACTATGCGGCCTTTAAAGGTCTCACATTCCGCCGTGAGATTGAGGTAGTGGTGGCGTAGTACGGGTGGAACAGCCCAAGGGAATACCGTGAAACTTTAGCAAGCTGAAGATCTCCAGCTGTGCCCCTTTCACGGGGGATGGGGGAGGGGCGGGGCAGGAAGGCAGCCGTCTGAAGGTTAAAGTACCGTAATCCCCAGGGCTAAACCTCTTCTCACGTGTATCTTAACCTATTGAGGCATGTAGGAAACTATTGATACTCCAGTTTAGACTCGATGGAGAGAATTTCACTACAAAGCACAATGGTATCGCTCCTCCAAAAAGTGCACTTTTTTTGAAAATATTAATCATATAATCAGGGTGCTTATGATGGATTCATTAGTAGCACATGGTTTCTTATTAGGTAAGAGATTGTGTGTACCACTGGAATATCCCTGGATTGGTAGAGGCACTGCTCTGAAATAACCCCTGTCTGACTGGATTTGACAGTTAGTTTATAACCAAAGATAGTTGGGGATAGAATTTGTGTTAAATATAATAAGCAAACAATTTCTGTACTCAAACGAATTTCCCTCACATGTTACCCTCTTGTTTCTCCACAGGCCCCCGTAGGAGAGAAGTGTATCCGGTGTGAGAAGTCGGTGTACGCCGCAGAGCGGATGGAGGCTGGAGGCAGGATCTGGCACAAACTGTGTTTCCGCTGCAACACGTGCGACATGCTCCTCAAGTAGGTTATCCCAGTAGACAAAAAACGTTATACAAGGTTTATGCATGGCTCCTGATTATGGCCAAACGTTGTAAAACGTTTGAAATGTTATTTTGAGGTATATCAGCGTATTTTCGTTAGCTAGGATACGGTTAGCTGCATACTGACACTCAAACACTAAGTCTTTACAAATTCACAAAATTTCGTTTTACACTAATGATATTTTGTGAACTATGAGATTGTAATGACCAAGGTAAATGCCATGTTATGACCAACACAAAAGCTAAGGTATCAATGCATTGCAAATTGCCACAGCCTCTAACGTGTTTAATCCAACCATATTGATAAAAAAAATCATAAGAGGAAACTCACAAGAGCTAATCATCTGTAACCAAATCCAGCTGCCCGATGTTTTATTAACTATTTTCATAGCTTGTTCTCATAATCTAACTCATGGCACCATCATTATACATTACAGGTTGGGCAACTACTCGCAGGACCAGGGCAAGCTCTACTGTAAGGCGCATTTCCAGGAGTACGTCACATCCCAAAACACCGTTACATAGGTCGCACAGTGCTATATTTCAGCACAATCTGGAGACCACCGACAGCAGATAGCACCATGAGTGGGCTCTACATGCATTAACCATGTAGACTACATGGTTAGGAGGATGCAATGACATCCTCAACGTTCATATATGAGTGTGTTTGTATATTTATAGGCTGATACATTGGGTGCTTCCATTTATGAGGACGAGAGTATAGATTTTATTAATAATAAAAAGCAGAACTCTCAAAAAATATGGTTGAAATGAATTTGCCCTCAATTTTACTATTGACCTGATTAAATCAGAGTATAAGCCTTCCGCATGAACAAAAACTGTGGTTGCCACACAGCTCTATCACACCAACTACACTAGCATCTGGTATGCATTCAGGATTACTAAACTTCTCGTCGACTCCTCCACGACAAGATGATATTGGTACAACCCATCTGCATCAACACTGATTTACCACATCATCTTTTAATAAAACAACATCATTACTTCTACCGGATACTATTGTAATACTATTTTCTAGAGACTGCTGGATAGTTGATCTTTGCCTTGTTTGAAAATACCTACTTTACAGTGCAAACTAAATGCACCAATAAAATAAAGTTTATATTATACGTGTGTGTTACTGTTAGTATCTTCTGTTATTACTTTTTGATGCAGCGTGTATACACAGGAGCCTACATAATGTATTAAATGATGGAAAGTTCCGCCGCAAAAGGTGTTACAACGTCTCACTAGGATACTCCATATGCTTTATGTGTATAAAGACTATATCATATCTTAATGCCATCCCAAAAGGACTCCCAGAGTTCCCATCAATTGTGTATTTGTTTATTTGTGCAGACAGTGATAGTGATTAATTAGAAAACGTGCTGATCACCCAGCTGACAAAAATACGTAATTTTACTTCACCCCTTCCTTTATGAAGGAAGTGTGGGTGGGGGGGGGGTGAACAAAAAATCACAGGTAATGAACGACAACGACCTTGATTTTATATATTGGTAATTTTATCCTGTGTTTTTGATGAGACATGTTATACAGTTACAGGATAAGAAATAAATTCCCTTTTTAACAATAGGGTGAGTAGATGTGTTTAAAATGACACAAATAAAATAAATAAGATAAATGACTGATTGTCATAAACGAGTAGTCCTTGAGTAGTCCATGTTTTATGGGTAGTTTATGTTGATTTTATTTTATAAAATCTTTGTTTTATGGTTGTGGGCGGGTGGGTAAATATTGTCTCTGATCCTACCCTTGTCGATGGGCCGCGGACGAAAACCAAGATGGCGGAAACCAATATGGCGGATATGTATATGAGTTCTGCAGCGTCCCGCCAGGTGGTGTTAGTGAGGGGCTTTTGGCGCCTCGAATAAGTTGGTCGCTATCTCTTCATTAATTGAAATTCTTTGAATTCCAGCCAATGAACGACAACGACCTTGATTTCATATATTGGTAATTTTATCCTGTGTTTTTGATGAGACATGTTATACAGTTACAGGATAAGAAATAAATTCCCTTTTTAACAATAGGGTGAGTAGATGTGTTTAAAATGACACAAATAAAATAAATAAGATAAATGACTGATTGTCATAAACGAGTAGTCCTTGAGTAGTCCATGTTTTATGGGGCAAACAATGTCGCTAGCGCAGCTGCGACCTTGACGGTTGACTGCGATGGGACGTATGACTTTAGTCCATCAGTTGTAGCCCAGGTGCCATGATATGCCACATGTTCTCTGTCACACCCGGCCGCCACAGCTGCCTGAGCCCCTCCCCTCCTTAGGGAATGGGACCTGATGTCCATCGCATAGGGGCACCCCATGTACTGTAGTGCCAGCTGTAGTACCGACACTAGGTGGGAGGTAGACAGCGACGCACCGTCCTGTAGTGTAAAGGCCGGTGCAGTCTGTGGGGCAGGGTTCAGAGATACATAAGTGTCCCATGCTGTGGCTGGGCACGCTGGTGAGTTCTGTATTCTAGGGAGCAACAACACTGTAGGCATGGTGCCTGGGGTGATCGTCTTTGACGATCTAATGACTAGTAGGAGTCCTTGTGGTATGCTAGATATATCTCCTCTGAGGAGGGTGTGTGGACCTCCCCAGAGTACCGCTGCTGGTGAAAGGAGGTTTGAGGTCCTCAGGAATGCGAAAAAGCCGACACATATAGCTGCTTTCACTACCGGGAAACCTGCTCTGTCCAGATAAGCACATGCCTTCACCAGGTCCCCGGGCAACAGTGGAGGCGCCGGGTTTGGTTCATGTGGGCGGAGGCGCTGGACACCTTTCGCCACATATCTCGCCTGGTGACACCTGAGGTTAGAACCATCACCTCCTCTATCGTCTATCCAAAGTTTTGTGCCACTAGTGTAATTTTCTCTCGTCGCTGGGGATCTAAGTGTGTTCGCCATATATTGCTGGTACAGGCAGCAATCAGCGACTGAGGGGTTTAGGACTGTGGCGCCATACTGGAGGGCAAATGTCAAATACATAGTTGCCTGCCTCTGCCTGTTGATGTAAGTTTTTGTCGAGATAGCTGCATTGTAAGATGCCAGTGCCTGTTGGCCCAGCTCGGTATCTGTAACACACCAACACAGGAGTTTAGACAACTAATCACATCATTAATTTAGATACTGTGGAATGTGGGGGTGGGGGTGCTGGGGTCGCACTTGACCAGGGACCTAGCTACTATCTGGTCCTGGGCATACTTTCTCATGGATGGCTGAGCCATCCGACTGAGGGCATCAGCCAAGGGGATGTCTGCACCTGGCTTATGCAAGACTGTCACTTTGTGATCTGCTATTGTGGAGTCCAACCACAACTGCCGCGAACAAGCCGCCAGCACCGGGTCTTTTGTCTTTCCTGAGTGGAGAGCATACTTGGATGACAGGTTATCAGTATGGAGGACTATTTCCATGCCTGCTGTGTACCTGGGACGCAGTGTCCTGTACGCCACTAGGAGGTTGACTGCCTCCCTTTGGTGTGTGCTGGGGAACATGGTCAGATGGGCCTCGTCATACTCCTGTGTGTAGTATGCCACATCTGAGTGTCCTCCCCCCCCTGTGTCAGATGAGTCGCAGGTGATGTGAAACTGCTCTCTATCAGGCTGGAGGAGGTGCACTCCGTTTGACTCAGTGGCGTAGGTGAGGAACCATTTTATGTCTGCCCTGAATGACGTGGTGAGTTTGATCACATCATCCTCGCGGGCTGCTCGGAGTGAGTGCAGTATGCGGCACATGAACCTCCTAGCGTTGGGGACACACCGTGAGATGTGTATGAGGCGCCCTGCTATAGACTGGACCTGCTTCTTGGTGGCCTTCTTCATGCCCATCCAGGTGCAGCAGTCCATGAGCAGCTCTTTCAGCTTTTGGTGGGGGACGGATACGGTCATGATTGAAGTGTCAACGTGGAAACCAAGCCACACTAGGGCTTTTACCGGGGGAAAACACTTCTCCGGGGCCAAGGCTAGGCCCAGGTCTTTGGCCAATATATGGAAGTAATCGTAGGCTCTTTGTGCTTGCTCTTCTGTCGGTGCCACGCCACAGAAGTCGTCCAGGTAGGACAATGCCCAATATCCCGCCTTCCTCATGAGGTATGTGACAGCCATTGTCACCCTTTGGCATGCCGCACCAGAGAGGCGGCATCCAAAGGAGGGTGAAACTTCCAGGTAATACTTCCCATCAAAGTTAAAGCCCAGGAGGGGCATGTCCCCCGGATCCGACCTCAGCTGGCGGTAGGCACGTGTCAAATCAGCTTTCCACAAGAAACAGTCCTGACCTAGTTCTTGGACACGGCCTACAAGGTCGTCTATTGATGGGAGGGTGTATGACCTGTGCCTCCCTTCGAGACAATTCTTCGTTATCCCCGCATTGACTCCCCCATTAGGGAATGACAAGTCCAATATGACTCTGCGCTGGGTTGAGTCTGTCTTGGGCCTCGTCATCATCGGGGCGACATGGAACCATGGAGTGAAGGGTGGGCGGTCGAATGGTCCTATTATACCACCCATGCGCAGCTCTTTGACTATGAACTGCCGCACGTGTACCGGGTAGTTACTGGCTGAGTCATGATTCACATTCGCCCCTTCTGGTGGTGTGGGGGCAGTATACCCCACTGGCCAGCCATATCTGACATATTGACACACCTCTGCATCTTGGTAGTTTTTAAGGCGGATGTCCCAGCTGTCTGGCTTCATGTCTGTCGGGACCGGGAGGCGTGCCCCCAACCGGTTGGGTAGGTGAGTTGTACTCACTGCTCTGTATATAGCTGCATATCTGGGGTGTGCTGACCATTGGGACTCATCCAGCTGTGGCCAGTATGCTGCCTTCACTGGCGCAAACTGGGCCGGGGTGGGCCCCTGAGGGGCTGAGTGAGTCTGTTCCATGATGGTGTCAGCACCTGACACTGTCGTATCACATGCATTGTCGCTCGTCTCACTGGGGAGTGTGAGAGGCATGTCATTGGGTTGTATGAGCAATATGTCACTCGCCGATGCTCTATTTGTTCCACCTGCGACTGTGCTGTCTAGTGGGGTGACTAAGCCTGCGGCAGCGCCTGGCCCTGCGTCACTGAGCGGTGGCCTATTTCCTGCTACATTGCAGGTTGTGTCTTTGAGTGCAGGAGCCTGAGGCAACGGGTCAGCTATCTTACAACTGGTCTCCCTGTCGCCCCTGCGGCTCAGATTGTCCATGGGCAGTTCAGTGGTCGGCATCGTCAGCACTGGTACCATAGTGGCACTAGTTGGGGTTGCTGTTGTTATTGTTGTTGTTACTGTAGTTAGGCCGGCCTTGGCCAGCCTGGGGCCGAAAGGGTTGGGAATAAGGGTGTGGAAGTCCCAACTTGCTCATGCAGCCTGAGCGCGAGTGGAAGTTTAGTGCAGTGTAGTGCTTCCTGCAGTATCGGCAGTGATGCCCTTGGACCAACCCCTTATCTACATGGCCGTCCTGTTGTTGGCAGCCTTGGGCCGAGTTGAAGGCCGGGCAGGGAACATCCGTGCGGCCTGCCGAGCTCCTAAACTTCTTTTTACCACCTTGCTGCTGCTGCTGCGCATACTGATGCTGTTGAGACTGGTTTGCCCCATACTGCTGATACTGCTGGTTGTACTGTGCAGCGGGCTGGGGCTGATATGTTGCCACTGGGTATTTGGCACCTGAGGATGCCCGAGATGTTTCCGATCTGCGGTGTTGGATCTCACCTGCATCTGTCATCCAGCTTAGCTCACCTGTACCAACCTTGGTTAAAATATCCTCGGACCAGGCCCTCACCTGGGGCCACTTATAGTCTTTAGCATCACACACAAGCTGGTA
Organism: Harmothoe impar; assembly: GCA_947462335.1. Lineage (NCBI taxonomy): Eukaryota > Metazoa > Annelida > Polychaeta > Phyllodocida > Polynoidae > Harmothoe > Harmothoe impar. The sequence continues at coordinate 55,217,022 of OX381708.1, read as the reverse complement.
CATGTGCTTCGCTATCCAGGGCCTGTCCGGGAGAGGTGTACGCGGGTCTTTCATAAGCTGGTAGAGGCCGTATATGTATTCCTCTGATTCTAGGGAAGCTAGGGCGGTCTTAAGCTGAGCGGGGCCTCTCTTTACATATTCATGCGAGTGTATAGGCCTACCTTTTAGCGTGGAGATTTGCTGTGCACTGGACAGCAGAACTTGTACTTGCTTATTGAGGAGGGGGTCATTTGTATCATTGAAACCTAGAGGAAGGGCCCCCGGGTGTGTTGCTGCAGGGGCTGATCCGTAGAGAAGGGCGTACTCGTCTGCGGTCGCCGGCTGCAGCTGAGGGCGGGGGATGGTGGCGGCGGGCGCCGTGTTGACACCACTCCCCGCTGCGTTGACTGCACTTGTTGGCGGCGCGCCCCCCGCGGACGCCTGGGTGGCGGCCGGGATGACAGCCGGCCGCGTGGTTGTGACAGCTGGCTGCGTCGCCGGGGTAGGTATAGGCGTCACCACTGTTGGCGGCGTGGTCGCAGCGGGCGTCTGGCCACTGACAGCGCCGGCGTCACTCCCCGGGAACAGGGCCTTAAGGGCCTTGACAGCTCCCAGGATCTCCGTGGATGTATTGTCAATGGTTGTTACCTTACTATCCATTGCTCCTACCTTCTCCTCCAGGGCACCGACCCTCCCTGCCAGAGCATTGTGTTCCAGCTGCGAGGGGGCCGGATCCGACTTGGGCGGAGAGGCAGGCTGCGTCCTTTTCCCACCACGAGCGGGCGGATCTGACGGGTCGACCGGGAGCTTTCGCTTCTGAGGGCACGTTGACTTCCTTACCGGGGCCTTTTCAGGTGCCACCGGGCGGCCTGGGGCCTTAGCGCCCCTAGTCGGCATTCTAAATGTAATTTTGACTTAAACTGGCCTAAAGTTTCCCTATTTAAATATTGTCTCTGATCCTACCCTTGTCGATGGGCCGCGGACGAAAACCAAGATGGCGGAAACCAATATGGCGGATATGTATATGAGTTCTGCAGCGTCCCGCCAGGTGGTGTTAGTGAGGGGCTTTTGGCGCCTCGAATAAGTTGGTCGCTATCTCTTCATTAAAGTGATAACATATACCTCAGCTTACCACTACTGGCGCAACTGCTCTGACCTGCTTCTGAGCCTGGTCACGCCCATCTGACCCAGTCTGGTGCTACCAATAGCACACACCAGGTGGCACCCAGTGCACAATAACTAGGACAGCCAATTGGGACTTGTCCTTGACCCCCGGGCTTGACCCTTCACCAAAACGGCCAAGCACATGCTGTACTCACTGGGACACAGCTGTAATACAGTACATGAGGGTAAGTATTTCTTTCTCATCTCTTTGCATTCCTAAAATATAGTCCGTGTAGACTTACACACACACACCCAGACCATGAGGCTAAGGGAAGTCACTCATGTCTAAAAAAGTGCACGTTTTTTAAGAAGAAAGTATCAAGCATATACTTTTTAGAAAGTGGAGTGGTCATTAATATTAGATAGTCTGTTTAGGGGGGTGGAATATATATTTCTTATTACAAAGTACCCAAGCACTTTAGGGAGTGCTCATTTAGGGAGTGATCATTTCTCTCAACATGGAGGTGGTTGTTTTTGGGAAAGAGGTAAACATTTTATACCCTTTGACAGGGGGGTCATTTTCTTTTTTAGCATTTACAAGTAGCGATCATTCTCCTCTTGATAAATAAACATTAAAACATGAGATAAAGGTACTTTTTTCAGCCCCTCCCACCTTATATACACAAACCCCTCCCCTACTGTTTTATAATGACCACTCCCTTATGTGCTAATGTAGGTTCGTATAATGATATGGAGGGAGGGTGATTTTATCAAGGCAGGTCAATCTCCACAGGTGAGTGGTGCATTATTACCAATTTGGGCAATATCAGTGAACGAGGTGTGTATGGTGGAGGTGCAGTAGAAAGGGGAGCTGACCAGTAAGGGCCATTGAGTACCAGTCCTAATAGCAGAGGTTAGAGGTTAGACCCAATAATAGAACAGTGGGGGGCAAACAGACGGCACATGGTTGATATTCCATAGGGTACATGAACCACATCTCACCCAGCTAGAATGAATAACATGTAGTTCATTATCAAACCCCTGTGACGTAGTAGCAGTGGAAACTGTAACCTCTGCTATAGCTATGAGATATGGTTCATACACCCTCCAAAGTACCCACCACGTGGCTATTGTTTGCCCCCCACTGTTCTATTATTGGGTGCAATCTACAACTCTAACCTCTGCTATAGGTAGAGTTACATGTACATGATAGTTTCTATTTATATGAGAGGTGTGGTGGGCAAACAAAGCACTGGACCGTTACCCCCTGGTATATGAACCATGCATCCGCCAGTTTTGTCATATATAAATGATAAAATAGCCAAATGCGCCTATAGGAGGCAGATATTGAAATTCATTAGCAAGAGCCACTCATAGGTACAGTGGCCCAGGAGGGCCATAAAAAAGTTATTTTGAAAAAAATAGTGATTTAGTAAAAAACGTTTTTTTGATAAAAGATGTTTTTTCAAATCACTTTTTTTCTGGAAAAGTTGCTGTCAACTGTCAAGTTGACACCATGTTTTTGAAAAAAAAATGCTTTTTTTCAAATCACTTTTTTTCAAGAAAACATGCTGTCAACTGTCAAGTTGACAGTTGACACCAAGGTTTTGAAAAAAGATGTTTTTTCAAATCACATTTTTTTCTAGAAAAGTTGCTGTCCACTGTCAACTTGACAGTTGACAGCAACTTTTTCAGAAAAAAACAGGACTTTAGGCATTTCATTTTCTTAACCCTTTTGTTAAAGTAAAACAGGTTACTTTCTTTTCCAAAATAGTTGCTGTCAAGTGTCAACCTGTGTTAATCCTATCTTAAACTACACAGTACATTGTAGGATAGGCTAGCCGACTAGTATGTAAAGGGGGGGGGGGCTCTGCCCCCCAACCCCGTTTTTTTTTTCTTTCTGGGTAGATTAAGACATTTTAAGATGTAAGATTAAGATGTAAGATTAAGATTGCGCTGTTAATGTTTGTCCAAGCACCTGGGAGAACTATCCTGTATTTGCCATGGGGGTGGGGTGTTGTATATTCCCTGTATATTCCATAACTGTTATCTTGCATGTATGTGTCATTTATGCTATGGAACTCTTTCCTCCAAATAAGTGTGAAATAGACAGGAATTTATCTATCATGGAATCACTTTTTTGTAGATGGCTTCCAATCATTTGGAGTTTGATGACAGGTATGAAGGATGTAAATGTCGAAATGTCTGCAGCCGGCCTACAAGGACCAGGAAATGCCCCTGTCTGGTAGCTGAGATTTTCTGCACAAGTATGTGCTAGTGTGGCACAAAGAAGGAAGGATGCTGCAATATGTATGGTAAGGGAGGGCCCTTGGACAAGCTTTATGGAGTTTCACCTGAACATGAAGAGGAAACGAATGAACCATTGGTGAGTTTTCAAATTAATTTATTTCCCCATGTTACTTAGGCCTAAGACAGAAAAAAAGTTGTGTTCCGGTATCCCGACCGATGGCCCGTTTTTGGGCCCGACCCTAATTTTTTTTATTTTTAGAGAAATGTATGCCAATTTTGGCATTTTTACAGCTAAAAGCAATTTCTTGACTAAAAAAAAAACCCACAAACACAACCTACCAACCCAATTTTGGCCATTTTACCAGAACACAACAATTTTTTTAAGGCCTTACGAACCATAGTACATAGAAACCCTAAACACAAGATTTTCACATGTAACAGCATTAAGATGTATCACTATAGTACATTCTGACGTCACAATTTCCATAATTCAAGTTGGGCATTATTGTATCCTGGGTATGCTTGTGGTTGGATGGATCGACATTACTATGTTTCAGTGATGCATATCTACCATTTACACCATTGTATCATTATATTATCTCAGTTTGTACACTGCATGTATAGTTGTGTTAACAATTTCTTCTAATAGGTACAGGAGGTACATGATGATAGTTTGGAGAGCGAAACCTTGCCACCAAATAACATTGTTCAAAGAGGAAATCCTACTGCAGAACCAGTAACATATATGGTAAGGATTGATGTTGCCTAATCGCTAGACTGCATGTACTTATTATCAATTACAACTTGTACTCTTCTGCACATAATAATTTCTTTAAACACTGTCAATACAACTACAATCTGTTGATGATTGAAATGACAAACCACCAAATATTTTCCATCTGTATCTACAAGGTATTTATCTTTACCTGCCCAATGAACCACCTACTATCACAAACAATTCAATGTCATTACGATTAAAAGTGACCTAAAAACATTTAATTGTTTTTGGTTAAATTAACAGGTTGAGGGATTGAGTCTCAAGACACTAAAAGATGTCCTGATGAACATCATGAAGGACCACCCACAGATGATGTCCTACCTTCCCACTGTCACAGAAAACTCTGAGGAGCACTCATCACCCCCCTCAACCCCAGATACACCTGCCGGCGACTGGTGCCACTGCAATCTTTGTGCTCCAATGGATAACCCAGATGAACAGAAATGTTGTCGCGGCCCACCTAATGGACAGTGCATATTGGTCAAACCCGGGACAGCTAACACTATAAGAACAGTTGTGTTGAATCTCAATGTGTTACAGACAGCCATTAGAAATCGTAATGATCTTTTTGCACTACGGGATGACATCAATTCCCTCCGAAGCCTTAGGCATGCAGCCTATAGGCAGTATACCCTGTGGCGCCATGGCTACTTGGGTCCTGGGCACAGGATCCCCATCCCCAGCTGTGTGGTTCACCGAATTAGAACCCTATACCCTTCCGAAAATGGCCTATATACTGGGTTCAGGATTGGCCGATTTGGTTAACGGTACCTAAAGGGAATTGACACTTATTAATATCTTTATCTGGCAATTTAATTTGACCCCATTGTTATCTTTATTTGTTCTTCCATCTACGCCTTTTATTATTATTGCATACTTGGTTGGAATCAAAAACAGTGTTTACGGAAAGTATACCATTTTATTTACAACAATGTCAGAAAGGTTTTGTATAAACTCTAGATAACAAATAATCTAATTGGGGTGATATTGTCAGTGACTGATGGACTGATAGCACTATGTGACGATCTTCTGAAAATGTTTATGCTAATCTCACAAAAAAAAAGACATCTTGTACATCAAGGTAACAATTTCAGTTGAGTGGCTGTCCTTGTTTACGTTTTTCATAATGGGCAATCAATTCTTCCTTGCTTGGCTTTGGTACAGCTGCTATAACTTTCCCCACTGTTGGGTCGTTCGGGTTTGGTGGTGTGGGGCTATCCAGCCTCTGACACTTATATGACACCTCCCTGTAGAGCAGGATGTCATACAGTAGTTGTGGAATGTAGCCATAGTCCTTGGGCTGTTTGATCGCGTGGGTTGTCCAGGATTTCGTGGCTTTGCTGTACTTATCCTTGTACCTGTAACATGCAAATTAAAAATATATCAGGGACACAATCATTTGCTTTTTCTATATGTTCATTCAAAAAGAAGAATTTCATTGACAAGATCTCACATCAATTGATATATGCTCTTTCGATGTAGTCATTGTACATACAACATGAAACATAAAACTATCAATGTCTGACAAAAGATAAACAGGTCTTTGATGCCACAGGAGCCTTGTTCCTAAGTCAGGGGTGCTTCTTGATGTGATGATTTACCTATCAAAGTTTTGTAGTTTATACCAAAATTACATGCTGATGCTTCTCTAGCTAGAAATCTGTTACAACTGTTTCGCCTAGATGATACTGTGTTCAATGAAGTATCTTTAAACTTGCAGATTTAAAGTATATATACCTTAGCTTTCCTTTCTTGTCATATGCCAAGGGTCGGTTCAGATGATAGTTGTGGTCCATTGCTGTGAGGATGTTCCGCAGTTCATATGCAGTGAACCTAAAGTAGAGGATAGGTTTAAAGATGGGATAGTAGATAATTTTGGGTAGAATGGTATTTCATTGTTTTCCAACGTAATTCTGTTCATAATGTAGATATCAATATTCTGTTACTTGTAAACGCATATTATATAGAGAGAACCACGCCTAATATTTATATTGTCATTATGAACACAAAGACGTTGTCTAAATGAACATTTTGAGTATTTCCAAAATTAGTCCCTCACTCAGCTTTAACATATAAAAAACCATTGAAGCTAGTATCCTCATGGAGGTCAAATTCCAATTACATAGTCATGTGCCTCTGAAACATAGGTCTTATGGAATCCAACCATATAAACATGCCTCATATAAAAGTTAGTTTTCATGGTAGCTTTTGTATGTAATCTCATTGAATGTGTACTGGTCTTCTTATTACTATCACCTTGATCAGGCTGTATATTACCAAATCCATACAAGTTGAAAGTCTATGACCGACAACAATCAATGAACAATGTATGACTCGCAAGTGTTAATTTTACTTTATATGTCAGATTCTGCAATATATAGTGCATCAATTAAAGTAAATACCTGTCGTTATTTATCATTAGTTTTAACAATGCAGGGTTTCAGAGCTGTTTTCTTCCATGCTGTTCATCGATTGTGTTTGAGCATATATTTTTCCCTGTCATATATTGATCATGGTTATAGACTTTCAACTTGTATTGATTTGGTAACACACAGCCATCAGTATGTTCAGCTCAGATTTCAAGGGAGAGTTCATACATACTTGTATGCAATCCGCTTCGGACAATACATCAGAAGATGCGAGTTGAAGGCTTCAATGTGACCTGTATGGCTGAAATCATGACATGTTCCTGCATAATATATATAATTGTTTAACAAGTACAAATTATCAAATGACATACTGTAGACAAGGTTATGTCTACTTGATTACACATGGGTTTGCAGTGTTGGTCCCCTGACCATAACCCTTGGACCAGCATAACCAAGGATTTTTGGTTAGTTCTATAAAGGATGCAAAGTAATGAAATTTTTTTTTTTTTTTTTTTTAACTTATATAAAGATGTTATATGTTATTATGAATAAAAGGAGACATACTTGGTGTCTGTTCATCTAGACCACAGCACTTGTCATTATTTTGTGTACAGAAGTCTCTGTTTACAACTATTCCACACTGGACATTGAACTACCTAACCCTTTCATGCCCAGAACTCACAAAGCTCAGTTTTTAACATGTGCCTCAATTATATTAAATCATGCATCAAATTATTCTCATGTGTATCTATGTACCCCATAATAGAACTGCACATGGCAGTATAACCTATTTTATCATTTTATCATTATAAAGCTGGTCTCTTTCCAATTCCGTGTCTGTAGAGACTACCATGATTCAATCAGCAGGAGGGTCAGTACTATGCATAGAAGATATATATGTACATGCACAACAGGCATTTTTGGAGTTCTGGACACGTAATGGCTAACAATTTATCAATCAGTTCAGGGTACTAGTAATTTTCCTCATTATTCCTAAAAGGGGCGTAATAGGCAGGATCCAACAAACACTTAAAGCATCTGTGATTTAGTCCAAGAAACCCACATTGTACTTGTTATGAATTGGTATAACAATACACATATCCCTTTATCCAATTCCTCCATTCCATGGAATTTTAAAAGCTGTGTCATGTGTATATGACTAAAACATTTCATTACAGCTTTTCACGCTTCAATAGGATTATAAAACAGAAATGGAACACAGTTCTGAGTTCTAACAGTTGAAATGGTTATTGAGTACTCATTATTGGGGGCACTTAGTTTTCCCTTTAGATATGTTCCAATCAGTAACGTCTAGAAAGGTAAAACTTGCATATTTACAAGAGAACAGTGATGTTCATGGAAAATTGGGAAGTTCAGTTCTCTTAGTAATTATGCAAATATGAATAGCTCTGCAGACTTTAACAATCGGAACATTACTAAAAGAAAGAAATCACTCTTGGTAATGACCCATTTCAATTGGTAGGCCTGAGAAATAACCTTTATTTCATACCATAATGCTGTTCCAATGAGAAGAAGCTAAAGAATTATATTTTTTTCATTCACATTACACAGCTTTCCTAGTTGGAAATAATGGAAGAAATTTCAGAAAGATGTTCATTAGGATCAAAATAATGAAACATAAGTACAGGTTTATCATATGTCTAGTACAGCTACTATGCATGTAAAAAGAACCAATAATATTTAGTAAACATACCGGAAGTTTGTTATGAACTTGAACTTCTTGGTGAGCTTGGCATCATAGACTATCTTGATGAGTGCGTGGTGAGATCTTGACCCGACTTCAATCCACGGCCTCTTTTCGGACAGCATGGGAATTTCATGTTGGCATCGACCATCTGTATAGCCATGAGTATCAGGAACCCATTCGTGTTGGTTTGTAACGTGGTGCAGAATGCTCTTCCACATTTCCTTTTCAAAAGTAAGACAAAAGCGCCAAATTACAAAAGCCGGAAAAAGCCACTTAGATCCATATGCTAGGGTAATTTCAACCATTTTTGCCAGGACAAAACCTTGTGAACAATTTCAGAGAATTAAAAGCTTTTGCAACAATATATTATTCAAAATTGTACACATCTGATATATAGGACCTGCCTAAAAACAGTATTTTTGAGGAAACCAAGAACTGAATTTATTTTGGGGGTAAACACAATATGTGCACCCCAACAAAATTTGTTTTTGTAAGCATGTGTAAGGTCTAAAATGTTTTTTTATCATGTAACATGATGATGTCTTTTGTTAATCCCATCAAATGCCAACACCCCATCTTCTACGTCTCACCCTTCTCTCTTAGGAACACATGCTCTTAGGAACACATGCTGGCATGGTATTACAAAAGTAAAACATCCTTTTAATAGTTGTGGCTTCCATGGCAACACCACCATGAGGAGCTGGAGTGTGCTGAGGGGGAATGGAACTGCTCGATAGTTTTGTGGTTAAGTGACAGGTTATAAAAGGGTGAAGCTGATAGTATGGAGAAACACAGCTCCAGTCTGAGTAATTTCTTTTCTATATGTTTAGCTGTCATCAGCCTCAAACTACCCCCTCCCCCCTACCTACTTCCCAAACTAATCCTTCCCACCATCCAAACAACCATACATGGTCAGGGTTTAACACTTCAGATATATTGTTTCCAGGGATATCATCTTGGCAATGGTAGATATCCGAGGAACCTTTGGTGGACCGTATTTAAATCAAGATAAATCATGATAATAAGATGAAAGTATGCTTTAGAACTACTTGTTGGTGTGATAAATCACATTAGATAAATATATTTTCTCTTTTGATAAAAATTAATCGTTTGAAATATCTATTTCTAGTTATCATAGTTATTGCCTTCCATTAACCATCGGTAAATGGAAAAATATGTCTTTCTGCAAAATTATCATTAAGCTTTCTTACCATTAACTTTTCCGCGCTGCCTTCGCAATGTTCAGCACAGTACCAAAGGTGGTTACGGAATGCCCCAACCCATGGCATTATGTCTTCACATCCTTTCTGCTGTGCTGCCTGCAGAACAATATTATATTAAGAATCAAAATGATAACTGGCCTAAGAATAGTTTCTAATTATAGTCATCCGTAATATTTTCCCTCATGCAAATGTTTTTAGTTTGACTCCACATTTATTGAAATGTTCAGAGCCGACATAGTCAGTTAATACACTTCTTAAAACATATACATAGGAAGTCAAACGTTAAATGAAGCATGAATGAAACTTAAGTATAATTATGCATTGGTTTCTATGGGCAGGACCACAAACATTCTGTTTTTAAATTAAGGTTATGAAAGTCAGTATGATGCAACAGGCTCACTCTATTGTTATTAAATTGATCCCAGATCTTGAAAAATCCATACTTCCATTCCTTTTCTATACAATTACCTATCGTTTTTTTCAAATCTGGCCTCTCACTAGACATTGATGACATTTTAATGCCCCCTATACTCCTACAGTGATTGGAATATATTTGGGTAAATCATTCACAATTCATGATCAACAGAGAGTCGGATATAGCAACTGAAATTGTTAATATCATAATTATATAACATGGTTCACTTTTTTTATGTGCTCATACTCATATGAATATAGCAATCAGGAGTATGTTGATAGTATAAGAAGTTTTTGTTATGATGCAGTAAAAGGATTTTTGTTAAAAAAGGAATTGCATCTTACAGCAAAGAGCTGCTTGCTCATGTTTTTCACCACGTGCCACATATCGAGTTGGTGTATTATATCTGCATATTTCGGATCTTTCCCTATATAATAAACAAAGAGGTATTTCACAATTAGTCACAATGCTATGGTGCAACATTTAGACTGTTATAAAAATGGTTTCTCTGGATTGTTCTTCAACACATAGTAGGCATGCCATATGATATATGACTTTGCTTGTTCATTATAATACTATGTCAACAGGTACCAACTTGAGAATATCATCTATTAGAATAGTCGTGTCGATATGTGAATGATGCCACCTTTGAGATTAAATTTTGTGGCTGTGATCTTGTTCTACATGTTTAATAGTGAGTGAAAATATAGCAAATAAAACAGCACATTATTTACATTATGATTGATTGATTGATTGTTAGGTAGTTTAAAGTTTGGATGGCATGTGACATGCTAGACTGTGCACAATTACATGACCAAATGTACTTACGTAGTAGCGCCATTATCTGAGGATGAGCATCTGTAATTATTTCACCGATGCGAGCCAACTGAAGGAGTTCATCTATTCCTCTGATAAACCCCAGTTTTTCCATTAGTACACTTTTTCGTTCAGTCTCCAGCATGTGAACAACCTTCAATGTCAGAATTCGCTTGGTTTCAAAGTCCATAAACACATATGTTGATAGAGAGGAAGAGAATCCTGGTGAGTCATGTCTGCGGTCCCCAACAACGACCAAGGGCTTTGCGCTGAGGTCAAGGGATCTCTTCTTTTCCTCGTCCCACATGTCATGGATAGCTGGTCCACAGTACTTGTTCTGGATACTGTTCACATGAAATAAAGTGTGTACCTATGAATAATTAATGCTAGGGCATATTGTATAACAAGACAACTAAGATTTACTACATTATGAGAAGTCTCTACATGTATACAAAATACAATTATGCATTGATTACTTCATGATGTGACCATCTGACGAATAGCTCTATGGAAATGGTCTTCAACACATGTGAATACTAAGTGTGACAATCATCATTCTCCCAGTGTTTCTTTTTGAAGATCCAATTGGAATGAATACATACCGATAGAAGTTGGAGCTGGTGATGAAACCTAAACCCGTGAACTTGGCTAGCAGTGCCACCTTGTCAAAGCTGTTGCCAGACAATAAAGTGGCGGCTGGGACCAGGATATTTCCTGCATATTGATTATGCACTCGTGGCTGGCTAGCCCACCTTCCCTTTGAATGCCCAGTTGTCTCCTTGGGGCATTCCCACAAAATGACCAGACAGGTTCCTCGTTTTGTTGTCCGAAATGTCAAAGTTCCCTTGCATATCTTACATGCTGGTCCAACAGCTAACTTCACTAAATCGACCAGGCACTGGTTGTATGCGATACACTTGGGCTCATCCACAACTTCGTTTGGCTTCATGGTTGTAGACTTCAGTGGAGTATATGTGATAGAAATATCCTCTTCATCACCCACTAGCCAATCAGGGTCACACACATCATCCTCACTGAAAGGAAATGCCATTACAGTATAGCAGCATTCGATAAATCAATACATATGTAGGCATAAATGTATAAAGATTCAAAATTACTAAATGATATTATGGTATAAGCTTACTTATTGTAAGGATACCATATACTGTAAATAGCTGGTTGCCATTCATGTATGTGTACCTTTGAATCCACTGTAGGTGTACAGTTTATTGTAGGTAGAGAGAAGAATCTACGGTAAAGCTACAGTAGTTGGTGCAAAACTAGATTCTACTCTGCAACTACAATCATTATTTCAAGAGTTTGGATGTAAAACAGCATATCTCCATCCCAGAATTGAAGCATATAGTGCTTTTTCTAAAGACACCCTGAGGTGAATTATTGTACTTCGCTAACCGAGTGTCAACAAAGAAGGTCCTAATGAGATGAAAATTAAAAAATCTTGGAAAAATAGTTTGAGCATTTCATTTTCCCTAATTCATATTTTTGACAAATTTTTGTCCCCACTTTTAAAATGGCGCTTAACTCGTTTTCCATCCAAACTCTTTATTTACAGTGTACTATAGAGTTTGTGCCATAAAACATTCAAAGTTAGTAATCATGATAAAATTCAAGTAAACTTCATTATTGGATATTTCATTTATTTGCAATGGTTGTAATGCATTACCTGTCAGAATTGTCTTCACTATCCATTTCATCAGGGCCGAAAAAAGGATTGCTCCCTGGAGGACGGTTCATGGGAGAAGCTGGTTTACCATCCTCTGGTTTTCTCTTTTCTCCTCTGTCTGGAGTCGGATTTCTGGCCATGAGAGTTTCTTGAGAAGAAGGAAGAGAACACATAAAGATAGGTATAAGTTGTGTAGCAGGGAATAAATGTTAAGATATATCTTGCAGCAAGGAATTATTAAACTTCAATTCAGGAACAGTCTTATGTACTGCAAAGGTTTGAAATATGGAAATCCCTATCATCTTCACACCAGAAATTTGTGATGTCCTTCCCTACTACCTCACAGAGTCTGAGCGAAGCAGTTGCTGTGTGTGTAACCTAACTACTGGTAGCTATCCAGTTAAAATGAAATGGACATACTTATGATCCCTCATACATAATGTGGAGCGAGTTTAATAACTCCTGGACATTTTATGCCCAAAACAATTAATTTGAATGTAAACTTCACAATCGTAATTATCAATCCCAGAGAGCATCTATTCACAGTACTGTAAAACCTCGCGTACTAGCCGCGGCTAGTACGCGAGTCAGATCGCCAGTGCGGCTTATAGGATCGGCCCAAAGTCTGGGTGTGGCTTATACGCAAGTTTTTCCTTATATATATTTCAAAAATGACTATAAATTACCACAGGGCCCCGGAGCTGCAACCTAGTACAGGGTGAGGGGGGGGGGGCGGGTTCGACAAAGGCAAAGCTGAGTGGGTAGTGTCAATGCCTCCTATTCGCAACTCTGGGGGGGGGGGAGGGGCATCGCGGGCATTTTGTCAGCTTTCTGCAGGGGCGGGACACTGCACTGTATTGCTATTTAGTATACACCCACCCATGCACCGGGACGTGGACGGGACCCCCCTCACCCACCCTCATTCTCTCCCACGTGTGTGAGTGTGCACCCTCCCCAGCTTTCACACTCAGTCTCTGTATTACATGGAAGATGGGGGAGCAGGGCATTGTATTTGGAGGTCTGTTGGTCAGACAGGGCACAGAGTGTGTGTTTGTGTGGTGAGACGGGGGGGGCTGCAAGTTGGGGGTGCGGCTTGTACGTGAGTCTTTCCCAGGGGTCATTCAAAAGGCTTATAGGATTGGCCCAAAGTCAGGGGCGGCTTAGACGTGAGTTAGGCTTATACGCGAGGTTTTATGGTACATGCAATGTGGTTGTCTTCATAAATTATGATGGTGAAAAAAGCTGCTATCATGACTATGGTTATCATTGACAAATTGATCAACATCATCATTGCAATAATTATTGTTCTGCATATTCATTCAATCACGGACATAGAGCAATTAAGATTTACATTATTTTCACAATTATCATGGAAGGGAACGGTCAACTTACGGTGAATGCCAAATACCCACAAAGAGACATACACTAGATTTTGTAATTGGGAAAATGTTATTTTGTTGAACATATAAATAACTAATGGAAGTTACCTTTCGGTCCTTCCGGCATTTCCTCACTCAAATTGTATTGTGGTATGGATAGGTTTACCCCATCTCTCTCACAGCTATTGTAAAGAAGAATAAAGTATAATCAGACCATTTCAAATGCACTGTAAATAGTAAAGCATATTATTTTTATGTAATAGTCATAGGACGAGTACCAACCATGCTGTGTGCGAAATACAGTGAAAGGGAGCCTTACAGCTTGGTACAAGGCCTATAACTACTTTATACCACTAGCTGTATGGAGTATTCAAGAGGAGTGAAATGATTTGTTCTCTGTGCCCGCTGTGGTAGAAATATATATATATATATTATATGTATGTATATGTGTATGATATCCAACCGGATAACAATGATACCGTATTTCCCAGTGTATAAGCCGGCGCACATTTTTGCCGATTTTTGCTGATTTTTGACCCTCTGTGTTTGCTGAAAAGTTGGTGAAATCCTATGAATTATTGTCACAGTGATGTTTGGTATATTGTCTCTGCATGTTTGAATCTGCATGTGCCTCGAGTAATTATGGTAGGAATGCTGGGTACCTCAACTCAGATGAAATTTAACTTATTTTAAAGTGATTTAAGCAATATTTGAAGCAGAAATCGTGTAAAATGTCAAATTATGTTGTTTTTTGGGGTGAAAAATGGTTTGGTCCAGTTTTTCATGTTGAAAAAGATGGTACCAAAAGTTTTAGTCTATGTTGATGCATTATAGCTTAAATATCTTTAGCATGGCAACATTATAGACTCAAATAATCTATATCTAGCTAAATTAATTAGGCTATATCTCCTTAATCGGCATTCGTAGGGCAATTTTGGGTATCCTACTTTCTGGTGATTCAATACTTTTCATTTTGTCATAGATCTACTTCAAAAGCTTAGGTCATCCCGTACAATCCCATATACCATCTGAATTTGATCTAAAAAACTCTGGTTTTGGGAGGGATGTCTTTATGGGGAGTTTGGTAAAGGAAGAGTAAAACAGCTGTTAAAATGGGGTTCTCCCTATTTTTATTGAAATGTAGGGGGGAGATTGAGCTTTCTGCCATGTTACCTTTTTTGGAGCTTAGTTGTTTCTCCCTCCGCCATAAGGCTAAACTACTGTGTATCTCCATTTATCACCGCACTTTTCAGCTTAAAAAAGAGTATAATTCATGCCACATCCCCAGATATAGGCCTTTTGCTTTAAATCTGTGTACATGTAGCATGGGTGTTGTTCATTCCTATGCATATTTGTAGAAAGCATTTATCTTATAGAATGGTATATTCTTACAATGAAACAAGTTTGAAAAAAGGAATTTCTGAGTGACTTGGTGGACCAGTGACCTTCACAAAAGATTAAATCAATGTACCAAGGTGGTTGACTCAAGGTACCACAGTGGTTGACTCAAGGTACTGATGCTCTAAAATCAAATACCTCAGGCACTGGATGGCCATATAGCTCCAAATACTTGGATTGGAAATTTGGGACCTTATTGTCTGGATTGCCTAGCACTTCAGAAAAGCATCCATATCCATTGATGAATGGGCCAGTTTGCCTAGCACACCACAAAATAGCTCCCAGAACAGCTCATAGGGGAAAAACAGGCCCAGGTGGTCGACTCATGGGCACTTGACCCTATGTCTTGTTTTTAACATCCAACCCCCCCTCCGTATATTTAGACCAAAATACGCCAAAGATACGTTTTTTTCTTACTCCGTATGTTCTATTGTCTTCATAATATCTTTGTTGAATTATGTTTAAAGCAAGGAATTAACATCTTCCTACCTGTGATTATCTGAATCAGCTTTCTCGGGAATATGGTCAGCAATGAAGAGACTTCATGTGTCCAAGTCTTCAAAGGGTTCATCAATGGAACTGCAATATATGACAATAGAAAAATAATTATTATGATCTTAAATATAATAACACTTGGCATACAATAGGGATGTGCACTCCAGCCCTCTTCCCTCCGCCACCGCCCCCTAAGATAGCAGTAATGAGTAATTCCAAGGGGGGGGGATGGTGACATTTGCGCAGAGTTTTTTTACACCCCCCCTCCAGAGGCCGATGATATTCGCATGAGGACCTTGTGCAAATAAGGGCTGCTATTCAAACGAGGAGCAGGCGAGAGGGGCGACCGCGAGAGAGGCGACCTGCACGAGGAACCGGGAAGAGAGGCGACCTGCACGAGGACAAGTACCCCCTGGACATCTACCCCCTGCCATTTACCCCCCTGAACATCTACACCATGGACTTTTACCCCCTTAGCACCTTTACCCCCTCGGACATCCACCCCCTTGGACATATACCCCCCTGGATTTTTACCCTCTATGATGATGTGACTCAACTATATGAGCATCAGGAGGGGGTGGAGGTCCCCAGGAGTAGAAGCCCTAGAGGGTAAAAGTCCAGGGGGTAGATGTCCAAGGGGGTGGATGTCCTAGGGGGTAAAAGTCCTAAGGGGGTAGATATCCTATAGGGTACATGTGCGGGGGAGAGATAAAACTCCTGGGGGGTAGATGTCCTAGAGGGTAGATGTCCAGGGGGGTAAATGGCAGGGGGTAGATGTCTGGGGGGTAGATGTCCAGGGGGTTCTCCTCCCATTGCCATTGCCATCATTACCCTATAGTGTCAGTTGCTGTTCTACATGTCTTATATATCATTATCCATGTCGCCTCTCTTGCCATATGTCGCCTCTCTTGCCATATTTCGCCTCTCTTGCCATATTTCGCCTCTCTTGCCCTATGTCGCCACTCTCCCCATGTTGCCTCTATGACTGTTCCTTGTTCGAATAGTGGACATTATTCACACAGCGAGCTCATGCGAATATCCCTGGCGCCCCTTTGAACTATAGTAACGGACAGGCTTTTTTGTTAGAAGGGGCATAACTTTTTACGCTGCCCCCTTGTAACTAATGAATAATCACAACTTTAAACTGTATTCCAGCCCTCTTCCCACCTCCAGGGTACCCTTCCTACCTGTCCCTGTGGTTACCTTCTTCCCTCTCCACCCTCCCTACAACAGCAGTACTTGTATTCTGTCCCTTACATCGATCCCCTCCCCCCCCCCCCCTCCCCCGAGCAAATCATTTGTATTTCGCCCCGTCCCTCCTCCAGGGCCCTCCAAACTCCTGTCATTCTGCTCACCCCCTCTCCCTCCAGGCGATAAAAACTTGTTTTCTCAAACGGTGGTTTGATATAGACGACACTGACAGATACTGTACAACTCTGTGTTATCTAAATATACAACACTTGGTTAGCACTAGTGACAACATGTCGACTATTATTAGATCAGCAAATGTCACAGGAAGTATTGTATGACCATATATGATGTAACATATATAATATAAATATTTGTTCAATCTAGTACATGTATATATGATTATGTGTGTGTGACGGATTTATGACTATAAATTTCCGGGGTGGCGGAACCATTTAAAAGTTGGGGGGGCAAAGGTCTGAAAATTTATGGTGGGGGGGGTAAAAAAAATAGCGAGAGACAATTAACAGTGGGCACCGAAATGGCAGCGCAGCAAACTCGCAAGCGCAGCACAGCGACCGGACTAGGGGGGTCTGGGGGCATGCCCCCCACGAAATTTGCATTTCTAGAAGCGAAATGGTGCGTTCTGGTCCATTTTTAGAGCTGTCAGGAATAGGATTTTTCCCACTAGTTCAGCAGATTTTTCATACTTTCTATAGAAAAATACATGCCCCTTCCCCTTTCCATACGAGAGATTTTTTAATGTATGTATACACCAAACAGGGATTTTGACAGGAACTTATCTACGGCCTAAAGAAGAAGAAATTGGTTTCAGGTTACCCAACCCTACCTAGCAAAGCAGGATTGATCCTATAAATGTGTATCCAAATTTTGAAGAAAAAAAAAATATATTGGTGACAGTAAAAAAGAAATCGAAACCTACCTAATATGATATTTTCTCGGGGGGGGGGGGGGGGGGGGAGGATAATAGCAAGACTTTAGGGGCCTTCCTGACGTCCATATTCTGATGCACATTCAGGGGGGGGGGTTGAAACTGAGAAGGGAAAGGTATTCTAGAGTGGGGCCTGCTGCCTTCCACCTCGAAGAAAATTTTGAGATTACAGAATGAAAATGGTGCATTTTGGCGAGTTCTAAAGGCACTATTGAATGCCCTATTCTATTTGTACTTTAGGACCCATAATCGTACAGTGAAACAACCCTGAAACCCTATATGATTCTGGAAAAAGTTGGGGGGGCAAGAACATAGTCTTGCCCCCCCCCAACAATAAAGTTGGGGGGGTATCTGCCCCCCCTGCCCCCCCCCCCCCCCCGGTTCCGCCGCCCCTGACTATGGTGGGAATTACTGTTGATCACTCTTTGGCCTCCTGTATAGTATACTAGTATACTTGTCTAGGTTATGACAAACAGTGCCCTAGGTGAACCGCTACATGGAGGTTAGGCCAGGCCTTGTATACTACGACTAGTACTAATCCAGGGGGGCCACTCCCACATTTTTGTATACCATGTGCGTACATGACCCTGAATTTTGACCCCTTTTACCGGGAGAAAAATCCACCAAAACACCCCCCTTTTGGCGGGATGACCCCCTTAAATTGGCCAGAAATTTACCCCCTTTTGGCAACATACTCTAAATTGGTCAAGATTGGACCCCTTTAGACGGAATACATCCCATGATTTGGCCAAAATTGGACCTTTTTTAGTGGGATACCCCCCATAAATTGGCCAGAAATGTACCCCTTTTAAGGGGCTACCAACCTAAATTTGGGACAAATTTGCACAAAATGTACCCCTTTTAGAGCCTTTTTACAGGAACTTGTGGACTTTTTGATGGGCTATTCTTGGCCTAAAAACATGCCCCTTTTGCCTAAAAAGGGCCCAAAAAGGGCCCCTAATGGCGGGTCCGGCCAGACCCGCCAGTGGGGCCCAAAAAGGACCCCTTTCCCGGGTTTTTGTGTACGCACATAGTTACTATAGAACACATAGGAAGTGCCCCCCCCCCGGGAGTACTAACCAGCCTGGGGGCAAAATAATGTCACCACAGGGTTATATAACTGCACCCTGCCCCGACCTTGTATCCCAGTGTTGACACCTATTGCTATGATTCGAATTACAGTAAACGAATATGCCTACTCACGAATTTGACAACAAATATAAGAGGGGTGAACTAGCCTACTTTAGAACCAATTACATAAGTTGTTTTTACAGAAACATGGTTATAGTAATACAGTTGGGCAGCTCTGTTCATATAGTAATTTTTATGAAATTGACTAAACTCTCCTTCAGCCATCTTGGATTAATGTCATTCGAATTAATGTAATAGGTGTAGACACTGTGAGTATAGGGCAGAATCGAGTTTCCTCTTCTCCTACCACACAGGGCCATGTATTCCGGAATCACAGAGTAGCCACTTGGTTGGGTAACTGCACCATGGGCTGGCCAACTGTACTACCTTGCCTTGGGAGGGAGGGGAATGCCAGCCTTGGCCAGTGTTGGATAGACACAGAAGCAATGTTGGGTCTGGGAGTCCGAGACTGGGGGAATCCCTAAGCACATTGTAATGGAGTGATCATTATCTAACAGCAGCAGGTAATGCCTCTCTGCTTTAGATGTATGTGTAACAACTCATATTTGAGTTGTTTTTTTTAATAACCCTTTGCATAGGAGAATGTGGTACGTGGTCCACCTACCCCAATACACCACAACCGTGTGGGGTTTGTCTGTCCACACTGTTCTATTAATAAGGGAAATCTACAACTCCCCTATACTCTCCTACACGAGGGGGGAGGGGTACCCTACAAGGGGGGAGGGAGGGGGTACCCTAATTGGCCTAGCACTGGCTCTACTATGCTGTGGACAGCTCTGGCGACAGCCCACATACATAGTTCAAGTAATGGAGTGGTCATTATTAAACAGTGGCCGGGATGGGGGTTTAATGTAGAGGAGGGTCGGGTACACTCTATAATGCAAGTTCTGCAAATTGTTTAAGATATTATTATATCATTATGTTTCCCCAATGTCATAGTCCAAATGTGCCCCTCCCATATCCATATCCGTACAAGGAGGTCTGGATGATGAGTCCCCCATTCCCCCTGTCGATTTTAAGAAATGCCTATGTCCCCTATCCATTATAAAGAAGTGCCCCTGTCATGTAGTCGACTTAGATGACATCTCTATGTCTCAATCTGTGATATTCCTCATGTGCGACAACCCCTCTATACAGTGCCCTCCCCTTGATACATAATGAGCTATCCCAACAGCCTGATCTGACACTACGAGTCAGTAACCAACAGAATGTTTATGAACACCAAATCTAAACCATGGAATTATTCTGTATGGGCCAATGCTGCATTTCTGTTAGAAGCAACATCGTTCTTTAGGATATAGAACATTATACTCACTGAAACAATGGGTTATCATCAACCTCCTCCTGTTCCCCTTGTGTCCTCTCCTTGTGGGTATCCCTCAAACGACTGTAGTTGCTGCAGTAGGCTCTGTGCAGAATAAGCAGGTGCTTTGCAAACTCCTTATGGCTGAACCCACACACCTGCCTCTGAGCCTCCCATTCCTCCATAGACTTCCCAAGATGAATCCTATGGTTTTCATATTTCTTTCTGGCCTTTCTACCACTCTCTGCACGTTCCTCCTCCGTGTCAAATCCATATCTTGGCATGTTGCTGCTTCTACTAGGCTGCTGTTAGGCCTACTGCCACTGAATGCATGCGTCTATATATAGGCTGCGTTGCCTTTAGCTCCACTGCTACGTCACATGGTGGGCAAGGGAGGAACCAGGGCACTGCCTACTTTGCATAAGGGAGTGATCATTTTTTAACAACAGGGGGGGGGGGGGTGGTTTTCCGCGCGGAGCGCGCAAAATTTTTTTCACCCCCCCCGGTCAACGGGTCAAAATTTTTTACCCCCCCCCCCCTACGGGTCGGAAATCGGCGCGCGCGCGGGCCCTTTGAAGCATAGTAACGCGCGGGCTTTTTGGCCCAAAACAGGTTAAATTTTTTTGACCCCCCCCCCCAAGAGGGGTCCTAATTTTTTACACCCCCCCCCGGTCAAGGGGTCCAAATTTTTTTGCCCCCCCCCCCAAACCAACCCCCCCCCCCTGTTGATAAAAAATGATCACTCCCTAAGACGACCTGTAGTGACATATGGGCGGGTCTTGAGGTATGTCAATCAAAAACATAGGCTGAAAAATGGATGCAAGCCCACGTATACATGGAGGCTTTAATTGAAATTCTTTGAATTCCAGCCAATGTTTGCTGTGCAGCACACTATAGTATCTCATATCGTGCCGCTGTAGGACTGTTGTGGCTTTGGAATAACTTTAGATTATCTCGTCACCAAGGATATCAGATAAGGCCAATATGACAGCATTATAATAGTTCATAATAGACACCACCACAGAGGTCGCTCCTTGTCCTACCTGGGCTGTATGGTAGTCAGCTATATGTGACAGAAACTCAGCATTGCAGAGTACATGCACGTTCGGGTGCTATACTGTGCAATCATATAGGGTCTGCCTTTGTCCAAGACTCACTCAACCTTTTGAGAAAATGAGATGTTCTCAGAATCCGCTAGAACATGTTAATGTAGTCACGTCAACATTTTGCACCTTCGTTTATGTCCCTCAGGACCAACCCAGTAATCAAAAGGCGCTATCATTTTATAACGTTACATAACGTTATCTAACGTTTCTCTTAATCTCCTAATTATGGCAAAACGTTATACAACGTTCGAAACGTTATTTTGACGTAAATAATGTCTCCTTTATTTTTACCACGTATTTTTCAGGGGGGGGGGGGGTGCTCCAGTGCAAGTTAATACATGGGTACAACTACGCCACCTCGAGTTTCCATTTGGTACTTGGAGCCTATTAGAGCCAGAGATCCATAAACAGAGACAACAACCATTTCCCTCTTCATGTGTAACCCCAGAATTCAGACAAACATTCATCTATTTTTCGAAAAAAAAGTGTGATCTAATTCAAATAGCGTGATACTGGTACCATAAAATCAACATGCCTGCTATAGCACATATATTTTTAGCGTGATCCCGAGTTGATGGTAAAATTACAAACACACGCTATATCCGTATAGTTCAATTGTTCAAACAAACGTCAAGGTGATAAATCACCTTTTAGCATGAACAGTATTGACAACATTAAGAACAGCATTATGTGCATTGATTATCATGTCAGGATGAGCCCAGACACACAATGCTGGGTAACTATGGGATCTATACTATATCCACTACTAGCCTATACCTAACACCGTGAACTGTGAGACAGAGGTAGAATCATTTTAAACAACACCGCCTGAAGAAGTCTACTAAATGTAGACGAAACGTAGCGAGAGTTCATACTAATCACCCGCCCCTTCTCGATGTACATAAACCCCCAATAAAAGTTACTAACCCAACTTCAACTTGTCTGGTTTTGTGTGGAATTTTAATTTATTTGAATCATTTTAAACAATTAAAAATAAAGATTGCTTCTTCCCACCTGTCAATTGCATGTAGACAGTGATCATAGAGGGTCTTACTTCGGGATGTACATCTACACCTCGTGAAGTAAGGAATTGGAAGAATCTATATTGATTTTAGGCAATGTAACTAGGGGTCATGTTAGCTCAATATATGCACACAATTAACTAAAAACTGAGGATGAGAAGTCTCTATTTGATTATTGGTCATCTGGTTATTCCTTAGGCCTCTGAGAAGCGGACAATGATAATATAATATTTAGTGTAGGCTGGAGGGCGTTTCTGGTGGAGGTCCGTAAGTCACCTCCATAAACGAGAAACGCCTTCCTGACGTAATACGAAATAACTCCTAGATAATTACAACAATAAGACGCATCTTTTAGATCATAGGTTCATACTACATCGCAATCTAAATATATATTGGGAATTAGCAAATAATAAGGGTAAATATGGACTACGGTAAAGTAGGACTAACATAATGCATTCATGTTGCAGCATAGGGATGCTAGTAGTGACTATAGTACAGCCAGCAGAGTGTGGACATGATTTATTGACTGAGTTTACCTGACCAGCTGATAGCTAAACTCCATACCTAACATGGTGACTTGCATACTTTGGTGAGATAACACAGGTGATAAACAGATATGTTAGGTAATATGAGGGATTACCACACCGACCTTTAGTAAATGCTTTAGCTGCTACCTAGCACCTCTTGTACACACAGGCCACACCCGGCATCTACTCTGTACGTTGTGGACCAAGGTAATGTAAATTTACTATTTTACGAATTTTGTACAGTAGTTTCTATATGGCATATCATACTATAGTGATACCGGTACATTTATATCCCTAGGAAGGGCAGCGTTTTCTGTCAAGGGACTACCAAAACTAGTATTACTTATGTCGGTAGCAAAAAGGGGTCTCTAAACGCCAGTGCTATCTGTCGGGTGACTACCAAACCTTAACTTCTTTTTTCAAATACGATTTTCTCACTTTTTTTAGAGCAAGACGTTTTGAAATGTTTATGTAGTTGTGTTTTGAAGATAAAGTAGGCTACCTTTCAGACCTTAAAATATATCTGTCATAATTATAGGTATGCTATTTTTAATGTATAAATAGACAAGCGCCAACTCCATGGATACCATCTCTGATGTATTTCACGGGCGGGGTCCGACATATTGACCCCCTGTTCTGTTCTCCACTCTTAGAAAGGACACCGTATTTTTTAAAGGGGTACTCGACAATTTTTATTCTGAAATTCAGTTACAATGGTCTATTTCTTTACGTTGTTTGTTTACATTGTTTATTTACAATATGTCTTTATCTTCACAGCATTAAGACTGTGTGTGCTTCTCTAATGTGCCACGATAAAATAGCCAGACATGCATGGTGTTAGGCCACTGACAATCAATCAATTCTAACAGCACTGTATACCCCGTGTATACCCTGGTAAAGTGTATTAAACTGTACATGGCATTCATGATCAGATTAAATCAGATTTTAAATTCGATTATAATTTTGACATAGAATACATTGTAATTTCATGTGGACTGTTCAGCGCTTTACTTAGTGCTGAACTATGCTGCAGCAGGAGCCCGGCTAGAACATGGAGGTTATCGGTTACATAGCATGATAAGGGGAGATACCGTTGCTTATGATTAGGGGGACCCCATGTCCAAACACCAGGTTACTAAACAACAGGGAAACAAAACAATAATTATTGGTTACAATACTTCGTGAAATACAGCCAGAAATCGGTATTGGTGATCAAAATAATTTGTTGAAATATGGGGTTGTTGTGCTGTCTGTTGGGTTGTTGTGCTGTCTGTGTGGTTGTTGTGCTGTCTGTGGGGTTGTTATGCTGTCTGTGGGGTTGTTGGGCTATCTGTGAGGTTGTTGTGCTATCTGTGGGGTTGTTGTGCTGTCTGTGGGGCTGTTATCTGGTTATGCTGTCTGTGGGGTTGTTGGGCTATCTGTGGGGTTGTTGTGCTGTCTGTGAGGTTGCTGTGCTATCTGTGGGGTTGTTGGGCTGTCTGTGGGGTTGTTGGGCTATCTGTGAGGTTGTTGTGCTATCTGTGGGGTTGTTGTGCTGTCTGTGGGGCTGTTATCTGGTTATGCTGTCTGTGGGGTTGTTGGGCTATCTGTGGGGTTGTTGTGCTGTCTGTGAGGTTGCTGTGCTATCTGTGGGGTTGTTGGGCTGTCTGTGGGGTTGTTGGGCTGTCTGCGGGGTTGTTGTGCTATCTGTGGGGTTGTTGTGCTGTCTGTGGGGCTGTTATCTGGTTATGCTGACTGTGGGGTTGTTGGGCTATCTGTGGGGTTGTTGTGCTGTCTGTGAGGTTGCTGTGCTATCTGTGGGGTTGTTGGGCTGTCTGTGGGGTTGTTGGGCTGTCTGCGGGGTTGTTGATGGGTCATGTAGGGTCTGTGGGGTTGTTGTGTCCTGGTAATCCCCGAATGGGTACTCAGCATGCATCACCAATCATGACCACGAGTCACCATGATTTGCTTGGACGGCCCGGTTTGAGGGCAGGAGGAACTGTAGTAAACTGTTAATTAATCATGAGGTGTAAATGACCTGATAATGATATATTTACGGATTCATATTTCATGATGTGTTTTATATTTTCTATGCAAGAATCCCAGGATGAAGTGGTCGGTGGTTGCCGTAGTGCCCTTGGTACTTATACTTTGTCTCCTCTATGGTAAGTCACTACAATACCCCTCCTCCTATGAATTGAGAAGGCGTCACCCTAATTTAGATGAATACATGGCTATGCATCACTTGGCACAGATAAATGAATTATAAATCAATCTAACTGTATGTCATGCCATTTTTATATTAATTCGATTTCATAAGAATCATATTTATGTGGGATCAGAATGAATTCTAAATCAGTGGAGGTGTGATTCACTTATTTTTTTCTTGTATTGTTTTTCTAATCTACAGAGCGGTTCAAAGTAGCAAATTTAGCCTTAATAATTATGTTATACCTTACACTGTAAGTGTAAATGTTACTGAGCAGTATAATCTACTAGTGATACAGTCTTACAGTGTTATATAGTACATCCTACAGAGGAATATCTTGATAACATTAAACTGTTTTAGTTACTACCTTAAATTAACCTTACAGGTCGGGGGACAGCACATCCTACAGGAGCGCCGTTCAAGTCCTGTGCCAACCTGTACCCAAAACACAGTGGTACACAGGCACAGAGCTCCCCCAGCCCCTTCAGCATCACCTTCTCACCAAGCTACTACAACCCAGGGGATGACGTTAACGGTAAGACACACAGTCTAGGGAAAGGAGATAATTATCACAATCATCTCCATACGTATGCAAGTCTATGGTTGCTGTTTGTCTTTTGACAGTCTCCGGCCTTTCTAGCATATGTTTGTGAGAAAGATGCTTGTTGTTAGAACCATTGTTAACCGTAATCTACCATAATGCACTATATTTTATAATCGGACATATACTGGAATTATGATTAAGCACAAGTGTCATAATGCCCTTGTTCATCTCACTTAGTTACTCTGAAGGATTCCAGTGGCACGCTGAAGTTTAAAGGTTTCCAGCTGAGAGCTCGGCGATACACCGGAGACACGGAGGAGCTGGTGGGAGACTTCATACCAGTGCCTACAGGCGTCAAGAAGCAATTCTGGTACCCCCAGAATGAGAGTTATACGGTAGGTTTGTTACATGTGGAAGCTATAGAGAATTGCGGTGGGATAAAGACCAAGACAAGTAAGGCATCTATAGTATTGTATGTCTAAAAGATGTACTGGTTCATGCTTGAAGTAAAAAAGAAAAAAAGATTTTTTTTTACAAAATAATTCTTCTCGTCTGCCATTAGTGAGAATTCATTTATATTGTTTTATATCAGAGCAGTCACAATAATAAAAGAATATAATGTCTAATAGGTTGGCTGTTTGAGGGTATCAAATAGCAACTACTTTTTTGCTCCTTGGTGATGCACACATAAACACATTTAAAACAGAATGTGCGTTTCTTATAGTATCATCCGACACATGGCTCAGTTACAGACTTGCCGTCTACAGATATACATGCCACCTAGAGCACATGCGTTTCATTTACCAAAGTGCATGATACATACGGTGGCCCAAGAGGGCCAAGATGTGATTCGAAAAAAACGAATCAATTTTTTGAAAAATGTCAAAGTATAAGATAAAAAAAACTTAAGTTATTTCCATTTTGGAAATGGGTGGTGCTAATCATTCAAAGGATGCAAATCATCTTTTGGGACATTTTTATTCTTACAGAACTGTGTGACACATGCCTCAAGTGTTGAGAAGAACGAGATGGTGCTGACATGGAGAGCACCCCCTGTGTCTCTGGGTGATGTCATCTTCAGGTAGGTCTAGGCACTACCATCAATCCTTCATTCTCCGAAGATACAGCGAGGGAACATAATTATTTTATAACATGGCTTTAAAAAAATACATAATAAAGGTTGTGATAGAATAATAAGTTCTAGATCTCGGATAATCTCTGAAATTCATCGGCAGCGACTACCCAACTAACAAAAAAACGTTATTTAACATCAAAATTATGCCATAGTAAGGCGCCTTAGAAAAACGTTATATAGCGTTAAAAAATGTTGTATAACGTTGTTTTTTTACTGGGTAACTACAAATGTTTTGGCATAGATGCTTCCTTTAAAATAAGGCACATGATTTTTCAGGGCTACCTTTGTACAGAACTTTAAGACCTTCTGGGTGGATGTTGAGTCTAACCGTCTAACAGGCAATATATCAAACCCAAACCCTACAGTAGATTGGGAGGTAAGTCTTTATCATACAACATACTTATATGTAGTGTTACATGTACGAAGAACATAAACACAATGTTCTGTAAATACCTAGTCAATAAACCATATGAGTGCACATTTGACACAGGTTCAGACGTTTAAAAGTAATTGACAGTTATGTATGTGAATTTGGAGTAATCCTGAAGGAAATGCATAGGGATGAAAATATATGTACACACACATCCTTATAGGCTTAAGTATGTGTATCATTTTGTTACAAGACCTTATTTAAAGATATGAAGTATGCATATGCTATATATGGTTCAAGTTTGATATACACCCCCTGCTCTGTGTACCCCAGGTTAGCGGCACTTTCACTGACATCACCTTAGATGGTGCCTGTGGGGTGACCAAGGGATGTCTGTACTTCCCGTCCTTCTGTGGAGGAAGCAACTGCAACTACATCGTAACCTACAGCATGGACAGCATCACTGATGAAGTCACGTTTGAAATAAAGGCAAAATCTTCAGGTTATGTCACCATGGCTCTGTCCGCTGATGATAAGATGGTATGTATTATTGTGGGATACTAAAGAAGATCTTGTGAAATGCCATTGGTGGGTTATTGGCAGAATATTTGGATACTACTTTCATAGGTGTAGCTAGTACGAGGGGGTTTGGCAGTATAGTACAGTAGTAAAATCGCAATTTTCAGACCTCTTTTGCGGTAGTTATAGTGGTCACATATTGCAGCCTGCTTATGATATCTTATTAAGTTAGTGTGAGGCTGTAGAAATTTAATTCAATGAAAGAGCCTAGTCTTGTGCCATTAAGAATGAAATAATAAATGAACATTTGTATCGTACAATATATTAAATGTATGAATCTATCAATCCAAATAAAAATACTCAAAACTCAAAAACCAATTTAAATTATATGTTTATTGTGTAACTGATGCCTTCTGTTTTAATAGGGAGATGACGAGG
Organism: Harmothoe impar; assembly: GCA_947462335.1. Taxonomy (NCBI): domain Eukaryota; kingdom Metazoa; phylum Annelida; class Polychaeta; order Phyllodocida; family Polynoidae; genus Harmothoe; species Harmothoe impar. Next base: position 55,188,980 of record OX381708.1, on the reverse strand, counting down.
CTGTAACGTGTGTTAATAAAGGACACTATGTCAGTGTACAATATGGATTTAATCCTGCCTATTATAATGACAGACACAGCATTGTAAGTAGCCCATACAAATTATAAATACATGTAATATGTTATATTGAAATATGATTTGACGCAATAATACATAGACAAAGGTGCACGATTTTCAGTCTATTGGCTGGGTTATTTCACGAGTTGACCTTGGGCCGTATTTCACGAGGCCGCAGGCCGAGTGAAATGCGGCCCAATGGTCAACAAGTGAAATAACCCAGTCAACAGACTTAAAGGAGTGCACCTTTGTGTTTATTTTTTACCTTTTCCTATTCAAAATACCGAAATTATGGTAGGGGGATGCCTAAAAAGGCTAAAATGGCTTTTTCTGCGCTGTTCAAATGTAAACAAACCACCGTTTTTGATGACATCACAGGCCGTTAAATACGGCCATGGGTTATTTAACAGAGGGTGTGTAATACGGCCTTCCTTGGTTAAGTCAATGGCACTGCCGTATTCCATAAAAAATAATACCCAGTACTGCAAAGTAAATGCAGGATTAGACAATATGTGTTGTCAATAGCTGAACAGGTCTGTATAATTTGATTGATACACTTTGTACAAAGAGGAATTGATACATAATAAAGAATATATCAGGTTTTTGAAATCACATTATTTCATGTTTATTTCATGGTGAATACGGCACTCCCATTGACTTAACCAAGGAAGGCCGTATTTAACACCCCCGTGAAATAACCATCGCCCGTATTTCACGGCCTTTAAAATCATTAAAATTGATGATTCAAACACTATAAAATTGCTTTTTCAGACCAATTAAGTGGAATTTTGACAAATATTGTTAATTATGACATGAAATAAACACAAAGGAGCACTCGTATAGCTCCCCATTGAGGGTTATTTCACTCAGCTTCGCCTCGTGAAATAACCCTCAGTGTGGAACTATACTCGTGAACCTTTGTCTATATAGCTATTAGTTCGAGTCTCTTTTTCTTATTTCCAGAAAGGATTTAAAAAGATCTCCACTGCTAACAAGGATGGCTATATCTATTGTCGCTTCACTCGGCCTCGGGTGAGAAGCCTGACACACCTCATTGAAGCTGGTGGCGTGGTCACTAAAAAGGTTTTTACTTACGACCTCAATACTCCATACTACATCTTCCTGGCTTATGGAGGTATCTACAATGGTGAGTATAATCATGCACGTTTATTTCAGAGGTTTCATGGATGAGGTCAGTTGTTAGTTTACGATTTTGGGATTGTGATCTGAGATTTTTAAAGGTTCTAAATCAGGGTTAGCGTATAATTTTATGGGATTTGAAACCATTTAGGAATGCTTCAAGTCCCAGGTACTAACCATTTCACAACGAACATTCTGAGGTTGTGAGGATGTAATGAAATATTATACTGATATTCTCATTATTCGAGCAAATTATACTCCAGATGTCAAACCCATCAAGACGTAGAGACCCAGCTAATCACTATAGATATCTACACTTTAACCAGTTTACCTACACTAAACTGTACATCTACAGTATTCAGCTGTTGAGGGTTTCTTAGGCATTATGCAGTTATGCAATATGATATTAGTCAATTCTCTGCGCGTCTATCATTTTGTATCGAAAAAGATACATATTTACTATCATTTGTAATATTTCTAGACCTGCCTAGATGTCATATGGTTCATTTTAACAATGGAAGTTACTACATGGAGGACTGTTTTACACCTCCACCCACCCTATATAAAGTCTTGAATACCTGCCGTGGCTCCACTCTGCCTTTGCTGTCGGGGTTTTAACATGTTGGCTGAAGTGTGTCATGATGTTGACAGAATATACAAGTAGTTTACCATTAACTAGGTTAGATGACAGATCGGTTATAACAGTGATTCTATGACTCCAGGTGCTGATGTATTGTCTAAACACACGGAGCTGCCTCTGGTGAGCCATGGCCGGGTGGACCTCACACAAAACGTCATCGTCAGGGCGTACAGCATGCCCCTCAATACCAAGATACATGGTCAGTGAGTTGTTAAACCTATCTGAGCATCTAAACACAATGGCTGTAGCATCCTTTCCTCAAAGCTGTTTTCTTACCACTTAATTCATTTTTAACAATACAAATTAAAACCCTTTTTGTAAAGTAGAAGACAGATAGGACTTTGATTATGATCATATTTCAAATAATGATTACAGTCCTTACTCAATATCTGTTTGATTGCAACAAGAGTTTTTTTTCCTGATTTTCTTGCAGCAACATTGATGATGCTTGCCTGGATGTTGTTTGCACTGATTGCTTCAGCCACAGCTCGCTACCTCAAGGATGGCTTTGGAGGAGCTCAAAGCTGTGGCATTAAGCTGTGGTTTAATGTAAGTCTCACCTTCCCAACATTCTAGCAACTCAGTTATTTGGCATATATGATGTGGTATTTATTTGTGTACAGTTAGCCTATCTAACCTTACATTTGATAAACATAATATTGCATTTACCATATACATCAGGTAATCAAAAATAAATAAAATTCTGATCCCCGTGTTAAAAACAGAAATGTAGGTAAATCATCCTGATTTGACACGTGCGGCAAATGATGTAGTATGCCATTGAATCAATGCCTCTGTCTAGCTAATTGGGCCATCTATAATTTTGTGATGTTGTGCTTTCAGCTGCATCGTGGCTTTGCACTGCTCGCCCTACTTCTAACAACCGCTGGCTTCATCCTCATCTTTGTACACCTAAGGAAATGGGCAGATGTACGTCTTAGAATATTTTCCTAAAATAATTACAAGAACACTACTTTATAATTCCGATGGTCAGTTCCTGGAAATACGTGATTCAGTTATTATATTCAGACAACTCCTGAAATAGAGCTTCGTACAATGAATGCTGTTAGGCCATTTTGTGAATCCTGGTTGGGACCATCATAGCCAATAAACTAATTTTACTTAATTTGATCTCTGCTATGTATACAACTAATGCATTTTCTTCCTCCCCTATTTAGCATGCAACAGTACACGGTGGGCTTGGTGTTGCTGTTATGACTCTGGTCCTGCTACAGATGCTCGCGGGCATGCTGCGTCCGGACCCCGGCCACCCCCTCAGGACGCTGTTCAAGAACGGCCATGGGCTGACAGCTCTGGTTATGTTGTCCACCTCAGGTATAATAACCAAATAATAAGTGTTGTGATAGTGTTACATAGCTGGCATTCAAATGAGACATCCCTTACTTAAACCAGAAACTATAGACCCCAGGGCTTCAACAGTGCTTCCAGGATGCTGCTACCAGAGGGCAGCACTAGTGAAAAGTCCCTGCTGACCAGGGTCAAATGGCTGCTACCCCTATTAAACAGATGATAATTAATTTTGAAGCAATTATAGAAGTAACAGTATTTCTACAGAAATTCAGATTAAAAGAAAAATACTCCTTAGCAATTATACTCAATTACAATGTATAAGCAGCACCAATACACTCAATCTGCTGCCATAGGGCAGCACCTGCAAATCTATGAGACATACGTACTGTCTTTGTATAGTGCCGGCATTTAAAGCCAAAACTGAATGACTAATGAATGTCTTACTTTGCCAATCCGTGTGTGCTGCAGCGGCCACTATCATGGTAGCAGTCCGTATGGAGAAGCTGAACGACCAGCTCAGACTGTGGATGACGATAGCTACTGGTGTGTGGATCGGTCTAGATTTCATCACCTTCATCACCATGGAGTTTCTCATGTCTTACAAACACAAATGTAAGTGAACCATCATGATGTGACAAATCACATGAACATATTATAATAGTAAAAGAGAATATAGTAGTGTATATTCAGCACTTGATTTCCATTATAATACTTGATTTCCTCTAGAGTTTACTCTCTTCAAAATTTCGACCCCCTGGAAACATGTCACACGTCTGATTGTTCCACTAAACTCAAGATGTAATTAAACTATACAATTCCGTCTTTCAAGTGCTGGCCTCTGTTGGTGAACAAGACATCATGATGAAGCAAGCTGTGACGTCAGCCTTCAACTCTAACCGCTCCGACCTGGCCCTGACAACCAAAGATAACAGTGACCTGCTAGACAACATCAAGAAAACTTTCCACTTCTCCTATGGACTCTACATCCTCATGCTGGTGGCTGTTACCACTGCCAACATTGCCTTTATTTGGCTCTTCTAGTCACCCCAATGACCAGGATCTCATAGTGGACAAAACTATACCCTTGGTTTATGTGGCTCTTCTAGTCACCCCAATGATCAGGGTCATAGTGGACAAAACTATACCCTTGGTTTATGTGGCTCTTCTATAGTCATCCTAATGATCAGGGTCATAGTGGACAAAACTATACCCTTGGTTCATGTGGCTCTTCTAGTCACCCCAATGATCAGGATCATAATGGACAAAACTATACCCTTGGTTTATAATGTGGTTCGTTTAGTCAGCCCAATGATCAGGGTCATAGTGGACAAAACTATACCCTTGGTTTATGTGGCTCTTCTATAGTCACCCGAATGATTAGGGTCATGGTGGACAAAACTATACCCTTGGTGTATTATGTGGCTCTTCTAGTCATGTCAATGATCAGGGTCATAGTGGACAAAGCAATGCCTTTGGCTTATGTGGTTCTTCTAGTCACAAATCAGGGTCATAGTGGACAAAACTATACCCTTGGTATATGTGACACTTCTAGTCACCCCGATGATCAGGGTCATAGTGGACAAAACTATACCCTAGGTTTATGTGGGTGTAATTTCATGGAATACGTTCTAATGATAATATTGATAAGGACATATTTGTTCTTGGCATTGCTTGTTTTAATTTAAACTGATACCTCCATTCATTTATTAATATAACATGGTAGCTACCTGAAAATCGATTATTTGAAAGAAGCCATAGAACAAAAACATCACACTGTTTTCTCTAGCATGTGTCACCAAACAAAGTACGATATTCGTTTATACCATATTTTCTGTAGTAGTGACAAAGAGAAAGTACATAGACAAAGCTCCATGCCATTGACATACATGCACATCATACTTCACGAGTTGAAGCTGGATCATATCACACGATGCCGAAGGCTGAGTGTGATATGACCCAGCTTCAACGAGTGATGTATGCTGTACATGTATGTTAATAAGTGGGGTTTTGTGTTTATTACATGGCCCTACAGTCTTTAAATGAAGAAAATCAACAAATTTGGAGGCCATGGAGTATGGCTACACCGTACTCCATGGGGGCATGGAGTACAGAGCTCCCATAGCCTTAGCATAGAGAAGGCCGTTCCACCATGTAATGAAACATCAAATTTATGAAATAGCAATTTGATAAACATAATGCCACTAAACATAACGTACGTCTTCACTGTATAAGGCAGCAGAAGGAGAGGTTTATTCCTTAACAAGGGAGATCTACTCCTATATCGTAGAAGTTACTATACATAATTATGTACTACATGTCACATTTGTCATTATAACTTGTTTTTCCATTTTATTCATAAAAATACACTAAGAATGACTCACTTTGATCTTTCATCATTATAGGGACACAATCCGGACTTAATAATGTACATTTATAGTGAAGCGTATAGGAATACTGGTATAGCAAGTGAAGGGTGGATATTATGTATGATATATAAACAGAATATTAGGCCAACTCTACCTGACACGATGACTTGCTATTTGCATTCCTTGGTCAGATAATACAATAGATAAGGCCATAATTATGTTAGGTAATATGAGGGATTACCACACAACCTATAGCTACCTATATCACCTCTAATATAGGCTACGACCTGAATATACACATACCCCTCCTGGGGGCCGAGACACAACTAACGAACCTTACGTTAAATCAGTCATTAAAGCAAGTAAGCGAGACACAACACTTTTTGCGTTATTTTTTAAACTCCGAAATCGTCCAAAATTTGCGTTAAGAAAAAAAACCCGCGCAAAGTGAGACAGAACGAAGACATGCGTTATTTCAATGGCGTTGTGATTTTTCATTGGCGGTAAAATCGGCCAAATATCCTGATAGTATTTTTTCCACTTGGATGTCGTAACGCAAGTTGAAAAAAATGGGAACCAGTGTATTTTTGTGGAAGAAAAGGCGGGAAAAAGAGATACTGCAGCGTCTCTGTGTAGTCTGCAATATGGCGAGAGCCAGGGACAGCCTGGGCAGGACCCGCAGGCGCTGTAAAGTTCGGTCGTCGCCTATTTCCTTGTACAGAAAGGACGAATTCGTAGCACGGTACCGATTATCCAAGAAGGTCGTGTGCAGTGTGGTCCGTAGGTGGCGGAAACATTCTTATGCAAAGGGCCTACCTAATGGGGGTGGGCTCACCCATATCAACCGGGTAAGTAGACAATAAAAGATGAACCCCTCTCCTTTCCCACCTTCAAATATTCTTTATTTCACCTGCTGTTTCCCTTCCCCCCCACTTTTTTTTTGTCTTATTCCCTCATAAATATTCCATAAAAAATAAATGGTATACACAGTACGTCCCCCCCCCCATACAACCCCTTACAACAGAACACAAAATGGCATAATATAAATATAAATGTTATATCTCTTTATTTAACCAACATAGTGATACTATAGCATGAATATAATAGTTGAACAATTTTCTTTTTCAGTTTTGCTTAGCATTGCGGTACTTCGCCACGGGGGCACTATACTCTGTCTGTGGAGACACGCAACACGTTTCCACCTCCCTCGTCGGTCGGGCTGTGAGGGACGTGAGCGACTATTTCTACCAACACCAGGCTCAATACATTCGCTGACCAGAGACCCTGCAGGAGAAGATACAGAACGCGGAGAGGTTCTACAACCACAAGAAGGCCAAGACCCCTCAAATAATCGGCATTGTTGATGGAAGCCACGTCGCCATTCGCAAGCCCAAAGTTAACGAAAGCACCTACGTTAACAGAAAATCCTACCACTCCATAAATGCCACGGTATGTGTTATCCCTTTTAAAATAACCCCTTCCTTTTTCTTCATATTTTTTTACCATGTGATGGTGTCATGAAACATGCATTGTGTTAAAATAAAATGTAGACACTGTACTATAGTATCTGTCTGAATACAACTGAACCTTAACTATCATATTACAGTTCATCTGCGACTACGACAGACGGATAATCCACATTGACCCACGCTGGCCTGGTTCCGTCAACGACGCTTATGCTTTCAAGACCAGCTACGTTGGCCACCAAGCTAGGTTAGGGGAGGACGGAGAGGATGGGCCGCTGGGGAAATTCGTTCTTCTTGCAGACTCTGGGTGAGTACGTCATGTAAAATAAAAAATGTACTTTTAACCCGCTACACCACTTTTACTTGTCATAACATACCACATCTTACCGTATATTAAATTAATATAAAATAAATCCAATATAACACATGGAAACGGTACCATTCTGTGAAATATATGACACTTGGCCCAGGCCATTTATACAATAAAACAACGGCATTTTTCAGATACGCGTTGCAGAAGAACGTTTTTGTTCCATACAAAGTGCCGCGCACTGCTAAACAGAGAAAATTCAATCGCTGGTTCAACAAGCTTCGGGCACACATAGAACAGAGCATTGGCGGTGTGAAACAACGACTACGGTAAGTTAAGCTGTAATACAGTCAGGTGCGCTAAATAACGCAATATAACAAATCATATTTAACCCGGGCCACTTGATGTAAATAACTTTCTTTCTGTTGTGCAGAGTCTTTACTTGCATAGCAGTGCATATGATACAGAACCAAACATGGCAGTACAAGGTACAACTCTTCCCCCTGCATATAGAACAGGTGGTGTATGTCAATAGTTCAGTGCAGTGTAGTACATATAGTCTGAGTTCCACTGTGTGTCATACTTTGTTGCAGAATTCTTGACTCCTCCAGCGGATACCTCATGCATGACCCCGTGCGGGCAGCGAAGATCATTGTCACGTGCTGCTGTCTGCATAACCTCGCTATAGACCACGGCATCGCTATCAAGGAGCACCCGGACGATCCCTGGACACCCCGTATGGAGCGTTTGGAGCAGCCCCCCCAGACAAGGCCGGCTGATGTGGCTCACCAAATCAAGGCAGTGCGAGACGCATACGTTGAGAAGAACTTTTAATTTCTATTTCCTCTGTGTATGATGTATAGTGTTATTCTTTCCTTTTTTTCTTTTTCCCCTTTTCCCCACTCTCCTGCTTTCTTTTTCTTTCTTTTTTTTCATCCAATTTGGCATTTTTCAAAATGGCTCCCTTCTTGGGTTTACTGGTTTTCTTTTTCTTTCCAGTGTGATGTAGTTCTTGCATTTTTTCCAATTGTTTTTCCTCTTCCCTTTGTAATTCCTTCTTCATTTTTTCTTTTTTGACCCTGAGTTCCAAACGTTCCTTTTTTCTTTCCTTTTTCATTTTTTTCTCATGCATCTGCTTCCTTTTCAGTTTTTTCTCCCTCTCCACTCTGCGGTCATTCTTATCCTTGTAGTTCTTGGGAACCCCAAATTTCTCCATTTGCACAGCGCTGTAATCTGGCTTGTCTGCCCTGTCTGGTTCCCATATCAGCTTGGCGTTCTTCCTGCTAGGGGTACGCTGCCGGTGTCCTATGTCAGCCTCCTAAATACCGGGTATGCCTGTCACAGAAAGGAATGTTCCGGATATAGTGTGTCACAATGTAAATAAATGTAAATCATATTTGTATGACACGATTTAAATAAAGTATGTTATTTTTTTAATACAACGCAAACTGCGTTGAAATACTGCGATATGTTTAGTGGTGGTAAGAACATTAAGTATTTTACATGTGGAATGAGATGCGTTGTTGTACATACCTCTTACTGCCTCCTCCCGCAGGTAATCGAGAGCCTTCCCCTCTGGCTGCTTCAGCTGCATAGATTTCTTTATTACACCTTTCCCGGTGGTTGCGATAGCGAACTTCAAATCGGTGTACTGAAAAGCATCATAGCATATAAGTAAAATACTGTGAAATGTTACGTTATTTCAGTGTAACTCATACTTCTTTAATATATTTACTTTCATCGCACAACGGGCAGAAATATAACGAAAGTACATGATATCTTGATTTTCTGCTATATCTAGCTAGCTGGAACACAGCGTTGTACGTTCTAATTTGTTACCAAATAACGCATGTGTCATTCATTGAACTTTACTGTTCAGTTTTGCTATATGACAGCCAAAACACATGGCGTTAGGCATTAACGCATCTGTATCACATGTTACTTTTTCTGTACTATGTACATACTGTAGGGACAGCCGACATGGCATGTTTTATTTATTTATTTCATGCAAAGAAGCACGTACCTTCTTTTTCACTCGTTGTGAGTAGTCTGCCGTCTTTGTTCTACACTGGTGGATGGTACGATGTGTGTGGGTCACGGAGTTGACATAAGCTGTATATAGGAAAGGAGAATAATTGTATTGTCATACAAGTTGTTGTATAAAATAAAACACTAATTTATTTGTATCACTTTACTGCACTGTGTCCCTGTCTTGATATTTTATGACAATGTTATTACTACATGCAAAGGGAGGGGTAAAGGGATAGCCACAGCAACACTACTCACCTGCTACATCCTTCCATGCCCTACGCTTGACATCCTTCCCCCCACCGGGCCCATCAAAGTAATACTTTATTGCGTCGCGGTTGACGTTCACTGCAAGCATAAGGTTGTCAACCTCCTCTGTTGTCCATCGCGTCCTTACTATCTCCATGTCTGACCTCATGGGCCCTTTCTCGTCAAACACTTCCCCCCCTTCCAGCAACTCGTCCTCTTCCTGCCCAATATCTGAGAGGCTGTCCTCATCACTGAGGATCTCCCCCCCAACCTCTGTGTTACAGGAGGTGTTGTTCGTGTTTTCTGCAGCAGCTGGCACATAATTATAGAGGTGGTCCACCCCCTCCACAGTTTCAGCTGAGTCATTGGGGGCCGGGGCAAGCCCTGCCGCAACAACACGTGGGGTGATGATCATCTGTTTTTTCCTGCTCCCATGTTTCTTCTGCTTTCCACGTTTCTGTGACAATGAAAAGAAGAAAAACCCTATTAGTAAACCTATACAATATTGGCGATAATTTAACGCAACTTGTCGATTTGCGCTAAGGACGTTAATTTTTGAAAGCGTTTTCCCATGGGAAACATGGAATAAATGCAAGTTATTTTACTACCTGGACGTTCTCTGAATGGCTGGGGACAAGGGGGAACTTACCTTGTCTACCTTGTGTGTCATTTTATCCTTATTCTTCACCATTTTTTGTCCGTGAAGCTGTAGTGGATAACGCAACTGAATACGGTACGACAGTGTCGCTACCTAGCGGCAAAATGTAGAGACGGACAGAATTGCAGTAATGTGGCGCCCCCTGATGTGTAACCCAGCTTATAGAAAAAATAGTACTGTCCCATTCACCGTGATTGTGCATGCATCAAGGCTTTTTTCCTGTCCTTTCCCTGTTTATAATTTAATCTGTATAGCCCGAAATAAATTACAATATTTTTCTGAACAAAATCCAAATGGAACACGGTGGGTATGTTAACGGCGTAGTGGAATGAAACTTTTATTTTATATTTCAACCCCTTTATTGGCGTTGACAAAATGTTATCTCAGGTGGTGTTTTCACAGCATCAGGTGAAGTTTACTTTGGTCAGGGTATGCTATACAGTAGCATGTATACTATATGGAATGGCAACATGGCCTGTGTGAAAACTTAATGTTCTATTTCATGCATCACATAAAATTAAATGTATATACTGTCATGAATACAATTGAAGAAAATTCTGCGGACTGTTCTATCATGTCTGTTAAACCCCGTGCTACCTTTCAGTGGGCGGAAAGTCATATCCTCACATTAACGCAATATACTGCAGAAAGTAAAAAGGGACCTGAATTAAGGGTCATAAGTAGATGGGAGATTAAAATAATATGGGAGCTGTCCTCCTTCAATGGAAATATTACTTACACATAGTCATGTGAGGTAGGATAAACGGTAGCTGCACACAGATTTTGTGGTCAACGTTACTTCAGTGTAACATAGTAAGGTTGATGCCTAACAAAACATCCCTTGGATAAAATATAATAACGATACAGATACAATGTGCTATACTGTAATGTTCGGTAATTGTCCTGCCAACTTTAACTCTGTCTTTTGTACAAAGTTGGGTAAAACATATACTAAACGGCAATTAAATACACATAATGATGTGAACAAGTGCTGTGAACCGTCCCGCTGTATATCACAGGAAAATACTGCGTTAAGTACAACACCACTCAACAAGCTGAACACTTAACGTCTAAATAGAGTGAAAAAAACTCCAAACTTGGTTACGCTAAAATCTGCACCACTTTTCAGACATACAGTGTATGCCCTGGCGATAATACACAGTAAGTTATCTTGTTTCTGTCCTTTCTCCCATCACTGGCATGTACCACACAATCTTATCTGTTCCTCCTCCTTCCATATGAGAGAAATGAAGGGGCACAAACTGGGGTCCACTTTATGTCACTAGTTCTTTTTTTTTCTCCTTGGCAAACGTAGGCGGGTGTTCTTGGCCTTCTTAGTTGCCGGGGGGCTAAACAGACCCAAATATTGAAGTGCCTCAGCACCTTGCTCCACACCGAATTGAGGCACGGTTTCCTTTTGCGCACTGTCCGGCTCCTCCTCTGCTTCAACAAATGTTACATTGTGCCTTTTCTCTTTCCTGACATTTTGCGAGGCAGGGATGTCGTTAGGGGAGTTGGTGCTGGATGATGCAGCCACCTGTGAATGGCCCACAAGTATGGGCTTCAGTGTTGCCTCTGTTTCAGTGTGAACCTCTTCCGTTGCTCCAACCTCTGGTTCTGTCACCTTTATCTCCTCTATCGAGTCCTGTGGGAGAGGTTGCTCTGTCCCCCGTCTTTCTACAGGTTGCTCTTCTTTCGGATTAAGCTGCAATATGTCTTCTGTGTCAGAGCTGTTTTGTTCTACCTTCACCTCGCGCTCCTTCTGTGGAGCAGCAGCACTCTCCTCACTTTGTACTGGGCCCGGGTTATCCTGGGGTGTGTCTGCAGCACCATCTGCCTCACCACTGTCCTCTTGTTGCTGTGTCGCCGTCTCATCATGGGGTGGGTGTGCACCGTCCCATGCAGCCTGCAGCACTGGCGGCTCGTTCTCGCCATCAGAACTTGCCTCGCCCTCATTCAGTGTGCTAGTGGAGGGCACGAGCCCCACGTCGGACCGCCAGACCATGTCCTGCACTGTAACACACCGGAAAATGACGTGGGTTTTAGTGACAGAAAGACATTTTGGCACAGCAGTATGAAAGGGAAAATAAAACGGTGTCTCTCTTTGTCATTAGTGATAAAACAAATCCTGCTACATCTGCATATATTTTAACTTGACTGACTTTTACATCATACATATACTATGCTTTTCACAGGGTACGGTGGAAAAAGCACAGTATAATGGCTGGCACCTATATAGCGTACATACAACTGTATTTAGAATTTAATTTGGGGCCATATGAACATGGTTCATATTGGGCAGCAGAGTGAGGTACTGTGCCTCGACATAAACATGAACTACGTGTTAATTCCATTATGTTGGCCCTGGCGCTGTGCTGTAACGCACAGAAAATAGCGCAAATTAGGTGGGATAATGCAAATATAATAGTTTATAACCCGTGTCCCCACGGGAACCTGAATGTTCTCTTTACCGGGGGGGGGGGGGACTTGAGCCTGTGCTGCGACCCTCTGCTGTACAACACCATCGACTACCCGCAGCGTCTGATGTATCACTGCGGAAAGAGAGAATGTTTCATTAATTTGCAGGTTTCCTTCTATTGCGCTATGTACACTGAAACTGTTTAATTTGGGTGATGAAGGTAAGGCGTAAAGGCAGTTCTCACATTTTAATTTAGCGCGGAGGACAGTGGCGTTAAGTTTTAATTTTATTTTTTAGCAGCAGTATTGTAACAGAAATAATGTGCAGTATTCTACAACTATTTGGATGGCCTCTTTTCCTGCTGAGACTTACCGTTTAACATATCATGCACTGTTGAACTGAGTATCCCATGTTTATTCAGCATCGAGTTTTGGTTCTTTCCTAAGAGACGTCCTGTCTTTGCTATGTCCGCTACTGCTTTCTTAAGAATGCCGTCGCTATCGGATTTTTGGTGCTGCATTAGAATTTTGGCGATGTCACTTTGGTTCTTCACCACGTTTGCAGTGATCTTACTAAGGCGGTCTTTCTCTTCTTTCATGGCACTGCATACGGTCTTAATACCAGATAGAGCCTCTGCAATGTCGGACGTTATGGACTTAAAAATTTCTTTGTCCTCCCTGCGCTCCATTTCTACAGAGGTTAAGAGACTCTGCATTGTGGCCAGGATTAAAGCGGGGTCTGGCACAGCCTGTTTGGCGGGGCTGGGTGGTGCAGCACTGCTCCCTGCTGTGGTGGCATCGTATAATAGTTTCTTCTTAGCGGATCCTACATCTGCAGTTCTGGCGTTAATTTGGCAGGTGTCTCTAGGAGAGCGGCGCAGGCGGGGTGGTGGGGTAATGTCAGGTAAGTTGGGCGAGCTCTCGATGGGAGTGGCGGTGAGATCTACTATGTTGCTCTCCTTTGAAGTCGTTGGCGTGGAATATCGCACGGTTACCTCGTCTTCCGAGTTGCTGATGATAGGCCGGTTGTGTTCTATCTTGACCCCCTTTTTCACCTTGCTGCTCTTCTGCTCCACTTTCCCTGCTTTCACGGTGACTTTTTTTACTTTGGGGTCCGCCTTTGTGTGTTTGGGGTCAGGTTTCGTCTTGATTGCAGGTGCTTTACTCGTTTTTTTGTCCCCTTCACTGTCCTGTTTTACAGTTTTGGGACGTGGGGTACTAGGACGTGGGGTACTAGTTTTACATTTCTTGGCAGCAGAAGGCGGTACGGTGCTCCGTTTGTTATGGGTGTCAGTGCTGCCTCCCTGGTTTATTTCGGGATATAGTATGACCCCGTTTGGGCCCACTATTTCCTTTTCCTCTTTCCATTTTAAGAGTAAAATCTGGAGAGGCGTACAGCCTTTTTTCACCCTTTTGCCGCTCTTTAGTAGTTCTAGTAGGTGCTTGTTCTGCAATATATAACAGCAATAACGTCAGTTATGATATGCGGTGTTCCAAAAAAGGACAGCTTGCGTTAATACCGTAGTACTATATTTCCCACATACGGTTAGGATATAACAGCAGCATATTATTTCAATGTCATGGGAAAAAGGATGTAAATGGATAGGGAGGAAGGGGGAAGAAAAGGGGGGGGGATGGGACTACATGATACATGTGATAAGTAAAAAAGGGAAAGTGGTTGCAGTATTTTGTATAGCTCACCTTTTTTTTAACAGCTGCCGTAGAAATCGTTGATTTGCTTCTTCATTTGTTTCACATCCCTGCCGTTATTCGCGACGGCATTCACTAGGTCTGAAAAACAAGGTAAATGTTTCCTTACTTCAAATACCGTATAAAACAAAATATAACACAGAATTACTTTGTTTAACTTGACATTAGAAATGGAGTAGAAACAGGGAAAGAGAATTGCATGTCACTGAATTGCGCTAAATAATAAACGTTAACTGTCTGGCCTGTGTCATGCCATGCCACAGTAGAACAAGTGAGGTCCATATGCTGAGTGTGCCTACAGTACATTGCGTTAATTTTTTTAGAACGGTATCTATATGATACTGCTACTTTTGGGAGATACGCCTTAATACAGTGCGTGATAAAGATTTTTTCCATACCTTGAACCTCCTGCCAAGCCTTCTCACGGTCCTCCTTCTGGTTTTTGGACCTGGACTTCAGGATGCTCTGTAGGCGGTTTACATTAAAAAAGAGGGCGAATTGTTCACTAGCATTCCATTTTATGTTCCTAATTCTCACTGTCCCTTTGGCCGTATACTTGGCGCTACGGTTGATGCCTTGTCCTTCCTCATCCTCGCTCCCTGTTCCCTCCTCTGCCTCATTCTCACACTCTCCTCCTTCTTCCTCCTCTTGCTCCTCCCCACCATCCTCCTCCTCCTCGTCATCCTCATCGTCACCGTCCTCATCATTTTCAGCGCACTCCTCCCCTTCCTCCTCCTCTTCTCCACCCTCCTCCTCTTCTCCTTCTTCTACTCCACTACCTTCCTCCTCCTCCTCCTGTTCACTTTCTCCCTCTTCCTCATCGTCTGACGCGTCGTGATCGTAATCGGACTCGTCCGCCTCCGACTCCTCATTGTCAGAAGCATTAGAATTTTCGCTGCTTGTGTCCTCAAGATCCACCGATTGCTCGGTGTCGTCAGAGCTGGTATCTTCTATCTCATCCCTTTTCAGGGGTTTCTGCAAAAAAATAAATTAAATACGGGTCAGAATGCAGTGGGACAAGGTGAACAACATAGCACAAACATTCATCCTGTCCCCCAAAACAAAGCAATATGTTTAATGCTGCGAACCCTCCCTTGTGTGATATACCATGCTCAGAGTAAATTTGGGTTTTGCAGTACGTGTATTAATGTGGGTATTATTTATACTGCAGGGGGAGAGGAGGGAGGGACAAAATGCATACAGCGGTGTCATGTAGTACTCTATATCGCAAAGTCACTCAGGTTATAATAACTTGGTTCACATGGTACTGATTCCAACAGCGAAAAGACAGCTTGTTTGGGTTACGGGAAGCAGAAGACAGAGCTAGGCCATACCTAAATGCGGTGTGGGGACCGTACCGACCCACTCCGGCACACCGTTCACCAAAATCCACCCATTATCGCCCCATACGTCCCTTGCTCAAACCGTGTTAACTCGGTGTATACTGCATGACAAGTCCCAAATAATGCACAGGAAGCTTCTTGGTTATTAGTTACATCATGTTATAACACACACAGGTGGGAGACTTACCTTTGGTTGGACTTTAGGCATGTTTAGGGGCGATGTGGTACTTTGCCGCCTTCTCTGGCAAGCACTCAGATACCGTACCGGAAGTGCGTATCCAGGTCATGTTACACTGGTTTCCGCGGTACAGCTGGCGTTATTTCCCGCCTTAGCGCACTTCAGGCAAAAGTGTTGGGATTGCGTTATTTCTTTTGCGGTATTCACAACGCCTTGCGTTACGACATCTAACAGAAAGTTGTGTCTCGGGGGGGGGTGGAATGTACTTTAATATTAGCAGTATATTTTTTTTAAATAACGCAAGTGAAGTGATTAACGCCGCGTTAGTTGTGTCTCGGCCCCCTGATAGTAGATCGCATGCAGCATTACACGTGTTCAATAACACCATCGTGATACATCCATATATCCTCAGGGTGTCAGTGACTTATGTTAGAGGTTTACCAAGACTAGTAGATCCATGTAGAGTCAGCACTATGCAGTGGAGATGCCAAGTGTTATAAAATCGTATCCTAATTGTTACGATGTTATAACCCAATTACGACCATTATCAAATCCACTGGATATATTATGGGTATTTTTAAAAGCAGGCCCAGACTCTCGCTGCCTGCATCCATATCCCTCCCACCGGCCCTTACAATGTTGACATGGTTGTTATCTACATGCACTTAACATGCGGACAATCACCATGCATTTAGCAGTGTCCTATGACGTGATGGTGGCTGTTAACATTTGTTTGTTTGTTCACCTTGTTTGTCTACCTCCACAGTATAAGCTCTTTGGTTGCTTAGTGTGCAGCTCCTCAGATAAAGGCCTGCCCATGGACCTCCCATCGCCGCTATCATCTGTCCCCACTCTATTCAGACTGTCGCTGGAGGGGTACCGAGATTTACGCCTTTAATATGCTTGAATGATTACCGACCTTACCCTGACCTGCTGGACAATGTCAAGACCACTTTCTACATCCTCATGCTGGTGGCTGTTACCACTGCCAACATTGCATTGATCTGACTTTTCTAGTTACCCCAAATATTAGGATCATATCTCGGACAAAACTATGGGCCTACCGTTGATATAATCATGTAGGTTCATTCTCATGGAATATATTCTCAAAGTAATACAAATATAATTATGAGCAAATAATCTGTCTCTGCACGGCGTTTTTTTTATTCAAACAGTGATATGTATACTTTTGGAATTAGACAGTAGTATGCGCGTTCATTTGCCGAGATTGTCAGCATTACAATTAGCGTACTGTGAATTTAAAAAGTGAATTTTGTTCAGCATATACAATTATATTGCGACTAATATTTATCAGGTAATGTCACCACAACATATCAAGTACTCATTTTGTTTTTCTAATGATAAAATGTGTACAATGATGGCTACATCTCAATATACTAGATTTATAAAAAAAACAAACAAAACAAACCACACACCTTCAAATAGCACCCATGAATTGAGCGTTAACGACTGAGGCAAATCTGGGAAAATCTCCAGAACTCCGGATCTGAACAGGCAGCAGATATAATACATTGTACCTTTTCTCGTTTTCGAGTGACTTCCCCAGATTTTCCCCAGTCTTAAACATTCAATTCCCATGTGCTGCTTGGAGGAAAGCTATATAATGAATACATTGCGCTTTTCCCTTCTCATGGGACGCGTAAGAATACCTTGATGCTCTTACACATATTTGTTTTTCTATAACCGAGCAATTATGTCTGCATGTACATAATTTTGCTTTTATCAGGATTATATTGACCACCACTTATTACTGAATATTACATGATGAGTATGAGTATCCAATAAGATGGAAAGATGAGACCGAATAGTTGGAGTAAGGTACAGTTACTTAATTAGTCATTTAGTAATTTTGCTGTGACCGCACATCACACCAGGCATGTACAATGTTTGCATGAACATTCAACATTTAGCTATTAGTGAGTTTTAAGGATACTTCTTTCTTAGGTCAGGTACCCTTCTCAAGTTTCTCTTGAACTGAGGCTTACTCAGACTCAGTTTCACCCATTCAGGTTGTATGTTCCACAGCATGTTGCCATGATACAGCGGGGACTTTCTGTAACCTGCAGTGTTGGGCCTCTTGAGAGGGAACAGGAGCTTTTTCTGTGATCTGAGCTCCATTTGCTGTGACTCAGGCATGTCATCCTCAACATCACCCACGGTGTAGGCCCTGTAGTAATACTTTTGCATCAAGGTGAGCATCAGCTCATCTGGACGCCTGTCAAGCATGGCTACCTTTCCTACACTATGTAGCTCTTCTACACTATGTATTTTGGTGGCAGTATTCAGACGTGTTCTGAGACCACGGTTTTGCAACCGTTGTAGTTTGGCTAGCAGGTTCTCTTTCATGGCCACATAGAAGAAGGCAGCGTAGTTGAACAGAGAGGCGACACTTGCTCTGTAGATACACAGGGCAATGTTCCTGTCTATCAGATCCTTAATTTTTTCCAGATTGAAGAGCCGACTGTTCACCTTACTCATCAACTCACTGATAGCTGCTTTAAAGTTGAGTCTGGCGTCCAAAGGTACACTCAGGTAGGCGTAGCAAGGCAATGTCTCTAGACCTTATAAAGTATAAGGTCTGGTCCTTTTGTAGAACTCAATTGTTCTATGTATCGCTACATTTTTACGGGGATTGAAGTTGTCAAAGTGCACTGTAGGCTGTGTCTCACGACCTTGGGACAATGTTTTTGTCTCTGATCGGGTGCCGTCTCTGACCGGGTGCCATCTCTGACCGGGTGCCGTCTCTGACCAGGTGTCAGAAAAAGGTGTTTTAAAAAGAATTATACTCATATATATAAGGATTTGGAAAAACGTTATGGCGGCTGTTATATAATCATAGTTATAATTATAATTAGCCTACTGCTGTTAGTATTTTGACCTTATCAAGCAAAGCCGGTCAGAGACACAGCCTGTACATAGTTAAGCAAACCAAAGCACAGTAGCATTGTGCAACATTCATTTACTTGATGACTACGGCCGATGGGACCGCCCTGTCTGAGCGTTTACTGACGAAATTTTACCAAATGGTACACTGCTTCAGTGTTTGGCTCGAATTACAACAGGGTTTATAATTTTAGGAAAAATCGGAGATAGCAACTTAAAGGCGAGTCACATCTCTTCCATTCTCAGTTTAAATTGAACTTCAACTGAACGTGAGCCATACCTTACGAATTTGTAATTTTAGTGGGTGGCAGGTCACATCTTATCCATTCAAAGTCTGAGTGGTGGCACTCCAACGTAGGTCATTATCTAAAGCCGGGTCACATCTCCTCCATTATCAGTCTAAGTGGGTGGCACTTTACCATTTTCACCACTTTCACCATTGCACGGTACTTGTACATCAGTTGTCACAGCTTCTACGTCCTCAGTCAGGAGCTTTGCATCAGCACCATAGGCGTCCTCCAGAGGCACTCCATTTGTCTCAGGGACCAGGAAGATGAGTGGGAGGCTTAGACCAGCCAGAATAGACACAGCAATGTAGGGTGCCAGCTTGTATATACCTCCCTGGTGAGAGAAATACAGGAGTATAGCCTTGACACCCTGTTCAAACCCCACCAGACTAACGAATAGATTGTCATTATAACGTTTTAAACTTTTGTTACATACTTGGTATCAGATTTACGTTCGTGTTGCTGTTACAATATGTGCTGTAGCGGCATCTGATGATACCTTGCTGTTTAATACTGCCAATTGAGGCTGTGTCTCATGAGATCGGGCCAATTGAAACGTCTTTGACCTGGTGCCAGCTTTGACCGGGTGCCAGCTTTGACCGGCCACCATAAAAAAATGTAGGAAAAATAAAATTATTCTTTGATATGTAAGGGATAAGATAAAGAAAATGGCGGTGGTTGTATCTTCATATATGGCTTTGCCTGCCCTAAATAAACCGTTTTATGTCAGCTGGTCAAAGCTGGCACCCGGTCAAAGACGTCACCCGGTCAAAGCTGGCACCCAGTCAAAGACGTTTCAATTGGCTCGATCTCACAGACACAGCCTTAAGGTATGCCCATACCCATGGACCTTTATGAATTGACATATCCCTTTTACTTCATCTCGTGGCTCAATTGCTAGCTAAATAGCCGCTTAGTGTGTAAAGTTTCATCCTATGTGAGATTGGTACAAAATATAAACTTACAATGTACACAAGGAGTGGTGCCAACATCCCTCCAAAACGACCAGATAGAGCTCCCGTTCCCAGTCCAAGAGTCCTATAGCAGGAAGGTAATCATAGTAGCTAACTGACTAACATTGATTATATATGTACACCAGGGTACTCTAAGTATCCCTCTTTTTGGGATGTGTCCTTTTGGAAATAGGAAATGAGTTATAAGCACCAAAGATAATAAGATGCTATTTGGTCTAAGGAATGATCAGAGATTAATCTCACACCGCTGCATTGTAAGACCAATCACATTTATGGCAGCATCTATGATGTATCAATTTGAGTGTGTCACACCATATCACCAACATATTTACCTTATAACTGTTGGAAAGAGTTCTGCCGACAATATCTGCACATTATATGTCCCAGCTAAACCACACGACTTTCCGGTCAGGGCCAGTGCCAGTATTACATTCGGAAGTGTCTCATCCTTGCCTTAATAACAAGAACTACATTATGCATACAACGTTGGATACTTAGCAAGTAAACATTTAAGTCCTGTGGAGATTGAAAGGTTCTTTACTGGAGTGACCTTGAAAACATGTCTTGTCATTCAGGTACAGTTCATCTTTGAACTCTTTCTTGGAATAATTATTTGGCATGCTTTAATGTTTAACATTTGTGAGACAATGAACTCAGTATAGCCCCCATAAAGAAAGCAAGCGATAGCTTATCGATGTAATTTCTAATAGGCAAGAGAGTGCATGCAAACCTAAATCCAGATAGATGTGAAAAGCTAAAGGCTCTTACCAGCAACAATGACAAAGACAATGCACAAAAGGGTTACGACCACCACTCCAAGGAAAAGAACCAGAGATATGCGGCGACCAATTCTAAATCAAAATTTGCGGTATAATTATCATCTTAAACTATTAGATGGAATGGTGACGTTTAAAGGCCATAATGCATGCTTCAAAATCATTTAAACCAAAAAGTAAGATTGTTAAATAGAGAGGTACACAATAGATACTTGACTGCACCCCTACCTGTTTAGCAGTAGTAGAACAATGAGCATGGCAGCCAGGTCTACTGAACCACCCAGGAACATATTCAGGTAGCGATCCCCCGAGAGGTTCTTCAGGTTAAAGGAGATTTCATAGTATGCCAGGAAGCAGGTAAACCTGTTTGGGTTAACACAGTCATTTGAAACAACAGAATGTTATAGACCTTTCCCACTTTTATAACCGAATATCTTATATATTCACTTACTCAAAACAAACGCCAAACTTTAGGCAAATAAATCAGCTTATAACTGCAGTATCCCAAACTTGGTGGACTGACGTGTATTATGGTAAACCAATCGACCGATAAAAGGTACAACATTTGTATCAGTGACAACAAACGTAACATGATTTAAACAAAACTGTTAAAGAATCAGCAATGGTGTTATTCACACCAGAATTAAGGGCATAACTTTACCAGAGAAGTGCCATGATGAGTGTCCTCTTAGCATATTTCCCCCTTCGGAACAGATCCAGATAAGAGTATCGCTTTAACTCCTTCCTCTCTGCCTCATCGTCTGCAGCAAACTTCTCTAGGACACTGATATCAGGTGGGGGACGGTTGTTCTTCTTGGCAATGACCTGCAGAATGTCATGTGCTTCCCCATATCGGCGTTGCTGGACCAACCATCGCGGACTCTCTGGGACCAAACTGTTTTACGGGTAAGCAATGGTTTGCTATTTATCTCGAGTTCAAGCAAACGGCAAAAAAACAATTGGAATCACAATTTCCAACTTCCTGGAGACATATGATTGATACCACGCTACACATAATTCTAGTATAATCAAACTAAGTTCTTTCTGTTATGAATAGCTGACCACCTGTTAGGTTCACCAAGAAAGTCATCTATAATTCTAATATCATATACAACGTCTAAACGGTTTTCAAATCATGAGAATACGGGTTTAAACTCCATACATACAACCAGGTAAGGAAGAATACCACGCCAGATACAGTAGTAGTTGCTGTAAGATGTCTCCAGTCGCGGATAAGATATGCCTGGAAAAGCCACTCGCCATCAGAAATATCATTTGCAAATATCTGATTAAATTTCAATATTCAATTCATGAGGGTTATTCTAAATTCTAATAGTTCTATAACAATGAAGAAAGTATGCAATCATATCTTACTAGGCCTGCTAACATCATGATCCCAATTGCCCAGAAGCCGATGGTACCACAAAGTATTCGCCACTGCTGGCCAACAAACTCCAGTGGGTAGCAGCAGTTGATGACCATGTAGGCACCAAAACCCACACCCACCATGAACCTGCAGGCAGCATACATCTGTAAAAGGAATAGAAAACGACTTACAGGTACATATTAAAACAACATATGATAGCATCTCTCCATTAAAAGTAGAGTTAATGGTAATATACTGTTCATTGGAATTTCTGTTTTTCAAATAATCTATATATTGGATATCTAAAAATGTGTTACTTTTGTTTTAAATTAATAAAATATGTGTCAATTATATGCATAGAAGATTGAGCAAAAAAACATATTATTACAACCATGCATTAACAGTCTATGTTTAATAGTTTCAGCCAAAACATTTTATGAGTCAAACCTGCCAGTTCACAGATACTGCTGAGAGCATCCCACTGCCAATCTGTATAGCAAATGCCAGATAGTACATGCGCTTTCTGCCAAAGGTGTCTGACAACTGTCCAAAGATTCCTGCACCAAGAAACAGGCCAGCCATCTGGATGGAGGATATGACATCACTCAGGTAGTTCTTGTCACACACAAGGGACCACTGCAAAACAACACAGCATGAAACCTCTACAAAGTGTACTTGATAGTACTAGAACATTGCCATCACTTAAGGTAGAGCGGTAGATGAGGTGAATGTACCCATT
The DNA here is from genome assembly GCA_947462335.1 of Harmothoe impar. Taxonomy (NCBI): domain Eukaryota; kingdom Metazoa; phylum Annelida; class Polychaeta; order Phyllodocida; family Polynoidae; genus Harmothoe; species Harmothoe impar. The sequence goes on along the minus strand of OX381708.1, from coordinate 55,166,060 downwards.
TACATACTGATAATGATACTGCTTATTCAATTAACTCAGTAAAATTATTCTTGCATTTACATGGCACACAGTACAAACAAGTTAAGTTATCTAGTACCCTTTTGAGCCACGGAGATGTATCCTTAACCATGATTGATAGGATCGATTGGCCTTTAACACCATGATGTGTAGAACAAATCTAATTTCAATTGGTATAATATATATGTAGAGTTCGTCTTTATGTAATTCGATTAAATAAGGACTCGAACTGCAGTTTTCATGTAGAGATGCAAGAAAACAGGGTTTATTAGTCGTTCACCTGTACAACAATGCTAATCCTTGAAGTATATGAGGTTCGATCAATGTATGTTTAGCTTTCAAATAACTTTCTATATATCACACAGTCAGAGACCTGAGAAGGTCTGCCAGAGCAAGGGGGTGAGGACAGCTTATATACTGTCTGCTTCCGATAGGGGTGCCCCCTGGCTCTGGCCGCCCGAACTACCTTGTAGGCGTTCGACTAGAATACTAATATTAGTGTCCCTACACCACCCCCCCCAGACATTACATACGCTTACTCTTTTAAATATATATACAATATAATATAAACTCATACAACTGAGTTTATTTTAGTAAAGCGTTATGTTACGTCGTGAACACAGTAGGGTATATAAAGATATACAAAACTAATATTATTTACATAGGTGGTAATACATTCGAACGGCTAGACACATTTCGAATTATTAAGGACACATGTATAGTATACATACAAACATATATAGATTAGCGACTAGAGCAACTTGACATCTCCCATGACTAAAAAAAAAAAAACAGGAACAAAAAAATCTGAAGATCCGGGCAGCCATCCTAACCTTTTTCAACATTGGTTAGGCACGAAGTACCATCCTTTCGGAAGGACTCGGGTGTGTGGTGCTCTCCTCTTCAACAGCCGTCCTGTCCCAAACTGGACAGGCACGTTCATTCGAACGGGTTAGTGGTGCTCTCCTCTTCATTGTTCGTACTGCTGTCTCTGTTCCGGCTGAACAGACACGTTCTTTCGAACGGGTGATTGGTGCTCTCCTCTTCAGATGTTTGGTCACCGTATTCCTCCTGCGTACTCCGGTTACTGCTGTTCAAGGGTTCAGTAGACGTTCATACTACACTAACTCATTCTCTTTCGAATATCAACTCACTCATATTTTCTCACTCTCGAATCGTGGGCTCACCCTTCCTCACTCTGGTTCTTTAGTAGTTCCAGAGCGGATTCGCGGGTGCCATCCCAATCGTCCAAGAACACTCCAAATACCTGCTGGAACTTGACGTTCATAGCCTCGTTCCGGTCATTTGACTCCTGCAGACGTTTTTGAGCCAAAGCAGTCCGTGATGCGGCTAGCTTGGCTTCGTTCCGAATTTTATTCGTTTCGGCGGCTAGAAGTGCCTCGTTATCTTTCTCCAGGGACGTTCTTGTCTTTGCTTCCTGTTCAACCAGAGAGCGGGCGAATAAATTCGCCACCCCCTGATTGTATCGGACAGCCAATTCCCTCTGTGTGTCTTGGAAATCGTCCACTGCCTGCTGGGCTTGGGCGCAAACCACTCTGTCACTCGGATCAAAATACATATCCACCGGTCTTGTGCTCAGTCGGGGCCTATTGTCCGGAATCTGAGTCATTACAGGTTCGACACGTTCAGGAACCTTCTGTCCACATAATTCGGGGAAGTTACCCGACTCCGGCGCAGGGGTCGGATCTTTCTTGTCGAACCAAGCAGGTGGATGATCACTCTGCGAAGTTGACGCTGATGCCGATGATGCTGACGAGGACGGACGTGTGTCCGACCTCCCACTCATGGGCGACTGATACTCAGTCGAATCTTTCCGTTTCTGCTGCTTCGACCTGGAGTCACGAGCCACAGCCAGTGGCTTCTTAAATTCTGAGGTCTCGGGCGAATCGGACCGAGATTTCTTTCCTCTGCCACTCGCTGGACTGCGGCTAGCCCGCCTCTTCTCATCAATCTTTGCCTTGGGTGGATCACCCCTCCATTCACACACTCTAGAGAATAGTTCGTTCGTCATTTGAAATTTCCCTCGAGCTCTCACTAATGCAATTCTCGCACATAGCTTGCCCTTCGTGGACTCATGCACATTACAGAATGAATCGGTCTTCATGTGGATATGCTTGAAGTCCGAAGGGATCATTCTGTTGTATTCCATCATCACTTTATCGTGCAGACTCATTACTTTCTCGCGTGCTGCACTCAGTCCCGGGCTGTGACAAAACTTCAGATGGCGAAGCATCACACCCCTTCTCGGAGTAACGCAACCATTACAGGTTGCGCTATCCCTCTGTCCTTTCGAATTGGCACATTCGTAGACCACTGTGTGGTGGAAGTGCCGTTCGCACAGATGCCTTAGGAACCGCATCGCTGTTGGATATGTCCGGTCCTTTCCTTTCTCTTCTATGCAAATAGTGAACGGGCAATACCGCTCACCGTCTTTCAGATACCAACATAAGTAGGCCCAGCGCAACTTCGACTTCTGGTCTCTTATGTAGTAACTTTCGGGATATTTCATTAATTGTTGAAACCACTCCATATAGAACTCTGATGGCAAGGGATCGTCCTCGGTTTCCCGAATCCAATCTTCGTCATCACTTTCGCCATTCATATTTTGGGGTTCGGGGCAACCATACGCTTTCTTGCCCTTCGCACACTCTTCAAACGAACCAGGAATGAAGTGTTCGAACTTCGCCTCACTATTCTTCCAGATTCGTTATTCTCTTTCATGCTCCTCCTCATCTTTCGACCCCTCTTTATCCTCTCCCTCTTCTTCCTCCTCTGGTCCCTCCTCATTCGGAACCTCCATCTTCTCCTCCGGATCCTTTGCAGTTGGATCCGGATCGGTTTCTGGAGGCTCGCCACCCGAGTCCGGTCCAGACTCGTCGTCCGGACTGTCTTCGGGTTCAGTCACTTTGACGGCCTTCTTAGTGGCTCCTTTAATAATACTGCCGACCTTGGCGGTGGCAGCAGCCTGAACGGCAGCCATCCGTCCTTTCAGTGGATTATCACTTGAAGGATCTTTCCTGCCCACTACCTCTGTGACTTTAGCAATCACTTTCGGAGGCACAGTCATTTTTGTGTCTTTCTTAGATTCCTTCAACTTCTTTTTTTCTTTCGCTGACAGGACCGGTGTGAAGGCACCCTGGTCACTGTCAGATTCGGTGTCGGTCAGAGACTTTTTCTTTGCTCTTCCCTTCACGCCTTTAACTTTCGTTTTCTTTGTGTTTTCCTCTCCGTCGGTTTCGCTCTCCGTCGACAGACTGCCCTTATTCTTGGCGGCCTTCAGGATCGCTTTCCCCTTTCGGATGGATGCCAGTCGTTCTTTATGCTGGGCAGAGCTCATCTCCTCCTCTAACCCGGGAACATAGGCCCTAGTGGCGTAGGTCCCCTCTCGAATCATCGTACTGATGATTTCGTTCAATTTCTCCTCCGGCTCTGAACACTCCTCCAGTCGACGAAGCAATTCGTCTCCATTCAGAGTGTAGAGCCTCGGAACGTCCGGATGCTCCGCTCGTTCGACCCAGTCCTCCGCAGTCCTGGGTTCTTTCTCCATGTTTGGTTCCCGGTACAGGACCTCTCCTGCGATGTCCATTCCGGTAACCCCCATTCCCGTATGGTCAGTCAATACATGCGGAATGTTTGGAAGGCGATTCTGTCGATATGCGATTTCGCAATCGAACATGGCCCTTCGGAACGACTGACTCACTTGCAGTCCAGCCTCAGTCCGGTTATAAAACAGCAGCCATTCGGATGGCAGTGCTGCATACTCGGTCGGGGATAGGAAGTGTCGAACGCAGTCCCTGGTGGTTGCGTCCCAACACTTTCGTTCTCCTTTTAAGATCCGGTCGTGAATATGGATTTCCCGACCGTCGTACCTTGATTTAAATCCGGCCAGATTCGGTTCGAGCAGCGGCTCGTCCGATCGTTCCAGGATTTCGTCAATCTCCATTCCCATGCTAACCTCCTCTGTTTCGGAATTATCCTCATTCAATGCACTTTCTTCGTTCTTGGTAACTGGCGACATCGCCTCAGTCTCCATAAATGCTTCGGACACCTCGTCGAGGGCCGATCGTTCGGAATGAGAGCCAGACGCCGAAGCCATCGTGACACTCAAACAGTTCTTTCACTCGATAAAAAATGAATGACAGGTACCAGGACCCTTTCTGCGGGATCCTGGCGACTTCACCCACCTGCTATACACCGAGTTCACTTTCAAACAGTCTTTATCTCCTCGCTTTTGTGCTCTGATACGCTTCCCCTTGCTCTGTCCGGCGAACCGTAAACAAATATGGCGGATCGTTGACCCGCGTCGACCTTTGCGCACGCGCGTCGGTCTCGCGAGATACCGCGCATTCGGCGAGACTTCAGTTTTCCCGCGCTTGCAAAATATAAACAATCATTCACCCTTCCCGCGCGTCACGCATTACGATCAGGTAATTATAGCACTGATATCCTCACCGCCCTGTCGAATTCATCTCGAGTCATTATGGATCTAAATACGGATAGCAACTACTAATCCGCCGGATTATCCGTCCATTACCCACTGGCACATTCACAGGTAAGTTTGTTGGATTTCGGACTTTTATCGTGATCATTCCTACATAGAAGACGAATTACCCGGTTACCCCGGTAATTATGACAATATTTAACTGATTACATCGTTGTGTTTCAGGTTAGGTAACAGCACCCCTCACCCTCAATCTAGGGCTGCGACGAACCCCTACTGGATTCTCTTTATACCTGACATTCGGAGAGGTTCTCGCCCGTTCCCTCGTAGCCACAGAGGGGACAGTCCTTCTCTTCTTGTCTACACCTGCCGAGACATTCTTTGTTTTCTCCGATCTCTTTGGAGATGATTTAATTTGCACCGCTTCCTTCTTCACCTTCCTGGGCCTACCCGGACCCCTCTTCTCGATTACTCTATCTAAATCTCTTTTCATCTCGTCTTTCTCTTCTTGTCCCATTTTGAACATTTCCGAGGAGTACTCTCTCCCTTTCCATGGTTTCAACCGGGCCACATTCGATTTCTGATTCCTCCCGAACGTATCTCTCATCAGGACTGTATCATCACTTATTCTTTGGGTGATCCTCCACGGACCGTCCCAATTGTCTCTCAGCTTGATGCCAACCAGGGGTTCGTGGTATCTCGCTACTAAGTCCCCTATCGCAAACCGCCGAACCTTTAGGTTAGTATCATAGCCTACTTTCTGCCATTTAGCCGTCTTTCCTAACTCCTTTCTTACTAATTCATAAGCTTTCCTGAATTGTTCTTTCAACGCTTCTACAAACATGATCTGACACGGGACATCTGGGTTCATTCCCACTACTCCGAACACCAGATCCGCTGGCATAATCAAATCCTCTCCGAATACTAACAGATTCGGAGAGCAGTTCGTACTCGCGTGTACCGTGCTATTATAAGCATGGCAAACAAAGTCACACTGCTCATCCCAATCATCCATTTCCTGATTTATCAAACTCTTTAGGACCTGTATTAGGGTACGATTGAATCTCTCCACCTGACCATCACTCTGTGGTCGATACGGATTGGTTCGGGTCTTGCAAATGGCCAATTGATGACACATTTCCTGCCATAGATTCGATTCGAACTCTCTCCCTTGGTCGCTATGCAACATCAGAGGCACTCCCAAGTATAGTATCCATCCCTTCACCAACATTCTAGCACAAGTTGCTGCTTTGTGATCCTTCATTGGAAATACCTTCGTATACTTCGTATAGTAATCCGTTACTACCATCATACATGTATTCCCTTCTGGAGTTGTCACAAATCCTGTAATTATATCCACTGCCACTCTTGCGAACCTCACTCCAAACAATTCCTGGGTTAAGGGCATTTTACCCAGCCCAGGCCCGGGCTTGCTCGTACAACATTTCGGACAAGTGTCTATCCATCTCAACAGATCCGTACTCATACCTGGCCAGTAATACATTCTAGCCAGCCTTTCCAGAGACCGTTTTCTCCCAAAATGGCCACTGGTCTGATGCCCATGGCAAAAGAACATTATATCCCTTCGCATGGCAGTAGGAATAAAGATCTGTCTTGACTTATTTCCCAAAGCATTCGTCTTCCACCTATAGATCAGTCCATTTACCACCTCTAACTCTGTCCATTGAGCTATTAGTCGCCTCATCTCCCTATTCTCCAACGATAATGCTGGCCGAGTCGGGACCCTTCCTTCTTGAAGTAACATCTTCAGACGGATACTATTCGTATCTCTTTCCTGGAAGCTCTTAATGGAGTTCTCGTCCCATTCCAGTATCACGGGTTCGAGATCTCTAAAAGGCTTTCGGACTCCTGCCAACACAGCATTATGCTTCCCACAATCATCACATCCGTCATTCTGACACTTCCTCACCGGGATTCGCGACAACGCATCAGCGTTCACATGCTTAGCCCCCTTTCTATGCTGAATTTGGCTATGGTCCAATCCGAACTCTGATAGGTGTGCCAACCACCGTCCTATCATACCTTCTGCATCCTTAAAGTTTAATAGCCACCGCAGGGAGGAGTGATCCGTACGTAACGTAAAATCAGATCCCCACAAGAAGTGCTTATATTTCTTAGTATATACTACCACTGCCAATAATTCCCTCTTTGTCGTACAATAATTTCTTTGCGCCTTACTCATTGTATTGCTTGCAAATGCGATTGGAACCTCCTTCCCATCTTGGACTTGAGACAAAGCTGCCCCTATACTTTCATTGCTCGCATCAGTGTCTAATATAAAATGACCATCCGCAGTGGGGTATTTCAAAACCGGTGTTTCCACGAACAACCGCTTAATCAGTTCGAATGATTCCCCTTGTTCTTTCCCCCATGGGAACTTCTCCTTACGTCTCCCTGGGGTCCAGTGCGACAGACATTGTATTGGATAACTTATCCGGGAGTATCCTGGTAAGAAATCTCTATAATAAGAACAAAATCCTAGGAAGGATCTTACTTCTTTCGGTCCTTTAGGAATGCTCCAGTCTGTTACCGTCTTAACCTTCTCCGGATCAGCCTTCACCCCATCTGTAGAGATGATCCGTCCTAGATAGTTAATACTTTTCTGAAACATATTACACTTTTTAGCTTTCAGCTTTAATCCATTCGAGATTATTCGCTGCAACACCAACTTCAGGTTCCCCAGGCATTCCTCAAATGTCTTTCCGAATATTATTACATCGTCCAGATACACTAGACATTTCTTCCACAATAAGTCACTCAGTAAAGTCTCCATCATTGCTTCAAACGTGGCCGGAGCATTACAGAGTCCGAATGGCATCACGTTATACTGGAACAACCCTACATGGCTCGAAAACGCCGTTTTCTCCTTGTCCTCTTCTTTCATTCCCACCTGCCAATAACCAGACTGCAAATCAATCGTGCAAAACCATTTATTTCCTCCGAGGGAATCAATGGTCTCATCTATCCGGGGGAGCGGATACGAATTCTTTTTAGTTAAGCCATTTAGTTTTCGGTAGTCTATACAGAATCGGATACTCCCATCCTTCTTTGTTACCATACATACTGGACTACTCCAAGGACTAGTGCTAGGAGTTATCACTCTTTCCGCCAACATCTTCGTAATCTCTTCCTCCGCCACCACTTTCTTTGCCAGCGGAAGACGTCTATATGGTATCTTTACTGGATTCGCCCCTTCCGTGTTAATTGTGTGTAGGACTCGATCCGTTCGTCCCAACGGCTCTCCGGGCCGCGCAAAGGCTGAACTACACTCAGTTAACATCTCCCTCAGGGCATTCCTCTGTTCCTCCGTCTCTACTCCGGATCCCTCTATTAACTTTGCCAATCCCTCTTCCATTACTTCATTGTTCGGGACTAGTCCACTTCCATTCTCAAAGCTACTGGTGACCGCTTCCGCGGATATCACTTCTCCCACTACAGTGCCTTTCTCTAGGTAGATGGTTTTCGAACCCGGGTTCGTTATAGGGGCTACACCCCATGCTATATTGCCTATCAGGGTGTCGGCCGATTCCAAACCCTTCTTTCCCAACACTGTCACATTAGGTTCGAAAACCCCCGGAACGCCCCTCTTCATCCTACTGGAGGCTATTAACACATCACATGCCATTCCGGGAGGTATTTTTACCGTCTGTACCACACTCGCTACTCCACTAACTTCTCGTGCCAGGCATTGTATCCTGTCTTTGTAGGGATGATTTACTTTCAACATTCCAGTGACGGGGTCCAATTTTACCCCATATAAGGAAGCGAAATCCATCCCAATGATACCATCGTCCTCTATCCCAGCGACAGTAGGGGAAATGACATATTCCCTACCACCCACCAAGATGATCATACAAGTTCTACCAAACGTTCGTATCTTGCTCCCATCAGCCGCACATGCATTTACCCTCGTTGTGAGGTCATCATCCATGTTCGACACCAGATCGAAGAATCTTTCCGACATAGCGGAGTGGCTAGCTCCGGTATCCAACAAAAATTCCCCCATTCTGCCGTTAACAGATACGGACACATACCATCTCTTTCCTCCCATCATTGAGGGATTACTTGCGAACCGTTTGATGTCGTCTGCCATGTCAAAATTGAATCCGAATCCTTTCAAATACTCCAGACACGGATGACCTTGGGGAAGGCGGATCCCCCCGATCCTGGATAGTTCTTCTACCCAACCTTCCTCTCTATTGGTGATCGGTTTCCCTTCTTTGCTCTCCCTGGCAACTGTCTCACCAATACCCCCAGCCCCACATGTTTTCGGCTCATCAGCATTTCCCATGCTGCTGGGCGGATACATTACAGACTCCTCAATCGCGTTCGTATGGATTGTACCCTGGCATACCTTATTCGGGGTCGTCAGCTTGCCTTCACGGACAACCCCCTCTAATTTCCCGTCTCTTCTCTCTTCCTTTCTCTCCAAACTGGTTTCTCGGCCGTACATTCGGCTGCGAAATGTCCGGTCTCTTGGCACCTGAAACACTTCACCGTTGCTCGATCTAGCTTCGGTCGTTTCTGATAGTCCAACAATCCTTTCATTTCTTCCATCATGGCCATCAACCGTTTCTCATTCTCTGATGACGCTACCACCTGGGGGGTAGGGATTGGCTTAGAGCTTGCCTCCACTGGCTTCTCCTTCTCGGGTGGCTTACTACCATTTTTCTTCCACCGATTCTTTCGATCCCACTTATCTCCCCCTATGGCTGCAATTCTTTCCTCTTCCGAACCATCGTCCGAATCGCTCTCTTCTGGAGTGGCCGTATGTGCAGACGCCACTCTTTGGTTGGGTACGAACCCGGAAAGTAGCCGTTTCTTCTTCTCGTGCTGATCGATAGCCAAAAAGAAGTCTACCATTGATGATCCTCGTCCCCATTCTTTCTGGACGAGTTCAGCATGGGACGGATCCCTCAGTCCTTTTATAAAGTGTGTGAATAGTTCATCTAAGAAATATTCATCATCCCGTCTCCAATAGGGTCGAGCCTTTTGCAACAATCTTTGAAGCTCTAGTCCGAATACTTTCGGAGACTATTTTGGTTTCTGTGTTCGTACCTGGAACTCCGACCAAGGATCATTCGCGGACAGCACCCCAAAGATATGTGTGGCGGCTGCCACCAATTGGTCATAATTTCCATCTTCCCCATACGTCTCTCGCCAATCATCTACCGCTATTCGCCCAGGACCTTCACTCAACCATTTAATGAGAGGACCCAAGGAAGCCTCCTTGTCCCACCCATGATAACGGTTATCGTCGCAAAAGTCTTGGTAGCTTTCCTTCCAATTCTCTCCATTGAACCGCCGGGGAGTTCGAACAGGCTTCCGGGCACTGTTATGACTCCATACCAGTCTATCAGACTGCCTCCGACTCCATTCCATAATTTCTGACTCATCCTCCCGGGTCCGACTGCAACAGTCTATCCCCATTCCCTGTATACAAGGATCGGATTCCACTATTGCAGCAACCCTCGAGCCCATAGATGATCGTTTTGTCAACCTTCTAGGGGCAGGGACCGGTCTTGGTGTCCCTCCTCTTGGATTGGGCTGGGTTCGATCAGGACTGGGGGGGTATCCTCCGTATGAACCAGGGTTCGGCACAGCCCCGGCTCCTCCTCCCGGATTAGTTCCGGGGTTCGGAGCACCACTGGTTCCCCTGCTCGGAATCGATCCACCCCCTTCATTATAGGACTGATGTCCTTCGTTCGATCCGGCTCCGGGTAATGGTGCCCGATACTGGTAGGTTATATTATATATCGGTGGTGGTGGTACCGTATAATTATGTCCTGCCAGCGTGTCGTCCGCAAAGGGATGCAGAGAGCCGTAACTATGGTTCATTCGTTTGGGTGGGGCTTCGCTCGTAATATCATGGGTGCTAGAGATTTCTTTCTCTTCGGTTCCCCCATACGTGACTTTACGGTAAGTCTCATTCGGGGCAGTTCCCCCATGGGTTCGTTCATACTTTCCCTCCGAAACAACCCCCCGTGTTTCGATTGGATCTACCGTAGTTAATATCGGACTAGGTGTGGATGCAACGTGCTTAGGTGGCTGGGCTCCCTCATTCGTCGGTTCCCGGCTCCTAGTCTCTTCTTCTTTGCGGATCTCTTCTATCTGACTCTGATAGGCCAGGTAGGTATCATTGATTTCGTCTTTCTTTTTCTGAATAAGTTCGAGGTCAGCCTTCATGTCAATTCGAGCTTGCTTCAACTCCTCTCGTTCTTGCTCGAACTGTTCCCGCAGGGCCTGGCCGGATTTTTCTTCCTTCGAATAATCCGCCTTGATTTTCTTGACCCTTTTGGATTGTCGCTCGATCTCGCTTTCATAGGTATCCCGAAGATCACGACTTCGGCGAGCCTCTTCCTTTTCTTTCTGGAGTTGTGCCTGCTCCTCTGTCAGACTGTGTTGAGCGATCTTAACCTTCTGTTGGACTTTAGCCAATTGAGAGGTTTCGAGGGCCAACTGTTCACTTATATATTTCCTATCCGCTTGAATTCGGGATTTCACTTCGCTCAATTCTTCCGCTTCTTTCTGGTTCTGGGCGATTACCCTTGCCTTTTCGTCGGCCAGTCGGACCAAATCCTCATTCATGGCTGTATGCCGATCCCTCATCGTCTCCTCCTCCGCTTTCAATTTTTCACAGTAGGCGTCATAGTCAGGGACCTGTCGACCTCTTCTAGACAAGTCTCGTTCCATATGTCCGAGGTTCGGTTCGGAGGGAAGCATGTCTGCCCATGGGTTTCCTCTGAACGGATTGGTGTTCGGAACTGTTCTGATGGGAGGAAATTCTCCCGGAGTTCGAAAAATCAGACTCCTCTTTCGAGACTTTTTATTCTCCGGGGTATGCATTCGAGAGGCAATATCCCAGATTTCATTTATCTGGGCGACTGTGTAATCCAGTTCCCCATCCTCGAGTTCGGTCCCTGATCCTTCATCCCCCCCGTTCCTTGACTGAGCCTCTGCCAGGGTCAGTCCGCTATCTTCTACATAAAAATCCTGGTCACGGCACCAGTGTTGAGTTCGTCTTTATGTAATTCGATTAAATAAGGACTCGAACTGCAGTTTTCATGTAGAGATGCAAGAAAACAGGGTTTATTAGTCGTTCACCTGTACAACAATGCTAATCCTTGAAGTATATGAGGTTCGATCAATGTATGTTTAGCTTTCAAATAACTTTCTATATATCACACAGTCAGAGACCTGAGAAGGTCTGCCAGAGCAAGGGGGTGAGGACAGCTTATATACTGTCTGCTTCCGATAGGGGTGCCCCCTGGCTCTGGCCGCCCGAACTACCTTGTAGGCGTTCGACTAGAATACTAATATTAGTGTCCCTACATATATATGGTAAATCAAATGTGTTAACTAATATAACCAGATAAACATACATCTCCAATGAAGGATGTGAAGTCATCGATGAACTGGAACTCGACACATTTGGAAGCATTGCTTTCACAGACTTTGACATTGGTTATGTTTGTTTTATCTTTGGTTGTATCCCACCAGGAGGCATTCTGGTTCTCAAAGCGGGCACAGCGCCACCTGGGAGTGTCACCAATAAACACAGGTATCATCATGCACATGGCGCCAAACACATCCGCCGAGGATATAAGGACAAAGATCACTCTCTGCCAGTGACCAAATGACCCCAGTGTCTCAATGATGTCCTCAAATTCCAGTTTTTGCTCTTGGGCTGAAATTATGAAAAATTGATAGTTGAATTACACACATGCATGGGAACAATCTTCATGTAGACATCCCTATCTTAGTTTATTTTATTTTATTTACAGAAGAGGAAGTCATAAAAGAAGAGTCAGACTGTGAATGGCAAATACAATTATCATAGACGGCATTAACTGTTGCTGTATTCTGTACATGATAATATAATTTGGACTATATAGCTCGTTTTCTACTAGTACTTACATGGATTGGTCACCACTCTAGGAATGAATTCATATCTTTAGTTTAAACCAAAATTAATAGCATTATGATCCAACACCATATTAGGCTATAGTATAAGTCAATAATTTGCTCAATGAACTTACAGACCTACAGTATGGCCATTATCATTATCAGTAGGTTCCATTCATATCCATTGTTAGTGGCCAGATTCACGCCAAATATGTCCGGGTTAATGTGGAATAGGGACAATTCGCATTTAAGTACTGTGGTGTCTTTAAAAGTTTAATGTTTAAAATATTGTGGGGCTCATTGTTATGATACAAGAGGCGACAAGGGTCACATATGCTAGACCCTGACTTCTTTCCCACGCTAGCTGACGATACAACATGTAGGGACCCTGGCTGAATGGGTTCCATGGTCCCTGTTGGTTTTAACAAATGCCAGTGTCATCCTGTATATTGTGACATGTACATGACACCATGTCACTGTCATTGTATTCCTCTTGTCGCTGTCACTATAACCGTCAATAATGTCCATGTCCCCCTGTCGAATTGGGGAGAGGCAGAGAGAGGCATAGAGAAACAGAAGTCCAGGGGGGGGGGGGGGGCGTGGCAATCAGTTTTAAAGTAGAGGACACAAGGGCGATGGTGTTCTGGTCCTTTCTTTCATTATTTTGTCCCTTTTCAAAATAGAGACAGATATTCATTTAGAGGCAAGCGCAGTATATTTGTCAGTCGTACCAGTGGTGTCCAGTACACTGATATTCCTAGGCTCCCTATACGCCCAACCTGTCAGTCACTAGTGCCCAACCTAGTTAGTCATTTTTTGGATCCCTATACCACCAACCTAGATTAGTTATTATTGCCAGGTTGGTCACTACTGACCAACCCACCTTAGTCTTTTTAGTTCCAGGGGGAGCCACTGAGTGGTCATCACAGGTGGCCCCAACTACCCAGTGGGCAAACTCCAGTTGATTCAATGTTGATTCAATGTGTGTAGCGATATGATATCAACAGTTGACACAGGGTTGTCATTTGGTTGATATTGATGAGGTCATCAACGTTGATCATTCATCAGTGATTCAACATTGATATGGCCATTGAGAATCAACAATGAATAAACACAATAAAATGATTTACATTAATTTGATATTGACAGCTGATAATCCGAGATTCAGTATATTAGATGAATTTGAGATTCAGTATATTAGATGCAGCATTCTTATGTAGACACATTCTTCCAAATTATATTTTTTCATTACAACATCCCCCCCCCCCATTTCCCCTAGATTAAATGCAAATTCTAGCACCATCCAGGGTAGGGGTACATGAATGACCTCTGATGATCACACTATGAGGCGTTTACATCCATGTCAAACTGACCTGGTCAGGACTGAGACTTTATATATTATTCTTAGCAACATAAAGGGTGTCTTACTGAAACCATGCATGTATTCTTGTCATTTAATTCCAAATGTCAACCAAATACACACAACATGGTTGTCAATGAAAATGAATAACATTTTGATCAATTGTATACATTGATGAGAAAATAAGAGCTTACAATTAGGGAAAATAGATGTAGCATGTAGATAGAAATGCTAAGGAGTAGGTTCTGGAGGCACCTAGTGGGAAAGGTGGGAAACGCATGGTTGATTCAAGGTTGATATCCAAACATTGCTATCAATGTTGAAACAGGTGTTGGTTGACAATGTTGAAATATCAACATTGCATCAATGTTGAAAACAAGTTGATCTACCCTGTAACCCTATATCAACCGGTTGTCAACGTTGAATCAAGGTTTTGTGCCCACTGGGTAGTGGCATACAAATACAACACACCAATGATGGACCTAGGTTAGCCACTACTGACTGACCCCTTGGTCATTTTAGAATATAACTTTGCCATTGTGACTAACACTCATATGACCAACCTGGGTTAGTCTGTACTGAATAACCCTTTCAATCTATGGATTTTCAGTGTAGTTCTCCTCTAGGGTAGACTGACCTAAAGGTAACCACGTACCATGAGATGTCCACCCTAGTTATGCAGCTATTCATGTATGATATTGTCTTTATTTGTCCCTTGCTGGGAAGAGTATCTCTTAAAGTGTACTGTCATACAAAAAAGAGGGATTATCATTCATGAATGGTTATCAAATTGAGGTGGACATCTCACGGTACGTGGTTATCTTTAGGTCAGTCTACCCTATGTGACGGAACTATGTTTGGACCGATGAGCGGACCTTAAATTAATAGTCGCTCCTTATGCCAGCAATTGCGATAAATAAGGGGATGGGACTAAGTAATATGATGTCCATGACTATAGTATTATTGTGAGCGTACACTCAAAAAGTAAACTCGTCTGCAGACTCTTCTAAGTGACAAGAGAGTGGGTCCTCTAGCTGTAGTTGTCAGATAGAAGATACACTTGGTATGTGCCAGCCCAAAACCTGACTCATGCCAGCCCTAGACTCGTCAACCAGGGTCTGATTCAGGATTTTCCCTGTAGGTGGCATCAGTATAACATGCATTCTGTATAAAGTTGGGGAATGAATTGCATAATTTTCTATGTTGATTTTAATCATATTTATGGGAATACACATTCATGTTATGGAGAATCCTGAGATTTATCTATTGGGGATGCTAGAAAAGGTAAAGGAATCAATGTTTTGATATAATTGAGACAAAACAAATATGTGTAGGGCACAGACACCTCTTTTGTGGTTATTTCTATGGTACAATAGCTGCAAGGAAACTCCCATTGGTATGACATACACATATGTGTTAGCAGTCTGTAACTAAAGGGTAGAAATACTCTCAATATAGACTTGGGGATATGGCAGGAATTCCCCTAACCTACATACCTCTATGTTTGTATGAATTAGCTATTATAAACCTCAGAAATATAGACAGACATGGACAACAATTATGCCTACACCCTCAGAAAAGTGAGAGTCATTGTCGCTAAAACTACTCTCACCTGAGAGTCAGGCAGTGCCTGACTCTCAGGTGAGGGTAGTTTTAGCGACAATGACTCTCACTTTTCTGTGTGTGTAGGCAGAACCCAGTGAGCTCCACCTGCAGTGAAGTAGAGGTTATAGTGCACAGGTTAACCCTATAAGGGGTGCATAGTGCTTTAGGGGGCTATGCTCTATGTGATCATAATACATGAATTCAGCCTTTGCAAGTATACTCGCCCAACTGTTGATTCATTTCCAACGGTGCATGAATGCAGGCTTGGCGAATATACTCACCAGGGCTACATTCATGCATCATGCTGACAAAGGGATTCAAGCACATTTAAAGCAGTTTGCAGCCAATAAAGGGTTAACTATTCTGGGTTGTCAATTTGACGACCTTAGACTTATCACTTGGAGTGGGCCACTGCCTGGGCTAACATTGTCAGTTAGATGACCCTAGTCTTGTCTTGTGGGATGGTAAGCGGACAGTTCATCAAATAGACAACCTTTAACCCGTTTATTTTATGACCGTCACTTTAAAGACCCTAAACTCTTCTTATAAGACAACTTTTTGACAAGTTTGGATCCATTCATTTTATCAGTGTACGGGACTGATAATTTCACCGATTAAACCCCCAAAAAGGTGTGTTTTAGGCAACCCGACCCTAGTTTCCAAAAGGGCTAACCATAGCCCCCCCCTCCTATTTCGGGATTTACAAAAGACAAAACTCATAAACATGTATTTAACATTTTTGGTCAAGAACAACGAGCTCTCACTGATTTCAGTACTCTAATTCATTGTCCAACCTCAGGAAACTGCTTTTTAACAACAATTTCCAGGGAGGAGCTAGGTCCCAAAATCTCCCGGTGACCAGAGGCAATTTAATCGCTTTTTAAAGAATCCCTTTTTTGGACTATCAAAAGAAAAAATATTGAGAAAAATCCCCTAAAGGCCTAATGCTGAGTGTCTGCTGGTTATTATGCACGTTTTTATTTATTCATTTGCAATACTCCTAAAAGAACAGCGGTGGAGCAATGATCCAAATTATCATCCCGATGACCTGCGAGTCAATGTGGTCATTCGCGACTCATTCCATTCTAACAAACAAAAAGAAATCCACCTACCTTAACATTTTGGACCATGTTTACCTGAAACACACCTTTTTTGGCCTCATAAGATGAGCACAATGAACAGATACGCTATCACGGTATTCCTGATTGCATTACTACCCTGTTACCTGGGATGAATGAATGCTTGGGTATTAGGGAGTGCTCATTTTTTAACAACAGGGGGGGGGTTGGTGGATTTGGGGGCGGGGGTAAAGAATTTGGACCCCTTGACCGGGGGGGGTAAAAAATTTACACCCCTCTTGGGGGGGGGGGAAATTCAACCTGTTTTGAGGGAAAAAGCCTGCGCGTTACTATGCTACAAAGGGGCGCGAACGCGCACGATTTTCGGCCTGCCGGGGGGGTTAAAAAATTTCGACCCCTCTTGGGGGGGGGGGGTGAAAAAATTTCACGCGCTCCACGCGAAATCTCACCGCCCCCCTCCCTGTTGTTAAAAAATGAGCACTCCCTTATTCCCTTGCGCCTGGGACATTACTATATAGTTTGTCCTGCCACCGCTCCACACCATCTCAATTAGTTATTTTGACCAATATCCCCCTATGAAAATATGGTTTTTACACAACATACCTGCGCCTCGGACACTATTAGTCTTTTCCTTTGCCATCTTAGGTTCAGTCAACGGAAGAACCTGTTTTCTCCGAGTGATTTGGGAACGCACATCCAATATCCTTTACAGTTGTCACACTATAGGTGCTGTGGTTGTCTATTGGACACCATATACAAGTGGCCCTATAACAATATCAGTACACTCTGACTTCAGAGATGGTTATAGGTTAGTGGAGCAGAAACATGTTTGAGTGTTGGCTACTGTTTGTGGTGAGTTGAGTATTGAGACTTTTTTTTCTCTTTTCCTATTTTTTGTCCTCACAGATGTTCCACTCCCAGGGTGTTACGTCCCACCATGTGTGCATACATGTAGTCTAACAGTGATGTATGTAATCGATTCTATCCGCACGCGTGGGGCGTGCGAATGTAGCGGCCGTTATTCGCACCGCTTCAGTGTGGGAATAAGAACTCCTATCCGCACAGAGAGTAGGGTGTATAATTATCATGGTTCTTATTGGCACACTATGTGGGGTGCGTATAACGGGTGTTATTAGCACCCTATACAGAGTGTTCTTCATGAGGATTGTGTCAAGCTATAAGAAGGTAATTAGCTATTTGTTTGTTGATACAATTTGGAGCGACATTAGGCGTAGCTATAAATGGCTGGAGCTTTCAGAATGTTCTGTTTGATTTATGGCTGTCAATACCGTGATATTGTTAAAGTGTATCATCTTCAACACACTTAACAACCCACTCCCCCTAAGGCAAAGGCATACAAAATGTGTAAGCCTAATATGAGAGAACCTGTATCGGCAAACTCTGTGAGCCAGTACATGTAGGATACATGTATTTAAACTGATTGATGTGACTCAATAAAAATAGTTAAAACAATCAAACAACAAACATCTGGCACCCTTAGATCCGGAGTGCTTCAATAGCATTTTGATATTACCATCACTTCTTTTTTCCCAGTCGATTCCCTTTTTACACCTTAGTGACAGTTGGTTATTTGTGTCAATATACAAAGAGATGGTGACATACTGATGTGTGTATACAGGATAGAGGCCAACCCTTCCTAAATAATGCCAAACTCGCCCCGGGAGGTGGCACTTCCGGTGATGCACTCCCAGGGGGCACTCCCAATCGTTTCTGCAGTCACTAGGTGTGAACATCACCCTAAATATGGTACCCTTATCATGGGAGAAAAACAGCATAAGGTATACCCATTTTCATGGGAAATTGAGGAAAAAACAACCTAATATCCTAATGATGGGTGACCATGAAAATATTGCCTAAAGCACCCCTTATCCTCGAGGGACCACGCGGGTCTGGGTCTGGGTCCAAAAGTGAATCATTCCCCTTGAAATCGCACGTGGTATCCAAATTTGGGGGAGTGCCCCCTCCTCCCAGCAACCTCCCTAGTTGTGATGGCTATTCACCCCATAGTTCTGCACCCCCGCTGGCACAGTATGGGACAGTAGAAAGAGGTCATAAATTTGGCATGAGATGAAGCATGAATATAGTCACTGTCAGGACCTGATCAGCATCGGTATGTACATGCAGTCCTTCTATATCTTATTATTTTCTCATTACTCATATTTAGTAATCTCATCTCTCTAATCTCCTGAACACTGGTAATACAATGTAAGTATGCCGATAATTTTCCCCAATTTGCAACAGACATGATAGGGACACAATAGGATAAAAACGGCATGACACAGGCTAGACTATAGAAATATGCATAATGCCATTAGATAACAATCATAGTGTAATTATTACAGGTTAAGGAAGTATTGCAGCCATGTACGTGAGGTGTGTCTGTGTGTTGTTGGTGCTGGCCGTTACTGCTGATGTGGTAAGTACACCCAGTATACAATCATATCAGTATCAGTATCATCCATGCTGAATAATGGGATAGTGAATAGCTAGAGATAGTGCATATTTGTGGTGATACCCCGTGATATCCAAACAGTACACACAGAAAAGAAGTAGAATCACTGTGACTCCCGACTTCATCACTGAGGTAACTCTCCCCAGGACTCTAAAGTGACTCCTTAACATTAGCAGGACTCTAAAATTATTCTATAATGACTCTATAATGACTCTGTTTTAAGACTCCCTAATGATTCAGAGTCACTTTAGAGTTGTGGGGAGAGCTACCTCAGTGATCGGGGCTGGACTCCCATTTGAGAGTTACAGTGATCCTACTTCTTCTCTCTGTGTATGCCCATAGCGAATATATATACTTCATCGCTTTCTTGCATTCCCAGCTGAGAAACAACATTATTTTACGTCAAAATACATTTTTAAACGTTACATAACGTTTAATAATAATGAGGAGCCATAGAGAAATGTTATATAACGTTGTATAACATTTACTGGGTTAACACAGATTGTAGCATGTGATCTGGATGGTATTGAGTGGTGTGTGGACAGCGAGGGAACGATGTGCGAGTAAGTCAAGTTTTTATACAAAGATTCCTACAAGGATCATTGCAACCATAATGGTTGCAAGTAAAATATTGAATCACTACTTGATTAATACATGGGAAGAGTGTTAATAGATAAGATAGATAATAAATACATTTGCTATCTTAATGCATCTGGAATAGATCCAGCGCTGACTATCAGTAATTATTATGCTTATTCTCATGCAGGGACAGGATGAGCAAAAAAATCCATACTAAATCTTACACAGAATTAGTTATTTATGAAAATGGTTAATATGCATAATTATATTCCATCCTTGCATTCAGCCTGATTAGATGTGTTGCTGAGATGGACACCAAGAGATGTCCCCCAGACCTGGATGCAGCAGTGTCAGAGTTAATAGCCTATGAGGAGTATGTCTGTCCGTCCACTACATTGCAGCAGGATTGGGATCTACTTGAAGAGATGGGAGACGTTTAGGACCAACATCTACCAAAGCAACTTTTCTTATTGAAGTTTCACAAGACTAGTATTCTCTTTGATGCATCTTGCAGTGCGCAAGAAAATGTCCTTATCAATAAATCTATGCATCCTTGATGTGACTTCATCAACATCAGCTGTTTTGTAAATTTCTATATTTGATTTACTTCCATTGCATTTCTGTTGATGTATAGTCGATCGTTTAAATAATATCGATATCATGTCCATCTTCACGACTGGTATGACTGAAACTTTATTTGCCTTCAGAATAGAATACATAATGTCCCTACCAAGTTTTGTCATGCCAAATTGCCTAGACAAAAAGGGTTTGGATGTAGGTCATGGTAAAAGTTTGCACCACTGTTAACTTATATCTGGATCTGAGTCTCGATATGAACAAATGTAATAATCAGTTGAGTGTGTGTCCTATAATGAACTTACAGTTCATGGTAGTACCTATCTGTAACCATACGTTACCTTCCCAACACACTTAATTCTAATCAGAGAACAGGTGTTACTCTCTCTGTATGTCTAGCCTTATACCACAGTTGACTAGAAAATCTAAAGAAACAGCCTGTGTGTTATTGCATACAAAACCATCACTAGTTGTATAAGTCAAGTACAGTACCCCAACATCCCAGTCTTGTATGAATTCCATTGGCTTTGGTCATGACTGACACAGTCAGCATTGCTTAATGGACCCTATATCCGGTCTGATATCTGTTTAACCTGGTCAAGCTGGGGTTGCCCACATCTGGGTTTTGACAATATTATTACTTGGGGCTGCCAGTGAGATATCAGATTGGCTTAGATTTAAAAAAAGGGTAATAGCGGTCCTATCAAAAGCGGCCCTATCAAAAGAGGGCTGACCCTACATCATCTTTATGCAATTTTGAATACATGTTCCTATTTTCAAATTTTTCTTGGTCAATTTTAGGGTTTACATAGAGCGACTTTCATATTAAGAAAATTATGCGAAATAGAAAGGCGGCATGGTACATGCAGATTTGTGCAATTTTTACACTTCCACATTTTTACACCTTTGGGTCAATTTAAGGGTATGTAGAGGGGCTGGCTAGTACTCCTGTAAAAAAAGAATATTTTTTTAATCTGACCTACCAACCCTATAGACTTTCTTCCCATGTTTCCTGAAATGATCTGTTTTTTGGCCACCAACTGAGTGTGGCTTTTTTAACATTGCAAATACTTACCCATCTATTATTCTCAAAAACATCAAGACTTAGTATACATTTTTTTGGTGTTGTGTCAAAGAAGGTCAGATATGGGTACTCGAAATCTGGGCAAGCCAATGTGGGGTCCACTGGCCAGCCAATGACATGCTGGCTGGGTTAAGTACATCTGTATTCAATTCATGGTGAGTTATGACTGAGGACATCATAATGCATACATAGTAGTGAATGCTACAAAACACCACTCAGAGCACCAGCTGAAATAAATTACAAGTGGATCCAAGGAGAATGTGTTATTCTAGCTAACATGCCAATTCTCCTCATCCACAAAATATTGAAATATTATACACTGATACAAATTAGAGCAGACACTTTTAAGTACCAATGTAACTTTATTCTCTGAACACATTAGAATCCAGTTTTTGTTTTAATCCAGTCTCTGTAATATGGTACACTGGTGTACACAGAGGGTTTGGATGCATCACAGTTGTCAGGTCCAAACGAGCCCACCCCAACCAACTCCCAGCCATTATCTCCCTGACAGACAAGGGGGCTCCCAGAATCACCCTGAAAGACCAAGTATATTCATCACTTTTATTCACATAGGTATAGTTCATCTTTGCTATCATGTTGCATGCATAAGCAATAGTATAATTACAGGCTGGAAAGGAAATGCTATGGATATCTAGAAAACTCTTTAATAGAGTAACTCAATCACTCAATTGTAAAAGTGATTGTTGACTATTAAATCTATGCAGAGCAAAGCACAGTCTGGAAGGGGTTAAAAACATTCTCAGAAATTGATCTTGAAACAAGTTTGCATTACCTTACAAGCGCCTACGTTGCCATCACCTCCCACACATATCATGCCGTCTGTGATGGTGTCCCCCCACTCAGCTTTACACTCCTCGTGTGTCAGCACAACCACGTCAGCCTGCTGCAGGGGGCCAGCTACCTCCACTGAACCAGCTAACATGATCATGATAGAAAGAAACAATGTCTGACAGAGAGCATGTATAGCATACCTAGTAAACAAAAAATGTTATACAACGTTGTATAACATTTCTCTATGGCTCCTTATAATGATAAAAATGTTATTTTGACGTAAAATAACATATATGTACATAACATATATTTATACACCAAAGATGCTTACTGTATAGATTACTATATCCCTTACTCTATGGTAAAAATGTGAATATCAAAATCCTCATATATGATTCTATGTATTGGGACGTAGCATTTTTGAATACAAGTATCTGATGGAACTTTAACATAATTATACTTACCTTTTGTGGCTCCCCATCCAGTGATGACACACTCCCTACCAGCATAGTTAGCATCCTTGGGTGCCATGTTTATCTTACCTATGTAGGGGTTGGACATGTTAAGGTAGGGAGCATGTAGTTCAATCACAGCTATGTCATTGTTAAAGCCCTTGTGATCATCATGCTGGAAAAGGGAAACCAACACATTTGTGTGAACTTGCAGGCAAATATTCTTCGCTTTCCAGCATAAATAGTATTGCACAAGAAAATGCATATGTGGATAACCTTTCCAAAAGTAACTGCCTCCCACCATGACCACCATTTAGACATTTGTTTCACAATTACAAGCCCCATTATGGTAATAAAAGTATATCTTATAATATCATAAAAGGAACACAAAGTATACCCAGTAGACACCATAGAAGTGCTGCTTGCCGGTTGGTTTTCCTTGACTCCAGTCCTTGGTGTTGTATAGACCAGCAATCAGATGACGAGCAAATCTAGTCAAAGAAAAGCAAAACAAAAATATCGATATTTAGACACATTATGATATGATGTAGAGTATGATAAGAAAGGTTGATAGCCATTGGCCAAGGAAACTCGCAGCATTCTACCCCAATTGCCGTTATATATAAACATTTTTGTTCACTGGGTTGCTTCTTCAAGTAAGAAAACAATGAATCTAATGGGGTACTTAAAAGTTAAGATGCTATGTTGGAGACTCACGGTGAGTTGTGTACACAATGTGCAGCGGTGAGGATGAACTTGTCAGACAAAATGGCTGCCCCACACTCATGTAGCTGACCAAACATGTACTGGATGGAGCCCTGCCATGGCCATGCTCCAGGTATACTATCACTCCCTCCTATTTTAAGAAGCAAGAATTTCATTGTTACTGTTAGCAGGTTACAGAATCCTCGAAATCACTAATGATTTCACAGAAATTTCTAAATCAAAAAATGCAATCAAGAAAAGGTTTTTGAAGTTCGATCTGATTTCAAAGTATGTAAACTATAAATCCATTTTGATGAGGCTCCATGTAAAATATAATGCAGATGCACATATCAAACAAATTCCATCCACTTTGCATTTGCAATACACATTATCATTTGGACTACTATAGAATGTACTATAAAATGCACTCATCCATTTAACTAGCTAACATTGTCAATGAAAATTACACGAAGCACATCCTTACCTTTGATGTATGTGCTTTTGGCCAAGGCACACCCTACAGAAATAGCCAAGACTAGAAGGGTCCCAAGACGAGCCATGTTTAATAACGGGAGTCAGTTGTGATAAAGGCCACTCTGAGAGCAGTAAGGCCCTTTTATATCACCAACTTGATATCACCTTGTACTGTAGGTGAGGACATGGGCTGGGATGGAGTGGCCATTCTGTATTGTACTGGGTGAATTAGGTTAGAAATCAGCGAGGAGGTGATAAGGATTTACCTAAATGCATAAAGCATGTGCTTTTGGGGAAAATATCAATCTTGATTCAATTACTCATAGTCTCAGCTATTCCCAGAGAACGTGATTATCGTATAGTATATACTTATATTTGATTTCTTATTCATTTCGAAATGCCAAGACATCCAAATAAAGTATACCATGGACTGTGCAATATCAACTTCTATATGAAAATGGAGGTTATTGAAATAATAAGATCCAATTAACATCAAATTAACATCGAGGTGGTTAAAAATATCAGTCATTATATTCCATTAGCCATCCACAATTCCATACCACAGGTCAGCTGAGGACTTTATTTTGGACATTGCTGTTAGCGCCTATGTATGACCAGGCAGTATACTTTTCTCCACACCATTATAATCACAGGTAACTGCAGCTCACTCCACAGATGTCACTTTCTCAATATCTATCATTCCACTTGCGAAGATTAGATTTCCAAGCCCGATCCAGGCTGTTGTAGTATGACACGACCATTTCGTAGTTTGGCTGGTTGGTTGTTGGGTTGCTTTATGCCCTCATTAACAGCTGAGGTCATTTCAAGGGCGGTGATGGTGATCCAATCTATGGATGACTGAAGGTAGAAAGCACGCCCCTACACTTTTACCAAGGCAATGGTTCTTTTACATCCCACACTACATAGGCACAGCGTGAGATGGACAGGCCTTTGATATGCTGTATGTCTACCACAGCAGGGGGGAGGTTGCAGCTCAATCAGCAGGGTGCTGCTGAGTCTCGAACCCATGATCTTGTGCGTGCCAGACAAACGTTCTACCTCTGAGCCACGTCCACCCCCCACCCCCATTTCGTAGTGGAGGGACTAGGTGTTTATAAAATGGTACAATTTAAGAATGGGGCATGTTTATTAAATTCCGCGCTTGCACCTCTTCCACCCTATTACACGCAACACCCCCTCATCAACAAATTCATCCTTCACATCAACCTAGAGAGGTCATTTAGCCTTCGACTACGTGGGATATGCCCCAGGTTCAACTCGTACTGTATGATGTAGATGTATATTATTAAGTAGAGTTTTGTATATTGGCACAAACTCCCAACTTATGTTGTTTTGACTATTTCTGGCCCTTTTCAGGCTTATACCCCTACAGAATAACCAGTTTTGCACCAATTTTTTCAAATTTTTGGTATATGTGAGAAAAGATCCTAACAATTCGACAGTTATTATCTTTTGTGTATTGGTCCAATATTTTCCGTTTTCTGGCCCTCCAAAATACCAAAAAAAAACAAGAAATTATTTCCATCATGGAGTCACCAGGGTGACTCTGTGACGTAAAATAGGTTAATAGGGGTACTTTAGGCCTACACTGTGCAAACTAGGTCTAACCAGATATCATGATGGTTCATATTTCTTAAGGTACACATGATTATGACATTGTAGAGCAATTTTAACCAATAAAGGGACCATTTTAAGGAAACTAGGGTAAAGTTGAGAGTATGTAGTTGAAATTTTCGTATTTTTGATAAATGCTCAAAATTCACCGGGCTGTATCTCAAAAACGATTTCCCTGATGATATCCGTTCTTGGTATGCTTGAAGATATATGTTGCCCCAGCTTGTATACCAAATTATTAGTTGCTGTGATGTATTTAAGGCATGATGTACATAAACATGTATTTTTTGTCACGGAGTCACCCGAATCGCGGACGATATACTTCGCGAGGCGATAAAAACTGAACCGCTAGGGTTACAGACGTATCACAAAGTGCTCTGAGGAGCCAAAATATATACCTCTACATATCAAGAACTTTCTGATTTGTCCTTCCTCTATACTAAAACAACATAAGTCAGGTTTTTTTTGCAATTTACTATAAAATTATGGTCATACTGTCTTAAAATGAAGAAAATCAACAAACTTGGAGTACAGAGCTCACATAGGTTTAACATAGGGAGTGCCATATCTACCATCTAATAAATGGGCATGCTATGATGATAAAGGCCTTTTCTCACTCGCACATGGGGGGAAATACAAATGGACTAAATAAACCATGTGTTACTGCTACATATTCATGTTTCCTAAACTGCATGATATGAAACTGATCTCGAATATTAAAAGCTAGGAATTACATAACCAGAAAGTAGAATACAAAACAGACAGGCTATGCCTTTTCCTGTCCAGAAAGAAGATTCGTAAAAGAATTAATAGAAGGTAAATGAATGCATTTTTCTTTTAAACATATACAATAATGAGGGGATGAGGGGTCATTGGAGTCTTCAAAGGGAAGAGGTAGGAAAGGATATTTACAGAGAGGAAGGCATTGTCGGTGAGCTAGGTTGGTCGGGCCTGCAATTTACAATACTAAACTTAATTGTAAAGTAAGCTAATAAGTCTTAGGAGAGTGGTGCAAGCTCATTGTGCACCACCTTTTCTGATCGCAATATTTCTAACCTAGTTACGAGTTACACAGTCACTGTCATCTCTTTTTTTTCTATGTGATCAGGCTGGATAAGCTGTCCCTGTAAATGTATGGTGTTGTCTATTTTGGTATGTACATTAATTTTCTGTATAGTTTTAGTTCAAACGATGAACAGAAATATTATGAAAAGAGAACAAACTCTTATGTCTGTTCTGATGCATCATATAAGTTTTATTCTTCAAAATATTGAGGAGCCTTAGGATTAGAAGCCTGTCTTTGTCTTAATCCAGTCCCTGTAGTAGGAAACCCTGCTGAACACAGAGGGCTTGGATGCGTTACAGTTGTCAGGTCCAAATGAGGCCACTCCAGCCAGCTCCCAGCCATTATCACCCTGACAGACTAGGGGACTCCCAGAATCACCCTGAAAGTGAGATAAAAGTATTATCATTATTGTTCATGTGCTACACATAAATTTGATATGTGCACAACTTCCTATCAATAGCAACTGGCTCTACAAAATTGCCAAATAGCCTAAAGTTTATATACATGAGTAAATAATGTGTTGAAATAATTGTAGAAGTTGTGTTTTGCATTATTATGTTCCTCTCCTTGAGGCTATTTATCATTCTAATCATACAATCTTATCACCAGATATGTACTATTATAATTTATGTCTAAAATGCTATGTTATTGCTAATATGATATGATAAACATGTATACATACAGGGTTAATAATGTTTTCAGAATGCCTGATAGATTAAAAAAGGACTCAATGTGCCAAATCCAACAGGGTGCAAATTACTAGAGTTTGGAATACAGAAGGCTGTGTCTCACGACCTTGGGCCAATGTTTTTGTCTCTGACTGGGTGCCAGCTCTGACCGGGTGCCAGCTCTGACCGGGTGCCAGCTCTGACCGGCCTGAATAAAAACGGGTTATTTAGGGCAGATGATGATAAAAATGGGCAACTAATGACTAGTTTGAAGAGTTATAACATCCATTAACCTTTTCAGCCAAATTCTATCTCCATCTGCCCTAAATAACCCGTTTTTATTCAGGCCGGTCAGAGCTGGCACCCGGTCAGAGCTGGCACCCGGTCAGAGCTGGCACCCGGTCAGAGACAAAAACATTGGCCCAAGGTCGTGAGACACAGCCAGAAGCTGTGGGGAAGGCCCACAATTATAAAGAAGTCCACATGTATACATACTATCCTGAATGGTTGGACAATGGTTCTATAACAATCTATATTTTACCTTGCATGTGCCTACATTGCCTGTACCTCCCACACATATCATGCCGTCTGTGATGGTGTTCCCCCACTCAGCTTTACACTCCTCCTGTGTCAGCACCACCACGTCAGCCTGCTGCAGGGGGCCAGCTACCTCCACTGAACCAGCTAATACGGTCATAATAGGAAGAAACAAACGTTGTATATGAAACATTATAAATTCAAATGTGATAGCATGTACCCCTATATCCATACACTGTAGCATTTCATACTTTGATATATATAATGAAATTTTTATGCTTTCATAGTTGCCCCCTTCCAGATCTATATATGCAGTGTACAGAGTAATTGTTGGTAAAGACCGAATGGTAATTATGCTTTCATAGTTGCCCCCTTCCAGATCTATATATGCAGTGTACAGAGTAATTGTTGGTAAAGACCGAATGGTAATTGGTTAGAGATTGCATGTCATTATTAATTATAACAATTCTCATTAACCCTTTAAGGACAGCCAAAAATTGTTATGGCTAACTATTGGGATGAGACTTTTTGCAGGAATTCTCTGAGGGTTCACTCAATCTCATAGAGTTATGATGACTATAGTCGACGTTCTCCCTGCCATTGCATCAAAATAGTCAATGCTCGCCCACAAAGGGTTAATTCTCGATTTTAGAAGTAGCTTTTTATCAGATCCTGATATCTGATATAACACAACCCTTTACTTACCTTGTGTGGCTCCCCATCCAGTGATGACACACTCCCTACCAGCATAGTTAGCATCCTTGGGTGCCATGTTTATCTTACCAATGTAGGGGTTCGACATGTTGAGGTAGGGAGCATGTAGTTCAATGACAGCTATGTCATTGTTAACACCCTCATGGTCAGGATGCTGACAAAGAAAAAAATGTTTTTGCTTAAATATTTTAGTGAATATTCTCTGCTAGAATTTGTCCATGAAATTCCTTAGTCTTGAGCCATGAAGTAGTACTGAAATGCATGTAATTATTTCCTATCTAGATCAGAGGTGCGGGTGATATGAATTGATTAATATAATATAAAATTAGAAATCTGACTGCTCTACTATCTAAGATGTAAAGCTATATATACCCAGTAGATGCCATAAAAGTCTTGTTCTGCAGACGGATTTCCTTGACTCCAGTCCTTAGTGTTGTATAGACCAGCAATCAGATGACGAGCAAATCTTTTTAATATAGCAAAAATACAGCAAATACAGATATGATTAAGTGCCTATAATTTATAAGTAAGTGTGTAATTAAAATGTGTCAAATAGAATCATGAGTTATGTGCATGGGCCTAGCTCAGTAAAGTCCACTTTACCTCTCTGAATACCATTGTGTCAATATAAGGCCAGACCATACATAAAGACTCACGGGGAGTTGGTGACACAGTGTGAGGCGGTGAGGATGAACCGGTCAGACAAAATGGCTGCCCCACACTCATGTTGCTGTCCCCACATGAACTGTATAGAGCCCTGCCATGGCCATGCTCCAGGTTTAGAATCGCTCCCTCCTGATCAAATATATTAATGATATTGTTACCAGTAAATATACAGAATTATGGAAAATCCATGTAATCACTTCAAGAAATTTCTTGAAGCTCCAATCATATGCTCTTGCAAACCACCTAAATTGTAAATTACAGGAATCTCTTTGGTGTGTTTTCATATAAAATGTTTCCTGGATAAGATTGAGGGGAAATCACATCTTTTAACAAAATTTTCCTTCATTGCACATAATTGCAGGACACAATTATCATTGGGAATGTCTATAATATGTGCCTCCCTGTTTAACTTGATATGCTATAGTTGGTAATAGAACTTCTACATATAGTGTCCTTACCTGTTATGTATGTGCTCTTGGCCAAGGCACATCCTACAGAAATAGTTAGTAAAAGAACAGTTGCAAACCGAGCCATGTTTAAAAAAGACACTCTGAGGGAAGTAAGACCCTCTTATATCTTTATCACCTGGTACTGTGGTAGGCACATGTTTGGGATGGAGTAGTCATTGTATGCACCACTGGGGGAATGAGATTAGAAGTTAGTGAGGAAGTGCTAAGGAGCTGACTCATGTATGTGATAGTATTCGCTTTTTAGGAGAGGTTTCAGTCTGGATCCTACTATTTCTGCCCAATTAGTTATTTCTCTAATTCAATCCAGTTGTTACCAGATGATATTTGCAGCTCCTGTACAAATCCCAAGGTGTTAGGGTTTATGCTTGGAACCATTTAATTAGTGATATGATTATAATTAGAAAATGGAGGTAATTCAAATAACTACTGTCGACCCTAGATTTATGAGTGTATCAATTGAATTATGATATATTTTCATTGGCCGTATATTATATTCAGTCATACATAATTCCGTATCACAGGTCAGTGGAGGACTTGGTCCAGGCATTTCTTTCCTCACACTGTTGTGATCCGAGAAAGATACAACTTCAAGAACAGCTGTTACTTTCCCTAAATGTGTTGTGTCGGGGAAATGGGATAGTCTAGTTCAAATATACAGCAGTCCAACATTATAGCACTCCAATGCACTATATGGATATATATCTAAAACTGGACATCGACATCCATGTAACAGAAAGCTATATTTATTAGAAGTAGAAATCCATGAATATCTATATGAAGGAGAACACCATGTTCATGCCTATATGTCTGTGTGTATGTTCATTTCGAAATTCAAGATTGCAACCATTGATTGAATGCCACCATGCTTTCAATGTAATCTCGAATTGCAGTTGCAGTAGTTTGATACTAATAAAAAAAAATCTATTCTATTTTTCTTTCATGAACAGTTGGCATCCCATAGATTCAAGATGGCTATCACTTATTGAATGTCCCGATGCTTGAAATGCAATCTTGACTTGTAGTTGCATTAATTTGATACTATCAAAAAAACAAATCCTTTTTGATTTTTCCTTCATTCAACCCATTCAAGATGGCTACCATTTAGTAAATGCCACAATGCTTTCAGTGCAATGAAGAATTGTAGTTGCATTAATTTGATATCTATATAAGAACATTTCTATTTGATACCTTTTTCAAACACAGTTGGCACCCCATAGGTTTAGGATGGCCACCATTCATTGAATGCCACAATGCTTTAAATGCAATCTTGAAATGTAGTTGCATTAATTTTAAACTGTTAAAAACATCCAATTTAGTTGTTTTTTTCATGAAGAGTTGGCACCCCATAGGTTCAAGATGGCCACCAATCATTGAATGCCATAATGTTTAAATGCAATCTTGAGTTGCTGTTGCATTAATTTGATTCTTAAAAAAAAAACTTTCTTTTTTTTCTTTCATGAACAGTTGGCACCCCATACATTCAAGGTGACTACCAGTCATTGCATGCCACAATGCTTTAAGTGCAATCACAAATTGTAGTTGCATTAATTTGATACTATCAAAAAAACAAATCCTATTTGATTTTTCCTTCATTCAACCCATTCGAGATGGCTACCATTTAGTAAATGCCACAATGCTTTCAGTGCAATGAAGAATTGTAGTTGCATTAATTTGATATCTATATAAGAACATTTCTATTTGATACCTTTTTCAAACACAGTTGGCACCCCATAGGTTTAGGATGGCCACCATTCATTGAATGCCACAATGCTTTAAATGCAATCTTGAAATGTAGTTGCATTAATTTTAAACTGTTAAAAACATCCAATTTAGTTGTTTTTTTCATGAAGAGTTGGCACCCCATAGGTTCAAGATGGCCACCAATCATTGAATGCCATAATGTTTAAATGCAATCTTGAGTTGCTGTTGCATTAATTTGATTCTTAAAAAAAAAACTTTCTTTTTTTTCTTTCATGAACAGTTGGCACCCCATACATTCAAGGTGACTACCAGTCATTGCATGCCACAATGCTTTAAGTGCAATCACAAATTGTAGTTGCATTAATCTGATACTAATAAAAAAACTAATTCTATTCTTTTTTTTTATTTATGAACAGTTGGCACCCCATATATTTAAGATGACTACCATTCATTGAATGCCCCGATGCTTGAAATGCAATCTCGAATTGTAGTTGCATCAATTTAATGCTAATAAAAAACAAATTCTTATCAATTTTTCTTTCATGAATATTTGGCACCCCATAAGGTGGCCACCATTCATATTAATGCAAATAGAATGCTTTAAGTGCTATCACGACTTGTAGTTGCATTAATCTGATACTAAAAAAAAAAAATCTATTTGAATTTTCTTTCATGAACAGTTGGCACCCCATAAATTAAAAATGCACCCAGCACCCAGGTCAACAGCTATATACAGACACGTGTACCTCCCCTGCCTGTTCTCCTTCAATGCACAGTGAAGAGGGTGGGAGGGGGTGACCATCAACAGTGCACAAACACTTTGATTGGATGACAATGCAGTTTTTATATTACAACCTAAATTTGTGCAACGAAAATCATCAAGAAATACTAAGCATTTTTTCCAAAGAATAGCTTTTCTAGAATGGCTCGGTATTCAGGAATCCTACTGCGAATAAAAAAATGTCAAATTCTAATTCTAAATACCTGAAAATTGAGAAATGCTGACGTTCACGGGTTATGTAGGAAATGTACTAAAAACAGCAAAAAAGGGCAACAAAACCCTAATTTTCTCAAAAACTGTTCAGTAGGATTTTTTCTAACTGAGGTTCCACTGTTTTCTACCCTCATATTACACATTGGCATAGAGAATATATTGACACCTAGTCAGGATTTTGCGCTAGGAGCAATCTGTGAGGCGAAAAACAGCCAAAATGAGCCACTGGTCTGAAGTATAAAACTGGGCATCGATCACTATAGAGCTACAAAGAGACAGAGAATCGATGTCCAGTAATAACTGTACATTATGAATTACCATAAGTCTCACATACAACCCGCGGGTTATATCATATCCCTAGTGCGGTCTATAGTTGTAGCAATATCCAAATACAGTTTATACGAGGTTTTTCAAAAGTACATGTAAATAATTATACCCCAGGTACGAGCTATACCATTTTCTCAAAGACTAGGTATGAGTTACACACAAAGCGGCGGTTGTACGCTAGACTTTACCATGCTACAAATTACTTGCATAATGGGTGGATGTCGTGTGTACCTTCAGTGAGAACAGGTAGAAATTCGACAACTTTTCTCTCTGAGGTAGGGGTTCCTTCACTTCCCACAGTACATTAACTTAGTATGAGGGGTTCATTTACATCCCATTAAGCATAGCATGAGCTCACTCTCAATGATTGGAATTGTCCACCATTGGTAATGAACGACAAAACGATGGGCATTTAATAGATTCTCACATTATGTCTTCGGAGGTGCCTTCAGCTTTCGGGACATTAGTTGGTTTGTCTTTTGATTTTCTCTACAGAACGAAATCACAACTCCCTCTCCTGTCCCAGAGGACGACATCACCGACAAGCCACCCCTCCCAATTAATCACAGAACGCAAAACAATATTAAGGTTGATTCTTCTGAAAATACTTTTTATTTTCATTGTTTAATAGCCGGATAAAGACTGAGACAGCACATCACGGTATCTGACCCCCTCATGTGGAGGAGGTCATGGGAACTTCGGCACATGGTTATTGTACGCAGCATCACACGCACACAGGCTAAGGTACACCACAGGTACCACTTGTGGGGAGGGGGATGCCAAATGTGGCAAACTGATTGGGGAATTGAGGTTAAAACCAAATAGTTTCAAATGAGAATGACTAACTCTTTAATGAAAATGTAAGATTTTATGCAGAATGCTTTATAGAGCCTGTTTCTATAAATATTACCTTTTTGTATTTTAAAACTTGTCTTCTTAAAGGTATGCCTTACAATATTTAAGGTACCATTCCGGTCAACGTCTTTAAATATCCACACATTATACATGTCATACCGTAAAACCCTGCCTTTAAGACGGATTATATTTGGTGTTACTTTTCTCTACAAGACGGATTTTTTCCTAGAATTTGGGGGTCGTCTTAAAGGCGGATTTTTTAAATGAAGGATAATAGTGAAATCAATTTTTTAATGTTTTTTGTACAAGACGGATTTTTTCCAAAGTTGGGGGGTCGGCTTAAAGGTGGGGTCGTCTTAAAGGAGGGGTTTTACGGGTATGTCCCAATTCCAGTTTTCATGTATAGATTTGTTCATTTCTACATTTTTTCTAATAAATGAAAGCAACATTACTATCATAGCTTTGTAATCAGCAATAAGTCTTCCATTAAGACACAGACAATGCTTAATCAACAGCAGAACTTATAAGCACAGAATGTCATTTCACCAACGTTTTTGTTGTGGAAATATGCCCTCTATCCTCACACAAACCTTTAACGTTCGTTGTTTTTTAATTTCCTTTTTTTAATATGCATTTACTTTTTTTTTTGCCTCTGTATATCATTTCTTTATTCGACTTATCGCATCAATCATTATTAAAACTGTGAAATTCGCAGACCTGAGTTGTGGGACCAGCATGTAGTACTCATATTTTGAGGTACATTGGACGCAGTACTATCTTGAAATTTTCTTTGTCTGCGTCGATCACAGATATCGAGTTGGAAATAGAGTTTTACATATATACATTTTTTTATTTTTTCCCCCTTTATTTTGATTCGAAACTTCACCATGTACCATTGTTGGTACAGTGGAGAAATATAATTTTATTTCCTCATATTCATCATGAAGAACCATAGTACATACATATATTAAGTTTGTGCCATTGTAAAAACATAATTAACTGTGCCCAGTACTTGACGTGTCAGTACATACGAAATTGGCAGCTTTGAAGCAATATACCCATTTACATAATTAAACTTTATGCTTTAAAGGGTTCATGAATACTTAGTTAATAAGATACACTCAGGTGTTTGCTGTATTGCATCCATGACATAATAGAGGACTACACAGACCATGCACAATATTCATATAAAATTCCTCTGATGTTCTGTGTGACATTTGTGTACATAAACAGCACACCCTACTCCTTAAGCCCCCACAGTTGGCACCCTTATCGAAGTCACATAAGCTAAGTCCTATGGACTTCTTCTTAAATGCAGACATTGTTGAACAGCCTTCAATACATAGCAATCCCCGCTTACATCGAGCATTATCACAATCACGATGTAAATATCACAAAAACACACTTTATACAAAATTATGACAAATTCCATCATTTTCTAAAATCCTCCTTTTTCATGGATGACATTGAGAGTATGTGACTAAGGCAAATGTACACTAGCACCAGTTCCACCATGTACTATACCTCCCCTGGTCTGTGACAAAATATAACATACAGTTCCAACTAACTATGCTTACAGCATCTCATGCATCCTTAAACACTTACATACACAGGGAAAGGGCTTTCACAAAGAAACTCCTTTACATTGACTCTGGCTCATTCATACATCCTTGCATTAAATAAATTATAAGAATTGTAGTCAC
This sequence comes from Harmothoe impar, assembly GCA_947462335.1. Taxonomy (NCBI): domain Eukaryota; kingdom Metazoa; phylum Annelida; class Polychaeta; order Phyllodocida; family Polynoidae; genus Harmothoe; species Harmothoe impar. The sequence goes on along the minus strand of OX381708.1, from coordinate 55,131,136 downwards.
GTTGTCCTATACATATCCTTTTTGCCATTTCGGAAACTTTTGCAGTTGCTGTATACATAATATTTGTATACATGATTTGACGAAAGAGAGCTGGGAGAAAATATACATTGGTATGATTTGGAATCAGCGGTGCGGTAAAATAGTCGTTTGTTGACTCTTTTTCTGGCGACGCATCAAAACAGACTTCGGCACAGTGGGCATGTCGACTTATTGCTTGTGTTGAACCATTTGTACTAAAAAGGCAAGAAGGGGATGGATTAGTTACAATATAGATGAATTATTATATATTTGCATTGTAAAATAATACAGCCACGTCTATGAGACCCTGGCAAATAACTTCCCAGTGCTGCATGCATACATTATGTCGACACTACGGGGTTGATACACTCCCATAGTAAAGATCAGCATGATGCATGAATGCGGCCCTGGCTAGTATACTCTCTACTTCCCTCCATCATGACAACAAAGGCATAGCACATTAAAGCACTATGTAGCCCTTAAGCGAATATCATCTACTATTACACAATGTAGGAGTACGTACGAGGCAGGCGGAGTGGAACTTCTTCTTGCACGTCTTACAGGTGAGGCGGGGTAGCTGGTAGTTGGAGCCGTGTATCACAGAGAAGCAGATGAGGCAGTCGTCCAGACCCTCAAACCGCTTGTCAACGTTACGCTTCCACAGCATCAACGCCTCCACCATAGAGCCGTTCTGTGGACGCAGGATAAAGATATTTACTCCAATATTGACAACAAGTGGGAAATAATACGGTTTTCTAACGAATTTTATAAGGAAATCCCATCGGAAAAATAGGAATTCTTACCAAAAGGAGGAAAAGTGGCATCTATGCAAATTGCAAAAACTCTACTCAGACAACTGCAACAAAATTTCAAACATTTATTTACAACTGTCGTAAGAATCCCTAACTCGCCTGGTTACCTCTATCTTAGTCCTGGCTCCCTGATTAAGGTCATTTTCTCCTTGTTTTCATTTTGATGATACCTTACGTCTTTAGCTTCCCCAATGCCAACCCTTCAACCAGCTTCCCTCCTTCCCTTTGTCTATATCAACCATATTAACACTCCCACTTACCTGGTGATTGAGGAAGGTGACCATCTGCAGCATCCAGTTCCTCCACTGTGTGTTGGCCACCCCGATACGTTTACCCGTCTCCACCGATATGACCCCGAGTGGGTGGTTTACGGGTAGCGTTATCACCAGCTCTATCGACATCTCGTCCAGTACGTAGGTAGCGGCTACCTCCCGGGCCGCCGGACGCACCAGGATGCTCATGTTGTCCTTTTCCAATTGCTGCTGTTTGGTGGCTGTTAACTCGGCTGCGATTTGTATCGGCGAGACAAACCTGCAATGGAAACATTTTCTTTTAAAACTGTGTATATACATGTATTTTATATCTGGAGGGACATTTTAATGATTTTTATGGATTATAGAGTAATGATTTTTACAAGGTATCCACAGTTACCAGAAGAGCAACACAACTGCTATGTATGCTAGGAACTTATACGGGGCATTTATTCCTATATGATTATCCATCAGCTGGTCTAATATATGTGAAAACTAAATATCAGTATCCCTTTGTAGCAGTCTCAAGTCACAAGGCTGTAATCTAACCAGTTGTTGGTAGGTTTGCTTACTTGGTGGTGAAGCGGTCTATGATCTCTGCGGTGCGTCGGTCCTGGCTGGTCCACCAGGTACGCACCATAGCGGGTACGTCCTGCAGGGCCTGTGTGTACACCGAGCATGCCGCATGCTGCACCTCCTCTGACAACGCTGACGCTGAACACACAATATACATAGGGATTTTAACAATTATGTTGACATCTATTTTCTGCATGGGTAAGGCCTATTTTATCATAATGCTAAATATCCCAGTTTATATCTTTAAATCTACCGTAATATGCATTTATTTTTAATGAGGAGGCAAAGGGTGTAGTAACCTTGAAAAGGCAAATCTGTTAGGAAGGAATGATTTGCAAAACTTTGTGTGAATAGGTATCACCATGACCATTGAACATGTTATAGATATGTAATTGGAGTAAAGAGTCAAGTGCATGGTTCCTACCAGTAGGCTCTAGTCTTGGTGGTTCAGAGAACATGTTACTAGTGTTCCCCAGTTTCTGTGATGGTGAGGCAGAGCTGAGTGAGTCCTTAAGGTTGATGACTGGGTTCTCCGGCATCAGGTGGAAGAGGTGGGTGAGGAGCGCGTCCACCGCCCCCAGGTCACGCAGACACAGCGAGTACTGCGCACGTAACTAACGGGAGAAGTAACAGGACGGTACATTATACAATTTAGGCCACTCAAATAAAGAGTAGGAAAAATATGATGAGGGCATTTTGCTATTTATTTTTAAATTCTTTAGGCCACTTAAAATTGATTATCAGCTTTGAGTACACGGCGCGCACCCTCTAAAAAGAGCCGCATTGGTCCTTTTTTTCACATTTTGAGAAAAAAAGGCCAAAAAAGGCCGCATCTAAAAAAATTCAGATGACAAGTTGCAAAAATTTCAATATCTCAACTGTTAACAGGGGTAGAAACGAAATTTAGCTCGGAAGGATATCAAATATTCGAGACATACTGTACTTCAGGATGTATATGTTTACACTTGCCACCAAAAAATACTACATCTTTTATTTTGTTTCTGTATTTACCCATCTAACTTTTATTAGAAAATTGATTCTTCCAAAATAAACCCCATTGGCCAGCTTACCTCTGCGGGTGCTGCTCTGAAGAAGGCCAGCATGAGTTTCCATGAGAGGAGGTAGGCCATGGAGGCGGTGTACTCGTGGGTGTGGGGCGGGGTGGTGACCCGGTCACCGGGCCGCAGGTCATGTACCAGCAGCTTCACCAGCAACCCACTCGTCTCCAACACGGACACCAGCGCCACTGGGGGAGACCTGACATGGATATAGAATCGGGTGTCATAACTAAAGAAAGCTATTTCACTTTTATTCCATTAATATAAAAATAGCATGGAAATGTCGCTAATGAATTTCAAAATCTAGGTACCTACCTGGAAACCTCTTCCTTTTGGTCGTCTTCTTCTTGAGGCGCGTCCAGATCAAAGGCCGCGAGTTGAGCGACGACGGCGTGCAGCAAGCGGTAGGCGGCCACCTGTACGGGGCGGGCGGGGGACCCAAGCAGGGGGCACACCGTGTTTAACACTGTCTGCAGCTCGTCTGGTAACGCACTCTCCTGGTCTGCCACCAACCGAGGCGTCAACTTGTTGTTTCTGAAGTAAATAAGGTGGTATATTACTAATTTGTAAGTAACACATGGAAGTAATTTGCTGTGGAAGGTATGGTGCTATGTTAGCCCTGGCCATAATGTCACCTTTCGAGATGTGTTTTATATTATAACTCGTATTATAACTCGTAAGCTAAATGGTTTAGTATGGCACATGATTATTTTAGGCAATTGGTGTGTCAACATTGAATATGCACCCTAAATGTGCTATGAAACATCCCCTATGTGCTATGCACATCCCCTGTAGCACCTACCTGAGCTGCTCGGCGGGACACAGGCTGACGGCGGCAGAGAGCTGGGTGAGCAGCTCGGCCTCGGCTGGACACGGTGCTGACAGGTCAACCTTCTCTGTAACACATGGACAGGACGTTATAGCATTGAATACGTGGGTGCTGTGGCTACTGATACATGGGACATGGGGAAGGTGTCATGGGGTAGAGCACCTTTAGAAGTTCAAGCAGGTATGTAACTGAGTTTTGACGGAAAAAAAACAAAAAGGCCAGGGAAGAAGTTTCCAACCGAACAAAATTTTTGCCTTTTTGTCACTAAAAAACTATAGAAATCCGTAGGAAAAGAAAAGAAGTATAGGCTACGCTATACATACCATATAGTTAAAGTGGCCAACCAAATATTATTCACCATCATTGATTATACTGTGGAAATGACCAATTGGAAAAATCTACAACTTCATTTCAGAACTGCAGACTGCAGACTCTTTGTACGATTCAGCCACGTCAGTGACAGCAACCCACCTGTGAGCTCGATGAATATGGGCAGTAGGAAGCTGAAGGTGCCGGGACTGAAGAAGTCGCTCCACTCGGTGGGCAGGTCGGTCGGGAAGGCGTCGGGCTGAGCGGGCAGCACGTGACGTAGACAGGTAGCGACACCCGTCACCAGACGAGACAGGACGGCACCAAACGCCTGCACCTGCACATCTGTCAGTAGCCGTGGCCGCATCTCCTCAAAGGCCTATTGGGCGAATTGATGAATATATTTATGAGGTTATTAGATATGTCTCACCATTGTGTGTTACTAACAGTAAAACTGTAAATTAACGCTATATCTAGGATGGTACATGGTTAACTTAAAGGGAAGAATATATATGCCCTTTGTCTGCATTATGCATGAATTCAGTACTGGCGACTAATTCGATGGTACTGCACGAATGCATCATGCCGACCCTAAGGGCTTGAGACACTCACAAAGATTTATTTATCACCATGTCCCAAGGCAACGTCAACAAGTCTTTGCTGCGTCGGTGCATAAAGTCATGAAGTCACTAAGGCGGCTAAGTTCAAACATCCAAAAACCGGTTGATCTGTGGAATTAATTTTTAATTTTTTGTGGAATAATGTGTGCAGGGTAAGCACTTACCTGTACCCAGGCTACCATGGAGCAGAGTACAAAGTCCCAGTGTGTGTGAGACATGAGGGAGGGTCCCACCGCCACCACCTGCCGCATCAGCTGCATGGCCGCCACGTTAAACGTCATCTGCGTCTCCACACGACTGCTCCTGGACAACACAAGCACAAGTTAATTTTTATTAAATGTTTTTATTTGTATGTACATGTTAACGTTTTAAGAAGGGTATCTGCCAGGGCTGCATTCATGCGTCATGACGACGAAGGGTATAGCATATTAAAGCATTATACCACCCCTATAGGGTTAATAGTTAATTCTCTTGTAGAAACAGCAGCTTTATCGAGTCAGAACCCAGTGCGGCTTATCAAGGGGGGTTTGCTTGTACATTTGTATAGTACATTACTATACTTAATTGCCATTATTAGACCCCAGATGCAGGTTATTCTTTTATTTTTTTGATCATCATTTATTTTTTTATGGTGCGGCTTAAACAAAGGTTAGGCTTATACGTGAGAAGTCACGTCCCATCCTTTTCAGCAGTTAAATACGAAGCATCATTTTCCACTTACTCCTCAAATGTAAAGAGACCATCGACTTGATCGCGCCATAGTTTAAGCTCGTCGAGTACAGATATCATGACATCTGTGGGGCGTGATTGATCTTGGCCTTCGATTCCTCCAAACGGCTCCGTCATTGTCTCCAGGAGGTGAACAAGCAGCGACAGGAGGCCTAACCCACCTGGAGGAAAAGGTCACAGAGTTAGAGGAAATAGCGTCTGATAAAGAGGCACATGGACATGCACTTATGCAAAACATGTCAATGTGTTGTAAAACATAGGACAAGTGAAAGGCATGTTTAGCTCATTTATTTCATATCTACTGCCCATTTAATAGAGATTTTTTTTCAAATAGAAGCCCTATAATAAATGTCCTCTTTGCGCCATGAAAAAAAACTTGAAATCAGTGGAAAATTTCAGAAGAATTTCATCCCAGCTTTTATCATCAAATTTCTTTATTCCCTGAGGACTCGCTTACCGTCGACGTTCCTGAGGGTCTCCTGGGGGCAGGTTATGACCTGTGCCGCCACCATGTCCACCAGGGGGCGCACCTCGCCGCGCGCCATGTACGGTGCTGCCACCTGCAGGGTCTGCAGGGAGGCCGCCGTCAGACAGTTGAGGCTGCAATAGGTGGACAACATAAGGTAAAGCTTCAACATGTCAGCACTGGGTCCCAGTTTCTATCTATTAAAGATATCGCTAGCAAACTCCCCGGCTATGTTTTATCATCTATGGATCTAAATGATGTCAAGTTTACACCTTAATATATTGAGGATTTACATTTTTACTACCCTTTCTAGTTTCACTCTAGGCCACTCTTTATGTTTTTTTCCTCTTTTGTTCTTCTTTCATTAAAAAAAAATGTATTCATGAAATTATCTTAATATGTGCATCAATACATAACCGGGATGCAGATTCCCAGTTCTCCAATCAGTCTCACGTACTCCCCACACCTCGTGTATGATGCGTAGTCTATTTTACATATTACTAGCGTATGCTACTCACCGCTCATTGGGTTGTAACACGTCGGTGAGTGTGGAGGTCCAGTGGAGGTCGGGCACCACCTCAAACAGGGTCCTGAGGGTCACGGCCCACAGATCACCCTCCTTCACCGACCTGATATGGACAACAACAGGTCAGCAATACAACACCACAAGACACAAATCAAGGCGGCAAAAAGGTCACGTTAAACCTTTGTGGCTGATGTTCATTAATTTCATGAAGACGAAAGGGTTTATTGCTCATTAAAGCATTATTCCTTTAGAGGCTATTCCTACTTTGGGAAACTTCTGTGGTAATCCTAGGCGGGAGGATTGCTGGTCATTGCGCGTCCCGGATGTTACCCGCCGCGAGCCCCAGGTCTCACCACCCTATTTACCCTCACTCTCAAAATAACCCCTTCCTCCTCACAGTCCCCCTCCTGGACCGTCAGTCCGCCTCCAACAGCCGTCCGGCAAACACCTCTACTTTTTCCTTGGAAGACGGGCTACTACTGAGCTCCCCACACGCACCGGGGCTCAACTTTTACATTTATTTTATCTTCAATTTTACACCTGCACCGAACATGGCAGCCCAATACCTGGGCCATGTTCAGCGGGACTCGAGAGAACATTCACCGGCCTCTACACGCTCGGCGTCGCCGGACATACAGGACCTGTCCGATGACGACGGCCGCTTCGACGGCGAAGACATCACCTTTAGGGCACACGGCTCTAGGCACACAGACAATGCACGGCTGACCGCCATTGAGAGACAAATGGGTGAGATGTCTAAAAAGTTTGACCAATTTGTTACCTCGATAGCCGGCGGCGGTGTTGTTGACAGCAATTCCCACAACCCACCGCGCTTTCAAGATGGCGGCCAAGATGGCGGTGTTTCCCGCCACAGCCACAGCCGCCATGACACCTTGTCCAGCCGTCCCGTCTCCACTGTGAGGGTGAAGGCTGACGTCCACCGTGATGCCAGCTCCCCCTCAATGCCTACACTATATCCAGAGAACGACGTCAGGAAGAATCTACGCGTGTCCATCGAGGACCCGCATCAACACCACATCCAGACGCCGAGACGACCCGCCGGGAACCAGCGCCACCACGGTCATGGGAGCCGCCATGACACCCGCACGGACGCCAACAACAGAGGGAGCCGACACTCGGCTCCCACTCACCGGGAGGACATACCTCTACCGAGGACTAGGCACACGTCGGCTGCTCCCACCATGCAGCGACTGCCCGGTCGTGTTCCACAACAATCACAGGAGGAGGCGATACAACAACGCATGAGGGCCGAGAACTTCTACATTGAGAGGACCTCGGGTAAGAACGATTTTCTCGCCGACCCCATGATAACTGATCCTCTCATAAAACCATACATGTACATACGTAGACCCGGGGTACATACCACAAGAAAGAAACTTGAACTACGCAGCTCCCTAGACATAGTAGAGTACCTTACATGCTATGTGAGAATGATCAGGGATCCCAGGGCCGCCCTGGAACCACTCTGGCCTGAATACCTCCTACACCTAGAACACATACTGGAGGACGCCATGGCCGACCCAGTCATGGCTCGGTCATGGTCACAATCCATGTTCGATGGTATGGAGGCCGACAACTATGGCTGGGAACAGTACAATAGCAGGGTACAGAACGATCGTCTGTGGGCGGCCATTAAAGGCCGCACACCGGTCAACTCTACCACTGGCAACAGCTCAGACCCCAAAACCGAGGTCACCTGTAACGACTTCAACTCTAGTAAAGGGTGCTCACAGCAGACCCACCATAACTCTAGCAGGTTTAAACACATGCACTATTGCTCGTACTGCTACAGCGCAGTTGGGGGATGGAAACGCTACTCGCACCATGCACTCCCCACATGTAGGTCTAGGGCCCCACAGCAGCCACAGCAGCACACACAACACCAACAACAACACCAACAACAGCATCCTCATGCTTACCCACCGCAACAGCAGCAGCACAGCTGGCCCGGGGTACCCCCACACCAGGCCCCACCTGGTCAGCACAACATCCAGCAGCTGCGACCGCAGGCCCCTCCTTTCTACCCGACAAAAAACACTTAGGGAGTGGCCCGTGTGTCGGCCATGATGGCCCACTCCCCCTGCAAGAGGAAGTGATAAAGGTATATATGTCTCCTCATGCATGTACAGAGTCGATAAGCAACACCGTATTTGTTCCTAGTAATAAGCATGTGTCAGCCAATGTGCCGCTCGCCTCCACTGAGCGCGCCCCGCACGTGGGTAAACAAACGCACGTGCCCCAAGCCACGCCCCCTCCCCACGTGTCAACACAAGGCCACGTGGCCGGAGGTAAACAAACACACGTGCCCGCCACTGTTGACAAACATTGCCACGTGCCCGTAGACGACGATGCCACCGCCCCCGCAGAGTTGTCACAGGCCCCCATGCAGGGACAGGACGATTATAAGGAGTTGTATTACACCCCTAATTCAATTCTTACGAATATTTCAGATTCTACAACCCCGGACTTTGAAAAAATACGACACATGTGTAAATACAATTTTCTCTTGCACGATGTTGATATCTCACCCATGGCCTTTAGGTCCCACAGGGCCTCCACATGGCCCAACACATCGCCCGCCTGGGCCCACCTGGGCCCCCAGGCGGCCCACTTGGAGGACATATACAACAAAGTGAGGCTTACCGGCCTCCCCAATTGCCTTTCAGCGCGCATAGTGGTACCCAGTCAACTCAAACTCCATGCATGGTCCAAATACCTCGGGGCGAACCCGGCCCACGCCCGTTTGTTGGAGTATTTACACTTCGGGTTCCCACTGGGCTACATGGGCCCCACCTCTGACAATCGTAATGTTAATAACCACCCCAGTGGAACTAATTTCCCCGACCAAATTGAACAGTTCATACAAAAGGAGGTCGAGCTCGGCGCGGTGGTGGGCCCATTTAGGGACCCCCCATTTGTCGAGTGGGCCCACAACGCGCCCATCATGTCAAGGCCCAAATCTGACCCCACCCAAAGGCGCGTCATTACAGACCTTACATACCCGGAGGAGTGTTCTATAAATGCATACATATTTAAAAACACCGCAATGGGGGAAGTAAGGGAACACGGCCTCCCCACAGTCGACCACTTGGTCAACTATCTCACACATGCTGGGCCCACGGCCCATATGTTCACCCTAGATCTCTCAAGGGCCTATAAGAACTTCAGGGCCTGTCCCCTGGATTGGCCCCTACTGGGCATGAAGTGGGCCAATAACTCTTTCATTGAAGTGGCCATGCCCTTTGGCGCCCGATGCTCATCTGCCCACATGCAGAGAATCGCAGAAGCCATCGTCAGTATACTTAGAGAGGAGGGAATATCAGCCATCATGTACCTGGACGATTTAGTAGTGGTGGCCCCTAACCTCCCCACTGCCCAGTTCCAGTACGCAAGAGTTAAACAACTGTTCCATGAACTGGGCCTCCCAGAGGCCCTCGACAAGGCCCAACCTCCAGCGAGAGCTACTCGCTGGTTGGGCATCATTGTGGACGCAGATACCATGACAATGTCCATACCCCTTGATAAGCTACAGGAAATTAAAGTCGCCCTAGCCGAAACACTCACCCTCAAGTCCATACACAAGAAGGCCCTGCAATCCCTGTTAGGCAGACTGCTCCATGTATGTAAGTGTATAGGCCCGGCCCGACCCTTCCTGCACAACCTACTCCAGGCCCTCAGAGACATAAAGGGAGACTGGTCCCCGGTCACCCAACAAATAACTGATGACTTAATCATTTTCAGCGACCTGTGTGATGGATGGAACGGGGTAGCCATCATCCCCCCACCCATCCCCACCAACCAGGTATGGGTGGACGCCTCCCTCACCGGCCTAGGGGGCGCTGATGAAACACATGCCTACAGACAAGAGATTCAGCCCCCACCGGGCAGCGAATTTCTCATCACTGAACTTGAATCCGCAAATGTATTAGTAGCCCTTCACACACTTCTTTCCTCACAGAGAAAGGGCGCACACATCCTTGTACACTGTGACAATATGGGTGCAGTCATGGCCCTGAAGTGGGGACGGGCCAGGAACAAAGTCCTCAACGAGTCATCACGAGCCATATGGGCCCTACAAGCCACCCTCCAGCTCAGCCTCTCTTTCGACTATATAAGAACGGATGACAACATTATTGCTGACGCCCTAAGTAGGTCACATATGTCACCGGCCCACAGAAAGAGAGCTGATGAACTCATCATGTCACATAACCTGTTAGAAATACAACCATGTATGTATTTTATTAACCAAATCTCAAACCTGTTCTCATTCAGACTCACGCAGGAACGCCCTCGCTGCACTGGCCGAGAAGAGGCAGCTCTCGGCCAGGTCACAGGGACAGGCAAAGAACCACAGATCGGCGGTCCAGGAGTATGTAAGGTTTACACTGGAGTTCGCCATGGACACACTCGCACCGACAGTGACCGACATATGTCTATTTATAGAATCGGTCATGACAAAGAAGCTAGCACCCGGGACATTAGCCAACAAAATATCTCATGTCCGCCAGTTCCTGATGCTCTCAGACGCCTCAATGACAGGCATCAACCACTGCAGGGTGAAGCGAGCCCTGGAGGCAGTGGAGCGCGACAAGACTTACAAACCCCGTGCAAAGCCAGCCATCCCCTTGTCAATCCTCAAACAAGTCATAAACTCCCTACCAGTGACGCCAGAAGGGACCACAATCAGGGCTATAATCCTGACCATATACTTCGCCGGCCTGAGGCAGTCAGAGGTGGCCCCTCACTCAGTCAGGACCTTCAGGCCCCTCCACCATCTGACCAGGGCCGATGTCACCATGGGACCCACAGTCAAGGTGGTCATCAAGCACGCCAAGAACCAACAGAAGGTGGGCCAGGTCAGGCACGTCACACTCCACCCGGCATCAAACAAACTGTTTTGCCCTGTGACAGCAATAGGACAGGTGATGGCAATGTCACCAACAATCTCACAGGACCAGGCCATGTACACATACCCAGGCACCCACACCCCATTCCCCCTCTCGGCGGTGAGGAAGGAGTGGGACAAAGCCCTGGCATCTATGAACATTACACGGAAGAAGTACTCCCTGCACTCAATTCGAAAGACAGCATCAACAACAGCGTTCAGCCAAGGATGCACCGAATTCGAGATTCAAAGATATGGGGCGTGGTCCTCAGCAGCCCACAAACTGTACATAACCAAAACTGACACCCAAAAAGTCACACGTGCCTTAGTGACCGCAATAGACAAAAGTTAATGCAATCATGCCACATGCTGGGTTTTGGTGTCTTAATCTACATTTACACAATTGTATATCGTCATACCCGTATATGTTTTAATTCTCCTTTATTGTGTAAATAATCACCATGTTATTCAGTGTGTAAAATTCTACCAATTCAACAAAAAGGTTTATATATAAAATCCTTTTATTCTCATCAAATACAAAATCTCCACAATCTTACATCACTTCATAAAATGTCTACAATTGTATTTTATTCAATGTGTCATAAAATCCAAAATAAACTTCATGTAATAAATAACATGTCTCCACTCCTCTCTGGGATCTCAAAGCGGGCTGCATAGGGACATAACGTAATGCTGTGGTAATCCTAGGCGGGAGGATTGCTGGTCATTGCGCGTCCCGGATGTTACCCGCCGCGAGCCCCAGGTCTCACCACCCTATTTACCCTCACTCTCAAAATAACCCCTTCCTCCTCACAGTCCCCCTCCTGGACCGTCAGTCCGCCTCCAACAGCCGTCCGGCAAACACCTCTACTTTTTCCCCACCCACCCACACCTATCAATATATCAATATCTCATTACATTCGTCCTCATTACGGACGTAAAACTCATGTGTGTTCATTTCATTTACAAAATATTGTACGTCAAATATTCTTGTATTTTAAAAATGGTGTCTTAATCTACATTTACACAATTGTATATCGTCATACCCGTATATGTTTTAATTCTCCTTTATTGTGTAAATAATCACCATGTTATTCAGTGTGTAAAATTCTACCAATTCAACAAAAAGGTTTATATATAAAATCCTTTTATTCTCATCAAATACAAAATCTCCACAATCTTACATCACTTCATAAAATGTCTACAATTGTATTTTATTCAATGTGTCATAAGATCCAAAATAAACTTCATGTAAATATGATAGCATTTCATTTTATATCATTTTTATAGTAACAATTCTGTATACTTGGAGACGGTGCCATTGCATTATATAAGTTAATTGTGTACTTTAAAGGCCCACCCTTCTCCACCACACACCTATACAATACTTTATTATCATTTGGCGGAGTTGTGGCGTTGGTAGACAATAGCTATCAGAGTACAGAGCTGGCTGTGTGCCAGAGGTGAAGAAAACACTCCAAATCGGCACCAATCAATTTCAATTTCGATTTATCTGTGTATTTTACTGAATATGCATTCTGCAAATTAATGCAGATCTATATCATGTACATACTCAGCCGGTTTGTGATAAGAATCGGAGAACATGCTAGTGTATGTGGCGAGGGGGGTTGGTTTAGAGTAAATTCTATTGATTGTTTTTTGTTTCATTAACAGTTGGCACCCCATAGATTCAAAATAGCCACCATTCATTGAATGCCACAATGCTTTAACTGTAATCTCGAACCCATAAATTCAAAATGGCCACTGTTTAATGAATGTCGCAATGTCTTAATTGTTATCTCACACTGAAGTTGCATTAATTTGATACCAATGAAATAACGAGGATGCTATGGGACGCGGACTGTGCAGCTTAGCTGCAAGATCAGTTTCAGCACGTGGCCAGGTGGGAGTAGGGGGCAGGGTGTGGTATAGGCGTGTAGCCGGTTGAATTATCTAAAGTGGACCCTTTCCCTTGAAATCGTGTTCACACATAATATCCAAATAAAGCCCCCCCCCCCCCCGCCCCATTGATAATTACCCCCACCCTGTGTACAGGGCGTTGTTAGCAGTGGGTTAGCTTGCCATGTCGCCTTACAGACCCTAGTATAGGGTGCAATTGAAGGGGACAGTGGACAGCAGTGAGTGAGGGGTAGAGGCAGTGAAAAGCAACATCGTGGCCAGGGCTGTGCCTGCCGCGGTCTCAAGTGCCATCACGGCTGACTGGTGTGCAGCAGACCGGGGCAGGTGCAAGGGGGAGGGGCTGTTGAGTGGGGGTAAGGGTCAGTGTCCACAGCGGTGTAAATAGCAATCATTGAGGCCGTACAATTAGTTCTGTACGCTGATGCCAAAGTCGTCCTCTTACTAAGGCTAATTGTATAAGCTGGTAGGCATTGTAGGGGTAGAAAACACCGACCTATGACGGCCTGGGGGTTGGAGGTGACCACACCACTCCAAATCGGCACCAAATGTCGTTACGGCGGTGGTAGACAATAGCTATCAGAGTACAGAGCTGGCTGGGCGCCAGAGGTGAAGAAAACACTCCAAATCCGCAACACAGGTCGTTGTGGTGGTGGCGTTCCGGGTCAACAACCCTCGGTTTGCACAAACAACATCACCCTAAATGAATGGTGCTCTAAGGACCTAGATTCATTATTAAAATAATTAAGATATGAATGTAATGTTCAAACCATGTACTTCCGGTGAATCCTATCTACATGCTGTCTGAACAAATAGATGATATCTACTTGCAAAGTATGTATAAAATGCAAATCCCTAAAGTGTTAGTACAGAAAAAGCTCTCCATTCAATTCAGTGCTATAACAGAGAATTCACCCCATTTTTGCCACAAAACACTGAATATCACCAAAAACTTAATTGAAATGTGAACTTTCGAAAACATGTCCAGATAGATATACATGTTGTGCACACAATGATAACACTGAAAATATCAAAATGAGTTTGTATCAATGTGCAATTTGACCACTTAGGTAAGCAAACCACCTAGATCCAGGATCAGACCTCAGTGACTAGTAAAGAAGGTGCCATTCTCTATAAAGATACAACACTATAAAGACCAATGGCACCGTCTAATAAATAACATGTCTCCACTCCTCTCTGGGATCTCAAAGCGGGCTGCATAGGGACATAACGTAATGATCATTCTTAAATGGTATTTCTGTTGGTTTTTCTGTCACACTACAGCATTTACCTACAACCCGACCCAATGTGACCTGACAGTTTAACAATAAACATGCAGGTGGGTTGGATTTAACCATGATCGCTTGTTGGGTCTACTTGGCCTGATATATCGAGTGTTTATGATAAGTAAATCCGACATACCTTTTCAGTAGTGGTATCGTGAAGTCTTCTTCTAACTTAGCAGGTACAGGATGGAGAAGAGTCATGAGGGATGACTCCAGCTGACTCAAACCTTGTCCAAGCTCAGTATTTGCTAACTCCTGTGTGAGGAAAAGAGCGCTTTTATATACTCACAGGTAATATAGAGATGTCCCTCATTCATACCTGGCATTTGAATGATACAGGCTGCTGTGAAACAAATGTCGAGTGAGATTTGCATTTAATTTATGCCGGTAGGTTTCAATACCTAGAAGGTCTATACTGGTTTTATTACTTCATGGAGAAATGATTTCCGATAATACCTTAAGCAGAAAGTCGACGAGTTATATGTACATATTAATGATTAAGAGCAGCTAAACATGTATGAAAGAACATGGTGTTATTAACCTACCTGTCTCCTTCCTCCCAGGATACACCTACAGTACCCAGTCATGTAGACGACATCACGCACAAGGTCTAACTCCTCAGTGCGTCTCTTGTCGTTGTCTCCCTCCGGTGGCACGTCTGAGGTGGGTGACGCTGGCGGGGTATCGTAGAGACCGCTCGCCTCCAGAATGAAGGACGAGAAAATCACAGACGCTACATTCTTTGGAATGACTTTGACCTTTGGAGGTGGAAGGTCACTTGGAAAACTGGTGAAGGTCAATCTATCCGTAACGAGTTGATGTGCCCACCACTGAAACAGCAAGTACGGTAAGATGTTAGGTTTTTGTGATGACGAGAAAGGCTGAAGAGAGTTCAACATTTTTTTCGCCCCACCCCCCCAAATGGCTTATCAATAACAACAATGTAACAGCAATTTCATACTCATGGCCCAAGGCTACAAAACATGATTTCAACATACCTTTGTATTAATGGTATAGTCGCATGGAATGTGTAGCATTTTCTTGAAATTGTAGAGGTTTTCCTCTGATGAATCCCCATCACCACTGTCGCTGACTCCCGTCTCTTCTGCCATCGTTGTACACAGACTAACAGCAAGATCACCAAGCCGCTTAAGTCTGGAACATGAATTGGCTAAACTTAAAACAGTTGGTCAGGATATTAGTAATATATCGCCACAGGAGAGACATACTGCAGGATTAACACAGAACAGTCAAGGCAGATGTATACAATGGGATTAACGGTACTAGATCACTCTATTCCAAATACCATAAATTATTGTGTACAAGCCACGGCATGTATGCGAGTCGACCTCAGCTGTCAGTTGATACCAAATATATTTCTGTCCGGCTTAGACAAGGGTTTTTTACTATTGTACTGAAGTCGCAATAATCGAAACCCTGTGCAGCTTATATGCTTTATCAAACTGAATCATGTGACCTATACGCAAATTAAGCTGATACGCAAGAATTTAGGGTACTCAGGGTACCGGTAGTGATTTCTACTATATTTTTCATAGCCTATTTCTATTGATACATCCTATTCCTATTCATCGCTTTAATACTACTCCTATACATCACTCTAAAATGTTATATCCCATCAATTTAACCTCATCTAGATGAACTTGTAACCTCACCTTTTAAAGGTTATCCCGTCAGTGAGTACCTGTGCCTTGAGTTGTGCTGCCACCTGGGCGAAGAAGCTGCTATCAGACAGCAGGCCGCCGCGCTGACACAGGAGGGCGCGCACCCCGAGCTGCCATGCTGCATACACCTTATCATGTACTGCGTCTGTGTGCGAGATAACAGCGGCAGTCAGTAGGTGCTGGTTATAAGAACTAGTAACTGTAACCAGGGCCTCATGTTAAGAGGTATGGACATTTCTCTGTGCTTTGCACAGCATATTGGGAAACTATAGCAGATGAGCTATGAGGGAGATAGGTGAGGTTTAATACCGAGATCTACTGTTGCTCTTCATTATCAATAATTAAATATTCTGTTTCTTTCTTAGTTTAACATGCCAAGGACATGTCTATAGGGAAGGGTTATTTATTTGCTTCAGTATTTCGGCCAGTTTGTTTTTTCTTTTTGTATAGTCTAACATCCAAATGTATTTTTAAAACAAATGAGAATAGTAATTGATTAAGACCAATTCCAAGTCTAGGCGGTAAAAATATATACATGTACATGTACTTACCAGTAATGACTGGGTTGTGCTGGCAACTCAGGGTGAAGAGCGATGCTAGAAGCGCCTCGGCCGAAGCTACCAACAGGCAACCCTGAAAACAGAGCAGGCATATTTAATGTTGAAGCATACTTGACTAAAACACTTTGTTTATAAAACAGCATAGGACATGTGTTGAGCTAGGATATAAAAAGGGAGTCTGAGCCACTTCATGTGTACACACCTTGATATTGGAGTAGAAGTTGGTGGCCACATCACATACAAAGCTGACACAGCGGGTAACTTGTTCCGGTGTGAGCGACTTCTGTGCAGACGTAGCCGGCAGCGAGTGACGCATCTCTGTCAGCATCTGGTCCACGTAGTCCTCACCAAGCACAGACTCTGTCAAGCAGAGAACACAATATTTAACATTACAATTGGCTATGATTACAATTAGCCAGATTATGTGGTTACCCATCTCCTTAACATCAACTTATGAGGGCGGCAGCCAGTCTGTGGTGGTTATTTTTACAGGGAGTCAGTTACTTGTGGGTTATCTATACATGAACATATCTGTTTAGCCCTCATCTCATTGCATACCATTCTATTAAACTGAATATGCTTGTTGAGTTCTAAAAATGATATTGCTATATGTATCAATGATCAGTTTTAAGTTTTGGATGGCTTTATATCTCCCACTCACCTAGGCTGTCCATGCTGCTGAGTGCGAAGGTGAGTAGGTCCCAGCGAGCGGCTGTGAGCTGCTCGTCCGTCTCAGTGGCCTGCAGACTCTGCTCACACAGCGCCCGGGCCACGCCCACAACCCGCTCCCCAAACACGGGGCCGCGGAACCACCGCGCCACCACCCCGTCCTCTGCCGTTAGCAGCAGCACTCGGCGACTCACCATACCCAGCAGACGCTCGTCCAGCTACAGGAGGGGGAGGACAGTTATTAGACAACCATGGAGGAACCCTACATTACCCAAGTGGACAGCAGTTTAAACAAGACAGAGTCATACTTTTGGGAATGGTCATTATTTCAATTGAAGGAGATAGTGGAAATATGGCCTTTTAGTAAAGCATGATTTGAGTGAGAGCTAAGAGCAATAACTTGCTCTTTGTTGACAGGTACACCATTATTCCTAAACTGTTTCTATTAAAGTACTCACAAGTATAGGTGTTTAAAGGTAATCAAGCATCTTTCATCTACAACCATAGATTTTTGGTATCTTAATGACCCCAGTGGAATAGAGCTGTATATCACCTTAAAATAACTCACCTGCGTCATGACTTCCAACATAGCCAGGTTTTCTGGTACTGGAGAATCCCTCACAAGGGTCACAGACATCTCAATCAAACTATCCCGCTCGCTTTCTGTACCCTTACCGGGCCCTAACTTCAGATTCTTCAACCATGGGGCTAGCACCGTCTGGAAGAACTCAAGGCGGGTTTGGTTATCACCCAGAGTGGCTCCCTCGCCTTGAGTGAGTGTGAATAGCTCGCGGAGCAGGTGGTCGCTGAGGAAGGAGCAGAAGACCTGAGACAGGTACTGGAGGTACATGGGTGACTTGTTGTGTTGGTACTTATCGTGCGCTATACGACAGGTACAACACACTAACTTTATCAGCGGGCTATCTTCCTCCATGAAGGCCAGCGATCCAGCCGGTAAGTCTTTAGATGGTGCGGTCACACTTGGCATCTTCTTCAATAATGATGATTTTGCTTTTCCAAGCGTCAAAGGCTGTGTCGAACGCTCAAGTTTTTCACCTGCGTCGGAGAAGCGTACTCTTGACTTCTTTCTTTCTAGCTTGGTTGGGTTTCTGAAGGCCATGAGTAAGGCAGCCACCCGATCTAGCACATCTGCGTTATCATCTTCCACAGTCTCAATATGAGCGCGGAGGGTCTCGGATAGTGACTTCCATATAGTTTCCCGAATACGAGCGGCTTCTTTTGACTTGGTTTGGTCCTCAGTGTCTTCTTCAGTTTCAGGTGTGTTGGCAAGTTTGTTGAGGAATGTGAGAAGTTCCACAAGACCAGCATACAGAGGGGAAGTGGAGAGGGCGGGGCTTTCATCAACTATAGATGCCTCAATGAGGGGCAGTAACTGAAATCAGTAGGAGAAAAAAATACATTGTTTTATGTTTACAAAAAAAGAGGGAAGTATTAAGCTTTTTTACCGAAAGGGATGCCACTTGGCTACATTGTTTATTCTAAATTTAGAATAATCTAATATCCATTTAGAGCGTTAACACATAAATTTTTTTTTTTATATATTTGATCTGTTATACCCTCTTTAACTGTCCCGGTACCTGAATTCAGTTTATGGTCGAATTGAAAAAAGTCACTCACCTGTTCATTTACTAAGAATTCTTGAACGTTCCTACTTTCATCATCACTCGTTAGATGGCATACCAGGCAGTAGCGGAGACACTCTAGGAAGGCGTGAACCACCGCTGACATTTCAGAATGGCTGACTTTGGTTTTCTCTAATGTTAAACTGTAAATACCAACAAAAAGAATATGATTAGTTGGGGGGAAGCAGAATCGCTTTGACGTTGCAACTTCATCCCAAGCCCTATTGCATGTACCTAGCTTCTCATGAAAAGGAAAATATACCTGGCCCCGTAAATCTAAACCAGTATCACACTGCTAGAGTCTGGACTCGATTATCTGACCACTCCTGTTTCAGGCAAAATACAGCCAGATAGTGAATTTGTATCAATGTGTTTTATCTTATTTGACTTGTTGTACAACTCACCCTTGTTTCATGTTGGTGAAGAACTCACTGTAGAACTTGATGGGTGAGCCCATGACCTCTGGTGTGACCTTACTGAGTAGTGGCAACATGTTGGGGTAGATGGCGCTTGCTGAACCCGAACCCGCGTTACGGAGCAGCGTCCACAGCTTAGGCCACACTGCCTTACGGACATTCACACGGCTCCAGCAGTCCTGGAAATGGTACATACATAGACATCAGGCAACATACCAGCAGTATTAATATTTGATTTTTAGGGATTTTCCCTACAGGCCTATCATTTCCTTTAGAAATTGACCCAAATAGCCGACAGAATAATAGTGCATATGTGTTTAGAGAAACCACTGTAAAAGCAAATTAAACTCATTAAAGTGTCCTTCAACTCTATACCTTTTAAATGAAATAACTAGAATTGCATGTACCGGTATATCTTATCAAAATAAGTCATTATCAAAAATTCACATAAAAAAAAAATGAAGATAAATAACTTCTAAAGTATGAATTGATTTAGGCCCACACTGAAGAGTTGAGGACTACTGAGAAAAATGAATCAATGGATCACTTACAGGTATGGCTGTGATGGTGGAGAGCACGGCCTCCCAGAGGTGTGGACACACGGTGGGCTCTGTCTCCTCCAGGCGGCCCAGCACGGTGGGACACACCTTGTCTGCCACCTGCTGTGCCATGTCGGCGTTATACTGACACAACCCAGCCAGCAGCGAGTAGAACGCACCCTGAATCTGAAACCAAAGGTTGGACATTATTAGACTTTATGTGTGTATACTTTTCATCTAAATTGTTTAGCCATTTAAATGTGTTTTTTTTAAGATTAGTGGTTTAAACAACTGTCATTGTTAATGTGATTTATAGCTAATGATTTTGATTGCATAATGATGAGGTTGTACAGGGGGGATTTTACAAATTGGCATTGTATTAATTCATAGGTGTTGCCACTTATAAACTAGGATCGTCTAAAGAAGACCTTTAATTCTAAATATGATTTGTTTATGACTCTACAAAAAGCTGAGAACATCATTACTCAAGGCCGATCACAGATACAGGTGGAACCCATAGACCCATGAGTAAACTTGGTCATGGAAATAGTATGATTAGTGTTGGTGAACTTGGTATGACAGACTTACCATAGGGTTGGTGGACTTGGCGTGTTTCCACAGTTTGTTGTCTGTTAGCACCGTCAGTACGCGGTCGTTGAGGTCTGGTAACTGGTCAGGGCGCAGCGCAGACATGAGCATACGCCACGCTAACAATGACGCAGATATCATCTTCTGGTACTTATTATCCATGTCCTCTGGGTCTGTCGTCCTGCAATTAAAGTTTTTAATGTTAGAAAGTACCCATTACACTGTTGGAATAAAACTTTTGTTATCTAATGTAATAGGCATACATAAGCATGTGCTAATTAATGTGTGTCAGCTTAGCCTTTCCTAAACAACGGTCAAAAGGAGATAGCAGTAAATGATATCTATTGAGCCACATTTTTCTGACTTATAATCTGATATGGTTATATTTGATAATAAACTTACTTGGGGTCACTGAGAGAGGCTGGTGTCTGATTTAAAAGGTTGTCTTGGATGTGCTGTTGGAGAAAAGGGGAAAACAAGATATAAAGATGTAAGATCTCATTCAACAATAAACTTGTTTGTTTCTAATTGCCATATAACCAATTTATATTCATTCGATGGCATCAAACATTGGTAAATAGGAGAGTATATATACTTCATCAATAGACCATAACTAGGATGCAAAGGTTCTGCTCTAGGATTTGCACACCGTAGGTGTGATGACCGGCAACCAAATTAGGATTAAAAGGTTATTGTCTAAGATAAACGGGACGGGATAAACGGAGAACGGGATAAACGGAGAACGGGATAAACGGAGAACGGGATAAACGGAGAACGGGATAAACGGAGAACGGGATAAACGGATAACGGGATAAACAGAGAACGGGATAATTGGAGAACGAGATAAACGGAAAACGGGATAAACGGAGAACGGGAGAAAGGGAGAACGGGAAACCGGAAGAAAGGGAGAACGGGATAAACGGAGAACAGGATAAACGGAGAGCGGGATAAAGGGAGAGCGAGATAAAGGGAGAGCAGGATAAAGGGGGAGCGGGATAAACGGAGAGCGGGATAAACGGAGAACGGGATAAACGGAGAGCGGGATAAACGGAGAACGGGATAAACAGAGAACGGGATAAACGGAAAACAGGATAAACGGAGAACGGGATAAACGGAGAACGGGATAAACGGAAAATGGGATAAACGGAGAACGAGAGAAAGGGAGAACGGGAGAAAGGGAGAACGGGAAACCGGGAGAAAGGGAGAACGGGATAAAGGGAGAACAGGATAAATGGAGAGCGGGATAGCGTTAAATATGAACGGGATAAACAGAGAACGGCCTAAACGGAGAACGGGCTAAATGGAGAACGGGCTAAACGCAGAACGGGCTAAACGCAGAAAGGGAGAAACAGAGAACGGGAAAAACAGAGAACGGGAGAAAGGGAGAACGGGAGAAAGGGAGAGCGAGAGAAAGGGAGAAAGGGAGAAGGGAAGAAAGGGATAAACGGAGAGCGGGATAAACGGAGAACGGGATAAACGGAGAGCAGGATAAACGGAGAATGGGATAAACGGAGAACGGGCTAAACGGAAAACGGGATAAATGGAGAACGGGAGAAAGGGAGAAGGGGATAAACAGAGAACAGGATAAAGGGAGAGCGGGATAAAGCGAGAGCGGGATAAACGGAGAGCAGGATAAACGGAGAACGGGATAAATGAAGAACGGGCTAAACGGAGAACGGGCTAAACGGAGAATGGGAGAAACAGAGAACGGGAGAAACAGAGAACGGGAGAACGGGAGAACGGGATAAAGGGAGAGCGGGATAAACGGAGAGCGGGATAAACGGAGAACGGGATAAACAGAGAGCGGGATAA
The DNA here is from genome assembly GCA_947462335.1 of Harmothoe impar. Classification (NCBI taxonomy): domain Eukaryota; kingdom Metazoa; phylum Annelida; class Polychaeta; order Phyllodocida; family Polynoidae; genus Harmothoe; species Harmothoe impar. The sequence goes on along the minus strand of OX381708.1, from coordinate 55,108,924 downwards.
ACAGAGAATGGGATAAACGGAGAATGGGATAAATGGAAAACGGGATAAACGGAGAACCGGAGAAAGGGAGAACGGGAAACCGGGAGAAAGGGAGAACGGGATAAACGGAGAACAGGATAAATGGAGAGCGGGATAAAGGGAGAGCGGAATAAAGGGAGAGCGGGATAAACGGAGAGCGGGATAAACGGAGAATGGGATAAACGGAGAACGGGATAAACGCAGAACGGGCTAAGCAGAGAACGGGCTAAACGGAGAACGGGATAAACAGAGAACAGCCTAAACGGAGAACGGGCTAAACGGAGAACGGGCTAAACGGAGAACGGGAGAAACAGAGAACGGGAGAAAGGGAGAACGGGAGAACGGGATAAACGGAGAACAGGATAAATGAAGAACGGGCTAAACGGAGAACGGGCTAAACGGAGAATGGGAGAAACAGAGAACGGGAGAAACAGAGAACGGGAGAAAGGGAGAACGGGAGAACGGGATAAACGGAGAACAGGATAAAGGGAGAGCGGGATAAATGGAGAACGGGATAAACGGAGAACGGGATAAACGGAAAACGGGATAAACGGAAAATGGGATAAACGGAGAACGGAAGAAAGGGAGAACGGGATAAACGGAGAACGGGATAAACGGAGAACGGGATAAACAGAGAACGGGATAAACGGAGAACACATAGGTACCAATATAATCCGACAAAACGAAAATCGCAAATATCTTCGCTGTGTACGCTCCGATCGGCCCGATTTTCGGAAGGGTAGGAGAACTTCAAAATCGTTTTTGGGTCAAAATCGTTTAGGGGCTCAAAATCGGTTTTGGGGGCAAAATCGGTTTTGGAGGCAAAATCATCTGCAGCTCATGCCGCCCCCCGGCCAACCCAACACATCGAACCAGAAACGAAGCTGCAACGAAGATGGTGTCGCTGCTGACGCTCCGATCGACTCGCTTTTTCAGCCGAGACGTAAAACAGCGGTTACGCGCTGCCGGGCGCTGACGCCCACAGCCACCTGCTCGCCCCCAGCCACCTGCTTTCCCACAGCCACCTGCTCACCTATAGCCACCACCTGGAATTCGATTATATATGACTTCCAATATATGAAATTAGGGTAGCTTCTTCTGGCGATTACGATTCTGCTGTCAGAAATGAGAAATAACGTACTGTACTCAAATTAGATAATTCATTCGACTTTCTAATGACAAAAGCGGTATGTGTGAGGCTTGTGGTGGCCTGGTAAGTAGCAGAGAGCGGCATAGGAAATAGCAGACGACATTCACTATATAGTTAACCCTTTGAGGCCAACATTACCCATTACTATATTCGTATTACAAGGTGTACAGTGTGTTGGGGATGGGTGTATATAGAAGGCCTTAAAGGGTTATTATCCAGGTGTCACAAACATGTTGCCACTTCCCTTTAACCCTTTAAGGGCCGCTGCTGCCTCTGGGCAGCACCTAAAATACCCCTGAAAAACCGCTGCTGCCATAGGGCAGCAAAAGTGCTGGCCTATGGCAGCAATAGTACTGAATTATAACTCCTGCTATGAAGCAAAGAATAACAATTTTTGAATCAATTCAAAAATGTTTAACATGTATACTATGTCCCCTTATCAGAAAGGTGTAAATTATGTGTCCAAAACAACTTACTTCACTCCCTATCCACCATCTCAGGGGGCACATACCTGAAAAGTTGCATTTTCCCATGGCTTAGGGCCGGTGGTTAACTCCCAAGTTACATTTTTCAAGGCCAGCAGGGAAAGGGTTAAGGGCCGCAATGTACAGATTAAGCCACCGCGGTGGTACTGGGGAGCTTCTATGGGAGGTGTGATAACCTTGGGCGGGCTCCAGTGAGTTTTCAAATGCCATGTACCTATTGAAAACTCAGCAGACCGGAATGAGCAGTGCATTCTGGGTGGGAGTCATAGACCATATGGGGCTAGGTATATTTTAGCGGATTGTGAGCTAGGCAATGCTGAGGAATGGGAGGAGTCAGCGGAATTAGTTTATAATCACCCTGGCAGAGGGCAGCAGTTCAAGGGGTCTAGTACTAATCCTACGGAGAATAGAGGCTATGCTGCTAGGGTGCTCGGTCCGATCCCTCAATGCTATTTCAATGGGCGCGCAGCTCGGCTGTCTGAGCTTACGGGGCTTTGTCTACCTTAATTCCTGACCGGACACATAGTGCCGGTCAATTATGTATTTAACGTTTTGATACGGTGTGTGTATAGGTTGGTGAGTTGTTTGATATTGTGAGTTTGCATGATTATCCAGTCAAAAATTGTAATATGAACGCAAAGTCACATTTTAAAACCACAAGATAAACCTACAGCCATGATTTCGTCTTTGCAAAAGTTGATCGCTTCAGCCTGTTTGATGGGTGGGAAGGCGGCCTGGAAGGCTGACTTGGCGGAGGATGCGGCGGGTGCGTAGACGTCGTTCTGTGCCACCATCCAGCTGCCCATCAGCAGCTTAAGGTGCGGTGCCAGGCTGCGACGAACCTTACGCACCAACACCTCAAACGTCTCCTGGAGGCTCTCACGCACACGCCGGTCATTGTCCTATAGACAGAGACATGAGAGGAGATTACATGTATTATAAATATTATATGTACCGGTATATCTGACACAAATTGCTCCACAACACTAAATATAGTAATAAAATGCCATCTATTTTACCTGTTTTCATCAGATTTAACAGAAGTCTCTCTGACTTCCTCAACTGATTTTTAGGTGTATAAAATATATGTGAAACTACCTTACTTCAAACTTTAAAATTGCTTTTAATATGGGAATGCAAATTTAATACAGCAGCTATCTGTCTAAGAGCGACCAATGACCCATTTACTTACCACCGACACCTTGTTGTATACGCGAGGCCAAAAAGGGAGCATCGTCTTCACGTCTTCCTCCTCCTTGTCTTTGATCAAGGCGACCAGCTCTTGTAAAGCCTGGAAAAACATTAAAACGAAGTGTATGGCTATATCTTTTAAATTTCTCATAGTAATTGATGTCGAATATATAACCGCATATCAACATAGGTTTAGAATTTCATTCATGCAGACAATTACATACATGTATGCTCTCTAATTTCAAATGATTTCTAATCATCTCTCCAAAGAAATCTTTAGAAACTGCAGGTTTTAAAATCAGTAATATCTATATAGTGAACCTTTTCTCACCTTTAGCTTGGTTGTAGCATCACGTTTAGACAGTTTTCTGAGGATCATGCGAAAGTCTCCGTCGACACTGGAGTCAGCCTCCTCGTTACCTTGTGTGGTCGGTACATAGCCGAGGTCACCGGACAGTGCGCCAAAACCAATGAAACCTGATGTTGTGGCACCACTCGCACTCAACTGCTCAGCAGCTCTGGCACTGCTGGAAGGCTAAATAAAAGGAGCAAAAATGTAAGGTATTTTCAGTATTTTGGTTGATACATGTACAAGCTTAGGCTGGGGAGTTCTAGACTAGATACAGCCATCTGATATGTCCTAGGGCTAGGCCGAGCTACAAGCCTTCTATCCTACTGAGTCTGACTCTGTCTCTGAGGTCCAGTCACCAGTGAGGAACAAAGAAGACTACGCCTACGGGCGCTGGCCTTATAACCCCTCATTTAGGACGGTAGCTGAGGGCCTCAGCTACCGTCCTAAAAAGTAATGACATTAATTTGATTATATTCTAATGGACTGGTAGGCCTACTGTGGCAGGGCTGGGACTGGGACCAAGCAAACTGAGTTTAAAGGAGTATCCTACAGCTGTCAACAAACACCACAGTTAGCGCAGCTTGCAGGTATAGGCACATAGAGGGGAGCACACACACTGAGTACCTGTGCTTACCACAGACAGACAGGCAGTAGCAGTGGCTCAAACTGAGCAATACTTAGAGTGCTATGTTTCATATTGGGAATTTATTATCATGTACATGGTTGAATCAGTGCATTATATAAATTATAAACCTCAAATAAATTTAAGTTATTATTTTATAAAGAAGGAGTTAGTATTCAAATCAGACCCTTAAACTTATCCTTTTCTCAGAATAGTCTCGTCTTTGGATATGACACTTCTGTGGAGAAATGAATACGCAACATGTCATTTAAATTTTTCTATGTTGTGCAGGAGTGTATTTTGGTTCAATATTTCCAACATGAGGAAAAAATATGAGTACCGTAAAACCTCGCGTATAAGCCGCACCCCGACTTTGACCCGATCCTATAAGCCGCAGAAGCCTTCTGAATGAGCACTGGGAAAAACTCGCGTATTAGCCGCACCCCTTACTGTGGACAAACTGACCTGGTGTCAGGGTCCTATTAGCGGCCCGTGGAGCCTCTCTGGCGGCCCGTGGAGCCTCCATGAGTAGGGACAGCTTTCTACCCCCCCCCCCCTCACCTCCACCACCATTGTCTCAGGGATTAGCGGTGGCCTCCGAGACAAGGTGTGTTTTACGTTTTAGGGGCCGACCCTAACTTTTTTTGGACATTTTTTTTTAATTTTTGAGAAAATTTGTGACATTTTTTACTACTAAAATTGACTTTTTTTTACAAAAAAAAAAAAAAAAAAAAAAAATCCGACCTACCGACCCTGTTTATTTTTGACCATGTTACCAGAACACAACTTTCTTTTTTTTAGGCCTGATATATATGATTTGATTTGTATACAAACCATTGTTACCAAGGATAGAAACAATTAACTGTATACATTATGAATATGTAAGGTATAGTAATCTCATTGCTTCCCGACTATACCTATGGCTGTGCTTTCCCATGCTGTGGTAGACGTACAGCATAACAAAGGCCTGTCCCTGTCACACCATGTCTATGTGGTGTTGGAGGTTAAAGAACCCTTGCTTCGGTTAATGTGTAGGAGCAGGATTTTTATCTTTTGGCTCATCTCATAGATTCGATCATCCTGGATACGATCATTCGAGGTAGGCCGTCGGCCTACCTTTTTACTTGCGAAAACCTGAAACTTGAGTAGGCCTAAGTCTTACCCTAAGTCTCACCTGCATTGTCAGTGGGACGTTAAACTACACTAAACAAACTTTTTACTTTTATACAGTAAATACATGTAGAAATTGACTGCTGTAATCCTGTGAGAATATATGTGCGGGAAATTAAGTGTAGGATACCATTTTAAACTTCCATTTCAATTGAAACCAGGCCCAGGCCAAAGGCAAAGCCAAAACTGCCAAAAGGTGAAAGCGAGGACTGAGAAAGGCCTTGACGTTTGACAAGAGGAGACGGCACTTTCATGTCTTTAATCATTAAACTTTAAAGTCAATGTGTTCATAATACTTATTACGTGCCTGGGTTATTCTGGGATGCTTTTGTTTTGAAAACTGACCAACTGCGACGTATTTCGCAACGACTGAAGAGTTCTCCTAAGAAGTTTGAGTCATATTTTTCTAGCAAAACAGCTGGAAAACTTACCCGAACATTCCCTTTCGTCCTGTTCGCTTGTTTCTGTTTACCGCCCATTTTGTGGGTCAAAAAGAGTTCCAGATGCGTATTGGAATGTGTATTCCACGTGGGTTATCACCACACCCGCCCGTGTCACTTCTGTAATAGATTTTCTTTGAAATTTCACCAGACGATGTTACTTTACAAGGAGGCTGACATATTGGAAGTAGTCCGTCATGCACCGCAGTTCTCAGTTCCGGCTTTTGGGAGGGCGTTCGAGTAGTTGTAGTTGTATATGTGTGTCTACTTTTGTGTGATCCCATCACCCAAGAATGCAGAGTTAGTCAAGATCGAAACCAGAGTGTCTTATAATATAATTTAAACTTCTATTGCATGTGGATTACCATCTGATTGCTAAAAATGTAGACAGAATGTAGATTAAATTCGGTTATAAACTGGACTTTTATCGAACGCCTCCGTCGTCTGCTTTTCGGCTGGTGCTTCTCGTGGTGTATGGTTAAATCGTTGTCTCACTGTTAATGACCAGCGATCAGTTATTTGGCTTCCGCCCCCTTTCTGACTCATTCTTTCAGACGATATTTGGTCACAAGACTCTTCCGACGTGTTCTCACTTCCACTAACGAATTGAAGATGATGTGCGGTGGTGTAGGAGAGGCATCTGCGGCTGGTGATGACGTCCAGAAGATCTGTGATACGGTGAGCCTTCAATGTTCACACTTCAACTTCTTGAATTTTAGTTCTGTTGAACTTCAACAGCTTGGCTACTACTACTACTACTACTACTTGCACTTTCCTGGATAGCCAGGTCGCTCGAATGAGGAGTGTTTCTCATGAGCTGTGCTTATATTTTTTGGGATGTTTTATGGGGTGTGGGTTGTGTTATTCCTTGTTGGCTTATTCCACTGGTCGATTATTTCGTTTATGTGGGTTAGTTTCTTAGCTATTTCTCTCATTATATTAATGTTTTCCTTAAATAATTCATTGATGTGGATTTTGTGTGTGTTGTTTGTGTGTATAGCTGTGCATGTATTCATTACATGGATTAGGGTCTCCTGTTTGTGGCCACAGCCCCTGCACTCCATATTGTCGTGTTCGTTCTTGTAGTTCTCCTTAATGCGGATCATCCGGTTTCTGGCCTTAAATATGGTGCTTGTTTGGTTTCTAGTCAGTTTTAGTATGTATGGTTGGGGCTGGTTATTGTTATGGGTCATTCTATGGTGTAGGAATCTTGTTTTGCTTTTTGTGTTGGCTGTTATTTTAATATTCTTCATTATTTCTTCTGTCGTTGCATCTTTTATCATTTTGTTCCATTGGGCCTTTGTCTTTTGGGCTATTTCTTCACTGTTCTGTGTAAGTCCTAGTTCCTCAAGGTTCTTTCTGGCACTTTCTGCCCATGCTTTGGGGTTGGTTGTCTGCAGTGTTTTTTTTAGGTTAGGTTGGGTCTTTGTGTCAATGATTTTTTTATAGTAGTTGAGTCTTTTTCTTTTCATTATGGTTTCAGCGTCTGGGATCCTCGTTTCTAGGTATATGTTTTCTCTTGGTGTTGCGTTTGGGACTCTGAGTATTCTTTTGATGATATTGTCAAGGATGGTGTTTATTTTTTTCATTTGTTGTTTTGTTGGTTGCCATGTTTCTGCTCCGTAGGTTATTATCGGTATTATGCATGTTTCCACTAGCTTCCATATTACTTCCATTTCTATACCTTTGAAGTTGGCATCGTTTGTGGTTTGTATGATCGTTTGGTAGGCAGCTTCGGCTTTCTTATCTAGATCATTTATGTGGTCATCTAGGTTTGCTTTGTGGTTCATTATTTCTCCGAGGTATTTGTAGGTTTCTGTGTATTCTAGGTCCATTTCATTGATTTTGAATGGTTTCTTTTCCCCTTTCCCAATTAGGATGGTTTTTGATTTGTTTTTTCCAAATTCTATTCTGTATTTGTTTGCTACTTCTTGGGTTATATTTAGTAATTTTTTGTGGGTTTCTGGGTTGTTTGATATTATGGCTACGTCATCTACCCATAGTAGGCATTGGGTTTTTTGGTTTTCTGTGTTGTTCTCTGTTCTGATGTTGGCTTCTATTGTTTTGTTGATCTCATCCATTAGTACTGCATACTGGGTCACTGAGAGTACTCCTCCCTGTTTGATACTGTCTTTTATTTGTATTTTTCTGGTCAGTCCATGTTTTGTTTGTATTCTTGCTGTGAGGTTGGTATTTAGGTTGTTTGTTAGGGTCCATGTTGGTCCTGTGAGTCCTCTTTTGTACATGATGTGCATTATGCCCTGGATCCATGCTTTGTCATAGGCTTTGGTCACATCTAGGAATGTCAGATATGTTGGTTTTTTGAGGACTAGTATATGGTCTACTGTTGCAACTCCTTTCTTTCCTCCGGCTTGTGCTTCTGTCATTTCAATTGATTCTTTTATTCTATTGTTTATGAGGCATTCGTACACTTTCCCCATGTTGCTGCTGAGTGTGATACCTCTCTGGTTGCTGCACATTCCCTTTTGTCCCTTTCCTTTATAGAGTGTCTTTATAGTTCCTTGGGTCCATTGTTTTGGGATTATTGTTGTTGTATTGATATAGTTGAAGGCTGTTAATAGGGCTTTTTTTGTTTCTTGTGTGGCTTCTATTAGTATTTCATTTGGGAGGTCATCAGGTCCGGGTGTTTTTTTCCTTTTTAGTGCTCTGATTACTGTGTCTAGTTCTTTTAGGGTAAATGGTTTCTCTCTCCTGTTCTTCAGGCTATCTTTGATTTCCTCAGCTGTTTCTAGGACTTCCTTTGTGTGTTGGTCATATTGGGGGTTTGCTTCCCTTGCTTGGTATAGGTTTTCAAAATATTCTGCTGTGTGGTTCATGGCTGTTTCAGGGTCGTTTATAATGTTTCCTGATTCATCCTTTGTTTCAGCTCCTAGTTCTTTGGTTTTTAGGATTTGTTTTCGTGTCTTCCAAAATTGGTTTGACTTGGTGGCTCCTGCTTCTATTAGCTTGTTAAGTTTTATTTTAGTTGACCTTTGTTGTTCTAGTTCTATGGCTTCCTTTAGTTCCTTCTGGGTGTTTATTAGGTCGTCTAGGGTGGTTGTTATGGTTTCGGTGTTTTTTGTTTTACATGCTTCTGCGTATTCCTTTTTCTTAATTTTTTTTTCCTTTTTTATCTGTCTTATGTTTTCGTTTGTTGTATTGTTTTTCTTTGGGGGTCGTGTTTTTTTTGTTTTTTTTTTGTTTTTTTTTGTTGTTGCTGGGTGGACTGAGAAAGTCAGATGGTTGTTGTTACTGTTAGTTACTTGAGGGAGTGTTCATTTATTAGTTACAGGGAGGGTGGTGGGTTTGGGGGGGGGGGTGGGCGTAACAAATTCCGACCCCGCCTGAGGGGGGGGGGGGGCATAAACAATTCTGACCCCTCTTGAGGGGGGGGGGCGTAAAATATTTGGCCCCTTTTTTAGCAAAAAAGCCTGTGCGTTACTACAGTTCAAAGTGGGTGGGCGAAAAATGTTCAACGCCTTCGGCGTGGGGAGGGAGGGGGGAGTGGGCACGAAACATTTCACACGCTCTTGAGATGGGGGGGGGGCGTAAACATTTTTCGCCCCTCCACGCGAAATCTCATCAACCCCCCCCCCCTGTAATTAATAAATGAACACTCCCTTAGGCTTAGGAGAGGGACACCTCAGCAGAGTTATGGTCTACTGTATGTTGGGTCTACTCGGCATGTGGTAGCTACATTTAGCAGGGCTGGGCAACTGTCGCAATGTCGCAAAAAATGTGCGACAGGTGCCTTGGAAAATGCGACAGGGACATTAGGGAGAGGCAGGGCTTTCTAAATCTGAAAGAATTTTGTAAAAAGTCCAATTATAACTACTGAAGTATTTCAATAGCCTTACTCTCCAAATGTTCTCAGACTCAAAGCAATATCATTATTACAAATAATTATATGCTCCTACTATTATGTGTATATAGCCTATCAAATATCCAGGTTATCCTGTAGCAAGATGTCACAGAATGCACCAACCTGCAAGTCATATTATTGATTCTTTTGAGCGGCACGCCCAGTAGGCTTCAAATTCTTTTCTAGGTTTTCTTAGACAATACTATGCCCCCAAATCCCTCAAAATGTACCAATCTAGAGATAGAATTATGCACAGCAATACGCCCCAAAACACCACAGAACATGCCTATTTGAGTTGACATTTCTAAATTTCTCTCTAGCAATATGTGCTGATACCCATCAGAAGACAGCAATTTAAGAATAGAATTTCTTTATTCTACCCAGAATAATCTTAAGATAAAATTTCTAAATTGTCTTTTTGCAAAGTACACAGGGACGCATCAGAAATCATCAAGCTTAAAGGTAGAATTTCTAAGTGTTCCCATGGACCAATATGCCCAAAAGTCCTTAGAATACACCAATCTAACAGTGAATTTACAACATTTTCTTGGGAGCATTATGTCCGCAAACCCCTAAAATATACACATCAGAGATGGAATTCTAAAAGTTATCCTAGAGCAATGTGTCCCCAAAACTCTGTAGAGCACACTAATCTAAAGGTAGAATTGCTAAATTTTCCTAGACCAAATATCTCATGCTCTGAAACCACTGAATTTGCATTAATATTTAAAATAAATTCTGGAGCAAATCCTGAGACTAGGCCTATACTGGTACCAATTTAGCAGTTCCTAAAACAACATGTATGTAAACTCCTCTAGATGAAATCATTCTAAAGATGGAGATCACATTTTTCTGATCAAAACTCTAATCAGAATCCATTGTTTAAAATGTAGAATTTCAAAATTGTCCAAATACAATTTGCCCCCCCCCATCCTCAGAATGGCCAATCTAGGGGAAATTTCTTTATGATTATTTTATAATACCAGTAGTAATATGCCTAAAAACACCAGGTGTAGGGGGGTGTTGTTAATATCTGCCCTCCTCAGATACTTTGCTCCAGAGATTTTTTAGTTTGCTCCAGCATATGACTATATGCCCAGCCCTGATTTAGGCGTACGGTATGTATCCGTACGGCACTAAGAATACATATATCACACCTTTATGAACTCAGTCTCACTCTCAGGGGACAGGGCTAGGCCTATAGAGTAGACCAAAGCAGCAAGAAAGGGTGACTTTTCAGAAAAGTTATGTAGAAAGTTTTTGAACATTTCCTAAGCTTGACTGACGAATTCATAATATAACTTCAGAAATTCTGAATTTCGCCATATCGACACCAAGACTTGGTGTCGATATGGCGAAATTACCGTTCTTAGATGAGAATAAGAGAAACATGTTTTATGGCTTGAAATGACTGCATTAATTCATTGATACAGTGCCGTAAAACCTCGCGTATAAGCCTAACTCGCGTATAAGCCGCGCCCCGACTTTGGCCCGATCCTATAAGCCGCAGAGGCCCTCTGAATCACCCCTGGAAAAAACTAGCGTATTAGCTGCACCCTGACTTATGAATCTAAGTCAACCACAGAGATTGCTGGGTGTGGAGGGGGGGAGTAATCTATACACCCAGAGATATGAAAAAGTACTGGAATGTCCGATCATAGCCATTCCTAGAAATTTAATACCGTGAATCCCCAGAGCGGGCTTTGCCAAGTTAAGTACTCTTTTCGATGTTCCAGGGTATTAGTGCAGTGCACCTACCCCTGGCAGCTGGTCAACGCGGTCTAGGGTCTTGAGGTGAAGTGATGCAGTTACACTGACCTGCTACATGCCAGGGATACATTCATACACGATGCCGACCATGCAAGGTTGATGAACTCCCAAAGGGTCAGTATGATACATGAATGGAGTGACACCCTGCAGGGCTGCATTCATGCATCATGGCTACAAAGGGCATTCAAGTAGTTCATTAACGACAAAGTCGGCCTTTAAAGGGTTAAGTTCACGATCAAATGGGGGCAGGAGGACTTGTACTAGAGTTGTCAGATGTGGTGTTGCTACTCAGTGTCACATGTGATACATTCAGTCAGGTGCACAAAGAGACTACCCGGGTATACCCAGGGGTCACACTCACACACATACTGATGATAGACCATAGAAGAGTTTGCTAAAACCGGTTCACATCTCAGATTCCTATCCATTCACACAGACAATTTCTTCCTTTTCTGCAGGTCGTATCGAACGACAGTTTCGACATGAAATGTCCAGTTTTAAAAGTTAAATAATATATCATGCTCATTGGCGGATCCAGGGGGGGGGGGGGGGGGGGGGGGCGACGGGCATTGTCACTGATTCTGTACCCTGTAAAAAGTAGGTTGTCAGAGTTGGGAGAATTTGAGAAATGAATTTGGGGCTAGAAAGTGACTTACTGTCAACTCAAACGTCGGTCATTAGAACTTGGCGAACTTGATGTGAACCGGTTTTAGGAAACTCTTCTATGGTCTATCATCAGTATGTGTGTGAGTGTGACCCCTGGGTATACCCGGGTAGTCTCTTTGTGCACCTGACTGAATGTATCACATGTGACACTGAGTAGCAACACCACATCTGACAACTCTAGTACAAGTCCTCCTGCCCCCATCTGATCGTGAACTTAACCCTTTAAAGGCTGACTTTGTCGTTAATGAACTACTTGAATGCCCTTTGTAGCCATGATGCACGAATGCAGCCCTGCAGGGTGTCACTCCATTCATGTATCATACTGACCCTTTGGGAGTTCATCAACCTTGCATGGTCGGCATCGTGTATGAATGTATCCCTGGCATGTAGCCTCATGAGAAGGCAATATGCATTAAAGCACTATGCAGTCTGTAAAGGGTTAACCATCAATAGAACCCTTTAACATGGTGTTCAAGTGGGATAGATTCGTGATACCTGGTAAAACGATTGGGGAAAAGTTGCCAATTTTATCTACAGTTTCCAATACACCTACATGTATTGCATTTTGACACACTTTTGATATGATGATATCAACATCGTAGTGGCATGGTGCCATCCACGCATTCTATCTTGGAGGATACATGGGAAAGTCATACTAAAATCCCGATAATTTTCCTCATGTTATAAAGAACATGCATTTCTTAAGGCATATAGTTACTGCTTTGAAAGTCAACCATAAACGAAGTATTTACGATTTTCAATGTAAAAGAGAAATCTCAACCCAAGTTCACTCCTGCATTAAGATTTCTTACGGGTTTCTCACGATTTCTCAGATTCATGCATTTCAATATTAAACATCTCACGCTGGTTGAGCAGAAGATGTACCTAGGTATCCTGTCACTGGAGGGATGAGGAGGAGGTTACGCCTGGTTGGTTTACTATGGTGTGTGTGTACCGAGGTACCTGACCCTCTCACCTCACCCACATACCTCAACACGCTACATCACACCTCTCAGGGGACACTCAGTAGTCTATGGGAATATTGTGGGATTTCCCAACTTTTATATCAATTTCCCATCTTCACTACTTCATCCTATAGATGCTGTTTTGGGGTAATCAGCATTCTAACAGCTGTGTTGAACAAGCAGTACCGATATTGATGTATACAATCGTTGTCTTCATTTTATCAGGGATGTGTCCTCGTAGCCCCCTGAGTTCATACATTCAACCACTTTTAAAATCAGCGAACAACCTTACCATGTAACAGTTAAGATTGCCTAGACCGGTCCAGTGGACGTTAAACTAGTCAAACAAAACAATTCCTTCATTTGAAAACAGAATGATACAGATCGCATGTTATACCTCTTGCAGGTGAGGGGTCAGCATGAAGAGAAGGCGGAACAGAAGTTTGATGAGTACAAGGCGCATTCCTATGCTACCCAGGTGGTGGCAGGAACCAACTACTTTGTGAAGGTACTATAATCATACTGTTGTGTTTAGTACAGAGATGCCGCTCTACCCTGTCCTTGGCTTTTGGCTTTTTTTTTTTAAAGTGTTTTATTGGGTAAAATAACATAGTTAATCATTGGATTCGGCGCATTTAACACTTTAATTAACAGCGACTCACTTGTACCATATGTACTACTTACAGCAGTCGATTCGACTGAACTTAATTCTACCGGAATTCATACCTTTCCCAGATATATCTGTATTATGAAATTAATGTCAATTTCCTTCATATCATTGAACAAAATTTTAAGATTTCCAACTTTCTGTCAGCAAGTGAATGACATATCTGAACCATATATTTGCCCCTAATTCTTTCGAACAACCCACGGTGGCCACCCCCGCCCCTTAGCAAGGGGATGAATATTAGATAAATGCAAATATCTTTTAAAAAAAAGCTCATTGTGTGTCTGTGGTGCATTGCAGGTGCATGTAGGAGGCGATGTGTACCACCACCTGAGGATCTACCAGGCACTGCCCCACACCGGGGCGGGCCCCGAGCTGAGCGGTCACCAGGCCGGCAAGACCGAGACCGACGCAATAGGATACTTCGATGGTTACTAGGATACTTCGACTAAAATACTGCATTAAAATGTACCAGTCCACTGGAGAGGGTTTAAAGAAGAACTATTATTACTGCCTTGTTAATCATTTTTATACTGCTTATTATACGTCTGAGATATTATGTAGGGGTGGAGGGACCAGCTGACCGTCCTGATAATAGTTAGAAGTTGGCCACAATTGTGTCGATGTTTCAGTCCGTAAGTACTATGGACCAACTCCTTCTGGAAGTGATACCAGACATGGTGGGAGGAATATGAAATTGAAATTTTCATCATATTTGTAACATCCTCATAGCTATAAGTCTATAAGAATATACCTCTTCTATTGATATAATATGTATCATTCCCTCTGAATCTCCCGTGACATCCCACGCCACTCAAAGCAGTACATCCCCATGACATTGTATCCACATCCGTGCACATTCAAGATCATGGTCTAATAATTACTGTCACTTTCATCTCTCTTCAATCACAATGAGATAACTGCCATGGATAACTCATTATTGGTCATTAAGCAAGAAACTTGGTTTTGTACTTCAAAATGCATGGGTTTAAAGCGAATTAGTAGACAAGAAATTCAGGACAAAATAGTAAGTTTTTATGTAAAGTATATATTATATGAATCACTCAGTGGTGTTAGACGGTCAGCACAGTTATTTTGTGAGTATTTTTATAGCATTTACATACGCATGGGTTTAGAATGGTGCACATTATAACTTGAAATGTGAGCATTGTCTATAATGGTTTTCACCAGAACAAATGCCTGTCTACTTTGAAATGAAAATAAAACGACAAATAAATGTTCTTTAAACAAATCGGAGTCTTGTTTCCTCCATTTCTACAAATACTGCATCATAAGGATCTTCCCCCATTCCCATGAAAACATTATTATTATGACAACATAAATGTATGTAGCACTCGTTCCGTACCTCGTATCAGTGAAAAAAAATCTTTCTGGTTGTCATTGTAAGAGCAGTCTAATAGCTTTCAAAATGTATGATACGAAACATGTTAGAACACATCTAGCTTTTGCATCATCTTCCAATGATGATGTAAAAACTGACTTGTCTAAATAGTTTTGGTCATGAAAGGGCTAAAAGGACATATTCAGCGGCAAGGATATCGAGATCACGGGTGACCGTGTGCCTTCACCCATCATAGATATTGGGGGCAGATGATCTGTTGATAACACTATATATATGTATCTAATTGGAAACTCGTGTAGTGAAGTTGGTTTGCTTATAAAATTTATGCTAAAGTACATCTTATAGTTAAGTTGGTTTGCCTAAAAATTCACGCTAAATTATATACATTTTCTAAATGTTCCTTGGAAGATATTCACTCCAGAAACCACATGCTCAACTCACATGGACCGACATGTGGCTCACATAACCAGGACTGTACATCGGAATCCGATTGTACTTTTTATAGTGTTTCTTACTTCTAGGTCTCTAGTCTGGCAGCACTCCTCTTTTTGTGGTTAATGGTATGACACCTAATAAACATTTGTCGTCATGATAAGATAACGCGTTGGAAACTGCATTGGGGCATTGTGATGAGCCTCTGGGAGTGTATCAAACCCCGTAGGCTCGGCATGATGCATGCATGCATGCGACACTGGCCTGGTGAGTTGCTCACTAGATACACATTCATGTACCACACTAACAAAGGGCATAGCGCATTAAAGTAGGGTGCGGTCCTTAAAGGGTTAATGGTGTGTTACCCAAACCGACGTCTACCACAGAAAACACCTTCCCTTATTTACACCCACATGGTGACAGCTGAGTGCCAGACCAGTGTGTGAGGACATCCAGGTCAGACACTGGAGCAGCTCACATAGCCTGTATATACGGCTCCCCAGTGGGGATACTTATATACATGGACACTGAACCATCACCAATACTTGGCTATGCATAATACCAATTTGTCACTAAAATGATCCAAAATGTATTTTCTTACTTCTCCCTCGGCACACAATCAAGCCCATTGGGTGGATTGACGTCAGGAGGGCAACATCTTTTGATACTGGGGCTATTGTAAATCCAATCCAATTTAGGACATTTTGTACATGTATAAGTACATATTGTGTATTATAATTTCACTTACATCCAAGTTATCCTCAGGAACGGCTCACACATATCATAAAAGTATTAGTCTATTAGCATACAGTATAACGTAGCTCCTCAGTGAAGAACACATAGGCACATTGAACAATAATTAGGATAATATTATAGCATTGGTCAGATAAAACACCTGCTGATGATCGATTAATATAAATATGTATATTCTTATTATATCAAAAATGTGTTTCGTCTTCCTCCTTCGGCATATTTCGACTTAGGGTATACTTCGGATTTGCTTACGTCGGGCTATGGTTCTCCATACCATCACAACTCCCCGGCTAGTAAAGCATTGTATGGTGGTATCCTAAATAACTGTTTGTGGGTCGGCACATGTCAATTGTAATACATGTATAGGGCTGTCTAACGTACTCTGCAAAAAGACACTCTCTACATTATGCACCACACCTCTGGAAAGTATAGGAAAGCGCCTTGTGTTTATCCAGCCCAGTTGTACAGTTCCAGACTGCCTCCATAAACACATGCATGTTTTTTTGCCTGGTGTCAGAAGATGTCTGGGAGAGGCTTTTATGACATTTGCCTCAACCACTGAGTCTTTGTTTAGACATATATATAGTATGTCATGCAAAAAGGTATTCATGAAGTTTTACCATGATAATGTAGACCATGCATATCGCATATGTGCAACGCATATACTTGCACGTTTATTAGAAGTTCTATGGGTACTGGTATACATTTGTGCTAAGTTGACAGAACATAGCTTGATAAAATTAACATTATTATTTCAAATAATTTTGCGAGAGAATTAATAAACATCTAAAGGGGTCCACTCGTAAAAAAAACGTATTGAGTGTTTTAGTTTATTGCCTATAGGCTGAGTGCACCATGGTCCGGAGAAACGGGAGTAGCTCAAGACTATGGTGAAAGTGATATCCACTAGGGCCACCTGGTGTATACGATTGACACTAAAACGGATGAATTATGGGCACATTTGTTATCAAATTAAAGCTAATACTCACGTGTCAGTAATGCAGTGAGCGGTAATGAGTGGAACGCCTACACGAATATGTCAAATTTGTTGGTGAAAAGCCAATATTTTCCTACTATTCGGGCTTGTTCTAAAGGGCCTGTTCTGTCTATATGTCTTGCTGATGAGAAACCCTTTTTTGCTTAGTGGCTTAAACGCAAGGCAAATGTATTAATAGAATCGGCGATTTTGTAAGTATAGGTAGATTATAATATACATATTAAACTATATGACATAACTGTTGTGTATATGCGCCTTTGTCTCTCTTACTTTTGCTATATTAACCAAAAATCTCAAATAATATAGTTCACAAGGTAAAGCTACCCATAAACTATAGGGGGCAGTAGTGAGCCAGTACATGGACATACACTATCCCAGCATAGGGGTCTCTGACTTTAACACTGTAAGTCCTTATAGGCCTCATGGCAAAATTATTCAAAACCTTAAATCAATACACGGGACCCTATGTTGAAATTACTTTAATTAATTTGTAAATTAAAAAGTAGCTCGGGACCACCCATATTTCTTTTTGCTATTGGGTTGAGAATTATGCAAGGAACCTTGAGAAACGTTTTGGAGGAAATCCAGTCCTAGACAGCCACCCTAATCATATAATATTTCATTCCTGAATTAAAAACAAATAAATTCAATTTTTTAGCTCTGCACTTCACTGAAATACAAAATCCGTATCGCGTTAGTTTCGCTGGATGATTATGATTGATGCTATCTTTAGCTTATATGCAGCCTTTTTTTAAACAATACAAAACATTAAACGGCTAGCGAGGAAGATCTGATGCCTGCTGCAGGTACGCAACTTTGTTTACTACTTACAGTTCAGGCTACGCCTAAACGTATATATATATTGATACTTATATAATGGATTTCAAACCATTTACTCCCGGGTCCATGCCAACTTCGATGCGGCATGGCCCATCAGGCGTTTTATAAGTTATTTTTACTGCACTACAACATCCATACATGGCATTGACTCAGTGTCTGTTCCATCGCCAACAATAATTATGTATTGATCAGTTTTCACCATTTTTGTTAGTCTCCTACACTAGACACACTAGCATGGTTCCCTATGGAAATGAGACGCGCCACTAAAATACATGAATAGTACAGTGTCTAACCCGTTAAGGGCCGCATAGTAATTTGATGCAGTATGTCCTTCATCGTTTCCATGCGTGAATGCAGTCTTGGCGAGTAACTCAAACACCATTCTGACGCTCCAGGCGTGATACACTCGGAAGTGTCGCCATGATGCATTAATTCAGGCTGCATTCATGCATCATGAGAAGAATCATCGGCATGCATAAAATCACTATGTGCACAGAGAGAAGAAACAGCGTTAAAGGGGAGTCCAGGTTGCCTTCAGAATGACTCCCCGCTCTAGGAGAGCCCAGGTCCTTATGTGACTCCCATAGGTGAGCCAGAACACTATGTGATTCTTATCTCTCATAGGTGACTCCCTTAGGTCAGCTACATGGAGTCATCTAGGGTCCCTTATGCCGCCTGGGCTCCCCTAAAGAGGGGAGTCATTTTGGAGGCAGCCTGGGCTCCCTTTTGACGCTGTTCCAATTCTCGGCGTGCTCCATAAAGGGTTAAGATCTATAACAATGACTGCCATGCTTGGGTGGTGATGCCATTCTGACACTCATCAACTCTTGGCACTGATCAATGACAATGGGTTGACTTGTTTGTGTCCTGACCACGGAAATATATTGTCAATGAATCAATGAAAGATCAGGTGAAAATAGCGAAAATATCTATAGCTATTAACATAATTGAATCGATGTTTAAACACGCGTATTTTGAATAAAAGGGATTCATGGCACAGCAGAAATGGTCTAGAAAGGAATAGGTGGGTAATATTGCGGACGTCCTTTGCAGTATTTCTTTCTACAGTTTAACCAGAAAATGTACACCATGTCAATTCAGAGATGATGCGACCGTTATCATCTTAACTAAGCAGGGCAAAAAAGTAAATAAAGTGAATGTAGAATAGTAGAGACATTTTGCTTTAATCTTAGACCATCACAAGACCATATCCCCTATCTAATCACCTTGTGGTAGACGTCCAAGTGCATGGACATTCAAGTTAACTAAAGATTACCCCCAAATTGACTGATATGTCTTTAGGTGAGATGACTGGACCTCCATAAGCTTACCAGTAACCCTTAAAGGCCCAGAACATACTGCCCTTCCAACAAACGTAGCAGTGGAGTGAGGACCGATACTGTGCATGGACTTTTAATGCATAGGGTGGATGGGAGTTTAATCAAAGGCACACTGCCCTTCTGCCCCCATGCATGAATGCAACGTACTAGCAAGTTATATATATATATACCAAATCAGCGCTACATCCATACATCACGCCGACCCTCCGGGCTGGTAACCTCATGCAGGTGCAGCATGATGCACCAATCTCTGTTGGTGCATCATGACCACAAATAAACATGCAGCCTTCAGATACAGTATGTCGCCCTTAAAGGGTTAAACACTCTATAACAAATGCAGTACATACATGAACCAGCCTGGAATGCATGGCTGAAAGAGCATGCATGGTGCTGCTAGCATGGATTATCGGATTATCAGTAAAACATGAAGACTGCATGGCAAGTCACATGTGGCTGCTGCTCAGTGGACTGTGCCCCCCCCCCCCCCCCCCAGCCCGACCTCACACCACCCCGCCCCACCCTGGAGGAAGCTATACTGGCAGGCAGTTGGCGCGGCGGTCTTCTCTGTGGTGTCGCCTTTCTACATCTACCAATTTTTAACCTCTGGACTGGATACTTTATTGTTACTTGAATTCTGTTACAACAGGTAAGTGAGGACACTTGTGTTATTTCACTTTCATTATAAAAACATGAATATTATTGGGAATCATGAATATTATTGGGGATATCATATTTTAGAGAGTAGCTATATAGGGAGGCAGGGATATTTCAATTTCGCAACAAAAGTACCAGGACAAAAGTACCAGGACATAGATATAACACGGAGGAACAAGTTTTGCTTTTAGATATACTTGTTTTCACTATCTTTATATATCCAATAACAAAGTAGACAATTATCGAATCTGTAAAATCCTTAGCTGCAGGGTATGCGTCTACCGTTATGAAACCTATAAGGAAAAGGATGTTACATGGAACTACATCCCAGTAAACAAATAACGTTATACACCATTTTACAACGTTATATGTCAACGTTTTTCTAAGGCTCTTTAATATGAAATAACGTTATGTAAAATTTAAAACGTTATTTTGACGTAAAATAACGTTTTTTTGTCAGCTGGGATATCATACACGTTCAGTCTCTACCACTAGTACCAGTCTTTTCTTTGTCTTAAAGGGGCATTCTCACCACTCGCACTTACCACATAGCAGACTAGAACAGTACTAGAATTGTGAGTGGGAAACGCTTGGTGAGAATGCCAATTTAAATCACTCTAAGCAAAATGTTGCTTCTGGATCAATAACCTGGAAAACACTCCCTTGGTGATACCAGCCTAAATCGTTTGTATCTTTGAATGGGTATATCACGGTATTCTGCATTCCATCTTTCATACCTGTCTTTTTAATGTACTTGTACATTGTGTATAGAGAATATCCCTGGCACCATGGCCAGTGACGTCACATTCCGCCGTGACGTCAGAGGCGGTGATGACGTCACGAAGAGGCTGCCGGCGGTGGTGGTGAGTGACGTACCCGTCAACACGTCAAAGTACGCCATAAAGTTGTGGTACCTGGCGGGAGACGACGACACCCCTCCAGGTGAGACATGACATGTAGTATAAAGAAGCGGACTTGATTAAACACAGTGAATACACGTTTATCAATGATATGTTTCATAACATTTTATGCTGCCTATCTGATAGCGCCTACCTGATATAACAGCAGAAATGCTCCAATGATACCTTTTTACCTTCTACTCAGAATGTTTAGCTCAATGTTTCTGAGAGCCCTCAGCTTCCTCTCCAGGGTCTGAATTCTCGAAATCTTCCCAAAGCTATAGAACAGTGGTAGATGGTGGCATAGGCTCCAGACTTTAAAAGTGCGCATTTACACAGATGTGTAGGCCTAAACATTCATTATAGTAAATCAAATTAAGGCATTCTGTAAGACAGTTGTGGGCAGAGGAGGAGAAAGGGTCATCCCAGGTTAAAAGTATTCTTTGAAACTGATATATAAGCCTTCCAACGGGATATACTAGCCACATATCTCTTTTGGTTTTCAGAAATTGCTTCATGAATATGAATTGATGTTGCTTTACCTCAGCAGCCAATAAGCTCTATCTCTCATTGTTTCAATGATATTCATATCTAATTATCAGAATTATGTACATTTCGAATCATAATCTGGCCAAACGGTTTCAATCATTTGGTCATAGCTTTGGCTGTAGAAATGGTAAATATGTTCTATTAATGGGGATATTTTTTTTCCATTTCGAAGGAAATACATGTTGCTATGGCAACACTTTTTTTAGAAGAACAGTTATATTTTAGACCTTATTTACGATCCAAAACGTTCTTTTTACATTCTAAATATATCGGATTACACCAAAATGGAACATTTTAGAGAAAATCATATTATTCTATACAAAAAAGTATCTACAAAGGCCTTTACCCTCAGCTGACGCTTGATGTAATACTTTAAAAGGAGTTTAACTGTTGTAAACTATGTAAAGGTCACAAAAACCTCACCGAGATGAGCTCAAATG
Source organism: Harmothoe impar (assembly GCA_947462335.1). Lineage (NCBI taxonomy): Eukaryota > Metazoa > Annelida > Polychaeta > Phyllodocida > Polynoidae > Harmothoe > Harmothoe impar. The sequence continues at coordinate 55,087,299 of OX381708.1, read as the reverse complement.
TGCTTGTTAGCCAAATTACGCCTCACCCACTCTGGACGTATACAGGAAGGGACGGAGCCTTGAGGCATCTTTTGCATTAAACTATTTAGGCCTACACGTATTTGAAACTATCCCATTGTCAATACATATATTTACATGTGTTTTGTATCCATTGTATATTATTCTATTTATATAATCCTACAAGTATTTCTCCTTTGTAGGTAGCGATGCAAACCTTTTCGGCGCTGACCTGTTTCGTAGAACAGAAAGCTTTACTTTGTCCGGAAGTACGACGTCCTATGCGTCCAGTGATGACGAAACAGATCTTGAAGATGTCGCGGATCTAATAGAGGCTGGTAGGTGGCACAACACAGACCATAGTAATATTTTAGTGTCAAGACTTGGAACTTCTTATTGACTCAGAGGCCCGCCCCTGGGTCATATGCACGAGTTGAGATGCAAATTAAGACGTTTTTGTCGCATTTTAAATCGCACGTCACAGGCAGTAAATGTGCTGCTGCATTATATATAAATTGCATGCTATAACTAGAGATCGGGGGGACACATCTTGCCATCAACATTTTTGCCTTCCATAGAGATCAATGCTAAAGGAAACTTAGAGCCAATTTTGGCCGATCCCATAGGCCCCAAGGTTAAAACATCAAAATAAGACGTTTTTTTACACTATTCTGGATTTATGAGAAACGTCGAGGTTGGGTTCGAAAGTCGAAGCTGTTTGTAGAAGAGAATAGGAAGAGGGTCGGCAGGGTTGGGACTTCGGTTGGGACTTCGGTTGGCAGGAAGCTGTGGTCTAAGGGGGTCTCTCAGTCACTCTCCCTCTTTGATACCAAATTTCCCCGACCTGGAGTCATTTGTGATGCATGCAGTCCGATTTTATTCCTGACGATTCTATTTGAGAGTTGTAAAGATACATACATGTAAAATGGTGATGAAAGAAAATGTACACCAGGCCTGCATACATGAAAAGAGGAAACTCCTGCGAACAAATAATGGTTCTTTGATAAGCTATAAAGCTCTAGTCATCCATTCACAGAATCACTGTATATATAAATCATGCTATACTGTACAACATGGCATGCTCTCAAAGAAGTTGATATCAATTCTTAACACGTGAGCTGCTGGGCGGTCTTTTGTATAGTACGTCCATAGTATATAGCACTACACATTGTACATGTAGTTAGATCGACAATAGGAGTCTTTAAAGATATGGTTTCATGAAATCCAAGGAATTTGGAATTGTTTCTTCCCAATTGACATTCCCCACGTAATTCTATCATAAAATCACATAGACAGGATTGATCAGACACGCGATTGCCCAGGGAATGACCGCAGTTTGTAGTACTACTGTAATTCATCAGGGTCAAAACACCCAAATAGGTTCCAAGCTGATCTATCCTGGGCCACATTTGATCATAATCACAATAAAGACAATTGGGCTGCAGCTATGGGCTGATCAGTGATAGGCTATACTGCTGTATTTAAGGTCTGTACATGGTAGCCATGACCACCAGTATCAACACTCCCAGAGACTTCCTGTTCCACACAGAGGCTGCCGATGACGTTAGTATCGGCGTCTATTGATCTGTTGTGACAAATGACAGGGCGCTAGAATAATCAATAATACCAATCTATGGTATTTTGTGGCATCTATTAGTGACCTGGATCCCTTTTTATGTGTTTGTGTGTTGATACATTGTACACCCATGTTAAAATCGATAAGATTCTTACATCTTTAACTATGGCGTTTTTTATTTGGCAATTACATAGGGCATTGCTATTGAGGGAAAGACCATAGTATATTTTTGAAATACATATTCCATAAAGGAATAGTATAAATACATTAGAGGTTGTATGTAAGCCTTCACATCATAGGGGGCATTATGAAATTGGATGTGCTTCCTATTATACAATATATATTGAAAGTTGATGGACACATTAAAGTTATCCCTATGTATGTGTATGAGAGAGGCAAAGGCCAGGAATGGAAACAGAGGCATAGCTCTTTAGACAAGGAGAGGCCTATAACAATAAGTGTTGCATTATGCAGAATGTGGTAATTGTTGACAGGTTGGCAACAAAGGCGGTACTGAGACAATAATTCATGTCAACCTGCATACATCTATATTTTATATGGTATTGTTCCCTATAGAGACTTTGCCTAGACCAAGGAAGTAAGAACCACGTCCATTTAATTTATGATTATGCATTTAATGTGTGAGTCAAATGGCAATGTAATGGCAAAGGTATACACATTTTGTATTTCTATACTCAGTATGTACACATTGTACATGTATAGTTCGATGTTCTTGATAGAAGTCAAATTAATGGTGTGCATATATGTAGTCAGAAATAACTCGACATAATATATCTCAATACAGCAATACAGGCGTTATTGTTATATATAGTTCTCCGATATAATGTAAACTGCTTTTCAGTCATGGCCAGTAGAATACATTTTATATACATTATCTTTATATCTTTATTCAACCTCGTAAGCTGGTTCACATAATATAAATTAATTATCATAATATAACCCTTTAATAGAGTCTCATGTTAACACCTCTATGGTATTGGTTATGTCCACAGCCGGTCGTCCAGAGACAGACCCGACCCCTGGTGTGGGTGTGTGGACCTACACCACGGCCTGTGAGCAGCTCCGAGTGGCTCCCCAGGCCGCCATCTGTGACGGACTGCGGCGGGAGGAGCTCAGCCTGGCCGGCCGCAACCTGGGACCCCGCGACCTGGTGCCGCTAGGGTATGCACTCAAGGTGAGGCACTTTTAGTGTGTGTGTTAACCCATTACGGCCAGCATGGTGTTTTAACCCTTTAAGGACGGCTTGCCGGTAGCTTTCTCTTAGTGATGCAGCCCTGGCGAGTAACTCGCCGATGCTGCATTGGCGCATCATGCCTACCCCTGTACGAATAACTCGCCAACAGAGCTGCATTCAGTATCATGATGACCAAAGAATTCAAGGCTCAGTCTCATGAGTTTGTAACAGTTCAAACGTCTTTGACCGGTGGCGTCTTTGACCGGTGGCGTCTTTGACCGGTGTCGTCTTTGACCGGGTATGTGATTAAAATGAAGAAAAAAGTAGTGTATAGTAAAGAAATGGGTAAGTTTATTGTATAATATGTTATAACACATCATTTCGAGGCATTATTTAAAATTGATATATTTCATATATTTATGTTACTGGCTCAGTCTCATGAGTTTGTAACAGTTGAAACGTCTTTGACTGGCATTGTCTTTGACCGGTGACGTCTTTGACCGGCTGAAGAAAAAAAGCCCAAAAGGAACCCTTAATATGTGCATTAAAATTTTTTTTTTAATTGGGTAAAACAACCATAGACTGTTTATTACATGAAGAAGTTGAAGCTTAAATTTCTTTACTATATACTACTTTTTTCTTCATTTTAATCACATACCCGGTCAAAGACGACACCGGTCAAAGACGCTACCGGTCAAAGACGCCACCGGTCAAAGACGTTTGAACTGTTACAAACTCATGAGACTGAGCCTCAAGCGTTTAAATTTCCACCTGTGGTTTCTCCCTCACAGACAAGTTATGCACATACATGCTCGTATAATTGTACCATAACATACGTTAAAAGGAGTATAGTTAAAAGAGTAATTATATTTTAGGGTAATACTGGGCTGGTTACACTTGACCTCTCCGGTAATGGTGCGTCTGGGACGGCCATGTTGGAACTTGGCAACGCCCTTCGCTGGAACAACACGATTAGGAAGCTGGTAAACCTGACTAATTAAATAAATCAATTCTAAAGCTATATGGATATTTAAAATCGGGGATAAAACAACGGTGAAATGGTCTAGACTTGTGTTCTATTGGGGGCGATCCATTAAGTATGTCACGCCCGAAGGGGTGGGGGGGTCTTTTTTGTCTGTGACAAAGTGTGACACGGGGGTGGGGGGGTGTATAGGATTGTGTGACATCACACTTTCAGATTTGTTTAAAACCATATATTAAATAAATGCTGTACTGCTGTATATGCATTGCCACTAAGCAGCATCATAATCATTCTCATGTGCTACTTGAAACGGTATGTGGGTACCGGTATCACAGGTCTTCCAACATCAGAGGAAAGGATAGCAGTGCCCGGGGGTTGTATATTTTATATAAATGGGTGTGCAGCTGGCAAGGCTACATTTTGAGCAAGTTCCTCTTAGGGCCTACCAAGGGTCTGCTTTTCACCAGAATCCCCTCACCAACTATCACTTTTCACCAGAATCCCCATCGCCAAGGGTCCGCTTTTCACCAGAATCCCATCACCAAGCATCACTTTTCACCAGAATCCCCTCACCAAGTATCACTTTTCATCAAAATCCCCCTCACCAAGGGTCAATTTTTGGAGATTTCAACAAAACCTGTCAAAACAAAGGTCACTTTGGAGTACTCACCAAAATAACTTACAATCAAGGTCACTTTTGACTAAAATGCCTTTTAACAAGGCTCACTCCTCAAAGAATCTGCTTAAACTCCCTCACTAGGGGTCACTTTTCTCCCTCACCAAGGAAAAGGGTTGCTGGAGGGCCAGCCACACACCCATGTTGAAATAAAATTGCGGCCCCTTCCTCATATAGCAGTTCCAGCACACCTTCTATTCCTGTGAAAACAGACAAGAATCTATGGATAGAGGCCACAAAAATCTAGGGTGCCACCGATACTTGTGTGATTTTGTTAAAGCCTCTTTGACAGTTGTAATCTGAAAGGGTTCTAGTCGATAGAATCCATTATTTTCCTGTTTAGGAGGACTTGAAGGATCTGACTGATATCTGATGTCATACTTTCAACACTATAGTACCGATCTAATAGTATTAAACCTGGGTTACAATTTATATTCAATATAATGATAGGCCTTATTGCACTGCTTATCACAATACGTGTATGGTCTTTTATATGATACGGTACTAGGGGGGGGGGGTGTCAGCAAATTTGTGACATACTTGGGAAAGTGTGACAAATGTGACATGGGGGTGGGGGGTCTTCAAAATGGCCAAAAAATGCGTGATATACTTAATGGATCACCCCTTGGGCAAATGAATAAACACACAAAAAAAAATCATATAGGCATATTACTAGCATTGGGCCACCACTGCTATGAAGTATTGTATTTAGAGTTTTTTTTGAATAATTATTTTTGTATAATAATTATTAAGCGTCAGTAACTTGAACATGTAATTCTTTGTAGAATCTGTCGGACAACAACCTGGGGGCGTTAGGGGCGGCAGCTGTGGCTGAGGTCATGCAGTACAACACGGGCATCATAACACTCGACTTATCACGTAAGGCACCCTATAACACAGCCTCGGACCCCAGACGGACTAGGTTGTCCGCCTGGACCGGTTCTTGTCTGCTGATTGTAATGCCCAGAACCTCCCCCCTCAACTCCCCCCTCCCACCCACTCACTAGTACCCACCCCCACTCACTGGACACTGCCCCTGATCACTCACCAAACTTGAATGGAGAATGCACCAATCAAGACATGCAGTCCACAAGGAGTAGAGTTGTTGATTTCCCCTAATTATAGAACTGTGGGGGCAGGCACACCACTGATCATATGTAGGTATATGGACCATATCCCACTCAGTTAGTTAAATAGATATACCAACCATGTCCTTATTATAGTGTTATCTTGTGCATTTATAAATCTCTTGATATGTAGAATTGATATACGCAAAACAATATATTTTATTTCAACAAACACACATATAACTGTCTATGTTATGGGATACTGTCTAGCTACTCATGGTGCAGCTACCTGACCACTTGGAGGCCAGTAACGGTCTGTCCCCCCAAACATCACTCTGTGACTAGTTTTAATTGACTGTCATGTTGGCTGCACTCACCCAAAACATAATACCCTCAGTGGTGCAGGTGCTGGCAGACCATACAGGCATAGTAATATGCATATTCATTACCCCTTGACCAATGAGCTATCTGATATTGAATGGGCACCCAAGGATCCCCATACATAATGAGCTATAATGAGGTTGGGATCCAGATATAGGTACTGGTCCAGGCCCTAATGCAGCCCTGTGGGCGGAGTTCAGGGACTGGGTGATGTGGGCGGAGTTCAGGGACTGGGTGATCGAGGCTGCCTATAACAGTGCACGGTGATAGGCCATTGATTGGTCTAGACACAAGTATAATGACTCTTTAATTGTTTCTTCGCTAATGTACATCATTGTGAGTACCACTCAACAGGCAATTAGGCTAGGTCCAATCAAATATCCGTTATACATGCTACTGTGGGTGCAGGCGGTAATACAATTAGACCATCCACAGTATTTTGCCTGTCATTTATCCTATACCTCAAATTTTAGTTTCACAATCCAATGGGGATTGATCCCGGGATTGATCGCGTTACTCGGTACAGAATAGAAGAGGTTAGATTTGTATGTTTCACCCAATAATAGAACCGTGGGGGGGGGGGGGGGGGGGCAGGGCAAACAAAGGTCATGTGGTTGGTACTTTATAGGGTATATGGACCATATCTCAGACAGTTATACTCACATAAATACATTGTAAATTATAATAAGGTCTGATATGTTTTCCTGAATTTATCAGTATTCTCTTAAACGTGAAATATACAGTCTATGGTCAACCAGGAACGTATCTCTCCCATCTCTTACATCAACCTGTTATATAACCTACACTGGACCCCTGTACCTCTCTTTTTCTCAGTGTCCTGGTCACCACAGACGCTCTGGGTGTCAGGTTCCTTTACCCAGCTCAAGTAAATTCTCTTACTGGTTGGCAGGGGACTGTATATGTTCGACTAAAAGTTACACTCTACTGCAGCACATATGCACTAAATAAATTCTAGTTCATGCCAATCGTACTATCATGGTGCAGCTACCTAACCACGTGGAGGCTTCTGTTTGCCCCACCCAGGACCCTGTGACGTAGTAACAGAGGAAACTCTAACCTCTGATATAGAAATAACGGGATAATGATAACTACACCCCTTCGTATCCTGCGACTGGAACTGTAAGGTCAATGCCCAATATCCCATCTCTCCCTACACTACTCACACAGTCACTTACACTGGCGATAGGGCACTGTAGGTCAGTAGGTAAGTAGGTCACCCATGCAGCACACTGGGTCAACAGGTGTACATGTGTACCTCCAGCAGTACTGGTGCGGGCCTACCTGTGTGATGTGTGCCCTACTCCAGGGTCAAAAGCATGCGTCCCTGGGTGGGCTCGAACCACCAACCTTTAGATTAACAGTCTAACGCGCTAGCCGATTGCGCCACAGAGACAGCCATGCAAAGTACAATGTGAGGTATAAAATCATAAATGATAGTCATCTACCTACATATGAATAGAGCCCATGCAGGTAGGTAGTGGGGAATGACAATGCAGAGGAGACCCACATGTGGGCTACACACATCCATTCGCTAATGCTCAGGCATTTTTGTCTTCCCATTTCAATATTCAATGCAATAATGTATTTGCACCAATATAAGATAATTTTATAATAATGTGAAAAACACTTATTCTGAATTCTCCCTTTCAGATAACAACTTTAATGATGAAGCAGCCAAATTTCTCGGACTGGGCATTGAGGTGATCAATCATATTAGTTATTCAGTACTTTTTAGATAAATATTATATGTATTTTTCCCTAGGTCGTGTGAATTAACTGTTTGGGGGCAATCCACACTGATTTCTGCCCTATCCACAAGACATCCGCCTAGATTGTCCTCATCATGCAAAGTAATCAATTAAATGTGGGACCTTTACATGGCATTGTATTGTGTAATATGTAGAATAATATGTATTCTGTTATTCAACAGAATTTGTCAACATTTATGTCTGGGTATAATCATATATAGCCTATATTATATGTCTGGTTTTACTTGCCATTTAGACTATATATCGATGGCCGCATAATAATACACTTATAACCTAAGATGCCAGTAGGATATTTCCTGATTAAACTTTTTTTCGTTGTTCAGACAACAGATCGTCTTGCCAACTTAGACCTCAGCCACAATAACATCGGTGAGGCCGGAGGTGTGCACATAGGAAACGGATTAAGTAAGTTTTAGTAATAGATCTAAATTATTAATGTTATTATTCTATTCATATTTCATCATAGTTACAACAGCAATGTCATAGTCATCGTGATGCTGCATATGCATTATCAAGAAAGAGGTTTATAAAAACGGTATTTACAATCCACTAAAATACACCTAGCCGTCATACAAGACGTCTCAAGGGTATCGGACTAGTCATCATGGTAATAAGTTCATTCTGATCCTATGATGATATTCTGTTTCTAGAGAAAAGTGAATCTATACAAAAACTAGATATGAGCTGGAACAAGCTCAAAGGTCGGGGAATGGTCATGGTCATCCAGGCACTTCAGGTGAGTCACACCTAGTTATGATAGTTGAGAATGTAGTTTTTGCCTGGTCTATATTCATTTTAGTACAAAATGTATCATTATAATAAATCTGTGAACATGGTGACACCTCCACCTTACCAACATTAACTTTCCCATAACGGAAATTAACATGGCCATAATGGGATGGGGTACGAGGGGCCCCACACACAATAATAACTCACCTTTATATACCAGGTAAACATGGTGACCACCCACATTAACCTGGGCCATAACGGGATGGGGTACGAGGGGCCCCCACACACAATAATAACTCACCTTTATATACCAGGTAAACATGGTGACCACCCACATTAACCTGGGCCATAACGGGATGGGGTACGAGGAGCCCCCACACACAATAATAACTCACCTTTATATACCAGGTAAACATGGTGACCACCCACATCAACCTGGCCCATAACGGGATGGGGTACACGGGGCCCCCACACACAATAATAACTCACCTTTATATACCAGGTGAACATGGTGACCACCCACATTAACCTGGGCCATAACGGGATGGGGTACGAGGGGCCCCCACACACAATAATAACTCACCTTTATATACCAGGTAAACATGGTGACCACCCACATCAACCTGGCCCATAACGGGATGGGGTACGAGGGGCCCCCACACACAATAATAACTCACCTTTATATACCAGGTAAACATGGTGACCACCCACATCAACCTGGCCCATAACGGGATGGGGTACGAGGGGCCCCCACACACAATAATAACTCACCTTTATATACCAGGTAAACATGGTGACCACCCACATCAACCTGGCCCATAACGGGATGGGGTACGAGGGGCCCCCACACACAATAATAACTCACCTTTATATACCAGGTAAACATGGTGACCACCCACATCAACCTGGCCCATAACGGGATGGGGTACGAGGGGCCCCCACACACAATAATAACTCACCTTTATATACCAGGTAAACATGGTGACCACCCACATCAACCTGGCCCATAACGGGATGGGGTACGAGGGGCCCCCACACACAATAATAACTCACCTTTATATACCAGGTAAACATGGTGACCACTCACATCAACCTGGCCCATAACGGGATGGGGTACGAGGAGCCCCCACACACAATAATAACTCACCTTTATATACCAGGTAAACATGGTGACCACCCACATTAACCTGGGCCATAACGGGATGGGGTACGAGGGGCCCCCACACACAATAATAACTCACCTTTATATACCAGGTAAACATGGTGACCACCCACATTAACCTGGGCCATAACGGGATGGGGTACGAGGGGCCCCCACACACAATAATAACTCACCTTTATATACCAGGTAAACATGGTGACCACCCACATTAACCTGGGCCATAACGGGATGGGGTACGAGGAGCCCCCACACACAATAATAACTCACCTTTATATACCAGGTAAACATGGTGACCACCCACATCAACCTGGCCCATAACGGGATGGGGTACACGGGGCCCCCACACACAATAATAACTCACCTTTATATACCAGGTGAACATGGTGACCACCCACATTAACCTGGGCCATAACGGGATGGGGTACGAGGGGCCCCCACACACAATAATAACTCACCTTTATATACCAGGTAAACATGGTGACCACCCACATCAACCTGGCCCATAACGGGATGGGGTACGAGGGGCCCCCACACACAATAATAACTCACCTTTATATACCAGGTAAACATGGTGACCACCCACATCAACCTGGCCCATAACGGGATGGGGTACGAGGGGCCCCCACACACAATAATAACTCACCTTTATATACCAGGTAAACATGGTGACCACCCACATCAACCTGGCCCATAACGGGATGGGGTACGAGGGGCCCCCACACACAATAATAACTCACCTTTATATACCAGGTAAACATGGTGACCACCCACATCAACCTGGCCCATAACGGGATGGGGTACGAGGGGCCCCCACACACAATAATAACTCACCTTTATATACCAGGTAAACATGGTGACCACCCACATCAACCTGGCCCATAACGGGATGGGGTACGAGGGGCCCCCACACACAATAATAACTCACCTTTATATACCAGGTAAACATGGTGACCACTCACATCAACCTGGCCCATAACGGGATGGGGTACGAGGAGCCCCCACACACAATAATAACTCACCTTTATATACCAGGTAAACATGGTGACCACCCACATCAACCTGGCCCATAACGGGATGGGGTACGAGGGCTCGTTGGCCCTCAAACACATGCTGAAGCTGGGCGTGTACGTGGTGGATCTGGACGTGACGGCTAACCGCATCAACTGGAAGTGTGCACAGATGGTAGCTGAGGGCCTCAAGGCCAACGATTACCTTGAAGTCCTAAGGGTGAATACAGATAAATTGAACTTTTAAAGTATAAGATAGGGGACTCTTTCAGCAAGATAATCTGGACTCTACTTTGGGATTTGTTTCTTTCCTCTATTAAAAGAAAGTACTACACTGTAAAAATATTCCGTTGAATATACGGAGAATCAGTGTAAAATTTTACGGTGATTCATCATAACATATGATTACGGTGAGGCAATGTAAAATCAATCAATTTTACTTTGAATATCCGTAATCCAGTACAGTGAAACACTGTTTATTTTTACAGTGAAACACAGTTTATTTTATGGTGAAGCTATGTTTAATTGATTTCAGTTTTATCACACCAGGTGGCAGTTTGGCTCATGAAGAGATTTTCCTAGATGCTAGGAACACCATTTTTGTGGTTATAAGAAATATATATACAGACACAGCTGTAAGGTTTGCTCTGTAGCCATCCTAGAGTGACTTCTGTTCATGGACTGGTATTACAAAGTGTCATGAAGCATTCTGCAAGGCTTTCATAGACTAATCCCTAATGATTAGGTCTGAAGTCTTGACACTAAGATGATATTGCTGATTGGTACCAAATTGGGTTTGGAACCATATTGAGCATGGAGTTAGGTATAGGGGGATAAATGAACTGAATAACACTGGGACAAATCAGTTAAATTACACAAAGTACCATTACAATTATTGTTTAAGCACTGAATCAGAATACAGTGATGTTTTGTATTCTGTTAAAATAACGGTGATTCATAGTTCCGTAGAAATAACGGTGACTTTGGGAAAAACGGTGACCGTGAAAATAACGGTGAAAATCCGGCACCCAGTGGTGCCAGTGAATCACCATTATTTTAACGGTACTGAGAATCACTGTTAAAAAAATTTATAACGGAGATTTCTTGTTTAAAAATAGCGGTGACAGTTCCGTAAAACTAACGGTGACTTAGGACAAAACGGTGACCGTAAAAATAACGGTGAAAGTCCGGCACCCAGTGGTGCCAGTGAATCTCCGTTATTTTAACGGAATTATTTTTACAGTGTAGGTAGGGTCGGGTAACCTGAAACACACTTGTTTTTGCCTTACGGACGGTAAGGGTCGTGCCCCTCTTTGTTCTTGACTCCTGGTCTTCCCAATCTTCCTTTATTTGACACAAAGATGGCATACAGAGGGGGTGTCGGGGGTGTAAAGGGGGTGGGAGGGGTGGGGGCAGGTTTTAGAAACCATTTAAAGGCCACATGGTGCTTTAATATGTTGTGTGTTTTATCTTTATATAATGCGTGAATGCATCCCTGGTGCGTAACACGCCAGGGATGCATTCAAGAATAATGGCAACCCCATGAGGTTCATACACTCGTGAAGCATAGTAAAAACAGAAACTTGCACCCGCCCCGTCTTGCATGTATATGTAACTGATAGATATCATAAATAGCATTCCTTCATCTTTGTGATCCTTCTATATCTCTGAATATTGCCGATAGCAGATAATGCATATATATGCATGTGCATAGTTATTGTAAATATAGTTGAATGAAAAAATGCAATTTTACTTGTGTTATATTCAGATAGGGAAGAACCCCTTAACCACCACTGGCTGTATGGACATCATTGACGCCGTCTCCTCACCTAACTGCTGTATCAGGGTCTTGGACCTAACGGTATGTACAACCCTGGGTGCAACAAGACTCGCAAAATCATACGAGTGTTATAATCAAAACAAGAATACCTTGTACGTTTGCCCTAATAGACACAATAGTTAGCAATAGGATAATATATTCTACCATACCTAAGGCTTAGCCTACTATATACAGACCCTATTGAGACTATTGTCATTTTGATAGGACTACTTTGTTACCTAGCAACAGCAATTCCAAACAGTCCATGCCTAGCAACTAGCACAATAGTTAGAGTTGATACACTCTGATGCACCAATGCAGTGCCGGCATGTTACACACTGGTGTATCATGACAGCAAATGAACACGAAGCAATCAGACATCATGTCCTCCTTGAAGGGTTAAGATTTCCAGTAGATTAATCAATCTAACTTCACTGCTTTTGTCTCATTGATATCTAACGTTACTCCCTCACGCAGGACCAGCCGGTGACCAGGGACTTCCTGATGATAGCACAGACCATCAAACAGGTGCGCGACTTTGAGTACAAGCATGGCGGCTTTGTCAGCTGCCACGACCTCATAGGACGACGGACAGGTAAACCTGGATAGAATAAACTTAGATACACTGTAAAAAAAATTCCGTTAAAATAACGGAGATTCACTGGCAACACTGGGTGCCGGACTTTCACCGTAAAAATAACGGTCACCGTCGTTTCAAATTCTCCGTAATTATAACGGTGAAAGTCCGGTACCCAGTGTTGCCAGTGAATCACCGTTAATCTAACAAAATATGGAACATCCCTGTTATTTTAATACAGTGCCTAAACAATAGTTTTAACAATATTTAACTGATTTATCCCAGTGTTTTTCCGTCCTTTATCCACCAATACCTAACTCTATGCTCAATATGGTTTCATGCCAAATTTGGTACCATGTCCAATCAGCAATAGCATCTTAGTGTCAAGACTTCAGGCCTAATCATTAGAAATCAGTCTATGAGCCTTAGAAAATGCTTCATGACACTTTGTAAGGCCAGTCCATGAGAAGAAGTCACTCTAGGATTGCTACAGAGCAGGCCTGACAGCTGTTTATCTATATATTCTTCTTATTACCACAAAAATGGTGTTCTTAGCATCCATGAAAATCTCCTCATGAACCAAACTGCCACCTGGTGTGATAAAACTAAACATCAATTAAACGAAACTTCACCGTAAATAAATAAACTCTGTTTCACTGTAAAATAAACTGTGTTTCACTGTGCTGAATTACGGATATTCAAAGTAAAATTGCCCCACTGTAATAATATATAATGATGATCCACCGTAAAATTTTACATTGATTCTCTGTATATTCAACGAAATATTTTTACAAGACATAGCTTCACTGTAAATGAATAAACTGTGTTTCACCGTACTGGATTACAGATATTCACAGTAAAATTGGTTGACTTAACATTGCCTCACCGTAATCACATTTACGATGATCCACCTTAAAGTTTTGCATTGATTCTCCGTATATTCAACGGAATATTTTTACAGTGTAGTATAAAGTTGGATTCTCCTATATTTGGAGGGATAGGATCATTTTATTATTTTTCCTGCATTTATTTGAATGGCCCACAGGGATAACTCCAAGGAATTTTGACCTAGTTCCCATTATTGAACGTTTTAGAAAATGCACCCCATGTACACATATGAATCGAGCCTTCAATACAAAGTCACTTGTCACCATAATCATCCTCTATTAAAAGGGATCGAGCAAGTCTTGAGTTCAAATTCATAAAGTCACAATAAATACAATTGTGAGTTACTCGCCGATGCTTCATTCATGCATCACAATGAATTCGAGCATAATTATAGAGGCACTAGTGAATAGTTAAATGTCAAACTATTAAATGCTTATCTGCTTTTCAGGTTTCAAAATTGATCCAATGAATAAAATGGCAGATTACATTCGGGACAACAAAATCCGGACCACGGACTTGTTCAAAATGATGAACAAAAATTCGAGCATCAACATGTCCGTGGACGAATTCATCTCAGGCCTTATGGTAATTCGCATACTTATATTAAGACGCGTACAGCTATACATATCGTCTTTGTGACAGGCTCAATGCACCGTTAACTTAAAAATGTCCTGTTAACATTTCTACATTTTTACTCAAAAGAGAGGCGCTATAGCAATATCGCATTTCAGAATTAAAGGGGCAATATCACCACTCGCACTTAGCCACATAGTAGATTAGAACAGGACAATGTATTAGAAATATGAATGGAACACGCCATTTTAAGAGACATTTCAACACTCCTCAGCCCTGTACTAATGTAATGTAAATTTATACCTGATGTATATACATGGGCTGTACAAACCACTGCCAACAAAAAAGACTACTATAGTAACCAAATGAGAGTATACTTAAAACTGTTGGATACCCTTCCCTATTGTCAGTCCACTGGTATAGCTGTGACGGATGAGGAGGCGGAGAGCATCCTGACCAGGGTCACCCCCAGGATAGAGAACAACGACGGCATCGGCTACAGGTCTGTACTTTTTACATGTCGTATAACATTGTCGCCTCTATCAAAGTGGTATCTATGACACAGCCACTATTGTATGTTACGTTCAGCAATATAGAGGCTTCCAGTGATCCCTCATAACATTCCACTTTTAATGATTTACGATTTAACCCATGGGCGTTATTGATATGAATAACATCACACAGAAAAAACACACTCCCAGTGTCTGTGATCTACAAGACAGGAATTATTTCACTAGAAAAGGCCATGCTTTAGTCAACCTATTACAATTTCAATTTTCAATTTTGATATTTTTCTTGGAAGACCTGTAAGTTAAATTTCGATTCCTCTAAAAGAAGAGGTACGTCCACTAGATTGACGCGTTTTAAAAAAATGGTTTAGGTTCTTTCACCTTTGAATGAATACTAACTCTGATTATTCCCCTCCAGGACAATTCTGGATACGATGAAGGCGCAATGGGAGATTGAACGTCAAGAGAAATTAATTGAAAAGGAGAGAAAGGCATTCATGAAAGAATACCATGACAAAATCCTCAACCCCAAACTTCCCCCCATTCCTGAGAAACACAAAGTGAATGAGGTGGTAAACAAATTCCGCTTCTTACTACGTAACCAGGCCGGACCCGCTTTCCCACACATAAGTGGCGAGACTGGACGGACGACCCCACCCATAGTCACTTCCGGTTTCCAAGAAGAGGACTATGAGCTTTTCGAGTCAACAGACATGCGCATACCGCAAGTGGGCCCCAGTCTTCGCCAAAAGGCACCAGGGATTATGTCCCTAACCAGACCCATTGGGGCAAAGACAAAGCAGTTTGGTACCGATGTCAAGAAAAAGAGAAAGAAAAAGAAGAAAACCCACACAAAGGCAAAGAAAAAGACACCAAAGAAGAAGATTGCTTCAAAATAAAATGTGAAGGGTATGATAATAGGGTTGGATCTATGAGACATGCATACATCCTGAGAACTGTATTAAGGTTGGAAAACGTGCTTTATTTTATTGGATGCATCTACTTTGCAGTATAATGAAGACTTTGGTTCCAAAACGCAATAAGCGCCATTTTGAAAATTGCAATTTCGAAACAATGTTTCCTCAAAATTCATTTCTCCATGTCTTAAGAGCCTCTGTGAACAAGTTTTATGCGAAGGGCTGTAATTGCCACTATGGTAGCCTTACAGATATCACTATAATAATGCGCCAATCTTAAAATGGATTTGTCACGTTTTTTGAATGAACAATTCATTTATTATTCACTTGGCATCTATTCATTAACAACTACTGGATAAAATTAGTTCGGCTTTGATTTCCGTGTGCATTGGTTTCCCAGGATTGGATTTCAAATATGTAATTAAACAAGCCTCCAGTGTAAAACACGCAAGCATTTATTTGACAGTATTAACAACCTCAGAACTTTCCTAACGGCACAAAGTACCTGCACATGGATTAACCTGTGATAATTATATTATGTGATTAATGATTATTATATATTATGTTATTCAAGCTCTATTATGGAATAATGGATATCATCCATAATGTTGACTATAGGCCTAGGTATGAACACCATAGTAAATACTATCTGAATCTTATAACAGACAAAGTGATATTTCCATCTGCATAATAATTATACAGATTGCATCGACACACCTGTCTGCCATTAGAGTGGCATATACATATCATTTTTTGAAATACAAGACTTCCTATGCTTAAGCATTGAAGGGCCGTATTCAATGCCCCCATTGAATACAATGTGGCCGTATTCAATGGGCTAGGAAAAGATTGTTTTTTTGTTCATTAAATGGCTTCAAATAAAAATAAACACAAATGCCAACTACATTGATACCATCTCTGATGTATTTCACTCGTGGGGGCTGGGGCGCATCCCACGAAGCCTGTGGCTTCGTGGGATATGGCCCCAGCCCCCACTCGTGAAATACAACAGAGATGGTATCAATGGGCGTTGGCATTTGTCTAGATATAATGGTGGTACAAAATATACCTCTAAACAGTAGAAATAAAATTCCTTTGTCAAGATAAGATGACATGTTTTCTTTAAATGATATCATTATATTTGTAGATGAAATACTGCATCCATATTAATGGACAGCAGATCTGAAAACCCAATCTAATGCGGAAGTCACCAGTGCAGATTACCTTAGGGTCATCAATCCTTGATGCTGACTCAAAGTAATCATATTGAATACCTATATAGTTGTCATTTCTCTGCCACAAGGGGGGCCTTACTATACACTGATGTACATATTCTATGAACCGTTCTGACCATTAGCTATGTCAATGGCAACAATAAATACTACCTTGCCCATGTATAATATGCAGGATGTTCAGTGTCTTTCATTTTGACTCATTACAAGTCATTTTACCCTTTTTTGGTCTGAATTTAGATAGGAGTTAACATTTCATGTATTCAGCTATAGCTCAAAGTGTCAGAAGGTACTATGGGCTGTCACATATGATGACTTCAAAGAGCACCAGGTACTCCGCCAGGACACAATCAAAAATGATCACCCCAAAGGACACCATCACTGATCACCTTTTGTATCATAGGGTTGACGTTTACCCAATCGAGACATAAAATAAGAGCTCACAAAACTCAACTACTTGCAACCACTTTAAAAGCTTACACTATATATGGACATTAATATAACTATTTAGTTTGAGTTGAGCCTAAGCATATTTTTAACAATTGCAAGGTTAAGTAAGCTTTGCTACCAAAATAGTATGAATCACCTCAATAAGGAGGGCAGTACTAAGGAGACCAAAGACAACTAATAGTGTAGTTGGTGATGTCACTTTGGTGGGAGACGACTGGTCGAGGAATTTAAACATGATAGTACGAATACTGATTAAGACAATATTTGATGTAATAATAGGTAAAGAGCACACCATACAGTGTTATATTCTATCACTAGAATAGCACAGATACGCCATATAATACAGCCACAGTAGTCTTTCTAATTGTCTAGCTGCATCGATCTGTAGAACACATCCAAAGAAACAATGATAATACGTTGGAAGAGTTAGCACTTATGATTTATTTAAGAACATTTCTGAATATATATGAGAGTGGCGTATTCCATTCAAACTTCCACGTGTTCGTTGTACATGCAGGATGAGGTGTGCAAAATAATTTACAATGCACCATTTGGAAATCACTGATGAGAAACTTCACTTGCAGGGCCTGAGGGTTACACCATTTTTTTGTACTTTCCTAAGGTATTCACCCCCCCCCCCCCCCCCCACGACCCCACATGATTAAGCTATGATTTTTTCTAATCAAACCCACCCATACTTTTGGGACCAGATGACCTTGGCTTTCCTAAACTATTTTGATTGTGAAAATCTGGTGATTATTTGCTCATAAAATTATATGAGTCATCATCTAATTTACATTGTTTCTGCCATGAAGCTTAAATGTTATGTTCTAAGGTTTTATGCAGAGATGCATACGCCATAAATTCACTGGTTGGGTCTTCTGTATGGCTGGAGGTCATTCAACCATATAGTCAGATCAATAACACTCAAACACTTCAGCTACACCAATGTAGCTACACCAATTGATGTCCACAGGTAGTACATAGACTATATATGCCAAAATCCAGGTAGTTCAGTAACAGTACCTACTGACTCGGATAAGCTAATTGCGGACGTCAGGGTACTTCGTAGTAATGTGAAACGCAAAGTAAAACTACAGAGACCCAAAGATAATTTGTATAGGAGGAGTCCTCTGTATAGAGGGAGCCTACTTTGGAATAAATTGTCTGCGGAATTGCAAAATGTGGTATCTCACTCGATATTTATGCGCAAACTAAGAGATAAATGAGAATTGTGTGAGCATAAAGAGCATAATAAGTGATATAGTGAAGGAATATGGTAACGTGATTCCATGTGCCACTAGTTCTTCTCTAATCAGGCTCTATTTCTGTCAACAATAATAGTTGATAATTGTGATAACATTGATCTGCTATCTTACTGCCAAGACATGACCGAGGGTATTGTAGTGTCATCAAAATTGATCATTGTATGAATCTCATTCCAGCTGATCCCAGCCATGTATAAATAGTAATTGAATTGAAGTTGATAGTGTGATGTGTCTTCGCGTCTTTTCGTCCTACCCCCGTGTCACATTGATGTAAACTCACTTCGCTACCCAAATTATGTCTGTGTTTTCTGTGTGCTGAACAGCTGAAGTTTCAGTACTTGATTTTGTAAGAAATGTCGTACTAATTGATGTTGTTGATTGTTGCTTTGGCCTGTTTTGAGAGACGTTCACTGTAATGGAAATTGTGCCAAATAAAAATTTTTGAAAACTCAAACTGTGAACAACTCCTCACAGACACATACACATTGTGAACATATTCTGAAAGTTATTCAGTTAGGTTTAAGGATGTGAAACAGCATGGAGTTTACGGCAGTTGAGATTCCAGAGAAGGTTGTAGCTCCACCAGTTTCAGATGTTGAGAAGATTGTGTCATGGGCAGACTTCACAGACAAGACAACATTCCATGGTGTCAGATATATTTTCCAAGATTCTGACCTAAAGCTGAGGAGGTATGTAGAAAGTAAACTCCTGAATGAGGCATCACACCCAAGACATGTTAAAACGATTTTACTATTCCTTGATGCCAGATAGTAGTAGCTTAGTCCACCTTAAATCAATTATCAGCTTTGTAGATACATTAAGAAGAAAAGAGGTGTGGGAGGGAGGCTTTACATTTCAATGTGTGGTGAATTTGGAATTAAATATAAGCCTCAGTATCACCATTTAAAATATTTAATATAACAGTATAAACATGTAAAGAAAATGGACGCAAAAGGTTTTTAAATGTATACCTAATTAAAACATGTAGTTGAAATATTTCTCTATATTTTGTTCACCGTCTTCATTAGGCCTGTGTCCACTAGGATTTATTAGACTGTTTTTGGCCGACAAACATGGTTCAGTGCAGACAAATGTGATATTTTCGCAATATACATAGATATATATTTCATGAAAATATTAAATAAAAGGCACCCATGTCGCTTTTCTAACTTAGTGGTGCCCTTCATAGCTGATAATATTTTTATAAATATGGTCCAATATCCTTGATATCAAATGATAAGATTTACACAATAACATCATGGTATAGATGTTATCTGATTTTAACAGGCCTATTTGGATGTCTGTTGTCATCACAGCACTCTTGGTATTTGTTATCCAAGTTGGGGTTAGGACTGGCCACTACTTTGAGTACAAAACTACAGTTGATGTTGGAGTGTTCTTCAAGGACTCACTTGAGTTTCCTGCAGTAACCATCTGCAACCAAAACAGATACAGGTATCTATACAAATGCATTTGTTATAAAATACCCTTATGATTATTGTGAATTATGATTAGGACATTTAATGTACTCAATACAATACTTTTGTGAGAGGTAAGATATAAAATGTCATGTGGAAAATTAGTTATTACATTGCAGGTTAACATCTGTTGTGGACCACGGCCTATATGATGTCGTTGATGATGTCTTCAAACGAACTAATATATCTCGTGAGAACTATTTATCATAACTACATAATTACAGAACAATTCATGTTGCTCTAATTGTGTCATGTGACATATACTTGACCACCCTCACATTATGATGATAGAAGTACTGATAGAGGTATCTAAAAAGTCCAACTCAATTCTGTAAATAATGTCATTAAAGCGATACAGTGCACTTTCGTTATAATGATGGGCTTTTGGGCAGCAATAATTTTTTATTATAAACGGATTTCTGGGGTGGGTGGACAACATAATGGGTTGAACGAGGGGGCTGAGAGGGTGGGGAGTGGAAAAGAGGGGCAGGAGGAGTGGTCTGAAGCCCTTGACCCTCACTGGCCTGCCCAGACCTCTAGAGGTTGGAGGAATCAAAGGCAGAAGTCCCCTACCTCTGTAAAAGGCCCCCTTTCCTCTGTACCTGGCCCTAGTGCCTCTGTATTTAAAAAGTACCCTGTCGATCATGACATTTTTACATAGGAAAACAAAGTTCTTACATTCTTACTCTTACCATACAACAGTAGGCAATATTTGGGTAATATGATTTACAATAGTGGTGAGGAGACACTCTATGTTATTTGTATTTATATGCAATAGAAATCCCTTGGGATAGTTTTGGAGACCGAGTTAATGGTATCGACTATGGTGAATTTACACTTGAAACAGGACACCAGAAACAACTGTTCATTGACAGGTGAGAAGTTAGTAAAGTCATTTCAAATGAATATCACTGTTCTTTGTTTGAAAAGTATAACATACCAGCTTAAATCCAATGTACACCAATATATCCTGGTTTAATTTTGATACATGTACACTAACCAACAAGATAATTATGTCTGATTCAAAGTTTGACACGATTAAATTTATAAAAATAACAACCATCAGGAAATATCTTATCTTTCACGCATTTAATTGTTTAAAAACATGATAAGTATACATGTGTACTCCTTCGCATTTGCCATATTGCTACATATTTGTGGACAGTCAAGGGAAAAGGGTCCTCAAAGGTAAAAACTTAATAATAAAATTGATGTCATGAGCTTTCCAGTGATATCTTTTATAAGCAGGTACCACTTCTAGTTTTTGAGTACTGGCTCTCTGAATATGTGTGGTCACTGTCCAATCTTAAAAGCCAATAAGCTCTATCTTCCTTTGTTTTAGAGATATTCCTATCTAATTAGCATAATTATGCTAATTACCAAATATCCAAACTTTTTCAAACAATTGGCCACAGCTTTTGATCTAAAAATGGTATTTACATTTTGTTTTCAGCATAGAAATTGTTTTGGGGCCTTCTTTCATTCAATTTTTTAAAATTTTCGATTTAGAATGAAAATCATGTTTCCATGGCAACCAACATGTGCAAAAACAACAATTTAGGCCCAAAAACGTTCTTTTCCATTCCAAATATGGAATGTTTTCACGAAAAATGGAATCTTCTAACGTGGCCTATCATATTCTACATAAAAAAGTAGTATAGATAAGTTTTTGCTATATCTTGGTCCTTTTGGCTATATGGAGCCCCCTGGTGGCCAAAGTTGGTACTAAAAATCCCCCGCGGATTTTTTAAATTTTTATTTAATTCCAGTTGCACATGGAATGGCATCGACTGTGACACTGACAAAGGATTCACTGAAGCCCTAACAGACCTGGGTCTCTGCCATACATTTAATGCACAGGAAAATGTCAGTACAGTGCACACAAGTAAGGCAGGTAATGACACTGATCCATTCATTGTGTCTGTGTTCTTTTCTGTCTACCATCGATCAAAGTCAACTGGGTTCAGATCTATGGTGTAAATAATGCTCTCAGAGCCCTACAGCAAATCTAAAGCTTTTACCGCATTTTGCTACATCAACATTGACATATTCCTTGATCAATACAGGCACCATTAGAACTACCACTGTGCCAGGCAAACATCACAGTGTTCATGAACATATTGTTTGGTTTGATGCCAGGTGCTGGCAGTGGACTGAAGCTGGTAATTAATGTTGAACAGTATGAATACATGAGAGGTCCCCAGAATGATGCCGGTGTGAAGGTGAAATATACAATTTAACAGCTGTTTCATCCTTGAATTCCTTTTCTATTCTTACACTTGTTTATTAACATTTGCACAAGGAGATCATCTCCTATAGTATGTTGTCAGGTTGATGTCAGCAATGTAGAATTTGTCCTTTGATAAAAATATTTATATTTGTAATTCCAAAAGGGAACAAGTCTTGCCTTTTCCCCACATATACATAGAGTTGTATTCTCTGCAATATACCTCTTCATCTGTCACTACATGTTATACTCCCTATGTTTGCCTTTTCTTGTCGATTCCTTTCTTATACCCCACCTAAATTATTCACTTCAGGAATATTACAAGCACCTATCAAGAGATTAATAGTGCTAGCTTCCATTTCCTCTAACCCTTTGTGCTTTAATGTACTATGCCCTTTGTCGTCATGATGCATGAATGCATCCCATACTTGCATTCATGTATAGGCTACTGCTGAGCCTATATCAACTGGATAGCATTTTCATGCTGCAGCATGGGAAAATAACTCACCAGAATATCCATGCATCATGGCAACAAATAGCATAGCAGATTAAAACAGTATGTGTCAGGAGTAAGTTCCAATATCCGTTACCATTATTCCCAGATCCTGTTACATCCCCGTGAGGAGACACCAGTTATGAATGAGCAAGGTTTTGCTGTAGCACCTGGTACCCACACCCTGGTAGCCATGAAGAGGTATGAGGTAAGTAGCACCAAGTAACCACAGCCTATATTTGGTGTTTTTTAACCCTTTAGGGCCGACCAAAAATAGTACATGTATTTACTGGTGATGAGGGAGAGATATTTTGACTTTCCCTACAGGGCGAGCCTATGCTAAAGTTTATGCCGACTATAGTAAATGCTCGGCCAGCCATGGTATCAACCATAGTTGATACTCAGGGAGTGCTCAGCCTTAAAGGGTTAACGACGTCACAACAATGAGTATACCCCTTGCAAATTTTCTATCGATGTCAACTGTCTAGGAAATTGCCATACATGTCTCATGTTCATATCCTGTGAAACTGAAAGCTTTCAAAATTTACCCCTCAGATTAGTCTTGATCTAAAGCTTTAAGTGTAAAAGAGCTGCCATCTATCTGTTACATAATTGAGTTAAGTATAGTCGATGACAAATTGATATAACTCTCAGCAATTTTATTTCTCATTGTTTTAGGTAACAACACTAGAGCCCCCTTACGGAAGCTGTCATCCTGACTATCCCCCAGTTTCACAGTGCCATTCCGAATGTCAGGCGAGTGATGTCATAGAAAGATGCGGATGTCGAGCAGAATATATGGAGCCCATCAAAGATAATGCAAGTGTGTGTCATGTTAATTTTTCTTAGTCTTTACTGATCATGCATGTCAATTTCAGATGCATGTACACTTATAAGTGTTATCTTATACGCATTCTGTATGACAAACTGTGCCTGACATTTCCTATCGTTTTTCTGCACAATTCCAGCAATAACTTGTGACTTGAAAACTTCACTGTCTTGTGTAAGGCAAGCCCTTGGTAAGAAAGTTTTATATTAATGTTATTAGGTTCTAATTTTCCGCACCAAGCAAGTTCTTTTGTGCATGTCATGCCAAACGTAATTTCAGTGTTAATAAATTGTATATGCTAAACTCGGATGTTAAAATCTGATGGACTGGTGTGCCATCATGTAGTGGAATTATTACTTGTGAAAGACTTCAAATGATATCAAAGGGGACCAAGATTAGCCAAGAAAATCTGGCTATGTGCAAACCATGTTCAACTTTAATACTACAATAATCTGCTGTGAATGATAATGTAACATCATTTAAGAACTTGGTCAGGAAGTATATGTAAAACAGTATAAGAAACGTCCGCATTGAATCATTTGAATGAGACATATGAATACTGCGTCGTGTATGTATGTATTTTGGTACACTTAGTTGAGATGAAGAATTCAGAATTGGAGTGTCAGTGCAGACCTCCATGTAGACAAGTCCGTTATGAACCACAGCTGTCATATGCCCAACTCTCCAAGTTCAACATAGACCGGATGATTATCGACAATCCTGAGAAACAGAAAATACTGCAAAAGACATACTTACATGTGAGCAATCTGTTCTTGTTCTTTATTTTTTTGTATTACCGGTAACTCTCCATGATGCAGAAGGTTGACAGACGATGCAGTAGCTTTACTCCATATAGGCATTAATGTATCCAAGGGACTACAATACTGATATTAATGCACATTACATTACATTATATATCAAAATACATATACATAATTCATTGATAATTGATATGAATGTTTGAGGAAGAACCAGTAAAATATCCTCTCAGGTAAATCCAACATTTGAGGTTTTTCCAGATAAATAACTGACAAATCTACAAGGCTACTTAACTGTACTAATTCATTCCTACTGTATATGATGAACACGATTAGATCTACCATATAATTAGAGAACAGAACACAATATTCTTCTTGGCAAGACTATAAATTTGTTAATTGTAGGCCTACAGACAGTTGAGATGTGCAGAATGAGTTTTCTATTGTTTTTATAAAACGGCACAAGGATAACTAATGTACGGTAATGTTTGTGTGTAGCTAATATACTCTAGTGGTGGCGGAACCGGGGCAGGGGGAGGGGCAGATGCCCTGCAAATTTAATTTGGGGGGGATATGTTTCCCCCCAACATTTTACATAAATAGTTTACATTAAGGACAGTGAGACTGTACCATGATAGGATCTGTGTTATTATCTATTAGAACATTCAAATGTGTTTTAGTCACAGATTAAAGCTGAATTGTCACAAACGGAAATCGTCAGATGAAATACAAGTATTACAACAAGACTTTGATCTAAACCGATATCCTAGAGCATTTTTTATGTATTTTGCACTTGTTTGC
This sequence comes from Harmothoe impar, assembly GCA_947462335.1. Taxonomy (NCBI): domain Eukaryota; kingdom Metazoa; phylum Annelida; class Polychaeta; order Phyllodocida; family Polynoidae; genus Harmothoe; species Harmothoe impar. Next base: position 55,061,918 of record OX381708.1, on the reverse strand, counting down.
ATTTATAGTGCCCCCTGGTGCCCAAACCCAGTATTAGAAATATCCATAGATGCGTTTTTTTCCCTTGCCTGGTCAATTACTGCTTGCTTTTGTTTGAAAAATGATCAGATTACTGTCTGCCTGTTCTGACCTGTCAACTAATGGGCAAATACAAAGTATTGCTTACCCACAACAAGTGGAAGTAACTAGACCATTCTGTGAGACTTGTGCGACTGACCATTATGAGCCATTACATATTTAGAGTCCATGTGAATCCAAGTGCATAGTCAGATCATGCTTCCGGTGCATGCTCTCTATACAATATACATTAAGAGTTTGTTAGGTATAATTATATGCTATTAAATTTTAGGCCCTTTGCTATTGCCCAGAAAGTCAACTATAAACATTTATCATATTATCTCAGGCACGTGAGACAGCACAGCGCTTCAGGGATGAGATAAGAATAAAGGATATGGCAGACATGACAAGACTTGTGGATATTGCTGATAGGCTGCATTCCATCCTTCAGAACAACACCAAGAAGGTGTCTGACCCTCTGCTCACCTCCTACCACTACAACCTGCCTGCCATCCTAGCCCAAGAACTGCTCCAAAGTGACTTAAATACAATTGATAACTACGTCCGTAAGGTTCGTGACAACATATGGATGTCCCAATCCCTGTTCACTTACAGCCTGACATCAAGCATGAATACAATAAAGAATGACTTCCTGCAGTGGGATGGCAGTGTGTCTAAGTTTAACCAGTTTCTGAGTACCTGCATGGATGAATCAACTGAAGCTCAGCAGAATGACAGCTCAGATGGTTCAGGGGATATGGATTTAGAGTTATCAAATATGACAGCACTCGCTTATGACATTGTGTCCCCAAAATGCAAGGCAGAAATAGAAGAGAAGGTGGAGCTTATGCTCAATAATAAAAGAAGATTTTACAGTTCAATGAAGGAATCATTTGACATCCAAAAGAAAGAGCTAGACTATAACAAGCTTTTAAGCACTTTCTTTGAGAATTCGACCAAAACAGCAGATGCATTTGATGGACACGAAGCCTGTATGCATGTTTTGGGGTTAGGAGAAGATATTGAGGAGGCCTTCTTAGAGCTCTACGACGATACTCAGAGCTTTACCAAAGCTCAGAACCTTAAGGATTATATATGGATAGTGAACAAAATTATTAACATCACAGTGAATGGACTACTTGAGCAAGCAGCCATTAACCTAACCATGTGTGAGTGGATGAGCGATACCTTTTCCAAGGTCATCTATGAAGAGTTACGCGTGCATGAAGCAAAAGGACAAGCCTCACAGAGTAACGCCAGATTGATGAACTCTTTTGACAGAATGTCTGCAACTATAGTCTCAATGTCTGTTGATTTTGAACTCCTGGTGAAGCCCATCTTCGAGATTATAGCTGGCTACATGAATGGCAGTGCCACTAAAACTGATCTGTCCAGGCATATGCACTCCCCACTCACAGCCAAGATAATAGGAGATTTGGCTGCCTTTGAAAGTGATGCCTACTCAGGAATCAGATTGTTACAGGTATTGTTATATGAAATCACACTTTGGTTAGACATATCCAGAGCAGAGATATTTGTAGAAATACTATACGAATGAAACATTTCTTACAAATGAAACACTGATACATTATGAGTCACTGAAACCTTATTGTTTGATTTTCTCAATGTATGCTTTCTTTCAAATCAAAATCTCTGCTCTCTGTCAATGAATTTTACATTCCTTTATCAAATGGTGCTTAGACAGACAGCCTTCACTTCAATGCTCTCAAATATTTTGACATGATATACATTTACAACAATTTCACCCTCAGGAAAAACTCACACAATTCAAGTACAACCTGGCACCCATATATTTGGCAATAGCTCAGTCACGTTTGCCACTAATGTCCATTGAGCAGATAAAGAACCTGGAATTCCTGAAGCTATCACATGCTACCAACAGAACTGACCTTCAGGACCTGATAGATGGACTCTCTGAAACCATGACAGACAATTTGGAAGTCCTGATTGAATTGGTTAGTCACAGTTATCAATATGGGGGTGTGGGATTCATAGTTTTCTTGCCCAGTTTTTACACAGATACTCATTGAATCTGAAGTAAGATAATTATGGACATTCTGTAAGTCATTCAGCAACAGCTTCATTTCCCAGCACACGTCACATATGCAATCATATTATTGTTATCATTGTTTTCTTTTCTTCAATTCATAGGTGTTTTCTGAGTATGATCACAGGTTCGAGGAATTTCTGGAAACAATACTAGGACCGTTCAAGGAGATTTCCGACCACCTAGCTACATTACGGGATGACTTAAAAGTTTATGCAGAGTCCAGTTCACTGAATGTTAACTTCTTTATGTAAATATCTCTTAATATAGCTCTAGTCTACTTGGTGGCCCTATAGACTAGGAGCATGGCCATTCAAAATTTATCATGACAGTATCCCAGTGGGCATAGACCACTTATCAAGTGCTTATTTAGCTCTGGATATTCTCTGTAGGGCTTAACAACCACTTATTGAGTGCTGCTTTTGTGAGGTGTGCCCACTGGGTATGACTCATAACACTATGAACAGTAATCTAAATGTTCAAGTTTGATTTAAGTATTTCCTTGTGTATTTCACATGATTATTAGAGTAAAGCATTTAGGTATAGAGACATAGCCACTGAAGCGTATTGGTAGGGACATCTTCCCTGTCTTTAAGCCCAAGAGAGAGACATGATAAAGAAAGTTCATTTTGAATGTTGAAGGGAGTGTGTGCTGCTGGTCCTGGTAGGTGGAGTTGAGTCACCATTACACCGGCATGCCAGAATTAGATGTGTGCATAGTCCTTATAACTATAGCTATATTTATAATCAAATTAATGATGCAGGCATTTATTAGGCCCGTAAATGCAACAGTGACCCAGCAACTGCAATTGCCCTTACAATAATTCTATGTTTCAGGGAGAACTTCCTGCAGGTGGACATCTTCTACAAGGATATGTCCTATGAGCTGATAGCTCAGCAGCAGGCCTTTGGTCTGCTCAGCCTGCTTGGTGAGGTGGGAGGCTTCATGGGGCTACTTCTCGGTGCCAGTGTCATCACTGTGTGTGAGCTGCTCGACTATGTCCTACTCAATGTGCTCAGAGGATGTGGTCGGCGGCAGACAATGAACTCCAATGTGCTCAGAGGGAAACCATGCTGAGAATGACATAACTTTATTTGGACAGAATAAACTGCAACCAAAATAAAATTGCATAATCCAATTTTGGATATTCTTCACTTAATTAGACTAATAATTCTGTATTCTAAATATTTATGCGTACAGCTTTTCATTAACAGAAATGGATTTTTAAAGCTAGTTAAAAATATATAACTGATAGTCCCCCTTACCGTCGATAAACTACAGGGTTTCATGGTTCTGAAAAGTACCTTATACCCGGACCATATGACCTTAGACTTTGGTGTTGGGAAAGATTCCTTGTCCATGCATCAATCATCACATATAATAGGCCTATATGCACTGTTGTTCTGTTGTACATGGACAAGAAACATAAAACAGATATTGGATTTACCATGATCAATCAACCCCTATACACCATATATAATTGTATACATATATACCTACTGCTCATTGACTCTAACAAGACGAAAAGCATAAAATGTCCCTTCAATGCAATAAAGTAGTGTAAGAGCATCCAGGTAGTTTCATTTGCCTTCACATGGTTCCAAAATATACCGGCACTGACCTCAATCATGGATACCATGCTTTATCTTACACTGAAACCTGAAACCACAAGGAAATGGAACGCTATCGGTAGTGACAACTTGGGATGCAATCTTGGTTGTCATACTGAATAATAGGCGGCAGTACTGTTCTCTGGAGATTCGTGTATGAATGATACACCATACATACCTTGGTACTTATAGATATCATGCAAATTTGGTTTTAGTGATTTTACACACCTCCAATTTTTAAGATTGCATTTCCCCTTTAGTAGAGAGCTATAAAATATAGATTTCTACCTGTTTGCCATACCTACCCCCCATGTACAGGCCCTGGGGATTCTATTGCAACTATTGTCATGTTACTAGGACCACTCTGTTACCTAGCAACAGCAATTCCGAACATTCCATGCCTAGCAACCAGCACAGGTGGGAATAGAAGGTATTTGACCATACCTACCCCCAGTAGTAGTTTAAATTCATATATTATATAGTATTATTTCGAGCTCAGGCCAGAACTGAACACTTGTGTTCGGTTCTGGCTTGTAATGATAATAATTACCAGTAGGCAAGAGCCGGCCATGTTATGTAGGAGCTATGGAAACTCGAATCTGCACTATAGGGGGAGGGGGCCTGGCCCCTCTCAAATCACTGAGGAGGGGGCGCCTGAATATATATATGTTTGCCCCACCCCCCAAAAAATAACCATAGACCCATAATATAATACACACAATTTCCACAATTGCCCACATAGGGAAAAGTGGGGGCAGGGGCGCCTGGGCGCCCAATCAGAACTAAAGGGGGCTCAAATACTATTTTCCTACATACATGTACTATTCCAATATAAGCGTGTATATATTATGGTACATCAGGCACAAAAGCTGATGCCGACATTTAGGTCGCTCGGCTCCCCTATTATCAGCTGGCCAGATTAATGGCACTCACACACCATAGGCCTACTTAGATCTGTTGAATTATGTAGGTACACATTTCAGCCTCCACAGTGTGACCATGGCCACAGAAATGGATGTCCAGAGGTAGTACAAACACAGGTTTCCAAACACATTATGCCAACTTCTAGGTATAGTTGATTGACTTCTGTGAACAACTCCCATCTTAACACACACGTATGGAGTGCCTGTGGACATATGAGAGTTGTTCAGCTAGATTTAAACATGGTAAAGAAGATCATGCCACTTACACCAGCTATAGTTCCAGAGAAGGCTGAACCGTCACCGGTTTCAGATGATGTTGGTCGTGAGAAGATTGTGTCATGGATAGAATTCATAGAAAACACTACATTTCACGGTGTCAAATATATTTTCCAATATTCTGAAGTAAAGTTGAGGAGGTATGTAGAAAATATGATATTATATGCTTAAAAGCATTGCACATAAAGCAAGTACAGCATATAATTATAAATATGTATCAGCACAATCAAAACATAAGAGGCAATTATACGATTTGCAGCTTGATTTAGTCTCGAGCTAAAGCTTGGGTTTATGTTGTAGCAACCAGTAGTATTTTCTTTATAATTTTTCCTCTAAAATAACTGGTTGTCATAATGGATAATTCAATTACAGCTTATGCCAATGCCGCATCAGTCTCTTAAAAACTTTTTTTTTAAAACTACAGGATTTCATTCTCTAAATGTATCAAAGTCCAGTATTATCGGGTATACTTATTCGTTCTATTTCTAATTCGTGAATCCAGGTAGTAATGTATAATCAAACATCTTCATTTACATCGAGATGAGGTTCTTATGTATACTTAGCAAATTGATTAAATTACCCAAAACATTATCCTCATGTTTGCTGAAATCAAACTTCTCGTCTCAGGAAACACCAATATAATGCAATTCCAGCAACTTTTCTAGAGCTGTTCCATTTATTTCAGGGGTAACATTTTGTAATATTATTTTCTTGAAAACCAAGTGATAGTCATTTAGTCTTGCCTGACATTTAGACACCTTAAGCATTCAAGCGCTACCCTATGGCAGCAAGAGTTAGGTTTAAGATCTATGCAATGATCTTATGATGTACATAACATCAATTTTTAACAGGCCCATTTGGATATCAATTGTCATCACATCACTTTTAGTGTTTGTTATCGAAGTTGGGGTTAGGACTGGCAACTACCTTGAATACAAAACTACAGTTGATGTTGGAGTGGTTTCAAAAGACTCACTTGAGTTTCCTGCCATAACCATTTGCAACCAAAACAGATACAGGTATCTAAACACATGCATTTGTCATAAAGTACCCTTATGATTATTGTAAATTATTTCCGATACAAAACTACAGTTATATTTGGAGTGCTGTTTGAAAACTCACTTGAGAGTCCTGCTGTAACCATCTGCAACCAAAACATAATACAGGTATCAAAATACATCATGACTATCTTCATTTGTTTCAAAATATCCTCATGATAATCGTGAACTTGAATAGGACGCTTGATCTACTAAATACAGTACCATCTTTCATAAAAATGTGACAGCTGAATGTAGAATCATTAAGTCTTGATAAATGACATATCACATTACAGGATAACATCTGTTGTGGACTATGGCCTGTATGATGTTATTGATGTTATCTTCAAACAAACCAATGTATCTGGTGAGAGTATATTTCAAGTTATATGAAAACATTAATATTTTTGAGTTTGAATTCATGATTCTTTCCTTGATATAGCATGTAGCATATCAGCTGCTTTTAAAAGTCTAAAAGTAAAAGACAATTATCATTGGCAGACAGGAAAATATCTTGTGGCAATATTGGTCAATAGTTATTGTTGTATTGTTGCAGATTTCAACTCGAGGTTCAAAGGCTCATAGTGAAATACTCAGAGCCGATATCTTTAAGGCTCTAAATAGTCCCATTCAAAGGATAATTTAGTATTGTGCCTTAATCAATGAGACAGAAATTAGATAAATGACTAAGAATTCCATTATACCACCATTTATACTTTACTCAATTATGTAACAAACAGCTATGAATAGATAGTTGTGCATGATCTAGGGAGGCTTACAGTAAGAGATGTGGATTACCCCGGTCATACCCAGTAAACAAAAGCGGTTCTCCATATGGCTCTTTATCATGGAAAACCGTTGTATAACATTAAGAACGTTATCATGACGTAAAATGACGTACTTTTGTTTAATAGCTGGGTAAGAGTGGGCCTACACTTTGGTTAATAGAAAATCACAGTTTCCAACAGATCTTGGGCTTCATTTCCATGGTAGCATACCTTTCTGGTTATTTTTTTTTCAATACGTAAAATCTAAAAAGCTTACTGTCTCAGCTTAAAGTTTACATGTAATAATAATTATTGTCTTATGTATTTGATAATATAACAAAACAATAAGCACTCGTGTGAGCAGTGAAGCAGAATGCATAGTTTGTGAGGGATCTATATTAAAGTGTGAATGAGCTTCCTCACATTATTATAATATAGATATCTGATGTTAGGAGTCAAATTTAATGTTATTAATGCGTTATACCTCCATATTATAGGAATATCTATGATAATCGTTGTATTTATATGTTGAATAGAAATCCCTTGGGATCGCTTTGGAGACATAGTCCATGGTATTGACTATGCTGAATTCACACGCATAACAGGACACCAGAAACAACGTTTTATTGACAGGTGATAAGTTACTGAAGACATTTCAAATCACTGTTCCATGTTGGAAAAATGCCTTGATAATGTGTCCAATTTATTAATTTATGATATAGCTACTTGTGGTGCTATAATGTTACAATTTTGTACATGTACTCTGATATGCGAATTGGCTCATGACCCTGTGCTATACAATAATTGTTCTGCATGTCTGAACCTATAGCCCGGGCTCCACTAAGGCGACACACTTATACCTGCGAAACGTTGCGATCCTTTCCATGTTGTCTTTTGACCTATTTCGCTATATTTCGCCTCATTTCGCGGCAGTGTCCCCCTACGTAACGCCAGTAGTAGGGCGACACTTAGGGCGGCACTGCCGCGAAATGAAGCGAAATAGGTCAAAAGACAACACGGAAAGGATCGCAACATTTCGCAGGTAAGTGCGTCGCCCTAGTGGAGCCCGGGCTATTGTCTGACAATGTTGAATCTATAAAAGAACTAACAGTAGGCTTAATTAAGCAATATTCAATCTTCCATTCATTTTCGATAACAAACTTTAATAGGCATATTACATGCTTACTCCTTCTAAATACTCCTGCTATAATAGCTCTCTCTTTCTCTGAAAGTATCGGATTCACTTCTATTCACCTCCAGTCTTTCTGTAGTTTTATCTGTTTTCCTCCAGTTGTACATGGAATGGCATAAACTGTGACATTGACAAAGGATTCAAGTCAGTTCTCACAGACCTTGGACTCTGCTATACATTTAATGCACAAGAAAATGGCAACGCAGTGCATACACGTGAGGCAGGTAATGTAATTGATTCAGTGAACGAAACTTTAGATTGTGCCTTAATTTTCTTATACTTTTTCTTTGTGTCAGTATTCTTTTAAAGGTGGTCTGAACAACTTATATGAATCATGCAAACTCGATATCTGAGTCAATAAATTAGTAAAGCCTGGGCTCCACTAGGGTGACACACTTACCTGAGAACCGTGGCAATCTTTTTAGTGTTGTCATATTTCACTGCATTTCGCTACATTTCGCAGCAGAGCAGGCTTATGTTTACAACAACATATTGATCAATCTATAGAGTTCCAGCCACCATAAGAACTACAACAGTGAGCCAAACATCACTTAATTGTAAAGAAAGAAACAATGTTCATCAAATTATTCATTGGTCTGTCTCCAGGTGCTGGGAGTGGACTGAAGCTATTGATCAATGTGGAGCAGTATGAATACATGAGAGGTCCTCAGAATGATGCCGGTATTAAGGTGAAATCTACAATTTGGGGGCTTTTATTATCCTGAAATATCATTTCTATTCTTCTACCTCTTGATTGACCTTTACACTACCTTAACTATTACAATTGTTATCAGGTTGAAGTGAACAATGTAGCTGATGTGCTGCCAATGTGAGTGCACACAACACTGATTTGTTTAGGATGACACAAAAAATGTTAACACTTAAAAAGTTGTAATATGCAATAATCTCGCATACTCTTCCTCTAATTACTGTTTGCAAATTTGATCAATTCCTCCTTTATTCTCCTTTATAATTGGAGCCATCACATAAATTATATCAACAATGAATATTATTATTTTACACGTTAAGGATGCATGTTGCTTTCATGTGTTATTTATGCCCTTCATCAGGATGATGCATGAATGCAGCCCTGGTGAGTCTATTCCCCTCGGGAGGGCATTCATTCATCACAGCTACAAACGGCATACCACATTAATGCACTATGATTGAGTCCATTTATAGGGTAAAGTTCTAATATCTGTTATCACCTGATCAAAGATCTTGCTGCATCCCCGTGAGGAGACACCCTTCATGAAGGAGCAGGGCTTTGCTGCAGCACCTGGTACCCACACCCTGGTAGCCATGAAGAGGTATGAGGTAAGTAGAAGCAACACTGGGTAGCCATGAAGAGGTATAAAGTAAGTAGCATCATGCACCCAAAGTAAAAAAAATTCACAAAGCATTTTGTGTGTTCATATCCTGTATAATAATAGAGCTACCCTTTGGATATTTTAAGAATAATCCCTTAATTAGGTCAGTCTTGATCTAAATGATTAAGGGGCATGATAGCTGCAATCTATTGCCATCTATTGCATAGCTGTTACATAATTGAGTAAAGTATGAATGATGACATAATGCAATTCTTAGTCATTGATTTAATTTCTGTTTCATTAATTAAGGTAACAACACTCCAACCCCCCTATGGACACTGTCAGCCCGACAATTCTCCAGTCTCACAGTGCCATTCTAGATGTCAGGCACGTATTGTCAATGAAAGTTGTGGTTGTCAAGCCGAATATATGGAGCCCACCATAGATATTGCAAGTGCGTGCCATGTTAATTCTTGTCAGTCTATATTGATCTTGGGTGCCAATTTTAGAATAAATATTTACCTAATTAGATTCTTCATGGTAAAATGTACCTCACAGTTTTTTTTATATTTTTCTCCATATCCAGCAGTTACATGTGACTTCAAGACATCACTGTCTTGCGTAAGGCAAGCCCTTGGTAAGACTTTTATTCTCCTATTCATGTAGATTGGCTAATCATAAATGTGTCCACCAATCAAGCAGTGGAAGTCCTTTTTTGTGCAGGTCAAGCCAAATAATATTTGAGCCTTAATTACATGTACTATTAAACCTGAATTAATTCTTTATTACAATTTTTTTTATAATGCTGACCTATCATGTACTGGAATCATTATCTGTGAAAGATATCAGGGGTGAATGAGATTGGCCGAAATTAAGCAGGCTATGTGCAATCCAGAATTAAGCCTACCAGAGGAACTTATTCGAAAAAATATAAGAACCATAATTATAGAATGATTTGAATGGGGTATTATCTCATATATGGGGATGTTTTGGTACACTTAGCTGAGATGAAGACCTCAGGGTGTCAGTGCAGCCCTCCATGTAGACAAGTGCATTATGAACCACAGCTGTCATATGCCCAACTGTCTAAGTTTAACATAGACCGGATGATCCTTGACAACCCTGAGAAACAGAACATACTGGAAAAGATGTACTTAAATGTGAGCAATTTTTGTTGTCCTTCAGTTTCTTGAACAGTTTATTGTCAAAAGATTTACTGAAAATTTACATATGGTACTGAATATAATTATAAGCTATGATATCAATATATTCTTAATCTGTGCAATGGATGGAAGTACAAATGCATTTCTGAATACGTCAATATAATCAGATCACAAATGTAAGCATTGTTCCTATACTTACATTGGATAGAAATCAGATTCTTAGATGATTTAGCCTGAATCTCACTTTTTCTGAAATGTAACGGATAACGATAACCATTGTAATGATGTAAATGACATAAATCTATCATTTTATATCAGGCACGTGAGACAACACAGCGTTACAGGGATGAGATAAGAATAAAGGATATGGCAGACATGACAAGACTTGTCAATATTGCTGATGGGCTGCATTCCATCCTGAAAAACACGACCGAGAACGTATCTGACCCCCTACTCATATCCCGCCATTACAACCTTCCTCCCATCATTGACCAAGAACTACTCCAGAGGGACTTTGAGACAATCAAAAATTACTTCAATAAAGCACTTCACAAAATAATGATGGCTCACTCCTTGCACATCGGCAGCGTGACCTACAACATAAGAATTATAAAGCAGGACTTCTTGCAGTGGGATGGCAGGGTATCCAAGTTTAATCAATTTCTGAGTACTTGTTTGGAGGAGGCAACTAAAGCACAACAGGTTAGTAATTCTGATGGCTCAGGAGATGTGGATTCAGATTTGTCAAATATGATAACACTCACTTCTGTGTCATCTAAATGCAAGGCAGAAATAGAAGAGAAGGTGGAGCTAATGCACAATAATAGGCACACATTTTACAGTTCAATGAAGGAAAGATTTGACATCCAAAAGAAGGTGTTAGACTATGACAAGCTCTTGACCAGTTTCCTTGAGAATTCCACCAAAACAGCGGATGAATTTGATGGACACGAATCTTGCATGCATGTATTAGGATTAGGAGAAGAACTTGAGGACGTGTTCTTAGAGCTCTACAACTATACACAGAGCTTTACCAAAGCTCAGAACCTTGAGGATTACATATGGACAGTAAACAGAATTATCAACATCACAGTTAATGGGTTGATTGAGCCAGCAGCCACTAACCTAACCATGTGTGAGTGGATGCGGTTCACCCTGTCTGAGGATATTGATTTGAATGAAGCCAGAACACATGCCTTCCAGAGTAATGCCAGATTGATGAGCTCTTTTGACAGAATGTCTGAAACCATGGTCTCCATGGCTGTCAATTTTGAACTCCTGGTGAAGCCCATCTTTGAAATTATAGCTGGCTACATAAATGGGAATGCCACCAAAACTAAGCTGTCCAGACATATACATTCCCCACTCACAGCAAAGATAATAGGGGATTTGGCTGCCTTTGAAAGTGATGCCTACTCCAGAATCCGATCACTGCAGGTATTTTTGCTTAACATCTCCCAAGCAGAAAGACTGATAGAAATATTAAAATAAAGAGTATTCCACTGACGGAATCGGTCAGATGAGATTCGTCCATAAGCTTAACATTGTCAACTTCCATCTGAAGACAGACGCATGGCCGACTGACGTCTGTGAAACAACCCTTCACAAGGGTCACACTCAAGAATTATAGTCAATGAAACCTAATTCACTTTCTAACTATTCTTTCAACTAAAAATCTCCTGTCTCTGTTAATCATGATCTGTACATCTTTATCTGTAAACCTTTTATTCCCAGCCAGCCCTTTAATGATCTCAAAATACATTGATCCTTCAGGAAAAACTAACACAGTTCAAGTACAACCTGATACCAATGTATGTGACAGCAGCTGGGTCACGTCTGCCAATCATGACCATCGAGCAGATAAAGTACCTGCAGTTCCTGAAGCTATCACATGATACCAACAGGACTGACTTTCAGGACTTGATAGATGGACTCTCTGAAACCAAGACGGATAATTTGGAAATCTTGATTAACTTGGTAATTTGCAACTATCACTACTTGAATTAGGGGTGTGGAGAAATTGAGCTTTTTCTCAGTTTGTTTTACACTGATATATTTCAGATTTGAAGTAAGATTATAAACTGTCATATATAAAAGTCATAGAGTTACACCTTCAGCCACATTGTACACTGCATGCACACTATTATGAATGGTGCCTTCCTTTCCTACAATGCAACTTTGTTGAAGTAGTAGTCCTGAATATTTTACTGAGCAAGATGTATACAGGGAATTGTATTACTGTGATTCTTCCTTCTTTGCTCCCTAGGTGTTCACTGAGTATGATCATAGGCTGGATACATTGCTGGATACAATACTTGGACCATTCAAGGAGATTTCGGACTACCTGGCTATATTACGGGATGACCTAAAAGCTTATGCAGAATCAAGTTCACTAGATATTAACTTCTTCATGTAAATGATAAACCTTAAGTCTAACTGTTGGCCCTATTGGCTATAAACATAAACATTCAGACTTTGCTGAATTTGTTCTCAATTTACAAGACGAACCATTTATTTAATAAATAACAATTCAAATGTTGGAATCTGAATTTCCTACAGTAGAATTATTGGTGTAAATGTACTCCCACACCCATCACCTGATAATAAAAGCAAAGCACTTGTTTAAGGAATGGATGCTGCAAAATAGAGACAAAATAGTAGAAAATGCAACAATGATTCTGCAACTGCAATTTCCCATTATTATCATCCTTAACTATTTTTATATTTCAGGGAGAATTTCCTGCAGGTGGACATCTTCTACAAGGACATGTCCTATGAGCTGATAGCTCACCAGGAAGCCTTTTGTCTGCTCGCCCTGTTGGGTGAGGTGGGAGGCTTTATGGGGCTACTGCTCGGTGCCAGTGTTATCACTGTGTGTGAGCTGCTCGACTATGTCCTGCTCAATGTGATTAAAAGATGTGCTCATCCCCAGAAGCTGAACTCTGACATGGTCATCGTGAAACCACCCTAAGAGACATAGATATGCAATTGGCCAGAATAGACCACAATAGAACTAATATGCCTACAACTTTCCGACGGAGTTTGAGTAAAAACATTCTTTTTACTGTGTATATAATTACCCCATAACTATATAAGTATAATGCTACCGCTATGACTAGTTTCACTGTTGGTTATATTATCATACTTAGTTTATACTAAGCCTTCCCTGCCTGCGGGCTCTGTATACCCCAGGTCAGGGTCAAGGTTGTCCTTGTTCACTGGACCATTACCAACTACATGGATGCACACCTGTTATTTTTTCCTTTTTTTTACATTGATAAATAAGAGGTGGTTATATCTGCCCAAATCGGTCAAATCAATTATCTATGTTGTTTTTCTTTATCATGTTCAGTAAGGTCAGCTTTATGTTCCAAATAAGACCCATTTAGAATGAAAATAGGATCTTTATGATGGCATAATCAGAATCGTTGGAATAAATTGATATATAAGGCTGTGTCTCATCAGATGGGGCTAATGTAATAGTCTTTGAGCGGGTGCCAGCTTTGAGTGGGTGCCAGCTTTGCCCCGGTGCCAGCTTTGACCGGCTTGATAGAAAAGGGTTTATTAAGGGCATTTGAAGATAATAATTGGCTGAAAAGATTAATGGATGTTATAACACTTTACATTTGTAGTTAGTAGCCAATTTACATCTCCATCTGCCCTAAATAAACCCTGCAGGATAGCACCCGGTCAAAGACTATCACATTAGCCCCATCTGATGAGACACAGCCTTATATATCAATTTATTCCAACGATTCTGATTATGCCATCATAAAGATCCTATTTTCATTCTAAATGGGTCTTATTTGGAACATAAAGCTGACCTTACTGAACATGATAAAGAGACACAGCCATAACCTGCCCCAATAATGTTAGCATTTCTACATCGAGTTATTAACAACATATGCTAGCTCCTCCTGAATATTTTTCTAGGGAAATACAAAATGGGGTGCCCTGAAGAGATCAGCTCTCTTGATACACTTATTTATTTTCATCCTACGATTAACCCTCTCCTGAATATCATTTATGGCCAGAAAAAAGTTATTTTTTACTAATATTTGACGTTTGATCAGTGGTGAATAATATAAAACAAGTTTGGACAATGTTTCTTCATTGATATATATATATATACATTAATCAGGACATAAAAACGGCCGTTTTGGGGAAATGAAGCAGGGCCGTTTTGGGGTCTAAATACATAGACAAATGCCAACGCCCATTGATACCATCTCTGTTGTATTTCACGAGTGGGGGCTGGGGCCATATCCCACGAAGCCGCAGGCTGAGTGGGATATGCCCCAGTCCCCACGAGTGAAATACATCAGAGATGGTATCAATGTAGTTGGCATTTGTGTTTATTTTTTATCCGCAGCTATTTAATGAAGTAAAACAATCTTTTCCTAGCCCATTGAATACGACCACATTGTATTCAATGGGGGGCATTGAATACGGCCCTTCAGTGCTAAAGCATAGGAAACCTTGTATTTCCAAAAAATAAATAGCATTATTGGCTATTTCCCCTGTCACCATCTCCCAAGTTGCGTCACATACAGTTTGTTCTTCAGTGCAATGAAATAGTTTAATAGCTATAAGTTTCACTTTAATCTGTATTAAATGGCAGGTGTGAGAAGCAGAGTGGGTGGTTTTGTCAGTGTGATTGACAGCTCTCATGTGGATGGGTATGTTGGGGCTAATCTAGGTACTTAGCACAATCTACGCATATGGCACCTGGTTGGGAAAAACGGAACTACCTAACACTAATTGCGAAATTTGGGTAATTATTCATGGATATGTGAGGCAAGATCTGAATCTTATATAAAGTAAAGTACCCAAATTCCGGATAGTTAGTGGTTTTCCTCAACTTTCTTCTTGATGGATTGTCTATTTAAAGTTAAAGCTAGACATATGGTATGCTTTACCATACACCCATTATTGCGAGTTTACAGTGCGGGACCGTACATGTATGCATTCATGCGAGTAACTCGCCGATTTTCCGCTGGTTTTGGCAGACTTCTGACCCATTGTTGTTTGCCTAAAAGTTGGTAAAATCCCATGATTTTTTTCTGACAATGTTCTATGGCATAATAGTCTCTGCATATGTTAATTCGTTTGTACATACATTCACTATTTTTAAAATGCTGGGCATCTCAACTTGGATGAGATTTAGCTCGTTATTAATATGATTTGAGTAATATTCAGGGCAGAAATCGTGAAAAATGTCAAACAATATAGTTTTTTGGGTGAATTTTTTCTTATTTTTTTTCATGCTGGTGTCATAGATGTAGGCCTACTTCTAGTTTGAATATTTACAAAAAAAAATCAGTTTCTAAAGGATTAGGTCATCCCCCACATCCCAATATTCCATTTGAATCTTATTTTTTTAAATGGTTTTAGGAGAGTTGTCATTATGTGGAACGTGGTAAAGGAAGAGTTGATACAAAATATCTCGGATACGAAAACTTATGTAAAATGACTGTAAAAACATATAAAACTCAAACTCAACTCGTTATAAGTGAGTGATTTGCTCATTGCTTTTATATCTCTAGTTAAAATGTGTGACTGTATACATGTCAATTTGGCTGCTAATTCCGGACAGAGGGCAGCTGTAGAACCGTGATGTGTATCAAGTACCGGTGTAGTACACATCACGGCTGACTATGCAAACGTGATCTGTATCAACCAAACCTTACTACCTCGACCATTTACTTCTCGGATTCCTCACTTCCTCAAACAGTTGCCTGGCAACTGCTCTTATATGTTCCATTATATTTGGACTTAATTCCTAGAATAATTTGCTTCCTCAGACATTAAATTTTTTCCTTGCATTTTTTTTATTCGAGGAAGTTAGGGTCTCCTTCACACTCATCACAGCATATAGACTCATGGATTACCAAATTGACTTATAAATCGCCCCAAAATCACCTAAAACCTAAAATTGTTTTTCAAAATTTGATAAAGGTTTCTAGGGTCGGCCCTGTTTTGCTAGGTAGGGTCGGATAATCTAAAACACACCTTTTTATATATATATATATATATATATATATATATATATATATATATATATATATATATATATATATATATAAATTTGGGCATAAGATTGCTTATACTGCTTTTCTCCCCTCACGTCCCGTTCCCTATCCTACCATGCCTCTCTGTTGAGAGGCAAGGCAGAATTGATAGACATCACGTTTGTTGATACAGATAATGGTTGGAGGTTCCTTATTTCAAGCTACTACACATCGCGTTAGCTACTACACATCACGTTTGGATGGTTACTGCACATCACGTTTATTTGATACACATCATGTTTGCATGGTCAGCCGTGATGTGTAGTAATTGTGTAGTTAATACACATCACGTTTTTGATACACATCACGGTTCTACAAGGGCCCTAATTCCGGACAGTGAAATAGTTCCTAAGATAGAATGGTTAGAAGCAAGAGTTATACGGGTGGTTCATATATTGATCACCAGGGGGCACCACCTATCATCTCCTCACCTGGCCCCAGGTATAACTGTGTCACAGCTGATCCCCCTCTCAGGCAGGCAGGCAGGGCAGCCAGGCAGCTGCCTTCTTTATTTCTTTTTTCTTTTCTGTAACTGTATTTTAAATTTTTTTTAATGAGTCCCGGGTACCCATTCCCGAGAGGTAAAATTTTCCCAAAAATAAAATTCTTTTCTGTAACTGTTATTTTATTAAATGTTAATAAATAGGCCGGTGTGTGTATGTTTCACAAGGGCCCAAGACGCTATCATCCTTCATCGTCTTGTCCCCCTCCTCATATCATGTGTTTTCTTCATTTATTTATTTCACATACCATTCATCAATCCAAAAACCTCATATTTTCTGTAAAGAATTCATTGATTGCACTTTATAAGATAAGACATAAAAACTATCCATTTAATAATTCCATTATGATGCAGTCCCCCCATGCAGTCCTCCCCATTTATAAAGTAAGTACATGGGTTACTGATGTACATCTGAGTGTACATGCTGGCGGGACATGCCATTGGCAACTTTTATGCTTTATATCATTATAATCCTGCCCTGATTATCATTATCAGGGCAGGAATTATCAAATTATCATAAGGTGTCCGGAATTAGGTAGCCCTAATTATAGGAGAAAGGTACCCTTGATTACAAAACCCATCATTTGTTGATAGAAAACATATATTAAAATGCATAATTACTCAAGAGGTAATGTAGTATATAATGTATATTATCATTATTGCACGAAATTATTGTTCGAAATTAGGGCCTTCCGAGATTGGGGCTAGACCGAGATCCAATGAAGCATAATGTCATTGTCCAAGGTATCACCATTAGGCAGAGATTTATAAGTCAGAACTTAAGCTAGAGGTCATTCAACTTGTCAGATCGATGACACGTGGAGATAATAGGCCTACTTAGATCCATTGCATTATGTACGTATACACAACTCATTTCAGCTACTAAACCAATTGATGCCCAGAGGTAATGAAAATGTGGCCTGTTTTCACTATTTAGGTCCAAAGTCACATTTATAAAAGCTTAGATATATCTGAAATTCAGCTGCTGTGGTTTTCACACCTCGAAATGTCGTAAAAGTTTGGGGCACTAAAGTTTAGGCCATGGATGTATATTGCTTAGACTCGATTGGCTTACAGTATTGTTTGATTCATATATAGGATATAACATATCGTAGCAAACATAACTTTTATTTTCATCCAACATCAATCTTCTGGGCACAGGATCTTTAGAAATGAGGTGGCCTCACTATCTATTGTCAGAATTACTATACCTATATGCCTCTCAACATGGAATGTAAAATTGGTATTAGGTGACCCTACTACTAGTACTACTAGGCCATCCAAGGCTTTGAAATCTGAGAGACATATTTTGACATTTTTCTGATGTATAAGTAAGCCCCTAGTGATCTCTTAGAATCCTAGGCTACAACATCAATTTACACCCAAAATCGTAGCCATAGATTTTATGAGTACATAGTATGATATAGCGAGATTTAAATGTCAATTATCAGAAATATCCACCAACAATGAATCTTGGCCATCTTACCACCCTATCACATGTATACCAAATATGGCAGAATCACAGTATTTTGATTGTTTTTTCCCCTACATTTTGGTGTGGGGAATCAATCACACTTTTCCATGTGCAACTTCCGGCTTGTTTTGTATAAACAGGTCACATATATACTTTGAAGTAGGTGAGTGACCACTGTGAACAACTCCCAACCTTATACACAAGTATGTATGTAGTGCCACTGACCATGACAGTTGTTCCGTTAGATTTGAGGATATGAAATTAGATAATGGCATTTACAGCGGTTGAGATTCCAGAAAAGGTTGAACCTCCACCAGTTTCAGATGACGTTGGTCTTGAGGAGATTGTCTCATGGACAGACTTCACAGAAAAGACAACATTTCATGGTGTCAGATATATTTTCCAGGATTCTGAACTAAAGCTGAGGAAGTATGTGAAGCTATCAAATGATGCATCAGACTCAGGATTTGTAACAATATACTATTATTTAATATCTGATCTGAATACTTGCCAAATAGCTTATAATTATACCTAATGGTGAATATTGATATTTACTCAATGATAACTCAAAACAGTACAACAGCTGCATACAAGTCCTTCGTTGGTGGGGCTCAAAAGTAGCAATTACCTTTTTTGTCAGAGAAAATGAACAATTCCTTAGCCAAAACTGCATCACCAATACTAGACAGGCCAGTTTGGGTCTACTTGCAATAAAATCCCTTTTTCAAAAGCTATCTAATGATAGTAATCCTGCGAATTTAATCATAATATCATACTTTAAGCCATTTTTTACCCGGAAAGTGATGCGTGGCCATGATAATTCCCAATAGAACAGATTCTGTTGACTACAAGAGCTGTCTGGAGGTTTGTATGCATGCACACTGATGGCTTGTAGGTCACGCTGGTAGCTTGTACACCACGCTCATGACTCTGAGGTGGAGTACATCAGACGTTATGCCACAAATATGCCGTCTGCAGATTCTATAGTTAAGAGATAGGCAATATGCTTTATCATGCTAGGTATGATAATGTCCTGACATACATGTGTACAATTTCAACAGGCCTATTTGGATCTCAGTTGTCATCACAGCACTCTTGGTATTTGTTATCCAAGTTGGGGTCAGGACTGGTGACTATTTCCAATACAAAACTACAGTTGATGTTGGAGTATTCTTGAAGGACTCACTGGAGTTTCCAGCTGTAACCATCTGCAATCAAAACAGATACAGGTATCTTGAATAAAGTGTAATGCTGTCTATTTGAATTCATTAACTTCATATCCTTAAGGTTTTTGTGAAGCATGACTGGGACATTTGACTAAATACAGTACCTTTTTCATAACTCTGTGACAGATAAAGTGTAGAAACAACTGTAAAATTGAGGTTTTACATTACAGGATAACATCTGTGGTGGACCATGGCCTATATGATGTTGTTGATGATGTCTTCAAACGAACTAATATATCTAGTGAGAATTCTTTTCGAAACTTTAAGATACGAAATAACAAGAAATCAGAAGACAATTCATGTTGTTGTAATTCATGTATGTGACATATACTACATCCTATTCCACACTATGATGATAGAGGTATCTGGGAAGTCAAATTCAATTCTCTGAATATGTGTATACTACTCTTTTTTGAAACAATTATCTTCTTTAGTTTTGCTTTTATCTTAAAAAGATATCCCCTGGGATAGCTACGGAGACAAAGTTAATGGCATTAACTATGGTGAATTCACACTCATAACAGGACACCAGAAACAACTTTTTATTGACAGGTGAGAAGTTAATGAAGACATTTTAAATCATCGTTCTATGTTGAAAAAAATGTCATAAACAAAAAAAAAGTTTAGAAGATCAACATTTAGTAAAAATGTATGTTTGCTCCTTCTGAATTTGCCATATTTCTACCTGTCTTTCTATGATCTTATCTATTTTCCTCCAGTTGTACATGGAATGGCATAAACTGTGACATTGACAAAGGATTCAAGACAGCTCTCACAGACCTTGGACTCTGCTATACATTTAATGCACAAGAAAATGTCAGTGCATTCCATACAAGTGAGCCAGGTAAGATTCAGAGAGTAAGACTTTAGATTGTTCTGAAACCTGTGACTTTTCCATTGTATCAGTTCTCTTGATCAGACTGATCCATTTTTTATATTAGGTGTCTAAACCAGATACCTGAGTCATTGTCTAGTTGATATATAAAGTGGTTCTTACTATACTCCGCTGTCCTCCACCAATCGATGTCAACAGGCTACAATTCTATAGAGTAAATGTGCACTAATTCTCCCTATTCTGACATTTCCTACAGTCAATTTATCTATATGCATTTATCCCTACTTACATTTACAACACCATATTGATTGATAAACAGAGTTTGAGGCGCCATCATGGTTACCACCAAACATCACTTAACCCTTTAATGGCCACATAGTGCTTAAAGCAATATACCCTTTGCCATCATGGTGCATGAATGCAACAGTGGTCGATTCGCCAGGACTACATTCATGTATCATGATGACAAAGGGTATGGCACATCAGCCGATTATTGAGGGATTGTCAAGGTATGAATAAAGGAACAATGTCCATTAACATACTTCTTTGGTTTGGCTCTAGGTGCAGGCAGTGGGCTGAAGCTGGTGATTAATGTGGAACAGTATGAATACATGAGAGGTCCTCAGAATGATGCCGGTGTTAAGGTGACATCAGCTTTTGTGTCCTTAAATGACATTTTTATCTTTCCAACTGTCTATTACCATTTTGTATGAAGGAGCACTACACTGTTGGTTGATGTGAGTAATGTAGAGAGTAGATTTGTCGATACAGGGAAGAGTTATTGTATTGAGAGTAGTACTTAACTGATGGAACGAGTGGTCTTAACAATTCTAATTATTTCTATTGAGTGTCACCACTCCCCTCAAATGGTTATATATACACACAGTTGGATACTACGCAATATAGAATAAATTAAAGTGTATACATCTCCATGCATTACTTCATGGTGCAGTATGATATTTTTCCAATGACATTACATAATTAGCTTAGGATTACTTTGATGACATGCTGCATACATAGACAGAGCTGCACGCTAAAGTGACAGAGTTACTGGTTACTACACGAGTGGTGCCTAGTGCAGTACGGCACTAGGCACCACAAGTGCAATAACCAGTGACGAGGTCACTTTTAAGTGACGCTCTGTATATATTTCAGGGTATATCAATCTAAAACAGACATGTAGTCCATGATTGTTTACTTCCACAGTTTCTTGTTTGCTTCCACGGTGTCTGTTTACCTGGCGACCCCTGGGAGCATGAAATACGGCCAGGGCATGAAATATGCCAGAGGGTTATTTCACGCTTCACTCACATACGGCCCTCCCATTGCCTTTGCATTGATAGACCGTATTCAACGTGAAATAAATAGACAAAGGTGCACGAGTTTCAGTCTGTTGACTGGGTTATTTCATGAGTTGACCTTGGGCCGTATTTCACGAGGCCGTAGGCCGAGTGAAATGCGGCCCAAGGGTCAACAAGTGAAATAACCCTGTCAACAGACTGAAATGAGTGTACCTTTGTGTTTATTTTTTATCTTTTTCGATCCAAAATGCCAAAATTATTGTAGGGGGGAGCCTAAAAGGGCTAAATTAGCTTATTTCTATGCCGTTCAAATGTAAACAAACCGCCGTTTTGATGACGTCACAGGGCCGTGAAATACGGCCATGGGTTATTTCACGGGGGGTGTGCAATACGGGGTTCTTTGGTTAAGTCAATGGGACAGCCGTATTTGATAAAAAATAAATGTAGTTACCTTACAGATCCTGCTGCATCCCCGTGAGGAGACACCAGTCATGAGGGAGCAGGGCTTTGCTGCAGCACCTGGTACCCACACCCTGGTAGCCATGAAGAGGTATGAGGTAAGTAACACCAAGTACCCACACCCTGGTAGCCATGAAGAGGTATGAGGTAAGTAACACCAAGTACCCACACCCGGGTATCCATGAAGAGGTATGAGGTAAGTAGCACCTGGTACCCACACCCGGGTATCCATGAAATGGTACGAAATAATAGCACCCACAAAGTGGTGGCTGTGAGGAGGCTGATTATGTGGTAATTGCGAAGATGGAACAGCACTGAGTTTACTCATTTGTAATTCTTCATCATGTCAACTTTTTGAACTGTCTCTTTAAATTTCGATGAGCGTTCCATGTTAATGTCCTGTAAAAGAGAAAAGATAACCTTTTTGAATTTCAAGACCGACCTGGCAGCACTGGCAGAGTATAATTGATGACATGATGCAATTCTGAGCCTTTTTTCATTGATTAAGGTGACAACACTACAACCCCCATATGGAGTCTGTAGTCCAGACAATTCTCCAATCTCACAGTGCCGTTCCAGATGCCAGAGCCAAAATATCATAAAAATGTGTGGATGTCAAGCCGCATACATGGAAGCCACCGTAGATAATGCAAGTGAGTGGCAAGTAAATTCTTATTAGTAGATAGTGATTCTGAATGTCGATTTAAGTGTCTAACCATATGCATGAATTCTGCATCACAAAATGTTTTACTTGTTATGAATTTTATATCCAGCGGTTGCTTGTGACTTCAGGACATCACTGTCTTGCGTTAGGCAAGCCCTTGGTAAGATATTTATTCCATTGATTGATTTTTCCCTAAAGTTTGGTGAGTTCCCAGGAGTAGTTTATGGAGTTAGTCTTGTCCTGTATGTAAAGATCTTTATTTTTTTATTAATGGGTATTGAATATCAAATTGAGCAGTAGAAGTCGGAACAATGTCCAAGACCATAAACTATATTTAAAGTAACACAAATTAGCCAATAAGAATCAATCTGTAATCCAGGATCCAACTTGAATCCTACAATCTGTCATCACTTAAATGAAATGTAACATCATGTAAGAACTTGGTCATGAGGTACCCCATGCATTAGTTGAGAGAAACATATCTGAAAAATGCAGAAACTATCATTGTAGAATGATTTGAACACTACATATGAAGCTGTTTTTGGTACACTTAGCTAAGATGAAGAAGTCTGAGTTGGAGTGTCAGTGCAGCCCTCCGTGTAGACAAGTCCGTTATGAACCACAGCTGTCATATGCCCAACTCTCCAAGTTCAACATAGACCGGATGATTCTTGACAACCCTGAGAAACAGAAAATACTGGAAAAGACATACCTTAAAGTGAGCAATCTTTTGTTGTCATTTTTTTTATTGTGTCACTTCCAGTGGTGATATTTACATGTGTTACTGAACATGAAACCATTAAAACAATACTTAGAATCTGTGCATTTAGATAGAAGTGCTCAAAGTCAAACTAAAGTGCATCGATACAGGAATATACATTAACATAATTTGATACATACTTTCTATACATACATATTATGATAGTGATGTACATAAAAATATCATTTTATCTCAGGCCCGTGAAACAACACAGCGCTACAGGGATGAGATAAGAATAAAGGATATGGCAGACATGACAAGACTTGTGGATATTGCTGATGGGCTACATTCCATCCTTCAAAACAACACTAAGAAGGTATCTGGCCCCGAACTCACCTCTTACCACTACAACCTTCCTGGAATCATTGACAAAGAACCACTGCAAAGTGACTTAGAGACAATTGATAACTACATACATAAGGCATTTGAAAAAGTATGGATGTCCAACTCCCTTTACACATACAGCCTAACCTACAGCATGAGAATTATAAAGTATGACTTCCTGCAGTGGGATGGCAGGGTATCCAAATTTAACCAGTTTCTGAGTACCTGTTTGGATAAGGCAACTGCAGCTCAGCAGAATGATAGCTCAGATGGCTCAGGAGATGTAGATTCAAATTTTTCAAATAAGACAACACTCGATTATGTATCATCTGAATGCAAGGCAAAATTACAAGAGAAGGTGGATCTAATGTACAACTATAGATACCAATTTTATTACTCAATGAAAGAAACATTTAACATCAAAGAGAAAGAGGTAGACTATAACAAGATATTAACAAGCTTCTTTGAAAATTCAACCAAAACAGCGGATGCATTTGATGGACACAAAGCATGCCTGCATGTGTTAGGGTTAGGAGAAGAAGTTGAGGAGGCCTTCTTAGAGCTCTACAACTATACCCAGAGCTTTACCAAGGTTCAAACTCTGGAAGATTACATATGGACAACCAACAAGATTTTCAACATCACATTGAATGGGTTGATTGAGCCAGCAGCCACAAATCTAACCATGTGTGAGTGGGTGAGGGATACCCTGTATGATATCATCTATGAAGACTTAGACCTGTGGGAAGCTAAAGCACAAGCCTCCCAGAGCAATACCAGATTGATGGCCTCATTTGAGAGAATGTCTGAAACTATGGTCTCCATGGCTGTTGACTTTGAAATTCTGGTGAAGCCTATCTTTGATAAAATAGGTGGATACATGAATGGAAGTTCCACAAAGACTGAGCTGTCCAGACATATGCACTCCCCAGTTACAGCAAAGATAATAGGGGATTTGGCTGCCTTTGAAACTGATGCCTACTCAGTAATCAGATCATTGCAGGTACGAAATAGATTGTTTGGTTACATAGAGAGTTTGTAGATATATAAGGATGGAAGATGTCATATAAATACCTTGATTATTAGTCAATGTAACATCATCGAGTTGAGCCTCTAACTGAAGGCCCTGTTTCAAATAGTATTATCCTCTATCTCCGTTGATTATGAACTGTTTATCTTTGGTGATGAGCCCTTTATCCTATTATTGATTAGACGGACAACCAGGCCTTTTGTGTTCTCAAATATGTTAACATCACCTCTGCAGTTATAGCCTTTCTCCTTCAGGAAAAACTCACACAGTTTAAGTCCAACCTGCTACCAATATATATGAAATTAGCTGAGGCACGTCTGCCAATCATGACCATCGAGCAAATAAAGAACCTGGAGTTTTTGAAACTGTCACATGCTACCAACAGGACCGAGTTTCAGGAACTGATAGATGATCTCTCTGAAACCATGACACATAATATAGAGGCCCTGATTGACTTGGTAAGTGACAGTTATCAACAGTTAAATTAGATTGTAGAGTTTTAATCACACGAGATTGAAAACAGATACATTATTAGATCAGTGATACATTCTACCCTCAGATACAGTTATTTTGCATAATGTATACACCACTATTGTCACAATTTCTCAGGTAGCAGCTGCAGCCTGTATGAGAGTCACATCTTTTCTTTGATACCAACCATGCTTATACAGGGTGCGGCTTATACGTGTAAGGTTTTTCATGAATATACTAAAATACTAATTAGCAATTTTCAAGCATCGTGTGGCTTATAGGATTGGTCAAAGTTGAGTGTGTGGCTGATATGCAAGTTACACTTATACGCAAGAATTTACATTAGTAATACTTCCTTCATTTGCTATGATCCCACCATTTAAAGGTCATAAATCATAGAAACTGTGCATATGGGATTTTTACACTTCCCCAACCCAGCATTCTAAGGAAATTCATATTTTTACATTTTTTAATTCTCTTACCATATCGAGATGGATGAGTTCTTGATGTTACATATGGGTTTTCATGGTTAAATATCCATATTTAATGTTCCAGGGGCCGAAAATAGGCCAAAAATGAACGAAAATTGGTCCAAAAATCAATAAAATTAATATATTTAATTTTTTTAAATTAAAAGGGCACTAATTTTATATGGTTCCATATTTGTTACTTAAACTTTGAGTTCCTACGGTAAATTCGACTCAAAAATTGTATAAGTGGGGGTATTTTTTCTGTATTTTGTAGGGAATTTGAATTTGGTAAAATGGAATGTCCGGGCGAATTTTTGGCAGCATTTCCCCCACCACTTTTTACCCATGATACATATGGGTTCATTTTTGTCATTAAAACTTAGAGTTATGTGGTAGTTTATGTGTAGCGAAAGAAAAATTGGAATTCCTCTGTAATCTTCTTCCTGAGGGGGCCATAAGTGTTTTCCCTTCAAAACAGTCAATTCTGTCGACCAGACAGCCAAATTACATTATTCTTGTGTCTGTCTACCATGAATATATTTAACTATGCTATCTATGCCAGTTATTTACCCTTTACATATAGCTAACTGCCAAGTGTGTAGGAAATTTGTTTCCATGCAATAGTCTGGAGCAGCAGGGAGAAAGGATTATTATGTCCGGGCGATATGTCCGGGCGAAATATGTCCGGGCGAGTGACACTTACAATTCTACAGGAGATTTCACCCAGTAATATTAAGGCTACATCAATGGCAGACCCACCATACGAAAGAGGAATATCTCAGTAATACTATGCAAAATTCTGCATCTTAATATCTTCTCTAGATCGATTGATATAAAGCAATATGTAAACCAGAGTGAGAGAGTTATCCTGAGAAAAGTCCGGGCGAGTGACACCTCAAGGTCTACATAATATTTAACACTGTAATCATTGATGTACGGAGATGGCAGACCTACCCTGAGAAAGAGGGATATATGTCTATTATGTTATGCGAAAATCTGCATTTGATACATATTCTAGATCATTTGATATTAAAGCTACTGTACCACTCCAGATATAGAGATAGTTCAATTTCTGCATAGTTGTTAAGAGTCTTTTTGTTGGAGTGTACTGGTAGCATCCCAATGTATTTTGTGTCTTTAAACCATGTTAGATTTAATGAAATAGATGAGGAAAAATAAAATTCTATACAGCACTTAATTACATCAACAAGATGGTGCCATCTACAGGGATACCACAGGTAACTAGTAGACTGTGTGAGTTGAGCAGTGGAAAACCTCCAGGCTCCTCTCCACTCAGTATTGCCACCTGATGGCTTCTGTCAACACTAAATAACCAAAGCCCACCAGAATATAAAAAGTAGTTGTGATTGGAGTCACGTCTAACATAATATTAAAGCTTTCTTGTCAGAATATATGACAAATTATAAAAAGGAAAGGATTATTCAATCATCTGAGAATCAAAAGAGGGAAACGTAGCTTTGAGTGTCTGAGGAGGTATAACAGCTTTAAGCAATATGTGAGGAAGAGTCCAGAGAGTTTACCTGAGAAAGTGGTCGTTTGTACCATGCATTTTTAGATGTGTAGAGAAAGTTGGTACATTCTCTCACCAGGGCAACACCACAGTCAAAGCACAGTGGTATATCCATTATTTAGGAGTTATTCCTTGTTTCTGACAGCAGAAATGGATTTCCTGGGAGATTCTACCCCGCTATCATATATACCACTTTATAATATGTATTCTGACAGTATGTACGTTAGCTTTTTCTCCTGTGTGGAGACCTATGTGTAGTCCTAGTTGTGATGATTGTCTGCTGGTTGGACATTAGTATTGATAACCAAAAGGGTATGAATACACTCAAAGGGTTAAATCAGACCTACTTAACATATAAGCAAGGGACTAAGCGATAAATATAGAAATTCTATTTACTTTAGGGAAACACTAAGTCTTGTGTTGTATTTTAAGGGAAAAATGTCCTCCCGAGTGACATTTTGCATTACTACAAGGCAATTCTAATAGGGATTCGTAGGTATACACAGATTTTTGCCCCCCTAAAGCTCTATACTACCTAAAAGGGTATGACTTAGGACTTCCCTTCCATATAATTGATACTTCCTACCTAATTCTGTACTCCTACTAGACTAAACGACAAGTAATGTATATTTGTGGACCTAAAATTGAGGAAAAAATCAAGTCACACCCGTGTATAAAATTACCCAGTGCCAAGGAATATACCTATTAACATTCATCAAAACAGTTAAAAACTCACCCTTAGGGCCCACTTAAACAAGAAAAAATATATATAAATGGGGAGCAAATTCATATAAAAACTATTAGGGCTGCCCATGATGAGAAATACCCCAAATGTCACTCGCCCGGACATGATTTCCAGGTGTATAGGTTCTAGGGGTTGTCATAGCAACGGTTTTTATATTTAACTCATAAGAAGTCATGAGCAGTTAGCCCAACACCTATACATTACCCACAAGAAAAAAAATTGATATGCTCCAAGATTTTTTTCTCAGACTCCCCCATTTACCCCCAAGCCCCATATGCACACTTTCTGTGATTTATGACCTAAAGTTGTAAAGAAATAATTTACAAGAGTAAGATATGAACATGCAGTTGTATAACTGTGATTTTTCCTCCTTTGGTCCATAGGTGTTCTTTGAGTATGATCACAGGTTCCAGGCATTTCTGGACACAATACTTGGCCCATTCAAGGCAATTTCCTACCACCTGTCTATATTGCGGGATGACCTAAAAGATTATGCTGAATCAAGTAGACTGAATGTGAACTTCTTCATGTAAATATATCTATAATATTGCCTAAGATGTTGGCCCTGTCAACTAAAACATTGAAGATTCATATGACAATTGAGCACATGGTTGCCTGTCAGATGTGTGACCTAATTTGTTCCCAATATACAGGACCTACCATACTATATATTTTAGCTCATATAAATGCCTAGAAATGATTGAGTATTTTCTGGTACAATCTGTACTTTAAATGCATTCCCCCAGACCCATGACCTGAATAGTATTAGAGCAATCACCACTTAGAAAGATTGGCAAGAATAACTTCACAGCTGTCTCCTCATCATTTATTCTTTATATATGTTTCAGGGAGAACTTCCTGCAGGTAGACATATTCTACAAGGATATGTCCTATGAGCTGATAGCTCAGCAGGAGGCCTTTGGTCTGCTCAGCCTGCTTGGTGAGGTGGGAGGCTTCATGGGGCTACTGCTCGGTGCCAGTGTTATCACTGTGTGTGAGCTGCTCGACTATGTCCTACTCAATGTGCTCAGAGGGTGTGCTCGCCGGCGGAAGGTGAATCCTAATTTGGTCAGGGTGAAACCACCCTAAGAAAAATGGATTCATTTGGACAGAATAACCTACAATGCAGAACTGCTTTGCTTAAACCAAGGTTTTATTCACCTTGATCTATTTCTTTTACATCTAATGGCGATTTCATTGAATCTCAACTCATTCAAACACAACCAGATGGAGTTCATTTGAATAATATTTGATTTACTTTAGGGCGATCATTATGAACGCATGCCAATGATGTAGAATGAACAATGGAATTGGATGCTGTTGGCCTATATTGTGCAAGATGCTACACATGTAATTGTCAGCAAAAGGTGCATCCCAATGTGGACAATGTGAATTTAGCCTCGACAAGACAGAAGTAGATTTATATGTGATGAACAATATGAACTACGGAACTGTAGACAGTCTGTTGTCACCAGATATATATTATGGACACATGGGATAGGGCAGAAATTGCTTTTCTCCCCAATCTAAAGTTGCTTTTATATAGTAAACACTATTTATGCCTAATTCAAAATTGTAGTTTCACTATGATATGCTAATGTCTCCTTGTTCTATGTATACACATTTCATCGAATCTGGCATGATATTTACAGCAGTTCAGTACAATAAAGTATTGTGAGCATGTAAGTATCAAAGTTGCGATGTGTGTAAAGCATCACCTCTCAAGTTCAAGCTGGGATTTCTTTGGTTGTAGGAGGAATTTTTACGGCCTGTTTTCAGCTTTTAGTAACTGATAGTACTTCCTAGAAATTATAACATTTATCTGTAATTTTGAGTCATGGAATGGTTTCCATGGGAATCAGAAAGTGTCTTATGTGGTAATTGTCCATAGAAAACGGCCTCATTGCATTCCAAATATAGAACGTTAGCAGCCCAACATATATGGAATAGATTTGTGAACACTATTGCATTCTACATTAAAAAAAAACATAGGACATGTTGTCATGTAATTTAATAGCACTCTTTTGGATGAGTATTTTGCCTTGGCTGGTCACATATTAGATCTTATTAAGATTTTGCTAAATTTGAGAGAAAATTATAATCACCCTAGGTCATGTGATGGCTGACTGCTTAGTGTAGTGTTACTACAGTTAGCGGGATTGATACAATTAGCAGTTGTACATCTCCCCCCCCCCCCAAAAAAAAGCATATGTTGCATTCAAACTGATAAGTTCTGTCAGAAATTTTGAATGCCACCTGAATGCAACAAGTGAATAAAAGTGATTTACATCATTGTTGGAAAAAATGACAAGTCCCCCTAAGGGGCCGTCCATAAAGTATGCCACACATGAGGGGGGAGGGGGTCTTGACCCCCAATGATAAAGGTATGGGGAAAAGCGTGACAAGGGGTTTGGGGTGTCCAAAATGGCCAAAAAAGCGTGACATACTCACACTCAGAAAAGTGAGTGTCGCTGTGCCAAAAGCACTTTCACCTGAAAGCCAGGCAGTGCCAGGCACTGCCGGGCTTTCAGGTGAGAGTGCTTTCGGCGCCAGTGATGCTCACTTTTCTGACTATGCTTTATGGACGGCCCCTAAATGAGTGTGATGCTATTGGTGATGTCTCAACTGTCCACGTCTACCTTCTCAACCTTATAACAGCAATGGACATGAGGTCAACCCGGTGCTAGTTTCTCATTGTGGTCTTGACTCAGATCAAACCCTTATTTGATATCAAATTCTGTTTGACGAGCAGGAAATGAGGCGTGCTAATGGGATGATTTATGCAAAACATTTTCATAACCGACTCAATTGGCCATAGGAACATTGCGAGAGAAACTAATGTAGTGAATGTCCAATGTATCCTGTATGGCTTATACCCAGTCTATGATTCCCAGGCGTTGTCATTATCGATGTGCACAGAGGGAAAGTCTCGGGTGCCACTCCTGTCTGATGTGTCCTTGTGTACAGTCGTCCTTTCTTACACTGCAATGGAAAAACAAATCTTTTAGGTATTCATTTCTATTGGAGGTTTTCACTTGGATAACTATTCAAAGAATATAATATTATACACATGATGTCTCAGAAGATATATATGAGGTTTTAGATCAGATGATTATGATGTCAAAGGAAATTATGGCACTCACAGCAGTAAAGACTCCAGAGAAGGTTGAACCTCCACCTATTTCGGATGACAAAAAGCCTGGAGAAGTCGTCTCATGGACAGCCTTCACAGAAAAGACGACATTTCATGGCGTCAGATATATATTCCAAGATTCTGAGCTCAGGCTAAGAAGGTAGGTATATGGGTGATGGTGGATATTGCAAGCTAAAATGTCTAAATAATTCACGAGAATTTATAGACCATTATTCCTTCTGTTTGACATGACATATTTAAATGGATTGTCACCAAGTTGTATGTACCAATTGGCAACTATATGACCCTTCATATAGACCATACACATCTAAAATAACATTGCAGTTCATAATACAGAACCATCACGTATTATATTCACAGTGAGGTTAGGTCCAATTATTTCATCAATTGTATTTCCCAAAACTCTGCAAACACAAGAGCTAGATAATTATGTTTGGCCAATGATGCAACTAGCAGAATAACTTACATTTACCATTGTCAATCATCATTTCAACAGACCTATCTGGTTGTCGGTGGTAATCACTGCCCTATTGGTGTTCGTTATACAAGTTGGGATCAGGACTGGCAACTACTTTGAGTACAAAACTACAGTTGACGTTGGAGTGTTTTTCAAGGACTCACTTGAGTTTCCAGCCATAACTATCTGCAACCAAAACAGATTCAGGTATTTAAACTACCAGTGTTCATCTGCAAATGCAACAAATTAAGAAATAAAAAAGTTTGATTTGACATCAACTATAACATGATAGAAAATATGCATTATTTGTAATGAATTAATTCATGTGTTAGCTTATTTAACATTGCAGGATATCAGCTGTTGTGGACCATGGCTTATATGATGTTATTGATACAGTCTTCAAAAGAAGCAGAATATCTAGTAAGACATCTACTCAATCAACTACATGAAAAAAACATCCATGGCATTTTTCTGAGAATATGTGGGAAAGTGAATAGCATGAAGCCTTGGGAAACTAATAGCACATCGTATCTTTACACAACACAACAACACTGAACAATGGTGCTGTTCATGGGCTCGGACTAAGCTGATTTTATTCAATACATTGAAAATCGCATGAACGTCACACAACGATTAACAAGAATGTCATATTTTAAACATTATAAATAGACAGAGGTTCACGATAATCTGTCTGAATGACAGGTTTCTCCACGAGTGGGACCTTGGGTCGTATCACACGAGGCGCAGCCGAGTGTGATGCGACCCAAGGTCTCACGAGTGGAGAAACTAGGAGTTCAGACTGATTTGAGTGGATCTCTGTGTTTGTTTCATGCGAATGTTGATCTATTCCATTTTGAAACGACATTTAAAGATTTGTTTCACAACTATACCGTGGAGAATGGAGCTGTGGAGAATGAGATTCAGTTTCTCCACAGGGGTGTGGAGAACGACCCTTCCCATACAAAACAATGGTGAAGTTGTTTCTCCACATGAAATGATATATTGTATTTCTGTATTGAACAGCAATATCCTGGGAGGAATTTGGAGACAGAGTGGATGGCATTGACTATGGAGAATATACATTCCTAACAGGACACCAGAAACAGCTTTTCATTGACCAGTGAGAAGAAGTACAATGGTTCTAATTCAGAAATAATGATACATGTAATACTTCATTCAATTGGTTGTGCAATATAGCCATTATTAGTTCATGAAAGATGAGTCTATAATAATAAACCATTTACATGTGACAACATTCTATTTATAGTAGGAAGTAAAAGTATTTTAAACATCATTATTATCTTTCTGGGGGGCAATGGAGAGGTGTTGCTAGGAGCGAGAGGCATTTAGGGGGTTAAGGTACATACTTTTCAGAAATTCAGAAGTTTACAAAGTATTATTGGTGACGCACAACAACATGTGAGATGTTAACTTATTATATAAGGTTGAAGTATCATTCTCAACTGACTGATTAATTTTATCGTGATTTTGAATGAAAAATGATCTTGTATCCTTCCAGTTGTACATGGAATGGCAAAGACTGTGACATTGACAAAGACTTCAAGGCAGTCCTGACAGACCTTGGTCTCTGCTATAGCTTTAATGCACAGCAAAATGTCACAACACTGCATACAGGCGAAGCAGGTAACTTAGAATATCAAAGTTTATTATTAATTAGCAATACCCTTCTTAAATTGATATTGGAGAAGCATAATAGCTGTGAGCAGGTAGGCGAAAGCAGCTAGGTCACCCCAGGCAGAATTTTCTAATAGTGTTTGGAAGTGTGGTGAATTTTTAAGTAGCAATTGTTAATTCAATTATTGAGTCACTATTCACTATAAGTTATACTAATTACATGCCTTTGTGAATTTATCAATGAGTGTTCTGTGACCAATGATTACTATCAGGCTATCTTTGGCTTCAGTATTTCTATGTATTCACCTACCATCTGGTGACACACACAGAAAGAAGAAACAGCGTCAAAAGGGAGTCCAGGTTGCCTCCAGAATGACTCCCCTCTTTAGGGGAGCCCAGGCTGCCAGTGACTCCCCTAGGTGACTCCCTGGCCTACCTAAAGGAGTCACCTGGGGAGTCACATAGTTCCCTGACTCACCTAAGGGAGTCACATAAGGACCTGGGCTTGCTTAAAGAGGGGAGTCATTCTGGAGGCAACCTGGACGCGGTTTCTTTTCTCTGTGCAGCCTTTCTACCCACCCCAACCACTGCCATTAGTCAACTACCTGTCCCTCCCATAACCTTGGTTCCTGCTACCAGATGCAGTATGCTATACAGCATGATACCATGACTCCTGACCAAGCATTGATAAAGGGTTCGGTAATGGGCACTGCCGAAGCACAGAGGAGACCATTGATTAATGGTTTGGCAATGGGCACTCTCAAAGCACGAAGGACTAGTGCGTAATCTGAGCTTATACCTGAAGTTTAGAAGCATATATAACATTTAACAGGTCAACTTCTCAGCTACTCAAACCATAGAGATAATTGCTCAATTATTTTTAACCAGATTTTTCACTACTTAAGGGAATCCTCTTGATAGACCTTCTAAGACAGAGACCAGTGCATAATTATTGGACTGCAGCTATTCATGCAGCTATTCATGCAGTTTATTTCAAGGAACAATGTCCCTGAACCTTTTATTGTTTGGTTTGGCTCTAGGTGCTGGCAGTGGACTGAAGCTGGTGATTAATGTGGAACAGTATGAATACATGAGAGGTCCTCAGAATGATGCAGGCGTTAAGGTAGACTCTACTTTATGCTTAATTTTATCTATACATTTATATGTCTATTGAATCTTCCAAATTTTAATATGCTACCAAGTTACCTCAACTAGGCGCTGACAGATGCTTAATTTGGGTATTACAGAGTTGGCAGAGACAACCACCATTATTCTAGTTGATGATGTGAATTTAATTCCAAGTTTTTCCCCAATTCTGTCAAATACTCCTGTCACTTGAGGTTACATTTACTTTCCCATATATGATCAATTTCATGTTGCCCACCCCGCCCTCCAGATCCTGCTGCATCCCCGTGAGGAGGTGCCTGAAATGAAGGAGCAAGGCTTTGCTGCAGCACCTGGTACCCACACCCTGGTAGCCATGAAGAGGTATGAGGTAAGTAACAGCCACACTGGGTAGGTATGAGGTAAGTAGCACCAGAAACCAACATTCAGTCATGAAGAGGTATGGGGTAAGTAGCACCAGGTTCCCACACCCTGGTAGCCATGAAGAGGCATGAGGTACAAGCCTAGTGGACACAAAAGTTAGTTCAACATTGAATCAATGTTGAGTCAACATTGAATCAACATTGACAACCAGCTTTTAATGTTGAATCAATGTTCTATGCCCACCCTGCCCACTGGGAGATGCGGTACCCACAACCTACTTAACCAGCCATGAAGACACATGGGGTAAGTAGTACCCTAGTAGCCATTAAGAGCTATGAAGTAAGTAGTACCCACATCCAGCTGATAGCAATTACAGTTATGAGGTAATCGTATAACGTACATTGTTTAACGTGTGCATGTCAAGATGGTAATGTAAAGTTTTTGGAGTCCTAAAGCATTGAAAAACGATTTTATTTTAACATTTTCAAGAATATCATGCAAGAGCCCTGTGCTGCCCAGTCCTGTTGTGCTCTTGGATCATCATATCTATCCGTAATCTGTAGTTTATCTTATTCAATGTGACAACACTACAGTATAATTGATGAAAGGAT
Source organism: Harmothoe impar (assembly GCA_947462335.1). Taxonomy (NCBI): domain Eukaryota; kingdom Metazoa; phylum Annelida; class Polychaeta; order Phyllodocida; family Polynoidae; genus Harmothoe; species Harmothoe impar. The sequence continues at coordinate 55,026,306 of OX381708.1, read as the reverse complement.
GCAAGTTATTTTCTGTCTCATTGATTAAGGTAACCACACTGCAACCCCCATATGGAGACTGCAATCCAGACGATCTTCCAATCTGTCAGTGCCACGCCCAATGTCAGGCTCGTGATGTCATAAAGAAGTGTGGATGTCGAGCTGAATATATGCAGCCGATCCCAGAAAATGAGAGTGAGTACATATAAAAGCTTACACTTATATATTTGGTAATATCAATATATTTTTATACAAGTTGAGAATTCGCATAACTGTCTGGACACAATAATAGAATGATATTATGTATGGAGTTCATTATTCAAGAATCACTGTTCTCATTGTACGTCAACATAATTAATAATCCACCTTTTGTCCCACGTCTTCTCTGCATACAGCGGTCACATGTGACCTCAAGACCTCACTCTCCTGTGTAAGGGTGACAGAGGGTAAGAATCTTCACTTCCATTAATAATGTACACATATATTGGGTTTCACTTATTTAAAAACTTAGAGGGAGATGTTTAAGTGGTGGGTTTTATCTATAGCTCCTTGTGATGATCAGAAACAAAAGAACAATCATTCAATTCTCCATGTTAGTATATCTGGAGATTAATTTATTTTATCTATCACAATAACATTATTCACATGTAATTTTTTTCCCCATTAGCTGAGATGAAGAAGTCTGAATTGGAGTGTCAGTGCAGCCCTCCATGTAGACAAGTCCGTTATGAACCACAGCTGTCATATGCCCAACTCTCCAAGTTCAACATAGATCGAATGATCCTTGACAACCCTGAGAAAAAAATAATCCTTCTGGATACTTACTTGAAGGTACACAGAGGCAAATATCAGAGTCACCCAATGTCGCCAATACTACTCTCATACAAGGGTCAGGCACTGCTGGACTATAATAGATGGGTCAAGGGCCATTCTAGTGAGGGTCTCTTTCAGCCGGGGGAGAGTCTCTTTCAGCCTGCAAGAGTCCAGCATTGTCAGACTATGGCATGAGAATCCAGCATGGCCAGACTTTCAAGCAAGTTTGCCAAAGTCCAGCCTGTTATTGAATGTCCAGCCTAGCCTGACCCTCACTATAATGGCCCTTGACCCATATATTATAGTCCAGCAGTGCCTGACCCTTGTATGAGAGTAGTATTGGCGACATTGGGTGACTCTGATATTTGCCTCTGTGTAAGTGGTGACAAATCATAATCCCTATGCACATAAGTTCTATAACTCAACTCAACTAAATTAATTGATACCATGATAACAGGATCTGAGAATGAATATCTACATATCGAATTTCATTTTCTAATTATTAGATGACAGTTTCATCATACGAAACCAAACAGTACATTACTCATTCAGTAACATATAAGTTTATCTTTTAGGCCCGTGAGACTACCCAGCGCAATCAGGATGAGATAAAAAGAAAGGATAAGGAAGACATGACAAGACTTATGAATATTGCTACCAGACTGGATTCCATCCTCCAGAACAACACGGTAAAGGTGATAGACTCGCTAGCCACCTCTCGCCATTACAATCTGCCAGCCATCATTGAACAAGAACCACTGCAGGTGGATATCACTACCATCATCAACAGTGTTGATAAAGTTCTAGAAGATTTTTATGCATTATGGAATGATCACTCTTTATATACAAGCATGACCTATAACCTGGAAACTATAGAAGATTACTTCCTGCAATGGAATGGGAGCGTATCCAAATTTAACCAGTTTCTGAATGCTTGTTTGGATGAGGCAACTGCAGCTCAACAGAATCATACTTCAGATGTGTTAGGAGATACAAATGAAACAAATAAAACAAAAATGGATTACATATCTCCAAATTGCATGAAAGAAATACAAGCAAAAGTGGAAATGATGCAGTCCAAAGAACAGAACTTTTATACCTCATTTAAAGAATCATTTAATACCCGAATGAAAGAGGTGGACTATCACAGCGCGATAGCCATCTTCTTTGACAATTCAACCAAAACAGCGGATGCATTTGATGGACACAAAGCCTGCCTGCATGTGTTAGGGTTAGGGGAAGAAGTTGAGGAGGCCTTCTCAGAGCTCTACAACTATACCCAGAGCTTTACCAATGCCCAAACCCTGGAAGCTTTCCTATGGTCAACCAAAAAGATTATCAATATCACAGTTGGGGGGTTAGTCAAGCCAGCAGCGGTCAACCTAACTCGGTGTGAGTGGGTAAGGGAGACCCTACAGGAAATCATTATGGAATTACACTATTATGACGCCAAGGTACAAGCCACCCAGAGTAATGCAAGATTGATGTACTCTTTTGACATGATGTCTGATACTATGGTATCCATGGCTCTTCATTTTGAACTGCTAGTGAAACCAATCTTTAATAAAATAGCTGCCTACATGGATGGGAATACTACCAAGACTGATTTAGCTGCACACCTGCATTCCCCACTCACGCTTACTATAATGGGAGAGTTGGCTGCCTTTGAAATCGAAGCATATACGGTCATCAGGTCATTACAGGTAATGGAATAAGAAATACGACAAATCCATTTATATCATCAAATATCTGCATCTGATTAGAGGTATCTATTGGCTGGATATTGATCAATATTGATTACATGTGGTTGCATTATCCTCTGATGAAAGTTCTATTTAAATGAACAAAACATGTCTCCAAATTGATTTTAGAACCTTTAATGTGGTAAGGTTATAACCATTTTATCTTTCAGGAAAAACTAACACAGTTCAAGCATAATCTCATGCGAATATATGTGTCACTAGCTGAGTCCCGAATCCCCCTTATGAGTCCAGAGCAATTTAAGAACCTTGAGTTCTTTAAACTGACACATGCTACCAACAGGACAGAGTTTCAGGACCTGATAGATGGCCACTCTGAAACCATGCCATCGAATCTGAAAGTCCTGATTGACTTGGTAAGTCACTGTTATCAATCTCTGCCACTTCCCATTGTACATCATGAATAGAAATTGACACACAAAGGGAGGGTGACATGAGAGGATATTCCATTAAGTGTAAATTGAAGTGTTCATGCTCAGAATAGGGTACCAGAACTTTCAAACAATCCTCTTATAATAACCACAAAGTGCTTGTGCTGGCTACAATATTTCTTGGCAAAATGCTGTGTTTGGTCATGTTTAAAGTAAATATATCAATTTAATGAGATACTAAATCTACTAACATAACTTAGATGTGTCAATACACTCCAGGTGTTCACTGAGTATGACGAGGAGTTTCAAGCATTCCTTGATACAATACTTGGACCCTTCAAGGAGTTATCCTACTACCTGGCTATGTTACGGGCTGATCTCAAGGAGTATGCAGAGTCAAGTTCCCTCAATGTTAACTTCTTCATGTAAATATCTTTTTTATCATAATACATAATTTAGGATCAGAAGACTATAAATGTACACTTAATATGTTTATTCCCACATCACATTGGTTGACCAAACCTGTATGTCTGGATCTGATTGTTTCGAAATATCAAGATGTAAGTATATTATTAAATGAACTTGGGGAAATCAAATCTCGCCCTTCATTGCACTGCAATTGCATTACCATTTCTTGGTAACTAAGCAACTCCAATGAATTTTGCAACCCTGCCCACTACTACCACACTTACCCAATGAAGGACCTATGCTCCAAGATAAGTGTGTGGCCAGAACCCTCCTGCCTGCTCTATATTTCCTTGAACTGTAAAAAAATTATTCCTAAATATTAAATTAGCACTTGCCTCAATATTGTATTTGCTATTTACTTTATTTACTTTTTCAGGGAGAACTTCCTGCAGGTGGACATCTTCTACAAGGACATGTCCTATGAGCTGATAGCTCAGCAGGAGGCCTTTGGTCTGCTCAGCCTGCTTGGTGAGGTGGGAGGCTTCATGGGGCTACTGCTCGGTGCCAGTGTTATCACTGTGTGTGAGCTGCTCGACTATGTCCTACTCAATGTGCTCAGAGGGTGTGCTCGCCGTCGGGAAGTGGACCCCAATGTGGTCAGGGTAAAACCAGCCTCAGGATGACTTTGGAATTAATCCTATATTGTCCAAACGGATTACCTTTGATAATTCAGTTTTGGGTTTGCTTGAAAGCGCCCCAGATTCTGATTGGAACCAAATAAAATAATCAAACTCAAAACCTATGGAGTCCTTGAACTTCCTTTTTGTATATTATTTAATTTTGGTGTTCAATATCATGATATTTTCACTTGTGATGATACTGCATCCTTTTAGATGAAAACACTAAGATGAAAAAAGCACCACAAGTCATCCACTCCATATCTCAAGCCAGGCGGCACTCAGTGGCAGCAGTGTTGGGGCTGACCCCTGGTGAGAGTTCTAGGTATCGCTTTCCGCTCCCAGACTAGGTCCACCAGTGTGTGTGCCTGACAATTATTTTCAGATACAAGGGACATGGCTATCGTGATGAGCATAATGTCATTGTATAAAATTAATGCTCATTACATTCTCATTGGCATGGCTCAAGAGTAGAGTTTTGTTCCTGCGTTAATTTCATTATTAAATAGATACCATGGTAACTGATTCTTCATGGATGTTGTAGACTATGTCATTTTAGTTGAACTTGATTTAATCAAGTAATTCTGATCTCTACACTATAATTCACTAGCAAATCAATGAGCAATTTGAATTAACTAAGGTTGAATAGAAATACGAGCTTATAGAGGGCACAGCTTGTATGATCACTACAGGTTTACATCATGAAAATCCCCAGTGTGAACTGTGTCCAGATTGGAGGACCGGATAGTGTGAAGACTCTGGAGGCAAAATCTAGCACAGTCTGACCCAGTTGGAGGCATGTGATATCTTATCTCGACCAGTTTGCCGCGGGGAAATCTATCTGGTCACTGGGTTGACTAGGCCTTCTTGAGAAAGTGATCACGTGATACGTTATCTATAAGCGAGTAGGTCATAATTAAATACGGCCAAATAATTGTATCTAAAATCAAAGCATTTTACTTGTAAAAGGAAATGCGATTTGAAAATATGAAAACAGGCTAGGGAATATTAGAAAATTTACAAAATAGAAAAATAAATCAATAACTGATAAGGCTTATCAATATGGATCTACAGGTGTAGGAGTAGGAAAGGCCTGTAACAGGTAAAGTTAATCTTCACCTGGGGACCCTGACCTGGATGTGTGCGTCTATTACCAAAGGTGCACTGTAAGGAAAGGACCACCATCTTGGTGGGTCGTTTACTGTTACTTGAAGACATCTTATATCAGGAGAAATTTGCACAGACTGCACATATTCTACACCCAACAGATGAGTAGAACACAAATGTGGCTGTTAAAGGGGCAATAGAGGACTTTCCCTGCTGGAACACACCTTTATACTTTCAACATGCTGAGAACACCACCATGGAGCCTTATTTTGGCCAGTGCAGTTCTACTTTCCTACATTGGCCACAACTTGTCGATGGGGAAGCATACTGGCCGAAGCGAATACGACTGGGCAACAACAGACAATTTTGATGAAATAACCGACAGAATGGACTCCGTGACTGCCCCTAACTGTTTGTCAAAGGATGCCGATGACCTATTACTTCCAGAAGACACAGTGCCACAACTGCCCAAATTCAACCAACTGTTAACTAGTATTGTCTACCCTAACAGAACTAATTTGCTTCACCTGCATAATATGGCTCTAAACAGGGCCTTTTTCTTTAGCTACGCCTTCCAAAAGCTGAATGAGACACATACCTTTCCTGAACAGCCTGGATTGATGTATTACTACTTTTCTACGACATCAGATGTTTCGGCCAATGAGTACAATATTAACGGCTCTGCTGTCTTCTTCGATAACCATTGTAATTATGCAAACTGGTATAGGAACCTTGATTTCAACAAAACACTTAATCTCTTTGGTCCGAGGGCTTGGAGAGAAGACGACTATAATGAAGCTACTAATTGGCTGCGAGAACCCACAAATAACACCTTCACCATTAAAGACTATGGGGCTGGAAAGCAGAAGAGTAACTACACCAACAGTGCGTCCAAGCAGTTGTACAAGCATATGTACAAGCTCTGGTTGCCTGATGATGACAGCAAGAAAGATAAGGATTCCGTTCTGAAAAGTTCCTACGAGACTGAAATCAAATATTCTAATGAGACAGGTCAATTTGTAACAAATGAATTCCATCACAAAGGTCTATGGGGTCCACCATCACCAGGCCAAAGGGAAACGGAGTTCTTACCAGTTCTTTGGACGCGGCCATACTTTGACTGTGGACAGTCTAATAAGTGGATTCTCAGTGCTGTGGCTCCTATAGTGGATCAAATACCACGTTACTTCGAGTGGAACCATGAAAGGCGTTTCAAGTATGTATACTGATCAAGTAATAGATTAAGAATATAGTGTTGGTGGATTTATGCCCCATGCAGAAATTACAACTTCCTTAAACTGGAGAGTATAATAGGTAAGGTTTACACATCCATGATGGCAAATGTGTATACATACCTGTATTATATGTATTGAAGGTGGCGTGAAGAGAAAACAATGTCAATTCAAATGAGCTCAACTGATTTATAAAACAGATGGGTGCATGAATGCAAATTGCATGAATCATTGAATGCAGCCCTTGTGAGGACTCACCAAAGCTGGATTCATGCACCATGCTGAACCAGCAGGTTAAATGTATGCTCGAAGGGTCTGCATGTGCACCAATGTATTGCCTGCAAAATACCCGATTGTGCTGTGTTGCTGCATCATGACGACAATATTTACAACATCAAAATAATTTGCTTTTGCATTCTGTCGAGATTTGAGGTGTATTTTATTCTATAATTATCCTCACACCAAGAGTAGTGCATGAAAAGTATCCGGAGTATGCACACACCTGCCAAATATACATTCTCATTCAGGTAGGACAGTACAAATAGGTCAAGTTGAGTTCAATGTATGCCTCTCAGATTGTACTTATCTGTGAGTAATCAAGATATGAAAAGGAAACGTTACCGTTACTTCTACTCTGGCGTGGCTGTGCAAGGGCCGAAATGCCTGCCTCACACAAATAAGTAGAAATTAGGTATTATACAAAGACAAGGATTACGCAAAAGTTAGTGCGCTTAGGTTTACTGACTGATAATTCTTTTGTCCGCCACCCGAAGGGTCGGCAATCATTCGCACAGGAGCCCTTCTATCTATACCAACGCACAGTAAATATTGCGGGGTACTGTATTTGTTTTGCTCCTATCCCCTGACACACCGCCCCTATATTGTTGATAGAGTATCCTTATCACTCCACCCTAACCTTTGCTAGAGGGGCAGCAATACTTCCTTAAAGTTAGGAAAATGAAATATTTACTCTCTCTCTCCTCCTCTATGCTACTCAAAAAGAAATATTTGGATAAACGGAATCCAGGATTTTTGCAATTGGACTTAATGCTTAGACGAGGTGACAAAAATGTTTAAAGGACACTCATAATTGTGGTGGAGTCTCTGTAATGATATAATTTTACCATTTCATGGATACCGCTGGATCATTAAACCTGTGAGGTAAAATAATATTAAGATCTTCTTCCCGTCCGGAATGTCTGTTCCCCTATAATGCCCGAATGCATCTGAGCGCAGTCGAGACGCGAGGGGGAGTTACATATAATACAGGCCTTATGTTTAAAATGGCTAGAGCAAAGGAGAGGGGGGGGGGGGGTATTCAGAAGCCTTTGGTCTGCTCAGCCTCAGATGAGTAGCCATTGCAAGGACATGCCTCTAGGAGGCAGATCATACATTTGCCATTTTAGATGATTCGTGTTACATGTTGTACCAATGTTACGACGTTGCCAATGGTCGGCATCATCACATATTCTAAGGTAGCATTCCAGTGTAGTCCAGACCAGTGATCACATTTACATGCACTATTTTGCGTTCATGTGTGTGTGTATTATAGATTAATTTGACCCTATTTAATTGTTTTATCAAATGAATTACTTTTTATATGTGTTTTTGAACTATGTGGAATATGAATGGAACAAAAACGTTCCTTTTTAGCTTATTTGCCTTGCAACAGCATTATGGGATAGAAATAGGCCATAAGTTCTAGCTTTTGTGTCCTCCCCCCCAACGAGGGTCTGTTTATCATTATGACCCCCCCCCCCCCATATCTACCAAACTCAGATGAATACGTACATCGTGAGGCAACAAACAGCGTGAAAACACTGTTTTTATATTCTCTAATCCTAAAAGCGTGTAGCAGCGCACAGCACCACTATTGGGCAGCCACTACAGGTTACACATTCAAATAATGTACTTTCGATCTCAAACTCAAATTGCTCTTTTCTATATGCTCATCTAGGCATTATAGCTACTTCATAGTTCCTGAAAGGTCAGGTAGGTGGCGGCACGGTACTCAATAACTTCACCTGTGAACCACAGTGTGATGTAGATTCACCACTTTCGGACGTTCGTTTGCAATATAAATGTGACCCTTTTTCACATTGGCATAAATACATGTCCACTAGGTTCAATACCTGCTGAAAGATACTGCATGGTGGGAAGGGAATGGATTGTTCTAGGCCTATGTGTATAATTGAGAATTACCATTGTTTAATCGATTATATACATAAAATGTATTCGAATCTCGGGAATTCTAATGGATGAAATTCACCTGAGGTCGGACACCTGATGAAAATATTCACCTGAAGTCGGACACTTTCTTTTCCTCCTGTCTCAATAACGGAACATGGAAGAAATCATCATGTTCTGATGGTAGGGTTATCATACTAATGTCAGGATCAATGTCTATCACGATCATTCTGCGATTATACATTGATCATACTCTTTCAGGAGGCCACTGGCTGTATTTGATTATGTTGTATATGTCCTACATGAGTATTTGAAACATCTAAAACCCAATACCTCTGTGATAGGAGGTATGTAAAACAACAATGTGGACATAATAACACAAACATGATGAATACTAAATACCTATTTATTTTAATAAAAAAAAATTTCATTCATAATAATCGATTATAAAAATAGTTTAACCTCATTATAATCAGGGCAACTATACAGGTCTAGGATAATTCGTCGCATAAGGTCCTTACATTTTCATGGATCATAGGATGAGCCTCCATGCATTGTCATGTATCCTATATTGCTATCGATTTTATAATAAAACATAGTTTAGATCTTTATATTTACATAGGGAAATGCCTAGAAAGCAGTGTCCGACCTATAGTGAAATTGGTGTGCGACTTTGGACGAAATTACATGGTCAATTTCAACTGGCTACAAATAGCTCTCCTATAGATTTAACAATTATTCTTTTGCCAATTTGCTCTACAACATGTAGGGGTTTCGTTTATTATACGAATAAACTATAATTTTGTGTAAGAACACACTCACAATAGTAGAATTAGTAAGACTATTTTTTCATTTGCTGCCATAATGCTGGTACCAAAAAAAATACAGAATACACCCCAACTTTAGTACACTTGAAAATACCTAGTAAGCTATATTACATGTTTGCCGTTATCAAATTCATCAAGAGACATATATGTCAACTGCCATTCTAAGCTGACGTTTCTGCATGGTCTTATACATTTAATCATAAATTCTTAGGTCAAAGGTGTCCGACTTAAGTGTCTCAGTCATTGTGTGAATCTACCCTAACCTGTGGGGTTTTGCACAGAGAATGGCGATCTCCTTTTAGTGATAGTGTCAAGTGTGTTCTCACTATAAAGGAACTATAGCTTTCATAGGGAATGTTTTATAACGATTGATTTCAAAGAGAGCATCTTCAGTTTTATAATCGTTTTTGTTTGAAAGATATCGTTATTTGCTTGCAATAGCCCACTGGTATCAGAGTCTGGTACCAGGTCACGGTGAGTGTGTGGGAATAGAGGTATGAACATAATATTTTGTCTGTACGATTCGTTTAGGATAATCATATAGGATATCTTAACTATTCCAGATTTGTGGGTGTGGTGGCCATGGACATTGACTTTCTGAGCATTGACATGAACCAGTGCCCTAAGGGGATAGGTAACGAGGACGACAACTTGTTTGCTGATACCGCCCGCTGTAAGAAGGATACCACCATGGTAAGTCAGATTCACATCAAAAACTCAAAAAAAACAAAAAAAAAGAGGTTTCTCATCACCAAGGTCTGAAAAATGTGACAAGGGAGGCTTTTTGTTCATTCGCATGTATAGGATATTAAATGTTTTTCATGACCAAAATTCACATTTCAGTAGTTAAGAATAATATTATATTGATCGTTAAAAGTGTGGAAAATGTAAGTTATTTCTGTCCTACTGCATTACTGGCAGTACCGGTATTAGCTTTAATTTGATATCAAATACGCCAATATTTGTCCATTTCTGCCATGTTTTAAGCAAAAAAAAAAGAAAAATGTTTTCCTAAGAACCTGATTTCTATGATGCGCGCGGTGATGGGAAACCATTTTATTTTTTTGAGTGGCCTGCCCGAAAGTCGTTTCATACCCCTTGTTTGTATTGTTCCTCAAAGAAAAGTGAGCATAATACTCTTGACCTTACTCTCATTTCCAAAATGTTCAAAAATATACAGCAGTCCAACATTATATCACTCCAATGCACTATATGGATATATATCTAAAACTGGACATCGACATCCATGTAACAGAAAGCTATATTTATTAGAAGTAGAAATCCATGAATATCTATATGAAGGAGAACACCATGTTCATGCCTATATGTCTGTGTGTATGTTCATTTCGAAATTCAAGATTGCAACCATTGATTGAATGCCACCATGCTTTCAATGTAATCTCGAATTGCAGTTGCAGTAGTTTGATACTAATAAAAAAAAATCTATTCTATTTTTCTTTCATGAACAGTTGGCATCCCATAGATTCAAGATGGCTATCACTTATTGAATGTCCCAATGCTTGAAATGCAATCTTGACTTGTAGTTGCATTAATTTGATACTATCAAAAAAACAAATCCTATTTGATTTTTCCTTCATTCAACCCATTCAAGATGGCTACCATTTACTAAATGCCACAATGCTTTCAGTGCAATGAAGAATTGTAGTTGCATTAATTTGATATCTATATAAGAACATTTCTATTTGATACCTTTTTCAAACACAGTTGGCACCCCATAGGTTTAGGATGGCCACCATTCATTGAATGCCACAATGCTTTAAATGCAATCTTGAAATGTAGTTGCATTAATTTTAAACTGTTAAAAACATCCAATTTAGTTGTTTTTTTCATGAAGAGTTGGCACCCCATAGGTTCAAGATGGCCACCAATCATTGAATGCCATAATGCTTAAATGCAATCTTGAGTTGCTGTTGCATTAATTTGATTCTTTAAAAAAAACTTTCTTTTTTTTCTTTCATGAACAGTTGGCACCCCATACATTCAAGGTGGCTACCAGTCATTGCATGCCACAATGCTTTAAGTGCAATCACAAATTGTAGTTGCATTAATCTGATACTAATAAAAAAACTAATTCTATTCTTTTTTTTATTTATGAACAGTTGGCACCCCATATATTTAAGATGACTACCATTCATTGAATGCCCCGATGCTTGAAATGCAATCTCGAATTGTAGTTGCATCAATTTAATGCTAATAAAAAACAAATTCTTATCAATTTTTCTTTCATGAATATTTGGCACCCCATAAGGTGGCCACCATTCATATTAATGCAAATAGAATGCTTTAAGTGCTATCACGACTTGTAGTTGCATTAATCTGATACTAAAAAAAAAAAATCTATTTGAATTTTCTTTCATGAACAGTTGGCACCCCATAAATTAAAAATGCACCCAGCACCCAGGTCAACAGCTATATACAGACAGTGTACCTCCCCTGCCTGTTCTCCTTCAATGCACAGTGAAGAGGGTGGGAGGGGGTGACCATCAACAGTGCATAAACACTTTGATTGGATGACAATGCAGTTTTTATATTACAACCTAAATTTGTGCAACGAAAATCATCAAGAAATACTAAGTATTTTTTCCAAAGAATAGCTTTTCTAGAATGGCTCGGTATTCAGGAATCCTACTGCGAATAAAAAAATGTCAAATTCTAATTCTAAATACCTGAAAATTGAGAAATGCTGACGTTCACGGGTTATGTAGGAAATGTACTAAAAACAGCAAAAAAGGGCAACAAAACCCTAATTTTCTCAAAAACTGTTCAGTAGGATTTTTTCTAACTGAGGTTCCACTGTTTTCTACCCTCATATTACACATTGGCATAGAGAATATATTGACACCTAGTCAGGATTTTGCGCTAGGAGCAATCTGTGAGGCGAAAAACAGCCAAAATGAGCCACTGGTCTGAAGTATAAAACTGGGCATCGATCACTATAGAGCTACAAAGAGACAGAGAATCGATGTCCAGTAATAATAGATTATCATAATGTGAGCATGTAAATTGAGTTTTTTGTCAATTTGGTTTATGCGTGATCATAGACCCAGCCTTTTACTGTGTGATGTCTTGTGTGTTTCAGTGTGAACCTCTGTACGGCTGGGGCTTCAGGAGGGGTGGTTACCACTGCGTGTGTCTCCCCGGGTTCCGCTACCCACAGTGGCAGGAGGGCCCCTACCTGGGCCGGGACATAGAGAGTGCCACTGAACAGGAGTATGAAGATGGCTTCAACTGCATCCCTGTTGGACGTGAGTATAGTATTACCAATTAATTAGTACCAGATATTGGGTGACCACATAGTACATCGGACGATGTGACAAAAATAATGCAATAGCCATGATAATAGAATGCTTAAATGGAGTTAACATATATTATATCACTCGGTTTATATGAAAGAGATACATTTAAAATGTAGCAGGTCCCTATACGCTTTACAATCTTTTTAACTTATGACGATATCTTTATCTGAAAAGGTTAAAAATCATAATGATTCACTTTTAGGAAGTGACAACAGAAGAAGTGGATTTTTCTTTCGGGAGGTGGGGGGGGGGAGGAGAACTCAACATAAATCACAGTATAAAAAACGCATTCACGTACAATTTCACCTCTCCCCCTTATTATCACTTCCTTAGGAATCCAGTAAAATCTGTTCAATTTGCGAATATAGCACTTAAAAAGTGACCTTAAATGTGTAATATGCTGTAAGAAAAAATCCTATTGTCATAATAAATGAGTTCAGAATTTAATAGGTTTGTAGTAGGCACAGCGCACCTGTGCTACGCCTCACAATGATTGCACGTGTGATAAGCATCGTAAATGGCTCAGGGGTTAGGATATAAAACCGTCTGTTAAAAGACTGAGTAAAAAGAGCAAAAGATAAGGCGCTAGTCTAGGGATATTATAACCTCGAGTCCAGATTTATTTCACTTTAGCACAAACTATAAAAATATACAATAAATGGTGCTTTCTGGAGGAATGTCAGATGTCATGTTTTGAAATATTTACAATGTATTTATGGAAAAAATCCTTGCCTGGGCTGACCCATCTGGGCTCCCACTTATAGACCTGGACAAAAAGGACCATAACCCAGATATGGGCAAGCCGAGCTGGTCGAAAGTAAAACACATATGGGCCCCAGGGACTAATGATGTGTGGGTATAGCCCATCCCCTCATAAATTAACCCTGACTCAATTAATAGCCTAGTTGAGAATGCAATTCAGGAAGCATCCCACACACACCTACTCCAAACAGTAATGGCCCACAGCCTGCAGTTTGCACTTCAGAATCACTCAGCAAGGTCATTTAGAGACCTTCACACAAATGTATACTCTTCATGGACATAGGCCAGGTGCCCAGGACCAGCATACCTAAGCAGGGTCATTGCAGATATTCTGCATGTTTCCTAAACCACCACCCCATGTTCCTTCCTGTTACAGTACGTATCGTCTTCCCCAACCTCCATAACGCCAAAAACTCATCAACCACCTACAACAACGACCGCAAAAAGCGTTCAGTACAAGAGGAAAAGGAGATCAAGAACCACAAGGCACTGAAGGCAAAGAAGACCAGGGACAACCCCCAGCCTGACTTTGTCCGCAAACACCGTGTGGCCCGCAGAGAGCTCCCACAGTCCAAAGAGTCACGTATCCTTAACAAACAGAAGCGGTTCCTGCGCATGCTTGACCTGCAGGAAGAAGAAGATGCATTCCACAGCCGGAAGAAGCGGCTGGTGCCACGCATTGAGCCAGTACAGAGACTGAGTGCTGCTGGGAACAAGGTGAAGTTTGTACCCCGCTACACACGGGACACAGCTAAGCACAGGGTCAAGAGGCAGACCTTTGACCAGTCAGCTTTTGAGAGAATGGCGTAAGTCTTGATTTTACCAACTTCTTTATTAACCAACAGGAGTTCATAATTCAAAAATGTCCAATCATGATCTTCCTGGCACGCTACCCTATGATTAGCATAATGCTTCCTTATACTATACAACAATTATATCAGTGCTCCAGACATATCCGATCATACTTCCCATTGTTGACAAAACAGATTACGTTCCTTTGACTGTAAATATCCAAACCTTGCTGGTGAGCAATACCTAGAGGCACAAGCATAGAGGTGTCCAACTTTTCATTTCAGGATCATCATTGATCACAAGGCAAAAGTCAACAAGGACAACTGCCACACCTTTAAGCGGGAGGACCTGGATTTGCCAGGAGACGTGTCATATGGTGTAGAGAAACAATTCTCACCTCAGGCCCGCACCGCCTTGCGTCTCTCTCACTTTCTGTCCAACTTCCTTCAGGTAAGCGGCACCAATATGACTATTCCCAATGTATTCTGAGTATTGTACAATGCACAAAATATCACCTGTGTTCTCACTGCAAATCACATTTTGAGTTATCTGCCAAACATCCATTATATCACAGTTTTTTTAGAAAGAATTTCTCCACCCAAAAATAACCTGGTAAAGAAAGTGTTGAATAAATCATGCCCTAGCTGTAGAAAGTGGAAATATCAATTTGATAAAAATGACTTTTTGTGAACTTTTACCATTTTGACCTTTTTAGAAGTACAAATTCCCTCCTAGGCTTCAGTGTCTAACGTTGTTCTTGTCCTTGCAGAATGTTGATCGGTACGAAGAGTACGGTAACCTGCGTGGAGACAACCTTCTTAATGTGGACATCATCTTTGGTGAAGTGATTGCCAATGTCATGGGGGACCTGAACATTAAGGCATCTGGTGTCTTCTTTGACGTTGATAAGTTTGAGGGGCCAAGTAATGATAACCGACAGTTCTTTGGACCAAAAGCATACAGGTATGGTGCTGCAGCCACATCAGTGTAAATCCTGGGACAGAAATGAAAGGATTGAAGTACCATTTTATAATATCTTGGCATCCCGCTGTAAACTCATAGAATCCATAAACTTTAGTTAGGTAGGGGCAATACTATGTTTCCTGGAGGAAATTGATTTACTTTTCTTTGTTCATCCCAGGGCCTTAGCCATATTCCACCTCCATATTCAGGTTAAGCCACAGCTAAACAACAGATGACTCATTTTTTATCCAAAAGGTACGAGGAAGCCACAGCCGGTGGCCCATCAGGAGACAAGGCGAACTTGCACTATAGAGCCATTGACTATGCCGGCTTCCCCAAGCATTACTTGGACAATGCATGGTTCAAGAATGTCAAGGTCAGTTACTTATATCCTCAATTTGTCACTCTACTCAAAATATGAAAATCTATACAAGTATAAGGAAGTTATTGTTGGAGCCTTTTCCTATATATTTAACCCTTTATCTCACTGCTCCCTTCTTAGGAACGGTGGCAGTCCAACACCTATGGTCTTACCAAGTTCACAGAGAAGCCACTGATCCGGTCTGATCTGGCAGGAACCAGTTTGAAGCGGTTTGAGATGTTCCCAATGTACTATCGAGCCCCCAAAGAGGAGGATGGCTGGTGGTCAGCACCCTACTTTGACTGTAATGGTCATGTCAATGACTGGGTCATCACATACTCTACCCCCTTCTTTGGACTCAACAGCATCCGGACTGCACTTGAGTTCAAGTAAGAATCTAATGATTTCAATAGCTTTGACTTAAATCAGCAATTTAAATCCAAGCGTCCGTTTATAAGCTTCAAAAGCTGTTGGCTTATAATCAGTGTAAGTAGAATATGGGAAGTTGTGATTATCTGGGTAGTGAATGGAAGAACCTAGTTGCATATTATTTCATTAATTAATACTTACAACATTGAAATGTGTCAATATTATAATACATGTACCTTTTATTATGATATTGAGGTTAATTGAAATTTCTTAACTTCTCCTCTCTCAGGGGTGTAGTTACTGTAGATGTAAAGCTGGACATGTTGGACATCAATCAGTGTTCTGCTGATTTCCACGTGCCTAACGCCTTCAAAAACACTGCCCGATGTCACTATGAAAGTACATACGTAAGTGACTTACTCCCAACTCGTACACATGCACAGACACTAACAAAGATTTCACGTAAAACACATTCATAAACAAGTCATTGGATTTTCTGAAAAAGTCAGGGAAAGTCTTTAAAATACCAAGGTAAAATGCGTAAGATAATACTCTAAGAGAGCATGGGATAATTAAAACATTAGCATATATAAGCATTACTCCCAAGATATCCAGAACAGATTAAAAAGCCTTGGACATACATCAGTTAGAAAATATCAGATTTATGATACTATGTCTGTGCCTCTACATGGGGTAAAAATCGACACGGGCGACACGGCGACACGGCCCTTTTAAAAATCGACACGGGCGACACGGCCCTTTTAAAAATCGACGGACATGGTCATCATTATAATGCCCCTGTACATGCTATACACATAAAAATCGACACAGTGACACGGCCCTTTTGCTAAAAATCGACACGGCGACACGGTCAATACTGAGGCGACCCATGTAGGGGCACATGTCTACCTGTTTGTCTATCCAACATTCATCATTGCTGCACAGTGAGGACACTGCTGCCTTGTGGGGTCATAGCATCCCTTCCCAGTGGGCACAGAACATTGAATCAACATTGAAGAATAGTTGTCACTGTTGTTTCAACGTTGATTTAATGTTGATTCAACATTCATCAGGGGTTTGTGCCCACTGGGTTGATGTCATTGAGTCCTGTCAGATAGTGCTGGTTTGCACTGGCAGAACTATCATGTGATTATTACCAGTGATGGTCCCCTTATGGTAGATAGGGAACTAGCCAGCTGATGTTGTCTCTTGTTGGTGTTTAATGACATTATGACAATAATTATAACCTCTTAGTTTGAGGTGTTATAGAGGATATAATGTAAGTTCTAATTTCCTTTGTTATCTGGGGCTGCAGAATCTGGGCCTCCATTTGAATAATTGTGGTCAATTCTTTCTCATCAAGCCTTAACAACATCATGAATGATACACCTGTCTGCCATCCTATAGCCTTAATATCATCTGCACTATATTCATCTTGGTGTCTACTTTTTCTTAACCAGTGTTACCCTTTGGAGGGCAAGAAGTTTGAGAAGGGTGCCTACAAGTGTGAGTGTAAGCAGGGCTTCGAGTACCCCTTCAACGACCGTGCATGGTACTTTGACGGTCAGACCGTGGAGGAGGAGTACAGAAAGAAGGTAGAAGGATTACCCAACAGGTAAGGCTGACTAGCCCTATACCTCTATAACAAGGCATATGAGATAGATGGTCATTTGCGCTGTTTGCAAAACTAGACTTGTAGACACTTTACCAGAGAATTGACAGAGTTTTGATGAGCATTATATTGGTCTTGGTATTGCAATTTCATGTTGATAGTGGCCAACTTGCTTTCAAACACAGTTCTTTTACGATTCACTTTCCCACACAGGTTTGACACCCTCAAGTGTCGTCTGGCAGGTGCCAGTCGTGTAGGTCAGAGCTGGCTCATCATTGCCCTGACGCTGCTGGTAACATCACTAACCAGAATGACGTAAGCAGACTCCCAGTCATGCTGCCAAATGTGAATGACATTGCACACTGTGCCAACTGTGTAACTAGAACCAAATCATATAGAATGATAACTTTGTATGATACAAAATCTATGTCATAAAATGTGAATGCCTGTAAAATGCTTTGGATGTCTTATTCCAATATATATATATATATATATATATATATATATATATACAATGTATATATATATATATATATATATACATATATATATATATATTATATATATATATATATATATATATATATATATATATATATATACATATACATATATATATATATATATATATATATATATATATATATATATATATATATATATATATATATATATATATATATGCAAATATGAGTGCAAACATGTATAAAAACCAGGTATTGTAAGTTCAGAATTATTGTGATTGTTCTGAGTTATCATACACAGGTACCATACTACCCTGTTGTTTTTACTAAATCAAAAGGTGTCTATAAGTAGCTGTGTTAGCCCCATATTTCGATTTTCAATGAAAGTTTTGATTGCCATCATGGTTGGTTTTGATATCATTGTGATTAGAGTTGACCACCATTGTTGTTACCTGGACTAAAGTCTAGGATTGTGGTTGTTGCCTAATCTAGAGTTTACCATTATGGTTGTTCCCTGGACCGGAGTTTGCCATTATGATTATTGCACGTGCTAGAGTTGAACATGGTTAGTATTAACCACGAGTTAGACTGTTCTGCATCTACGACCACTGCTCCCGCCCCTGCCGCCACTCTCCAACTACCCCTCTACACTGCCCCTCCTGTCAGTGGTTCTAGAGTTGAAAATAGATTACAGAAAAGGTCAACTTGCTATTTTATTAATGTGTAAATAGGTATGTGCAAGATATCATACAAATCTACATTACAGATGTAAAGGCAATTATAACTCTATACTGTGGTGTATGCATAGCCATCCATTCATGCACTGGATTGTACAACAGGCATTTTGAATAACGCAAATCAGTCCTTGTTATACAATTACTTGCTAATTGTCCATATGGGTACGCAAAGCTCATTTTAAGTAATATCACCCATTTCTAGCAGATAATTTGTCCAAATTGACCTGGTGATAATGACCTGCATATTTGCTCAGACTGTTTAGATATTGGTATGCACTCGGATAGAGGTACCTTAGGCAGTTTAGAACTAGATTTATACAAATACACTTATATTCATGGTGCTGAACCATCTTCATTTAAAGATCCAAGAAAGGCTTGAATAAGATAATTTTGGTACCTATATTAATTTCTAAATCATAACATCTTTTTTAAGTTCATGAGAATTGCATCAAACTGTACATATTTTATTCTAATAAACACTTTCCATTTGTAGGTATATTATCTTTGTTGTAACATAACCAATGAATAACATGCTTTTTTTGTTTTAAACTTTTATTTCAATTTTAAACATCGGGATACATAATTTTGAGGGCACAGCCGGTTTTATCTCGGATACAGACATATTTTGTACAGAATTTATTCTAGCTAAACTACAATTGAGAAGGGTATCTTCAAAAGGAGAGATTAGTTGCTGACTGGTTTTCAACTTAGGTGACATGGGTTAGTGTCATGTGGGCGTATGAACTCCCGAGACAGCATTGGTCCCTGGGGCCCATATGAGTTTTACTTGGGCCAGCTGGGCTGGTCCATATCTGGGTTATGGTCCTTTATGTCCAGGGCTATAACCTAAGTGGGAGCCAAGATGGGCCAGCTCAGGAAACATTTTCTATTCATAAATACATTGTAGATATTTCAAAACATATTGACATGGGCTCCCCGCCTATAGCCCTGGACAAAAAGGACCATAACCCAGATATGAGCAAATCAGCTTATATTCTTCCATACTTCTATCTGTATGCGACTATCAATGCAGGCCCCTGTAACAATCAAGAACTGTGTAACTATGTAAGTATATTTCCAATTGCACCATGACCCTTGCACACACCTACGGGAGTGCAGGTACTGCGACGTCCACATTCATGACAATAGGGCAATGAACAATCGGTGAGTTATAAACATAATTATTATGGTTTCAGCATGATCCTAAATAGATAATTCATTTCCGAATTTCGCGAACTAAATAATTTATTCTTAAATACCACTTTGTCAATTCTCAATTCAAAATAGTTACCCACAGCTCCTCAGCGACAATGTAAGAATCTACAGTCGTTCATAGTCTTCAGTGATCACTAATAAACAATAAGGTAAAAATGTGTGCAAGAATACAATGATAGTTCTTGTCCAGACACCTTATTGAAATATTGTCACACCTTCTTGTTATTCTTGTCATGACTTTTCATTTACATTATATCTATATCTGCAGGAATATCCTTATATCTACGAAGAGAGTGTGCAAAGTATGCACTTCCGACACTGCGGCCCCTGGATATCCAACTGGTATTATTAAGTAAGTATAAAGCGTAACATCTTGCAAATCTTTATAGAAAATGTAAACCTGCCTTAGGCGCCATACTAGGCGATTACTTTCATTATACTACTTACACTGGGGTACCGCTATTATCCTGAAACCTCAATCCAAAGCAGTACCCAAAACGGTGTCATGCTGATACAATAAACACAGTATAGATCATTTCATACATGTTTCTTATAAGCGCATTTGGCTGCCCAGCATTGAATCTTAGAGATACCTTAGGTTTTCTACTGAAAATATTGAAATGATAATAGATTACTTGTGCCAGTGGATTATGGCAATATTATTTTTCTCCTCCTCAGGGGTGTGGTCACTGCCGGGGGTTACTCTAGACGTGAAGCTGGGCATGTTGGATATCAACCAGTGTTCTGCTGACTTCCACGTACCCAACGCCTTCAAGAATATTACGCGATGTCACTATGAAGGCACATACGTAAGTAGCCTATTACATGTACCAACTTATTATTGCACACACATACATGTATGCAGAGATTATCACATAAAACAATGTCATATTCATTAACGAATACCGCTGTTCAGCATTTAAAACCGCAATAGTGGCGGCGCAGAGGGGTCACTCTCCCCCCTCTCGAGCTCGGAAAGTTGCCGAAATTACCCCCCCGGGGTAGCAAGTTAGGGAGTGATCATTTTTTAACAACAGGCGGGGGGGGTGGTCAACGGGTCGAAATTTTTTACCCCCCCCCCCCCCCTAAGGGTCGGAAATCGGGGCGCGCGCGGGCCCTTTGAAGCATAGTAACGCGCGGGCTTTTTGGCCCAAAACAGGTTAAATTTTTTTGACCCCCCCCAAGAGGGGTCCAAATTTTTTACACCCCCCCCCCGGTCAAGGGGTCCACATTTTTTTGCCCCCCCCCCCCAAACCAACCCCCCCCCCCCTGTTGATAAAAAATGATCACTCCCTTAGTGTTTTAGACTTTTATTATATACTCATTCCTTTTGCAAAAGTTGCCTGGAGCCTTTTTCTCTTTAGAAACGACTTCGAAATGCTGTGGTAAAGAGCACGTTTGGGTGTTCATTATGTTTGTATTTTTATCATGTCTCGGATAGGTAAACGATTTTCCTCACGAATTATGATTGTATTTCTTCACTAAAGAAAATTCGTTTAATAATACATTTTTACCCATGATTACCAAAGAGAAAAGGGCTCCAGGTGGCTTAAATCGTTATGCCAGGTCGAAAAGTAGCATGGAAAACGGCCCAGGTCGCAATGTCGCATTTCACCCCTCTGGAACCACAATAGTCCATCATTGTCAGACTCTGTGAAGAGAGTTGCTACGCTCTCTTGTAATTCGGAAATGCTGGAGGGGGCTGTGTCTCATGAGATCGGGTCATTGTTGTCGTCTATGACCGGGTGCAATTTATGACCGGGTGCAATTTATGACCGGGTGCAATCTATGACCGGCTTGGGAAAAAACGCTTTACTTAGGGCAGATAAAGATATAAATGGTGGAAAATCTTAATGGGTGTTTTAAGACTTTGTATCACTCATTTAATTTCTATTTATATCTACATCTGCCCTAAATAAACCGTTTTCTTTCAAGCCGGTCATAGATTGCACCCGGTCATAGATTGCACCCGGTCATAGATTGCACCCGATCATAGACGAAAACATTGGCCCATGTTCGTGAGACACAGCCATGGAGAGTCCAGCATTATGTAAGAAGAGTCCACTATACGTGGACAGGTTGACTTTAAAGGCGCAGATCTCGGTACCCCTCCAGCGACAGTCGGAGTGGAGCCGGGACAGGTACTCAGTCCCATATATAGAGGCGCTGGGGCTTTAAGAGAGCTCATTCCAGCGGCAACTATACTTAACCTTTGTACCCCGTGCCATATACATGTACTGGTATCAAACAAAGGCTATATCACATCCACAACTGATGTGACCCCTGCAAAAAAATCATTTTAGATGTACACCGCTACCAAAATCCATAGGAAACTCATTTTTTGCAAAACACGGACACCGGAGCCCGAGTTTCTCCGCGTTTTTTTTCTAATGCTGATAGGGGGCGCAGAGGGGTATCCCCCTGAGGTCAAAAACTCAGAATTAAGGGCCCCAGGTCACAAAAGACCCTTTATCCTATTGTCAATCTTGTCTCTCCCAAGAAACAGAGGGCGCGCGCCCTATGTATATCGAAGGCATAAAATGAGGGCCGAGCTGAACCCCGCAGATCAATATACAGTTATACGGGTACATTATAAAATCGCATATTAAAAAATATTATATATTAAAAGGAGTTATACAATGTCCAGGTGCATTGGCGGATTTTGGGGAGGGCGCCGAGGTGTGCTCCCCTCCCCCCACCCCGTTTATGGAGAGAAAAAAGTTCCTTTTGCCCAGCAGAGACTCTGGGGACTCAGGAGAACAGTTTCCAATAGCGCGCCCTTCCCCTTTCAAAATCCTGGATACGCGACTACATTGTCCCGGGTAAAATAAATGTAGGTATATCCATGGATGGAATGCGCAAGTTCAATCATTTTATATTCCCAACCAACAATATTCACAAGGCATGCGTCTCTTTTCATCAGCAGTCGGTGACGTAATTGCATATTACCAAATTCCTCTCTGCAGTCCTGCAGGTAGCCCGCCCCCTCCCACCTTAAAGGCCCAGTGCCCCTATATATAGCGCTGAGTACCTGTCCCGACTCCACTCCGACTGCCGCTGGAGGGGTACCGAGACCTGCGGGTTTAACCCGGGCTTACCCCCCCCCCCCCCCACACACACACACCCACCCTCCCCAGCTGATTTTCTCACCTGCCACACACGTTGGGGATTCCCCCCGGGGGGGGCACTTGGTATATTTTGTATACACATGTGTGCGGCTGGCAAGGGTACTTTTTCAGCAAAATCTCCCTAGCAAGGGTCCTGTTTTGAAGGGAAAATGTCCCTAGCAAGGGTCTACTTTCAACAAAATCGCCCTAGCAAGGGTCACTTTTTTGCAAAAATACATGTTTTTCACCAAAATGTACCACTTTTTCCAATTTTTCCCGAAATCTTCCCGCAGATGAGGAAAATTTCTCTGTAAAATGACCCATTAAGTATATATTTTGTGATATTTCTCGTCAAAACAAGGATTTTTGGGCCAAAAGTGCCCTAGCAAGGGTATGTTTTGGCACAAAAACTCCCTAGCAAGGGTAAGGGTTGTCATAGGTCCAGCCGCACACCCATATCAGAAAAAATTCAAGTACCCCCCCCGGGGGATTCCCACAACCAAACCGGACAAATATGACGTCACTGGTCACGTGGGAGCACACCTGTATACAGGTCAACTATTAAAGGTGCCTTTAAAACATGAAACAACCCACTGATAACGCTGATAGCACTCCCAGGCCCTTTAAGAAATACGATAAGGAGTGAAGACTATCGCTATGCATGTAGCAATACTGTGAATGCTAGTAAAACTCTAATTATAAAACTGTAAATGCAGTGGAGGAGGGTGTGGGGTGGGGGGTGGTGGCCCGCGCTATGACATTGGTAATACCTACCTGAGCTTACCTGTGTTCCTGACCTAGTTGCGGGCGTCTGTTATAGTCATTTGAATAGGTGTGCTGTGAGGGGACCAATACACACCGCCATTTTGGTAGGTCCCATCAGAAACAAAGCCATAGAAAGTATCCAGAGTGCTCGTATTACCCCAGGAGGATCCGCAGAGGGCGGGTATAAGAGCAGAGACCGATGTGGTGTCGGTGACAGAGCAGTATCCGCGCGGACAAGGTAGGGATCGGTCGTCATCATGGGGCTGAGACCAACATGGAGCCTGGTCACGGCCATAGCCGTAGTACTGTATGCAGGACACCTGTCATTAGGGGAAGACACAGGTCGAAGTGTCTACGACTGGGCCACCTATGACAGCTTCGATGAAATCACAGATAGAATGGATTCAGTATCTGCAGAAAACTGCCAATCCAAGCCAGCGGCCGATCTGCATCTCCCAGAGGAATCCCTGGCACAACTGCCCAAGTTCAACAAGTTGTTGAGCACCATTATCTACCCCAACAGAACCAACTTACTGCATCTCCATAATATGGCCTTAAATAGGGCGTTCTTCTACAGTTACGCCTTTCAGAAGTTGAACGAGACCTATCAGTTTGACTTCCAGCCAGGATTGATGTATTACTACTTTTCAACAGCCGCAGATGTTTCGGCCAATGAGTACAATATTAACGGTTCTGCTGTCTTCTTTGATAATAACAGCTCCTATGCTAACTGGTACAGGAACTTGCCTTTCAATAAAACCCTTGGTCTCTTTGGGCCTAGAGCATGGAGAGATGACGATTACAATGAACCTACAAATTGGCTGAGAGAACCCACAAATCATACCATCAACATGGCAGATTATGGCGCGGGTGCCCAGAGTAACTACACCCTCAAGTCCTACAAGACAAACCAGTGGTACAACCTCTGGTTACCTGATGGCTTCGACAAGTCAGGCAAGGATTCGGTTCGGAAAAATTCATACGGAGTAGAACTGAAATATTCAAATGAGACTGGTCGATTTACAGACGAAGAATTTGTGGCCAAGGTGTTCTTCGGTCCACCGTCCCCTGGTCAGAAGGAAAGGGATTATCTGCCAGTGGTATGGACAGAACCCTACTTTGACTGTGGGAGATCCAATAAGTGGATTCTCAGTGCTGTTTCTCCTATAGTGGATCAAATACCAAGATACCTGGAGTGGTTCCACTTGAGACGAATGAAGTGAGTGCAATTTGAGCTATCATAAAACCAAGATGATTATAGGAATGTTACCAGTAGTAACTTAAATTTTATGTCAGACGTTGAAATTAATAGGTCCCCTCGCCTCGGCTAAGCTAGGGTCCGGGTCCGGGTATGACCTCCCCCCTCCCCATCCCCAATACCATGACCATGTCCATCCCGGGATGTCCATGCACCAGTGCCCTGTGCATGACCCTGTCCCTTGTCCCATACCATAGTACCCCAAACCAGTATACATGTATTTATATCAAAACCTTTAAAAGTAAGGTGCAAATACATCACAGAATCCCCCTAAGGCTAAGCCTACAGCTATACACCTACTATCCATTGAATTTACACCTGTCAAATGCATGGCAATAATGATCTTAAATGTTTATGAGTAAAATATTATCTACAAAATGGTTTCATACTCTGTTTATTATTAACAATAATGGTCATCGGACCATGATTAGACACCGTATACTGTGTAAAGTATTAGAATACACACCATCATCGCTGTCAATACACACCTGTCAAATAGCACAATGCATGTACACAGTCCCCTATGCTGTGACTCAGACTGCAAAGTCCTGATAAGTAGGTCAGTCGGAGAAGTTCTCTACATGCGGGTCAGATGGGGATTACTGCATGGTATATCTACAGCACTGTATGTAAAAAATGTATGTGCATGCTGCTAGGGTTAGCTCTCATATATTTTATACAGGGGTCCAAAGGTTACGTATAGACTGCAAAAATAGGCAACTGTTCATGATGTACAGACATCCTATATATAGTCATGGAATATGGGATAATGGTACTATTGGTAGTGGCGGTAGTACCAGTGGTTGGGGTATATTTAGGCTATTTAGCTATTTAAGATCCAATTACTCTAGGCACTAGCGCCACATACATTATACACTTGATCATATACGATGGCATGGCTGGTTTCCTATAATGAAGGTCCCAGGTTATTATCTGTAGAATACTTTGCCATATACATATTTATACCTTATAATGTTATATTATTAGGCCATACCGCCAGGCATTGTGAATGGTGATCTCCCATTCTCATTACCATCGCCATTGGCATGATTGGGGAATAGGGTAAATATCCCCTGAATATCACATAAGTCATTATTCAGGGGATATAATGACAGTAATGTCCAATTGCCAACTATTCATTTGGTATCATTTGAGTTGAGCTTCCCACGCCAAGATACAATATGCTATGACTATAGCTAATTATAGATATTTAATTTGATATAATATAATACATTATTCATTGTAACGTTGATGACAAGAAAGTTAGTCACCCTGTACTGTACTACACAGTGATACATAGTTCATAGTAAACTTGGGTGATAGATATTCCTCATAATCCAGATAACAACTACCACCTTCAGCATTAAACTTCCACAATTAGCATTGTATCGTCTAGACTGGCATCACAAAGGCCTATCAATTAAGGCTCATGAGTTTGTAACAGTTGAAACGTCTTTGACCGGGTGTCGTCTTTGACCGGTGTAGTCTTTGACCAGGTGTCGTCTTTGACTGGGTATCTAGAAAAGATTTTTTTTCCATTTTTTTAAAATATCATATATGTATATGATGTAATGTACTTGGTGGGACTTTTTATTATACAATGAATTACCCACTCTCTTTACTATTATAGTACTTTAACCCTACCTGGTCAAAGACTACACCGGTCAAAGACTACACCGGTCAAAGACGACACCCGGTCAAAGACGTTTCAACTGTTACAAACTCATGAGACTGAGCCTTAAGGACACTGCCGATCTCGATGTATGTAGTAGTTATAGGACGTGTAACAATCTGTACGCGAAATACAGTGAAGGAGCCTTCAGGCTTCACTGAATACCCCTACAGATTGGTACTAGTCCTATAACTACTTTATGCTACTAGCTGTATACAGCATACAAGAGGTGTGAAATGCTTTGTTCTCCGTGCCCGCTGTGGTATAAACAAATGTAGGAGACAGCTGAAGTCATTAAGCTAGTAACGCTATTCGATTCTGAACATTTCCACCGTTCTATACTATACAAAAATGTAGTACAGTATAACACGTACGCCACTGAAGAGGTTGAGAAAAAGTTGCTTTGCCCCTCACCCTCACCCTCAAATAATTCTGCCCCTTCGCTACTAATCCCACCAGTTGTTAGAAAATAGCACACACTTTCTGTGCTGAAAGAACCAGCATCCATAAAGAAAGATCCATCGTCCATGACGGGCCATGAGGGCAAATGTATATTTATATCAGACTATAACTGGCGAGGCCGTCAAATGGAATTATTAGTGTATACTGAGGAGGCTTTGAAAGAGGGAAATAAAAATATGTTGGTAGGGATTCGTATGATCGTCAAGTGGTTTCACATAAAACCTATGGTAATTTGGGTCAATGGACAACTGTAACGCTGGGCGATCTCTACATTTTAATTGATGTAGTGGATTATATGGGGGTAGACCCCTAAATTCGACACGGCAACATGGCCTATTCTTAAAATCGACATGCGACATGGGGCTTAGTGACATGGGACAGAAGGCTTAAAAGCTTAGTGACATGGGACATGAGCATTATTAAGCGACATTGACATGCGACATTGCCATTTCTTAAAATCGACATGCGACATGGGGACCCCCCCCCCCCCGCCCATCTATACCCCCGATTATGAATATTAACCCACAGTTTCCGAATCTACACATCTTATGGATAGAGACGGAAGGGGTTTTTGTGGACTTCTGACAGATACCAATGCAGCCAATAATCATATATATAATTAAAGAGTTAAGTTGGCCGGAAGTCAAATGAGTGGTCCTTGTTTTACTCCCTGTGGTATGTAGGTTGTATTTACCTATTGGAAAATACGATAGCCTCATAATCCTCTCCCTTTCACTGTGCATTAAACACCTGCGATTTGAATTTTAAATGTTTAATTCTGGTTTCCAGATTCGTGGGTGTGGTGTCTATGGACATAGACTTCCTGAGTGTTGACATGAACCAGTGCCCCCCGGGAATAGGTAACGAGCCGCCCAACATGTTTGCTGATACCGCTCGCTGTAAGAAGGAGACCACCATGGTAAGTGAGATGCACATCAGGGAATAACATGCTTTGAAGAATACAGTGTGGGAAAGCTTGCCTTGAGACTTCACCATTTTCTCTATATGCATACAGTTGACATGTACACTGTATTGGGGAAAGGGACCTTAGTGCACTCGGCAGTAAGGCCCCCGCTATAGGCCAAGAATTTAAATTGAGCTATTTTCAATTAGTAAATGTGACAGTAAAGTAATCAGGAAGAAGGAACTTGATACACTGATGGAGATGTCTCTTGTCAGCAGATGGTTTTTAAGTGGCAATGTTGCATAAAAGGAGGGCGGTTGATAATAAAATAATGAAATAAATAAAACATTGAATTGGTAAATATATCCAATCACCAGTGCCACCCTTGAAAAGACTAGCTATTGTCTGTAGTATGTAGTAACCTGGACAACCCAACCTTATATTGTCTGATGTCTTGTGTGTTTCAGTGTGAACCTCTGTACGGCTGGGGCTTCAGGAGGGGTGGATACCAGTGTGTCTGTCTGCCCGGGTTCCGCTACCCACAGTGGCAGGAGGGCCCCTACCTGGGCCGGGACATTGAGAGTGCTACTGAAGGGGAATATAAGGATGGCTTCAACTGCATCCCCGTAGGACGTGAGTATAATAGTTTCGCCTAACAATTATTGAGTAAATGTACCCAATATTGACAGTGGAGTATGGGACAATATGACAGTAATACCACAATATTGATGAAAGGGATAGAAGTTAAATGTGGTCTTTTTGCAAGGGGCGGTCCATCCGGCTTTTCAGATGCTGCAGCTTGTACACGATTCAGAACCCAATGTCGCATATACCGAGGTTGCAGGTTCCTTAGTAGGGGGCACCATTGCTTGATCTGGTAACCAGCGAGATAAGCACTGATACAGCAATCACAATGGGTACAGGCTGTTACATAATGCCCCCTAAGAATTCAGCAGTAAAGCCCAGGGAGTTATCTCATTGGTTGATAATGCTTCCAGCTACACGCCTATAGGATTTGCCCAAACTCAGGATGCAGCTTACACAAGTGTTTCAGCTAGTACAATGTATAGTATTATACCATATATTCTGCTGGCCGGGGGGAACTGCAGGGGAGGTGGGGAGGGCGTCGGGACAGGAGACTGCCCTGGAGCCATCCCTATAGTACAGTACTACAGTTGCCATAAGCAGAGTGACCGCCAAGTGCTTCTAATCTATAGGATTTTCTCAAACTTGGGGTACAGCTTATACCAGGGCCGGTCAGGCTTATACACAAGAAATAACGGTAGATTTAAAATCATAATACTAAAAGTGTATTCTAATTGAGTTATCGATATAGCACAGAAGAGTGAGCCAAGTGAAGGTGTTATATAGGCATCTAGCTGGATGCATTATCAACCAATGAGATAATTCCCTGGACTTCACTGCGGAATTTTTAGGGTGCATTATGTAACAGCCTGGACCCATTGTGATTGCTGTATCAGTACTTATCTCGCCGGTTACCAGATCAAGCAATGGATGCGCCCACAGGGCGACCAGACTGACCCCTATACTGTTAGACAAAAATGTAGCTTCTCACCTGCTAGTGCTAAGCATGTTAATTCCTTCTCTTTGCAGTGCGTATCGTCATCCCTCTCATCCGTAATTCCAATGACTCATCCATCGTCTACAACGGCCGCAGGAAACGTTCAGTCAAACAGCAAAAGGAGATTGATGACCACAAGGCTCTCCAGGCTAAGATGACCGGGGACTACTTCCAGCCTGACTGGGTCCGCAAACACCATGTGGCCCGCAGAGAGCTCCCACAGTCCAAAGAGTCACGAATCCTCAATAAGCAAAAGCGGTTCCTGCGCATGCTTGAGCTACAGGAAGCAGAAGAATCGTTCCACAGCCGGAAGAAGCGGCTGGTGCCACGCATGGAGCCAATACAGAGAATGAGTGCCTCCGGTAACAAGGTGAAGTTTGTACCTCGGTACAAACGAGACACAGCAAAGATCAGAAACAAGAGGCAGACATTTGACCAGACAGCTTTTGAGAGAATGGCGTAAGTCTTGAGTAACCCACACTCTTGTTTAACAGTAACCTAGATTTTGAGGGCATCCTACACCCCCATCTCGAGCCTATGACTACTTTAGAATTGTAGTTTACTCCCAAAAACACTTTTAGTGTGGTACTGTGGATTTGTTTCTTGTATAACCTGCAACTTGTGAAACTTGTGAGACTTTATAGTGCTAAAGTTGTAATAAACAGATACAAGTTTGTAAATTAGACATTGGTTAAGAGTTTAAACCCCACCCTATGTTTGTCATAATGGTTCCTCCATACCGTACTATAATTTGATCAGTTTTCCGGGCACGCCCCTTCACCTAGTCTCCAGAGCAAACACAGGCAAATCCATCCATGTCGCTGCGCTATGTTATTGGGAGCCAGAGTCTGCCGCACAGTAACTCAGATATCGGAGCTTTTTCTCCGGTATTGTGAGCTGACCAATCGCAGCGCATGAACGTCCCAGCGTCGCCAATGAGGTCCGACGTAACTTACTGTGCGGCAGACTCTAGCTCCCAGTAACATAGCGCAGCGGCGTGGATGGATTTGCCTGTGTTTGCTCTGGAGACTACCCCTTCACCCCTCCTATGGACATAACTGATCTCTTAGAGATATACAACCTGAAACTCTTCCTTGCAGGATCATCATCAATCATAAGGCAAGTGTCAACAAGGATAACTGCCATACCTTTAAGCGGGAGGACCTGGAGTTGCCCGGAGATGTGTCGTATGGTGTAGAGAAGCAGTTCTCACCTCAGGCCCGGACCGCCTTGCGTCTCTCTCACTTCCTGTCCAACTTCCTGCAGGTAAGTGACTCCAATAGTGTTATTTGCAATGGAGTCTTGAAGAGGACATATTTCACCTGTGTTCTCCACCATGTAGCAAAATATTGTATTTGGTATACTCTAAATAATCAGCATGTGACTTACTTCCCATGTTGTAGAAAATATTTCTCCTCACTTAAATGATGACCAAACTAACAAAAGGGGACCTTCAAATTGTAGATCAGAAGAAAGACCTACTATATTGTAGACGTTTCATGACCTTTTGACTTAGAACTGCTTTACTATGTTAGAAATAAAAGAATCCTCCTAGACTTCAGTGTCTGACCTTGACTTTGACCTTGCAGAATGTAGATCGGTATGAGGAGTATGGTAACCTGCGTGGAGACAACCTGCTCAACGTCGATCTCATCTTTGGTGAAGTTATCGCCAATGTCATGGGTGACCTGCGAATCAAGGCAT
Organism: Harmothoe impar; assembly: GCA_947462335.1. Taxonomy (NCBI): domain Eukaryota; kingdom Metazoa; phylum Annelida; class Polychaeta; order Phyllodocida; family Polynoidae; genus Harmothoe; species Harmothoe impar. Next base: position 54,994,899 of record OX381708.1, on the reverse strand, counting down.
CTGGAGTCTTCTTTGATGTTGATAAGTTTGAAGGAGCAAATAATGATGACCGACAGTTCTTTGGACCAAAAGCATACAGGTATGTTACCAAAGCGACCTACATCATGTAAATCTTGGGAATGGCAGTGAAAGAATTTGGGTACAAGTTAACTTATATCTTAAAATCCAGTTGTGAACTCAAAGAATCCGTAACCATAAATGCTAGTTTGAGGTTTAGATAGTTATCATGACAAAAAATATGATCCCTGGGTGAGATAAGTTTACCCCATCTGGAGCCTAAAATGTAATCCAGAGCTATGTCTCGATAGCGTATTATGTAGTAGATACTGTCCAAGTGATTCATGTCTCAATGATTTTATCAATTTTCACCCGCAAGGTACGAGGAGGATTCGACAGCCGGTGGCCCGTCAGGAGACAAGGCTAACACGCACTACCGAGCCATCGACTATGCCGGCTTCCCCAAGCATTACCTCGACGATGCCTGGTTCAAGAACGTCAAGGTGGGTCACATAGCACCTCAATTTAGTAGTCACAAAACAAGATACATTCAAAGGACTGTTTCACTGGGAAATATGCTGTCCATATGTATTAGGTATATCTATGAATCTCTCTCTGTATAGGCTTCCAATATTAAACCTTAAACCAAATAGCTGATGAGGATGAATCACACACCTGACCGTTTTGTGATCTGTCCTCTGCTCAAGAGTGCAGCGAGCAGGAACACCACTCTACTCAAAATATGAAAATGTATAGAAGTATAAAAAAGTTATGATTGGAACCTTTTCTTATATACTCAACCCTTTATCTCACTATTCCCTTCTCAGGAACGGTGGCAATCCAACACCTATGGTCTCACCAAGTTCACAGAGAAGCCACTGATCCGGTCTGATCTGGCTGGAACCAGTTTGAAGCGATTTGAGATGTACCCAATGTACTACAGAGCCCCCAAGGAGGAGGATGGGTGGTGGTCAGCACCCTACTTTGACTGTAATGGTCATGTCAATGATTGGGTCATCACATACTCTATTCCCTTCTTTGGACTCAACAGCATCCGGTCTGGATTGGAGTTCAAGTAAGAATCTTTTGGTTTCAACTATTTTGACTTGAATTTAAGACTTTCTTCCTTAGCTTCAAGTGCCTTAAATCTTAAGTAGAATCTGCAAGTAGTATCTGGAATGTGGTAATTTATCATGGTATCAGAAAGTGACCAGAAGAATCTCATTTCACAGTATATATTTCATCAAATTATTTCTTTGTCTGCTTACATCTACTAAATGTATTGAAATGTGCCAATATTGTGATTCATTCGCTTCTATCTGTTGTTGAGGATAATTGCAATAATAAACCTGCTTCTCTCTCCTCCTTCCTCAGGGGTGTGGTTACCGTAGATGTGAAGCTGGATATGTTGGACATCAACCAGTGTTCTGCTGATTTCCATGTCCCTAATGCCTTCAAGAACACTGCCCGGTGTCACTACGAAAGCACATACGTAAGTAACATACTCCCAACCTTTTTCCCCACACACTCAGAGATTATCACATGAAACACATTCATCAAAGGCATTGTTAGCTGACCAAATATACAGGCGTATGACTGCCATCTTCTTATTTTGACATTCATCAGCGGTGATGCAATATATCACAAATGTTTCTTTGTCAGCAGTGGTGCTGCACATTTAGCGAGTGGTTCTGCTTCACGAGGTCTTTTTTAAGTACAATGTCATGCATATGGGTGAAATAGTGAGCATTGTAAAATACCCATAACAAGATGGGGAAATGCCTTTTGACTGGAAGATATCAGAGACTGGTTGACCCAGCCTTAATGTTTAAGGATAATGGAAGCCTATATACATGATGGACTGTGTTGATCATGACTGTGCATCATGTGCTTGTACTTTGGTCCCTGTGCTGTTGCGATAAGTGTGTGCATACATTTGATATTTTTCTTATCATGACTGAACTAATACCAAAATCACTAAATTAAGAGCCGGGTCTTCAGATATGCGGTGGGGTATAGTGGTAATAAAATAAATGTTAGTGTACTAAAACCTTGACTTGAATAATCGCTGGTCTCTTATCGTCAAGGGTACTGTTATATTGAAATTGAAGCAACTGGGTAATATCTACGAGCCACTAAAGTACAAAGTATGATTGATATCACAACAGTATCCCTGTGCTTTAGACAGGTGTTTATTTTGAGGTATAGAATAATCAATCACACTTAATCATCACTTTAGCCAAGGGATTACCAATCTTATAATTGTAAACTATGTTTAAGATTCTCCAATTATATCCCAAGAATAAGAATAGTGAGGAAATATTGAAAACTAGACGTAAACATGCACCTGTATATGATTCAGTATCAATAAAACATTAATAAGCCAACTTGTAAGTCGGTGAATCCAAAAGGGGCGAAGTTAACTATATAGTAATTAATAGGGTGAAGAAAATTGCAAAGCGATGGTCCATTTATGAACATGGGAAATTGTTAACCATGTTGCAGTTATTTCACGTTTAGGATTTTGACTGGGTTATGTCTTATATATATATATATATATAGAAAGTATTATAATATTTTAAGTCATAATTGTACAAAATCCCAATGGTAATAGTTCTTGTATCTACTTGGTCACTTTAAGTCTGGTGTGTGTGATGATAACACTTTGTATGTGTAATCCCTAATGTTTGAAACAAACTCATGATACTGTCAGACATATTGTATGGCATGTACAGGACAGCATAATGACTACTTTGTGAATTAATACTTGTACCATAGTACCAACTGTAGACCCTTTATCCTATATAACAACCACACCCTGCCTGCTTGTCTACCTGCGTGCTGCTACAACCGTTTCACAGCTACCACTTCCACCATCCACCGCCGCTGAACAGTCTAGTCCCTGCTGCCTCGTGGTGCCATGACGTCCCCTGACGTCATGGCGTCCCGTCAGATGGCGCTGGTTGTTCCCGCTTGGCACTGGCGGAATAATCACGTGATTACCAGTGATGTTCCCCTGGTGGCAGACGGGGGAACTAGCTTACTGCTGCTGCGTCTTGTTGGTTTTGGATGACGTAATGACGTAATGACGTAATAACCTCTCAGTGTGGTCATATGGAGTTCCCAGTGACTTCGCCTGTCTGTGTCGTCATATAGTTATTATTCCACTAATCTATTTATGTTTTGGTAATGTGCTGGACTTTTACTGTTAGTTTCTTAACCACCTACAAAATTCTGGTAGCCTGTATGCCTTCAGGAAACTTTCGGCTTAAGTACCTTTCCTTTACGAATATAGACTCTTTTATTAAGCACAATTTCAATGTGTATGCAACTTAGTCTAAGTTGTCTGATATTGTATTAACAATGGTTTCAGATTTCTGCACACTCTCTTTAGTTTAAGATGTAAATAAGAACATACTGTGAGTCATAAATGTTCTTGGAATCTGAAGCTGAAGTGGCTTGTAGCAAGCTGGGCATCCATGATGGATAATTAGTTGCCCCTAATACAAATGTATATGGTCAATAATATTCTTTCTTCACAAGTTTAGTATAGGACTACCTCCATCCATTGATGTATGCTTATATAGTTTGTACTGTATATTCACCATATGCTATTTCCATACTAGTGCTACCACCTGGAAGGAAAGACGTTTGAGAAGGGTTCTTACAAGTGTGAGTGTAAGCAGGGCTTCGAGTACCCCTTCAATGACCGCGCCTGGTACTTTGATGGTCAGACCATGGAGGAGGAGTACAGAAAGAAGGTGGAAGGTTCACCCACCAGGTAAGGCAAACAAGCTTTTAGATAGTTGTATGACATAAATAGTCCTAACAAATTGTTGACAATATTTGCAAGATTTGACCTGAAGATGGTTGTACAAAAGAAGTAACCATAGATTTGATAAAGAGCAGATATTGGCTTTGTAGGTTAATAGTGCCCAACTTGCAAGGGCTTCAAACATGTTGCGCTAGTCTAGTACCTATAAATGCCAGTGGAAACTTCCAGGAAAGTAATTTTCTCTTCTAGACAATATGGATAATCCTATGGGCATTAGATAAAGGACAAGAGCAAAATGGATACTTTCCAAAGATTTAGATAGCGGTTCCTTCTTTAGAAGTTATCATAATGCATAGCCGCTACATGCTAAAGAAGGCAGGAATAAGCAAGCCATTATCATTGTAATCATGTAACTTGATCGTTTACTAACACTGCCTCCCCTTCACACACAGGTTCGATACTCTCCAGTGCCGTCTAGCAGGTGCCAGTCGTGTTGGTCAGAGCTGGCTTATCATTGCCCTGACGCTGCTTGTGACGGCAATAACAAAAATGATATAAGCAGATGGCAAGATGCCGACAAGACGCTGCCAAGTGTGTGAATGACGCTGCCCGCTGTGCCAACCGTGTAATTAGAACCGCATTGTATGTTACAGAATGATGACATTGTATGATACACAATGACAATGTATGTTATAAAAGTGAGAGAATGTGTCTGAATGTGCAGGGGTGGATCCAGACATTGTAATCTAAAGGGGACCAAGAGGGTGTTCAGGGATCAATTTGGGGAGGATTCAGGATTATTAGTAACTGTTGATTGCCTTACTTGAGATATGCCTAGTGATGCATTATTGCCTACTCACTACCTGCTGGATCTGCCCCTGGTGTGTGTACAAAAGAGTGGAGTGTATGAAAGCAAAAAAGCTTTTATTATCTAGTTTTAACCCATAGTACAAAATGTAGTGCCTGTGCTGTGTTTATAAGCGTTGATAAAATTAAGGTGGAACATGGTAGGCTGATACAGAGCCTTCCCTTCGGAGTAGCCCTTTTAGTTGTTAAGCCATCTAGTTAATTGGCATAAGAATCGCGATATTGAAAGGATGTCATATTTACTCCATGATGACTGGAAGGCTGATGGATTTATTTTTGTATTATGGAACAGTGAATGAAATGAATCAAATGACGTCATTTAAGGTGGTCCTGTTCAAGCATTGTTAAGCTCTCAAGTCCAGGTATTTAAGGCAACTACTATAACAAAGAGGAAAATCGTCATGGCAAACTTTGATCACATTGAGACTACTATTTCAACTGGTATAACAGGCATAGGTAATGTGAGGTTGATGTTGTGTATAAGAGGATTAGGAGGGCACTGAAAGGACTATAGGCATATATAGAAGAGAGAGTCTCAAGTGAGGGTAATGAGAAAAAAACATAATGAGGAATTTGGTGTAGGCCTCTCACGAGTGTATTATGAAAGAAGCGAGCATTGATGTCAATGAACACATGCTTCCATGTCATAATTCCGCCTGGTAAGATTATATAGAGTCCGTAAAAAATATCTTATAAAACGTTTTGTTTGTTTTCACATAAATGTTTTCACATATAAGAAAGATATTACTATCATTCTGCCCAGTTCATATATTTTGTATTCAAGCCATATATCTATAAATATATATTTGTTCAGCTGTGTATCATGTATAATATGTTTTCACATGTACTAATTATAGGTATATCAAGTATATTTTGATTGGATGTGCATTCAAATCAAGAAAAGAAAATCCAGAAAAAAAAATTCGATAAATTTTAGGTTTAAAACTTTATGTACCATATATATATATACGCATACAAAATTATATCTCATTAGCTTAGACTAAAACTTATTAATTGGGAATAAAATCCTATCTGTGAACTTAATACTGTGTACACCATTGACATAGTTGGCATATCCGTGTAATTCACTTAGATTCTAGCCGTTGATTATTTGGCCTTTACTTTTAAGATTGCTTTCTCGTACTCCAAAATGTTTTCTTGCCACATTCAATCGCCCCAGAAACTGTATTGGTGTGATTTCTCAATGTTGAATACAATATTCAACACCCTGAGTGTCAGCCCACGCGCCCAAATGATATCTGTTTTAGCTCACTAGTTTGAGTGGTGGTTTGAAAAGTTTCGACTCTAATTAAGATGCCCCAAAAACTGTAAACGACATTAATTCCACATTGGCGTCATGGTAATGATGTCAGAACGGCAATGTCACGGTCGCCCTCCTATGTCTGTACTTGTACATATACAATGTATCTTATTATGGCTTAATAAGTATTAAGTATAGTGTTTTGTGAGTAAAATGCGTTGGTTGTAACTTACAAGGTATTGTCCCAATACACATAATGTATATGCAGATATTAGTGCTAACACAAATACCAGCTGTTCTATAAAAGCTACTCTATTTTGAAGTTCAGAATGATTGTGATTGTTCTGAGTTATCATACACATTTAGTATTATTCTGTTATTTTAGTTTTGTTGCGTGCAATGTGTTTTGCAGCAATATTGATAATACTGAAAGTGACCTGTAAATAACAGTGTTATCCCCGTATTTGCACTTGAGAATGCACTTTAGTTGAACTGGGCGGAATTATTACAAGGACAGTACCTATATGGTTTTGATTGCAATTGGTTTTGCACTCCTGAAGAGAACCCATCCGAAGAGAACCCATCCTCCCCTCCAAATTCCCGTGTTGTTTTGCTGACTAGAGTTCATGAGCAAAATTTCCTGTATGTTATTGTTTGGGCCATTAATACCATACAAACTAGCGTGTGATGTTATCTATTCTTCAAAAATATCCGTTTCTCTATGACTAGTGTGTATTACAATTGCCTGGACTAAAGTTTACGATTATAGTTGTTGCCTAATCAAGAGTTGTTGCCTGATCAAGAGTTTGCCATTATGAACCTTGCTTGCTGGACTAGAGTTAACTATTGTGGTTGTTTACATGGTCTAGAGTTGACAATGTTTGTTGCTTTGACTTGAGGCTACTATTATGGTTGTTGTCTGGACTATAATTTACCATGGTGGCTGATGTTGGCCTGGACTTGAGCGATTAACATGGTTTGTATTAAAAACAATTATGCAATGAATGGTATAAATGAGAGGGAAAGTTATAGTACTTTCAGCTGTGATTGGTTTTGCAACCCCCATGTGGTGTATCTAAGGTGCCTGCCACTCTACTAATGTGTAAATACTTTTGTACAAGAGATTATACAGATTTACATTACAGATGTAAAGGCTAATATAACTCTATATTGTGACATATACAGAGGCGACCACTCCAGCCTTAAATTGTATAAACTTCACTTGAAATACAGTCAGTCCAAGATATGGAATGCCTAGTGGCATTGTTGATTGTGCTCGTGCATATAAAGGTTTTGTATTCTAAGCAAAAATTGGTCCATTTTCTAACAGATAATTCGTCCAAATTGTCTCAGCAATAATGACCTGCAAATCTTGCTCATAATGTCTAGATATTGATATGTGTTATAATAGAGGTGTGTGAGTGAGTTTCTATGTATACACTCAGTTGTATGCAACTATACATATCCTATACATGTATATAATAGTAATACTTTATATCACGAAATGTTTAAATCATGGAGTTTCACATTCCATATGAAGCAGAGTCGAGTAGATGTTAAACTGGTATATCCATGGTGTTGAACCATCGTTTTTGAAGATCCACCAGAATTTTGAATTAGAATTAAGTTAGATGCACATGTATATTAACCTTAATAAACATGTGGTATACTGAATGACTACTTGTGTAAAATAATGGATTGTTATTGCTACTTATATTACTTTCTAAATCATAATGTAGGGTGTTAACTCCCCCTACCCCTTTTTTTGTTCATGAACATTGCATGAAACTGTACATAACAACATTTCTTTTAATAAACACTTTCCATTTATATATATTTTGTCTTTGTTTTAATATAAATACTGAACAACATTCATTCATTGGTATATAATTAGTATATTTCAACTGAGCCAAGATGCAAGTAAAATACTGCATCAGTCCGTTTTATCACTAGTGTGATAATAGTTACCCTGATGATATTTCAGGAAATCTTGGTTGTATACGCGCACTGTTGTTCATAAAAAGTTACAAAGACCGCATTTTTAAAATCTTCATAGAAGACATTATAATACAGATATATACTTCTTCCTGTAAGTAACTATCAATGCAAACGACTATAGCAATTCTTTTAACTGTGTACGTACGATAGTCTATACTTGAGTACACAACTGATAGCCAGGACAAGAAGATAAATTAGCTTGGATGGACTTGAACTTCGCTCGCGGAAAGGCTGGACTATACTGAAAAAGTAAACCTGTCTCCAGACTAGCCTAAGTGACTGTCATAAAATAAACGAGTTAAAGATGGTATATCAGCTAATAGACTTCCCAAACCTTTTCTTCAAAATGGATATCACTTCAATGCCATGGGTTCCATTATCATTTTAGCTGATAAACAGTGCAACATATTTGTCTATTAATACATAATTTGAGATTGATAACAATGTACCTGATTTACCTCACTGACTCAGGCACTCCCCCAGGAGAGTATTTGGGGAACTAATCTGATAGAGAATGCACTGAGCCATGCAGTATCAACACATAGGGAGTTTAAGTGTCGACCTACAGTAAAAAATATTGCACTGCAGGTGCTCATATTATAGACTAAGACACTAACAATAATTTTAAAAGTTAGGGAAGACGTATGGGATAGGATATACAATAGTAATATGATAAAACTAATAAATCTCTAAACATCTAGCTGACACACCATCTTTAAAGGTTGTCTAACCTATCAGATTACCATCCCACAAATAGAATCGGGATCTGGCAAATGTCGGGTTTTGGACTGGCATATGCCAAGTGGGTCTTCTATCTGACAACTCCAACTAGAAGACCTGCTTCCTTGTCACTTAGACGAGTCTGCATAGAGACGGGTTTGTGGGATGGTAACCTGATAGGTTAGACAACCTTTAACTCGTTTATTTTATGATAGTCACTTAGAAGAGTCTGGAGATGAGTTTACCTTTTCAGTGTAGGACCCCATGGCATTCTATGCAATAGTATAATAGCTCCATGACATTCCACATCTTGCCTCCCTTGTCTGTCAACTACCATAGAGTATTATTATATGAAACGTCATTGAACACCACTCAGTCACACTTCTGGTCGGTCACCTTGATGTCACAGTACTGCCAGCGTGTCTTGCTGAGGTTGGTGAAGCACCAGGGCCGTTTCCTGCTGGGACTGTCGGGGTTCCGGCAGTAGTTGTGGTCCCCCAGCCCATGCCGTGCCTTGTCCATCTTCTTTCGTGACCCCCGAAGGTAGCGGTGGGAGTGCGGGTACTGCGCCGTCCACCTGCAGGGCAATATCAAAGGGCAATTAATAAGTAGTACATGTATATAATTATGGTTTTAACTTGAGCTGTAAGAATATTTATTTTTGACTGAGAAATATTGTTGTCCTTAAATTCTACTTCACAAGAGAGGAAGCAGGTGACACATAAAGTTGAAAGCACATAACTGATGTACATACACTGTAAAAAGTTGTTGTTCGTGAACAGCAATATGTGCTGTAACTATACAGTACTTTAGCTGTAAAAGATAACACAGCAACTTTTGCTGTACACATACAATTCTGTTACTGTAGATGCAGGTTCGAATCCCATAACCAGCAACCAGAGGGAGAGAGAGCAGAGAGGTTGAAGGGAGTACCATACTCCACAGCTCAAATTTGACCTGATCTTTTCAAAAGCCCAATGATGCAGGCCACATAGTGACTGCCCCTCTAGCTCAGTCGGTAGAGCCGTGGGAGATGTAGTCTGAGGGTCAGCGGTTCCAGTCCCGGCAGAAACTCTCATACTAACTACATTTCTCCTGATGCAATTCTAAAGTATAATATATTTTGGTACACTGAAATGTTACTATTGAAAATATGCAGAGGATAAGACCAATGTATCTCAACAATCTGCATGAAAGATAGTAAAATCTACTTTGAAAAACATCTATAGGCCATCAAGATTACACTTCAACTAATGGTAGTTCAGTTCTTATTAGTACATTACTGCAATAGGTTAATTTTCATATTATCCCTTAAGACATGAACAGTCTAGTTCTAAAATTGTCCCCAGGAATCCTGTGTTGACCTCATTACCATTCACACATAAGTAGGAGGTGTTTCAATGCACCTGACATGCAGGATTCACTGGCGTAGTGGTCATGGTTCAGGACTATGGATTGGAACCTGGGGGTTCAAATCTCCAAGATGTTGAATATGTGAGCCTTTTTAGAACTCAGGTCTGCGTCTACAGTAGATTCTACTGTAGGTCTACAGCAGAATTTACTGGAACCAAAGTTGCCCCCAATAGTTGCTGTACAGGAACACTACTTACTTCTAACAGTGATATTATGTTCATTCTTATACCATAACAAAGATTGTGTGCAAAGTGCAATGGAAGCATGATACAAACACTGTTCAAAGTGCAAACACTTGAATCTGGAAGCAAAACAAGACATTGCCTAGATAATTCTTGTCACATGCCCCTTTCCCCTGTTAAATTGCTGTCATTGGAAACTACATAACATAGACACTACACTGGAGTTTATGTTTAATGGTCAAATTCCTTTAGTTGACTTGTATACTGACAGGTTCGTCTGTCCTAAATATCATAACTATCAAATATCAGCATATAGAGTGTGTAGTACATACTTCTGACATTGTGTCCCCTGGCGGGTGTAACTGAGCGTCCCGCGGTAGTTCCTGCCATGACGTCGGCTCACAATGCACTCCCCTGTGACGTAGTAACACAATGTGTGAATGCAGATATTGGATCTTGACAAAGGCAATGTGGACTCGAATAAATTGCTATACATTTATAATTGTGGTAGGTCATTGTGCTAGCGCATAGGATTCCGGGCTCACGTCAAATAAAAACATATTTCAAGAGGGCATTTTAGAAGGAGACATGCACTCCTTGTCCATTTTTCTCCTTTAATTGCATCAGCTTCCTAAGATGGCAGTTTCTAATACCTTGATTAAGTTTCTTCTTTGTTGTCAACTTTTGATTATTATATTTTCCGCCATGCTTGCATAAAATTATCAGATTGCAGCCGTAATGTGTATAATCAAATACTATCACATTTTATGCCATAAGTTTTACATAATTCAAAGGTATGCGAACATGCGTTTATCATCTTCTGTCACATCCTTACTTTTGGCGGGCATTTCACAGATGTAGGAATGGGCATACTTGGGCAGTTGACTCTCTGACCCTGCCCAGTTGCCTCTCCACACAAACCGAGGGGGGCTGCCATCGTAACGCACCAGGAGGAGGGTGGTGTAGCGGCCAGGGTGGGAGGGCGCCCATGACGTGTAGTTAAAGGGAGTCTGGTGACGGGACGTACCGTCAAACCACACCCACTGGGAGTGCCTTAAACGTCCTCCTGTAGAGCAGGCAAAGTTATAATAAGGTAAAAATCAAAAAGAAATATGGACATTGTGTTGGTGCAATGCCAGAGATACTGCATAGTTATAGACTCATTAAATGCATAGATATGTAAAGCTCCTCATCAAGATGCCGTCCAATATCATAATAGTAGGACAATAGCATAGCTTTACTAATGCAGGGGATTCTTAAATGTAACCCCCTTCTGTCTGTAGGACTGAATATCTGAATAAAACCATTATTTGAATGAAAAACATTCCTTTTGTCTCTTTACGTTTCATGCCCAAGCCACACCTCAATATCCCCGCTTAGAATGTCCTGCCCAAATACGGCTCTATTGTCTGTGCAACGACTCTACAATAATACCTGATATAATGATAAAACCAAGTAGACTTTGTGTGCTGACCTGTCCTCCAGTGGGTGTGGTTTTTGTAGCTGGTTATCAGGGTGTCCTTGATGTAGCTGTCCTCCTCCTGGGTCTCTATACTCACCAGGTGGCCCCCCTGCTCCCTACACCTGCGCTCTGCCTGCCCGTACTGCGCCCGGGGTGACGTCACAAACAGATAACAGCTCTTACCCTGCTTCTTCCAGCCCTCCTTACATGCTGTAAAGTAGATGTAGGAATAGAACAAATTATACGTCTTTGCTTTCTTAACATAGAGGTGTCAGTCATAACCTGAAATATCTATTAATCATGACCTTGCGTAATCTATTTTCCATATGATTATGGCTCTTGCCTCTGTCACACCATTGGATATATCGCCCATTCCACCACGAAATCATGTCTTCAATTTGGCAGGGCCTTTATAGCACTTATACAAGACGGATACTTATTCAACATCCTTGCTCAAGAACAATTTCAAGACAGACCTACACCCCACCTGTACCTTTCATACCCGGAGCTATATCGCGACAGAACGCTATTACCATTGCCTATTGCGTATTACAATGCATACTCATGATACTGTCCATATTAGAGCATGTCCTACGAGTATTGCCCAATCTGATACATGACAGCATTGTGTATATTCACTTTATTACAGCATTACCTACATGTTTCTACTATCATTCTAACATTGTCTCAATTTCCCACATTACTTTGTTACAGCATTGCCTCAATTCCCAATATCGCCATATCACTAAAGTTTGTTCCCATGATTGAGAGTGGAATAAAATAAAATATGGGTATTACATGTACTCACCCCTCTGTTCAGCATCTTTATCATTACAATGATACATGTCCCGTAGCTGGGCCACATCTAGGTCACTCAGGCCCCTTCTCTGTCCAATCTTCAAACCAAGCTTCTTACCTATGCCGATCACCTGACAGGTATAACAAATACATTTCAGTGAGAGTCATGTTTGTTTCTAGCCCTATTGCTAAACCAACTGATATTGTAACATACGTATAAAGCACAGTGGTTTGGAGGTATATTCAATATACACCTATGTGAAATATGTCTATTTTCTAACAAAAAATGCAAAGCTGTATTGTAGACGCATTACTGCTACTTTCACTATACTACTTACACTGGTTTACTGTTTAGAATATATGAACCCCCAAGCCAATGCATTGTCAAAGGCACCCGTATTTATAATTTATATCTATACAGTACATGTAAACATTATATCATATAGCCATAATTAGCTGCACAGCATTGGATCTTACGATGATCTCACATGTACTGATTAATGGACAACTACCCAATACTGTTTCCATGTTTACCGCATCTTTGTATATTAAGGCTTTCATTATATCACTTCCCTATACTACTTCAGTGCTACTTCTGGTTCCATATACCATGTTCTTCAATATTTAATGAACCTATAATTATATCTGTGACTGCATATGATTGACTAGATGACCAGATGAATAAACGAGTTTCTCAAGGAACCAAAAGTACCGGATGGTCCTACCTTAAGCGTGGCTTTGCTGTTGCTGGAGAAGTAGTGCGTGCCGTAATGCATAACGCTGCCGTAGTCGTAGGCGAACCCTCGTGACGTACTTTCCGTTGTCTGACGTACCCCGAACTGATCTACGGCAGAAGGCGACAGGTTTGCCGTCACGACCTGGACGTACTCATCCCGGTCCAGGCGGCTCTGGTAGGGAGGAGGGATGAAGAGGGGGTTTGTATAGAGAGGCTTTGAGACCTCAATAATCCGACCACCCCAGTTTCAGGAAAATAATGGTCGGATTATTGAAGTATATTTTATGGTTATGTATAGAACTGTACCTGACAAAGCAGCCGGATAATCGAGAGTGCCGGATTATTGAGGGCCGGATTATCGAGGTCATCACTGTATTTGAATGGTATATGTATGTGTCGAGATACGTGTGTATGATATGTGTGTATACGTGCGAAGGTTCTAAAACATGACCGAGATTTTGGAGGGTCAAGTATTACTATCATGTATATGGGCTGACTTTTATAGTGTATTATCGGGGAAATCTGACAAGGCCCTCTTTAATTAGGTCGTAAAGTAAGATTTTTGGTGCCAGTCAACAAATTCAACACATACTACCTCTCACAATATCGCACATTTTCATTTGGGGGCATCGCCCTCCTCCACTCACGACAAGGCGTGGGTCTACACAGATAAAAATATGAGAGTTATGCCTGGCCAAAACGAAAGTTCTGAAAGTCAGGCAAGCACTGCCTCGTTTTGTCGACAATGGCTCTCACATTTCTCTCTGTACCCAAGGCTACAACCGGATAACAGGGGCGGATTTTATAGGGGGCGGACATGGCGATTTTCGAATAATGGCCCGCCCCCCTCTTTCAAAATCCTGCATCCACCCCTGGGATAATCTCCTGTCCCACCTGTTCGTGCCAGAAGCCTATGGCATGTGTCATCTCGTGCAGAGCGGTACCGAAGTAACTGCAGCCATGTCCCAGACTCACATACTGCTCACCACCACGCCGACCCACGTACGACCAACACCTGAGGGCCAAGGGGAGAACATGTAGCAATGAAACTCACAGATCTATGTGATCACAACAGCATACTAATAAATTAATGAATATCCCAAGTGATGTCTAGAGACAGGCGTGCACCATTGCATAACCTCTCGAAAGGGAGTCATCTAATGCTGCACTCTCTTCCCAGAGCCTAACAGACAAAGGGGGTCATTTTAGCATTACATGCCTCACTCTAGAAAGAAAGTCATTTGACTCCATTTATGTTCTATGTGTATCCTCCCAATAGATGTGTTAACTTAAACTCCATGCCATAAGGCAATGTTGCAGGTTAACTAGAAGCCAAAAGCACTCTCACCTGAAAGTCAGACAGTGCCCAACTTTCAGGTGAGAGTGCTTTTGGCGACAGTGTCGCTCCCTTTATGAGTTCGAACTTGAGTCCATTTATGTTCTCTATGTACCCTCCCAATAGATGTGTCAGACTCCCGCGCCCTAAGGCCTCCCATGCCCCAGGTTGGCTTACCCCGGTTGGTTGATGAAGTACAGGTAGTCTGAGTCGGTGGTCTCATTCCGCCACCGGAAGCTGATACACGTCAGGTTCTCTATGTGCTTCATGCTCCTCTCTATGTAGTACTTGGTTTTATCAGCTACAATGGCAATGGAAAAAATAACATATATTGAAATTATTTGCTTGTAATTATATAGCATATATTTCTCGACAGGTAAGGCCGTTATCCATGTAGTAGATTACACACTATATTCACAATATGGTCGACGCACACGTAAATGCGTCTGATGTATGCCTTTATATGAGCGATTCATAGAATATAATTATTTGTACGTCACACAAGAGGGAGTGGGGGTATTGGCCCTCAATTATAGAGGTACGTAAACTGGGAAAGTGTGAAAAAGGGGTGGGAATGTTGAAAATGGCTGAAATTGTGTGGCATACTTTATGAATAGCCCCTTATACAAGATGATGAAATTGTTGTCATTATATTCTGGATATCATTCTGTACTCACGAAGTGCTTGGTCTATGACGTAGGGAATGATGCCATAAGGCCACAGTCTGGTCACAGGACGTACTATGGAACGTCTCCCACGTGACCTAGCCTCATCACGTGACCTGGACGACCTACCACGGGATCTCGTGATGCCACGTGATCTTGTGCGGCCACGTGATATATCACGTGCACGAGATCGGGCCTTGGCACGTGTAAGTCTTTTCGACATGGTTGAATCCAGGACGATGTCACCCTCAAAGAACGGGAAGGCTGAAGCTGGTCAGAGGGGTAAAAATAAATGTCAAAGAGGCATTCATCCCAAATAAATAGCAACCATTATCAAGCCGTTATTAAAGCAGGAAGCCATGTGATAAAGCAGGGAAGGCTACACGAATGTTTAAATTCAAAATGGTTCAGCACAGAGAAAGGGGGAAGCCTCGTCGAAGGGCATAGTCATTCAAAGCTTCAACTTCAAGTAGTAACTGCAAATTTATATAATTAGAATGGAGAAGAACTACACCGGATTTTACCTAGGACCCACGTCTTGATGCATTGCCCCTTAATTCTGTGAAAAGCTACAGCCACTAGAAGAACTAATCAAGTAAACACAAGTAGAATTTTCTATCATAGATATTATAGCTGATTTTAGGTGACTTTCTGAAATGTTAGTATGTTTACATGGTTTATATTTACTTCTAACTATAACATGTAAAGTTTAAAAGCATTCCCTTCTGAATTAACCTATTATATAAAACCTCAATAATGCCAAATGAATAAAATGTAAATGTATGATAAATCAATGGGTGCATGGGAACGCTGTATTGGCTCTACATTGAATGTATATAGCATCGGAAACATTCAGTCCTCACCACAACCTTCAGCTTTGCCTTTCTTCAATTTACAATAAAGATAACTTCATACTACATGTAAAATGGGCCATGTCAAACAATAATTTTTGGTGGGTTATTTGAGGTGAAATAACATATCCCTGCACATGATCCCTGGTATTTCTACAATAGTAGGCCTAATTCATTGAAAGAAAATGGCTATTCATAAACAATAGTGTTCACACACATCAATAATGTGGGATTAGCATGAACAATATTCTGGCTCAGCAGCTGGATATAAAGCTACATTTGATAAAATAGTTGGCTGGCCAATTCTTAGAAATGGAGTTTCTGGCAATGCGTCATTCCCCAAAGTGGCAAAGAAGTTGAACAGACCTCGCTAAAAAGGGGAAAGGGGGATTGAGTCTCGGTTTGGGTTAAATGGATCATATTGTAGAGTCAATAGGGAGTTGCGCCAAGATAAGCATTGTGATAAAAGGGGGTGCGATTTTGTGACGCATAATACGACCCATACGTTAATCGTACAAGGAGACAAAGTGCTTTCTTATTTGACAGGATTACAAGAATAACTGCTCAGATAGATGCTGAGGACAGACACATTGCTTTCGCGTCCATTATAATCTTTGATATTGGAGTAGATACATCCAATATGTCATCCCATTTCTATTTGATCTGTGCTTCTTTCTATGTTATCTAAGAGTGTGTATTTCATTTCTTCTTCTTATTGTTATCATTATTTTCTTCTTGTTTTGGAGGGGGGTAAATTTTGGGTCATTGGTCATGAAACTATAGGTATAGACAACATTAGTTACAAGTTACACATTGCAAAACAGCTTATACATGAGACCTATGTACTTACATGAACCTTTCCTACGACCACCTTTAGCCCTCAGTGGCTCCGCCATGACAGGTCCCTGAGTGGAGCTGACTGCACGTGCACAGAAGCAAAGCAAGACAGTGTGAAGCAAGCTGAGGCAATGGGGGAAGCTATCTTAACACTGGTATCTGGACTTTCAATTTCCATTGTAGTGTAAACTGCATAGTATGCTATCCTCTAATAGAAAGCTGTTAGGATGCGATCTATTTCTCTCATACAACAATCAAACTGTTAATTTATAGTATAGTGTGTACTGGTTAGTGTGTATTTGGTGAATCGAGAGAATAAATCGTTAAGCTAGAAAGGTTACAGAAAGTATTTCACTTGGATACGCCTAACTTAGTACTCTTTGAAATAGCACTGAAGTAGGGTTTGCTATATAGTACTGAACAGGTTGACGCGTCCATTTGGAATATAGCAGAAAGGTAGACTCACTGTTGGATGGCTGTCTCTGCTCTCCACCCCCGGTCACTGGTCCTGCCTCTGGTCCACACAGCACAGGTGGACACACAGCTAAAGGTACACGAGCAGGCAGATAGAATAGTAGAATTAATTGAGACTACCAGGGTAATGTGAAAATTGTTTATGACTTTGCCGCGAGCACCACTATGTCATTTGTCGCCATGATGCATGAATGCAGTCCTGATTAATCTAATCACCAGGGTTGCACCCATGCCTCACACCCACCTTTCAATAACATATCAAACGTGCAAGACTCCGGCCCGCGGCGTAACAAGCCTGTAAACTCGCATTTTTAATATAGAGATACAATGTAGTTTCTGAAGTTCTGTGACAATGAGAAATGAGTTGGGAGGGAGTGATTTATATATCCGATCGTCTTTGGTCAAGAGTGGGGATTGGTTTAATTTTGTTGTAATTATAGGCCTATGCTTATCAAATTGTTAACATAATTATTGGTATTTTGGATACTTATATAGCTGGTATTGATACTGCATATAATCAATCCTGGGTATTCAGTAACATTTAGACGCCTGACATTGCGTTGACCAAATATTCATACAACTATGTCTTTCATAGTGAATACTTTCAAAGATAAGAACCTACCTTGATTGAGTGTCCAAGGATCAACATCTGCCTCCTCTTTTCTCTCATTTCTATTGGCAGTTCTTCCAACAGTTGGGTATCTTACTCCTTGTGCCCCATCTAAGTATAGAGCTGCGTAGAAACACACCAAGCAGAGCAAATATACATCCTGCCGTTTGGGAGCCCTCATCTCTAAATCCACTTGTATACAATTAATCCAACACTAACTCTGATGTGTTGTCGTCCACGTCTGCTTCAAAGTGAGACCTACTTCCTTTAGGTGAGCCTTCTTTATGACACACCTCCTGGGGGTGTGCTGGAGGTGTGACTAATCAGAGTAGATTCCGTTTAATGCTGACGGTATAGCTGGCAGTGTGGGGTTCGGGCCTGGGTGTGGGGAACATGTGGTAATGCTAATGGTGAAGGGGAGGGTGTGAAGGGGGAGCAACTCACTGTGACAATACACAGACCGCGTGAGCTGCTCAGTATGTACAGTATGAGCAAGAGGGGATAAACCTGGAGAGTTCGTCCCCACCTGCATAGTGTGGCTATCACTGCAGTGATGCACTGCAATGATGCAGAGGGAAGGGTGCGATGGGGGTAAGAGAGGGAGAGAGAGAGGGGGTAAGAGAGGTCAGAGAGCGCGAAATAGAGATAGAAACAGAGAAAGAGCGACAGGCAGAGGGAGATAGAGAGACAGACAAGCAGTCAGACAGAGGGGGAAGACAGACAGAAAGGCAGACAGCGGGAGAGAGAGGTAGAAAAGAGAGATGAGAGAGGGGAGAAGATGCACGGATACAAGTACAAAGAAGATAAATATGGAGCTGGAGTATTTAGATATACAATTAGAGATAGATAATAAACTGATCAAATACCAGAGAGGGTCGTGGCACTCATGACTAGAAAAATAGGGATATACATTTTGTACCGGGGAAGTGGACAGTCAGTTTCTATAATAGATGTACGGAAACTGGCAAGCCTATACACTATAATTTGTGGCAACATGGATTCAGAGAACCTGTTAAGAGGTATTAATAACCCGAATAAACAGGAACCATGGTAGCATATGGGATGGCGATAACGGAAACATGAATATAATTGATAAGAAAGGACAAGGGTCGTGACAGGGGACATGTAGCTAGGTCATCCTTGTCTGAGGTCACGATCACTGGTCAGTATAGGATCCGATATAGATTCCCCCTGTAATTACCGGATCCTTGTTTAGCCTATACCATCAGTATATGGGACCATATATGTACATCCAGGTCCAATATTTAGGACCATATAACTTTATTGGGTATAGGGATGGAAGTCGGCAGAATGGTCATTATATCTACAACAACTCACACACCCATTTTAGGTCAGTGAACAATGCTTGCTGGTTGAACTATGTAAACATGAGTGACATGCACTCACAGGGTTTGTTTCACAGCATGGATCCCAGCCTCAAGGCGGATATCATCTCTTTACCCCCACGTGTAGGGTATCTGTAAAAACATCACAGAGAGGGGTGTTTTTGTAGATCCGTTTTGTGTGAAGGAAGTGCGTTATTGCCAAGTGTCATTCGGTGTGAACCCATATTTTTTTGAATAGCGAATACAGATGTTCAGGTATGACACAAGCCCCCCCCCCCCCACTCCCACCAAATAGTCTATGACTAAACAAAGTGATATATACGGGGAGAAAAGTACTTCCACTATGTAAACTAATCAGTTCAATAAAAGAGTCCTCAGGGCTGAGCTAAGACTTCAAAACCACTGAAGATCTCAAACTTTAATTTACATTTGATTACACAAAGTTGTGTTTTCAAGTGCTTTCTTTGGGCTTGCCTCTAAGGTGCCCTTTCCTAGACACGGAACTACTTGTAGTGTGGTCTCCTGCCGCTCTGCCCCCCCCAGGGCGCCACCGTCGCCGACGCAGCCCCGAATCTCCCATAATGCACATGTTGTGGACGGATATCCGCCTCATTATTCGCGGAACTAATTGTACATTGACGTCAATAGAAAGGTGTGTATCAGCTAGTTAGTTCTAGGAGGACTTCCTAGAACGGGAATGCATGGATAAACTCTCCGCGTGCAAAGGGCCTATGTTTGTCTAATCCTGATACATGCATGCATCTATATACAATGTACTTTCACAGTCCCAACCACAGAAGACAGCTAATGTAAACCAACATGGTGTGTGTATATAGAGTGATGTGATCTGCAAAAAGGGACCTAATATATATATATATATATATATATATATATATATATATATATATATATATATATATATATATATATATATATATATATATATATATATATATATATATATAGTGTAGGGTGCATGAAGGTCCCTTCTCCAAGGCCATGTCACATTTATAGTATTGCCATTAATTATTGGCTGGACATGTAGTTGACTGTGGCTCACCACATAGTATATATGTAGCTGTACAGTCAGGTTTACGACAGGAATAAAGAACAAGGGCATCAGCCCAAGGGATGGGTCAACCTTTAGAATGATTAAATTTACTAAGGACCTTAAATTTACTGAGCATAGTGAACACTTATAATACAACTCTATAGATAGATACAACTAAATTCAGATAATACTGAATTGATGTATGAAAATGTAATGTTGAAGTAGTATTAATTATTATTGGTACATTTAAAGTGACACCGTTTAGCTCAGTAGAGATTAAAATTCATTGGAAATTGGTCTTTAGGATACGGCACAAACACACTGAAGGTTCTGGTGAATGATTGTCGACCTTCATGAAAACTCAAACCAAGTTTTATATATACAAACTTTATTATTGCACAATGGTCATTCCTAAAACATGAACAAAAATGAAAGTTCCGGATGAACATTATTCATCTCACTTTAGGTCCCTATCAGAAAAGGAACATTATCATGCTGATTTAATATGAGTAGACTAACATGATTGCAGATGAACATGTTCTCTGATTTAATCACTAATATAATTTCATATCTTTTAACTCTTCCTTTACCAAGTCCCAAATAAAGGCACCTCTCCCAAAACCAGATTGTTTCAGATGAAATGTAAATGGAATATTAAGATGTAGGGGATGGCCTAACCTTTCAGAAACTGAAAGAATTTTGTAAATATTCTAATTTAAAGTACATCTATGACAAAATGAACAGTATCAAATGACCAGAAAGTAAAATACCCTAAATCGCTCTATGTGTTCAAATTAGGGAGATAAAGCCCTATTTGAAATTCAATTTAGCTTATTTTAGTGTATATGTTGCCATGGCAACTTATATTTAGGCCATAATGCATCAAAATAGACCTAAACTTTTGGTACTATCTTTTTCAGCATGAAAAATTGGGCAAAATCATTTTTCACCCAAAAAACAATATTGTTTGATATTTTTCATGATTTTTGCCTTAAATATTGCTCAAATTATATTGAAAATGAGATAAATCTCATGCAAGTTGAGGTGCCTAGCATTTTTAGAATAGTTAATGTATGTACATACCGATTAAGATATGCAGAGACATTATGCCATAGACCACTGTCAGAAAAAATCATGGGATTCTACCAATTTTTAAGCAAAGTACAGAGGGCCAAAAATCGGCAAAAATCGGCCAAAAAACGGCCGATTTTGTGCCTAAAGGCGCGATCGGTCTTGAGGGGTAAATTCGCCAAAAGGCGCGATCGGTAAAGGAAGAGTTAATGTAGTGCAAATATATATACATATTTAAGCACACCTCGTTATTAGTTGGAATGCATCAGCATACATGTATTACGAGTAACTACGGGAATAAACCTGATCAGTTGCCTTTAGACAATTTCAATTCAGGCGCTACACTACCATTAGTGTACATTAGTAATCTCCACTGATATGACACAACAATTTATTGGTTTATGATAACATGTCGATATGATGATATATTTCTTTTTACTAAATAATTATTATCAAATCTCCAAATTAACTTATAGTTTATGTAGGCTATTATGTGGAATAACTTTTCCCTTCTCGACATTGGCTGTAAAAATTAGTATGTATACATCCCCATCAACAGTAGTATGAGACCCAACAGCCTATACTCCGATAGTAGTTACACATGGCTACATATATCATGCAAAACTAAAAATACAACCAATACTTTAAGACACGCTATTCAATTACAGTCGACTCTTAGGCCTCACTACCTCGGGTGTTCACCACCTCTGAGATGATACCTTTAAGGGTTGACAGTACATGAAATATTAACCGTCATATAAGATTATGTACATTGCATAAAGGTTTGTATTCATGGGAATACTTCAATTTCTTAATGATCGATTTCAGACAAAAAAGAAATCTCCTTGAAATCAGCCCTCGTTGCCAGACGTATAGGATGAGGTGGGTGGGTTATGGTGTGGCCAGGCGGCAAAGTCATAGGACCTGATGCTGCCTGAGGGGCTGGGCCCGCCCTCATCAGAGTCTGCTCGATTGTCGTCTGCCGCGGGCACAGACGTGACGGTGGCGTCCGTGTAGATCCGGAAACACATCAGTTGGTGGGCGCTGCCGTCCTTGGATGTCTCTGACGAGTAGTTGTCTTCCGGGTCAAAGGTCAGCTTGCCTTTACCCATCACAGGGACCGTCTCCACCGACACTACTTTCTGACCTGTGGGGATGTAATCGACATGTGTGTCATATTAATGCATTTATTAAGTCCCTACAAATTTCCGTTGAAATAACGGAGAATCAATGCTAAATTTGACGGTGTATCACCGTAGTTGTGATTTACGGTGAGACACTGTAAAACGTATTACTTTTACATTGAACATCCGTAAACCATTACAGTGAAACAATGTTTTTTCATTTACGGTGAATCTCACGTTAAAAGTTTGCTCACCAGGTGGCAGCTTGGTTTGATAGAGAGACTTTAGTGAAAGCTATCAACTAAAAACATACATAATTGTGTTAGATTTATAAAGATATCCAACTATTTCATTAATTACACAATCAAAATTGAAGCCTTTGGCATATTAAGGATAGAAAATATATAATTTCCTTTTTTGAGACCCTGAACACTAGTACGAATAGTATAAACACCCATGTTGTGGTAAATAGAATTATACATATTGAGACTGTTGTCAGAGTTTCTTTGTAACAATCCTAGAGTACCTTTTGCTCATGGATTGTAATTGTGTATTGCTATGAGGCATTCAATTATGCTTCTCAGGCCTAATATATATATATATATATATATATATATATATATATATATATATATATATATATATATATATATATATATATATATATATATATATACAGCCCTGGAATTAAGATGATATCATGAAATATACAACAATGAATCCAGAAACAATTAATATAATCATCATTGAATAGCAGAGAATCATCGTATAATAATGATGAATCACCGTAAAAAAAAAAGGGAAACGGTCGGCATTCAGTGATGCAAGTGATTCACCGTAATTTTTACGGGATATTTTTTACAGTGTATAGTGTTCTTTGTTCACAAGACATGTCCAAAAGTGTATAATTGTCCATTTAGTTCTGTAAAGGATTTTCTGAATATGCCCGTGCCAAAATGAAGATTGTATTCTAGGATATAATTGACTTGAATAAAATATCTTTAAACGAAGAACCCTTTCTTCACCTTATATTTCTACATCCCCCTTGATGATGAATTAGACACAATAGATCATGTCCAATTAACATAGCCCTTTAAGGACAGCTTTGATATGGTGAGTATGTCTTTGTAAGACCCTTAATGTCGACCATAGTAATGGTTCATTCACTCCTGAGGGATCGGCATGATGCACCAACGCAGTGCCTACCCAGTGGGCACAAAATTCAGTTCAACATTAAATCAAGGTTGAATCAACATTGACAACCATTTATCAATTTTGATTCAATGTTCTGTGCGCACTGGGTAAGAGTTACTTAAGAGCCAGGACTGCATAAAGTTACTCGCCAGGACTGCATTATAGTGCAACATGAAACAAATTAAAAAATGAAACAATGCAACTAACGATTATGAAACTTAGCCCACTGGGCACAGAACCTCGAATCAACGTTAATCCATGTCAAAGACGTAGATACACTATCGTTAAATATATATATTTCTTATTCTGTGTCCATGTGGATCCACGGGGATCAACCTCACTTAACATTTATTCAACGTTGAATTGAGTTTTGAGAATTAGAGCAAGGAATATGATTATCTCCACGTCTCTGGTTTTGTGCCCACTGGGAAAGGGTTAGATATATTATAGTAAAGAAGATCACAGTTAGGCCATGAGGACATCTACCCAGAAAGATGCCATAATTATTGCATCTCCACCTAACCCAGTAAACAAAACAAAAACACGCAGAACAACGTTATATAACGTTTCTATATGGCTCCTTAGTGTGGAAAAAGGTTATAATTATTACGATAAAAAGTAATTTTGACGTAAAATAACGTATTTCTTTTTGTTAGCTGGAACGCACCTGAGAGGCAGTGCCAGGCCACCACCTTCTGCATCACGTCGCCGGTCTTCTCCACCTTGTGCACCTTCATCTTGTTCTTCTTCTTGCCGCCACGTGACGGCATCTCTGTCAGGGGCACGAAGTCCTTGTAGGTCAGGGAGGAGGGGCCCTCTAGCAGGGGGCCCTCAGGCGAGTTATCCACCCGCTGCGTGTAGTACACGCGCAGGAAGCGCGAACAACGCAGGGGGTGCTGGGATCGCCGCCGATACATCATTTTCCTTGTGTTCAAGTGGTCATCAGCTGAAAGCATAAAGCAGCATGGTTAGAAAGGACCTTCATGGACAAGGAGGAATGAACTCATGGATGGTTAGTAAAGGTTATGAAATCGCTCCTAGAGAAAGCGACTCCTTGAGAACCAGTGTAGATTGCGGGTGAGGTCGACCAAGCGTGCGTGGTGATCCAAGATTTTGGAAAGAAGTTTTGATTTTTTTTAAAGGAGTTAAAATTTATTCTAAATAAAGGAAGCTATACACGTGCCTCTACATGGGTAAAAATCGACGGACATAGGAAAATTAGGGATAAAAATCGACCTACAGTTTTTTTTCTCTAAGTTCTTATATACCTAAAATTCGACACAATGACACGGCCCTTTTGCTAAAAATCGACACGGCGACACGGTCAATATTTTGAGGACCCATGTAGAGGCACATACACAGGGTGATAATGGCAAAAGTAGATCTAGTAGAGATCTATCGTGATATTGCTGCCACCGTAACTTAGTGGGTAAAGCATTTCTGGGTAAGAGATATTGCTTCATAATGTTGTCCATACTGAGAGATGTTTGCAGATTATACTTTAATGTATTTATAATTATTGAGATGTGACGGGAAGTCATAGATGCATGTAGTACATCGGTGATGTAAACCGAAATGGAATTTCTGTATAAAAAACAAGTATGAGGTCATTCGGACATGAAAACAGTCAGAGACGAAGTGAGGAAGTGAGCTTCCATAAAGTGTCTATTTCCTGAAAACCTTTGCGTACATAAACCTTTTGTTTTAATGTGTACAAGAACTTTAGGAGGTGGGGGGTCAATTTCTGGAGAAAATGTGCGTACATACTTTATGGAAGCCCACGAAGTATAACTTCAGAGTTGGAGGTCTACATACCAGAGACATAGAACTCTACTTCCTATACAAACTCACCATCAGCACTGACCCTGGTTACTGTCTGCATGTTGGTGACCCTGAGTCCGGGGTACTTCTTTATCCACTTGTCTGCCTCCTGTACCAGCAGCTGGAAGGGCTCCAGGCTCGTCATGTCTCTACCCTTAGTACACTCGGGGACAAAGTCCTGCACACCTGTCAATATAACATGTACATATCCTTAGTACACTCAGGGACAAAGTCCTGCACACCTGTCAATATAACATGTACATGTCCTTAGTACACTCAGGGACAAAGTCCTGCACACCTGTCAATATAACATGTACATGTCCTTAGTACACTCAGGGACAAAGTCCTGTACACCTACCAATATAACATATATATGCCCACTCATGGACAAAGTCCTGTACACCTGTCAATATAACATGCACTGCCCTTAGTACACTCAGGGACAAAGTCGTGTATCTATCAATATAACATAATTATACTGTCCTCAGTATACTGAGGTACCAGAGTTAGCCTAACCTTCTTTTCGGCATCTGGCAATGCCTGACTCAGGGATGTGGACCATTTAGAACTGATCCTCTTTGTAGACTGGACAAAATCTTCACAAATATCATTCTGATTCTTTTTGGATCGATTCGGGTGTGATGAATCTAAATATCGCACTTCCAAAGCTAAGAAATGACTCCCTCCATGTGAAAAACTACAAAAAGTAAATGGCTGCCATTATCAAACCTGTGTTATTCATCATTCCTATTCATGTAACACCTCAAAATAAAAGGATTTTCAGAGACCAGACTGTCTGAGACACTTGCCAAGCTGGAAAGCAATTTCTCAAGTATCTAAAAGTAAAAATCTCAAAATGGCTGCCATTGATTTTTGAAGTATACAGAAATATATATACATAGATTGTCCCTCACCTACGACCTCCGGGGTGGCGGTGATGTCCTCTGTGTAGTAGACCCTGACCACACAGAGCAGGTTCACGTCCTCCCGGTACTTCTCCGTCCAGGCACACGCCTCCGGGTCCAGGTGGATGGGGCACCCCTCCTGGTGGAAGGCGTGCAGGTGCGACAACGTCTCCATGTTCAACACCTTACCTGGAATTTGGACGGTTAACACTTTAAGTACAGCATTTTGTTGCCTTAAATCAATACCTGTCGATATCATAATGCACCAATTGCAAACAGAAGTAGAATCACGGTGACTCCCAAGTATGGACTCGATCACTGATGTAACGCGCACCACGACTCTAAAGTGACTCTCATTGTAGAGTTATTATAGAGTCCTGCTAATGTTACTTCAATGTTAGAGATTCACTTTAGAGTCCTGGAGAGAGTTGCCTCAATGATCATGAATGACTCTGGGTTAGTCACTATTTACCATAGTGAATAATATTTCCATGCGGTCTCGGCCCGGGTTCAATCTGGGAGGAAATCGGCTACAGTGAAATTCACCTTTAACTATGCCGTTTAAGCGTTGTTTCTAATGAACAAAGAACCACTAATTAACTTCAAGTTCAAGTGTCCGACTGATGGTGAATCTACCGAAATCCTCCTTCACTTTTCACTCTAACACTAAGGGTTTAAGCATACTACGTCACGGAGCCTTACCCTGGAGTGCCTTGGAGCTTGCAAACTCGATGTTGAACCTGGAGATGGTGTCGTCCAGGGTCTCCGGGGTGGGCATGGCAGGTTTCTTGGACTTGGACAGCTCCGGGGCCCACTTGGGGAAGAGACACATGTAGGAGACCCGCTGTGCCTCCTGCTCATCCTCCTCAGTCTTAGGGATCACCCACATCCTGAGGAGAGAAGCAGGAGAGAAAGGGGTTGATAATACCGACAGTATCAATGCAATAACCACAACATATCTTGGTGTTGATTAAGGAATCTCTGCTTTGACTTCAGAGATTAATGATTCAATGTATCTCTATATACTATTGTTAATGCGACACCCTGCATTATATACAAGTGAAAATGAGAAAATATAGAATGACACATACATAAACATATCATGATATTATCATGCGCAGTTTCCGAAACCTTTTCAACATGCAGGACATTCGGTCCTGCAGTTTGCCAATTTTGCAAGAGCGGATGGATTTCAGCAAGACCAGATACTAAAGTAAAGGTCTTGCGTATCATTTAGGATAATTTACTTTTTTATAACAGTAAAAATTTAATGAAAATAACTATCCTCTGCCTAGAATATTGCCTTGTACTCCCAAAATTGTAACTTCAGCTCTACTTGGAATATTTAAATAATTCTTTCAGTTCTGAAAAGCCCAGAATCCACAGGACATCTGGTTCGGCTACAGCCTGACATTGCCACTGTCCAGCAGGATCTGGCAATGACTGATGTACATGTAGCAGGATGGCACCCTTACCTGAGCACTGAGCAGTACTGTGAGTCGATGCCCACCTCACTGAGCGGGTTCTCGGTCAGCACCTGCCCCTCCTCGTCACACGGCAACTTGAGAGTTTCAAATCCCACCGGTTTGAAGCACTTACTGCCCTGCAGCCACTCGTTAGCATGTGCCATCAGTACACTGAGGGGGGAGGGTGGAATAATGGTGTAACTTTTTTGTGTGTTATTGGGAAAATAATAACATAGTATGTTAAACATAGGATTTGGCGCATTGCCGTTCTTCCTCCAATACCCCTTTATCCTTTGAAGAGATACTAAAGCAGCAGCAGGACTTTTTTTTCTGTTGCATATAAATAATATCAAGCAAATAATATGTCATTAAATATTCACAAAAAGCCGTAATGGGCCGCATGATATATCGTGTTTTATATATTATGCCCTTTTGTCGCCACGATGCATGAATGCAGCCCTAGGGAGCAACTCGACCAGGCTGCGTTCATCCATCATGGCAACCCTACAGGTTTGATACAATTCTGAAGGGTTGGCATAATGAAAGAGACATAATTATGTTATGTCTCTTAGGCATGGATGCATCATGACCGCAAAAGGTCATAGCTCATTAAACACTATGTAGTCCTTAAATGGTTAAGGACTCCATGGCATGGTGCCTCAAGGATTCTTCATGATGCACTAATGCAATGTCGCGAGTAACTCGCCACCACAACATTGGTGCATCATGCTGACCCTTGTGGACCAACTCTGCATGTGCCACTGCTGAGGTAAATGCAGTATCCAGTATCGAGCTAAAATAGTGACACCTTACAGCTACAGTGTAGTGCTCTGAGCTCTTCATAATGAATTCCCTTGACATCCTTGATTCCATTTTATATGGGCCATTTCTTGCTTTATAAGCTTTATAAGCATGGTAAATAAAGTCATATATGTTATTAAAGTAATGTAACTCACTCAAACTTGTCGTTGAGTGGGCTGGGTATGATGTCCAGGTAGCCGACCCCAAACCCGAACTGCCCCATGGTGGACAGCTGTGACGTCGCTGACGTGACGGACATGGGCGTACACGCGCCGTCACGCGCCTCGGCCGGAGCGCCGGGCGGGGGGCGGAACACGGAGCGCGGCCCCGCTACCGGAAGTGACTGCTGTACAGGCGCTGGTTTCGGACCGGAAATGCCTCCAGGCGGATGATTTGCGCCCTCCTGTGGGTAGTCAGGGGTGGGGATGGGAGGCGGGTGGGAACCTTTGAGGGACCCTGGAGGAGGGTAGGAGGAGCCGGGAAGGTGGACAACACAGCCAGGGGCAGGGTCCTGATCACCGGAAGTGGCTCTCCTGACGGAGGACTTGGGGTCGTAGACCAGGGTGGGCTGGGGGTTGGACACCTGTCTCGGGGGGCGGGTCTGCTGTGAGCTGGACACCTGTGGCCGGGGGAGGGTTTGCTGTGAGTAGGACACCTGTCGTGGGGGGAGGGTCTGCTGTGGGGGGTTGGACACCTGTCGTGGGGGCAGTGGGCCAGGGGGCACCACAACTGCTACTGGTTCACGCATGCGCACGGCGGTCTGCGGCTCCTGCTGCTCCTGCTGAGGCTGGTTCTTGCTCTTGTTCTTCCCAAAGAAGAAGCCACCAAAACTCTTATTGGGCTTCTGTGCCTGTGGCTGTGCGAGCTGCTGTGGTGGTTGTTGCGGCAGCTGTGGGAGCTGCTGCGGTGGTTGCTGCGGTGGGATAGCATAAGCTACAGCGATGGGCTGGTTAGGGTAGGGCTGGGGCTGGTTAGGATAGGGCTGCTGGTAGGGGACTAGTACAGGGTAGCCCTGTGGATTACCCTGAACAGGGGCATTTGTACCCTGACCAGGGGCAACATTAACAGGGTACACGGGGGCTCCAGCATTGGGAGCTAGCATTCTTGGGGCAACTGCATTAGGGAAATCAGCCTGAGGAGACGCTACCATTGGGGCAGTAATAGCAGGTGGGAGAGGTTTAAACTGGGGCTGATCAACTGGAGGCCGCTCTGGAGGAATGAAGGTCTGTGAGCTAGTCCCCTCCCCTACTGGAACAAAGAAATCTCTGTAGGTTGGATCATCCTCGCTCATGTAGTCTTGCCTCGGTTCCTGCGCTGCTAGTAAGGTGCGTTGGACAGGTTCGTCTTGCCTCAGTTGGTCTTCCTCATTGTCGTCTTTGACTGTATTAGTATCAGATACGTCATCGTCACCGGAGCCCTCTTCGTTGTCGTCGTCACTATCAATTTGTTCTTGTACTTTCCCAATTTCTTCCTGCATACTGTCGCCAACGTCCTGGAACATTTGCTGCACATTTTCTCCAAGGTCGCTCGCACCTTCTTTAAATTGCTTCCACCAATTTGATATCCCGGAATCGTCAATTTTCACCATTGTGAAAGGTTGTTTGATACCTAGAATACAATATCATTTTAGAAATATAAACTTTGTAAAGTTACAGGTGTTGGTCGGTGTATTTATTTCCCATGTCATGAAGACTTCATAACGCCAACACAGTGTGCAACCATTTGACACAAAAATCTGAGGCTTTCTCAATGATATTTCTCACTTCAGAGAACAGAGGGTAAAATGAACTTTCAAGGGAAAACACATCGTGACCTGGAAACACGATCAAATACTTGCAGAGGATATGGGGTACCATGAGAGATCCAGATAGTGTCAACATTTATATATACCATAGGTGCGTCTCTACAAACACGCCCATCTTAAACATGTCTGTGGATATCTAGTTCACAGCCATTGAATCACAGTGACGTCATGCATAGCTAAAACACACAACAACGCGGTGCTCCCACACAAACAAGGAATTATACCAATAATAGGAGGATCTATACTATGAAAGTTGTTGACTAGCAGTATACGGACACCTAGACCCAAGCCAACCTCATTTGATAACCCAAAGAGACTTAAATCAGTGGATATCACGGGCGACACCTTTACAGCTCAGCGCAACGAGCACGGCCGCCATGGCAGGTATGGCTGACACACCAGGTAAACACTCAGGTGAGACCGACCCCGCACCTGTGTATACACAAACAGTGGTCCCACTGACGGATGCGGCCAACTACACCGCCTTCTCTCATGACCCAAATCTGTGTGTATTTAATGATGTCTCATACAAAACTGTATTACCACAAGCAAATACAATTAGTACTAATGCCACCCGTGGTATAAGTCACAATGTATACCTCCCACATGGAACTGACCACAGTTCAACGCAGGAGGAGCTTAGTGCAGGAACTGACCACAGTTCAATTGTAATACATAGTGGAACTGACCACAGTTCAATAGCAATACATAGTGGAACTGACCACAGTTCAATAGCAATGCAAAATGGAACTGACCACAGTTCAACATATAGTGTAACTGACCACAGTTCAATAGTAATGCAAAATGGAACTGACCACAGTTCAAATTTAATGCACAGTGGAACTACCCACGGTTCGACAGTAATGCAAAATGGAACTGACCACGGTTCAATTCTAATGCACAGTGGAACTGACCACGGCTCGATAGTATTGTATAGTGGAACTGACCACATCTCAACGGTACAAAATGTAGCTGACCACAATTCAAATATAAATATGTCTGGGATTGAACACGACTCAACCCACAGTGATCTGAGGACTGATAACAGTCCATCTAGCCCCCCTGACATGACTACCGGGGATGTGGTAAAGACACCTATGGACCAAAAATGTTCTACGCCTGACTCTACCACACCAACAGACAACACTGTCCACTCACCCAGTGGGAGTGACTCTGATCAATTTGAAGACCTCATTGAGCAGAATGAGCAACCCGTATTACTCCCAACTGGAGGACCTAGGCAATCTACTGGTAGTATCAAAACACGGAGGGGAAGAGGCAGAGCTGGACGCAGCACTAGGCTGAGTTCAGTACCTGTCTTCTCAGCAACACAACCAACAAGCCAAGTGGGTGAATATACACCCCCAGCGAAGTCCAAAAGAGGGAGAGGTAGACCCAAAAAGACTACAAGCACCCAAAGTACCAAACGAGCACGTACCGGTAGTGATGATACAGGTACAACTGCGTCGAAACCAGCCAAAAAACAAAACACTGGAGCAACTACCGACTCATCTCAAAATGTTAGCAAGGCAGCCTTAGATGCCCAATTTGAATCAATGAAGAAACTACTCGGATTAGTCTCCCATGATATCAGAGCTGATGTTAAAAGCACTAAGACTAAAATCATAGAAGAGGTCAATACAATAACCAAGTCATTAAAAGACGAAGTCATAATATGTGTGAATGACTCCAAAATCGACATGCTTAGAGACATAGGAGAACTAAGGTCAACTATGAGCAGCAACAACACTGACCTAACCCTCAAAATCGATACTCTGGAGACTAAAGTAGATGAAAATCACGAGGACATGAGATTTAGAATTGACGGGGTAACAAGTGAAACCAGTCAGAAAATTACCAACATGAGAAATGACATTAAAAGTAACCACAATCTCGTCATCCAAGAACAGCAGCGGCTCATCAATAATGCCAACATGGAACAGGCCCACGCAAGAAATGAGTTACAAAAGGACCAACAGCACCAGCATGCAATCCTAAAAGACCTTATTAAAACTAATAAAGCAGACAGTGACAAGAAGCACACTGAGCAGCTCCAAGTTATTGAGGGATTAAAAACCAGGTTAGTCACCACCGAGGAGGCTTTAAAAAACCGCCCCCTAACTCAAACTGCAAATGCAAACGCAGCACAGATGACTTCCACGACTGACAATGATGTCAACAGAAACAGGTCACCTAGGTACCTGAATGTGACTGTGGACGGGCTTCCTGAGAATAACTCTGACCAGAAAGACATGGATAAAATAATGGAAATGTTACATGACATGAAAATCAAAGCTATCCCAAGTGAAATATCCCTTGTTGTGAGACTTGATAAGAGGAGTTACCAAACCGGGCCAAGAACACTACTAGTATGTTTTACCACTATTAGGTTAAGACGTGCAATCCTGCAGGCTAAATGGGACATGAAAACACTGACCGGCTGGGAGGACGTGTATGTAAACCCTGATGAGGACACTGAAACTAGAAAAAGGAACTACAGAATGAGGCTGATTGTGAATTACTGTCGATCAAAACAGCACAGAGCAATCATCAAAAAAGATGTAGTCCACATTGACGACCAACCCTACCCCGACCTAGAAAATGTCCCGGACGACCTTAAACCGCCTGTAGGATATAAGTTCATAAAATTACCATGGAATCCACACTTCCAAAGGACAAACACACCGGCGCCACCTGCACCCCCACCTACAACCGCGCCCAATGTAGCAAGTACCACCCCCCCTAGAGGAGCCACAGGTGGAACTCCGCCACCACAAGACCCTGGAGGCGCACAACCTGCGCCCAGATGGACCAGAGATGACTTCCCAAGAGGCCCTTTGGTACTGCAAAAGGAAACCAGAGCTGGAATAACATTTACTGGTGAGGCCTCTGTACTCAGCTCAATACACCTGCAAGACATCTCGTACAAAGGTATAATATATAAAAGCTCAGAACACCTCTTTCAAACTCTTAAGTGTGAACACAATGGAGTAACTACACAGCTGAGAAGTGACATAAAAGATGCAGCAACTGGAACTATAGCATATGAACAAGGTAAAAAGATACGTGAATTCCCAACCTGGAGACGTGTGGAACTGCCTACAATGAAGGAAGTACAAACAATCAAGTTCACTAGCAATGAAGAGAATAAGAGGCAACTACTAGCGACTTTCCCACAAGATCTCATATTTGCATGCTCGGAACACTTCTGGGGAGGAGGAGCCCCATACAATGATGAATGCTACACAAAAGGTTTCTACAATGGTAGGAACTATCTAGGAATACTCCTAATGGAGATCCGAGATGACATCCGCCATGGCAAGCTATGAATTCATATGTATGTACTTTAGACTGTCCTCCAAAGCGAGAGAAAGTGAGCGCGCCAAAACACACCGGGTAACATGAACGCTACGACCTGACCTAGTTTACGAACTCCGCAGCTGACTACCAGCGAGCTTCGCCGCACTGACTGGGACCAGCGGACATCCGCCCAAACGAAAACTCATTGTGAAGTTGTGTTAAAAGTTAGTTAGAAGCGTATTTATCGGAATACAGACCTCCACTATGGCCATAACCCCTGACAGAGTGTGGATATATGCTGATGGTAGAATGAATCTACTAAAAACGATCCTTCCACGCGAGTATCCCAGGATTACACGAGTAAAAACAATCCCCGGTGCCTTGATTGAAAACATGACTATCGAGCTACTTCAGGATCTGGAGCAAGGCGCTCCCACTGCTATTTACTGTGCAGTGGGCATAAACAACTTGATAACCACGGATGAAAACACCCAGTGTACAATACCAAGATATGATACACTCCAGGAAGGCACAAAAAACCTAGGTGAACGGTACAGCACCCTTGTGGATTCCATAAATGGTCTGAACAAAAACATACCGGTAATAATCTGTACAATGTATAGTGTCAGTTTACTAAGTTCTGCAAACTGTATAAAGTGTAGTGTAGTGGACCAAGCGCGTCTTGATGCCACAATAATCAATGCAAACAAGTGTATAATGAAGCTGAATAATGTCACAAACGTCAAAACCCCCTATCTATGCAGATTTACCACTACATATACTCAGGCTGGAGGCTATAAAATTCAAT
This sequence comes from Harmothoe impar, assembly GCA_947462335.1. Lineage (NCBI taxonomy): Eukaryota > Metazoa > Annelida > Polychaeta > Phyllodocida > Polynoidae > Harmothoe > Harmothoe impar. Next base: position 54,960,226 of record OX381708.1, on the reverse strand, counting down.
ACAATGTTCTACTGAATGGACTGTCTCCCAAAAATGACCATGTGAGGAAGCTCAAGCAGCTACTCACAAGTGCTATCAACAAAAACATTGACGAAGGATATCACGGATAGGCCTATATGAGTCTGACTACAGACTAAACTAATAGTTCAAGCTACTAGTTCTGAGTTGTAAAAATTGAGTCTGACCACAGACTGTTGTCCAAAAAGACTGCTCACAAGTGCTAGTAACAAAAACATTGACGTAGGTTATCACGGATAGGCCTATATGAGTCTGACCACAGACTAAATAGATCTTTCATGCTAAATGTAATGAGTTGCAAATCTGAGTCTGACCACAGACTGTTGCCAGAAAAGACACGTAAAAATTGCTCGTAAACTTTGTGTATGAAGGAAAAAATTGCCACAAATCAATGTGTATGTATTTGTATTACCTTGATTATGACTTGTTGATGTACCTACTGTAGTAACAGATGTACTTGGTACTGAGTCTGACCACAGACCAATGGTACCTGTTAACCTGATCACCATATCTATGGACACTGTGCCTTCATTGGGTCTGACCACAGACCAACGGCAGTGATTACACTTGAATAACACAGCAACTACTGAACTACCTAAGTAATGGGCACGACCACTGACCAACAGTAGTTACTATGTGATCTACTACAGACGCGGACTCTTGTAAAGTTCATAATAATATGGGTGTTTTTGATATTGAACTAAAAACAAGCGATAAACTGGATCGACATAAAAGTGGTTAAGTGTCTGCTCGCACGTCTTCCCACTTTATGAAATTGGAATTATGAACACTGCACTGTTCCCTGTTGTATACTGTTATATACCATGCACAAAAAGGAATTAAAATTGATTTATTAATACATAATATTTCTTTATTCAATAGTCTCTGAATTCAACTGTAGTCGAGACAAATTCATCGAATGCCATAGTTAATTTATAACTAATCCTTCAAACCAAACAGGATGGTGTGGGAGCCCCATCCAAAATCACTGCAAACTACAAGTCTATTATTATCACAAGATACCGCTCTTAGGACTAGCCGACCGTCACTCGCCTAGTGTATATATATATATTTAGAATATTTTTTCTAAATCCAACGTATTTTGATCTCAAGTAGGATAACTATTTATTAAAAGGAACAAGTAAGGCCTTAAAGTGCCTTAGCAACTTCTCTGCACCATGTTCTTTGCACCCGTGATGTCCCCTGAAACGCCACTTTTGGCCATTGGATCAACATCACTCCTCCTGCCCACACAAGCTGCGCATCAGGAATCCGTTTACATGCACCCTGTGATGTCTCGCCAATTTTGTTTATTTCTATGTACACTCTCCACTGTTTTTTATGTTGATGTGAAAACAAGGAATCAATTCACTAACAATGACCACTTGGGATGCAATCTTGAAAGGAGAACAAAGATTTCCTGTCTTCTTTCTTGACGGGAGAGGAGCTTAGCAAGGAAAAAGGATTAAAAATATTATGTCATAATTCCCGCAGCATTGGTAACAAGATATGGCAGTATAATTTACTGTTTAGAAAACTGGACTACATCTGCATAAGTGAATCTTGGCTGCACCCAGGAATCCTTGATCACAGTGTTCAACTGGATGACATGACAGTATACCGGCAAGACCGTGATCACAATATCCATGACATTGATGAGGTTGAAGGAGGGGGTGTGGCATGCTTTGTATCAAATCGATTTGCCACTTACACTAAAAAACTTGATGAATTATGTAAGGTGACCAGGAACATTGAGGTGCTTGCCCTCGCCACTACCCCCCCAGCTAGTAAACACCGCCTGATACTGAGTGTGTATAGGCCACCGAGAGGAAATGTAAAAACTTTCTACAAGGAACTCAGTGATATTCTGACTAACAGCGGGATGAAGGATAAAGAGATATGGATATGTGGAGATATGAACGTGGATTATAAACACCGTAATAGCCACAAATATAAAAAGGCCCTACGCTTTCTACGCAGTAATAACCTAAAACACCTACCCACAGGCTCCACCAGATTACACAAGAAAGGCTCAACCACCATTGATCACATTTACACTAACAAAGGTAAACATGTATCAGCTGGAAATGTGGATGAATATCTGAGTGACCACATCCCAATCTACGCCGTCTTTAAGAAAACTAGGAACCAACACAAAAAACGACAAGTCACTGGACGTAGCTACAAGAACTACAACAAGCAAAATCTTATTGATGCCATCTCCCGACAAGTCAGCCCTGACAACCTGGAGTCCATGGATACTGATGGCTTAGCAGTCCTCTTAATTGAAACAATATCGGCCTATCTTGATGACGAATGTCCCATCAGGGACTTCAACATCCCTGAAGAAGACCGCCCCTGGGTTGATGATGTGATACGAGGCCTAATCAAAGAAAGAAGAAAATTCCTAAAGCAAGCAGCACTATTTGTTGGTGTGGGGGTAAACCAGGCATTAAAAGAGGCCCGCAGACTGAGACAAAATATAGACAAGCTGGGACGTCAGAACATGGCAAGAATAATCAAGGACAAGCTAACTGTCTACCGCAAAAATCCTAAGAAGTTCTGGTCAGAGTTAAACAAGCTGTGGAAGGGCAAAAGACATCACAACTCTGTGAGCCTAGTGGATGAAGACACTGGGGGACGTATATCGCATGATGAGACGTCCACGTATATAAATGAATTCTTCTGTAACGTCGGTGAGAATCTTGCAACCCACTTGGTGGCAGAACCAGGTAACCATGGCCGTTACCAAGCCATTGATGAGCTACAAAGCGACTTAGAAGCACAAGTGTTGGACAATGCCCACCTACTCAAATTTGATGAAATATCGCCTGAATCTCTGAAATACATTGTTGATGATATGGAGACATCAAAGTCTTCTGGCATTGAAGATATGCGTACAACAGTAATCAAGGACACTATGCTTGGTAACGCCCGAGTGTGGACAACCTTCATAAATAAATGCATCACTACAGCCACCTTCCCGGACATATTAAAAATTGGAACTATTATTGCCCTGCCGAAAACTGGTGATCTTAGCTCAGTGTTAAATTGGCGGCCAATAACACTCCTACCGGTTGTTGGGAAGGTTATAGAGAAAGTCCTACACCGCCAACTCATAAACTACGCTCAGGAAAATGACTTAATACACAGATGTCAATATGGTTTCCTACCGAACAAGTCGACAGCAATGGCTATACTTCAACTGGTCACATGCCTATACGGAGCTAGGAATAAAGGTGAACTAGCAATGGCCGCATTTCTGGACGTAAGAAAGGCGTTCGATGTAGTCCACCACGGCAGGCTCTTAATGAAAATGAAACACTATGGACTCTCTGTAAATGCTCTAAAGTTGATTGCCAGTTATCTGGACGCAAGGAACTGCACCACTTTAGCCAATGATGTGCGCTCACCCCCCCTACCGGTATCCTATGGGGTACCACAGGGTAGCGTGCTGGGCCCGCTGCTCTTCCTGTATTACATCAACGACCTTCCAAATGTGATCCAGAATTGTATGCCAGTACTGTATGCAGACGACCTGGTACTGGTTGGCACGGGAAAGAATGCAGCCCGCGTACAAAATCTAGTACAGGATGATTTACAGCGTGTTAATGTATGGTGTAAATTGAATAGACTCACTCCAAACATTTCCAAGACAAAAACAATGTGGTTTAACCCCCCTGTCAAAAATGCACAAGTCCAAGGGCTTCCACTTCAGCTGGATGACCGGATTTTGGGAGAGGTATCAGAGTTTAAGTACTTGGGGATTCTACTCGACAGAGACTTGAAATTCTCTAAGCACCTAGACCACTTAGACACCATGTTGTTCCTCAAGCTGGCAAACTTCCGATTTAACAGGAAATACATGAACATGGATGGTGCGATAGCCATACACAAACAGGCGGTCGTACCATGTATGGAGTATGGGGACTTCCTATTTGACTCAGGTCCTGTTGGCAAGGTCCGAAAACTACAAACACAGCAAAACAATAGTCTGAGGATCTGTACCAGGACACGGGTTGGTGATGTCTCTATCAACTATCTGCATCGTAAGTGCAAAACTGAAAGATTGGAACCTCGACGACGACGTCACCTGCTGTCTCTGATATATAGACATGCCTCAGATGATGTGAATTGTCTACCTAGCCTACACCGTACCCGAGGAGACCACAAGAAGAGGATCAGGCTGGAGAGGCCTAAAAGAGAAAAATATAGAAGGAGTCCACTATACCGAGGCTGTCTCCTTTGGGATGAACTGACGGAAGATGAACAACTCTTGGAGAGTGTCCATCTCTTCAAATCCAAAATGAAGAAAGTGATAAAATAACAGTCGCGGATGACCTGCTCTTGGAGAGTGTCAATCTCTTCGGAGCTAAAATGTAGAGAGTAATGATAAAAATGACAGTCGTGCTTGAAAAATCTTATAACCTTGCTATAGACTTTTGCTCCTCAAACAAACTTTTTTAGTCATCATAAAACAACCAAGTAACTGAGTGCCTAATGCACTATCTATGTATGACCAATCAAAGACCGGCTTGAATACCTTTATAGACTACCCAAGTGGTCAGTAATGTCAGTGTATGAACGTGAAGAAAAAACTAAGTATTTACCAAAAGTACATTGGTCCATGCCTACCATAGTGGGGGTACGGATAAATAAATAAAAAGGAACAGTCGTTTAAGTGCTAAATACTGCACCTGAGAGAGGCAGTATAATGCATTTGGTTGTAAAAATCAATCCAAGAAAAACACAAGGAACTGAATATTTCATTGAAGTATTTAATTGTATACATAATGTAAATATTTCTTCACACTGACTGTAACGGAAGAACGTGTTCTACTTTTACATGAGATTATGGTCAATAAACTTATTCAAAAAAAAATATGCCAGGATTTATCAATTTAGACATGATTTATGGATATATAATTTGGTGCAATTGCTGGATTTTCCGGAAACAGATTTTTATTTCCAACTCAAGGATAGTCCTGTGAGGCAAAAAAAAGTGTGTTTCAGGTTACATAGTCTGAAAATCTAGGTGCACTGGGTAGGTCGGATTTTCTTTCTTTTTTAAAACTGTTTTTTTTTTACTTTGGCCTGAAAAGTGGCCACAAATTGACTCGCAAACTTCAGCGTCCACTCGCCGACAACAGCGTCGACTTGTGGACTATCAAATTGACTCTAAAATAGCCCGAAAATTACTTCAAAATTAGATAAAAATGTCTAGGGTCGCCCTGTTTTGCTAGGTAGGGTCGGGTAACACCTTTTCTTTGGCCTGATCTAAGTGCAAGGTATATATTTAGAATCAAGTTGAACTTGACAATTCAGATTTTCCGTTTTGTTTTGAAATTATTGTGGAATCTTCACCATGTCACCTTTTTAACCAATTCAGAATAAGAATTTTGTCATATATTTTAAACAGCTCACTAGTCGTGTATGATACTGTAAACATGATCTTCATCTTAAGGTGGGTCGATCCCATTGAATCAAAGTCATCAGAATTTCCCAATTTTTTTTCTGTGAGTACCTTAAATCATGTGAAAACAGAAAATGAAAAGAAAAGTAGGGGTTGCCGTGCTACTTTTTAAAATATGGAATTTTGAAAAATAAAAGTAATCTAATTTTACACTAAAAAAAAGTAAATAATGTCAAAATTTGTCTGATTTTATTTCCTATCAACCAATAACTGTAGAATTTCAAAACCTTACATGATAAACACATGGTTATTCACCTTTATTCTTAAAATAATTTTTAAATTTTATCACTTTGTATTTTGGAAAAAAATGTTAGATTTAGGGTAAGAATAGGAATAAATTATAATTATTTATTTACATGATAAAGGAAAATTAGTAGTAAAAGTCATCAGATTTTTCTTAGACTTCCCACAAAAATCGCTTAGATTGTTTTCTAACACATAAGAGTAATTTTGACATGGGTTGCCGTGCATAGTTTGAGGGTTTTGGCCCTTTGGAATAAAAAAGTAATGCAAAAACGGACTAAATCAGATTGTTAAAGCATGGCATTATGGGTAAATTATTAACAATCTGCATCTAAAATGGTCTCATCGTGTACCTTTGGATATATTCAAGGCATTTATTCACTTTTATGCTCTTTCAAATGCCATTTATCACTTCCTAAATAAAGGCTCCTGAAGAATGTTAGAAAGTGCCCAAAATACCTCTAATTATCGTATCAAACTATAAAAGTGCTCTAAAATGCTTAATTTTCCTCGGAATTGTCCGAAAATTAATTTGGCTGTAGAAAAATATTGCGGGCATATGCCTACCAAAAATGACCTTAATCTGACTATTATAAGCCATATGCGCAGAAGGATGCGCAGTAGTCTATTCTGCAATGGCCGCGACCCACCTTAAACATGTCCCCATAGTAATCCATACTGGAATGAAATTCCGCCCACAGGTGAAAGTGTCGGCATATGACATACACACAAACTGCATTTTGCTTTAAAAAATAAACATTGGCAGGAAAGGAATAATAGGAGTAAATGTAAGAACAATGCATGTAGACCTACCTGTTGCTAAGAATGTGTCTTCCCTGTGGGAGGTCGTGAGATGAACTGATCCAGGTGTTTTCACCACAGGTGAGTCCTGCTGCTACCTGCCCCGCCCTACCTGATACTACCACCCTCCTCTCACCTGACCAGGTACAGCCCCAACATGCTCCCCTGCAGCACCCCGCCCTGCGCTACTCGGTGCCACCCCACCACGTCACCACCCTCTACCATATAAGGATGCAACAGGTCACACACTGCACATCGCCATGTTGCTAGCTTCTGTACTCAGCAGACCCGCTATGAGAATGCTAAGAGTATCAACAATGCGTAATGATGGTATTAAATTCACTTAGCGTCATCCTACTACTAACTGTGTAAAAAAAATACTGCTGTGTAAGGTTATCAACGTTATCTGTAGTAAATAGAGAGAACCTTTGTATAGAGACATCCCATTGGTAATTTTATTAATGAATTCACTTTGAAATGGAATGACAACTGTTTTGTTTGACTACATGGCTGATGCACTTAGCAATATGTTGATACAGTTAGCATTGACATTGTTGATTGCTACAAATGTATGTGCAGTTAGCAGGATTGTCACACAGTTGCACACCTGCGCCTATAACGGATGAGGCGTGAAGTAGAATGGATATGTTCACCTGGATGATGCAGAAAACCAAAGATGCCATTTTGTTCCAGCTGCTGCTGCCAATGCAGTACATGCCACGTGTTGTGTCCCTATATAAGGAGTGACATAGTACAGAGATAGGAGGTCGTCACGACCTAGTATTTGTTATATGACACAAAATATATATTTTGATTTCACCCTGACTTTTAGATGTGGAGAATCTTACAGAGAAGGATTATGCTCGATAGAATAGGCTCCTCCCATTGCTAGAATACGCCATTACCTCAGGTCCTACCAAACCACCCTGAGTGTAATTTCATCTGGTTGGATACAGTTGTTGTACTTCCTACGGAAATGTGTTTCTGTTTTGTTTTTTCTTTAATATCGGACACCACGATAAAGATACCTGCACCTTTGTTCCTTTGGACACTTGCATTTACCAATGGATGTCCAATATTGTTAACCATTTAACAGATGCATAGTGCATTAATGCAATAATGCCCTTTGGTCATAATGATGTTACATGTACATACAGTACTGGTGATTTAAAGGTGGTATATCAGCTAATAGACCTTGCAAACATTTTCTTCAAAATGGATATCACTTCAATGCCATGGGTTCCTTTATCATTTTATATGATAAGCAGTGCAACATATTTGTCTATTAATACATAATTTGAGATTGATAACAATGTACCTGATTTACCTCACTGACTCAGGCACTCCCCCAGGAGAGTATTGGGGGAACTAATCTGATAGAGAATGCACTGAGCCATGCAGTATCAACACATAGGGAGTTTTAGTGTTGACATACAGTAAAAAATATTTCACTGCATGTGCTCATCTAATAGACTAAGACACTGCCAATCATTTTAAAAGTTAGGGAAGACGTATGGGATAGGATATACAATAGTAATATGATAAAACTAAAAAATCTCTAAACATTTAGCTGACACACCATTTTTAATCGCCAGTACTGCATACCGCCCCATGGGGTTGATACAGCTCCCGACTGATCGGTATGATGCAGGGCTTCATTCATGCATCATGACACCGAAGGGCACCACACATTAAAGCACTATGCGGCCTTTAAAGGGTGCATGTAGATAGCCCTATAAAGACAAATGTAGGTTGGGGCCTGACACCCTGGTGTCCTTCTTGCACCAGTCGGTGTTTGCAAACGGACCAACTACAGGGTCATTTCCTGTATTGTACTGTATTGTGTGTATACCAGTCCTGCCCATTTCTGGGTTAAGTCCTTTGGAATCTGACCTCAGGAATCGGATTATAGACCTCTGCTCCTGATGCTCATCCTCACTGAAGTATCTCTGGATTTTCATAAAATGGGTTGCCCATACTGTTTGTGTATAGCCAATTCTTCTGGTATTGCATTTTAAGAGATTTTGTGCATATGCATGAGGAGAATGAATGTCGATGGTGTGTTGATGTTTCATAATCAAGTATAAATCATCCATCAGCATGATAAAAAGTTTTGTTACAAATTCAGTATACAACAGATACCCCAAGTGTATATGAACGGCCTCAGCGTGATTTCGAGATGAGTACAATGTTTTTTCTCATTCTTTTAGTAGCCCCCCCCCTCCCCCAAAGAAGATCCCACCACCTGCTGAGGACACACTGAGGACATGCCACATAATGCTGACCTGGATCGTGCGGCAGACGACATTGCTGTAGCTGCAGACGACATTTACCTCGTGTTTGAAGAAGTTCCCGCCATTGTTTGTGGGTAAATATGCGCCTCATGACACGGGCAGGGACGAGGCTGAGGGTTGGAGCTGCCACCTAGATCTTACCTGCTTCGGTCCAAACTGTGGTAAGGGTTGATTCAGGGGGGAGGGTGCGTGCATGAACCACAGGAGTTTTTTTTCAACCAGCATGTGATGTTTTTTTTCTAGGATATGGTATGTTGTTTATTTACTAATGTAAAGTTTTGTTAGAATAGGGCGTACACTAGCGAATTAGATTGAACATAGCATCTCTTTGAATGCAGAAAATACCCATATACAGATGTATAAGAGATGTAAATCAAAGGTCCAAGTGCACCCAATTAGATACTTCTATTTCTTTGCGTTCACTTAAATTTGTAAGTATCATTCATACATGATATTTTATAAGACGTATTGACTTGTACTCGCCAAAGCAGCGGGAAACATCCATAGAGCTAAAATTAGCTCAATGCATGTACCAAACTCTGCATACAAATATCGGTGACTGAAAATCATACCGATCTTGTGAATAAATACATTCCCTTATAAACTTGCAATACCCCTTAGTAGCCAAATGTAGCAGGCACTCACTAGTTTTCATCAATGCACCACCGCAATTAAGATGTTAGAACTTATGTGACCAGTCTAGGGAAAAGGCCCATCCGCGGCAGAGTTTTAGTTCTGGGTTTGGCTAGTAGAGTCACCAGGATGGCAAAATAGTGCTAAATACATGACCAATAAATAGAATAATTTTATGTAGAATACAATGGTCTTCAGAATATTCCATCTTTGCTGGTCACATTCTATAATTGGAGTGCAAAAAGAACGCTTTCTATGGGAAATTAGCACATTATAACATTTTCTGGTTACCATGGAAAGCATTCCCTAACCTACTCAAAATGGGAGATAAATGCCCCCTAAACCAAATTTAAATTAAAAATGTCCATTTTATTTAGTTATTCATTCTATTATGGGAGGCTATACATTTAGAGCTTATTTACCATTTTCACTTAGAGACATGAACTAATGTTTTAAAGGCGATTCCTACAAAACAACAACGATTATTTTAGCTCAGGATTTCTCATTTTATTTTTTTATTTTTTCAAGTTTCAAGATTGCATCGCGAGTGGACAGACGCTCTTTTCTCGTCTCACAGAAGAGTTTCGAGGTTGCATCACCAGTGGACGGATGCTTTTTTCTCGTCTCACAAAACCAGTTTCAAGGTTGCATCGCTATAGTGGACAAACGCTCTTTTTTCGTCTCACAAAAGTGATTTCTCATTTTAAAGTGTACGACACCAATTTTAATTTCTAATTCCCTTCCTGATGGGTCTTTCCCCATGCCTGCTCACATTATTATCGGTCTGCCACTTCCTCTTCATACATGTACAACAGCAGCAGTTATCTTCCCTGATTCCAGACAGCTGCATAGCTCTTGAATTTCGCATTTTCTTTACCAGTTCCCACCCCGGGGGTTTCCCCAGCAGATGGCCCTCTCCAGGCTCCCTCCACTTCACAACTGCAGTTATAGTTAAACTTATCTTATAACCCACTCTCTATAGATAAGTTTTCTGTAAACCAGAAGATAAAATCAGTACCCTAGAACTTAGGCCATTTCCTAATCCGCTTACCCTTGTGATAGTAATATCATCATCGATACTGTAATATTTAGTCTGGTATATTTAAGGCCTCTCAAAATAATATCCTTGTTCCGCGCATGCCCAAGATTGTGTTTGAAAGTTTTTTTTCTTTTTTCTTTTTGGCAAATTACAATGAAAAAAACATGATCATAATAGACAAATATGGGCATATTTTATATCAAATTGAAGCTTGGAGTACTGCAAATACGATGGGATATAGAAAGCATGCGTATTCACAACTTGCATAGATCATATATCTTTTAATCACTTAAACATGAATTTAGTTTGGCGAAAGCCTAAATTTCCCTACCTTTTTAGCCCTCAACAGAAAAAGAAAGCAAAAGAAAAGCGCCCTCATCATAATTCTCATGGCTTGGTGATGAGAAACATTATTATTTGGAGCGGCCTAATGCATGGAATAGAGTATGCGGAAGCATAGCCCTACATACATTACTGGTATGTATGTCTATGGTAGAAGAAAACGCAGACAAGAAAAGGTTTTTCTAATTATATCCTGAATGTACTTTAATTATGACAATGACTTAAAAATACATTCCATTAGTGACTTACTCCACAATTTTACATTTCAATATTTTACTTAAAAGTTGACCATTTAATGGACAATTTTCCTTCTAGAATATCATTAATCACACGTTGTAACATCATTCCTTTACAAAGTCATCTTGTTCTCACTTCCCGACTCTACATGCAACTCAGGCATTAAGTTAAATGACGCAAATGATCAAATGAGGCTGATAGATACATGAAGAGATGATAAGCAAAATACTAAAGTGCAAAAAGTTACAGAGACAAGGAAATGACTTCATTAATTTCATGAATACAGTGGCTTAGATGAGTGCATGTATTTACAGGATGAAACAACCTTTTTGATTTTTACCCTTAAGTTGAAACAATATACCTATTGAGATTTCTGTTATGTCATGAAATACTACAGGTGCAATATTTCTCCAGAACTAACATTAAAACCAAGAACATACAGTTCTACAAGTTCAAAACCGGCTTGCTATACCAGGTATTATGTTAACATTTACAGTGGGTATATTGTGTCATCATTTCTATATTTTATCAACAGTCTACATGCATGAGACTATAGTTGTCAATCCGAATGGAAATCTTAATTCTACATGAAAATTGATAAAATTGCCAACAATCATTTCTCTCATTCATTATTAAAGATAGTCCAATGAGTCAAGATGACATAGAAAACAGGAAAGTGTGTTTTAAATACTTTCATCGATGGTTGCCAATTCATAGCCTTAAGGATCACAAGTAAAACACTGCATAACAAGGAATTTAAGGCGTTTAGCCCCATGATAACGATGCACAATACTACATTTATCTGTTTACCCCTGGACCTTAAATTTTACAACAGATAAGATAGCAGCTTCATGGCACACTGAATGTAGTGACAACAAGAGATAGATTAGGTGAACATTAATTGGACAGTGCACTTGGAAAGTAAACCCATTGGTTTTGCACAATTATTATCAAGAAATGTTTGATTTACAGGAACAAGTATAATATTGGTATGCATAATGTTATAGGAGCCAGTTACATTGTCTTTTTAATTTTATCTCTGACCCTCTATATCTTTGCTCCAACATATCATGATGACTTTCTAGTTGTCCTTTGGACAGCCAAAAGTCTTCATTTTTTTAAACACATCTTTAACTCCCACTACTAAAGCCCAACCCTTGAGCCGAGCAGGGTCATATTGTAAGTCTAAATTATAGCATACTAAAATATCACTGCACAGGGTGGGGAGGGGTAATAAGACGATTGAGGCATTGTGAGTCAGCAGATACTGATTTGTCTAACACTCAACCCTTGGTAATAACCATCGCTTTACTTCACTCAACAATTAACAACCACTCTTAGTGTCTTCAAGTTCGGTGTATTAGGTAACATTCACTTTGTGCATTGGACATAACAGGTCAAGAAAACAAACATTCTTATAGTTAACTCTGTCAATTTAACAACAATAATTATTATTTGATCAATAATTAACAACTTGTATCTGTATCATCCAATGCTCCTTTCTCTCTCTGATAAATTATTTTAACATCGCTTTCTCCTATCACTCAACATCTCTTCCTCCTAACACATGCAGGTATCCACAGAAAGCTTGTAGTTGTACCATCACAGTGGGTTAAAGCTGAGACCTCTATTATGAAGAGCTATAAAGTGAGGAGATTATCTGGAAGAGATCTGGTAAATCCTGCGCAACATGATACTAAATACATACTTTGAAACACTTCAAATGTACTTTACTTTACAGTCTATCATATGCTTACAAAGCACTTACACCCGAATTGCTTCCAAGTACATTCTGTGTTGAGCTTAACAAGGTCAGTGTAAGGTTATTTGAATATAAGTGGGTGGGTAGCACCATGTTCTGTTGTGCTTATAAAAAGTTAGATAAAAGTTTAGAGTAAAGAATGTAACATCAGGAAGCCCTATCAACCATAAAATCACGGGCGCGAATGAAATCTTTGTCTCGCTCGACAAGCACACATGGTTACACAACATACAGTCGGCGGTAATGGAAATCGCTTTTGATTTGGAAAGTTTGTACATAATACTTCTAAGTTCTAGATCAATGCTTGATTGCTATCACGACTAAAGTGATGTCTGAATACTAGACTACAATAGCTACAGAGAAGGTCTGTTTTAAAGCGCGTAAGTTGTCCCTGTTAGGTGTAGACCTATTCATTAGTTTGGTTGGCTCGCCATACCGATCGAGTGTCTTTCCGGCGTGTCTTTCCAAGGAACACTTGCATGAGGTAGACCTTTTTCTAACACGTAGATCTGATATTTCAAGCTCCTCTTTTGCATTTCTTTTGGTATTATGTACTTCTCTTGGGAGATTCTAAATACCATTCCTTTCAGGAATGTAAAGTAAATAATTAGTCCTTCGCCCTTCTAGTTTTACATCCAGTCAGAATATTCTTCCATTTGCCATGATGTAATGACAAGAATATTCTTCCATTTGCCATGATGTAATGACACCATCAAGTACTGTCATCCATGGGCAGGGTGTCCTGTATACAACTTTGTGTGACAACACCTTTACAACATTTAGTATTTTTGTATTTCCCCTGTGACCATTGATAACACCATATTAGGTTAGATTGACCCTTCAAGTATGGCATAGTGCTTTAATGCTTTACCTGTATATCCTTTGCCGTCATGATGCATGAATCCAGCCCTGGCGAGTAACTCGCCAGTGCTGCATTAACGCATCATTGTTGACTTCCATGTTGACTCGTCATGGCTGGATTCATGCCAACAAATGGATTAGCACATCAAAGCAATATGTGGCCCTTAAAGGGTTAATCTGTGTGACCCTGTTATTGCGGATTAGCACCAATCTATTCATTTACCTTGTTTTACCTAAACCCAATTTACCTCTAATCGAATGGTTGGAACTTTTTCATACACGAATTCTAGTATCTCTACTCTATTCTATCTCTAAGGTGAAATGCCGCGATTCTTTTATTCAATTTTTGTTCTTTGCTCTTTCCGCGTACACCAGCACAAACGCTTTCAACATTCTGAGTTTGTCTCCTCTCGTATAACTTAAATCGTCCTATAGCATAGATACAAGTACAGCTCAATAGCATTATAATCTCATCATGTATTTGGTACATAAACTGTTCATGGCACCATATGAGTTTTAACACGAATCCAATGATAGCTATGCTGTCAATATCAGATTTTCTTTTTAAACTTCAAATAGACTACCGTTCAGTTGAAAAGAAGATGCAGAAAAGATGCAAAATAATATAACACCCAAAAACGCTGCCACATTTCTACTGAATGTCCCACTTTGCCAGAAAGTGGACCACACCTTCAGTTTGAGAACCACCCCCTTCCCTCTTTATAGAACACAAATATTATCGTCCATGTATATGTAGTGTACCTGGCGATCCTGTGTCGGTCGCCATCTTGTCCCCCGTGGTTGTCGCTGGTCACCGCGAACCAGCAACTCACTCAATAGTAACTCCTTAGTCCTGTGCTACAACCTCTTGGGATACCAGCTACATTTTAGTTCACTTTCCCACCACTGTCTCTACTAGCATGGCGCTGCAGTGGACATATCACACCCTTATATAAATTAAAACATGTCCTGTGAGCCACCACCGACCTGCCCCCTACCGGCCTCCCCTGTAACGAGCCACCACCACGATGGCCACACCCAGGGTGGCTAGCAGCGCCAGTGCCGCCACCTGGTGCCAGTTGGTGTCACTACTGCCTCCTCCAGGGCTGCTGTCCTGCTGTCTGTTGTTAAGGTCCATACTGAGGTCGGCACTCACCTGCCGGATGAGCTGGATCTCCTGCCGCACACTGGTCACTGCCTCTTCGATAGACTTAATCTCCTCCGGCGTCAACTGCCCGCTCGGACCGCCTCCATGGTGGTTAGCGGCAGCCGGCTGCGGGTCCGGCACCGGGAGTGTGGCCTCCTCTTTATCCGCCCTTTTCAGGGGTTTATTAGAATTTTCATCACTTGGTGAGGCGCTCATGACTGTGTTGTCGCTGGCCGGGGTGTGGGTGAGGGAGGAGACCGAGGTGGCCTCCGGGGGTGAGGCGAGTTGGAGACCCGGGGGACGGTGCTGGGAGTCCGGTGTGTCCTGGCACGGTGCGTCTGTCTCGGAGATGTCCGTCAGCGGGTGCCCCGCACGAACGTCCGTCTCTGGTAGCAGGTGCGCTGAGATGTCGCTGACACTGACGGGAGAGTCCAGCTCGAGCTCTGATAGCGAATGCTGGAAGGTAAATGCAGATAGGATTCATTAGTGAGATTTGGATGACAAGAACATATTCAATTTTTAACAATAGAGAAGTGGCAGGCGGTTGGTGTGGCTTATAGAATCTGCCAAAAAAGTTGGGTGTTTACGTGAGAATTCATGGTAAATGCTGGAATAACTGCCGAATTAAAGAGAAATGCATGTTTAAATACAGATGTTCACTTAGAGCATCAATGGTGCAGTCCTTTTCTCATCTCACTCTTTCCCTGCCTTTTTTACACTCCTGTCCCAGGTGAGAACATTGGTCACCCATGCTGCACTAGGCTGCCACCTAGTGTATGAAGGGGGCATTAACACCCAAACTTCGAGAATCACCTTAAATCTCATAAGCCATCCCTGGAGATACACCTAACAGAACAGTACGTTTTATCAAATAGAAATATTGTATATATAATTATATACTGTACCGGGTATATATCTATGGGTTTATTCTTGCTAAATCTCTTTATATGTATGTTCACGTTTTTCTTTTTGTACGTGATCATGCGAACACACAGGTCTTATGCCATCTTTCTGCACATGTTTTAGTGTATCTGAGGCTATATTAAAAGCTAAATCACAATATCAGTTGTAATCTCCTAAAGAAATAGCCTATGATAATATTAATAGGCTGCCAGAGGTGAACCCAGAGCTATCTCAACCCAAGCAATGGCTAGTTACCCTAGTCTGGCTTCAATAAGACTCTGCATGAATACAGAAAAATTACCAAACCTAAAAGGTCAACTAAAAAGGGGTAAAAGATATATACCGTACATGTATTCAGAAATCCCCTTTGCTTCTCCCGCACCTGCAGTATCCACCACACTCTGTATACACAGATAATCATAACTTGTTCTGAATAGACAACGGGCATCATAGATATTTTAATAGCTTATGTTTAAGCCCTCTGATAATTAGATTCGTCAAGTTGGTATTATGCTAGCTTACTTATACGTATAGCCGGGTGTTAACTTATTAATCCATAGACACTATCGATGTCTATGATGTATCCGCTTCTATTATTTACTAATTCAAGATAGCATTTGTATTGCTGCTTAGTGCGAATGCGGAAATCGTTGGCACTTCAAAAGATACTGACCTCAATAAAGAATAAATTGAAAAAAAGCTCAAACAAAGATTAAAGTTAAAGGCCCAGCGCCCCTATATATAGAGCTGAGTATCTGTCCCGACTGCACTCTGACTGTTACTGCACGTGCAGTAAGAACTGCGGGTTTAAACGATTGAGTGGTGGGACAAAAAACACATAGGTAGCTGAGAAAAAACAACTTGATATCCGTCTCATTTTTCTATCGTATGCTGTAGAAAAGGTCAGGATTTTGACATTTAGAATATGAAGGTAATTCTAGAGGAGGAGGAGTAGGTCTAGTAACTACTGTGGCCACGTGCAGCCAGACGTTAGTGTGTGGATACTGTGTACCTAGTTATTGTGTTCAACTAATCAACCCGGCTATAATAAGATAATCAGTAATTCACTGTTCTTGAGGCAATTCTCTGTATATTCAAGCCACAATATACTATGATAAAAATGTATACGCCAAGAACACACTGAATACATACACTTCTTCAATACTCGTCGGTGAGGAATACGTGGTCACCCCGAGTAATTACCATATAAGAAAGATATGAAACTTTAGAGGAACAACTTTATAGTACCTAACTGCTTGTAGAATTATATAAAGCAGAGAGAGATGTTTCCATGGTAACAGCAGACCTACCTACCATCCACTTCACCTGCCGACCAGGTAGACTCAAAGACCCTGTTGTATTATTAGACTCATTCAAGTCAGTGAACACACAAATGTCAAGAGGTTCAGTTTAGCTAGAACGTAAGTACGGTACATAGCAGGAATCGGTATTCCGCATTAGCTAGATGATCACTGTACAGCGCCATCTTGTCTGGTACCAGTGCTCTTTCCTCTGCTAGCTATAGAAGCCTGCTGATTAGCTGAAGCTGGTTCCTGTCATGACCGAAATTTGGTGTTTTAGGGGTCATAAACCTTTCAAGTAGATTTTTAGGCCTCTATTGTGGGTCCTTAGGTCACCTGTTCAGATTGGGGGAGTGGTTAGGACTCTGACCTACCAATCCATGCATCATGGGTTCAAATCCATGTCAAGGCTATTTTGTTCACACACAATTTTAAGATGTATTTTGGTAGGTCAAATATTGTGATAGTATACAACTTGGTTGTAAAGATCTTTAACACCTAAAATCTAAGATCTAAAATGGTTTTGTATTGTTGCATTGGGTTTTCTTTGTGAATAATATTACTATTTCTTACCAACTATAAAAAAGATATGTTGCCTTGGCATGGATTTGAACTTATTACCCCTGGATTGATTGGCCAGTGTCCTAACCACTCCCCCAATGCAACCAGGTGGCATGAGAAATATTCAAATACAACTGATTCAACACCATTTTAGATTACACTATAAATATTGATCTTGTGTAAAGGATCTTTAAAACCGAATTGTATACTATCACAATTTTTGACCTACCAAAAATACATGTTAAAATTATGTGTGAACAAAAAAGCCTAGACATGGATTTGAACTCATGACCCATTGATTGGTAGGCCAGAGTCCTAACCACTCCCCCAATCTGAACAGATGACCTAAGGACCCTCAATAGAGGGCTATAACTGAAAGGTTTATGACCCCTAAAACTCCGATTTGGACATGACAGGAACCAGCTTCAGTTAAAGGTCTCACAAGGTAGAATTACTGCATCCTGCTAGTGCCCTATAGCCAAGCAATATCTATAGCTAAGTCAAATCCTAGCTATAATTTGAACTGCTCCTAGTTGTATATAGTGGTACTGTAGAGCAAACACACTTAATGCAACTAACATCTTTTGATATAGTTAACTCAGGGGCGTGGCAACCGGGGGGAAGGGGGGGGGGCACTTTTGACCAGCCCCAAAAATTGTCAAACCAAAAGGGTCAAGTAAAATCCACTACACCACTGGACTATGGCAGAGGGTCCCAGGAGGACCAATGGGTGAGTAACCAATCACATCCAAGCTCTGTAAGGGAGAGTAGCCAATGAAAGGGGAGAACAGCAGGCGGTGCCTAGCAACCCACCCCAATGCATGATGATATTGAACACTGCATTGTGGGGAACATAGGGGTATATAATGAGCGGATTTTCAAATCTCAGGCATCTTCTTTCATGCAGTAGTGAAGTGAGTATCAACGCAACGTCACACACCATACAGTCAAGTAAAAAGGGGTCAAAGAGGGTCAAAACACCCTTTAGTCCCCGCTACTTTGAAACTGCTTGCCACACAAGGAAAATAGATCCATTCCTATCTCAAACAAGGGCTACACCGAGTGATTGGATGTATATGTAATTAAGGTTTCTGTCAGAAGTTGTATTTCATCTCAGACGGTCCATCTGGCCTGGAACCATCTTTCTACGTAGATGTTTTCTTAATTCAATTTTTCATTAAAAAAAAAAAATATCTTCTACTTGGAAGTATGCATGTTTTACAAAACGTATTATTCACCCATTAGCCTTCTCTACAATCGGTATTCGTACCATACCAATGTTATAATACTGGGATGTTATTGGATTTGTTTAATCTTTATTAGAACCCATACTATTTATGAAGGGCAAGGTGGGCACTAGCATGGGCACTATTGATTGTTTGTAGTCCCAGGTCATGGGAATGAGGGGACATAATGGCACTGTATTACGATTTACCCCTAATCCCACGCATATTGAGCTGACAGACCACACACACCACTAATAGATACGTTTAGTACGCAACCCGTGATTTACAGCTATGGTATTATTACATTGCAGATCTATACATCTTGCTATATTATAGCTTATTGTGGGTGTTTGAATTCGCCAGCAGCAGTAGCTATACCGTATGCTCAGCCATATATATGCGCTATGATTACATTCCTTGCTGTTTTGCAGCATCACCATCACCAGCAAGCTATCAATGTGATTGATGGCCGGCAGACCAATCATTCATAGCTCCACTGCCCATACATGGCAGGGAATGCATTGTACAACCCACATAGTAAAACGTTGCTTTAATACACACACCAAAAAAACAACATGATTGGATTATAGACTGAGTTTCTCCATACTTCACATCTACTGGCAGACATATTGAAGGTTGTCATGAAAATCTAATGGTCCAACCAAAGAGAATGTCATATCTATAAGTGAGTGTTTATACTGTGACTGCCCCACCAGAATACAACCCCTCTGGGTGCAATACTATATCTATAGGTACATATTTGTACTGAGGCTGGCCCTGACCCATCTTAGACCCTCCTATATAGATGTACCACACTATACAGCCTTCGGCACCACCTGCTGCTGAGCCCCCTTACTGGGAGATCGCTATGGACTACATACGGGATATCAATTAGACTGTCAATTAAAAAAGTCACCCGACCTAATTGGTTATTAATGAGTGTTGCAATGTTATCAACCACAAGTTTTCACCATCGACAAGGGCTTACTTTAGGGTGTTTAAATACTAATATCAGACAAATAGCGGTTAACCCATCTTCCTATTGTCTGTAGAGAGAGTCTGATTGGCGAACAATACCTTTATTGCCCTCTACAGTAAGTTGTATGCTACCATCTTCACGCATTAATCCCTTTCAATCCTTTTCAAATAAGGCAGATACTAGATCTATAGATATAAACGATAAATGAATGCCGTAATCATGAAGAGAACTTGAAGTATTACTAGTAAATAAGATTGAGCGTGTGAGTGGCTTCACAGATGACTCAGGGTAAGCTGAATCTGTAGCTAATCATGTACTTAGATATAGTACTCCCTTATAATCATTCATTGGTCCATTCTGGCATCAGAAATGAATTCCTTGTTAAAAAGTACCCTAAAGTCATGTGTCATACATGGATGTTATTCCATTTCAGGCCAGCAGGTGGGTGTGGGTGAGCAGGTGGGTGTGGGAGAACAGGTGGCTGTGGGTGTGCAGGTGGCTGTGGGCGAAAGTTGCAGGCTGCGGGCATGTACCGCCTTCTGTCCCTATCAAAAAGCCAGTCGATCGGACGATAAACAGCGACGATATGGGTGGTACAGTTTTGAACTGCTCTGTACACTCCTTTTATGTTGACGCTGTCGCTGGCAACTCTCGTGTTGTCTCGCGCAGTTCTCGGAGTGCACAAGAAGTCGCAGTGGCGCCACCCTTTGCATGACGGTTGCAACAGGAACAAGGGACAAAGCGGTGCTGGGGGTTGGCGACAAAGGACAAATCTACTTCTTTTTTTTTGACAATGGACAAGACCCATTTCTTGCGATATTGTGTCCCCCGATCTTGCCTACGTCTCTCTTTTTTCCCCTTCTGTCTATCTCGAATAGCAACTGAAAAACAACGTTTTCCCATGTCCCAAATTTGTCTTAAAACCCAAAATGAGGCAGTGTATATTACTCAGGGTTAATTTACCCTGAGTCAATGAGTAATGGTCCATCAGAGCAAACTACACAACGAGGCCCAGAACAGCTCTAGGCACCCGACTGCAGTCTGTCCATTTATCACCAGGTGAATGAGTGGCGTGTCCATCGACCTGCTAAAGTAGGAAAGGGGGCAGTCCCTTTTGAGCTACCTCCCTGCATTTTTGTATAGCCCACCTACAAACTGCTATACGGGGTATTCACCATGCTCGTTTATATTCCCTCCTGCGGGGGGCGCCAGGGGTCGTGCCCTCAGTAAAAGGTCACACAATAGACGCTGGCACTTAGCACTATAGTAGACTGGTTGGGGTATATGTGTGTTAGGGGGGGGGGGTGGTAGAGCAGGATCCGGGACCGGAAACTCCTCCACTCACACCTCGCTGGTAGCCTGCGCGTCAGACAAATAGACAGGCCATAATTGCTAGTCTGGCTGGGTACCATCGGAAAAGGGAGCAAGGCATTACATCTTTGTATAGGTGGAGCCACATGTGATAACACAGATTCATTTTCTCATGCAAGAAGTGTCCTATGTGCCAATACTTATTGATGGAAATGTCATGAGGATGGAAATAAAATAAGGCAAATTATTGGGGCAAGAAAGTAGCATTCTACTAGACTCTCCACTGCCATATAAAGTAAGGCAACAAAAATAAGGCAAGTCATGGTCATATCACAATAGCCTAAGTTTTTTTTTCAATTTTTATGCCACCCAAGGGATGCTAAAGGTTGTATACCCACACTAGCAGTTCTTGGTAAAATCGCACTGGCTGTCTGACATTTGAGCTGCCACCAGACTAGTCCGAGGCCATTACTGAATTTTGAATCAAATGGTTTTATTTCATTATGAGAATGCACTAAGGTCTCTCAGTTTTCCTATCTCATAATGGATTGTACGCATGACATGATGGGATTTGTCTCTTGCCTCTGGCAGTCCCTCAATACTATTATACATTTCATTTGATATTCTGGCAATGTGGAATATAGAATGCATTACATTGTTGTTATATTGCCTTAGGTGCTGTCATGGGCTGGGTATGTAGACCTGCGTCCTGTGTGGGTGTGCTGTGTATAAGGGGTGGTTAGGGATGTCAGACAGGCACCGAGAGTGGGCAGTGGGAGCCACAGGCTTTGACAATGCAGCATGCTGGACTCATTGGTGTAGACATGTAAGGGATGTCAGACAGGGCACCGAGAGTGGGCAGTGGGCGCCACAGGCTTTCACGATACAGTATGCTGGACTCGCTGGTGTGGATGTTGTATGCTAGAGGACAAGCAGTGAAATACACTAGTGGTCAATCATCTTTTTAGGTGGCTTTCAGATGGCTACACTTTCCAATGCGCTTAAATTCTCATAGTAGCGTTAAAAGATCATGAGAAGGGGGCGAGGGGTCTGAGCAGTGTGCACACACATTCCGGAATATGCACGTTCTTCAACTTACCGCCATTACATGTATAGCATTTGAACTTTGTAAATCCTCCAGTTTAATAGAACATAATTTAGAAGTATTTATGCGACTTTAAACACCGATGACAAATAGTCCAGCATGTTGCTCAGTTAAAGTCTGTGGTATGAGCTAACCACAGTCGACATGGGACAGTTGGTGAGAGCGTGGGACACAGGAGGTGGGTGGGTGTTTATGTCAGCAGAAAACAGCATCACATGATATGAGATGCTCCAGCAAACACCAACAAATACTTCTAACTGGGACTCCTAAAGGAGTGACAGCTCCATAGCCACAATGACAATGCACCAATGGCACTCCTAGATGAGATTGGTGTTTTAACACCCTTGGTACCAGGAGAGAAACACCTAACGCCAAGTACGTCTGTTTCTGTCCTTTAAAAAAACACACGATATTAACAGTAGAATATTGTGCAATGTACATTGTAGTCAGTGTATTATTCGAGGCACGCAAATCAGGTATACCCTCTACATGGAGCTTTAATACCTCAAGTGACATATGTGGCATGTGTAAACTTACACGTTGCAATGACAGAGGAGCTCTACATCTAGTGTTAAAAGGTAAATAGTAATACACATTTAAACTATGTTACCATGAAATATGATTTTTGAGATCATCACGTCGGTATCTGCTCATGACTTCCATTATGCCTCATGATGATCATAGTGACATACTAGCGCGCTCCCAGACCACACTATCTATTAGAGTAATCTCAAACCAATTGAAATTCTTCCCAGCACAGGAACAGCTGTAGTGGAGAGCTCCTCCAGTACAGACCAGATAGACTTAAAGCAAACAGTAGCAGCAGGAGGAGAGTGGGTTCCAAGGCCGGACCACCTACGTAACTGGCCACCAGCCCACCTGGTCGCCGCTGCTGCCTCCAGGGTGGGACTGGATGGTAGGGGGGGGGGGGCTGGCTATAGAGAGTTCCAGGGTGAGAGTGTGAGGTTAGGATATTAAACAATGCCAATTAACACCTCTAAACGCTCTACTGCTGATGCGTATATATGTCTATATCACAAGATCAGGAGGAGGAACGGCAGAGGTGGGTAGGGGGTGGTAGCAGGGGGGCAGGAAGGGATAGGGGGGAGTGAAAGTATGCATTCAAAAATACGATATATTTCTCTTATCTCTGGATACACCTTTATACTAAACCTACATGATGGGGGTGTGACATGAGTGTCCAAATACATAACGTGGAACATTACGATGTATAGATGTAGGTTTGTGCTTGGGGTCTGTGTGAAAGGGCTGAACAACTCGACACCACAGGTAAGATAACATCTCTCTCCCACCACCTTCCATACAGGTACAGTATATGGTACTGGTTCAGTGGTAGTGTGCCCCGATTGTGTGAAACGTGCAGAACCTGTAGAAGGTTAATGGAGTTTAGGAGTTTGGAGGTGTTGGGAGTGAATAGATTAGAAGATGGGGGATGGTTGTTAGATGGTGATGGAGTGGTGGATCCGGAGGGAGCAGGGTTGACTGCCAAAACGCCAATACGTAGTAAAGCCTGTGGTTAATGCATGACTGAAAGTGTAAACCGTATATATCATCTTTCATCATGTCTGAAAGTGTTATCTGTATATATCTAACCATCAATGGTCTTATGGTAATCAAGACATTTCTGAATTTTCACCAGCACGAAACCTTGACAGCGATAGGTTATATGTGGACTACTCTCCACTTAATGTTAAAGGTCACTAACTTAATCCATGACAGACCCTGGATGAGGTAGTACTAGCCTGGAAGTCTGCCATGAATGACCAGGTTGACTCAGACCTTTGAGACACAACAGTTTATCAGAACCAAAAGCTATCTATGACTCTTGGCAAGTAAGTTGGTGAAAACACACTTACCCTACCTTAAAACGATACATTCCACTGTCTGCTGTTAATCCCCTACCAGATGGTTAGCAGAGGCTGCTATGGTGTAACGCTGGCTGCCACTATAGGTGGGTAGAACCCAGGCATAGACCACAACTCACTGTAACAGTTACTATGACTGCTTCAGTTGGGTGACTGTTGACTTAAGTGCTGACCTGGCCCCATGAGGATCTCTACCACTCCTTACTCCTACTGCCTCCTCCTGGAGTCTGCCTCCACGGTGTTAGATCCTGCAGCACACAGCACCCACCTCTACCCTGCCTATGTAAGTAGGTATGTCAGAGAGGCACTGACTGTGGGACTGGGTGGTGCCCCGCCCACCCTACACTATAGCCACCCAACCCTTGAGCTGCCTCCCCTCCCCCTCCAGGTTCTGACCTAGAAGCTGTCAGGCTGACCCTATATACCTCAGTGGGAACTCCTCTCACACTGTGGGACCTCATCTAAGCTGACAGAGGTGTGGCTTAGGGGCAGCCTTTATGGATGCTGCTACCCCTCCTGCTGGTGCTGCTGGAGGTTGGTCCCTTAACTGTTGTAGCACCTGGAGTTATACCTGTGGGGTGTGATGGGCTCAGGTACACCTGGGAGCCTGATGCAGATGTATGTGGAGTACTGGAGTACAGGTAGAGCGAGTTAACCCGTTAAGGATACCATGATACTTCGGGCTTCATGCACATTTGTCATCATGATGCAGCAAGGCACCAATGGCGACGCGATGCCTGGGTGAACCATTCTTACCCTTTGAGAGGGGATGTATCAAACCCATAGGGTCGGCATGATGCATGAATGCAGCCCTGGTGAGTAACTTACTCACCAGGACTGCATTCATGCATCAGACTTAAAGGGTTAACAGCTGGGGACGTTCGTATACCACCGTGGATGATGATGTACCAAGCGGGACCCAGGGAGGAGGACTGCAGAAGGTAATGGTATACGTTTGTATATGCATGTTTGTACACACCAGGTGCTTAACTCACCAGGATAGGTCTCCCCAGTGAATGGGCCAACTGTGTGTGTATATACATACTGACTTTGCCTTCAGCACATACTCACGAGATGAGTATACGTATAGTAGACAGTTTGATTAGAATAGGAACATGGACATGATGCTGCATTTACATTAGTATAGGTTCTGTTTTTAGTACACGTTATGTCATGGAATATACATGTTATTATATGAGAAAGTTACTACAGGGCCATACATATAGCCATCCCTAATGTGGCTAACCCCGTGTGGGCAGCAGCCACAGCAGGCTTTACAGTTCTCATTTTATAGAAAATACGCACGGGAATATATATCAATTCCAAGAATTAAGTGTGGAATTCACATCATTTAATACCAGTAGAATTTAGTACTGTTATTTCTGCTGAGGGATATTTATAACAGAATCATCTCTAATTCTTAAGAGAAAATAAGAATATATTGTCGTGACAGACAGGTGGGTACAGTCTGGTGTAGATTACCCCAGCCTCCAGCACAAAAATGTTAATGCCTTCTATAAGTGTCTGTATCCTATGGTGAAGACTGGGGCGTGTAGATCACGGCCGTGTTTTCTCTCATATCAGCTGAGGGTTCACATCTGGACAGATGGCTGTACAAGTAGGAGGCACATTCTGCTCTCTCAACAGCAACAGAGGAAAAAGTTTACATTCCTTTACATGGAGAGTGGACAGTCATCATATAACTACACTTAGGTTTAGATGGGTATTTTATGCATGGAATTTCACCCATTCTCTTTCTAGCTTAGATAAACGGCAAATTAAACACCAACCAGCATATTACAGCAATGCTGTGTCGCAGGTAACTCTCATAAACGTACCGTAAAACCTAGAGTATAAGCCGCGGCTAATACGCGAGTCAGATCGGCAGTGCGGCTTAAAGCTCGGCCCAGGGTCAGGGTGCGGCTTATACGTGAGTTTTTGCTACTATAGCACAGTACTAAAAGTCACCATAATCAGATCTCTGCTGCGGCTTATATGATCGGCTCAAAGTCGGGATGCGGCTTATACACGAGTTAGGCTTATACGCGAGGTTTTACGGTACTTATTTATTAATCTGCGGCACTGTACCGCACCACACCTGGTGTGGACACCTCCACTATCTTCTCTATGTCACACATCCAAATAACGTACCACGTTGGTGTAAAAAAGCCTTACTGGTAATTCGACCATAGAAGAACAGAAGTTGCCAGATACCCTGGATTAGTCCCAGGTCTCTACAATACTAAGGGACAGTGTTTTGTGCTATTTCTAGTTACGTTCTGCTTTGTTGGCTTGCCGCTGTGAGACTAAGTATTCCCAGAGGACTCAGCTGTTCCCATGTTCCTCTATACACAATGCCCTACATGTCTTAGTATAGCATGTTGGGGTTATATTTGGTGAGATCTGGGAAACCTTTTAATGACAGCATGATGCTTCAAGGATTCATGGTCATTGTCGTCATGATGCACAATTGCAGCGCTGCCAAGTCACGATGCTGCACTGCATCACGAAGACCTGCCGAGAGTGCTTCATAACAAGAAAAAGGGCATTTAAACACTATGCTGTCCTTAAAGGGTTAACATGGGATCTACCTGCATCTAACTGCTTAGTTAAATATTTATCATCAGATCCCCATCCCCAGTAATGCCTCATTAGAGGTGGCCATACATAACCAGACTCACGTTCTGGGTTGTGGACCTAGGGTAGGTAGGGTTTCCACGACCACTACTCAAATACATGAACACTGGTATTTGTCCTGCTTGACTTTTTTTACATTTTCTTTAAAAAATAAATAAAATAAGCCTTCTTATATAATACATTTCAGTGGCTAGGGGTGTAGTAATAATTTTGAAAAGCAGGGAATCCCTTCCTTCCTATATTAAACAAGAATCTATGAGAATACAAAACATTGAGGTGTGCTTGGATCTCTACTCTACTCTACTCAGTATAAACGGATTCCCCTCTAGGGTTTCCACAGGTGGGTTCCCCGGATTCATTCGGAAATCCCACCTTCTGACACAGTGACCTACCCAAGTTGATGGTGTCTGCATTAATGCGTCTCTAACATTTGCTTTTTACTCCAGTGAACTCATTGATTGCCATGCAATTTCACTTGGAGAATATTATCGTATTCCCTAGAGAACTATGAAATGGATTTTAACAGGGAAGGATTCAGGTTACCGTAATCGCAGTATAATTGTCTGTATAATTTCATAGGACCCTGGATGTATTACAAATTGGTTTAATTACATGTACTGCCAACATTTCCCATACGCTAGATAAAACACATTTATGGTGATTTAGTTATGGTTAACGTCCCTGCTGACGTCCCATAATGCTATATTGACATTATGATTGCCAGGATTCTTGGAGCGAGCAATGGGTCTTGAGGGCAGAGGGCAAAGAGAAGCAAGGGAGGGCGGGTGGGGGGACCTTGTCTCCAATCTAATAACATCACATCCCAACCAACCCATTGTTACACTAATCCTATACAACTGTTGGTACCACTTGGAGAGGGAGCATACTGTTGTTCATTCTCTGCCCATCCTCTGATCCACAACTTCCAAGGGTAGCACCACGAAAATACCAAAAGTGCCCCAGTCCTAGAACTGGCATCCCTCAGTACATGACAACCATTACTTGTGTCATTACTGGGTGTGGAGGAGGCGGCATTCCTGGCAGCGTGCCAAGGTGAATTGTCGTCTGCCTCCACAAAGTGAAGCCTCCTGCCAGAGCCACCAGGGGGCGCCACTCTAGTATCAGGGTCACATGATCGTCATGTGACCTCCTGAGGTCACCAGAGGTCACATGTTTGACACATGGTGGAATAGTGACGTGACCTCAAATGGCTCAATCGGGGTGACCTCTGTTGTAGAAATACACGTACGTGTCTACACACATAGTGTGACATAGTAATGGCGATTTTTCCTTGCAATTTCCTCCTTTCATGATTGAACATGGCAGACAAATCCATGTCCCTCGGTAAAGATAATTGGTTCTATGACCATGGTTAATGAGAACATGTGGTTTGACCTTGGAGTTTGACAAATACACTGGCACATTTACAACATACTGGCTTAGCCAGAGGAGATCCATCATCCAGGTCAAGGAAGTTCTGATGAAGTTATGGACTGAGGGGCAATCCGATATTCCCTTCCTAATGAGATTTGGGCCAGCCCTGGCAGCAGAAGGTTATTATGTTTACACATCTATGCTATATGTCACATGACGTAGAGTTAATCCCTACCACGTCCCTCAGCTATACTTTGTAGACTTGTAGTCACTCTGGGGTCAAGACAACTATACAGAAGACTATCTGACTATACTTACCCAAATGTATATTCTATGGTGAAAAATTATTGTTAATTCTATGTTAATTAATCAAATTGTATCTTTCTACGGAGCAAGGGCTCATGACAAACAGAGAGCTAGGAGTTTACAGGGCAAGATTTTGTAGACATCAGTTTAATTCAATTTACACTCTAGCTACAACACGTTAGGACATACTATATCTTTACGTGCAAACACGGAGTAAAGATAAAGCAGATGCAATGTTAACCATAGATATTCACCTAAAACTCTGATATTAAAGGCGAATACATTCTTCTAATATTTGAGAACTCCTTCTCCTGGTGGAAACTAATGTGAGGAGCTTCTTTTACTAGTTAAAAGAGGTTATACTTTTGATACATCATTTGCCTCAGAATACATTACAAATGATCAAATCCATGAAGCATTGCATTAAGAATTATGCCAATTATGCTACTTATGTTACCGATATTTATTATTTTGATATGTGCAGGTTACGACTATGACATAGGACACCTTGATCCACTAATAATAACCATAGATAAAAACACAACACAACTACAAACACTTGGGAACTGAACTAAACAACCTATTTCTATATCATGAATGCAATTAAGTACATTCATTAGATATGAAACACTAACGATAATGAAATATACAAACACAAACGACTGAACGTGACTAGTATGAGAAAAGGGACAAGACTAATATGAGTGATATGAACGAATGGGTTCCGTATATCGGACCAAGGGGTTGTGCTTTTTTTCTTTGGTTAGTGCCCTTAAAACTAAAACTTGTTCTCGCTGTCGGTGTCTTGGAGAAAAGAAATATAACCCTTACGATATAATTTAACAACATTTTATATTAAACAAGGCGATATGTACATGGGAAAAATTACTGACAAGAAACACTCAACACTTGATCCTAAGTTTACTTACTTCCGACTCGATATCGGGCGGAAACTGGTACCAAAGACAAGGATGGATATTCTTTGTAAATGTCTCTCTTAAAGTTGTTCACCAACACATACAACCTGGTTTTAGCAATTGGGTATTATTCTTGACATATCACAAGTTATAATCCTAACCTCATTGCACTGTATAACATTTTAGTATTATTCAGAATAATTATGATTATGACTTATTAGTTCGTAGAAACTGGAATATCAGCGGCCTCCATTTAAAATTATAGAACTCATATGAAAGAGAATCCAGTTTGAACCAACACTGGGGAAATATTATCTGATAGTTGCAAATAGAGGGAGAGGACGAGGAAAAGAAGCTAAAATTTAGGGTAAATTAGGCCGGGAAAAGGACGGGGAAAATGCAAGCAAATGGGATGGTAAGTCTATATGGAGGGGGGGGGGGGATGGTTATAAAACACGGGACATGCCTTGGCCAAACTCACCTTTCAACACTGAGAGGCTGATACCCGTTAGTTTTTAAAACGGATGGATGAAATGAGAAAATTTAATTTTTGCTGTTTTTTTTGTGCTCAACTTTTGGAATTAAAAGGAAAAAGCTTGATCATGTGCATGTTATTCATAAATCCTTCTATATAGCTTTAATAACTGACCATTAGGCGCATTACCATTATATATCATGGGGACCAAAGCAAGGATCTGTAAACATTGCGCAATCAGAGACAAGACACAGAACATGGGCCCATGTTTATAGAGAAGTCATTCATACAGAAAGAGTGTGGCATGTTTTAGGTGATACTATGGAAATGTACAAGATATTGTACAGGCCGATGGTAATATCTATATTAGTCCCCACACATCTATATTAGGGTAGCTGCGGGTAAAATGAGGTTAAGTGACCATTCCCATGTGTAGCCTTGATCTATGCCCTCCCTCCCTGGTCTAGACAGCACTGCAAGCAGCAGTCACAAGCAGTGCCCCTACCCTGCACCCCCCCCCCCCATACTTGCCCCCCCCCCCCCCCATACCACTGTAGCATTATGTTAATGCCACTGCATCCAAATCCCCCACCCATGTTCTGTCCCCTACACCTCCCTACCCTCACCCCTGGCCCTCCCACACCTACCCCACCCCCGGACACCTTACAGGTACTCACCCAGCCGCCCTGGTCAATGATAAAGCCGGCAGCCCTGTCGTTGATGGCCCTGGCTGTCAGGTCCACCAGGTCTCTGAGATGCCTCTCCCCCCTCTGCAGCAGGCACATCGCCAGCCGCTGACTGAACAGCATCACCAGCGCCACCTGCAGGGGAGGGGGAGAAGTAATATAGGGGTTAGTCAGTGGTGCTGTCATCTGGTGTATTAGTCATGTATTACATACAGGTGTACAGGGCTATGTGTCATCTTATTTTGTCATTTGGAAATTAAGAAATATAATTTGATTAGGCCTTAATACACATTACATGACAAAAACACTGGACTCTGGTGGCATGACAGCTGTTTTACTATATAACTGTGCTTTAACAATTTCTTTATTCTTTCTCAAGAGCCTTGGTCATGACCAGCATTAATAAATGATCATAATTATTATTCGTTTACAAATCATAAAACATTTACTGTTGATCTAACTATTTCTCACCTGTTTCCAGCCTTCTATCTGTGCACGTCTGAGCCCTGCCCCGAGCAGTGCCCCGATGAACACCTCATAGGTGAGGCGCTCCCGGGGCAGCCCGAGCACCCCGCTGATGGCCTGCTCGATGGCCTCCCCATACTCCTCCTGCACCTGGTCCCCGATGACAGCCAGACGGCGCGCCACCTCGCTCTCCGGGCTACAGGAGGAGGGTACCGGAGATAGGATGTCACGCACCTCCTCATTCTGCACAGCTGCAAGGTGAATAGGACGTTCATGAGATTTTAACATGTCATTTGGGCTTTAAATATGGGTTTTCAGGAAACCAAGCATATGAAATCAATGAAATTGGTTCTCAAATCTGTAGTATTTTTTTGCATATTTTTAAAGATTTTTTTTTTTAGGTTTTTGCCTGAAAATGGACAAACGATTGCTAATGAATTTTAAATCTTAAATACATACGACTTCTACATGTACTTATTTTAGGTTATATCCTCACAAAATTCTTTTCCTTTGATGATAACAAAGAGATAACTTGATTGAATTCCCCATAAATGGTATTTCTTTAATACATGAATATTCACCCAAGCTACTCACCATGTTCATATATGTTTTCCAGCTCCCTCCACTGTACCCCGAGTTCCTCCCGTAGTGGTAGGGCTACGGGCGGCAAGGCGTGGCTGTTAACGAGCGCTGCCACGTCCACCATGTTGAGGTCAGAGAGGGAGGTGCGTGATGACACCCAGCTCCGGCCGCTCTCGCCCAGAGCCGACACCGGTGAAGGTAAACTGTTGGAGCTCACCGAGGACAACTGACTGTGCTGTCTGTGGACATTAAGAAAAGGTGATTTTGAGTTCGATTAAATTTAAACCTATTTGATAAAATATGAAAATTCATATTGTATATTTTTGGATAAAACCAAAGGTCTATTTTTACTTCTTTTTTTAGTCTAAAAACAATTGTACAGTATTGTATAATAAATCGCCTTTAATTTCTATCATAATTGGTTAAATCAAACCATCTAGACATTGAAATATTAAAGATTATATGTAGTATATAATACATGTACTGGAATAACAGTGCTGTACTAACCTGTTTGGTCCAGGTCTGGTCTGTGAACTACCTGCTTCTATCTCCCCGTGGGCTGAGACTGACAAGGACCCCGTCTCCGCTCCATCCTCGTTCCCAGCCTGCGCCGTCTCACCAACACCATCTGGTTGGACTCGACTATGAGACCTAAACAAGTCCACCTGGTCAACATCCCCTGTATTGTCGCTACCTGAGTCTGTGGGTTCGCTCACTGGCGAACGGACCAATACCTTCCAGTTGGGGGCACCAGGAGACCTAGGAGCATCTTCCGAAAGATCCAGGGTAGTCGGTCTACATGGTGACTGAGACCGGCCCCGGAAGCGAAAAGCACTTGAGTTATCATCTGGAGGTAGGCCGAGCATGGGGGCTACTTCTGCAGAGTCGGCTTCATCGGTGCCACTTTTTACTGGTTTATTTGTGAGTGAATCTGTTGTCAAGGCACTCGTAGGATGAGAGCCGCCATTGGTATGAACCCTTTTTACAACTGGAGTGGTGACATCCAAGCAGCTGGACTCCTGATCACTGAGTTCCAAACTACTGATATTTGATAAAGACAAACCCTGAGTGATCTCAAACAGCTTGTTACCATCGGTCGGTGTGGCACTAGGATTGTGTAAACCTGAGGTAGCATTGTCCTCTGATGTAGATCGCCCAGCGGTAGCTAGGTCGACCACTCCGCTTGTGCCTGCATCAGTCTCCAGCGGTTCAAATTCTTCCTCAACGCGCTCTCCTCGCTGCAGACCATGGCCAGTCCCGCCGCCCCATTGGCTGCTAGTTCCTCCTGTGGACGGTTCAATGGCTGATTTAGTTTTCCTGAGTTGCTTCATTAACATAGCTTTAGTCGGTCTGGTTACTCCTTGTTGCCTGGCAGGTGCATAACCATCAGGGAGACTATCCTCTCTTGGAAGACTCCGCGACTTGGCCAGTGGCTTTTTCAGGTCCGTGTCAGCGCCATGAGCCGAGACTCGCAGTTGGATCTGATCGTCGGTGAACTCGGGCAGGACCTGGGAGGAGCTGCTGCTGGAGCGGCTGTGGAGCGACACCGACTTGTGGGACCCACTGGAGGAGGACTGCCACGAGGCCCCGAGGGGGACCCGCTCCCCGAGGTTAGACGTGGGCACCAGGCCCATAAAGTTGAGGATCACGAAGCGGGTCTCCAACGAGAACTCCTCCGGTGTCATGGCGACGGCTGGTTTGTTTTCCATGGCACCGTCTGATTTGGTCATTTTGCAGACAATAGGACGTCCATCAAACGGTTTTCCTTACCTAATTAAAGAGATGAAACAGCGGATATGACTATTATATTGACTTATTTTAATTTCATTTTCATGATCAGTAACACTATTAAACTCTGTGTATATTTATAAAATAAAGAATGCTCCAATTATTCTGAGTGCGGTCTTATTAAGATTCATGGGTCAAGGAAGGGTCACACTCCATATTAAACTCGTGTTCACATTGATACTTTTTTGTATTAGCTAGATCTAAACGCTTAGTAGGAACGTTTTCTGAATTCACAAGACAATTATTTGTTAAAAGTGTGTATCAGGATGAAAGATTTTGAGGTTATGTTTGCATCCAAGGTTGCCAATCACACCTCAGAAAGGTGAAGCCACTTTATGAACAAGATCTCTGAAAATTCACTCTTTCTTGCTGCATTGAGAAACAATACTGTTTCAATATGATGTACTGTTTAAACCCTACAGATTATTATCAAACTATTGATTTAGTCCATTATCAGGATCTGAAAAAAAATTGAACTCATGACACTTACATCATACATCTAGGCAATTGGGAATGGTCACACCCTAATCCCCTCTGGACTGGAGGTTTCAGGTACAAGCATTTAATTGTAAATTATTGGCATGCAGGAATGATTTCGGATTCATACAGTTATCGGTTTAATACTTTACCCAGGACTAGTCTTCAGTAAGCACACTAGGCATACCCTGTCCACAGCAACGCAATGTGAAATTGCAGATCTCACACAAGGAAATTAAATAAAGGAGCCCCAACTGGCCCAAGCAACAGAACGTGAACGGTGAAGAGTGAAGTTGAACAGGGAAACACAACTTTCTCGTCCAGATCAAGGTTGAGGACGGCAATTGGTATTTAATTTCAGTCTAAGTATATGTGAGTGTTTTGAACATGAGCTTCACGATCAAGTCGATTTAGCTTCACTGACATCCTACCTGAAGAAGTTATCCAAACTTTATGACTCCAACTGTCGTCCGGCTCTGTGCAGGTGGTTTCCTCGTTCTATTTTTAGATCGTCCTTGATCCCGTGACGTCATCATACGAGACTATTTGAGACTGTTTTGAATATCGTCAGAGAGTATTTATTTTACCGTCACAAACTACTCGCTCTTAAATATTCAAGGATATTCATAAATTTCTGATGTTCTATATTCATAGTACCATCAGTTTTCATTAAATTAATCTAGTCATGTGATTTTTGGGGATTCCCTGGTCACATGACTCCGCCATCTTGTTCTCTGATCGGCTGTCAGAAAGTCTACGCTGTAATTACAGCCGAAAATTTGATAATTTCACCTCGAATAGTTTATTGTTAGTCTCACAAGTAAACCGGAACCATGGCTCTTAGCGATGCGGATGTCCAGAAGCAAGTAAGTGATATGAAAATGTGTATTATTTGCAGAAACCATGGAGCGATTGAGCGGACAGTGAGCGATGTGTATTCATCATCATCCCTCACTCAGTCAGATCGTCTTCGAAAGGTCCACTGTCATGTGCCAGGATATCATTTGTAACTGATGTCCTACCTTATATTATGCATCCAGGGCTGAATTTAGTGGGGCTCTCATATACGGAATTTGAAATATCGCCCAAAATAGTTTCTAAAACTCTCGGGAGTACATTCAATGATTGAATAGACGTCGGTGCTGCCACTGGGCTTGGCCTGGCCCTTGGTCGAAATGGGCGGGGTCTTACTCATGACATGAAGGTACATTGTCATTGGACTGGTAGGCCTACTGAACTAGCTAGAAATTATTCTAAATAGTTGGCATAATCATTTATTTAGATCCACTCATTTTTATAGATGTTACAGTTTAATAATTATTATGATTGTGAGTCCCACAGATATAAGGTTAAAGGTAAAACGCTACCTATTACGAATATGCTATAAGTATAAGCCTATGACTATGACATGTCTATGTTGCATATTGGACTAGCTATATATAAAAGTGAATGACTTACTCCTATAATAAACTCCATATTTTTACATAATTTCAGATCCAGCACATGATGGCCTTCATCGACCAGGAGGCCAATGAGAAAGCTGAGGAGATTGATGCTAAGGCGGAGGAGGAGTTTAACATAGAGAAGGGTCGGCTCGTCCAGCAGCAGCGTGTTAAGATCATGGAGTACTATGAGAGGAAGGAGAAGCAGATTGAGCTGCAGAAGAAGATCCAGAACTCTAACCTCCTCAACCAGGCCCGCCTCCGGGTACTCAAGTCTAGGGAGGACCATCTTATGGTGAGTATTCGTTCACATTTTTATATATTTTTACAAACATTTATCTTAATTTCTGAGATATGAATAAGTACAGTTACAGCAAAGTAACGATCGCATTTGTGCGTAGGGTGCACTCACGTATAATATATGAAATATCCAATTTTAGCATTTAGTCTTCAGACTTAATAACTAAGATTAGAATGCTTCGCCTCCACCCACACAATTTAGGTGTGTGTGTGGTGGATCTTCTTGGGGGGACCCTTTCCTTCTCAGGAATATTAATCTCTACCGATCTACTTTCCGGTCCAAGTTGGATAATATATATAATATAATAAAAAAAAGCGAAGAATTATGTCATAGGAAGTTCCCACAGGGATGGAGAATTTAGAGCAGAGATTTAAAAAACCAGCTCTAGTCTAGGCGTCCAGGCAAATAAGATGTATGAACCCCTACTGGTGGTCCTAGAATATGTCCCTCATTGTTATCAATGATTTTAATTACCCTGGACCAGTGCAATTTTAGTTCTACTAGAACTTGTCTCAGCGAATCCATGGCTATGTTCTCGGGAACTTAAAATCTTACTCCTCATTGTAGCCTACTTTCTTCTATGTTTTTATACACAATGTGATACTTTTCTGAAATTGTTGGAACTATGTACATGCAGACCAAAACAATAAGTTAGCACCAACACACTTGTTTGACAACACTTGTGATTAACTCTTTATGATAACGCGCTGTGTTACAGAAAGTACTAGACGAGGCGGTGCAGCGGCTCGGGTCGCTGACCCAGAACCCCGACAACTACCGCCGCATCATGCAGGGCCTCATCATGCAGGGCCTCTTCCAGATGCTCGAGATGCACGTCGTCTTGCGCTGTCGTCAACAGGATGCAAACATTGTCCAGGTATGTCAGTGTGGGAACATTCAGACAAATCAGGTGTAGACTTTTTTTCTTTATTTTTTGTGTGAAATGTCACGGTATCTTCAATAGAATCTATACCATATAGAAAAATGAAATTGCATTCATAGACAATTTGATGGAATCTAATTCATTGTCCCTGATGTAAAGGAGACTGAAATATGAGTGAGTTAAATCAATCGTTTTCATGGCAAGGCTTTGCACAAAAATGTAGCTATGGGACCAATTTTGTAAATTTCTTCCTTTCAATCGCTGTTTGAATTTTGAGCTGCATTCTAACACAAAGAAAATGGAATATCTATTCACTCCAACTAATATTGTCCGTCTTGTTCATCTCTATTAGAGTCTTCTCGAGAGCTGTACACAGATCTACTTCAGAAAGACCAACCGCCAAGTGCAGATGACTATCGACAATGAATTCCTGCCGCACGATGTGTAAGTATGCTTGTACATTGTAGTTGTAAAAAGGAAAACAAAATCCGTTTCTGCTATTGAATTCTTTAGCCATTGAAGGGTTAAACTACATAAGTCGTCAAGATGCACCAAAAGCAGTGTTTGCAAAAAACTCGCAGGCGCATAATTGGTGCATCATACTGAAGCTTTGGGAGTGTCTCAACCAATACGGTTGGCATGATGGATAAATGAAGCACTGACGAGTGATGCACATGGGCTGCATTCATGCATTATGCCGACAAAGAGTATAGTGCAGTAAAGCCCTAAACCGTCAAGATATCTGTTTAGGAAGAGCAAATACAGGCAAGGGAATCTGACAGATAAAGCAGCATGTTTAACAGACCTTGGTTATATAACATTCCTCTGAGGAAGACATCAAATGATGTCTGAAGAAAGAATCTATTTGTGTGTAAATGCCAACCCTGACAATGTCATGTTTTGTACATTACAGCGCTGGAGGCGTGGTACTGCTGGCCCAGCACGGAAAGATCCGCGTCACCAACACACTAGAGAGCCGCTTGGACATGATAGCCCAGCAGGTAGGTCGGGCAGCATCACTCTGTATTATATACTGAGTAACAAATTGGCAAAGTCTACTACCTTTCTATTCTGTGCAGTCTTATAAATACTACTGGACGTAAAGCAATCCAATCAATCAATCAATATAAATACTGCGAGTAGCACCTATATAATAACGCTCTGCCCGAGACTTCAACTACAAAAAAGATGTATCCGATAAATAATTGAAATATCATTTTGCACATCCACCCGAGAGGAGTTAATATCTAAGTATAAATTCCCCAACCCCATGTTAGATCATAGTTACCGGTACTCCCTATAAAGGCAATAGAAATCTATTTTTGTTAAATATGAAACTTATTATGCAAACATATCTTTTCCAGATGGTACCCGAGCTAAGAGAAGTGCTTTTCGGCAAGAACTCCAACCGGAAATTCATGTCATGAAGAGTTTATAGCATGCTTAGCTTCCTTGTTGCTATGGTGATAATGACAACATTCAATCGGCATTCCAGACCTACACATGGCCCTGAGCGTAGAATCTTTTAGCAATAGCACATGCCATAGATAAGAAGAATGTAACATACAAAGGGAAATGAGTATATGAAATCGACCTTGTTATTAGAAACCATCGTTTGTTCATTCTTTATCTGTAAATTAATTTCATTGTTACCTAGTTTCATTTGGCACATTCCCAAGTGTGCCATTGAGTGCAATCATGGATAATAGAATTCTTTCCCTTGTTTCCCTGAAACAAGTAGCAACTTTCACTAGTTCAGGAGTAGTCTAGGTAATAGCTAGGACAATTGTCTATTGTGAATATATACATGTATATGAACGAAGTATAGCAAAATAAGTTATTGACTAGAAGGCTATACGTGAAATATGAAAGCTGTAGTACAAGTATAAAGAACAAAATAGTGTTAACCAAGTAAATTAAAATGTTACATAATGAATATGAGGCGAATGTGTTGATCATATGAGAGGATGCGGTATCATTATAATATGAGATTTGTAACATATTGTATGATAAAAGCCTGTTGTAATGTGAATTGTTAGCGTAAACTAATCCAAGTGAGGGTCCCGTTATGTTATGTAAAGTGGAAGATATGTTCAGGTGAACAGTTGTATAGGACATTATGTTGTTTTGCCAGAATTCCCTTACTGTCAAATGTTGGTGTAAATAAAGGAATCAAAACCATTCATTCTATCGTGTTGTGAAATAATGTTCAATTGGCTGGGATGCTTACTTCCATAGGTTTGGCTATTTTCCCAAAAAGTCTGCTGCAATGACAGTTTGATGAATTATATTCAGGAGCACATACCATTAAATCCTGTTAGAAATACTACCGGGTAGTATCTAGTCCGTAACGTATTTAATGTGTTCAGTGCAGAGACCATGTCAACTTGACATTATAAACACAGAAGCAAACTAAATAGCTTCAGAACGTCGAATAAACGTCTGGTATTACCGGCACATTAAACATTTTGCTTTTGTCGATTATTTACTCTACATTTGTATAACTTTTGGCCACTTCATAAGAAACTTACCAGCGGGATGGTGGTATGTGGAAATTAAAACACGGCCTCACCTAGTAGCAGGGGTCTAGACCTACTTCCAGTGGGTCCATCTATATTTGCGTTGGTTGAGGATTAAAACACCACACTATTAATATTGAATCTGTGCCGTCCGAGGGGACCGGCAGACGAGGACAGGTGGGCGACCCTTTTTTTTGCGGAAAGCCACTCGTCTCCAGAGAGAGGGCTTGATGCAAGGTCTCCTCGGTACCCGCTACCAACAGAGGAGGGCAGACATTAGGCCTGGGAGAGTGAGGAATTTTCACCAAAAAATGATACCCACTATTAATATAAAAGAGATAAAACCGTGGGTATTATGACTGGACACTAGTACCCATTTTGTCAGCTGTTATCAGTTCATGCTGATAACGTTAAAGATTGCATTTGATCCCATGTTCATTTGATTGAAAGAAACTGGGTTTGTGTCGCGATTGTCGCGTGGCCTGCATGAAATTCAAAAAGGCTATTCCACAGGAGTGGACTGCTCATCTAGTTTCATATATAGAAATGTTACGAAATAAAGTCGCGACTGCAATCGTAGGGCACTTTGTATTCGGCACTCGGCCTTTGGCCTCGTAGAGAATGCCTAAGGCCTTCAGTGGAGAAACCAGTCTCGGCCATTTTAGCGTGCAGTTGTCAATTTGATTTACTTTTGGTGTCTGCAGAATTTCGACACGGCTTCTTCTGGTAGTTGGTCACCCAGCAATACAGTTTGAGTTAAATTATATCTATGGTTTTTAAGTGAAGCTGGCCAACAAATTTAAAGCCAAACACCCAGGCTATGTTACGCCGCTACAAAAACACACAACCACTTTTTGTTGATGTAATCTTTATTTCTCTTCATTTTTTTTCAACGACACATTTTAATACAAAACTTTTTACAGATATAGCTGACAAGGGTCAGTTTCTCAACTCCAGATGAAATATTCAAGTTCCTTAATTTAATGTAACTGTAGACATCTGAACTGACAGCACGAACCTTGTATCTTTAATGCATGGTGCTTTAAAAAATGTTTTAAAAATGTATTTACACGACAGAATATTGAAAGCCGTATAAAACTTTAGCGAATTAAGACCAAAAGTAAAGCGTAGTTTTCCATACCAACACAAAAAGCTTGTACAGTGTGTGCTACAGTGTTCTATATTTTGCTAAGTTTCTAGATTCTACTTGTTGCCAGATTGTGGCTTCAGTTGTGTTATTTACAACGCCATGCCAGCAACGGAAGCTTTAGACACGAGTTGAAAATACTGGCTAGTGACAGGGACTTGGTTTATGCGAGGTAGGATTTACAAGTACCCAAGTTTTCACCGGCCATTTTGAAACAAATGTTGCATTGCCTATACATTCAATCAATTATACATGAATAGTATTTTTCATTTTCTTTCCCCAACATACAAACATAATACTATGTGATGTCGCAAAATAACCGTTCAGACGTTCACACAACCCCAGTCACCAAGCATTAGGTCATAAATTCTTTTTTTAAATTTTATTAAAACGAACGTTTCTTGAATCATATCTCCCAACTATATATCTATACATTGCAGTTATTTCAACATTATAAAATAGCCTAAGTTAAATCATCTGCCTGCAAGTGTTCTATCATCCATGTTTTTATCTTTTACGATTTTCTCATTTTTCTCATCAGTTATTAAAGGCCAAGTGGTGTGTAAATATACACACACAAACACGCAAAATAAGAGTTAGTGATAATAAGTTAATATTTCTATCCATACGTGTCTGGCGATGGCTGCTACGACGTAATATATTGTAACGCAAAATGGTTTGCTTTCCTCAATCTGAGCTTATGTGGAAAACATTAAATAACGGAGCACCCACATGTCCAGTCATATTAATTCACCAACGTTCGCATACACAGTTCAGCAAGTCATAGGCTTCCGGGATTAACGTTGTGTTATTACAGGTTCTTCGGCGTCATCCACTGCAGCCTATGTATAGTCTTTGTGTATATGCAGCGGATGTGCAGCATATGGATTACAAACCCGAAAACCATGTTGAGACCCCCCGGTTGTCTCTTTGGTCAGTGTCAGTGACAGATGCTAGTCCTCCCCTGCAGGATGGGAACCTGTCCGTGTTTCCGCAAGGCGTGACCACTGCCAGTGGGCGCGGCGGCCACCAGGCAAGGCGAGTAGGACACAGGCCGCGTCAGATATGGTCCATCTCTCAGCGCCCGGAGCCCCATGGTCCCCCAGTAG
This sequence comes from Harmothoe impar, assembly GCA_947462335.1. Lineage (NCBI taxonomy): Eukaryota > Metazoa > Annelida > Polychaeta > Phyllodocida > Polynoidae > Harmothoe > Harmothoe impar. Next base: position 54,918,996 of record OX381708.1, on the reverse strand, counting down.
TACTAGTAGCAGTAACTTCCAACCCTCCCCCCTCACGATCACCTCCCTCCCCACTACCCCGGCCACGTACCATCCTATTATGATACATCTGAAACAGATGGAATGGTTCAGTTAGTTCAACAGTCATTACAGCATTTTGATCATTAAATTTTTATGTCATTTAACAAACATTTTTTGTCTAGTATAGGCATATTTGCACGGTTTTTGTACAACACTTTTTTGTGTGATTTGGAGAGCCACTACTCTGCTACCGGGATTATTTATAATGCACAGAATTACTTTGTTGTATAGGCTTAGTATAAATGCATCCGGTGATAAGACTAGAGAAAGAACATTGGTGGAATATGTAATATCAAATTCATTTTGTTTCTCAAGTTAGAGTTAGAGTCTCATAGGCTGTGATTTACTCTGACTCGGGAATTCCAGTCACACTGCTCAACGTAAAGTAGGATATATGGGACAATTATAATCGTGTACTTACAGCTAGCTGGCCGTTCGCCATATCGTCTCTGGATCTGGTCATAATTGAATTTAAGGAAAGCCTCGTATTGTTCTGCAAATGAGATAACAGGCATTAGTCATGTACACATTATTTTAACAGAGTCAAATATTTCACAACATTGCAGAACATCCAAAACCCAGTACTTGATATCTATGCTGACACCAGTGAGAAAGAGTTAATGCGATTTCAATTATGGGTTCGAATCAAAAGTTGTTGCTCGGAAACGTGATAGAGCTCTGAAGAAACTTCCTCGTTTAAATTACTGCATTCTATTATTTCACAATCTTGGGTTACGCCCCTACTGGCCTAGGTAGAGGCCAACTTTAAAATTCATTTCTATGATTATAGCTAATGTTGCAAATGGGTAGTCACACAATGAAATCACTTGCTCACCTGCTAATTTACACGTTAAGACTTTGTCATACTCTTGTCTTATCCGATCTTCTCGCTCCTTCAGCATCCGTTCGCACACTAAACTGACTTGCTTGAATGTGAAGAGAGGCGTTTCTTTTTTGGTAGGTGACAATGCATTGAAGAACTCTGAGCATGTGGAAGGATTGAACTGCGTTGAGCTGGAGTCGTGTGGTGGTGGCGAGCTGCTCATAGGCGGCGGACTCGAACTTTGACCTGGGTATAATAATTGTTTTCGTCGTTGCATGCGTTTAATTTCTGCAGCAATGTTGGCGGCGATTTGTTCTGCAAGAGGGAAGAGAGAACCACAATCAATATCAAGGATGGGAAACAATGATCGCATCTTTTACATTTCATCCAGCTGTTATTTAAATATTTATTATATTGTGATGGATGTCCATGTCATGGTAAAGTGATTGTCACTCCCTTATTTCTGTTACGGAATTGGACACCCGACACACAATATCAAAGAGTAAAGAAAGTATCATCGTTCCTTATCATGTACGAGGTATGTTATTTTCTATCATTGTATTAAAGTTAAACATGTACACTAGAGTGCAATTTCCATTTCTGTAATATGCACCAACATTTTTTCCTGCCCCCACCCCACGATGGATCCAATCGCACCCGATCCCTTTGAGCTAGCTATATTCGCCTATGATAACGAGTGGGCTTTATCGCTGAAAATAAAGGATGGCATTTTTATGCCATATATATCATCTGAGAAATGGCGATACGTCAGTAGCGACATCTCTACTAGTGACTAGGCGAGGGCCAGGCACAGTAACATACAACTGACGGATTTTTGTATCTTGGCGATATCTCTACGCTGATAACAAAATGCATCTGATACTAGACACATGAAGGGGGAATACACTATCTGCAGAGTCAGACTGCACAATACACTTTGCGTCTGCCATATGCATTTTATTGTCCGTGTGTTTAGAGGGGGCTCGGCTGTTGTTTACTAGGCACACCTGTGCAGGGGATTTCCTTTTGTGTCACAGGCACTGGACACATGGGTTTATAATGCCCTAAATAACCCTGCTCGGGAGAGCTACACCCAGCCAATTGTTACTGAAACCACCCTTGTCTGACCAACTATTTTTAGGTTCAAACACAATAGAGTAATCTCCCCCCAACAGTGGGGTGGACCGAGGGACATTAATGAAATCGAGATTGTGGTGCAAAGGTTTTTATTTTAGTACATGCAGCATGTTGGCCTTTATGATTGCCCCCCCCCCCCCCCCCACCTTCCCCGGGCCCCACAGAAAGGATCTAGCAGGGCTTGTTGGGGTCACCTCAACCTCCACGCAAGACATGCTGGGAGAGTAAACAAGCCATGTAAGAGAAATGGTCTACAATGCCGCGAGTACTTTAATATCATAATTTCAGGAGAGCAGTCCTGTTTAAAGGCGTCTGTGTGAGATTTTTCTTTTGGTCCGGTCTCATTGTGCTACGACTATGCCAGCAAGTCTCACTCTAGATGCTAAAACTACCTTTACTGACGTATCTGGAGGGGTACGTAGCTCTCCCTATGTCTACGTTCAGAACGTAGCTCTCCCTACAGCTACGTTCAGCTTGCTATTATCTCCGGATTAACCATGCGGCAGATGCCTGCGTCCTGCTTATGGTAAAACCTGGGATACTGTCCTTTACATTTGCTAGGAGATATCGCATGTGGAGGCAAAAGAAAAAGTATATATTGTGTCGGTTTGAGGGCGTGATTCAGGGCAGAGTGCCGGTAGACGACACCATGCTTTATTTCCACAAAGTGGGTCTCGCAATCTAATTTGCAGATTTCAAACATGTGCGATTGTCTAAACTCAGTCAGCATCATCTCTGCCCACCGCATTGGCTCCCCTGTTAAATGGTAACTCATGCTTTCTCTTCAGAAGTAAATAATTATTTCAGACCCAAGTGGAATGCGGCCTGACTTTGAACAGATGAAATGACCCATTCAACATTCAAACGAGTGCCCCTTTGACTTTGTGTTTATTTTCTATATTTCTATATTCAATTATTGATATGCCATATGGGGTATAAAATCTACACCATACAAGTCTTACCAAACCACCATTTTGATGACTTCACATGGTGATGAAATATGAACATGGGTTATTTCACAGGGGTGTGAAACACAGCTTTCCTCGATTAAAAAAAACAATTGCTCTGCCATATTCCTTGAAGGGAGCACTCATTTGAGTCTGTTAAATGGGTGATTTCACTTGTCAGGGAACACAGCCAGATGAAACTTGTGAAATATATTTGCCAACAGATCAAATCTTGTGAACCGTGCTGTACGGCTGAGGGTTATTGCAGGCTCCTTAAGAACGACCCTCCCATCGGTTTAACACAAACATATCCAGATTTATTGTATTCACCATGAAAATGAAGCCAGATCTTCCAACACGTGAAATACCTTCTTCAATAGACTAAAACTTGTGAACCATTGTCTATGTTTCTCTATTTTCCTGGTCCCACTGCGTCATAGACAAACCACTGCCAATATTGATATATAAATATCTTGGATGTGGTAACATATCTGATTTACATCATTTGGGTTCATATAATTACAACTCACCACAAATTTCACTTGAAACCCATGACATGTCTCCCACAAGTGGGTTGCTCAATTTTTGCTGTGGCAATTTTTTTTTCACGGGATCAAGTTTCAAGTTTCAAGGGTTTTTATTAAATTCCTGGGAAAAGTGCAATCATCTTATTCAGTTGGTCTTCCTTGACCCTACCCAGGGGGGTATAATATAAGATGTGAAGTTAAGACCCCTCAGTTCATACAGCAGATAGTAGTTTAGACATATAGTTATTATTCACATCTTAACTTGTATACAGATGTAATGCACTGCTTTATGCATGTCCAACGAGTAATACAATTAGATATGACAGAGCCATTGTTTAACAAGGAGAGCTGGTTTTCACACCCCCTTGAAATAACCCATGGTCATATTTCAAGACCATGTGTCAAAATGGCCGAAAGTTTACATTTGTGACAGTGTTCCTCCAGGAACCTCCACTGATCAGTGTTTGTTTACTTCTGCTAGATCGTCACTTTTGAATTCTGTGCAGGTCATGTGACCCTTGAAGTGTGCAGAACAGCCCAGGGTTATTGCACGCTGTGCATGGGAATGGTGTGCTGATTGCTTCATCACTGATAAACCGTATTCACCATGAATCATGGCATGAAATGAATACGTCAAGACCTGCATGCTAAAGTGACTTGAGATGGTGGTTACTGAATGCCATACAACACCTGGCCATAGCATCGGCCATCGTTGAGGTCCCTTTTATGTGATGCTTTGTATTTAGTTCTGATATTCCAATCTAAAACAGCTCCATAGTCTATGTTTGTTTACTTCCACGCAAGTCAAGAGATCCTAAGTAGTGTAGTAACCCCATGAACGGAGCGTGCAGTACAGCAAAGAGTTATTGCACGCTCCTTCATGAAACAGCCCCCCCTAAGCCTGCTTAGGTTTAATACTGACATATCCAGATTTGTCATATTCACCATGAAATGAAGCCGGGTCTCGTGAAATAACTTCTTCAACAGACTAAAACTTGTGAACCATTGTCTATGTATCTTTATTTGGCTGGTCCCACTGCATGATGATCATGATTGATTCTGATGGACAAACTGTCAAACCACTGCCAACCAATATCTTGCATTCTTGGATTTGGCAAAATAAGGGAGTGCTCATTTTTTAACAACAGGGTAGGGATGTCATCGATACCTACCAAATCGAAATTTCGGTATTTTGGGATTTCCGATTATCGCATCGACAAAAACGTTAAATCGATACACATTTTTTACCTACTTTTACCCTTCAAAATAAGCTTTTTTTCAGTAAGAAATAAGGCAGATTAAAGCATTTTTGGTCATCTATTTGCATAATGAAATCCGAACTATTAGAGGTCTTATAGAAGCAATAGTTCTGCTATATAATATAATGTAATTCGACACTCTAACAACTAGCCTATGATCATGTTGGGTTTTATTAAATCTATTTGGGCTTGAAAAACAGGTGAAATTTTGTCTTTTGAAATTAGTTGTTATTTACCTCTATCGAAAAATCGAAAAAAATCGGAATTTCGAGACCAAAATAGTGATAATCGAAATCGGAATGAATTGGATACCAATGACATCCCTACAACAGGGGGGGGGGGGGGGCGGCGGTGAGACTTCGCGCGGAGCGCGTGAATTTTTTCCACCCCCCCCCCTCTAGAGGAGTTGAAATTTTTTACCCCCCCCCCGGCAGGCCGAAAATCGCGCGCGTTCGCGCCCCTTTGTAGCATAGTAACGCGCGGGCTTTTCCCCTCAAAACAGGTTGAATTTTTTTGCCCCCCCCCCTGGTCAAGGGGTCCGAATTTTTTACCCCCCCCCCCAAATCCACCATCCCCCCCTGTTGTTAAAAAATGAGCACTCCCTAAGACTATCTGATTTACATCAATTGGCTTCAACCACTTCGTACCGACTTGCCTATCCCTACTAGCAAGACACTAGACTCAACACTGAATTACGTGGTATCTCTTCCAACGCCCCCCCCCCCCCCCCCCCCCCCCCACCAACTTCCCAAGGCCCCATCCCTGATTCCCTCAATCCTCATTTAGTGAGGTCAATCATTCACAAGAGGGACCCCCACCACTGCATCAGCTCCTTTGTTTATAAAAATACAACTACCCTGTAATTAATCGAGCTAGTGCGGGGGTTCAAAAATAGATCTATACTGGATACGGAGGTCGAGAGAATTGGCTTCACTTTGTCCAGAACTTAGAGTTAGAAGGCGACGTCAACAATGAATGCAGCCAGCAACGGCGACACGGGTCATTCAGCATTCGAACCCGGAGGTCTGTCGCAACATGTCGCTCTTCATAGTTTGAACTTCCCCGACACGGATCAGCAAGGGTGAACTTACGTCAAGATTAATTGGCTAAACATGAGAAATAAATATCCAATTTCACAATCGAAATGAAAGTTTGCTACCCGTTCTTCTAGATATCCGTCGTTCCACACAAAATTAAGTTTACCAGCCGTTTCCGTGGAACGTCGCCGTGATGTCAACACAGGTTGACAGTCATCACTACCCAGCAGAGCGGAGTTTGCACTCACTCCCACACCCAATGAAAACAATGGAAAACTGTTCTTACCGCCTGTGAGTTTCGGTGAAACATCTCCAAATGGAGAAGGATTAGACTGGTGTTGTTTGGTAGGAGGTGTAGATGGAGAAAGAGTCATAGGCATGCATCTTCTTCGTTTAGGTGAACGCGCAGACGGGCTGTGTAGTGGGTCGAACTCCAAGCTCCGTTTGAGGGTCGCACCACAAGCCATTTTTATGCGGCTAATTTATACCCAAAACGGGCACTTACAATGTTCAAATATACCGAAGGGCAGAGTAGAAATACCCTTCTACCTTCTGATATCACCAAATGTGCACCAATATGTCGTAGAGCAGAGGATGATTCGGATTCCGGAGCGACTATCCTATATGCCGTTCCAATCGTTATATGGCCGAACTTCTAAACAATTCAATCTGACTGCAGCCTCATTCTCGGTTTGACCCAGTTACGGAGGCAAACTTCCTGTGCGGAAAAGGTGCGCACTGACTGAGCGCACTGGCCCCCACCTTTCCAAAATCACCGAAATTTGGACATTTCGGTCGAAAATCATAATAAAATACTCTGGTACATCGAGCCGGTAAGTATTTGTGTACTCATCTACCTGGACAGGTGTTGACAATCATGGAAGATAAGAGGCTGATTTTGATGTTTTTTGTGGGCTTCTTCTATTATCGCTCAGACACTGGACCCCTGTTGTGAAATCCCGCCACACTCATGCCTAAGCCCAGCAGGTATTAAATATCCCCAGGTACCAACCCCCCGGACAAAAGACATATCAAAAGGACCGTTACAATTACGTAATGGCTAATGAAGGCCCACATGGCACATGGCCATGTTGATGGTGTTGTGTAGGTGTGGCAGGGCTGGGGGGTGTGAACTGGTGGAGGGGGGGGGGGGGGGGGGGTGCTGTAGGCTACAGTGTACTAGACTCTACAATGCTGTGTGATTATAGATTAAAGATCTACTTATCTATATTATGCTAGTTCAATTAAGCCTCATTCACAACATTGTATGTATATAAAGTACCGGGAAAGCTTTGTTTCTAGGGATGACTGATGTATAGGCCTAATGGTGATTACCATAAGAAGTACTCCTACATCTATAGTATAGTAGGCCACACTTCAAAAATTTATCAACGCACGGAGGACGAAATAAAAGAAATAAAAAATAAAATAAAAGTTGGACTCTAGGTATTTTATTATTGTATGCATCGAAAGCTTGAATATCCCAATGTCAGAGGCGAAAATAAAATAAAAACACCATCCAAAATAGAAAGGATGATCCGACAAAAGACGCACAATACATTGTATTTACATCAATAGATTCTTTTTTAACAATTTTCAAAAATCGAGAAAATGTTGATGTCCAATAGCTGTTTTCCTGTTGATTTTAGCTTTCCATCGGTATATTATGCCATACTGTATATCTTTTTTTTTTCTTCTTTATTTTGTTTACTCTGGAATACACATCCGAGGGAATAAAAAAAAAAGGTGTAAAATCCCATTTTACTTTTATTCTGATTATGGGCTTTCCTAGTGCAGCGGGCCCATAACCCAAATTAAAAAAATGTGTGGCCCTACCACCGTGCCCCCGCCCTCCCAATAACAGTATTACATTGTATTAACAGAGATTTTGTAGTTTCTAATATAGGGATCATCACCAGTGTAGAATCTTTATGGCCGGTGCAAGGGTCTTGGTCACCAGCCACAATGGCCGGCCATGATCTCAGCCTTCCAATAGTGGTTTTTTTTTTCAAATTTATATTGTAGGTAAGACTAAACATGTAAGTATATGCACCGGTAGGCCTATTTATAGCAGTGAATTTTATCATTTCAAAAATAATTTTGCGAGCTGTCGTTCGAGGCATTACAATTTGTATAATTTGGTGAATAAAATATGAAATGCGCTCGATGACATCAACGTATATATTGATGTGGCCTGTGTAGAAAGGGAATGGCCTGTGTAAGATCGCAACACAGGCCATATTGGCGTGCGGGCAATATCCCACAAAAAATATCTATAAGGCTGCTCAAAAAAAAGTTGTTTCTCATCACCCGGCAGTGAAAAATGTGACGAGGGCGTTTTTTGTATTTTTTTGTTTATTGTATTTGCACGATTTTCACAGTTTATTGATCCGCAAAAGTTGTTATAATGCAAGTTATTCCTAGTTGTATGCATTACTGACAGTATAAGGCCACACCAAAAAAAAAGTTGGTCTACAGATTTACATTTTGAAAAAATGGTGCGAGTGAGTGAATATTTTTTTTGTTGTGGGTGGATTTTAACCTTGAATCAAGTGGAGCGGGCAACTTTTTCTCTTTTTTTTTGGAGGGAAACTTTTTTTGCAAACTCCCAGATCTGGCTATCGATCAGAAAAAGGGTCAGCAAAAGAAAAAAATCAGATTTCTCAGAAAATGATGCGGGTAGACACTTTATTTTTGCAAAAAAAAAAAAAAATGGTGCGGGCAACGTGCTATATTGAGAAAATTTGAGTAAAACCATCATTTGATTAAACAGAGATTGTCAAGTTTCTCCCTCGCACTCTTTTCAATTTCATGGAAAGTGAAAACCATTGACGGTAATGACCAATTTTCCCATCATTTTTATTTTTATTTTTTTGGTTATGTACTCATAACAGTTTATTGCCATGATTTTCAGTACAAATTTTTGGGTCCAGGTATCTGAAGAACTACGGTCCGGTTAATTATCATATAACACAGAAAATAGCACACAGGTGCCTAGTTTCGCTGCAAGCAGTCTATAACAATACAACTTGTGTATTTACAAGATGGGGAGTTGGTAATATACAATGAAGATGTACATGGTTAGCAACAAGGCCCTAAAGCACAATTTAGGCCACATATAGTCTAGAGGCTCACAGCATAGACTAAGTATCACAGTATATCACAGATAGGGTAGAGCAAACGTGCTCTTATCACAATAACATGTCCAGATTTAGCAAGGATAAAAGGTGCGCAGTCTTAAATGTAGTAGAGCTTAGGACTAAGTAATGCATTCCGGGTTTCGTCACACTTTCATGGTTTTTTGTGCTTCCCTTCTTTCTTCTTTTTCTTTTTGGGATTTTTGAAATAAGTACCAAGGAGACGTTTAAGCTGCGCCTTAAACGTAAATCTTTTCTCACACGAACGCAAGTTGGGTGGTAGTTTGTTCCACTCCCTAGCCCCTCTATAGAAAGGGCTTCTCTTATAAAATTCAGTTCTGGGTCTCCTTAAAGTGAAGATAGGGAGGAAGTCGTTTCTTGTTCTGGGGTGAACAGTAGGTTTGAGTTTTTTAGAACGGGAATAGAAGTGAGTGATGAGCATTTCCTTTCTTCTATAGGAAGGGAGTGGAGTTGTACAATCCCGGTGTAATTCTACTATTGGGTTACCTCGAATTTGTTTTTTTAGGCAGGTCCGGAGGCACCTGTTTTGAATCCTTCCTATTTTTGACTGCCATTTTTGTGTATCATCTTTAAGATATAGGCCCGCCTACCTCCCTTTCGCTAAAATTGCGTTGAATGCATCCTGTATATAAGGCCCAATGATCGATCCTTTTCCTTGGGTTAGTGTTCATGTATGTAACAAAAGCTATGTTGGCAGTAATGGGAATAACTACAACTAAGGCCACACTTTTTTTGTTCTTTGGGTTACGGACACCATGAAATTTTTTACGGAGGACGAAATTTTAAAAAATCAAGATAAAATAAAAATTAGTCTTTACTACCTAAAATTTTTAATAATGGTCCGATTTACACACCGTAAAAACTGACATGTAGCAATTTAAGTTTTAGAGTGGGGGTTTTCATGGTAGATCTAGTGCGACGGGCCCGTAACCCAAAGAATAAAAAAAGAGTGGCCTAACGATCATTATTACATGGACGTATTGGACGTTGGGGAGATGAATTAAACTAGCATCTCCCCAACCTAAACCAAAATGCAAGTTCTTTTTTCTTATGGATACATGCATTGCCTCAAAGAACAAACGGAATAATGTATACATTCATAATTTGCACCTGATTGCTATGCGCTTCACGCTAACTCATGAACACAATCTTTTCAGGCTTCTGTATAACTGAACTATGGGCAGAAAACGGAAGGGGGTGCCCGAGCGGCTGGACGCTGCCAAACAGCTTCGTTTGGCCTGGAGAATGAGCGACCTGTCTATAGAGGCAGTTCGCGTTATTCCTGATAATGACCCATCCTTAAGGCAAGAAGCCGCAAGTGCTGCAAACACACCCAGTACAAGCACCCAACCAGAGAAGAGAAGGACATGCAGTCTCGAAATCCAACGTATGCTTGCACAAATCACTGCAAGGCAGTGTTGTATACAGATCAGACATAAGGCACAATTCAAGGAAAATGAGTGGCATTGCCATCTCGGGTCTTTCACCCTGCAGGTCCCAATGCCAAACAGTGGAAGCCACGATAGCCTTCCTGAAAAACTCCCAGCCGGTCTGGATTTCTGGTTGTATGTTAGTTCAAAAAATGATAGACATTTGATCTACTTTGAAAGTGATGATCCCGATATCGAGGAGCTGATAGACATGGATGATAAAAGGGTAATGTACTTTCAGGCCTTGGCAAATGTGTCTTTTGATTTCTTGGAAGGGCTCAAATTGAAGGCATTACCCTTAGAGCTAGGAAACTACAACCCCATTACTGGTACATTTGAAATCAAGATTATGGCCACGGAAGCAGCTTTGATGGAACTTCAATTCAGTAGCGAGGGAATGCGTCCAAAGAAAATGAACAAGTCGATCCAAAATATCATGGCTGAACTCCATGGATTTCAATTCAATGGTAATTGTTTATATTCCAAGTATTTAAGATGAATCGATTCATCAAAGGTGTAAAACTGATTATTTGATGTTAGATTTCTATAATTCCGATATTAGAGGGAAATAATTAATGTCTCGGTTTTATTAATGAAACAATTACCACAGTCTAGATAGACCTAATATCATTACACATAAGAGAATACACATTATGAATTGTTTTACCTTAAATTGACAAAAATGAAATCCTAAAATAGGTATGTTCCTGTATTTTCCCCCAGAGTATGATCCATATGCCAAACCTCCAAAGCCTGATGTGAAGGAGTTTTATGGGGAGATCAAGGCACAACACGCAACAGAAAGCCTCAAAGTAGACATCAACGTGCAGCACACCAACCTGAGACCCCGTCTACGCCAGTACCAGAAGGACGCAGTGGTGTGGATGTTACATCGGGAAAATGTCGATACAGACACTGTCAAATATGGTGAGTACATCAACAGTTAATTTATTATAAATAATCTTACATATTAAGATAAATTTGATTAATAATGTGCTATAGCTTTATGTATTAAAATTGGGTATCTTTTTTTGTGTGAAAATAGCTCACCCTCTAGTGTTCCACCCTCTGTGAAGACGCCAATTGGTTCCAAAGGGTCATGTAACAAGCCCAAAATTGAGAGGGGAATGGCATCCCCAACTTTATCTAAATTGATTGGAATAAAGACATATATATGTCTGACAGACTTATCAAGGAATGGAGGCATGCACAATCATTTTCTTTTGCTTATTGACAGATCCTGAACAGATTCATTGTCTGTATGAGGAATTCCACACTGAGGACAAACAGCTCTTATACTATAACAGACATGGAGGATAGTGAGTACTTGTACCAATTTTCGTTATATATGTCTTGTAAAGTTGTTGTCAACCATCTTCTCACTAAAAACTCCTTCATTGAACTAAAACATTTGATTCAAGTTTTGGTGTATATTGGAATGGTGAATAAATGACAGGTTATTTAGATGACAAACAGCTCCTGACAATGACAGGAATCCTTCCAATTAGGCTTCTATAAATGACTGATGGCCGTGTCTCACCAAATCAATCCAAGTTGAAAGTCTATGATCGGATGTAATCTATGACCGGGTGCAATCTATGACCAGCATGCAAAAACGACTTATTTAGGGCAGACGAATATATAAATGGCCTGAAAAAAATAATGGATGTTTTAAGAATTTATGATACTAATTTTATTTCAATTTTTCTATAATGATATAGGCAAAGTCAAGCTTGCCGGTCATAGATTGCACCCGCTATTACGACATTCTCATTTACTGATATTTATCTCATATGATTTCCTTAATAGCCTGGTAAAGAAGAAGCCTCTGACCATAGCACCACCAACAGGTGGCATCCTTGCTGATGAGATGGGACTAGGAAAGACAGTGGAGGTTCTCGCATGTATGATGAGTCATCCCAGAAGAGACCTTCCCACCCTGGAGGAATTACCGGTTGTCGTTGATTTAGAGGTAGTGCATTTCGATAGGTCATATACATGATAAATAACTGAGCCAAGCACCTCCTTTATTTAGTTAAAAACTGAAGTTGATGACTTGATGAACTTAAATACTTCATATTTAAAATATGATTCTGAATCATTTGCTGTCATGCTTCCAATAAGATAAAAGTGAGTGGTCAGTATCTAATGTGAGGGGGGTTGGTGGATTTGGAGGGACCAGACATATTTCACCTAATTATGTGAGAAGCTTGTTGGTTAATACTATCGGGAGGCAGTTTTGACCTGTGTCCATGCAAGAAATCCTAGCATTTCATGGGTATCTTTCCTCAGTCTCTTTCCTCAGTGCCTACTATTGTTCAAATGCTAACTATTTTTCACTAACAATTTCAGTCTTCATCTGATGAAGAAGATACTCAAGACGCAGATGGAAGCATCAAGCAAGAAATGGGGTCCTCCAAACAGGCAGATATATCATCCGACAGCCTATCTAAAGGAGATGGGGTGGCTAACACAGATAACCCAACTATACCGTTTGATCATGACTACTGCCAAACCTCACCAGTGAATGCTGAAAAGAAGGATGCCAAAGTGGAAAGAGAGAAAATTGCTAAAAAAGGAACAGCGAGCGCTGTGAAAAATAAGAAGGATGCCACAGGAAAAAATGTGAAAAACAAAAGCCGTAGAAGCAAGCAACTGCTGTATGAGTCTGATGACGAAGAAGTAAACAATGACCAATTAGGTTCTGATGTACAGAATAATGAACATGGTGTCCCTGCTAAAGAGGAAGATCAGGTACCTGAACAAAGCACTGCTACCAGCAATGCTTCATCTAATGAACCCTCTACATCCACAGATGATAACACTTCTGACCCTGTGGTGAACATCCCTTTCAGAGTTGTCAAGAAGAAACCAAAGAAAAAGCACATTGGGTTTGTGACTGTCACAGAGGAAGAAGAGTCTAAAGATTCAAAGTTCTTTGATGAAGCACCAGTTAAACAGAAAGCAGTCTTTGAGTGCATATGTGGTTTGAAGAGTTCTGTGGATGCAGAGACAGACCAAAAGAGTCGTGTGCAGTGTCTGAGCTGTGGGCTATGGCAGCACCCCGACTGTGTCAAATACGACTTGAAAGACCCTTACCGTGGGCCTTACCTCTGTCCACACTGTCATGTAGTATCTGTAAGTATGCACAATCTTTTCCACTCCAGTCTTAGATAATTATGATATTATAGTTAGAATCATATAGAAAATTCAGCCGATCAAATGTCAGATGCAACTATCATCTATTTCTCTTAAAGGGTAACTTTAATAGATATGAATGTAATGTCACAAAAAAATGTATCCTGTTTAAAAATGCTTTTTAAGAATTTAACATTTGTCAGTGATTTTAGCTCTATTTGTTTCATATCTTCAGAATGTCTTCCTCCTTTACTTTTTAGAATATATTGAATTTCATTTACTACCGGTAGTACATGATTGGGGTTTCATGAGAACATCACTTAACCCTAAAATGGATGAATAACAAAGTTTAATTTTTTTCAGACTCCAGTGCCATCCGGAGCGACGTTAATCATATCACCCAACTCCATCTGTCACCAATGGGTGGACGAGATCCACAAACATATTCACCAAGAAAGACTGAAGGTTCTGGTAAGCACATTCTTGATATTTTGATAAAGACATAGAATATTGATTTGTATATACATGTATACATATGGCCTTTAAGCAAAAATCGTATAGTCATGATCTTCGCCTAAAAGTAAGGGTTTGACTTAGAGACGGGTTTTTAATCAATAAGATTATAGAGAGAACGAGTTACAAATACTTTTAATATATTGGTAAGCCAAACTTCTTAGGGGTCAATTCCAGGTATTGAGACAAATTATTTTACCAATCTATTGAATTGAATGAACATAATTAAATGTAGATATTTCTCCTAAGTTGACTCACTGGTATTAAGGAATCAATTTCTAGGGAAAAGATATCTAGGCTACTGCTATCTACAAATGGTGTATTTTTTCAGGTATATGGGGGTGTGCATGTACATGGCTTCCTACAACCACAGTTCCTGGCCCAGCATGACATCGTCATTACCTCATATGAAACACTGCAGAAAGAGATTAACTATGTTGACCTCCCACACAGTAACAGTAAGTCTTACAAATAAATGTTTATCAAGGATGAAAAATAGATGATGATCATCTATCATCGTATATTTATACACTAATGTCACTATGAGAAATGTGCTTAGCTGTTGTTAAAAATACTTGTGATTTACCCATGCTAGTTTTCTTACAATGCAATTTGCGCATTTCTTAGGCCAGGCCGGTCGTCGTTTCCGACACCCTAAACGGTTCATGGCTGTGCCTAGCCCACTGATTGCTGTTGAATGGTGGAGGGTGAGTTATATTTGCAGTATTTACTTATTAGATTTAATTTAAGTCTAGATACATTTGTACTAGTAGACCTACTCTACTACAATATATTATATGGGAAATGTGCAATGAATTAAGTAATATTGAGATTTTTGCAACCGGGAACTAGCCAATTGCCTATTACTCACAATTCAGTTAGTCTTCATACCAAAATATCAGTATTTACTTGATTGACAAATACTGCTTGCTACATTACAGATTTGTTTGGATGAAGCACAAATGGTGGAGTGCACCACGACAAAGGTAAACATAAATGATATGTAACTATTAAGAAATAAAATATCATTGAGTGATTACACATATTCAAGTTTGATCTCATACTTGAATTATTAAATTCTATCAAACATCAAACTATTAGCTGATTCAATAATATTAAAGCAGTTTTATCTTTTTGTAGTCTGCAGAAATGGCCCTACGGCTGTCGGCGGTAAATCGGTGGTGTGTCACGGGTACACCCATACAGAAAGGTCTTAATGGTCAGTATGTCCTTAAAAGTGTGAAAATGCACATGCAAATGAAACTTATACTAACTGTATATTGTCTAAGACAGTAAATATTATGATTATAATGTCTAATATAAGTACTTTAATGCAAGTACTTTATTGTACTTACCTTGATTATTTAGAATACCTTAATTTCCCACATTTAACCCAAACAAACCGTAGGTGCGGGTTATTGGAAAAGAGCAAGTTGGGGGCTGTGTGAGGATAACGTTATCAGAATCAGTCAAGGTTTTTTACATATATAGATCAAAATTATGCGTATCTTCATTAGACCATATAAAAATGTGTGAAATAGACAATTTGGTGTTGCAGATCTCTATGGCCTTCTGCTATTCCTCGGTGAGGACCCGTTCTGGGTGAACACCTGGTGGAACCGCCTCCTCTACCAACCCTACAGTCTCGGTGATAAACAGGCCATGCATGAGGCTATGGGCAAGGTGCTGTGGAGGACAAACAAGGATGATGTTATAGACCAGGTTAGTTAAACCCCTTTGATGTTGTTTATACTTTCAATAGCCAAAAAAGTTTGGGTGACTATTTTTCCCATGACCAGTTTAGAGGGATTGAGTTTGTGGTTTGGCAGTATACTCAGTATCATATTTACCTGGTGTTCTACTTTTTTGTTATAAATATATTCGATTACGGTCACTTACATCTTGCCCATATCCGTGCATTTTCTTGTAGATCTGTCTGCCGACACAGAGTGAGGAGATACACTGGCTAACATTCTCCCCTATCGAGGACCACTTCTACAAACAAACATTCTCTCAGTGTGCACGGGTTGGACTCAGGGTAAGATAATATATCTCTTCACCTGTTATATTATTAAGGTTGTTAAATATTCCCAAAACCTTGTGCAGTTTTTTTAGGATGGAGTTACTTAACAAAAGTAGACAGACAGGGTGAGCTTGCTTTCAAAGTAATAGGTATTTTGTGTTGTTTGAATACCGTCCGGATATTTCTGATCAGCTGACCAGAAAAAGTTTTTCATATACATGTATATCCCACTTTATCTTATTTCAGAGTCTGGTTAAATGGCAGGACACTACCATCAAACTAAACGCTGTTGACAGATACACTTTACATGCTGTAAGTTTCATTTTGTAACCTCTGTAGTATATGAAGTTATTCTGCCTGGCACTTAACACATATAGTATGTAAGAAGAAATTCGGCGTGACACTCATCACATGTAGGCATATCTCTCAGTGCAGTAGAACACTAATAGTGGGAAAATCATACAGGATTGTTATCAGATTACATTGGACCTATTCAGTCTTTATTTTTGTCAGGTGCATACTCCTGACAGACAATACTCTATGATATGCAGAACAAAATATCTCAAATCGAAGTATATATATATCAATAACGTAGACCCTTTACACACCAGCTCCTTGGACCACTCACCAGGATCAGACAGGCCTGCTGCCACCCACAGGCTGTACGAGGATCCTTCCTTCCTATCCAGAAATCGTGAGTACCATCTAAAAAACCTCCCACACAGCAATGAAATGTTTAAAAAGTTGTATTCAATACTACAGAAATACAAATATAACTACAAATATAAATGGCCACTTAAATCCCCCTTATAATTTATAGCTACATGTACTAGTACCATATCAATTGGAATACCCATATTTCTTTATAAACTATTAATACACAACAGTTAAACTGACTTGTATGAATTGATAACTGATATATAGGCCTAACAATAGCTTCACCTTTCTGGTTACAGTACAATGACAATGGAGGAGCTGCTGGTGTCGATGACCAAAAAGGCGCGGTTGGAGTGTGAGGAAGCACATCGTCAGCTCAACGCTGCCATGAATGGGCTGGCAGGGCTTCACATCATCAAAGAAGAGGTTGGTATAATAAGAAAGAGAAATCCTATACAACTTTCTAATATTGAAATCAAAATTACCATACCCTAGAAAAGATATTGCTATGATTCAAGAGGGTAAAGGAGTAGCACTATACAGTATACTAATCACAGAAATAGTATGTCTTGTACTACTCTATTATTCAAATACATTCTTATTTAATAGAATATTAGAATCACAACTCGTTAAAAATAATGTATTTCAGTATGTGGAGGCAGTGGATATGTACCGGGAGGTGCTGCGCTCCATAGCCGAGCACAAGGAGCAGTTCCGTACTGACCCGCTACAGAACCTTCACACCCTACAGAACCTGGGGGAGGTGCTCACTCTCAAACCAGAAGGAGTACATCCCACCCTAAGAGATGACAAACTGAAGGAAGAGGTGAGTTTAATTAAATTCAAAATATTTTGAGGGCCAGTTAACCCCTTTCGTGCCCAGAACTCCAATAATGCACGGTTTTAGCATTACCTATCTTATAGATATCGCGATACTTCCTACAGCAAACAACGTCTAATGAGACCAGCTTTCCAAATATATGATATAAAACATAGGTAAACAAAATTGTCAGCTATTACACAATCTTCCAATGATATGAAAAACTGATTTTTATCACAATAGTTCTGGGCATGAAAGGGTTAACACAAGGGAAGATTCTAAACCTTTCTGTAGTGAGCTATAGCTACATTATGTACTTGACTATAAGTTTGGAATTTGTGATTCCTGAACATCCTGAGCACCATTGATCGGGCTATGATACAGGAACAATGACCAATATTCAAGGCCCCTGAACATAGTATAGAAACCTAACCCTTCAATATCTTATACAGGCAACTGAGCTGCGTCACAAATACCTGTTGAAAGCTGCCTCTTTCGTGGACCAAGCGGCTGAGGCATGGACTCCTCTGCGCAAATCGCTTCGTGAACTTCGAACAGAAGTGGCAGGTGGTGAGGACTGGTGGGCAGACCTGCTACAGTGGGTAATTTACATCGGTTCAGATGAGCTGCTCATAGACAGGGTCAAGACAGAGCTCCTCGACAAACGCTCACCAGGCAATGTCAGTCTTGCCAGCAGGTAGGTTTGTTTATACATGTCATTGTATACTGACCATTTCCTCTATGATAATCATTGTCCACTAAAATGATATCATGACTAGTCTACTCAGGCCTATGGGCAGGGATGATGGCGATTGCGGTGCTCTTCTATTTCTCTTAGTACAGATCAAACACTTCAGTGCTTTCTGTACATGCCAGATAGAACTACAATTTGGATGCCCAATTTTAATACCTTGTATTACCTGGTGGTTAGCAAGGCACAAAAAGGTACCAATATTAGTTACAGAAATGTATTAAATTCACTTATGAACATTATCTTCTTGCAGTTTCCGAGATGCTCGAGGCTTGGAGTATGTGTTGGCGAATGAGTTAGAGGCACTTGATTCTGCTCATGAGGGTCTAATTGACAGTCTGAAGTCCTTGGAAGGCCAGCCCTCTGACAAACTGATTGACAGTACAGTGGAGTGCTGCCTGCGGCCAGCGAAATTGCCACTTAAAACGTAAGATTCACAACTGTAATGCACAGCATAGTATGTGCCTCTACATGGGTACCCAGAATTATGACCATGTCGCCGTGTCGAATTTATGCAAAAGGGCTGTGTCGGTTTGTCGAATTTTATGTACATAAGAACTCACAGAAAAATTCCTGTGTGTCGAATTTTAGCCCAATTTAGCTGTGTCCGTCGGATTTTAAAAGGGCCGTGTCGCCCGTGTCGTTTTTTAAAAGGGCTGTGTCGCCTGTGTCGAATTTTACCCATGTATGGGCACTAGTATTATAAGCAAATATGCAATGGAACTGTCCTGAAATGATGAATATTTGTATTACAATTATGTAATTGATATCTCAAGAACACTAGTACATTTGGTATCTAGTTAACTTTTGCACTTCTCTTTAATTGCAGCTGCCCATTCTGCAAAGCTAATGAGCTCTTTGATGTTTATGAAAACAAGCTGTTTTCATTCACCGACAAGTAAGTACATAAAGACTCCTCCAAGTACTTTGAATGGTAAGGGAATATTGTACTTAAAGGGGGAGAACTTAATACTGCCGGGGCAGCAACAGTCGGAGTGCAGGCATAACAGGTACTCAGTCCTATATATAGGGGCGCTGGGGGTTTAAGTAGGTATACACTGACTCAATTGAGAGTAGAGCCAAACCTTCACTTAGTATAACTTTTAACATCAATGTTAATTACTAATATATTTTCTATATTTTCTATGTTGATTTACAGAGGTGTGAGTGAGGTGAGCGGCTTGGAGGGGGAATCCATCTTCCAGGTAGGCACGCGGAGACAGGGAACATGGGCAGACAGCGAAGCAGAGCGTATACTGAAATCCATACTGAGCTTTACCAAAGGATATGGAGGTAAGATTGTGTTAAAGTAATCAAAATTTAGGAATTAGTGCATTCCACAATAGTAATTACAACTGTGAGTATCTATTGGAATAGACAGTGCTAATACCAATGAAAATTTGTCATGGTTGACAGTAATATCAGCTATCCTTATACATTATCTGCTATTCTTGCCTAAAGAACACCAAAACAGGCCAAACGTCATATTTGAAATAACATTTGATATTCAGGTACTCCATCATTGCCGGATGGTCGAAAGGTTATAGATGTCGGGGCCAGCCACCTGAAACTCTTAGAGGTTCTCAAAAAGGAATTCAAAGTAAGATGCCTTCAATAAAGTATAAAATAGATTTATATCAACGTAATTAATTTCTTTATGCATACATACTACTGGGTATGGCACAGTTTGCGGGTATTATTATCTCATCTGCAATGGATTTGGGTATCCAGTAGAGTATACATATTAGACGCCAATAGTGAGGAAGTTCAGATTACCCTATGCTACATCACCTACTAGTAGATAAAATATGTAATTTGTTAGGTGGTGCGTACACTGTGGATTGAGCTGAGGGCCCAGGTGTCAGCACATGATGAGTTGGATATGGCCACCACACGGCTCCGTCTCCGGCTTCCAGAGGAGCCTGTACCAGACCCACCACAACCCAACATCCTGGAGCCTGCTGAGGTTAGCCAATCTTACATAACATGGATTTAATGCTTCCCTGAAGATGTATAGGAAATTATTTCTGAACTTTTTATTATTCTAAGTGAACTGCCTACTTAATTCATTGTCACTGTAATGATTGAAGGTGAAAATGTCTGAGTTCTTTACCAACTAGCAATTCCTGTGTTGTTTGGGTGTAAATTACACATGTATACAATACTTAAAGGACAGTGCACACCTATTATACATGCTTAAATCATCGTAGTACACCATTATCTAGCAAATATTGTTTGCTTTACAGTTTGACAGTCAGCGTTTGAAAGTGCAGTCAGACAAAATCATCGCTCAGAATATGCTTCGCAAAAAGATGGGCCAACTCATGTACCTGAGGAATTTGGCCAAGGTAAGATATACATAACTAGGATTATACAGTAAAATAGAAGAATAACGCTGTGTAAAAAACGTTTGTAGAAAGAAAGAAAAGTACATGAATTAAATATGTAGTGGCAAAAATAGACCACTTTACTAATGAGTGTTATGCATTTCTTTTAGTTGAAAATTCTAATAGGGAACATTTCATTCAGAAGTTTAGAACTGTCTGTTGAATTCCAGGCCTCAACAGAGATGGAAGGTGGTGAAAACCCAGAACCATGCCCAATCTGCCAACGGACCCTGGGTAAAAAAGTAAGTGCTCATTTAAATCTGATCTAGATACATTGCTGCCAAATGACACAGTATCAACATATTATGAAAAAATAGGTTGTGAGCATTTATTTGTCCTCGATTGTGTGATGTTAACATTTTTCTTCTGAGCTGATAAATCATTAGGTTGTTCTAATATTTTGTCAATCATCACACTACACTTTCTATTTTCTGTGGCTAAACCCCTGTGCTCCCTCTCTCTCTCCCTACCCTCTATCTAGTGGGCAGTGTTGGCATGTGGCCACTGCTACTGCCTGGACTGTGTTCGACTCATGGTGCAGCAGTGCAGCGTGGGAGGTCCTAACGCGCGTCTCAAGTGCCCCATGTGCCGCCAGGGAACACGCTTCACTGACATCAACTATGTCAGTACAGCTGTCACAAACCAAGAGGAGGACTCTACTATCAAGGTGGCTACTTCTGTATCTAATGTTTATTGAGAATTTAGAATGTTGAATCTTTTGAACATGCAGGGTTGATCAGCCCAGTATTGTGACTTGAGAACATAAATTTGGAAATAAAAAGAAAAATTAATTTTAACACATTGCTACTACTACTAGAGTTCTTATAACCAGGAATGAAAAGGTAAACTATGACTTGAGTCTAGGGATTTATGACTAGCGGTAGTAATCATTCTATGTTGCAGGGTGACCACTCAACAAAAGTAGAAGGTGTGGTGCGGTTTGTGCTAGAGATACTGAAGAAGGACCAGTCCACCAAGATCCTTGTCTTCTCCATGTGGCAGAATGTACTCAACATCCTCGCCCAGGCCTTCACTGAAAATGACATCCGCCATGTGTCGCTGCTTGCCAATAATAAGTTCCAGGTAAGCCCATGATACATGATGAAATACTAGTTTTTGTCACAAAAATATAAATGCTCTGTGTAAGGTCCTTTATTGGACATAATTATATTGGTATTTATCATTTAGCACTGTATGCATCAAAAGTAGTAAATGATTCTTTTCCTTTGTTATTCTTACACTACAAACCGCGTTGACTTTGTATTTTCAGAGAAACCTCTCCCAGTTCAAGACGCTAGACAGTGTCAATGTGCTGCTGTTGCCGGTCCACTCCGGCGCGAATGGCCTGAACTTGATAGAAGCAACACATGTTCTGCTCGTAGAGCCCATCCTCAACCATGGGCAGGAACTGCAGGCCATTGGCCGTGTGCACCGCATCGGCCAAACAAAGTGAGTCTAAAGCACTATGTTGAGAGATGAATGGTTGAAGTATCTTTGTACCATTTCATGCAAGTTTATGATATATCAAAATGACCTGATAAAAATACCAACACAAAAAGGCCCCTTTTCAATAATCTGTGATACAGTGTGTGCTCAGGTAACTTGCTGGCACACATTGACGGATAAAATGAATTAGATGTCACACATATATAGGGGTAATATAGCAATGATTCCTAATGAAATGTTAAAAATATATAAATTATATAATAAACATAACTTCGACACCATACCTTATATGATGGTTTTATTTAAAGTATAGCATAACATCCTAAACACCTTCTCTGTCACAGGCCTACCTTCGTGCACCGGTTCCTTGTTCGTGACACAATAGAAGAGCGCTTACACCACCTGCTCTCAGTGCGCACCGCACCGACCACAGCCTCCAACAATGCTGACGACACTCCCTTCACAGTGGGTGACTTGAAGGTTCTGTACCTGGAGAGTCATGACCCTGACCTGGAGGAGGATGGGGATGGACATGGTGACATAATAGTGGACATGGAGGAACCTAATGCTGACAATGATATGCCTAGTCTAGAGGGTCCACCCGAAGACGCTGTAGAGAATGAGGAGATGGCACAAGCAGGGGCAGCAATACCGGAAGGGACAGTTGAGGCCCCTGAGGAGACAGAGGGGGCAATGCGAAATGAGTCGACATGTGGTGGGTCAACGCTAGACAGCGCAGTCTTCCAAGATGATAAGACAATGGGGGATACAACACAGGAAGACATGCCTCAAAATGATATGATGCAGGATGCCTTAACTGAGGATAAGCTGGTGACTGGAGAAGGGAGGCCACAAGAGAGAGAACCAGCACAGAATGGGGCAACAGCTGAAGGGGCAGGACAGTTGGTAGAGGATAGTACAGCAACAGAGGATGGGACAAGACAGGAGGCCATGATGCAAGAGGGAGAACTAACACCAGACGAGCCAACATCAGATGTGATAAGCCAAATAAAGGACAATAACTAAAGGATAGGATATATGAACAGATGCATGACACAAGAATAATGAGTACAAGAGATGGTAACATCAGGGGGTGATATATGAAGAAGCAATATACCAGGAAAGAACTAAGGGGATATTGTAGAGATCATTTTGGAAACCTTGTGAGGTATTAAATGCATTTAACACCTAAGTTATACAACGATCAGGGGCAAAATTGTGGTAATCACGGGGGAGGGGGCACACATTACTGAATTATTAGAAAAAAAAAGAAGTGAGAATTCAGCCATTAAGCTGAAAGGGGATCGTATTACCTAAAAAAAAGTTTTTTGATAGTGTTAGGAAATGGTTATGTTGAAACTATATACCCGGTATGTACATATTAGAAAAGGGCATATTGATTATATTTATTCTAAACATGGACACATATTGTAAATTCAGAATTATGTTAAGTATCCTAGATAACAATATAAAGTGATCTATGTTGATCATGGATCAAGAACCTAATCCTGAGATATATATGTAAATGAACTTGTGGGTGTATTTTGGGATACACCAGATGGGAAAAAAAGCCGGAATGGTAAAGTTTGTTTTGAAATGTCATCTTTTATGGGCACTGTTTAAGTAAGCTGTGACTATGCTTACCTTTGTGGCTTGTTTTTGTATGAAAACTAAGTTGTAAGCGTGAGAATGAAACACTTTCAGTAAAACCAGTTAAGCAAAACGATTGCTGGACATTAGTTCTGATACTGTTATTTAATTTTATGTAACTGTGTTACATATTATCCAAGTCGTCTACAGACGGTGCTTTATCCTAGATATTTTGAAGGAAAGCTTTATCCATATACCCTGTATATAATTTAGAAGTGAATGTTTTGGATAAAGTCGTTGACTTCATTGATGTGTGATACTAAAAGGGTTGTAAACCTATTCTAAGAATTCTACAGTTATTACAGATATTATAAATAAAGTTTTACCCAGGGGAATAATTGCATTGTGTCATTGTATTATACCTACACCATACTGATTGATATTTATGATGTGAATAGAGACTTTACCCCTACTGTTAATGATCATACTTCAATGCCTTGACAATTACTCTCTTTGTCAATAGATTGATAAAGCCTCCAAAACATTCATTTACATATTTCAAGTGTCTACCTAAGTTAGGATGCTAAGTTGAGACATAAGACTCTATTGCTTTGACATAACAAATATTTGACCGAATTTCTGTACCTACACTACAGGTCACGTGGAAGTAAATGGCGCCATCTACAGAGTCATATGGTATTCTGGTCTGCATTGAAGGGTGTTCTGGCTGCTGATTGGGTTATATTTCAGATGAAACAAAAATGGCTAAAATTGTGAAAACATTCACAGGTGTTCCCAAATACCCTTTGGATAGAATAGCGCATGTAGTTTTATGCTATGTAAAGGGTTGGGGAATTTCTGAGGCATGCAAAAACTGATGTGGCCAAAGGTCGATTTTAGACCCAAAACAGGGCAAAATGAGACTACCTGTGGATAAAAGTGACTTTCTTGAGGTTTTCATGGTCAACTCGTTTATTGAGGCTGAAACATTGAGTGTGAGGGATTGTTTGATTAGACTAGGGCTAAGACTATGGTCAACAAATTTTGTGTATGGCTAATTTTGTGCATTATGCTATATAGAAACATAGAGGAATAATAATTGCTTCCTCGTGACCTATAGCGGGATTGGGCATTTTCTGATCATAGCTTGGATTCTCTTTAAATGCCATTTTTCTGTTATAGGGAGATAGGTTTTGCAGAAATATGGCAAAAAAAAATCATTGAAACCATGTGCAACTGTCAAAAAATGGTAAATATCATGATGTCGGAGCCTTGTCGGAGATAGGCAATTTTTCCCTGTTTCACCAAGATACCCGAGATACATGTATTTCTGGGGATAAATATGTGAAAGGTGGCCTATTTTAGTCAAAAATGTGTGATTTTGTTCATCAATGGGTGGTTTTCAGTCATTCTCCACAGGGACATCTATGTAGGCCTATTAATGGTTCAATTAGAATTTGCGGGTTTTAGACGTCAACCCGAGGAGGCAGCTGCTGCCTGATCAACAGCCAGTAGTCTAGTTGTGAGTGCATGCATCTCAATGATATTAGTCAGGCATGTTGCTTATGCATTTAGATGAAAGGACATGCCTAGAAAAATTGACTTGCAGTTACATAAGTGTGTACATTCACCATACAGGAATTATTATAAATTTACTATTTTTTAGCATATTTTTCTCACATTTTTCACAATTTTGTAACATTTCTGTACAATTCTGGACCTCATTCCACATAATCAATACCCATTCCTCCATCAGGCAGATGTAGTTCACATGCATGTTGATTTTGGGGGCTGTAGAGAAATTATTTGCTTGAAATACTGTATTCGACGTAATAAGCGCACAGTGCGCTTAAAAAATGATTATGGACACCTTTTAGTAGTTAAGAGTTTAATTGGGGTAAAAAATTGAGATATTTTTGGTACTTTGTAGTCTAAAAATGGGCCAAAAACGGGGGGTGTGCGCTTATTAGGGGGTGTGCGCTTATTACGTCGAATACGGTAAGGGTCTTTTTTAGATTGATGCCCTAGCTTGGACATAGCACAGAAACGGGTAGGAATTTCTGACCGAATTTCTGTACCTACACTACAGGTCACGTGGAAGTAAATGGCGCCATCTACAGAGTCATATGGTATTCTGGTCTGCATTGAAGGGTGTTCTGGCTGCTGATTGGGTTATATTTCAGATGAAACAAAAATGGCTAAAATTGTGAAAAAATTCACAGGTGTTCCCAAATACCCTTTGGATAGAATAGCGCATGTAGTTTTATGCTATGTAAAGGGTTGGGGAATTTCTGAGGCATGCAAAAACTGATGTGGCCAAAGGTCGATTTTAGACCCAAAACAGGGCAAAATGGGACTACCTGTGGATAAAAGTGACTTTCTTGGGGTTTTCATGGTCAACTCGTTTATTGAGGCTGAAACATTGAGTGTGAGGGATTGTTTGATTAGACTAGGGCTAAGACTATGGTCAACAAATTTTGTGTATGGCTAATTTTGTGCATTATGCTATATAGAAACATAGAGGAATAATAATTGCTTCCTCGTGACCTATTATATATGGTACTCTACCTCCCCTAGTGAGAAGAATGGGACTGCACATTGGCGCCATCTTTAGTAAAGAGATTACACAGTAGGCCCATCTGAAAACGAGGCTCCAAGGAATCCCCTAGTTGTGACTGGGGAACCCTCTGGCCTTTCATAACATAACAAAACGTGCAACATGGGAGTCAAGTTATGTATTCTCACTGTTATCTTATTTTGGAGCAGTGTTGCTGCCAAAACAAAAATTACTGCATACAAGATAGATTTGGATTTACCTGAGGAACAACGATGGGACTCAGTTGTAGCAGATTACAAGGGTATGAGGGGAGCTCTGCAGAATGTTATTAAGTAAGTATAGGCCTACTTTAACATAGACATAGTATCATAGGCCTCTGAACTATAATGGAGCAATGCAATCTGCTATTTGTTGTTTATAATGTTTGCACCACAGTTGACTAAGAGAACAAAAGAAATGGACTGACTGTATTTTACATACAAGGTTATGATGTATGTTGATGCGGTCCACTGAGCACACTCTCCTACTCAGGGTGTAAGTCAGATATGATACGCATGACTATAGCTGCATGAGTGTTAAAAACCTTAGACAATGGTAATTATCCGTGGCTGACGCCTTGGACAATTACCCTGTCCTTGGCTTGTCACACTCATACAGCAAGTCACTTGTACCATTCTAGTATCTACCACATAAAGGTTAACTTGATGCAAGCTACTTAAATACTATTAATCTCACTGATAGATCTCAAAACATCGTTATGACGTCAGGGAGTCCCCCCTCCACCCGGGGAAACCCCTCCAGCGCCAACTCTCGCGAAATCTCGCGGGGCGCGAGACTTGGCGCGAGAGCCGACGAGATGACGTCACGGAATCCCCCCCTCACATACCGGGGAACCCCCTCAATCGTCCTCGTCCACTCTGAAAACACTAATACAGCCCGAAATATCACTTTTGCGGACGATTCAACTAACCAAACCCCTCGCAATGCTTCTGTATTAACTCAAACAAGCCCTGCCAACCAATTTGGTATAGTAACAACCGCATCACAGCCGAAAATGACCAATTTACCTTTGGTCATTGCCTCAAAAGACGCACAAAGACCGATCACGTCCTTTTTGGCCCCTGCCAGTACCACCACTGCCAGTACCTCGGCCAATCTTATTCCCCCTAAAGAATTAAGAACCACCACCAGCCCTGTTGTCATATCCCATTTTCACTCACCCTCGAGACCCAACAGAATACCACTAAAAGTGTCGTTTAATATGGATGATGACTATGAATTAACCGCCCCCCGCACTGTCCTTTTTCAGAATGGACCATCCGCAACTAGAGAGGGCTCGTTCATCCCAATGGAGATTGACAACACAATCCAGGCCAGTGGCCTAAACCCCGTGGACGCCTCATTCATCCTCACAGATGAGACTACCCCGGTCACCATGCCGACGACCCCGGCACCCGTGCCCACCACATCAAACTCCCCGGCACCCGGCTTCGCACAGATGTCTGCTGAAGCACAGTCTGCCTACTTACAGGAGACAATCAGGAGGCTACTACAATCTCCCCAGTCCACCAATGCCACCACCCCCCTGGTAACTCCAAATGCCAGCCCAGTGGCCCCGCATCAGGTAGCAGCCCCCCACCTGACCCCCATCAACCTCGAGAACTCTGGTGCCAAGCAAGCCTACTTTGCCAGAATCCTCCCCGAGGCCGCAGAAAGCTGGAGATTATACCGCAACACTTACCAAAAGTGCGCTCAATCCCGCATTCGTGCAGATTTTTTTCGCCATCTGGCAGCTACCTCCCGCTTCCCCAGTTGGACCACTGGAGTCCTCCCACCCAGTGGTCTCATCACAACCACAGAAGCTGCTCTCACCCTAGTTACAATGAGAAAAGGCCAAGCTGTCTCAACCCTCAACACCATGGCAGGCATCCTGGACAACAAGGCGGAGGCTTTGAGAGTCAATGTTGATGCTTACTACACCGCCATGCAGTCACATTACGAGAGGCAGACAGCCAAAGCAGGCAGCGCCAACTACTATGAGTTCCTACCAGCCGTCACTCTAGCAACCCAACTAGTAGAACGTGAGTCGGCTGAATTAAACTCAAAATTCAACAAAGAAGTGAGCGACTTGAAAGTCGGTGCCCATGATGCCCTATGGGCCGGCATTCCGGTCGAACTCAGGCCAGGTTACAGTCCCCACACCCTAACCAGCCCCTCCAACACCAACCACCCACGCGACCCACGCTCTTTGGCGCAGGTCAGCCCCCTGGTCCCCCCGACCCCAGTGGCCAGCACCAGCTTCGCCCCACCACCACCCCCCTCTATGGCACTCACTCTAGAGGAAATCCTGGCGGCGGAGAACAGGGCACGGTTGGAAACACATCAGCCCCAGAACCCCAACCAGGTTTTTTCCGCGGCTTGGAACCGCGGCACCGCCCAAAGAGCCCCCCGCCCTCGCAGCTCCAGGGCCGGTGGCAACCCAAACCCAAACAACCAGAGAAGACCAACCCAAACCCAGAATCAGCCCCGAGCCCAGTCAGGCAGAAGACGAAGCAACGACACTCAGTCACGCCCACGCCGTCCACGTGTGGACTTGGTGGATCTGCTCCGCCAAGCAGGTCACCTGTAAACTTTTCACCGCACGACTCAGACTCGTTACCTTGCCATCAGACTCACTCTCTAGTCAACAACAAATATGACAATCCTTTTGAAGATGAAATATTTATTGCAGCGTTCGAGACATACTGCCTTGACTACCTACCTCCATTGTACTCACACCAAAACTCCAATGGTAACGCAATGATTAATACTGAGAATAAAAATATTTTAGACTGTTCCTCCGGTGTTGTCAATCTTTCAGATCATCAACTAACAGATGGAGAATTCACTCTATTGCAGAAAGGACTAACATTTGTAAGCACCCCTTCTGCCCCCGATCCCGGTACCATAATGGAAGATATTAGCAAATTCCATCTCAGTGTTAAACGCCAGATCGCAATCAGCAAATTTGACGAGAAAGTAGAGGTAGAAACTCATTCAAACCCAAACGAAATACAGGCTCCCTTTAAACATCAAAAATTCAAACGTCCCTCAAAATGGAACCCTCCAGCTCCAGCGATAGTAGAACATATGGCCCTACTAAACCAGAGAGACATTGAAAGTAGCTACCCTAAAGTAAAACAACGATGTAATCTTACCCACTCAGAAAAGACAGCCAAAATTTCACTGGCCAAAAATGACAGTATAGTCATAAAAAAGGCCGACAAGGGCTCAGCAGTAGTACTCCAGAATAGAAATGACTATATAAAGGAGGGCCTACGTCAACTAAATGACAGAGATTTCTATAGACTGCAGGAGGAAAACCTCACAGTAGTACACAACAACTTAATCTCAGAGGAAGTCTCCAGAATGTACAAACAGGGAGAAATACATTCTCAAACCGCTGAATATTTGGTCACAGAAAAACCCAGAACATCGAACCTATACCTTTTACCCAAAATCCACAAAAATAAACTACCCCCTCCTGGCAGACCCATTGTCTCAGCCAATGACTGCCCGTCGGAGAGAATTTCCCAATTTGTGGATTTTTTCCTACAACCGATAATCCCAAAGTTACCCTCTTTCTTAAAAGACACCGGGGATTTCATTAGAACAATTCTAGACTTAGACTGCCCAGAAGACGCGATTCTAGCAACTATGGATGTAACCAGTCTATACACAAACATTCCGACCGATGAAGGCATCAGCGCGGTCCGAAAAGCACTCGCCTCACAGAGACACTACAACCTCAATCCCACAAATCATTCCATATGTGCCCTACTAAATCTAGTCCTCAGTTGCAACAATTTTCAGTTTGACGACAAAGATTTCCTCCAAGTCAGTGGCACCGCTATGGGCACCAAGCTGGCACCGGCGTATGCCAACATCTTCATGGGAGACTTCGAAAACAGGTTTGTATACCCTTACCACACACAACCCTTAGTGTGGAAAAGATATATTGATGATGTCTTCATCATCTGGACACACGGCAAGGCAGCATTAGATGTATTCCTACACCATCTCAACAACTGCCACAAAACAATAAAATTCACAATGGAAGACTCCCTCTCGACGGTGAACTTCCTTGACATCACAATTCACAAAAATTCGATGGGCAAACTAGAAACTACCCTCTACTGTAAACCCACCGACAGTCACAACTACCTGCTCTTCTCATCCGAGCACCCACGACATGTCTTGCGGGCCATCCCCTACTCACAATTCCTCAGGGTCAAACGCATATGCACCAGGGAATCCGAATTCCTACGAAATTCCCTGATGCTCTGCACACACTTCATACGTAGGGAATACCCAAGACAGCTCCTAATAGACTCACTAGCAAGAGCCAAACTACAAATAAGGTCCGAACTAATAAAACCAAAAACCAAAAATCCTAAAGGTGAAAATAAAGCATTTTATTGCATCACCACCCACAACCCCCACAACCCACCGATCAAAAAGATCCTTACTGAAAATTGGGACCAAATGAAAAAATCGAAAACCACCAGGGAGTTCCATGATCACAAATTGGTATTCGGTAGCAGGAAAAACAAGAGCCTAGGTGACGAGCTAGTAAGAGCATCCACCAGCCAAAAGACACCGAACACCAAGGTCCCACACATTAGAAAATATCCATGTAACACCCCACTCAAATGCAGATACTGCCCCAAACTCAATAGGAGTGGCTGCATTCGATCGACCACTACAGGTCGAAAATTCAGAACTCTGACCGAAGTCAACTGTCAGAGCGCCAACATAATATATGCCATCACGTGCAAACACTGTGGCATCCAATATGTTGGACAAACTTTGGAACGACTAATGGATCGTTTCCAAGGTCACAGCGGGGACATAGACAACAACAGGGACAAACCTGTAGGTCGTCACTTTAATATTTGTCCCCCTCCTCCAGCCAAGCCATCAAGATGGAGCGGATTTGATATAACAATTCTTAGTTTTATCAAAAATCCCCCAAGATCACCAGCCGGGATCTTGGAACTAAACCTGGAGGAAAGAAGGTGGATGCACCGGCTTTGCAGCATCACACCGAATGGCTTAAACCTACTAGACTAATCTAGATTCAGGCCCTAGACCCCCAATTATCCGTTAAATCGCAAGATCAAAGACCCAGGGGGTCCCACACACCTGAGTCAGGAAGCTACATGACACTACACTCATGTCGACAATGTCCGACCGCCAGGCCCTATGCTCCTTCCATGCCACATTAGATTAAAACCTCAATTTTATTCTGAGTCTATACCTCCTATGACGTTTAGACATCAGTACAGCTGAACTACACCAGCTTACTAGTGTCATTGAAATTACCAGTACCTCACATAGTCACACTTAGCAACAAAAGAACAAAGGATACTGACCAAATTCTTTAAAATGCATTGCTGCATCAATTTTAGAGTTTAATTCTAATCCCAAAACTTGGATCAGCATCAATATTTATGGCTTTTTTGAAACTAACACATCACACATTGCCTAAATATTTCACTGTTCAACTAAATCATATTACCAGAAATAATTATAAGGAGTTCATCAAACTAATTATTTCTAAAAATTCACACCTGATGAGACATTTAAGTTGAAACCACTCAATCTGTACCTTACATGTGACACTACTTTGTGTCAAACTAAAATCCCCTTTCAAAACTAAAGGGGCCCCATGCATCACCTTTCTTCCTAAGTACTAAACATCTGCTTCAAGACTGTTTCCATATAAGGACCTAACTAAACACTCTGCTGTGAGAGTGTGTCCCACTGCATTTGGGAAGTGATGTCATAGACTAGATCCCTGCCCTCTGATTGGTCAAGGGGCCAGGTAACCAAGGTACCAAATAGCATAGTGAGCCTTGTCAACAGGCATTCAGTGGTTGTGAAAAGTAGAGGATAGAAGTGTAATCCGTTTCTCCCTGATAGATTATTAGAGAGACACTAATTCAATACTGAGTGATAGATCATTAGAGAGACACTAATTCAATACTGAGTGATGTGATGGCATAGGCCTATGATGCCTATGGGTGCCCGCATACTCCCACCCCACCCCCTACCATATTTCGGGGTGGTTTTTTTTCCAATAGAAAGGGACTGACAGTTTTGTTGCCTACCCCTAGAGATATGGAAATTCTCTTTGCCTGCTCCCCGAACTTAAAGCTCATTAAGTATTTATTCCTTCCATATATGTGTGAAACAAGTAAGCATATTTTGAGTTAATCACGATGGCTTCTCTTTACAGACAAATGGTACCCAAGGTTTTGCTTCCCCTGGTTAACAGATTAGGGGCTGATATAGACCAATATTTCCCGAAGCCATTTGCTGGTGAACTTAGAGGTAAGTTCTGAACTGTTATTTCATATTAGGCATAACCATAATTATCTAGTATCTGTTTACATAGATATATGCACGGCGTTCGATTCTATTAACCATAACATGTTATTACATCAACTAAGATTTACAAAACCCTTTTATTATGGTTTTATGCATACTTGAAAAACAGGAAGCAGTGCAGGCCTACCAAGGTCAGTGGTAGAATTTCTAAAGAACAATCGGTAGTGTTCGGAGGTATGCAGGGCTCGGTCTTGGGACCAATACTGTTTTTGACTCAGGGTAACTGAGTAATACTAAACAACCCAACCAAGGTTTAAGACGTTTTTGTTACATAGGAGAATGTCTATCATTCAGCCTGTGTTATAGATAGACATCAGAGGACCAAAGGGATAGATGGGCAAGGTCGGGGGACAGATGTTTCCTTTGAGAAAAAAATTGAAATGTCTCTCCTTCTTGCTGTAATTCGCCTGCGATCTTTTAGGTAGTGATTTCTCTCTTTTCCTTAAACTCGTAAGTACTCTTAAATTGCTACCCTCTAAATGAAAGGTACATAGGCTCCAGTGTTAAAGCAAAGATAGAAATGACAACTTTTGCCAATCTGTCCCATAATTCTCTCTTCACACGCAGAAATGCCATCTTCTACACTCAAAATACCCTCAAACATACAATAAAAACTATCTAAAATGTTTAAATTAAATTTAAATGAAAGAATTCAACACAGAGCATCGCTAGGCTGGATTACCTGTCCTGGCAAGTCCCACTGTTGTTCTCACTGTAGGTCATGAAGAGAACTGCAATACATATACAGTTAAGCCAGCTTAGTGACAAGAGGAAAGGCTGTTAAAGGCAACATGGGAGATGGGGATATAATGGACAGGTGACATGGCCATTTCTTTAAATCGACATGCGACATGGGGACCCCGCCATCTATACCCCCATCACTTACATCACGAACAAATATTTTAGTTCCTCTAGCGACCGTCCTCCAAAGGGTGGCACCACTGCAACTTCTCGTGCACTCCGAGAACTGCGCGAGATAACACGAGAGTTGCCAGCGACAGCGTCAGGATAAAAGGAGCGTCCAGAGCAGTTCAAAACTGTACCACCCATATCGTCGCCGTTTATCGTCCGATTGACTGGCTTTTTGATAGGGACAGAAGGCGGTACATGCCCGCAGCCTGCAACTGTCGTCCACACCCACCTGCACACCCACACCCACCTGCTCTCCCACACCCACCTGCTCACCCACACCCACCTACTGGCCTGAAATGGAATAACATACATCTATGACACATGACTTTAGGGTACTTTTTAACAAGGAATTCATTTCTGATGCCAGAATGGACCAATGAATGATTATAAGGGAGTACTATATCTAAGTACATGATAAGCTTCAGATTAAGCTTACCCTGAGTCATCTGTGAGGCCACTCACACGCTCAATCTTTTTTTTGTGAACTTCCTTATGAATGCTCCGAAGTGCTGTAAGATGAAGTTATGGGCGGACGACGCAGTGATGTATTCAGAGTCACGATACCCAGCGGTTGCTCTCACTCTCAGAAACCTACTTTCAAAACCAAAATTGAAACCCTCCTACTGTTTATTACTCCCAACCTTATACCATCATGATCAATATGCTGTTCCACTACCTTGTTTCATCTGGGTTTAGCTGATCTCATATAGATTGCAATTATCTTATTATTAATTATGTCATTTATAACATGGATCGCAAATGTTAAGCAACGGATGATGACTCCTTGATGTTTGTCAGGAATCAACGTGTGCGCAGAAAAACGTTCCATCGCAGAACGATTCATCCACTAAATCAATCAATCAATCAACCTGTAACAGGATGTAAACAGCATTCATGCTTTTTGTGACAATATTGGAATAACCATTAATCATGATGTAGGGGCACGATGTCCGGATGTGTCTCCCCGCAGGGGGTGCCATAGCCGGAAGTCATTGTGCATCGTTCCCTATGTGTCCAAGGGACTTGTCATTGCAATCAAGTAACATAGGGAGCGGAGAGTAGTCAGACACTGGTTGGTAGTGTAACAGTTAGTACGCTTGTCACCGGTGTGAGAGGTCTGTGGTTCGATTCCCGGCCAATCCAATGACTAAGTTTTCCGCGACCTCTACAATGATAAGACCAAGCTGGTGTGGCACTGCACTGAGCATAACTATAAGTACTGTGAAAATAGATGTTTAACTATTGGTAGCTAGACAAATAACAGATGTTCAACAGTATACATATCTAGGAGCCATAATACCCAGCACACTATCTATCACAAGGTGATGACTATCGATAAAAATAAATAGAAAAATAGTTGATAAGTCAACGGGTATATCATGTAGGCCTATTATGTCAAAATATGTGACAAAATATTCAAACCAAGCATGATAATTATGTAATTTATATATTTCAGGTGTAGCTAAAGCGTATAACTTCAGTTTGGGTGAAATGGTGTTGTTGAATATTGTCTACGACATTTCAGCGTAAGTATGGAATTATACACATCTTAGCGCCACTCTAATCTAAAAGAAACAATTTTTTCCTTTACAAGTACCCTTTTACAAAGTAAGTATTTCATTCTATATAGAATCATCGTTTTGTGTTACAGACATTGCACCAGTATCATAAGTCAGGATGCAGCAGGGCATATTTGGCACTCGCGGAATCTAGACTACCGCTTCACCGAGACACTCCGCAACTCCACCATCTATGTAGAATTTACACGCAAAGGAAAGGTAAGATCTTATTATCAGTTTTTTTGAGCTATTAAAATAAATCTAAATCAATAAATGTGGCATGGACACCCTGCAATATTAAAGGTCCCTTTTCGCAGATTGTGCCACATCTGCTTTAAATATCAACTAGTAGGGACCTGTAATTACTGGACATCGATTCTCTCTCTTTGTAGCTCTATAGTGATCGATGCCCAGTTTTATACTTCAGACCAGTGGCTCATTTTGGCTGTTTTTTGCCTCACAGATTGCTTCTAGGGCAAAATCCTGACTAGGTGCAAATATATTCTCTATGCCAATGTGTAATATGAGGGTAGAAAACACTGGAACCTCAGTTAGAAAAAATCCTACTGAACAGTTTTTGAGAAAATTAGGGTTTTGTTGCATATTTTTGGTGTTTTTAGTACATTTCCTACATAAACTGTGAACGCCAGCATTTCTCACTTTTCAGGTGTTTAGAATCAGAATTTGACTTTTTTTTATTCGCAGTAGGATTTCTGAGTATCGAGCCATTCTAGAAAAGCTATTCTTTGGAAAAAATACTTAGTATTTCTTGATGATTTTCGTTGCACAAATTTAGGGTTGTAATATAAAAACTGCATTGTCATCCAATCAAAGTGTTTATGCACTGTTGATGGTCACCCCCTCCCACCCTCTTCACTCTGCATTGAAGGAGAACAGGCAGGGGAGGTACACTTGACCGTATATAGCTGTTGACCTGCTTGCTGGGTGCATTTTCAATTTATGGGGTGCCAACTGTTCATGAAAGAAAAATCAAATAGAATTTTTTTTTTTTTTAGTATCAGATTAATGTAACTCCAATTCGTGATAGCACTTAAAGCATTATATTTGCATTAATATGAATGGTAGCCACCTTATGGGGTGCCAACTATTCATGAAAGAAAAATTGATAAGCATTTGTTTTTTATTAGCATTAAATTGATGCAACTACAATTCAAGATTGCATTTCAAGCATCGGGGCATTCAATGAATGGTAGTCATCTTAAATATATGGGGTGCCAACTGTTCATGAATTTAAAAAAAAAAGAATAGAATTAGTTTTTTTATTAGTATCAGATTAATGCAACTACAATTTGTGATTGCACTTAAAGCATTGTGGCATGCAGTGACTGGTAACCACCTTGAATGTATGGGGTGCCAACTGTTCATGAAAGAAAAAAAAGAAAGTTTTTTTTTTTTAAATCAAATTAATTCAACTGCAATTCAAGATTGCATTTAAGCATTATGGCATTCAATGACTGGTGGCCATCTTGAACCTATGGGGTGCCAACTCTTCATGAAAAAAACAACTAAATTGGATTTTTTTAACAGTGTAAAATTAATGCAACTACAATTCAAGATTGCATTTCAAGCATCAGGGCATTCAATGAATGGTAGTCATCTTAAATATATGGGGTGCCAACTGTTCATGAATTTTAAAAAAAGAATAGAATTAGTTTTTTTTATTAGTATCAGATTAATGCAACTACAATTTGTGATTGCACTTAAAGCATTGTGGCATGCAGTGACTGGTAACCACCTTGAATGTATGGGGTGCCAACTGTTCATGAAAGAAAAAAACGAAAGTTTTTTTTTTAGAATCAAATTAATTCAAGATTGCATTTAAGTATTATGGCATTCAATGACTGGTGGCCATCTTGAACCTATGGGGTGCCAACTCTTCATGAAAAAAACTACTAAATTGGATTTTTTTAACAGTGTAAAATTAATGCAACTACATTTCAAGATTGCATTTAAAGCATTGTGGCATTCAATGAATGGTGGCCATCCAGAAATTTTGATACCTTTTTCAAACACAGTTGGCACCCATAGGTTTAGGATCATCCTAAACCTATGGGTGCCAACTGTGTTTGAAAAAGGTATCAAATAGACATTTTCTTATAATAGATATCAAATTAATGCAACTACAATTCTTCATTGCACTGAAAGCATTGTGGCATTTAGTAAATGGTAGCCATCTTGAATGGGTTGAATGAAGGAAAAATCAAATAGGATTTGTTTTTTTGATCAAATTAATGCAACTGCAAGTCAAGATTGCATTTCAAGCATCGGGACATTCAATGAGTGAAGGCCATCTTGAATCTATGGGATGCCAACTGTTCATGAAAAAAAAATAGAATAGATTTTTTTTTATTAGTATCAAATTACTGCAATTGCAATTCGAGATTACATTAAAAGCATGGTGGCATTCAATGAATGCAATCTTGAATTTTGAAATGAACATACACAAAGACATATTCATAGGCATGAACATGGTGTTCTCCTACATTATAGATATTCATGGATTTCTACTTCTACTAAATATAGCTTTCTGTTAGAAGGATTCTGTTACATGGATGTCGATGTCCAGTTTTAGATATATATCCATATAGTGCATTGGAGTGCTATAATGTTGGACTGCTGTATATTTCCATACAACTACCCCTTTTTTTTTTTACTCATGGTGAGCTTTAGACTCTGATCACTTTCTTACACATGTCCAAGGATCAGCCTGCTCCTAGCCATTAATAAAGATTCTGGAAATGTATTGGAAGTTCAACAATGGCTAACAAAGGATGCCAATATGTGTTGTTGTTGTTGTAGGTGGTGTATAGTGGGACAACATTTGCTGGTTATGTTGGTTTGTTGACAGGTCAAAGGCCACATGCCTTCACCATCTCTGTGGATGAAAGAGGTCAGTGAATCTAACGGTAATGGCAATCAAGCTGACTGTTTATTGACATTTACTTTTTTTTAAAGTGTTTTATTTAAGGTATACAGTTATTATGTTAAAACATAATCTGCCACTGGGCTCGGCAATGCTGTTTTAAACATTCCAAATAATTTTGAAGAAAAGAGCTTATTTAAGATAATTTCAATTCATGTTCACCATGCATCTTCAACACGCACATGCAGTTTTTATATCATTTGCACACACCTCTTTGATCCATTAAAAGAACAAAATCTCATATTTTCAGATAACCACAGTTATGTCATTGAGAATGTCCTGACGGCATTGCTGGACAAGTCAGCAGCGATGATCAGTTTTACTGTGCGACAGGTAATTCCCTCTTTCAGATAATAATATACATTAGTCAATGCTAACTTATGTTAGTGAAAGGGACTAACTTATCACAGTTAGTAAACTAAGAATTTTCTAACTTCTGACTAGCTTTTAAGTAACCAGCTACCCACAGAAAATCCAGGGCCATGTGCTGCTGCCACTGGTTGGTAATAGGTGTACACTGTAACACCATTACTAACTGACTTCTAATAAATTACTAATAATTCCAGGCAATTGCAGGCAATGCTAACTTTTAACGCAAAACGCTAAGATATACGATAGGAACTTTGCGCATGTCTTTTTTTTCCGCTAATGGTTGTACAAAAGTTAGTAAAACCTACTAACTTTTGACTAACATTTGAGATACATTATTTCCAGTGTATAAAAAGACACAAAGTGACAAGAAACTACACAAGTTAGACAGTTTGAAGATAATATATCCCTTGTCTTGGCTACCCCTGAATGGGTAACATTGACAACATGTCTTTAATCTCTTTATTTTTCGCAGACCCTGGAGGAGGAGATTGGCTTCACGCAGGCCGTGATGCGGTTGGCAGGGCAAGACACAATAGCTCCTGTGTACTATATAGTGGGGGGTGTGTACCCTGGGCAGGGGGCCATCATCTCCAGAGACAGACTCAAAGCCAGGGACACCTGGTTCCTGGACCCTGCACAGGGCAGGTACGTGGATAGTGCAGCTTCAGAATGTATACAGTGTGATAACAGTCCTAAGTATAAATGCTAAAATATACAGCTTAAATGGAATACAACAGTTCCACTTAACCACCACCCTTGATGTAGACTGGTGCTTCACAAGTTGTATTTCTCCTATCCGAACCATCCGGCTCTTGTTGTACGGATGATGTCTCTGTAGTTCCGCCAGTGTAAATGCTGCAGAAAAGTGTCTTTGGAAATACCGGGTATCGAACCCAGGACTTCAAACTTCAAAGTCAGCTACACCACAGTCTCTTTGCCTTACATTGTGTTTATGTTACTAGATTGTTACATACAAGTCCCCTTGACATGTGTCTTGGATAATGTAGCTTAATTTCATTATGACTACATGTATGACTCTTCAAAATAAGTGAAGTCCCCAGGTAAGATGATTATCCCTTATTAACTGTTTGATAATAATTGTATTTTTCATCTTAGGTGGTTTATTGTGGAAACAAACTACGACCACTGGAACCCTCCGCCAAAGTCAGATGACAGAAGGTATGCATAGTAGATCTTACCTTGTCGTTACAAAAACAAACCCAAAATCACAGGCCATTGCCTCCTGGGTCAGCATTAGGGTCTATACGTGTAGTATATTATTCATGTAGAGTACATGGATGTGTCAAAGGCTAATGAATGCCCCCTCTTTATGACCTGTATTGAAATCAGTGCTGTAATCCCTCAATATGGTATGCTTTTTACAGAGATGCAGCCATTAAGATGATGAATGCCACAGGACAGAAGAATGTGGACAGCTCGCACCTGTTTAAAGTGATCACCACTCAACCTGTGGGCAGACCGTAAGTTACTGTCTTCCTGTATGTACATGTATTACTAGCCCGATACTAGTATCTATGCCATGCATCTATTGCTAAAAGAGGTCACTCTTACAAGCTAAGTTTTACACATGCCTAGATGTGTTCATTACATATTTTGTAATATGATATCATGAGGAGGGTATGGTAATCTACATGATTACACAAAGTATGAGGAATACATGTACATTCTCCTCCGTTGTCTGTGATCGCGACATTCATGTACAATTTATTTACTTTTTCAATTGCTTGAGGTGATAACACAATGTGAGTAATGTGGAGGGCAGATTTGATGAGACCATTGCATCAAGTAATCAAGTCATTGCTCAAGTTCCCAAGACAATTTATGCATCATCTTATCTTTAATTTCCAGGCATATGACAGTCTACACGACTATCATGAGTGCAGGTCAACCGGAAGTCTTCAGCACGTGGGTGTGGCCTCTCAACACCACCTCTCAGCACAAACTTCACTTCCGGTCATCAAAGAACCACTTCCGGTCTCCACAGAGTAGTTTTGGTGATAGTAAGTCTAACAACAAACTCTAGTACTTACTATCTTTGTGAAATGCATTTATCATTGCAATCGGAAAGTTATGACATTCAAGAATACACGAGGTATCCAAATTTCAAGGCGCCTGATTCAATTCGTCCCTTACGGGTGTAGTTATCAGTAGCCTGAAGAGGTCTTGCATGTTTGTTGCTTTTCCTGCCAGAGACAGACATTTTTAGACACCGTTGAATGAATCACATAGGATTGTTAGTCTTTGGAATTATACATGTACACAATACACTTGAAATCGCATATACAGACAATTTAGGTATCCTTCTGTAAATAACCACTTTATAGTCACCCCATGCAGCGGACATTAGTAGTTTTCTACGTGAAGTCCACATGTTTAAGACCGGGGGACCGGGGGAGCATGTCAAGAACCTTCATAGCATTGAGCTATTTTTACAATCTGAACACTGGTTTTAACCTGTCAATTTGATGTAGTCTACTGAATAATATGTGCTTTACCGATTCATTCCAATTATAATTTACAATTATTATTGTATCGTTTTATGTTAATTTACATGATAAACATTCGTTAGAGGAAAGGTCAAAAGATAGGCCTGCTCAGGGTCTCTGGCCTGCTTAATTGTGATCTTTGTCTGGCTCTGCTTCCAACCAGGAAGGGAAGAGTAAACTACATTTATGTATAATGTATAATACAATGTAAACATATACTTGTAATTACATCGACTGTTCATGCCAGGAAAGCAGTTATAGTGTCAATATCAAGGCTACGAGAGAACGACGTTACATGACATGGATGAAAAAAAAGCAGGTTCGGTCCGTACGGGCCCTGTGAACCTGCTGATCAGCCTTTGCCTCGTGCATATATAATGTACATAATTATACATTTTGATTACGTCCATTCACAATGTGCCTGAATCCATAACATATAAAATATACAATGTTACTTAATTGTTATATATGTGATACTAATTTAGTTAATAAAGTAACTTTAATATAAAAGAGAATTCTTGTTATGTTATCAAAGTGCTTACCAATTCTAGTTCGCCATCAAGGTTTGTTCCAATATATTCACTGATTCCATTTTATTGATCACATTTTGTTCCAAAGAATCCAGCAATTCCAGTTTGTCCATCAGATTTCCCCCCAAACTGTCCTTTTGGGCCGTTATTATATCATGTGTGCTATGGATTGATGAAGACATTCTAGCAAAGGTTAATGATAAAACCTGTATGGATGGATACTTAGGAAACCCATTTCATGGACAAACTAGAATTAAAGGACACTTCAGAACCAACCTTGATAGACGATATTGCACTGCTGGACACTTAGTAAGTCTTAGAAATGAAACATATTTTATAAATCAGAAGTTGAATTGATCGACATTTTGGAACATAACGTGATGGACGAGACATAATTGCTGAACACTCATAACAGAAGGTGATGGACAAAGTTAAATTGCTGGAAAGCTTTGGTCAACTAGGTATGTACCTGTTCCATTGTGGGCAGAAAATTTGCAATTCCAATTTGTCCATCAACTTTTGTTGGGAAATGTCCAGCAATTTGGTTTTGTCTATAAAATATGTGTTCATAGTCATGCATCATGTGAGAAAATAATGGAATATGATTAAATTATATTCACTTATTTGAAGTATATCATATATTTCAGATACACCTAATAATATAGGTCTAACTGCTAGGGAATGGAGGATAGGCTAGTTCACCCCACGCTCACTAGGGGGTCTCCCTCGTCACTGTTGTGTATACCTAATTGCACTTGAACTGTCAATGACGTGGTTGCCTTTTTTCTTTTTCAATTTGTTTAATTAAAAATGTGCCTCCTTAACCTTAATGTATTGGTTGGGCTCGTAAAAAAAATAACCGAGGAAATCCATTGAAAACTATTTTTGTTACAAAACTTTCTGCTTTTGTTCTAGCCTTATGATAATGTTTCTAATACAACATTGCAGAGAGATTGGGGCTATGATGGCCTAGGCTTTGTTGGGCTAGTCCCAGCTATACAGTTCATGCTCGAATAGATTAGTTTGTAAACATTGGCTATCACAGAATACATCAGAATTGAATAGGATCACTACTGTGATTAGACATACTCGGGTAGACTTCCAAGTGCCAAAAGAATGTGAGGATAAAGTTTAAGACTCAGATATACGTCAGCTCCAATTGTAGCTAAGGACCATGGTTTAATCACACTTTGGCCATGTTCCATCTATAGAAGTAATATCCATACCCCAGTTCACAGCGATTGCAAAATTTGATGAG
The DNA here is from genome assembly GCA_947462335.1 of Harmothoe impar. Classification (NCBI taxonomy): domain Eukaryota; kingdom Metazoa; phylum Annelida; class Polychaeta; order Phyllodocida; family Polynoidae; genus Harmothoe; species Harmothoe impar. Next base: position 54,876,222 of record OX381708.1, on the reverse strand, counting down.
AATCGTTTGCACATGATAGCAGATTTCAACAAGGCCAAATTACAGAGGCGGCGGAAGGTGGATAAAGTTGGGTGGCCCAGTTCCCAAAACTTGAGGGGTGTTAATTGGAAGGAGTTTAACATTTTGGAATTTGACTCTTAGATTAATGCATTCAAAAAGGTTTGAAACATATTATGTGATCTCTAGAAAATGTTAGAAAAATTACATTTAAATCTATGTGTTTTTAGGGAGTTTGAGGTTGGCTTTCAAGAAAACTTTAGGAATTTTACTTTGGGATTGCTGTATTCTAGGCTATTCTGAGGCTACAATGCTATTGGTTTCCAAAAAGTTGGGGGGCCCAAACATACTTTGGTGTTTTTAGTGCTAATCGTCATGCATGAATGCAGTGCCAGTGAGTATCAACTGTGTTGGTGCATCGTACAAATGCACATACAACTAGAGATAACATTCTGTCTTTCAAGGGATATGGACTTATAGAAAGAACGATACCTTAGTATAAGCCATTTATTTGATATTAAACATGATACAATATCTACCTCTGATATTCTTATCCTTATATCTGGAAAAGAAGTTTGATTGTGTTTAGCCTAAGGAAAACTATGATGATGGATTTCCCGCAAGTAAGATGATTTATAATATACGACTAAAATATAATTTTCCTGTTGTCCCTGATCAGGGTGATTATGTAGAACATTGCTGCCAGCAATGCACTGTATACCGAGACAGGGGAGGCGGAAGTAGGCTAGTGTAACACTAACAGGGTGACCTTGAATCACCCGTTAAGAAACAATTATGTATAGTGCTTTAATGCTATCATGGAGTGTGTATAGCCTCCCTGATGCTATGCACTTTCTTTCTTTTTAAATAGTTTTATTGCAATCATCGACTGGCCTATCACAGATCACGTTAGAAATAAAGTTCTAGGACGTAAAGTTCCCAAGTAACTATAGTACATAAATGAGATACTGAATACAGTCATGTACTTAAATGCATATCACAGGTTAAGTAATGGCGTCGGAAAAGCAGTTAGTATAAAGGTCCTAGTTCTACAGAGTTAGTATTCCAAAACATTTCTAAAGGTACTTTTAGGCCACGGTGAGTAGTCACCAGTCCTGCATTCATCCATTATGCTGACTATACAGGGTTAATGCACTCACGCATTATGACGATAAAGGGAACAGCGCATTATAAAGGCTTAATAACCTTATAACTAACGCTCAGAATGGCCCATACAGTTGGCACAAATACCACTGGCTTACACTCCCAGTGCATTTGCGTGACAAAGCAGCCACTTCTTCAGCCTAAGTGGTTTGTGTTGGAAAGTTGCAGGTGGAGTGGTCTGGTCAAAGAGGCTGTGGTCCTCCAATGCCCAAATATATAAGCATAGATCTGCTGATAAAAGCTGCATGTTTGAGGCTTATTCACCTGAAGGAAGAAGGACCATGGTGCTATGGTCTGACAGTATATTGCAGCTATATAGAGCTATATAAGTTCGTGAGGTTAGGGGCGAATCATTTATTGCCAGCTGGGAAAAAGGGGGGCGGTGTTGTTGGATATAAGGGTGGGGGGGGGGGTCATGATAGTATTTTCTTTAAACCTCGGTGATATATAAGCATCCATGCCTTGAGGGGGGGGGGGTACAAACAGGCCTATATAGATACACTGAACACTCACTGTACATGACTGTATAATACATGTAACAGTTACTTTACACAATAAGGTGTGGAGTTACTTACTTTATTTCTTGTAAAAGCCTAGTGAAAACATACCCCTGTGGTGTGTAGGATTGCTATGTTGTTCCCCGTGTATATGTCATTGTATACATGTAGGGGGTTCTCTGCCTTTCTAGTAGGTACTGTTACACTCACATAAACTGAAGGTTATTGGTTGATACCTAATATCTACAGATGACATTGCTCTTCAATATCTGTCCACACACTCAGGTTTTGTAAGATCTTTCTTATATAGCCTTTCCCTGGTACTTGAAGTAAACACGCATTTGTGCTTGAGATGTTCACACGGCTGCTTTATTGTGCATGAGGTCATCAACGTTTCGGGTTAGATTGATAAGTACTCACCAGGACTTCACAGCCTTCCTTTGGCAATTCAATATTTAGCAGTATTTAGTCCTCTCACCGCTAGATTTTTCTATAATTTTGCCAAATATTTGAAAAATTATAAATATCAAATATTTTAATTATGTGTTATCATGGCTACTCTTTGAACGTTCTTTATGAATGCAGATGGAATGTCCAATGTGACAGAGGATGTCATGGGCTCTAATATGATACCAAACATGGGGTGTGTTGACCATAGACCTTGTCAGAAAATATTTTCATCAATTTTCAGTAACTTTTTTTCCCCTTTAGATCAGTAGATTAGTAGATACTCTGGCGGTGAGAGGGGTTTAAAGAACATTTTTATGATAAATTAACAGAATATGCCACAGCTGCCTACATTTCCCTTTTCAAAACCAAAATGAGGACATTATATACCAGGTATGTACCTCCGCCAGCCAGACTGTATACGATTTGCCAAAGGACCTGCCATATTAGCACATTCGGTGTTTGTAATATTATGTACATCGACTTAGCATGTAACAATAAAGCCGTTTATCAATACTATTGACCATGATTACGGAATCATCGTACCTTAAATCGACTTCCAAATCGACTCTAGGGTCCGGCCAGCTCCGGCCCTCCGAGCAAACGTTATTGCAGTAAAATATAGTGTTGGTAAGAATTATGCCAGTTGCAGGTCATTTGTTTTATCAAATATTAGACTTATGACATAATTTAAGTATAGCTAGCACCATTCTAATATCCATATAGCTGGTGGCTGTAGATCATCTGGCGATTCGTTGAACAGAATAGGAGATATATTCGTGACCGATTGTCTATTCTGTATGGAGTGCTTTTCCACCTCCGAAATACCAATACAAAAGTACCATATTACCCACGGATAGAATATTAAATGTCTGAAAGGGTAATAATCGGCTCTGAAGCTTAAACGCCGGCTTTGATCACAGTGAGTATAAAATCAACCGTGTCAATCACATCACGAATCAAGCCATAAGCTGCATGCATCACAGACGACATAAACCGTAGCTGGTAGAAATACCTTTAACCCTCTAGTGACGGCATGATGACTTATCGCGTCATGTTCAGAAATCGTCATGAAGAACCAATGCATATTTCGTGCATTTTTATACCTACCCTTCGGCTTCAGGAATTTTTCAACTCGGCAGGAATAACATGAATAATACACCGGCGAGTTACTCACATATACGTGCAATATGATCATAGTGAAATCAAAGCATTATGCTGTCTCTAGAGGGTTAAATCATTCCCCTGGTGTGTACACACTGTGGCGGCCACCTTTGGTGCATGTTGATGTTTTGTGTTAGACCCTCCGACAGAAAACATATTGGGGCAATGGCTCTCTGCATGGCGGGAGTATATATATAGGAGTGTAAGAGACTGAGTGCAGCAACATGGCGGCAGGCGCAGGAACCGAGGAAAGAGAGATTTTATCTTCACTGGTTCTCCCAGCTTCCCTATTTAGGAGGATCCGGGTTACCGAGAAGCCAATGGTCTCCCAATGCAACGTAAGGTCAAGCTCCAGGGCGCAGGTTGATACACACATCAGCTGTCACCTGGCCCTTTCAAGTTGTTATCATTATCAGGTTGTTGTCATTGCATGATATGCTAAATCAGGGTAAATTCGGCAAAGGGTAGAACTTTCAATGTCAGAATTTACTTAAAGAAGATCGTCAATCAATCAAAGTGGATTTAATCTAAGTGGACAGGATGGTGCCATATAGGACAGGTTAGAGTTTCCTCCGCTACTGCGTCACAGGACTATGGTTTGGGGCAAACAGAGCTTTACCCCCGGTCCCTGCACTCTCAGAGAGAAATGACACCTATGCTCGTTCCCAAAAAACAGAAATAAGGGTCTTTTTTCATCCACTTCAAAAGTCCCCCTAATCAAGAGAAAAGGGGCATTTTTCCCAAGATAACTTCTCATTTTCCAGAAAAAGGGGGTATATTTAGAGGCCAAGTAGTTGGATCTATAAAAAATGGTGTATTTTATAGACTGAACACCCACATTGAATACAGGGTGTAGTAGGCTTCTCTGTATGGTCTAAAATTAACACACAAGGGAAATGTAGAACCATAGAGGGAGGAAAAGTTTCTTGAAATTTCAGGAAAAGAGGCTGGTGAAAAATATGTTAGCGTTTTGTAGAAAAAAGGGGTGTTTTTCTACCATGAAATGTCCACGTTTTTTCACAAAAAGGGGTCATTTTCTGACCCAAAGTCCATGGGAAAGGGGGTATTTTTCAGGGGAGGGAACGAGCATGATGTCATTTCTGTCTAAGAGTGCAGGGACCGGGGCTTTACCATGATAGTCTCCAACTCTAACCCCCCTACACTGATATTCTGTAGGTTTGCTACGCTAGTCAGTAGTGCTCAGCCCAGGTTGGTCATAGGGGCATTCATTGGTCATTTTGACCAACTGATATTCAGAAATGACCAAGTGCACAATCTACACACCAGATGGCAGCAAGGGTTGTAAGGATAGTTTTCCAGAGGGTCTACACCTGAGGGTCTATACATGTTGAAATAATCATAATTTTCTATTACTTCATGCATTTGAGATTTTGCAATTCAAACCAACAGTAGAGTTAACAGAAATAAAACCATATAAATTGATAACCCTCTGAAGGATGGTGTCTAGGAACATAAACACCTGTTCTGTGTTAATTGAATATGCATATATCCTCACTTCTACAATGGCTGCTCTGCAATAATCCTAGAGTAAATTTGCTCCTGGGTTGCTAATGCATGTGATATGAAGCATTTGATGTACTTTTCAGGAAACTGCAGGTTGTGAACAAATATTATCACTGGAGATTATACAATACATCTCTGATTCCAAACAAAATAGGACCAACTAGGCTAGTCATGTTGGCTAATTAGGGTTAGTCATATTGACTAACTAGGGTTAGTCGTGATAACTTACACGTATGGTCAAAATGACCAATCCTGATACACCTATCATTCCTAGAAATGGAAAGACTAAGGTGGGTTTGTCAGTATTGACTGACCCGACCAACCTGGGTTGGTCGTACACATATTATAGGGAGCCAAAAATGACGAAGGCAGTTGGTCAGTACTGACTAAGGTTTCTAGCATAAGGCATATCAGTGTATACACATGGTGACCACCAACAGCTCCATGCCTTCACATCTTGCAGGCGTTGTTTACATACTGGAACTGTGGGTAGATCACTTGTTAACCGGCTATAGTGCTATGGATGCATGGATCAGAGTCCTTGCACCTAGCCTCTGCACCTGTATCCACCAAAACACCTGAAGCCCCTAGTGCAGGCCTTACTACAAAGTCAACATGTACACACTACCACACTGCTTTAAAGCGGCCTCCCACACCCTCTGGTCTCCCCCAGGGTGAGCCTACAGGTATTAACTACATGTTGTATCTGAACATGTGCGGGTTCCCCGAGGTATGTGCAGGTTCCCGAGGGATGTATACTCAGCAATTGGGACTGGAACCTTTGGCACAGATTATACTATATATATATATATATATATATATATATATATATATATATATATATATATATATATATATATATATATATATTTATATATATATATATATATATACATTGTTGTTACCTTGTTTAAAATTACATATTTGATTTATTTACACCTACACGTATTGTTCATATGCTTCTGGCTATAAAATCCTTGGTGCAAATATTCCTGACCATGACGGATCCCTCCAGAGCGTTTTATCAGGTTTAAAAAAACGCGTAATTTCAATGGCACAGTTTAAGGGAGAGGGCGTGGTAAGACCAGATAGCAGTATAGCATTTCTATATGTTTCCCTTTATCCAAAAGCCCTGTCTGGTCTACTTTAAAATGTTTTATTTAATCTACCAACGCTTTACATTCAGAGCATTATATTAATGTATAATGAACGCCCGTCATAACTGTGGACATGCTGAATACTGGTATTGTATTGTAACGCTACTAAACTGGACTGGCATCTGGCCAAAAGAAGTTAATTTATCAATACAATCTATAAGTGGTAACGTTCTTAGTCAACCTGCAAGAATCAGCAGGGAACCAAAAGGAACAGGATTATGTCCCCACAGATGAGTCCATACGCCTAAGCCATTGTGTGACGTCAAAGGCATTTGAATAGGATACATAATTATATTGGGTTACAAATAATCGCCTTCCGCATAGGCATCTCCACCAATGATTCCAATTTATTCAATACCATGGATTAAATCATGGATTTTTTATATTACAGCTAAACGAGGCAGATTTTTCTTATAGCTGTACAGGTGTAGTATATAGGCCTACCATCAATTGCCGATTCAGCTCAACTTCTGTAATCGTAGATATTTTCGCGATGGACATATTTTCGCGATTTCCGCGGAAATGGAAAATCCGCGAAAATATGTACAAAGGGAATATTTATCCAATATAATGCCACTACTAAAATATTCCCAAAATCTCGAATTTAAATACATGCGAAATCGCACTTTGTAGCAAAATCGCGAAAATTTATACACGTGAAAATATCTACGTTTACAGTAACCTCACTCTCCCCTACCTCCAGAAGGAGTGAAAGTGATATAGACCCTACTTTTGAATGTTGTCATCTAAAGTCCAGCGACATATATAGATCTAGAACCATGAGTCGAAATATAAGTGTGACATTGAATTACGATCTACCACTGTGGCTCTACTTGTGGAGGAAAGGATTTAGGAAAAATAGTAAGGTCTAGACTTCAAATGGTCATTTAGGCCTACTTTCTTTTCCTAAAAGGGGCTTTTTTTTGCGCGCCCCTCTCTCATGAGGTGTCGAAGTTGTTAACACATTTGGGAACATTTTGAAATTCTTGAAATAAAATAGTGCATTCTGGTGAGTTTTGAGAGCAACATAACATTCTGCAAGCTATCATACTATTCACATCCATGTCACTAAGGCCAATGTCCCATGTCGGAGTTAAGAAATGCTCCATGTCCCATGTCACTAGTATGGCCATGTCCCATGTCGATCTTAAGAAATGGCCATGTCGCCATATCGAATTTAGGGGTCTAGGGCCATATAGCTCACGTCACACCTTCTCCACCACTACAGCCATACGCCACCTACAGGAGGGCAGATCACCTCCATAGGCACACACACTGGAGTATTAACCAGACCTCCTCCAGGGGGTTCCCGGACCTGTGCCACCCACCTCAGTATGCAGTATCCACCTGTAAACCTGCACACCACACACAGGAGGAGGAGGACCTGGATGTACTTAATGGGTGCTGGAGAGCACATACAGCCTTAATATATGAGGGGCTGACGTCTAAAGGTGGGTCTAGGCGAGGAGTGTTTGATAAGGAGGACTACTTAGTGGTATGGTGTTGGGACACAGAAGTGGCAAGTTAGACCTTTCTCGGCTGCAAGCTTCACTAATATGCCAATCGTTACTGGACTAAAACAGACCTAGAAAAGACACATGTAGACCTTTACAATGTGTAATGACAATGAGCTTTAGGTAGATATAAAGGGCCTGTGCGGTATCTCTGGCTACCATGTCACTCGTCCAACTCGTCCATACGGTGCATTAGACATGTCCATATGATATGTATACTACATGAGGCATCTAGTAGCAGCGTTTACTGAACCCACCCCACAATACAGAGTCCCTGACATTGAGTGTGTGCAAAGACTTAGACCCGATGGTCTACATGGAGGTAATTCGACTATATTTGGGGGAGAGGAGTGAATACTAAATAAGTATATAATTATAGTTCCTTAACATGTAAAGTGTATTCATCTTTGTGTGAAGGCTATAGCTCTGCATAGTCCTACATCTAGCCGTGTATACTCTAGAGTCATTCAAGCCTAAAACATGTGCATTATGCAATTGCATACAAACAGGTCTTAATATTTAGCTCCCTTATGAGTAAATCCAGCCTACATTATTATAGTCGTTGCACATCATAACTATATGTAATACTATATGTATTCACCAATATTGATGCACTACTGAGTACCAGGCAGTGTCCGGGTATAACTGATCATCTCTTGTAGACCCTCGTCTTCTCTACTTCGATACTTTCTGTTATTACAACCCCCATTAATTTTCGAGACCACACCCTTATCTTCCCTTGGGCAGCACGGGGGAAGAAACCAATCTGAGCCTCGGGTGGCAAGTATACTTTAAATCCCTTCTGTGTCGCACCCACTGTCCTCATGGCGTGGTAGTCGTCCTGTTATACCCCTAGATTCTCCCACTTCCTGGCCCCGGATCCAATCCTGGTTTAGCGGATTAGCCTTATCCGCCGTCTGACCGCTCGACCCCCACCCAGGTAGGCAGTTAATCCAATTTGGCCGCAGCCCGGCTCCGTCCTGTTGGAGGTCCGGTCAGCATAGCACCATATGCGGTCCGTCCCACTGCATCTACAGCCGGAGCTGGCCCATCCTGCGCCAACTGGATCATGTAGCTTTTTACTGAGGGAGGTCCATTCAGAATAAAGTTTTGGAAGGCTACAAACGTGTAACTGACCGACTGACCAAACTGGTTGGATCTAGGTGTACAGAACTGCAATGTGTCATGGAAATCAGTAGTGATTCAAATGAAGCAAAATTTATCAAATTGATTATCGGGATTTCTCTAATCAGTTGTGGTGTGGCACTTCCAATGGCTGAATGGTTGAAGCCATTGATTGAAGCTAAAGTGTGACTTCTTTTAAAGCAATTATTGAAGCCATAATGTGACTTCTTCTGAAGCCATTGTTGAAGCTAAAGTGTGACTTATTTTGAAACCATTATTGAATCCATAATATGTGACTTCTTCTGAAGCCATTATTGAAGCCATACTGTGACTTCTTCTGAAGCCATTGTTGAAGCCAAAATATGATTTCTTTTGAAACCATTGTTAAAGACATACTGTGACTTATTCTGAACCCATCGTTGACGCCATACTGTGACTTATTTTGAAGCCACTATTGAAGCCATAATGTGATTTTCTTTGAAACTTTTGTTAAAGCCATAATATGATTTCTTTCTGAAGCCGTGGTTGAAGACATAATGTGACTTATATTTGGGTTATTGTTGAAGACATGATAAGGCTTCTCTGGAAGCCATTGTGGAAGCCATACTGTAACTTTTTCTGAACCCATTGTTGAAGCCATACTGTGACTTATTTTGCAGCTATTATTCAAGCTATAATGTGATTTCCTTTAGAGGTCATTGTCAAAGCCATTATGAGGCTTATCTGGCAGCCATTGCTGACGCCATAATGTAACGTCTTCTAAACCCATTGTTTAAGCCATTATATGATTTCTTTTGAGACAATTATTGGACATTATGACCTTACTGTCTTATTCTAAAGCCACTGTGAAGCCATAATGTGACATTTGAAGCGTTGATTGAATCTAGAATCTGACTTTGTTTGAAGTTCATGTGAAGCCATATTTTATGGTATTTTTGAAGCCAGCTCTGAAGTCACCATACGGAAGCCATAGTTTCTGGCCGGACATACCTTCCCCTGAAACGACTATTTAGGCCATGATATGACGAAGCCAGTGTTGAACCCAAAATGCGGCCTATCATTGATTATTACCTCTGCCACGCACGAAGCCACATGATATTCTCTCTAAAATTGAAATTAAGGTAGCCTACGATATGACCTGTTTTAGCCACTACTATATTGAAAAAACTATATGACCCTTTCTGGACCTATCATTAAGGCTATATGAACATTTATAAAACGGTTGGCCGTGCATTTTAGCCTCAGAGAAGTCACGTGACCGTTCGTTATAGAGTAACAGTGCACGCTGAGCACAGGACGATAGCAGTGAATAGTAAACAAACCCACAAAAAAACCATTAAAAAACATGAAAACCCTTTTTTTTAAACCATGAAAATTGTGAAATAGTTTTATAAAGACAATAGAACACTCTTTCTTCACATCTCGACTCCCTGAGACTCTATAATACACTCTGGTCCCAAGCCTTATGAAGGCTTGACACCATCGTGCACTCAAAAAGTAAACTCATATGCAGACTCTTCTAAGTGACAAGAGAGTGGGTCCTCTAGCTGTAGTTGTCAGATAGAAGATACACTTGGTATGTGCCAGCCCAAAACCTGACTCATGCCAGCCCTAGACTCGTCAACCAGGGTCTGATTCAGGATTTTCCCTGTAGGTGGCATCAGTATAACATGCATTCTGTATAAAGTTGGGGAATGAATTGCATAATTTCTGTGTTGATTTTAATCATATTTATGGGAATACACATTCATGTTATGGAGAATCCTGAGATTTATCTATTGGGGATGCTAGAAAAGGTAAAGAAATCAATGTTTTGATATAATTGAGACAAAACAAATATGTGTAGGGCACAGATACCTCTTTTGTGGTTATTTCTATGGTACAATAGCTGCAAGGAAACTCCCATTGGTATGACATCCACATATGTGTTAGCAGTCTGTAACTAAAGGGTAGAACTACTCTCAATATAGACTTGGGGATATGGCAGGAATTCCCCTAACCTACATACCTCTATGTTTGTGTGAATTAGCTATTATAAACCTCAGAAATATAGACAGACATGGACAACAATTATGCCTAGGCAGAACCCAGTTATCTCCACCTGCAGTGAAGTAGAGGTTATAGTGCACAGGTTAACCCTCTAAAGGGTGCATAGTGCTTTAAGGTGCTATGCTCTATGTGATCATAATACATGAATTCAGCCTTGGCAAGTATACTCGCCCAACTGTTGATTCATTTCCAAAGGTGCATGAATGCAGACTTGGTGAATAGACTCACCAGGGCTACATTCATGCATCATGCTGACAAAGGGATTCAAGCACATTTAAAGCAGTTTGCAGCCAATAAAGAGTTAACTATTCTGGGTTGTCAATTTGACGACCTTAGACTTGTCACTTGGAGTGGGCCACTGCCTGGGCTAACATTGTCAGTTAGATGACCTTAGTCTTGTCTTGTGGGATGGTAACCGGACAGTTCATCAAATAGACAACCTTTAACTCGTTTATTTTATGACCGTCACTTTAAAGATCCTAAACTCTTCTTATAAGACAACCTTTTGACAAGTTTGGATCCCTTCATTTTATCAGTGTGCATTATAGAGCAACAGAGAATCTCGATGTGAAGAACATCGTTTTCTATTCTCTAAGTAATACATGCTATATATATATTATATGCTCTTTTGAAGCCATCCTAGAACGATGATACGTGTACTATCGTCTTCTTGTTTAAACCAACAGTACGTGTAACTTTTCAACTGTTAAGTACTATCAGAAATATCAAGTTAAATTTCTTTTTCCAATTTTGTTATGTTGCCTGGATTCGCAGATATTTCTTACTTCGATGTCGTTATCTGCCTGAAGATACAGCAATGCAGATGTAGCAATAATTATTATGTTCATGAGTATGTCAATTTACTGTATCTAACATGTGCCCCACTACAACATCCTATGCAGTTACAAACATGGCTAGATCTTTCTCAAGTATCAAGTACATCACATGTTATATTAATCTATGAGAACAGATCAGTACAGTTCAGCCACAACCCCTTTGTGTATACACTCCATATACAGCAAGATTTACCTTGGAGATAAGCCCATATTGACTCTATACACGGACACCTCTACAGACTGGTTTATGTTGTAAGTGGCGTGCCCTTTGTCCATGTTAATTCAGGCACAATACGGTAATGTGATCCCCTGGAGGGGGCCAGGTTCACCAAACATCACACTACATGTGAATGGCGGGCCTCTTTGTAGGCGCAGCTTTTCACGGGTACCTGATAGTGTTCAAATGTATCCGGGCAAGTTATATTGCTTTAACTGGTGATTCATGGGTTTTTATATGCAGTCTTATCGCTCCATGCAAGTAGACCATATTGTATGATTAATTGCATGACACGATTTTACTAAGCTAGTGCCAATTCCTTAGCCTATCTTTGTAGATCCAATGTCTGCGAATTCAAAATTATAAATATGTTATCATTAACTAGCTACTTGTGGCATGAATGATGTTGGGAATCATTGATCGCTGTGGGTAGTCTGGCTTTCATACTTGCCATGTAATAACGTGAAACTAATCAATCATATTTTTGACACTATTATTGAATTTTCCTTTGCAGGTTTTTCTCATGAGGATCAATGTGAGTTCTCAGAACTGAAGGAGAGTGGAGTTTGGTAATGCTTCATCGTGTGTGACGTCAGGCGTCCCCGTTGCCAACCAGCCTGGGAATGTGACACAGAGTGCACCTGGATAAGACCTCATTTCCTGTTGGAGTTATCACTAAGGACGCCCTCACTGGCAGTTCTATAAACTAAACTCCATTTAAATTACTCAGGCGCCGAGTGTTCTGGTCAGGTTTTCAATGTGAGTCATTGGAAATTCACCGGATGTGAATTAAGCAAAGATCAGCTTGGCGATCAGGCCTGGGTTGGATTATTCGTGGATTACCTGTATGTGTTGGATAGGGGCCGATCTGTTCAGTGGGGTGTGGACAAGCAGAGTTAATGGCAGGGAAGGAGCCATGACCCCAGTTATGCCCTATTTGAGATCACTTTAAAGGATCAGGTTGACAAATGTTAGACTTCAATCACAGCCTGTTTGACAACTTTATAGACCATATACCATACCGTGATTCCATGACGTAACAACGGCCTGTGACGTCACATCGTGGGTTCTTAACATCACGTGCCTATATGTTATTAAGGATTAGTCCATCAGCTGGTGTACGTGTGATGTGTGTTGGATTAGATTGAAAAGAGATTGAAAAGAGACGACCATGACGAGCTATATGGTATATAAACCCCCGTCTGCACTCAACCCTGCAGCAGGCAGACACCGCGTGACCATGTCACATGACACACCCGTCATGACGTCACCACTACGTCCTCAGCAGCGCGGTATGACGTCACATGACGGTAAGACTTTTTCGGACGGTACACCGGAAGGACCGTATCCCACACCGCGCACAGCCACCAACATCGACTTGAGTCGGACGGCGGCGGCGCCGGGTGCGCGTCCGTTTGACCACGACATTCCTGACCACATCCTGCAGGCCTGGCCGCTGGTACACAAGGTGCACAGCCGGACACGGCACCTGGAGGACGCCGCCGACGACGTGCCGACCACGGCCTTAACGCGGCGCCGGACGCGGAACAGCCACGGCGTCTACCGCTCCAGCGTGCTCACCCCGGGGGAGGTGGAGTTCATGGCCCGGAAGCGGGAAGCCCGCCGGCGCGCGGCGCTGCAGCAGCAGCAGCAGCGGCCGGGGGTGACGCGCTCCTGCACCGAGTTCTTCCCGCCCAGGAGCGCCTTCGTCACCCAGGACGCCGTGGACGCCTCATACAGCGACACCGCCCGCGACCAGTACTCCCGCATGACGGTCGACAGCCGCGCCAGCATCGTGCCCTCCACCATCGAAGTCACACTTCCGGCGCGGCAAGACGCCTTACGACGCATGCGCAGTCGGACGGATCCGCAGCTGCGCCTGGCGGGGTCGGCGGTAGGCGGCGAGGGTACCGCCGACGGTGGCGTCACGTCGCCGCGCACCTCTGCACTCCTTGGCCGTGAGAAGGCGACGGGGAACAGCATCCGGCGGAGCGGGGCGCGGGAGCGGCGGCGGCGGGAGGAGCGGCGGCAGGACCAGCAGTTCATCCTGCAGCCTACTTCCGGTCCCGACTGGTACGAGTCGCAGGGCCTGTCCACGCCCAGCGTCCTCCACAAGTACCTCAACGACTCGTTCTACTCCAACTCCCCAGGGGGCACCACCACCAAACCGGAAGTAGATACCACCGCGCTCCTCAACTACATCCGGCACAAGCAGAAGAACACCACCTACGTGCCGCCGCCACCCAGCTCCGGGTCGGAACCGGAAGACGCCGACGCCGACGAGGGAGAGGACGAGGACTATCAGGAGGTGCGGATGGACGCTTCCGGTCGCGTCCTGCAGGCCGGCGTCGGGGCTGCCGCTGGTCCGGCCATGCGCCCCAGTGTTTCCTTTGAGGACCTTAACCATCACAAACATGACCGCAATACCCAGGGCCAGGGGAACCACCACGGCGCCCAGGGTCCGTCCCGGAGGACTATAAAGGAGAACGGGTGCTTTGACCTGCTGGTGGGGGGTGACAGGTTGGGGGCCGCGGCACCAGGGGCTACCTGGTCAGGCCACGTGACCAAGGCCACCGGAGACTGGCCGGTAACCGGTGTGTCCAACCTGCAGATAGGGCACCAGCAAAAGGGGTCCGCCGGGAACAAGCAATCAGCCAAACCCCACCTGGCGGCGACCACGGAAACCATTGTCCCTGACATTGAGGTGACCCCGGACACTGGAGGTAATGGGCCTGGGGAGGACCGGGAAGGTGGGGAGGATGAAGGTGGGGCAGAGGAGCAGTCTCCAGAGCAGAGATATCAGGGAGATAACACTAAGAAGATAACAGTCGTGTTACCAAGCTCAGATGATGCCTCAGTCAAAACTACAGATTGATATCTACTATTAAGCTTAGTATTGTATCAATAGCATACCTGCGTTTTATAGAGATATATAGTTTTATACTTTTACACTCAGCAAAAGTCATCATTGATTCCTCATCACAAATACCTTTAACGGCGATATAACGTCGATATATAATAAACGAATGCCAAAACCCTGTGATATGAGACATATATAAACCATATTATGAGTTTGTTTCATTTACCATTATATTAGCATCAGGACATTACCCTAGTATCTACATGACAAATCTACAAGATATTTGAGCGTGGTGAGTTATTATGGCTCGGTCATATGGCTTGAACCCTCACCCAAACCCAGTAGCATAACCCAATATCGTAGGTTAATCCCAACATCCAGATAGTATAATCTGAGAATACACACATAATTCCTATTGAGCTGTAAACCCTTTTATCAAGGGATTATTCTTGATTGCCGGTGAATTTGGCAGGAGCCCCTGCTCATAACTCCGAGCCTGGCAGCATGAGTGGATGTCTAGACCCCCTGCATGGTACATATATATTTATCTACAGAGCTGATATAGGGAACATTGTAGACATGTGTGTTCACATTCTTAACTCAACGTTTCAGCCACCAACCTTCAGAAAGCATAAAAATAGACAAGAACCAGTCTTTCACGACAGAGACGGCCATTCGAAGAGTATTAGTTACATGTGCATCTGATTTAGTCCAAGACGTCATTTTATTTCATGGGTATTATTTCGTTGTACATGTATGTAGACTTTGTTCATTCCTGAGACTCCAATCTGATATAAATCCGCTAAACCCATAAATTGTGGACCATGGAGGAGGCAATGAAGGCAGTCATGTAGATGTGTGTAGGCCCTTTTGGTTTCAGATACCATGACTGGGCCAACTAAAACCAACACCGTCCTTAATATATTTACCACGGATAATGCCATATACCTCAGTCCATGAAGATTATGCTGCAGCCTCCTAAATCTGACTCTATCCTCAGATAGATTGATAAAGCGGATATATGCTGGTGCTGACCTCCTGGGGCTGTTGCCGGGACGGTAGAGTATACGTGTGCCGCTATAGTGATATAGGTTGCTGGTAAACATTGATTGTAGGTATAGATAGGATTGGTTGGGCCTATCTAGTGCACATGTATAGAGACCTGATAACTAACATTACGTGAGTAATGTGATTATGTAGGAGATCATCGATGGTTAGACTCATATTGTGGATGCATGTGTCTAACCAGGTGGGGGTTACCATGAACACAGCATGGAAGAATGTAGCAATTTTGACACAGGTTAACCCTTAATGGACAGTATAGTGCTTTAATGTACACTGCAAAAAAAGTGTTTAAGTTTTAAACATGTTCAGTTCTAAAATGTTAAAATTCTTAAAATGTTAGCTGGTGGTTGTATTATTGATCATTATGTTTATGAATTGAACATTTCCATTCCAAATACCTAAACGATAGACTAAACGTGTTTAGTTGTTTAGCATAAAAAATAGTGCGGGTGGAGGATCAACCCCCAACCGCCCCTATTATAAATCTATAGGGCTGAGTACCTGTTGTGGGGCCTTTATCCCACAAAATGTCCTTGATCCCACAAAAGACTATAGTTTTGTTAGATAAAGGCTGACCACGGGCCTTTATCCCACAAAATTGGCGTTAAAGCACAAAAGCCTTTATCCCACATAAAAAATGCCTTTATCCCACAAAAGCCTTTATCTCACAAAACCTATATGGTATCAACATCAACTGGCCTTTATATCACAAAACTACCCCCAAATATGAGCTATTTCTCTTACATATCAACTTGCCTTTATATCACAAAACCTATATACTACTCCGATGTATCAAATTGCTCTTGAATTTCTTCTGGCCTCTATATCACAAAGGCTCTGTAATAATCATACCAACTGGCCTTTATATCACAAAACCTATGTAATAACCATATCAACTTGCCTTTATATCACAAAACCTATATACTGGTCTCCTGTACTGAACTATCCTAAAATATAAGCTTCTTTTTTTTGCATATCAAGTTGCCTTTATATCACAAGACCTATATACTACTCCAATGTATCAAATTGCTCTTGAATTTCGTCTGGCCTCTATATCACAAAGCTTCTGTAATAATCATATCAACCGTTGTTATTCGAGGGAAATTCAGTATATCAGACCACTATATTATAGGTTTTGTGATATAAAGGCCAGTTGATATGATTATTACATAGGTTTTGTTTGATAAAGGCTAGGTGATCCTACAATTATGTAGGTTTTGTGATATAGAGGCCAGTGGAGATATTAGGGCAATTTGACATGTTAGAGTAGTATATATATATAGCTTTTGTGATATAAAGGCAAGTTGATATGTGACGAAAATAGTAGTTATTTGAGGGAAATTCGGTATATCAGACCACTATATAGGTTTTGTGATATAGGTGATAAAGGCCAAAGTAGATATTAGGCCTAGGGCAATTTGACATGTCATAGTAGTATATATTTAGGTTGTGTGATATAAAGGCAAGTTGATATATAAGGTGAATAGTTGATATTCCAGGGAAATTCAGTATTTGAGACCAATATATATATATGGGGTTTGTGATATAAAGGCAAGTTGGTATGTGAGGAGAGTAGTTGTTATCTGAGGGAAATTCGGTATAATAGGTTTTGTAATATAGAGCCAGTTGATATGAATATTACATAGGTTTTGTGAGATAAAGGCCAGTTGATATCATCATTACATAGGTTTTGTGATATAGAGGCCAGTTGAGATGATTATTACAAGGTTTTGTGAGATAAAGGCTTTTGTGGGATAAAGGCATTTTTTATGTGGGATAAAGGCTTTTGTGCTTTAACGCCAATTTTGTGGGATAAAGGCCTGTGGTCAGCCTTTATCTAACAAAACTATAGTCTTTTGTGGGATCAAGGACATTTTGTGGGATAAAGGCCCTACACCTGTCCCGACTCCACTCGGACTGTCGCTGGAGGGGTGCCGAGATTGCGCCTTTAAGTACACAATGATTACAAGGATATAAATGTATAGGTAAATGTAAATGTATAGGTATTAAAACACACACCAGGTGGCAGCTGTGTTTTTAAATGGAGTTTCTACATACAGTCACACATTCTTGTCATCCCAAATATGCTACAAAAGAGCTCTGTAAAACAATGATAGAATGTAATCTGGTCACCATAGAAGATTGGTCACTTGCATCTTACCAGATCCAGAATCATGTGGAAAAAGGGATGAGCTTCTAGATAGACACCCACTTTGTGCATTAGAAGGATGAACATATACATGGATGAGTCCCTATGGACATTATACTGTCACATTTTGCTCACCCCTGTCAGAAACTGGACATGAACCAGGCCCAGGGACATGAATAAATTGTAAATCGTATTACATGAAAATGCACGTCTCAACATTTAAATATCTTTAAATATCTAAACACACAATAATGAAAACCTTTTCTAGACCTTAGCATCTTTGATATAAGCACTTTAGCTGAGCACATCTTTTTACCTAAACATGTTCAGGGAATTATTGTGCTCACAACTGCGTGGCAAGATTATGCAGGTTTACATAATCATAGAGCGGACTGGCTACATGTATATGTATATGGTCATATAGGGCTCTACCGGAATCGGACTTATTCCCGTGACCACACTGTTTACATTGACACCAGCAATCTCGTGAGACCTTGGTTCTGCTCTTGTATTGCAGCTTGTTCCCCGGAAGCTATGGTGTGTGAGTGTTTGGTCACTGCCTACGTCTCACGATAAATTGCGAGCTCAGAACTAACATGGCCGCCCATATGGAGAAAGCAACTGATCGGTGTGGAAGATATCACAAAGGTGGATTGTCTGCCCTATGTACCATCTATATCTAGTTTCAGCACTTTGTATCACTATTACTGTGTTCTATGGGCACTTCAGATATTGCTTTATATTGATATTGATGGCTAACATATTTAGTAGGCATCACTAGGGTATATTCCCATATTTCTATAATGCCTGGTTCTGCTTTAATTGTATACCAAAGACATACCTCTTCCACAACACACACCATGCTGGAAGAAATCCACACCTCGGACCCTTGAATCAGAATACCACCTGAGGTAAAAAACACACTACTTCAGATTACACTATTTCAGGCTTGCCAGCATCCTCTGTGAGTGAGGATTGCAGTTCATTGGTGAGATTCAGTCTTAGTGATTTTTTGCATGCTTTAATAATAGAAACCATTTAATAATTCAATACAGTAAAGTTACAATGTATAACTAATTCCTCTAGCCCACGTAAAAGGTTTCTTATACCGAGTCCAGCATTTTCAAGAGTTTTAGAAATACAGAATACACCTCAATCCATCTAATATAGAGTAGGAAACACATGTTATTAAAAGGATGCATATAAGGAGCACAAATACAACACTTACTCCCCCTTCTTCTGGATTATTGAAGTCCAAAGAGAATAACATACTATATACCACTCAGCCATGACAGAGGGTAACAGTCTGCTGGGAGTAACCAGACCCTATTCTGTTTGATTGGTACTTACTGCTTGGAGGTAGAGGATGACAGTGGTAATGTATATATGATAAATAAATAGATAAATAGATATGTATGTATGTATGTATATATGTATGTATGTATATATGGATGTATGTATGTTGTATGTACGTATGTATATAATTATATATATATATATATATACAATATATATATTATGTGTGTGTCTGTGTGTGCGTAAATAAGAGTCCTACTACAGTGCGGTTTAGTTGTCGGCAGGGGAAGTAGCTCAGGGGTAGAGCACTTGGCTTCGGAGTCAGGAGGTCGTGGGTTCGAATCCCGCTTTCTCCAGATGACTTTTCCGCGACCGTTACACTGGTGGAGAAAGCGTGTGATGAGTGAACGGTGACACGCTGGCACGTCAGTTGGTAAGCGTTACAATTTGCTAGGGGCTCAATGACCTTGGAAACAGGGTCAGCCCCCAGTGGGTCCCAGGAAGGGGACTTTTCCTCGACTGGGAGCAACCGAGTCCTAGAAGGGTATGTTTGAAGTTAGTAACGCATTTGGAGGCTTGTCAACGGGTCGGTTGGATTGGCTGGATCAGTATGGTGTGGAAAGCTTACATTGTTGGTGCCAGGGTATCTCAGCAACTGCTTGATAAAGCCCCATTGGGACCTTCGGTCTCCAGTGGGTGAGCATCCCTGATGTTGGAGGACCACTAGATTTCCATGGGCTGGGACTCCATGTCACTGCTTGATAAAGCCCCTTCTAGGAGGGAGAGAAAGCCCAGTCCCAGAGAACCCGAGTCTAGAAAGGTTAAGGTAAGCTGAGTAGGGGCAGTGTAGGGGCACGGATTACTCGCACCTTGGTGATAAGTCCGCAGGGAGGTATCACTTGGGTAATCCTACACCCCTATGTAAGGACCATACCGATCGAGTAACGTATGGTGCGGTTAAGTTGTCAGCAGGGGAAGTAGCTCAGGGGTAGAGCACTTGGCTTCAGAGTCAGGAGGTCGTGGGTTCGAATCCCGCTTTCTCCAGATGACTTTTCCGCGACCGTTACAGTATTTTTTTAAACCTAGGTGTTTTCTCCCAGGTGTGGATATTCATACAAGCAATTGCAGCAATGACAACAGCAGAAACAGAATATTATATGTGTATTTTACCTCTCTTATGTTTCATTGAATGAAAATATATAGATAGCTTTCCTTCTGTTTCTTTACAATTCTGTAAAATGTGATTCTGCTTCAGCCCTCATGTCTTGGAAAATCCATTGGTGTTCCTTTTACAAATTCGAGGGTCCTAATAAGGGCATGTTGCCCCGTTGATCTGCCTTTACTCAGCCTGTTTAGGGTTGTGTTTAGAATCTAAACACATTCACATCTTCAGTGAACTATGCCAGTTTGATGACGGCAATTTACTCACTGATGTTGCACTCATACGTCATGCTGACCTTCCAGGGTTGCAGCTCTCGGGTGTTTGTGTGTCATGATAGATGACCCTGTCACCTTGAGGGTCATGCTGTTGTAGATTAAAGAGTTCGTCTTATTTTATCTGAGGAAAGATCTACCGCATCAACACATTCAACACATTCCAGGACCATTTTTCTTCGGACCATGGTACACCAGAGCAAAGAGGGCCTTGTCAACAGGCATTCAATGGTTGTGAATAGTGGGAGTACCGGGTAAGAGCTGTATTCCGTTATTATATGGGACTATTTCTTAGATCAAATAACTTTACTTTACATAATGATTATTTTATGTTCAACCACCAAGTGTTTTTGGTCTGCACTTAAAGTGTCTATGTATATGTCGGCTGGCATCCATTTTTCAGCCTATCTTTTTGATTGACACAGACTAGGACCCGCCCACAGGTCCGAGGGTCATTATAATTACAGCAGACCCTTGACTATGACGGTGTGTGTGTGTGTGGGGGGGGGGTAATTAACATACATACAGGTAAAGCACCAAGCTGCACTGCTCACAACCACGAGCTGGCATACTGCACAACGTATCCAGCATAAGGGCCCAGTCATTTATTACTAGCTGGGGGTGCTTGGTAGATTTTCCCAGAAGAGCAATTTTTCCAACCCCCCCCCCCCCACCAATTTGCTGATGGTAAACTCAACCTCCCCCCCTACTCCTTATTACAATCAGAACTTGGGAATTGAACGTATGTTCACAATTCTTGGGAATATCTCGTGCCTTTCTTGTGCCATTGTGACCTACCCGGATTCTACCCAGTTGCAAATGTTCAATTCCCAAGTTCTGTTGGATATAACATGGAATTCCACAGAATATGACACAGTCAAAAGCTGTTCACATATTCTCGTGCCAGATAAGTGCGTAATTCTCGCAGGGATCCCGAGTTGTGACTCAATAACTGCACGAGTTCTGCCCGAGATCTTGTTTGCAGGGTATACAACTCTCTCACTGCCAATAGGCCGTGATCATTTTTTTACCAACAGGTGGGGGGTCAAAAAAATTTGGACCCCTAGACGGGCGGGTGCAAAAGATTTGGACCCCTCTTGGGGGGGGGGGTCAAAAAAATTTAACCTGTTTTCGGCCGAAAAGCCCGCGCGCTACTATGCTTCAAAGGGCCCACACGCACACCAATTTTCAACCGGTGGGGGAGGGGGGGGTAAACAATTCGACCCGTTGACCGGTGAAATCTTTTTTGCAGGCTCCACGCGAAAACCCACCTCCCCCGCTGTTGTTAAAAAAATATCACTCCCTAAAGCGGCCATAGCATCTAATACACTAAGCTGAAAGAACGTATTATTCAAAATTGATTTTCTTACAAGTGCTATTCAAAGCACCCGATGTTTGGTATCATCTATTGGTAAGAGGGTTTTAAAATTGAATTAGAAATTAGAATGGAATTCCCTTTCCGTACTACAATATAAAACAACAAATGGGATGCCATCTAATACATATACAACACAGGGGCTCTCTCTAGAGGTAATCAAAACAGCCAGACATGGCTGATTCCTTAGTGGAAAAACATACGGAACACGGTATCAGTGGGTATTTCCTTGCTTTGGTGCATAGATACTTCACATTTATGATTATAATCATTTGATATTTTCACACATTGTTTCGATCATCATAGAGATGATTAACTATGAGAAGTTTATATCGTGGTCATGCCAAAATAGGGCTATTCATATTGGTTCTTGTTGCTGCAGCCAATGGTAGTGTCCAGTAGTCTTTGATACATGTCGTGAGTATTATGGTTCCATCTGGTTGTAAAAGCTTATAGACTGGCTCATTCAAATGGGGTGCTAACAAACTTCTGCAAATTAGCCACATTTTCCCCATCTGTACAGGTGAGCACTTTTAGCATGACTGTCATTCTAGGGACGTCAAAGACATGTATGGTGGTATAGATTGCCATGTTGCAATTAGTTTGATGTTGTGTCTAGAAATGAGCTGCGTTGCCTGCACTATTTGTAGACTTCTTCCTGACCCGTATGAGATTTAAAAGATACAATTTTATTATAGTAATAAATACAGTGATGTTATTCATGTGTATTATGAGGATTGTAAGATGTTAATGCAGTTTTCATGTTACCCCTATATTTCCAATTCTATAACCGGTGAATATAGTGCACTTCGTTGGTCATTGACACAACCCCTCACTCACTCCAGTGCTGGTATTTCATTTAAGAGGGTGCATTCTCTTGACCACGCACACCAGAGTTGCGCACATGGGCATATGCAGGGGAGCACACACACTGGGTCCCTATGCCTACCACAGACAGACAGGCAGTAGCAGTCACTGGCAGAGGCTCAAACACAGCATTGCTTAGAATGATAATGGTTTCAAATAGGGACATGTTATTATATATCTGGTTGATCTATTGCATTCTCTCTGTAATTATTTGACTTTGAGCATAAAAATAATAACCTTTCACCATAAATATCATTATGTCTATATGTTTCTCTAAAAATCATAAATTTGTATTTTATAGTCATTTCAATAATTTGCCAAAAGTTACTTATGAGCCACTGCTCTGCTCTGGTTATTTCAACCGCAAGGTCCTATTTTTTTCTCACTTTTATATAGTCAATGCATGTACAAACAAATTGCTGTAACCCTGAAAAATCTAGTGGTGGTAAGTAAAGAGGATGCATCCCCTTTAACTCTTCCTTTACCGTACACGCATTATTGCGAGTTTACTGTACAGGACCATACACGCATTTATGCGAGTTACTCACCAATTTTTGTTAAGGTCTATATTGATGCATTATGGCCTAAATATAAGTTACCATGGCAACATATAAACTAAATTAAGCCAAAATTGAATTTTGAATAGGGCTTTATCTCCCTGATTGCAGCACATTGGGCGATTTAGGGTATCTTGCTTTATGGTTATTCAATATTGTTAATTTTGTCATAGATGTACTTCTAGTTTGAATATTAAAAAAATTCTTTTAATTTCTAAAAGGTAAGACTACCCCCTACATCTTAATACCACATTTAAATTTCATCTGAAAAAAAATGGTTTTGGGGGAGGTGTATTTATGTGGAACGTGGTAAAGGAAATTGAAGGAGAAAGAGATTCTGAATGATGTTAGTACAGCTATAGAACGATGGATTCATCATTTCTCCAGAATCACTATAGCTTTGGGGTCCAGCTAACATCTTGGAAATTCTCCACAGAATGACTATTTTTGAGTTTATAACGAATCTTTATTAAACAAGATAAATTCTAAAGAGACAATGCAAATAAATGGGTACAAGGCCCCCACATAGATGCAGATGCTTAAACCAACAACACAAATAACATGGCATGTACTCAAACCGTCACATACAGGCGATACAGAGCAGACATATTAACAGGACAAAATAGTAATGCAGTGCAAAATACAAAAATTAAGTAAACCAGGGACATTGATATAGAAATTGATAACATAGCACAAGTAGACTAGTAAATCAACAAATCATTTGGGGGTATCCTGGGATTGATAGGGTTTTGGGGTCCACCTTGGGAAGAGAGGTCGTCTTATGCTGAAATCATGGTCGCTTCTTAAACCGATTGACAAAGGTATTCTCATGAAAATACATTTGATTCACGTTTATCAGATATGCATCCATTGATATAAAGTCATAAAGCAGTGGATTGAATAAAGCAAATGGATATAAACAAGTACGAAAGACAGATATGGAAATGTCAAATTTATGGAGAACTCCTGATTTTCCGTATGTCAGAACAGGTTATACAGTCCCGCTTTAGTGCATTATTATAATGTTCAATTTCCTTCCCAATAAAGCATTTATACCCTTTATTATGTTTTCAACTTAGAACTACGAGTGTTAAAGGCCCAGTGCCCCTATATATAGCGCTGAGTACCTGTCCCGACTCCACTCCGACTGCCGCTGGAGGGGTACCGAGACCTGCGGGTTTAACCAGACCAGAGAGGGGTATTATTTTGGTATACCTTTAGGTGTTTTAACCAATGAGGAGCAAGTATTTCCACCCTAATTGATTGGTCTAGACATAGCTATAACGACTCCTTAATTGTTCGCTCGGTAATGTACATGATTCTGTGTGCCACTCAACGGCCCCTTTAAAGCCAATCCACGACCACTCATAGGTCAAGCCTCTAAACGGCATAAATTGGCATTTTCTCTTTAATTACGAGGTTTAAAAGCATGAAGGGATGTGTTGAATACACATCTTGATGGGACCTGCTATGCCCACTACGAAATGCTCAGAGTGCAATACTGGCACTTTATAGCATAGAGACCTGTAGAGACATTACAAGTGGTGGTCGGAAATATAGGTGAGCTTACCCTTTTAAGAACATCACATTTCAGCCATTTACCATACTAAGGAAGTGCATTGGATTGCTTATGTATCTGTACAATGTCAACCACAGAAGTAGAGCTTACACCGAGGATGAGCACGATTGCCCCGAGCACCTCAATCCAGTTGCGATGTCCAGGCATGATATCTCTCATGAGTGTATATTGGAATATCATCATAACCAATAGCTGCATACTAAAGACGCCACTAGAGCGTACACCGCCCAGGATGTGCACCGAGTATACTGTCAATATGGTACTGAGGGTTGCAGCAGTACAATGTCCAATCACTAGTCCAAATTCCTGTAGAGACAGATACACAGTTCCAGGTTCCAGGTAAATGGA
Organism: Harmothoe impar; assembly: GCA_947462335.1. Lineage (NCBI taxonomy): Eukaryota > Metazoa > Annelida > Polychaeta > Phyllodocida > Polynoidae > Harmothoe > Harmothoe impar. The sequence continues at coordinate 54,851,001 of OX381708.1, read as the reverse complement.
CACCACCATTGAGGTGATGAAGGAAAAGGCAGAACCATAGAAGGCCTTAACAAACGGGTGTACATTGGACAGAGAGATTGCAATCACATCAAAACTGAATGCACTAGAAACACCCCCAATTGTGGCCAGGACATACCCAAGTACAGCACTGCCATTATGAGTAAGCTTGGCCTTTTCTCCAGATGAATCATTCACTTGGGAAATATTCATGAGGGCAGGTTCAACCATCAGTCTTTGCTGCTGAAAGATCCATGTGGGCTGAATGATTAAGAATATCCCAAGTATTGTAATACCTAGTGTAGCAAGTCGGAAAGTACTTGTCTCCTTTTGAAACATGAGCTTTGCATTGACGATGGATGCAATCATTGTTATGACAGAGAGCATCCCCACAGCCTCAAGCAAGGGTAAGTATACAGTGCTCCCATAGTAGCCCACGTTGTACATGACATATAGGGAACCATAATATATCACCGCAGGTATCCTCTCTGTTTCTATAGTCATGGGTATATTGCCTAGCTTTGCTGCAATAAGGTAGGTTAGTAGTTGTGTGAAGCAACGTGCGGCCGTAAGTTCAAAGTCAGGTACAGCCCCTTGTAATGCTTGCACAGAAGATGAGCCCAATGCATATGTACAGAGGACAGTCAGTAAAGCAGCGTAGGCTGTGATCATCTCTACTCTAGAGGGATTTCTGTCCAACATTTTGAGAGCGCCTCCAGGTTATGTACAACACCTGCTGTAACCCTCATGGGAATGTGACTGGTGGTTTGTACATTCCGGGCCAGGGGGGGGCACTCTACTTTACAGTGACTCCTCACTTCCTTCATGAAAGTGGCTAGCTCAGACGGTTGATCCATTATTGTTGGCCGTATAGGGAAGGAGGTGTATCTTGATATCCCCCTTAAAAGGAAATCATGCCTGTCTTGGCATATACTACCCCTCAAAATGGCTATCACACCCCTTTTCGGTGGAATACCCCTAAGTGAGAGCGGAGCGGGCCGGGAGGAGAGCGCAGGGACCGGGGACGAGTCTAGCCCTCAAGCTGACCCCAAAAATAGCCCCCTCTTGCTATTCTGTGCACATACAAAGTTACTATTGAACATACAGGGAGTGCCCCCTCCCCCCTCTACCGGGTTACACTGTTTTGAAGGTATTCAAAAGGTGCGTATGTGGGTTGAAAAATGGGTGTTTGGTTCCACCCTGATAATTCTTGGGAAGGGCTAGACATTAGATGCCCATCGGGGGAGTAAGGTGATTGGTGCAGGATTATAAATATATCAAAATACAATGACTAATGACACAAAATTATGTTACGTTCACCAGATATTATCATAAACATGAGAATAGTGAAAAAATATGATGACATATTTTATTTATGAACTTGATTCACTGAATTAGGGCAAAAATGTGTCACTTCCTACCATGTAACAGAGTGCTGTACACTTTTTCTCTATTTTCAATTCCCCTTTGTGATAGTCAATTGAGGGCCAGTTGGTTTCTGTCTAAATCGAACCTATAACTTTTTTAAATAGGGAAAAAGTACTAACATGGAAGAGTATTAAACTAGCTGTGAAACCCAGATGAAAGTATACAAAGGGATCTAACATATCTGAAGATATTTCGTATTTTCTGCCATTCTATTGTGTTTATTTTACTATTCAGAGGTGTTGAGTGGGATCTGGTGAACGTAACATAACAGAAAAATAGAGGAATTATAATAAAATATTTTTTTTTTTTTTTTTTTGTTATGCACATCATAACACGTTTATTGTCATGATTTTCAGTACATCCAGGGTCGAGTGCCAACCAGGTCGAACTGACTCGTGGTTGGACCCGTTGTTGTCCGTCTTTCACTGCACGCAGTATGTAACATGGGGTATTTACAATATGACACTTAACAACAGTGAATGATTAATTTACAGTGAAGATGTACATTTTTACAGTTATTTACTTATCTACACAACACAATGTGTTCCTAATAAATACTATATAGTATCTTATAAATGATTACCAATACAACCCAGTGCCTTGACATACTGAGAGGGAGTTTTAGTGCTTTCTTTTGCCCCTGGGTTTTTTGAAGTATGTACAGAGATGCTTTTTTAGCTGAAGCTTAAAACTAGATTTTTCATCAATTTTTTGCAATCCTGGTGGGAGTTTATTCCACTCAGAGGCCCCTCTATAATAAGGACTTTTCTTATAAAATTCAGTACGAGGTCTGATCAGAGGGAAGGTTGACAGAAAACTACTTCTGGTTCTAGGATTCAGTTTCGGATTTAGTTTCTTGGCTCTGGAGTGGAACATTGAGACTAACATTTCCTTTCGTCTCAATGCAGGAAGAGGAGTAGAACAATCCTGATGTAATTTAATTATAGGGTTCCCTCTGACCTTGACCTTCAGACAACATCTTAGAGATCTATTTTGAATTTTGCCTATTTTATCGGGCCATTTTTGGTTGCACCCATCTAACAAAAAAGAGCAGTAATCAAACTTTGGGAGTATTGTTTGTTTGAAAATGAGTATAGCGATTTCAGCCGCAATGCTAGGTCTAATCTTCCCTAGTTTCAAATTCAGGAAGTTAGTAGCATCCCTAACTAGCTTTGCCTGGTCTTCAAAGGTTAGCCCTCTGTCTATAGCAGCTCCTAGATACACAAATGATTTTACCAAGGCTATATCTTGGCCGTTTAATTTTGGAACAGCCTCCGGGCACCTATGAAATTGATTGTTTGCACAATACCAGACAAATTTTGTCTTATTTGCATTAATTGTGAGTCCTTTCTTTACACAGGCTTGTGACAGGAGGTCTAAATCAGATTGCAGTTGACGTAATGCAACATTCGGATTTGTGTGAGCGGAGTACAGAACTATGTTGTCCGCATAGAGTTTTATGCGCGATATTACTGGTGAGTTAATAATTTCATTTATAAAGAATATAAAGAGAGCCGGGCCCAGTACAGAACCCTGAGGCACTCCATAACAGACCTTTTTTGGTACCGAGATCGTACCATCGACTTTAGTACATTGCGTTCTGTTTCCAAGATAAGATTTAAACCATTTTAGTATATTTTTAGGAAATCCTACTCCTTTCAATTGAGTCAAGAGGTGTGAGTGGTTTATACAATCGAAAGCTTTCGATATATCAATATAACAGGTTGCAACAAACTGGGCTCTATCCCGTGCCATGTAGAGATCTTCAACTAGGTCTAACACTGCATCATTCGTACCACAGCCTGATCTAAAACCATACTGTAACGGAGATAAAAGATTGTTACTTTCAATAGTTTTCATAAAATAATTCTTAACTAATTTTTCCAGAATTTTACTGGGCAGCGGCAGTATCGAGATAGGGCGCCAGTTTGAGACATTATGAAGATCACCTGACTTGGGGATAGGAGTAACCACTGCTCTAGCCCAATCATTTGGGAATGACCCAGTCTTCATAGATACATTGAAGAGGTGAGTGACCTGCGGGAGTAGTGCGGTCAGCGCGTCTTTTAATACTTTAGATGAGATGTTACAAATACCAGAAGGTTTACAAATATCAATTTCTTCCAAAAGAGGGAGTACATCCTGAGTTGTGAAGATAGGTAACTCAGGCAGAGTTCCTTCATAATAGTCTGAAGGCTCAGTATAAGCATGAGGCGGAAGATTCAATTTGTCATATAATGTTTGACCAATATTGCTAAAATAATCATTGATATAAGTAGAGGTATCCGAAATGAGTTCTTTTGTAGTTTGGTCATGCAGGACCGGTGTAATAAGTGATTTTGGCCCTTTAATTAATTTATTTATTTCTGCCCAGAATTTACGAGCATTGTCTTTGCAGTCATCTAACTTGCCCATGATATACTTCTTATGGGCAACCCTCGTCATTTTATTAATGTCTAAACGAGCTTTCCTAGCTTTCAAAAAATCATCAAAACGATGATAGGTTCTGAATTTATGCATTAATTCATTACGTTCTTTAATCCTAACTAGGACTTCTGCGTCCATCCAAACTTTACCGTAATCTTTGACCGAAAAGGTTTTCAGAGGACAAGTTTTATCTAAGTAATCATTTATAGAACACTCAATTTTACTCCACATTTCATTTACATCTTCAGACTCATAGAACTCAGTCCAATCTACACTTTCTAAAGAGCTTACCAAATCATCTTTTACGTATTTTGTGTAAGATCTACCGGTAATATCTACTTTTTTAAAGCCATTTCTTCCTTTTTTCCTAACAGCTACTACCGGTAGGTGGTCGCTGATGAAGGCATTCTCTACAGAGGAAGAGGCTACATAGTTGGAGTTTGTCAAGATATTATCAATGCAACTTCCCGGACCACCTTTAGGATTTGGCCTGGTTACTTCTTGGAATAACCACATCAAGTGGAAATCACGACAGAAGTCTTTAATAGCTACCGTATCTGTATGATCATGATCTAAAAAATTTACATTAAAATCCCCCAGGATCCAAGTTTCACCTTTAGCATTCCGCACCGCCTTAGTAAGATGTTCTACAAATTTTGTTACATCTCCTTTAGGAGGTTTATATATGGTAAATATGTTCATCGCCTTGTTATTAGGAACTGTTACTCTTACAGCAAGACATTCAATATCTGGAGAGATTATACAAAATTCATTTATCTTTGAGGAGTGTGAGAAGTACTTATTAGAGAGATAGCAGATCAGACCACCTCCCGCTCTGTCTGGCCTGTCAATTCTATGATGATTTTTATGCGGCCAGGAGAGGAGGGCTGCATCATATAGATCAGTCAGCCAGGATTCTGAGAAAGTAATTATTTCAAATTCGTTGAAAGTGTGCTTTATCTCCTTAAATTTAGGATGCATACTTCTACAATTCAAATGAACAAAATTAATTCCCCTGGCATGTGAGACCGGGGCGAGCTGTACCTGCGTCATATTTGGTATTTTGAGTGACCAGAACCGATGAGCAGGAGTATATTATTGTATTATAAGTCAATGTGAGATGACAGTCGGATGTGTTATATTTGAGTGATTATAACAATAAATACGTATAAATGATTTCAGACTTTAATGCGTTCAACTTTAATGCAATACAATATTGGCTGGGACAGCTCAATAATACAACAAGGAATTATCCTTTAAGTGTCAAATGCACAGTTATACTGCTAACAATAACTTGGTTTTTTGGTGGTTAAAAAATACCAGATGAATTTTCCTCAAAAATGTAAGTACAACACGTTAATATACCGAAGTACACTAAATAGAATAAGCGCTCAAAGTGGCACTAAACTGGTGATAAAATTTTTAAAGTGAGTGACACAGTTTTACTGTTCTGAAATCACTCTGAAATCAGTGCAAGGCTGCCTGTTAAACAGACAGTGTTATACTGATCTTGGCGTATGTATAGGGTTGGGGGCAGTTATTCCTGTACTGGAAACATTTCCCCAGGGGTTTAAAGAATAAGTACGATATGAATTATGTAATTGGGCGTGTGAACCCTTCTCAATATGAAGTTTACAATTTTACTATTTGTGGTAATTTAGAAACAAGCATTTATCTTAACACAGGAGCTTCTGATCTACTATTTTTAGCTCATTTTTGATAATTTCAGATATTTTTTTAAATATGAGATGCAACAGTTCATTTCATAAATTGAGATTGAGATCCAGTAATTAAAATGTAATATGAGATAAGATTCATGTTTCCTGAGATTGATATCACAGTATTCTAAAGCTTGCAAAAGGGTATTTTAGAGATACCGGTACTCCATGACATAGACTTTGTTTTTTGTTCACTTTACACCATAAACAGAAATCCAGACACATCTATGATACCTAAGCTGGCACCACAACACAATATACTTACAGCATACGGTATTACATAAATCATCAATTATCATGTCACTTTCTTTGAGTATACCAGTGATAAAATATTCCAACACATATCTGGAGTTTTTTAGTGGTACAACATTCAAGCATCGATCTGTCATCACGTGGGCTGGCGGGGACCCCTGCGTTGGTAAACTCAACTGAGTTAGTACTAGGACTCAATTGAGTCATTCATAAGCAGAGAAGAATGCCGCCCTCCCTGAGTTGAAGACGGGATGACTTGAATAGAGTTGGGTTGTAACATGATGAGCAGACAGTTCGACGTATGATGTATGTCACAGTCATTAAATTCTGAGGTTGGATTATAAATCAACCATTTAACATGATACTTAAACTTGGGACAGGATTCAATATGATATAACAGTTTCAGCTTCCAACTTGTGAGTACTGGAGGTGACTGGATTCCTCAGAACGGGAACACACACACTGGGGTAATGTTTGGGGGGAGATAGCTCAACTGAGCTCATTCCCAAACTTCAATAACAAATGCAACAAGACTCAACTGAGTCGATGTAGGTATTGTGCTTTAGAGGCACCAGAAGTAGGCTAATTTGGCATCTTGTCAGAAATCATGCTCACAATTTAGCTTCTAGTGGACCAGACCAGTTGCTTCCTTGTGTAGCTGTGATTCCTCTTTTTACCCAGCCTGTCACAGATGTTGCCTTTAGAGTGCTTAACACCCACTCGGTCAGACATACGTGATGGACGTCTCAGGCGTACAGGATGTGTTGTCAGGTGGAGCGTATGATCCTCATTTTGAGACAAGAAGGAGGTGTGCTTACATACGTCAGCTGGCACTTCAAGTCCCATGCTTTTCGCCATTTTGATTTTGTTGATTGATTTCTCCAAGGTAGAAGATAGCATTCTGGCTACTTTGGACTCAAGATCTGGGGTAGCATGTGTTCCATCAGCCAGGCGTTTGTACTTGTTTGAGATAGTACCTTTTTGAGAGTCATTGTACCTTACTAAGGACGCAAGGTGGGGCGTGGCGACGCCCTGTGCAAGGTTCATACCCATAATGTCATAATTTATCCGCACAAGACAACGCTCTAGTCTAGATTGAGTGGGGTGCGGTGAGGTGTCATGGTTTGCTTTTGCCAGGTTGACACTGTAAATAGTGGCAATGATTACCTTGGTACATGGAGAGATGTTGTGTATCAGTGTGCTAACGTCTGCAAATTTATCCAGCACCTTCTGTACACACCCATTTTCTGTCTGATTGAAGGAGATGATATCTTCAGTTTTAGTGGTGATGTCACAAATCCCGACTGTGAAAAGGACAAAATCAACATGTGTTCTTTTCAGTCTAGCGAGCAGCATAGGGATTGAGTCATATATTTTGGCTCCACCCACGGCCTGTAGGTAAAGTTCACCTGAGTAGTTATTCTGCATTTCAGCATACAAATTCTTAGAGCGAGAATCCCCTATCATAATACAAGATGTGGGTTCATACCTGTTTGCTGCCGCCATATTGGGGGACTTAGCACCTATTTTCTAGTCTAATGGCTTCTAGGAGTCGGCCGTGAAGGTTGGCTCCTAAGAGGGGCTCCGCTGTATCAAAGGGTGTGTGAGTGCCAAATCTGAAGGGGACACCTGCCCCCCACACAGGATCAATGGAAGCTTCCCAGAGTGGATGGGGGAATGTGGACTCCAACCTGTGTGCGTTTTCAGATCCGCTGGCAAACTTGATCCTGAGTAGCGTAAGCATCAGTGTAGATCTGCGTAAGTCCCATTCCTCCTTAGTTGCCGCAGGGTTTAAGAACTGAACATTTCTCCCTTCTTTCTTTATGTCCGCAGATTTCCTCAGTCTGAGTATGGCATCCGCAGCGCGCTTGTCTCCAGCAAACTCGGACTTCAGAAACTGATACGCCTGTTCGACAGAGCAGAACCGGAAGGGGCGTCCAAAGTTATCGACGTAGTCTATGTCTTGAATGTAGAAATTGCTAAAAATGGCAGTATGGCCGGCGTATATAACCCCTTTCTTACTTAATCTGATTTGAACACTTGGTTCTGAGTTTGAACCTGAGTTTTGAGTGTTAGAATCGGATGCGAAAGGGCGGACCACGTGCGCCTGTTCAGCCACGTGGTTGTAGTTCCCCTGGTACAGTATAGGTGGCGCCTCTGCATTGGTAGGTCGCGCGGAGTTGTAGTGTGCATCGTACGCAGAAGGTGGCGCCTGTGTGTACGGAGTCGCATTCTGGGTGATGTGGCCTGTGACAGGAACTGTAGGTTGCTGTAGTACCGGGGCTGATGATGGCTGAGAGTGTGTACTCAAGTGAGTGATGTTTGTACTCAATTGAGTAGCTGCAGCTGGAGGATGCATCAGTGCAGTGTCCGAGGCAGGGATACTTCCTGTACTAGGTTGAGGGGCCAGTGGTGCATGCACGGCATTGTCCAGCGGGAGGGCTCTCTGCACTTTATTTTCTTTAGCCTTAGGTCCTTTGTTATTACTCTTCAGAGGGGGGAGTCCCGAGGAGATAGTTGGAATTTCTTTATCAAATTTATCGTTTGGATCTAGAGGGGCTTGAAACACATTTGGAAATTTTACTTCCTTCAGGTGAGCTGGCAAGTATTCTTGTGGAATTTTATCCAGAGAATCTAGGGAGTAGGTTTGGCCGTCTATGATTATCTCAGTTTCAGTAGAGGGGGCCACAAACTCTTCCTCGTTCAGATGTATTGCAATCTGCTTGAGAAAGGATTTCTTATCTCTAGTGTCTTTATCCTGGACTGGTTCAAAGGAGGCATTTTTGAGCTGTGGCAGGTGTTTCATTTTCATGAAGTTTTCAGTGAATTTAGCCTTGGCAGCATAGCTGCTGAAAGCTACCAGTAGAGGAGCAGGCTTTAACAGGTCTACTTTGGAGTTTGATTTCCTCATCCTTGTGACTCTTATTATGTCCCCATTTGAAAGGGGCGCTTTGATCTTGATGGTGTAGTTCAGAATTAGGGTTTTGAGGGAGTCCCTGTTTTCGGATAATGATTCTGGTATTTTGTAGACTACCAGATTTCTAGCTGGATTCTCATCTGAGTGCCGTACCGTATTCAGGGCTCTGGCGGCTTCTGCATATTGAGAGTTTTCAGAGGGCTTGTTCGCAATATCTTTCACACAGCTTTCTAAATGTTCTACTTTAACCTTTAGACTATGTATTTCTTGTAGACCATCCAGAAGCATGACATGAGTGCTTTGGGCATGCTTCAATTCCGAGATATCTTTCTGTATGGCAGCGATTTTAGACAAAAGGGGCGGGGGATTTCCTTCTGCACCCTTGTAGTCATTTAATATGATGTCAAGTTGTACAGCTTTAGATTGAACTTCCGCTATGGTAGCTACAGCAGTCTGCAGTTCCTGGCTTTTTGCATTTAAATCATCAGTTGCTCTGAAAAATTCACGCATGGCTGTGGGTGAGGAGTGCAATAGGGCTAGTCTATCTTCAATTGCTGTGACACGATTTACTAGAGTATTGGGGTCCGCTGAAATTGCGTCATTCTGCACTTTTTCTTCTAGTGAATTTATTCTGACCTTGAAATCTTCTGAATCATTTTCAGTGATGACCACTCTCTCAGCTAATGTGTGAAAATCTGTTACAGTTGTATCAACATTTTCGCCCATGATGGTGGCCATTTCTTTGTATCTATCCCTCAGTTTGACCAGTCTACTAACACACTTATTCAATGCTTTAGCCTGTGCTTCACTGTCAGCATCGAGTTGTTCCAGCTTGCTTTGTACCACATTATCAGATTTGTCACTTAAGTCATACCTAGCCTGTTTTATCCTAGAGCTCAGCTCAGCCTCTACCGAGTCCATTTCCTCCCTTGCATCTTTCATACGAAGGTGTAATGAGCGTACGCTGGTATTGGTGTCATCTCGGAGGGTCTGGATTTTCTGTTGTAGAGCAGACTCAACTGAGTCAGTTTTCTTGACTGCCGCTGATACTTTGAGGTTAACAGAAGTGACACTACAATCTATTTGACACTGTAATGCACTAATTTGTTTTGCTAGAGAGCCTATGTGGTCTGGAGGGTGAGGAAGGTTCAACCCAAAGGGGTCTTGGTCCACTGAGACTTGAGGCTCTTGTTGGGATGACGTACAGTCCATATCCACAGAGAGATCTATGTTTGTCAGCGACCCTAGATCCATCTGCTCAGCAGTAATTGCCTGCAGATCTATAAGATCTGTTTTCTGACTATCCCAAACAAAGGGTAGCACTGTGTGTCGCCCCTTTCTTTGATATGCAATTTTAGAGGTCTTATTTACAGTTAGGTCAGAGGTGATGTCCAAGGTTGAGGTGGTTGTAGTAGACTCGATTGGGTCAGGTGTAGATGACTCAACTGAGTCAGAGACATTTATGGTAGATTCATACTCACCCATAGGATTTGCCGGGTTGGATATACAAGAGGTTTCAGATTGACCTAAATTGACTCGTCCTATGTCCCCTCTCAGAGTAAGAGACGATTTTTTGGTTTGCTCCGAGTTGACAATAATAGGACCATATTTCGGGGAAGCAAATAACTCAGGGGGATTCGGGTCGCACTGGCGGGACTCAACTGAGTCAGTGGGGAGAAGCTGCTTTGACCCGATTGAGTTTGACAACGAGCTATTTTCTTTATTGTAGTGGGGCATGTACTACACATTTCAGACTCAACTGAGTTTATACAGCTTGCAGGCTGCACTGAGTCTATCTTACCTTCTTTTTTGAGTTTATTGATATAAGCCTGGGCAGTAGACCGAGCTAGGTCCTGTTGGGCCTGGGCAATAGCTATCAGAGGTATGGCAGGGGTTGCGCTAGAAGCACGGTATGAGGCTGAGGCAGGGGCGGTAGAGTCCCCGGTCGTAGAGCATGTAACAGGGGGAGAATCCCCAGTCGTAGAATCGGTGACAGGGGGAGCATCCCCGGCCGTGGTGCTGCTAGAAGGGGGGTGTGACGAAGTCGAGGTAGGAGGGATTTTCTTCCCGGAGACAACACTTTGTCCACCTTTCGAGCTGAGTTGGCGTATGCAGTCGTCTAAGGACTCAAATGAGTCGTTCAGTTGAGAGGTCGGCGACGAGGAGCGCTCTAATGAGCCGGATCTTATTGGAGTTGAGGAGGCGAGAGCTGAAATTGTCCCATCAGCAGGCCGGGTGGTCAAGTCCGGCGTGCTTACGTCAACGCAAAGTTCAGTATTTTTGTTTACATCCGGGTTACCACCCAGAAAATCCGCCATTTTGGATTCCGCCATGTTGGATCCCATTGCAGATTTCGTTTCCCATTTTGCATCGTCATTTTCATCGGAGAAATCTTCCAAAATAATGGAGGAGCCTTCTATATCAGAAAAAGAATCGTGCTTCATAGAAGCAGAAACTTTAACTGGTTTAGTTTTGGGAAGCATATTTACCGAGTTTTCGTCTAAAATGTTTTGAAGGTTACCGTGCCGGTCCTCGGTGTCCGAAGATGAGGTTGGGAACGAGGCTGGAGTTCCGAGCACACCTTCGGGCGAACTCGGGAGAGCCGAAGCGGATTGGAGTACGCTCGGGATGTCTTCGGTAGCATGTTCGGAACTGTTCGGGTTGGTAACATGGCGGGTTTTGACCTTGTTTACCCTAGTTACCTTTTGCTTTGTTCTTAGTTTTGCAGAGAGAGTAGCATTTGCAGGTTCCTGAGGTGGCTCAAGTGAGCCCTTTTCATGTTGAGAACAGTCCGGCGCAATACAACAAGGCGTTTTCTTCTTATTTCGCCTAGGCCGGCTCGAAGTTTCCATTTTGAGCTACCGAGCGTTTTGGAGATGGTCAATGACCGCTGACCGAGGCTTGATATTCGGGTGGAGTCACCAATTTTTGAAATCCGACGAAATTAGGCTGAGTTGAGGTAGAATTTTAGGCTGCACCAAGTCCCGGTATATTCATGTACAAAATAATCACACTGTAGTTGGTTTAGTTCTAGTTTGACTTGGTGCACGAGCGTAAAAAGTAGACCCTGGAGCTGTCTCACGTCTTGTCTACTCGGTCATCGCGGCACCTCTCAATATGAGTCAGTAATAGCATTGTTTTCAGTTAGTTGTGGTATAATACCTATGCAAAAAAAGTCACAGCATGTCCCAGATATTTAATATAAGATAAATGAGACAATTACACCAAAATTCTGTTGTTTTCAATATATCTGGTGAACGTAACATCTAGTGAACGTAACACAAAAATTGAATAGTTTCTAGAATGAAATAATGTTTATGATAAAATGATGGAAACAGGTCAGTGTCATTTGTAATGCTCAGATATACTTGGACAATTTGTGTTATGGCTATATTTTAATTATTTATGCATATTTCTGACTTTTTCATATATCTGGTGAACGTAACATTTCATAAAATAAAGGACATGTTGTTTTGATAGTTCTTAATATTACATAAATCATGCATTCATCCACATACAGCCTTGCTGATAGGTTTGTCAAACAGACATACATGCGGCCTATCAAAAGAAATTAACAAAAAAGGACATATGTGACCAGGCTAGGGAAAACACCCATCCGGGGAGGAATTACTATTTAAAGTTGGTGTCATACCCTTTAAAATGGGATATCATGACTTAAAAAGTTCCTGATAGTTTTGTTGGAATGACTTCTCAAAGATTAAAAGATATCAATAACTGAAAATGGTAAATAAGCTCTAAAAGCATTGCATCCCATAATAAATTGTGATAATTATGAAATATCGGTTTTATTGAAAAATAACCAAATAAAATGGGATTTTTTAGTCTAAAATTGGTCCTAAAGGGAATTTTTACAGTCTGTTTTCAGTTTTGAGTAACTGGCAATATTTCTAAAAAATTAGCACAATTATCGTCAGGCATAACTTCCATTGGGGAAGTTATTCCCATATTAGTGGGCCTACCAGTGCCATCTAGTGCTTCCCCCCGGCACCAGCCGTGGAACTCTTTTCCAGGGGAGGGTAGGTACCAGCAGCACGCAAGCGGGCAGCAAGGCCAGCAGCAGGCCAGCAGAGACTTTGGTTGTGTTTTTATATCGCCTCTATATCGCCTCTATATCGCCTCAAAATGACTATATGTTTTTGTGGTCACGAGTTCCATGGAAATCGAGCCAAATGCCCCAAATGTGAGGCCCCTAACCTGGATAAGGGCACACCTAGGAAGAGGCAGGGCCAAGACGAGCCGGCACCGGCACAAGGCGACCATGGCGGCCCCCAGGGCCGGCAGGAGACCGACCAGGGCAGCTCTGCCTCGCCGGCATCCCCGGGCGGTACGGCCCGCCAACACAGCGAGCAGGCCGTGGAGTACAGCGCCGCCCGGGAGGTAGAGCTCCAGCAAGCTTTGGAGCGGATCAAAGCTATGACGATCAAAGAAAAGGCTAGAGAAGAGGACCTAAAGAGGACCCAGAGGTTAAAAGAGGCCGAGATGGAGCTGGCGGGCCTGAGGGCAGCGAATAACCGTATTGAAAGAGATACTCACCTGGCCGAGACCGCTTTCCGCGCCCCCCCCCCAGCCCTCGAAGCTGTCGCAAATGTCGCAGGAAAGTTGGTTGGAAGACTTTTGTGCGACCGTCGGCGAGAAGGGACAGCCTGCACATACCTCGGCGGCGACTTCGTCTACGAACATGGGTGGTGCGCTTCATCCCGGGGTGCCGGGAGGCTCCACGCTTCATCACGGACACCTGGGGAGATTCACGCTTCATCCTGGTACAGGTCAGTCTGGCAATTTTAAGCAATCAGGGGGTGTGTTTAGGCCTGCTGGGGCCACGACACCCTCTCAGCTGTCTGATCCTACCAATGAAGGGAAGCATGGACACACCCAACAGCAACAGGAGCAGTATCAACAGCAGGTGTTGGGGCAGCATCAACAGCAGCAACAGCAGGAGGATGCAGACCCCTCCAATGCAGAGTTTCTGCTGTGGAGACAGCAGCAACAGTGGGCTGGGTTGGCAGGGGATGTGACCCCTTCTGCCCAGTCTACTCAACAAAATCAGCAAACACTACAGCAACATCTACAGCAACAGCGGGGCCAACACGGCTCCAACCGGCATCAACAGCAGCAATCCTACACCTCAGGCCAACCCCTCTCCGCGACACCCCCGCCAGGTTTCTCTAGTCTGCCATCGGCAGGTGGGCTAGGCATAAATCTGGGGGGAGCCACACCCTGCACACTGGGCTAGCTACGGCGGGATTGGGCTTCAGCAACATGGGCCTACAGTCGGGTGATGTTGATGGCCTCTTCAGAAACGTCGCGTCAGGTAAGTCAGCTGTGGAGGGTGATATCCTGGCCTCTCTACATGCAGCTAATGAGGCTAGCATGAGGAAAATGTCAAAGCTGTGGATTAGGCCAGACTACCACCTCCCAGCTGACAAAGACTACAGCGAAATGTCATATAGGGAATTAATTTGCGGTATGATTAATGTCACGCAGGCCCTGATCATCCCGACTTAAGCCCCTTGTCATACCTAGATCCCATGAAATTTATCGCCCTGAAGGAGATAAAGCCCACCTATTGCATGAAGGCCATATGCCAGTATGATAGAGAGGTGACCGACAAGGTGCTGAAAAAACAGATCCCCAAGTTTGCCGCGGCTGACCACGGCGCGATAGCAAACAACATGGGCATGGACAAAACTCTGGCCTACGTGAAGATGCAACAGGAGATGGCAAAGCAAATGTCTCTTCTAAACAACGCCCCCGGGCAAGCCACCAGCTAGGCTGTCAAGTCAGGGAAAATTCAGGATCGACTGCCCTGACCACCTGTGCAAGCGGTTCAACTTAACGGCGTGCGATTGGTCGTTATGCAGGAAACAACACTCGTGTGCGGTCTGCGGTGGCCTGCACGGGGCTCGAGGATGCGCACACAACCCCTACAACCAAGGCGGGCAACCTCAGAGCCAGGGTGGTTACCAGGGTCAGCAGCATCCCTACTATGGCCAGCAAACCCAGAACTACGGCCAACAGGGGGGCCAGCAGCGTAACGCGTGAGGCACGGACGAGCACGACTCCCCGGGCAACAAAGCGGATCCATTACCAGTGCTTCCCCCCGGCACCAGCCGTGGAACTCTTCTCCAGGGGAAGGGAGGTACCAGCAGCAAGCAAGCAGGCAGCAAGGCCAGCAGCAGGCCAGCAGAGACTTTGGTTTTTTTCTTTTTCTTTTTGATTATTTTAAATAAATAGGCCGGGTCACGGTTGTGACAAACGGTTAAGCGCCAATGCCCCTCGTCGTTAACCTTTACCTTAAACTGTAGTCAATGGTAATTCACATTTTGTGTCATGGAATGGTTTCCACGGCAACCAGAAAGTGTCTTAAGTGCAAATTTTCCATTAAAAAACGTTCTTTTTGCATTCCAAATATGGAATGTTAGCAGTAAAGATAAAATAATTCTAATAAGTCTGGATTGTACTCAAAAAATTATCCTAAAGCATTTTTACTTGAATTTTGCACTGTTTAGCCATTCTAGTGCCCCCTGGTGGCCAAAGCCAGTACTAAAAATCCCGCCTGAAGGGGTCTTTTCCCTAGATGGGTCACATATTTTCGTGACAATTTACTGTCTCCGTGGAACCAAACATAATTCTAGTGAACGTAACATAATTCTAGTGAACATAACATAATTCTAGTGAACGTAACATAAATTGATATCTTAATTTACAAAGACAAAGACATTGCAACTAGTTAAGATTCTTATTGTATATGGTGCATGTACTGTGTAGGCACCACATGGATATTTCCCTTCCTCCTTAGAGGACATTTAGGCTGATATTATTCAAAATGTTTAAATAAATCTGGTGAACGTAACATCAATCTGGTGAACGTAACATCCAGTGAAAACAATTGTTTTTGCTTGTTTGATGTAAAATAGAAAAAATCTATTGATATGGGAGTATAGAGCTCACACATACGCTTATCCAATGCAGGTAATATGTGATTTTATGCAGGATTTGTATTATTAATTACTTTTTCAAGAAATTTGGCTTAAACAGGTCATTTTTAATTTCTTCTTTGGGCTCTAATTTCACCAAGAAAATGATCAATTATCTTAATTTTTATCATTCGGCCCAAGAGTATAGGTGTCCGGGAAATGCCTAATGGCACAAAACATCCATTTAGTGTAATATTTTTCCAAAAAATTCAAGTGTTTAAAAAGATATATGAGATTATGAGAATAATTGCTATTAAAAAGTGTAAATCTAATATCATCGGATGAAAATTTCCGTTAGAATCAGATTTTTTCCAGGGGACATCGATTTTTGGTCATTCTTTCTCTGAAAAGTAGCTAAAATCGGAAAAAAAAACCATGAAATTATAATTAATATGCATACCGTATTCGACCTAATAAGCGCACATCCCCTAATAAGCGCACCCCCCCCGTTTTTGGCCGATTCTTATACTAGAAATAACCAAAAATATCTCAATTTTTGACCCCAATTAAACTTTTTTGAAGCGCACTGTGCGCTTAGGCCAAACAAAAAAAAAAGTTGTGTTCAGGTAACCCGACCTACCCTATCATTTTGGCCCGACCCTAATCTTTTTAATTGTTTTTTTTAGATTTTCCCTAGTATAGGGTATCACCAAAGGGCATGAGACAAACCTAATGACCTGCAGCTATCCGAATTGTTATCAATTGAAAGACTAGAAGGGTGGGAATTATTTGGATGGAAAGACAGAACTGATTATGGCTTAATTAGACAGATATTGGTTCTACCCTATCAAATAACCAATCCATCAAATGAGATTCTCCCTTACAACTCACCTCATAATCTTAAAAATAAATCCTAAAAAAAAAAAGCGACCGACCTACCCTATTTTTTTTGGGCATGTTACCTGAACACAGTTTATTTTTTTGTTTGGCCTTATTACGTCGAATACAGTATTTTTTCTATTAGTACTCATTGGGCTTATTGCAATTATGTAGTTATGTGTAGCATTTATAGTATAATTCCTGACCATTGAGTCACGAATATAGTGTGAATTTGGCCAACTTCCAAAAGGAGGCTAAATTCACTGTATTGGGCATCCTAGAATCGATGAGTGATGCCCTTGCCCTCCCTTCACCCTGTGACCGGGGATGGTGAAAGCAGATCACCTGCTGTGTGGCGGAGTGAAGTCATGACAGGTACTCAACCATATAAGTTTAACCCAGAGAAACTCTACGCATGACAGATTCAGTTTGGGTTTCTCTGTATAACCAATATAAATGACTCCATGTGCATGCTAGGGTTCTGGTCAATGTATTTGTGTCAATACACTCACCATCTGAGGTTTGGTCCACATACAAGGCAATGTAAGACACCCTCATAGTGGCTTACGGTGCATAGGAGAGGGTATGCATATCCAAAAGCTTATAATCTGCATTATGACTAATATCTAGTCATTACATGCTCAGGGTATCATCTAATTAGGATATAGTTGAGACCTAGCCGGAATAGATTTTTTTCTTTTACGAGGGCAAGCAGTTGGCGTATAAGAGAAGAAAAGGGAAAACAAGAAGACTATCGAGAAATTCCTGGTGCATTGACCAGACAACGACAGTAGCCAACAGATATGATATATCCTGTTTTGGGTAAGCTGGCTTTTCGGAAAGAGGTACTTCAGCTATGTCTTTTATACCCTGATTTCGTATTCTGAACCAGGGGGGCCATCTGGTACACTGAAAAACTCAGGGTCGTCATTTTGACAATACCAAAATTGACAACTTTAGGTCGTCAAGGTGACGACCTTAGGTCATCATTGTGACGACCTAAGGTAGCTATATCTGATCCATATAGACCAAAGTTGTCATAATGACGACCTTAGGTAGTCACATGGATTGGGTAGTCAGAATGTCAGGTATTGTAAATTTGAAGACCTAAAGTCATCAGTAATGACAACTCTCAACACCACTGGGTAGTCATTGGGACAACCTAGGGTATATCTGGGTGTTGGACATGGGACATGCCCTGTCACGTGCTGCCACCCAGGTTAAATTGATTGAAGTAAAATTTCTATCATGAGATATCAACTGGTGACAGGGAGCAGAGTAGTCTCTATCTTCAAGCCCATCATTCTCACCCATAAACAAGTATTTTATAACAAGTAAAGCTACTTTAGTTTAATCAAGAGTAACCCAAATATATGAAAGGGATGCCTCTCATTAGGAGGTGAACTATTTAGAGACTATATTCATACACCATTCTCCAGAGCACTTTCCCTTAGTCATTATGACAACCTAGGTCGTCATAATGACTAGGAACCGTCCTCTGGGTTTTCAGTGATAGTGACAGCCATTAGATGCCAGGGTGAGATGACCCAGCTAACACCATATTTTTATCGTTAGAGATGGCTAAAAGAAATTATGCTTAAAATGTAGTTGTTAGAGTGTGACCTAGTTCTTAACAATCTTTTATTTTCATACCTATGCCTCACTGAATGTCCACAATTCTAGGAATTTTGGCCTTTTTTTCATATAGATCTTCACTTTTAATAATGTGATTTCGGGCCGAAAGTTGGCGTGCATCATCCGTGCATAATATGTGCATCATCTGTGCATCATAGTTTCATATTCAAAGCATCGTATGATGGGTTAAATCATTAAAATCCGGCTATCAAACATTCTCATCGAATACTCTTGGTTGTTTTGAATAACATGATGATCTCTATGGTATTTCCAAAAAGATTCATTAATATTTGACATCGATTCTTTGGCTCTTGATGCTAGTACTCAATCATATTGGGTTGGTTATCAGTTTATACACCAGGGGGCGCCATTGTCTTAGCCTCCAGTGTGCCGGAGGCCACTTGTCATTGCTCAGAGCCAGGCCAGACTGGCTGCAGCTGGCAATATATTATTTAAAAATTCGCACTAGGATTCCTATGTATCGAGCCATTGAAAAAGTTCAAAGTCTCGAAACAGAGAAATTTCCCTAAAAACACCACATTTGGCGAGAAAAAAAAGTTCAAAAACACAAAAAAAGTGAAATTTCCCTGTAAACACCCTATTTCACAAGGTAAATTTCCGCAAAAATAATGAAAAATCCCTTAAAAACAGACTATTTGGCGAGAAAAAATGTTTCAGATCGCAAAATCTATTTTTTGTTAGCTGGGTCAATATTTGGTGGCCATCTTGATTTATTGGGTGCCATATGTTTTTTCGTTATGGGTTTTTGAGGAATTTTAAATTGATCAAGTTGATGTATAAATATCATTTAAAGTTGCATTAACACACGATCATGGCGTTCAACGTTTAGTGGTCATCTTTAATTCATGGGGTGCTAGAGAACTATAACTTATTATCTATATAAAGGGTGCAGGCATTTATATGAGTATATACGACAGTGGAGTTCTTACCGCGCCAGTTGTTATCCGGTTTGGCGCGGGAGTTGGTCTAGTTCTGTTTCCGCCCTGCAGGTGGTGTATAGGTAGTGAACGGGCGCCGCCGCGTCTAACCACAGTCCATTTCAAAATTTCCAGCAGGGTGGACGCTTCCCCCGAGCTCTGTATGTACAGGCTGCTGTGAGACTGTGGCCAACGGTTTTCATATTATTTGAATCAGGATCATGTCGGCGCTTTGGTGCTGGCGGTGTGGCCGAGACCACATTCCTCCAAGAGGGAACCTATGTAAAGAGGAGGTGGCGGAGGGTCACCACCCCATGAAGACACGTAAGAAAAAGGAGATTGATGGCTCTAAGTTATCTGCTGACCAGGCGGCCGCTGCCACCGTGGAGGAGGTTAACGCTAGTATGTCTGATCTGTTGCCCGAGGATAAATTCGGCACTAAGCAGGAGTACATCGAATACCTAGAGGAGCTGGAGGCTCACCAACTGGAACAGGAAAGGGCAGAGGCCCTGGAGGAGAGGATCCGCGGAAGGCTGCGTTCCCGCGTCAGTGTGAGCGGCGCGAAAACTGAGACAAAGGCACCACCTCGGCACCGGTCACCACCACCCTCCAGGGAGGCATCTCCAGATCCTTTGACCAGCACTCCACGATTTGATTTGGGACGTGAAGGTAGAGATAATTCTCCAGATAAACTTGCCCGTATGAAAAAGAAATATGATTTAAAGAGGTTCACGAGGGGCCGTGAGCCTAGGTCCTTAATGTATGAGGAATTAATGTATGTGTCTCTAAATTGGGCATGCACTGGAGTAGATGAGGGGGTATTTACGACCCTGGAAGAGATGAAGAGGTTTCTGCGGCATCTAGGCTTCTTGTCGTTCAAGGCGACGACGGGACTGTATGACAAGGCGCAGTTCGCCGAGTATGACGCGGACTTGAGAGAGGATTGTGTGCATGGTGCTGATCTGAACGCTTTCAGTTTTGGGGATGACTTCTTAACAAAACAGTACTTTGACACTGACAGCTTGAAAAAAGTGAAAGAGATGCACCGGAGTTATGAAAATTCTGGGAGAGGAAGGGGTTACCCCCCCGGCCCTGGTAGGGGCAGGGGCAGAGGTTATCCTCAGAACCAGGGGCAAAATGTGGGGCAGAATCAGCAGTATAATGCCCCTAGGAACGTTCAAGGACTCCGTCTGGATGAACATGGCAGGGTAATGCCATGTAACAGATACAATGGGGGGGGGGGTGTGACACCAAGAACTGCATTTTTGGTCACATTTGTTCCAAATGTGGTGATCCAACCCACAAAGGTGCTGCTTGCACGAACGTTCGTATGTTTACAGCATAGGGGTCCTACTCATCTGTTGACTTCTCCTCCAGCACCACCAGCGCACCTGAATTGAATGCTGAGCCTTATATATACAATGATTATGTAAATGGTACTCAGGTAGCGGCTGGTGGTGTGACCGTGGATCAGGAGGACAAGTACATAGGTGAGAGGGTGAGTGTTTGCCCGGCAGGGTATGAGTATACTATTGACTTACATGTTAATTGCGGTTTAATTAATGTGACCTGTCCTAGTGATCTAGATATATGTAGTATACATAACACAGGCTGGCCGCTGCCAGTGGGTCAGTGTATGCATGTAAGTCTCACTGAGTCTAGTGGTGAGAGAACGATTGAGTTTGATGTTGGTAGATTGTGCTTTGCAGGGTATTGTGCATGCCATTATGACCTCGACGGCTCCCCGATCACATTGAAACCATGTAGGGTATTTTGTGAGTGCTTTATGTGGGGGGGGGGGTTGACGAAAATTGGAAATACCTATTAGAAGGGGCGTCATTTGGCTTTAGGATAATTAATCCTGATTGTGATTGCGAGTACGACATGTCTAATTACTCATCGATTCTCAAAGAGGGTAATAAGGAATTTATGGATAAACGATTGTTGAATGAAATTGATCAACAAAAGATTCTCAGAAGTGCTGTTAAACCCAAATGCATTCATGCTATTGGTGCAGTCGAGAAGAAGACTGACGGTTTATCAAAAGGGGTTAGTATTAGGCCTATCACGGATTGCTCACAAGGGGGCGGGGCTCCCCCGGTGAATGAATTTTGTAGTAAAGTATCTTCTAAATTTGTTTACAAATCAATGGATGATGTGTGTGATATGCTGGTGGACAATTCTTGGATGTGTACCACAGATATAGCCGACGCCTATAGGGGGCTTCACATACACTACAATGACAGGAAATTCCAGGGTCTGAGGTGGAATTTCGATGATGGTGATGGGGATGTTTTTTACCAAGACTGTAGATTATGCTTCGGTATGGCATCAGGCCCGTATGTATTTAATTCAATCTCGGAATTTATTGTGCGTTGTATGTCTCGCTGTGGCATTGATACTGTGATAAATTATCTTGATGATTATTTAATCATTAGTGATGATTATCAATCATGTGTTGCTAAGCAACAGGTTCTATTCAGAGTGATTCGCCATTTGGGCTTTAATATTTCATTCAAGAAGGTGTCACCAGTGGCTCAAAAGGTGGTGTTTTTGGGCATCGAGGTGGATAGCGTTAATATGAAATTGTCATTGCCCGCTGATAAACTGTCTGATTTATTGTGTAAATTAAGAGATGCCGAAGGCAAGTTGAAGATGACGAAGAGAGAGGTGCAATCTCTAGCGGGCAGTTTGGCTCATGCGAGTAAGGTGGTAAGGGGGGGCCGCTGCTTTTCCCGTAGGATATATGACTTGTGTAACGTAGTAGATAAACCTTATTATAAGGTTAGATTGTCTGGCGCTGCAAGGGCTGATATTGTTTGGTGGCTAGAATTTGCTAAGACGTTTAATGGCTCAGCTAAAATAATCAAGCCGATGGGCACACATTTATCTGTGTACAGCGATGCTTCTTTCACTGGCTATGCAGCCTTGCATGGCAGTGATTGGTTGATGGGTGAGTGGGCTGGGGGCCGCTGCCCCCTTTCCCCGGAAGCCAATCATCATTGGGTTAAACCCCCGGTCTCTTATAATGAGAACATAAATGAGTTAGAATTCTGGCCGGTGTTGCTTGCTGCTAAAAGGTGGGGCCACTTATGGAGAGATTGTGAGTTAGTCTTTGTGACTGACAATACTCAGGTGTTGCACATGCTGAATACCGGTAGGAGCATTAACAAGGCTTGCATGTCTTGGATACGTGAATTATTTTGGATTGCAGTTAAAATGAATTTTTATTTCAAATCTGTGTATATTAGGTCAAAAGATAATATCATATGTGATGCTTTAAGCAGGTGGGGTGAGTCAGACGCTCGTAAAAGGTTGTTGTATGTGACTTCCCCTGATTCCCTTTGCTGCTATGCTCATTTATGATTGCAGATGGACCGTGTGCTCGTTTGGTGGATCGTTTACAACTGTTGCTGGATAACGATACCTCAGATAACACAGATAAGACTAGGGCTTCTATTTGGAAGAATTACTTAGAATTCTGTTTGATTTATGGCATTAAATCGTTGTATCCGGGTGCTTCAGGTATTGCATTTTATATAGCACATTTATCGAATTCCCTCAAGTATGTCTCTATTAAAGCTTATGTATGTGGAGTTAATTATTATTTGAAGACTCATAGGGTTCCTGAAGTACCTTATCAAGACCCGCTGGTGTATATGGCGTTGAGGGGTGCTCGAAGGGTTTTGGGCGACACTCCGACTCAGGCTCTAGCTATTCTACCTGAGCATTTATTGCTGATGTTTGCATGTTTACCACACTTGTTAGGACATGTGTGCTTCTGGGCCGCAGCCCTGTTAGCGTTCAGGACGCTACTTAGGAAGTGCCATTATACATGGGGGGATAGCATGCTGTGTAGAGGTGCCTTTGAATTTTTCGATTGGGGCATGATGATAACAGTGTCTCGTACTAAGACTATTCAATTTAAAGAGAGGAAACTTCTCTTACCTGTGTGTAGAGTAAATAATAAGATGTTATGTGCGGTTCATTGGGTTGAGAGGCATTTTGCTGAAGTGAAGGGTAGGCCTGACCACCCAGCATTCTTATTACCTGGGACTCATGATGTTTCCCCTTTGTCTTATAGTATTTTTTCCAATATTCTCAAGATGTTAGCTTGTAACGCTCATATTGATGCGGATAGGATCTCTAGTCACGGGTTGAGATCTGGCGGTGCGACCTTTATGGCTCGTCTAGGTATGGAGATTGATGTGATTAAGCAGCGGGGCGATTGGAAAAGTGACCAAGTATTGGTTTATTTGAGACGTCCTATCCAGGACAGGATTCAGTTAGACCACAAAGTGGCGAGGTTATTGTCGTCAGTGGTGGATGATTGTTAGTTGAGTTTGTGTTGATGATGATGATGATGATGATGATGTTGTGATGATGATGATGGTAGTCATTATAAATGTCTAATTTGATTATTATACTTATAGTTTCTGGCTGGTGGGATTGTGTTATTCTACCACACTCCTTTGGCAGGTTTAGCCAGCCAGTATGCATATGCGCCAATTAATTATCGTGTTGTCTTGTTATTATGTAATGGGACTAGTATAATATTATTATCTATATAAAGGGTGCAGGCATTTATATGAGTATATACGACAGTGGAGTTCTTACCGCGCCAGTTGTTATCCGGTTTGGCGCGGGAGTTGGTCTAGTTCTGTTTCCGCCCTGCAGGTGGTGTATAGGTAGTGAACGGGCGCCGCCGCGTCTAACCACAGTCCATTTCAAAATTTTGTTGTTACTATGTGAATAAAAAGGGCAGGTTTAGCCAGCCAGTATGCATATGCGCCAATTAATTATCGTGTTGTCTTGTTATTATGTAATGGGACTAGTATATACTAGGTATCCCAGGAGGTTTGAAGATATCATTGTTGCATATGTGAAAACTAATTAGTTTGATAGACCTTGTGAAAAGAGGAAACCCAGTTTTCATTTGATACAGATCAGTCAAGTGGTTTAGATTTGGGAGCCATTTTAAAGTGTCATAATAAAGTCTGGACTTAGCCTAATTTGGCTCCACTCCTCAAGCTCATTATGAATGCATATGATACTCATTCTGTAGCATCTGGGAAAAGGAGTGGATGGTGTAAACTGATTAAATCCTGATAACAGTATATATCTCCTTATCTAAATGAAGACTCAACGTGTTCAGACATCAGGTTTTATTGTTACAGGCCCTCAAAATTGTGATATATTGCATGTAAGGCATAGTTTTTGCACAGAGATGTGAAAAATATTGCAAGTTTGGTAGTTTCTGATTTCACCAGTAAATCACGTGTACCTTTGGTTCTCTGGGAATCCTTTTTATAGGTATTGGAGAGCATGCGTATTTTTTTTTGTTCTGGATAACCAAGGATGACTCCAGGATTTTCATCTAAAAATCAGGAAACCACAAATTTTCCCAATGTCCCTGAACAGAAAAAATGACCAGACTCCAAATCAACACTACGCAACTGTTGTTATATATATTAAGTTGAATTTGTTTATAGGAATAGGGCAATATGGTACACATCAGTTCCAAGCAATATTTACCAATTTTAAGTATTACATTATACTGAGTGATCTAATAAAGATCCTGAGATTATCTGAAATTGCTGAAATAGCACTGATAGAGGACCAATTTATAGCAATTTAGGATACAATTTCTTCTTGACTGTTGAATCTAGCTTTTGATATTAACTCATTTATACAATTCCTATAACATAACAACACAATTGTGTAACCTTTAGGCCCATTACATAATCATTTACAAATTCTAATATCGTGGTGTTCTCTGCTGGGAACAAATGTTTTTGCAATTGATATTTTTGGCTGAATCACATCTATGAGAATCCTTAGACGTGCATACATATGATATGTATAGATATGACATGTTATGTAATCTTTAAAGCCAATATGTGAGAACACAAGCCTTCATACCTGGACTCTGGTGCAGGGTGTTATGCGACCTTTTCTACTTTTGCTTTGACAATCGTTAATCATTTCAACTAAGTAGTTAGTGCATCTGATAGCACAAAAAAATGCCTTTCAAATGACCCCACACATATGTATCAACGATTTGAAAAAGATGCCCAAACCTCGGAATGAAGCCTAAAACATTCGGCTATCAGTGGTAAAACGTTTGAGACAGTATATTTAATAGCCTTGGAACAAAAGCAGTGTCTATTACAGGGCTGCAGGGGGTTTAGAGCTTGATTCCATTTTCGCTCTTACACCATTAATCTCATAAACTAGGTAGCTAGTGCATCTGATAGAGAAGAAAATACCTTTCAAATGATCCCAAACATGTGTATATAATATTTCGAAAAAGTGCCGAAAATTGCCCAACAATTCTTAATTCTTTATTAAAAGATACTGCTAATGTGACTACCCCAACGTGTAAAACCTTAAAATGACGCCCAGAGTGTCCTGCATACAGTGATAAAACTCCTGAGACTGTATATATAACGGCGTGGGAGCGAAATCAATATTTAGACAGTGTACCATCCATGGCTGTATGGCTATTCACTGGCTGAAGTTCCCGTTTTCAAATCTTTAGTGAACTTCCCAACATCAGTAGGGATACTTAGCATCATGATGTAACTCCTTTAATGATACATCACGGTGATGCGCATACATTAGACCTTTCAGTAGCATATTTTAAATATGCTTTGCTCCAAATAGTATGGATATGACAGCAATTCTAAAAGTATGTGTTTTAGATATTTTTTATGCGAGGACACGGCCAGTGGCTGCCTACTGGGATACATACTATAACAGGCTGCCCCGCTCTTCCAAGTGCAGGTGTTACTCTCAATCTCTATAGGCCTAAATCCTACATTTCTTTGGTATATAGATTACCAAAGCAAAAATTTGGCCATTGTGACATATTTATTTCGTTGAACCAGGCATATTGTAGACTGACATAAATTTCTTGATTAGTTGTAGGTCTTAAAATCATATGACCAGATGTTACCAGCTACACCAATTATACTTATCTAATGATGATCTTTATCTAATAACTGACAAATATTAAAGCTCATGTCATGTATTTCTACCCTATTACCTCTCACAGATGGAATTGGTTCTGCTGTGTAACTTAATATAGCATAACACATGATAACAACTACTGGGATATTGGGTACACTTTCTTGGTGAAATTTCAAGGGTCCAACCCACTCCTCGTCTGCCATGTCATATTCGGTCAAGCAAGGGTCCAACCCACTCCTCGTCTGCCAGTCCTCACGGATTGGCCACACACAACTACTGGGATATTTACAATTTCTGAAAATCACCCCTGACCTAATAACTACATCCTTCCGTCAAAACATATTCAGCCAAAGTGACTACTGACCGCAAAACCTCTGAGTCTGTTGTGTAAAACCACCTGAATTGTGTCTGAATTTGCATTAACAGTTTGATTGATTCCAACCTAGGCTTTAAAAAAAGTGGTAGACACCATGAGAAATGCTCTCCTGCTATTTCATCCAAACTAGCAAACATTAAGCGACATGTGTACTATATTTATAATTATTGATATTCTATTTAACTTACTCAATGACCATTCAGTGCTCCTGCAGTATTCACTTCCGACCACACTTGTTTTTTTGTGGGATTTCTTTCGCTAAGACCTCTAATTCGAATAGTGTTTAATATGGGTATTATCCTTGTCAGTACACAGAGAGAAGTAAAGGCGTTGCCATGACTCTTTTACCATAGTCAACTCTAGTTGACTCTGGTAGCAGAGTCATGATGACTCTGGTGGAGGGGTCACATTTACTCCAGTCATACCCCTTGCTCTTTGTACAAATTGACTCTCCCTCTTGACTCCATCAGTGCAGAGTCGAGTGCAGTTGACTCTGCCCATAGCAGGGTCATTTGTAGTTTGACCCTTCATGAAGAGTCAAATAAAAACTGTGTTGACTCTGATAGTGGTTGTATGTGA
Source organism: Harmothoe impar (assembly GCA_947462335.1). Classification (NCBI taxonomy): domain Eukaryota; kingdom Metazoa; phylum Annelida; class Polychaeta; order Phyllodocida; family Polynoidae; genus Harmothoe; species Harmothoe impar. Next base: position 54,823,945 of record OX381708.1, on the reverse strand, counting down.
AACCAGCTGGTGGGGCAACCAACACTAGTTTGGTACCAGTGGCAACCACAAGGCAGAGCCACTATCTATGATTAAGATAATTGTTACATGCCATACATTTTTGGTTCTTTACAGATCGGTCCGCTATGTCTAAATAGTGTGGTAAAGAGATGTCAATGGATAAGCTTTCCATTTAACTTACCCGAATCAAATGTGATGACAGAATAATTATAATAAATTCCAAGAACATCAACAGTATAGAGCTTATCCACCATGTTTGTGGGTATGGGAAATAAACATAAGGCTGGGCATTAACTGTGTGAGATATAATGTGTGGCACTGCTTACTACTCTATATAGATCTGATATTGGCATCTAATATGTGGCCAATGGTCTGTAGAATGTAGTGTGAGACAAATATAACTTAGCCATTTGACACAGGGGGAAGTGGTGAGCATGACAACATCTCTTGTTATTGACCTGTGTTGGGCAATAACCTCACCTACTCACTTCTCTCACAGGCCTCACCTGGCCTGCCCACTAATTGTATAACCTGTTGCCCCCACTCTACCTTATAAGTACTGGATCCACCTTTCCTACAGGCCACTCATGTATTTGAGTATCGATTTTGACTCCTGCTCTTTTGAGGGGTCAATTGCTGTTGACTCTTCAGGAACAGAGAGTCAAACTCATTTGACTCTCCTCCACAGGTGTCACGTGGGAGACAAACTGCAACCCTGGCTGTCAGAGTCGTGGCGACTCCTTTACTTTTCTGTGTGTAGATGGCATGTACAATATACTGGATAGTTCTGATCTTTAACGCAAGGCGTCTCGTTTTGCAGCATGATGGCATGTATGGATCTAGTTGACCTCATTTTTGATTAACCCTTTAAGGACCCATGTCGCTAAAAGATGACATGATGAACCAATGCAGTCCTGGTGAGTTACTCGCCGGGGCTGCATTGGTCATTCATGCCGACCCTGCAGGAGTGTCTCAAGCCCGAACAGTCATGATGATGCTTGAATGCAGCAATGGCGAGTTACTCCCCTGGACTGCGTTCAACCAAAGCTATGATGCATTAAGACATCACACCGTTCTTAAAGGGTTAAGGGAGTGTTTATTCAATACCAGGGGGAGGAGGTAGAAAATGTCAACTCCTCTTGAAGGAGGGGGCGTAAAACGATTCTAACTCCTCTTGAGGTGTGTGTGTGTGGGGAGGGGGGGAGAGGGGGGTGGACTTTAAAGATTATGCTCCTTTTTTATGCGAAAAACAGAACAGTACTATAGTTCAAAGGTTGGGGGGGGGGGGGCGAGGGGGACAAAATAATTGACGCCTTCAGCCAGGGGGGCTTTTATATATTACATTACTTATTATATTTAACCTTAGATGAGCTATGTGATGAAGCATGATACATGGTAGGTTCCCACAAATAGGGTCAGGGGGGTTGGACATCATTTTCTGTCACTATTAGTCACAGTTTACACAGTACAAAAATTACTAAGTTGAGAAAATTCAGGATCTGCCACGACCCCTAGTGGAAATGTTTGGAAAACATTCTCAAAAAAAAGTATTTGCCCCAACTTGCCCAACTCCCCCAAAACACCCATTTTTGACATGGTCACATTCTGAGGAAAAAAAGTAGATAAAAAATTCTTGTAGAAAATTCACAACAAAAGGAGTTGAGAAAGAACATGTTGAAGAAGAACATACCTGAAGCAATAGTTCAAATAAGTATCCAAAAGTTGATGAAAATGGATTTACCCTTAAAATCTTTAACTCCGGAACCGACCATTTGGTCGGTTCTGGTATCTATATAGTTGAGTCAATAATTTGTCTCAGCTTAAAAAAATTTAAAGAAATATTTTGTTATGAAATGCTATATTTAAGGAAATATTCCCAACAGCTTTCAAATATGAAACGCTATATTTAAGGAAATATTCCCAACAGCTTTCAAATTTAAGATAATCATCTCTACTTTTTGAGAATGTTACTCAACTTTCAGGAAGTTCCCAAAAATCGGGCCTAAGGGGGGATATGGGTGTAATTGTAATGCAATTCGTCTCAGGTGGCACTTGAGAATAATTCCCAACCTTTATGTAAGGCCCCCCAGGGGGTTATCATAATTATTTTACAAAGATTATTTCTTAGATTTAGTTTCACATTGGCCCATTCATTGATTTGCATAGCTGTTTCAACATCGGTATTCTAGGGAATTTGAGCTACATGGCATGGTGCGGCACAATCAATTCTTTTGAGAATTACTTGTCCATTTAAGATGTTTTATTATTGTTAATGCAGCCATAAATTCAATAAAATTTATTCATAATTGTGCCGGGTATACAAAGAAAGGTTTGAATCATAGCTATCCAATGGTGCTTATAATTGTATAGGTCCAACCCATGGTGGAATGGCAAGACCACTGGAAAGGAAAGTTAGGAAAATAGCCTGGTAGAAAACAGGTGACACAGTGTCTAACTGGTAGAAAATGAGCCTTCAGTAAAAACCACTTTTCATACACTAAGACTGCACAAAATTCAGAGCATTGATAATAGATGAGACCAGGAGATCAATATCTTTGTGGTAAGTGGTCTGCTATTCCTGTATGATTATTGGTCTGGCTTTGAAGAGCATGTAAAGATTGCTCTTATGCTCTGACATTTGGGCCTTTTCATGGGAGCGCAGCGCTCCTCTGGGGTACCTACTATAAAGGCATACATATCTTTATGTGACCTGCTATGCCCAGTGCGAAATGCTCAGAGTGCAATACTGGCACTTTATAGCATAGAGACCTGTAGAGACATCACAAGTGGTGGTCGGAAATATAGGTGAGCTTACCCTTTTAAGAACATCACATTTCAGACATTTACCATACTAAGGAAGTGCATTGATTTGCCTATCTATCTGTATAATGTCAACCACAGAAGTAGAGCTTACACCGAGGATGAGCACGATTGTCCCGAGCACCTCAATCCAATTGCGATGTCCAGGCATGATATCTCTCATGAGTGTATACTGGAATATCATCATAACCAATAGCTGCATACTTAAGACACTACTAGAGCGTACACCGCCCAGGATATGCACCGAGTATACAACCAATATGTTACTGAAGGTTGCAGCAGTACAATGTCCAATCACTAGTCCGAATTCCTGTAGAGACAGATACACAGTTCCAGGTTCCAGGTAAATGGACACCACCATTGAGGTGATGAAGGAAAAGGCAGAACCGTAGAAGGCCTTAACAAACGGGTGTACATTGGACAGAGCGATTGCAATCACATCATACATGAATGCGCAAGAAACACCCCCAATTGTGGCCAGGGCATACGCAAGTACAGCACTGCCATTATGAGGAAGCTTGGCCTTTTCTCCAGATGAATCATTCACTTGGGAAATACTCATAAAGGCAGGTTCAACCATCAGTCTTTGCTGCTGAAAGATCCATGTGGGCTGAATGATTAAGAATATCCCAAGTATTGTAATACCTAGTGTTGCAAGTCGGAAAATACTTGTCTCCTTTTGAAACATGAGCTTTGCATTGACGATGGATGCAATCATTGTTATTACAGAGAGCATCCCAACAGCCTCAAGCAAGGGTAAGTATACAGTGCTCCCATAGTAGCCCACGTTGTACATGACATATAGGGAACCATAATATATCACCGCAGGTATCCTCTCTGTTTCTATAGTCATGGGTAGATTGCCTAGCTTTGCTGCAATAAGGTAGGTTAGTAGTTGTGTGAAGCAACGTGCAGCCGTAAGTTCAAAGTCAGGTACAGCCCCTTGTAATGCTTGCACAGATGAGGAGCCCAATGCATATGTACAGAGGAAAGTCACTATAGCAGCGTAGGCTGTGATCATCTCTACTCTAGAGGGATTTCTGTCCAACATGTTGAGAGCGCCTCCAGGTTATGTGCAACACCTGCTGTAACCCTCATGTAAATGTGACTGGTGGTTTGTACATTCCGGGCCAGGGGGGGCACTCTACTTTACAGTGACTCCTCACTTCCTTCATGAAAGTGGCTAGCTCAGACGGTTGATCCATTATTGTTGGCCGTATAGGGAAGGAGGTGTATCTGGATATCCCCCATAAAAGGAAATCATGCCTGTCTTGGCATATACTACCCCTCAAAATGGCTATCACACCCCTTTTTGGTGGAATACCCCCTTAAGCTGACCCAAAAAGTAGCCCCGCTCTCGCTATTCTGTGCACATACAAAGTTATTATTGAACATACAGGGAGTGCCCCCTCCCCTTTCTACCGGGTTACACTGTTTTGAAGGTATTCAAAAGGTGCGTTCGTGGATTTAAAAATGGGTGTTTGGTTCCACCCTGATAATTCTTGGGAAGGGCTAGACATTAGATGCCCATCGATCTTTAACGCAAGGCGTCTCGTTTTGCAGCATGATGGCATGTATGGATCTAGTTGACCTCATTCTTGATTAACCCTTTAAGGACCCATGTCGCTAAAAGATGACATGATGCACCAATGCAGTCGTGGTGAGTTACTCGCCGGGGCTGCATTGGTCATTCATGCCGACCCTGCAGGAGTGTCTCAAGCCCGAACAGTCATGATGATGCTTGAATGCAGCAATGGTGAGTTACTCGCCTGGACTGCATTCAACCAAAGCTATGATGCATTAAGACATCACACCGTTCTTAAAGGGTTAAGGAAGTGTTTATGCAATACCAGGGCGAGGGGGACAAAATAATTGAAGCCTTCAGCGAGGGGGGCTTTTATATATTCCACATGCCTAAAAAGTGTTTGTGCCTCCAAGCGAGATTTCACGCCCCCCTAGTTATTAGGCCACTCCAAATGATATACTCCATTTGCGTAGATCTATCATTTTTATCTAAATTACTTAATCATGTATTTAGTCTGACAAGAGCCTAGCCCCGCTAGCAAAGATACGTTTGGCCAACGTTGGCAATGGTCGGCACCGTCGCGCAATATTTCCAGGTTGTGCTAATGTTGAAATGCCAACATTGGTTTATGTTTGACCTTTAACATTGGCAAATCAATGTTGGACCAATTTTGAATATGTGCTCCCAACAATGAGATGAAGACCAATGTTGGACAAACGTTGCATTACCAATGTCCACCAGAAGGCATGGAAGGTTGTATGGAGAGATTTTGACCACCAGCCCCATTATTTGTCCCCATGATGGGGCACTTATAGGACCCCTTTGGGTTGAATATATCATATATGGAACCACCAAGTGACCAAAAAATGTTATGCAACATTCCATAACGTTATATAACGTTTCTCTAAGGCTCCTTACCATGGCAAAACGTTTGACGCAAAATAAAGTTTTTTTGTTAGCTGGGCAGCCGTTCTGGTTTTCTACTGGAGACAGATCTATCTCAAATACATGGACAAACAAACATAATTATATTTTATAGTATTACATTTATTAATATGTGTACATTGTACTTAGTGATTACTCTTTGTGAAGCTGATGCTGTGTGATATCTGATGATATTGAATTCCGCTGCGGCTATTGTAAAGCGTTCATGTGTGTACTGACGTTATGGCCGTCTTGCATGTGAAGGCCGCCCACTGACTCCAGTCCTTATCGTGTACAGCCTGCTGCTCATACCGCTCATACAGCACTGAGAGTCAGGCTGGCCTGGGTTATTTAACCCTCCAATGTACTTTAATGCACTATGCTATTGTGCATTATGATGCATTGAAGCAGCACTGGCGAGCAGCTCATAAGTGCTGCATTCACGCAGCTGGCCACCACACACACTCTCTCTCTCACTCTCTCTCTCTCTCTCTCTCTCTCTCTCTCTCGCTCTTGCTCTCGCTCTCGCTCTCGCTCTCGCTCTCGCTCTCGCTCTCGCTCTCGCTCTCGCTCTCGCTCTCTCTCTCTCTATGTATATATATATATATATATATATATATATATATATATATATATATATATATATATATATATATATATATATATATATATATATATATACTCGCTTGACCGCTTAAACAAATGTGAATTCATTTGTGGAATTTACTGTGGTCCTTAATGACAGAGTTGGATCAGATGCTGCGCTAGTTGCCATGGGAAATGCATTGCATAAACATGAACAATAATATATATATGGATACAGCAACCTCTTTATTTTCTATCCCAGCAGGGTCCTTTTCTTATAGTACGAAGACCGTTGGATCTACTATAATACAAGTCGGAACTAGGCCCTCCTATAATTGTTATGCATGTATCCACTAGAACACTGCATTTAAGTTGGGACTATTAACGACAACTGTAAAAGTGTAAAAGGCAGTTATACAGTTGTATTGCTGTATACAGCAAACTCAAAATATCTCCTTTATATAGCTTTATGTGGAATGTTTCACCCCATAATCTATGATCTAATAATATAAGATAACTATAGGTCTTGCGATTGCCTCGTAATAGAGAATTCTCGAGATATCTAACCAGTATTATTAACAAAACAGGTTCACATCAGGAAGGCAATAATCATATATGACCATATGGATACTTCATAGATTTTATCATTCTATACGGAACTAGCGCATTAGGCTAAGGGGGTCGCCATCTTGAATCAGCCCTTGAATCAGCCCTTGATCAAAGACTGATAACCTATGCTACACGCTTGTCATAATCTCCCTAAGTACATTCCCTTTGTTCCAGGTGTGAGGGGAGGGTATTAATTTGATAAGGAGATGTGGGTTCAGCCCCCGACTACCTGAGGTACCAGGATATGCTCATCCTGTATATTGTAGGGTTATATTGGTGCCTCTTTTTAACAATATACTTATATATACCCTCATCTTCTTTTGCATCTCGCCCATGGGTAATGTATGGTCATGCTTGACTACCTTCCCCTGGGTATTGCCTCTTTCCTTTACTCGGGCAGGCACATATATATGTATCTATCATGTTAGCAGTACGGTATACAATTTAAGAGGAAGAAGAAAATAAAAATAAAACAAATAAAATAACCTCAATCAATCAATCAATCAATCAAATTCTCAGTGCATCGACACAAAGTCAGTAACCTACATAATAATATGATATAGGTTGTGTACTACCCTGAAGGATCTATACTAGGTCTGTGCTGTATACAGTGGTATACAACACTTGACACAGGTCATAGAGAAGTAAACTATCATGTACCACAGTGTTTAGATTAGGACTCTGCCCAGTGGCATCCATTGACCCAATGTAGTCAGATCTCTTAGCGTCAATAAACCCTGAATTTCGTTATTTTGTGGAAAAAAGTGTCATTTTTTCCCCATGTATTGAGAAAAATATGGGGATCAATTCTACCCCTTGCAACAAAAGATTGCATGACTGGAACACTTTTTTTTTCAATATGGCTGGCCAAATGCAGAAAATGAGATTTATTCCAGAAAATATGTTTTAAAATTATTCATTTCCCATCAACTTTTTGAAACTGAGTATGCTTGGAAACCATGTCCATACAAATATTCTCAGATGGAGACCCACCCTGAAAACCTATTATTACAGCAGGGGCAGCCATCTTTGTTTGGTCATTATAGGGGCTGTTATGAGTTCAACGCAACCCCTCCAAACTTATATTCAAAAGTGACTAAGGCAAAACTAATGTCTTAGTCCAAATGACTAACCCCAATATACATACAAAAGAAAATACTAAGGTGGGTTAGTCAATTTGACTAAGCTAACAGCATTGACTAACACAGATTGATTATATAGGGAGCAAGAAAATCACTAAGAAACACTTTGTCATATTTTGGCTCCCTATATGCCCAACCTATGTTAATCAATGCTGTCAGGTTAGTCAAATCGACTAACCCACCTTAGTCTTTTCATTTTAAGATATATTGGGGTTAGTCATTTTAACTAAGGCGTTAGTTTTGCCTTAATCCTTTTTGAATATAAGGACTGATGCTCCTACGACAAACCTTGGATAGCCACTACTGGCTAACCTCTTAGAACAATATACATCAAGTCACTGCTATGACTTTGTTAAAACTACAAAGGGATGCCTTTACATGTAGAGATGACAAAGCTGATGACTTCAATAATTGGAGAGAGGCAAGGGGTAAAACAGAGCCTAACATTCCAATTATTGGATCTCATCCCCGGACACAGATCTTGATACTTGCCTTGATCAGGGCACACAGAGAAAAGAACTTACCTCTGTATGTTGAGGCCCTAGAGGTATTGATGTTCTTTACCCTTGACCACTACAACTAGTGCAGATTGATAAAAAAGCGACATACGGGACCCTACCTGCTTTATTGCTCTATCAGACTTGGGGAAGCTGCGTCAGGGAACAAAGTCTGATCTGCTAAAATGCCTGGACACCAGCAATCACAAACCACCTAAGGCAGATTGTATCATAGTTGATGGCGCTGCCCTTGTCCACATGTTGCCAGTATCAGGAATCTCAACATTTGCAGAGTATTCTAAAAGGGTCTTTCAGAAAGCCATTCTACAAGAACTGGACAATGCAGACCGCATAGATATTGTATGGACCGTTACTTGCCTTGCAGTATCAAGGACAGTGTAAGGGAAAAGGGTGGAAGTAGGAGCCGTGTTAAACCAAAATACCTTGCAATAACTGGAAGGACTTGAAAGAACAAAACAGAGCTCTTTGATTATCTTACCAATGAAGTGAACGACACTATTTGGCCACAACATCAAGAAGTTTACATCACTTCTAATGACTCAGTCATTTCAAAAGGCACCACTGTACCCATGGGAAACTGCTCCCATGAAGAAGCAGATACTTGTGTTGCTATCTACCTGCCTCATGATTTCATTTTTAGGATGCACTCCTCCAGCATACTAAAAGGGCTGTACACTGAACTTAAAAAATGTAACTGCAAGTCAGACCGTGGCTGTGTAACGTGCGAGTGCAGAAAACTAGGACCTCCATGCACTGACCTCTGTTCTTGCAAATGTTTGAAGAAAGTCATATTCCAAGTTGGACTTATCTCACATCGGAAATTGAAATATATTAGACAGCTGACTAAATGATGAGTGGCCAAGTCAGCAGGTATTTCAAAAACTGAAGGACAATCTGATGCACAAGCCATCATGTACCATGGTTTTATACCATGGTTTACCATATTATTTTGGCAGCCATATTGGATAAATCCTAAACAGTTAAGGTCAAATATTTGATCTCTTCATGGAATAAAATATGTCGCTTACATGTATACGAACTGGAGTGTTTCTGTACTCATAATGTAGAATAATCCAGGTTTTCCTACCAATTTCTGACAATTTTGAAACATGTCGTAAAATATGTGTTCTGGGGATTTTTTTTCTTGTTGCAAGGAAAAATGTTCAAAAGTATACCCATACCTATATGTGTACCAATTTTGGTGCTTTTTTTCCGGAAAATAACGATCATTTCGCTAAGGGACCTGACTAATGTCTGTTCACAAGGAAGCTACTGTAGTGGGAACATTTACCCTGTAGATAACGACTATATATATATATTTTTGGATAAAAGCTTCTATATTTGGAAGGTAAAAGGAACGTTTTTATGCCTAAATGGGTGTGCTTGTTGATATGTGTTGCCATGGAAACATGATTTTTATTCCAAATAGAGGAAATTCTGAGGATTGCGATGGTGAAAACGAAATAAAATTACCATTTCTAGATCGAATTTTATGACTTAAAGAATGAAAATGTATCATAAATTTCTAATTATCATAGATAATGCTAATTAGATAGGGATATCTTGGAAAATATGAGACATAGAGCTTATTGGGATTTTGGAAAGGGTGATGCCCACACATATTCATGAAGCCATATCTCAAAAACTAGAAATAATATCTTCTAGTGTAATATATCACTGGAAAGCTTATGACATCAATTTCAAAGTTGGCTTTTTCCTTGGACTACCCTTTTCCCTTGCCTGTACACACACACACACACACATATATATATATATATATATATATATATATATATATATATATATATATATATATATATATGGGTGGGGGTCCAGAAAATGTCCATTTCATAAATTGAGTTATTTTTTTAAAATAATCATTTTAAATAAAGAGAATGTATAGAGATAATTACATGATTGCAAAAAGCCCAATGAGTACTAATAGAAAAAATATGCATATTAATTATAACTTCATGATTTTTTCAGATTGTAGCTACTTTTCAGGGAAAAAATGACCAAAAATCGATGTCCCCTGGAAAAAATCCGATTTTAGCGGAAATTTTCTCCCAATGATATTAGATTTACACTTTTTGCTTCATATGTGTTGCATACAAATGATACTTCTTCATAACACCATTTATTTTAATATTTAATTTTTTCAAATTTAAAATATTTGTTTAAATTACAAAAATAGCAATTATTCTCATAATCTCATATATCTTTTTAACCCTTTAAGGGCCGCTGCTGCCTGTGGGCAGCATCTAGAATAACCTTGAAACACCGCTGCTGCCATAGGGCAGCAAAATTGATACCCTAGGGCATCAATACCACTAAATTACAGCTCCTGCTATGAAACAAAGAATAAGAATTTTTGAATCAATCCAAAAATATTTAACATTGATACTACGCCCCCTTGTCAAAAAGGTGTAAATTCTGTCTCCAATACAATTTATTTTACTCTTTAGCCACTATCCCAGGGAGCACATACTTGCAAAATTGCATATTCCAATGGCATAGGGCCGGTGGTTAAGTCTCAAATGACATGTTTCAAGGCCAGCAGGGAAAGGGTTAAACACTTGAATTTTTTGGAAATATATTACACTATATGGATGTTTTGTGCCATTAGGCATATCCCGGACACCTATACTCTTGGGCACAATGATAAAAATTAAGACAATTGATTATTTTCTTGGTGAAATTAGAGCCCAAAGAAGGAATTAAAAATGACCTGTTTAAGCCAAATTTCTTGAAAAGGTAATTAACTATACAAATCCTGCATAAAATTACATATTACCTGCATTGGATAAGCGTATGTGTGAGCTCTACACTCCCATATCGATGGATTTTTTCTATTTTCTATTTAACAAGCAAAAACAATTGTTTTCACTGGATGTTACGTTCACCAGATTGATGTTACGTTCACTAGATTTATTTAAACATTTTGAATAATATCAGCCTAAATGTCCTCTAAGGAGGAAGGGAAATATCCATGTGGTGCCTACATTGTACATGCACCATATACAATAAGAATCGTAACTCGGTGCAATGTCTTTGTCTTTGTAAATTAAGATATCAATTTATGTTACGTTCACTAAAATTATGTTACGTTCACTAGAATTATGTTACGTTCACTAGAATTATGTTACGTTCACTAGAATTATGTTTGGTTCCACGGAGACAGTAAATTGTCACGAAAATATGTCCTTTTTTGTTAATTTCTTTTGATAGGCCGCATGTATGTCTGTTTGACAAACCTATCAGCAAGGATGTATGTGGAGGAATGCATGATTTATGTAATATCAAGAACTATCAAAACAACATGTCCTTTATTTTATGAAATGTTACGTTCACCAGATATATGAAAAAGTCAGAAATATGCATAAATAATTAAAATATAGCCGTAACACAAATTGTCCAAGTATATCTGAGCATTACAAATGACACTGACCTGTTTCCATCATTTTATCATAAACATATTTCATTCTAGAAACTATTTAATTTTTGTGTTACGTTCACTAGATGTTACGTTCACCAGATATATTGAAAACAACAGAATTTTGGTCTAACTGTCTCATTTTTCTTTTATTAAATATCTGGGACATGCTGTGACTTTTTTTGCATAGGTATTATACCACAACCAACTGAAAACAATGCTATTATTGACTAATATTTCATTATAACTCCTCTATTTTTCTGCTATGTTACGTTCACTAGATCCCACTGAACACCTCTGAATAGTAAAATAAAGACAATAGAATGGCAAAAAATACAAAATATCTTCAGATATGTTTGAGCACTTTGTATACTTTCATCTGGGTTTCACAGCTAGTTTAATACTCTTCCATGTTAGTACTTTTCCCTATTTAAAAAGATTATAGGTTCAATTTAGACAGAAACCAACTGGCCCTCAATTGACTCTAGCTATCAAACTATCACAATGTGGAATTAAAAATAGAGAAAAGTGTACAGCACCCTGTTACATGGTAGGAAATGACACATTTTTGCCCTAATTCAGTGAATCAAGTTCATAACTAAAATATGTCATCATATTTTTTCACTATTCTCATGTCTATGATAATATCTGGTGAACGTAACACAATTTTGTTTCATTAGTAATTGTATTTTTCAAACTTGCATAGAAAAAAAAGTAAGAATCCTAGTATCACAAAATTTGGGAATGTGATGGTTCATTGCCTCCTTTATATATAGACAAATCTGCTACAACATTTGGGCAATTCAGAAATATTATTGTTCTTCACTGGAAATGGACATTTTCTGGACCCCCACCCATATATATATATATATATATATATATATATATATATATATATATATATATATATATATATATATATATATATATATATATATATATGTGATCAGCGAAAAGGCACCTTATTGCACAAAGGGCCCTTTTCTCAGACCATGTCACATACGGTTGTGATCAACTGATATAATATTACCCACCCCTTTACACCTTACACCAGAACCCCTCCACATGTATGTATGGGGATTATAACACACAAGGTATCGTCCCAGTCATGGTTATTGAGTTTGAGTTTGATAACGATTTCATTGACCATAGAATTCACAAACAAGCTGCCTCCTCCAACAATGGGCAGTATCAATGAATGTAAATTTTCACAAAATACAAGAGCTTCACTCTCTCATACACAAGCGTTAAAGTTTAGGGAGTGCTCATTTTTTAACAACAGGGGTGGGGTGGTGGATTTGGGGGGGGGGGGGGGAATTTGGACCCCTTGACCCGGGGGGGGGGTTTAAAAATTTAGACCCCTCTTTAGGGGGGGTCAAAAAAATTCAACCTGTTTTGACGGAAAAAGCCCAGGCGTTACTATGCTGGGGGGGGTCAAAATATGTCGACCCCTCTAGGGGGGGGGGTGAATTTTTTTTGCCCGCTCCGCGCGAAATCTCACCACCCCCCCCCCCCCCTGAGCACTCCCTTAGATTCAAATAAGTTGAGAGCAAATAAAAGGGGTGAAAGATAACAACATGCCTGGACAGACAGGGACTGGGGGGCATGATACATAAGCTCTAGCACGAAGTATGAGGGAAGCGTTTAACTGATGGCCCAATAAAGAATGCAGTTTTACAACTTTGTATAAAATTTAAAAAACACCGCCTGAAGAAGTCTGCTAAATGTAGACGAAATGTAGTGAGAGTTCATACTAATCACCCGCCCCTTCTCGATGTACGTAACCCCCCCCCCCCCCCCAAAAAAAAAAAAGAAGTTACTAACCCAACCTCAACTTGTCTGGTTTTGTGTGGAATTTTAATTTATTTGAAAAAAAACTCAACTCTGGTTACAAATTTAAGAGGTGGGTAGCTGGGAATAGGCACATTTCCAAGTGATGACCAGAGGACGGGAAAATCCCAATGCTCCTGTCCCAACAAACATTCAGCCCTAGGGCATTATGTTGACCTAGAGAGACAGGACTAGTTTAGTTTCAGGTGTTTCGGCTGAGGTAGGACATATATATAGGGCCTCTGTCAGGGACATCCTTATGTGACATCACAGCTCCGGCCGTGACGTCACCAAGGGGAACGCCGGCGCATGCGGCCTATGTAGATGTTACTATATATAGACGGTGGGATCCTGAGTTGGGGATCCGAGATAGGAGAGAGGAGCGGCAGTGTGCAGCACTGAGCGGGGACAGGACCACCACCGCCACCACCACTACAGCACCACCATACGGCACCAGCACCACCATCAGCAGCACCACTAGACACTGGAGGAAGCTGGTGGCCTCAGCAGACGCAGGCAGGAGGCAGGAGGATCCACACAAGGCCCATACAGGGACAGTCTCCTCCACGTGACGCCATAGTAGCTGTAGTATTAACGGGAATAGAACTGGGCAAGCAGGAAGATAATGCCAACCATGGATCGTACAGATAAACAAGGTAAGTGCCCTTTTTAAAGGAGAAACACCTCTAGTATCCCAGGAGGAGGCTATCTTTAATTAAAGATAGCCTGGAGTCGCGGAGGATCAGTGGCTGTGCAGCATAACGGCTAAGGACGGTGACTGAGGGATGGGTGGGAGGGCATGGACAATAAGGAGGGGGTGGATACATAGGAGAGAAGCTGGGACTAACCTGGAGGGACACACCGCCGGTAATTAAGGCCGGCAGGTGGGGAATCAATTGCAGGGGGCCAGCAGGAGGAGGTGGTCAGGGTGGTTATGCTACTGGAGCAGGAGCAGGGGGCTTGGGGGATGGCCCGAAATAGTGAAATGAATGAAACCTTCAATGGAGGGAAACAGAGAGAGGGAGGCCCAGCTAGGGAGATATATGGGAACACAAACAGTGTGATGTATGGGCCGCTGGTCCATTGTCTATTAGTATTAGTAGCAGCAAATGGGGGAAGCTTATACACTGAGCAAGATGGGAAAGCCCTTAACCAGCTGCACAGCCACTGCTGCAGGCAATAGCTGCATGCTGCTACCCATAGACACCAGGAGGGTGCTAATGTGCTCTGATCTACTCACACAAATAGACCCCTGTGGCTGCACTCTTTTGGGCGGAGTGGACATTGAGGGCGCACAAGGGAAAGATATATCTTATATATATATATATATATATATATATATATCACATCATCCTTCCTGTTCAACCCTTCTTAGTTCATAAGTATATCTTCGGGACATGGACTATAAAGACCTATGTATTATAAGCTGTTGTTGGCCATTATTGCTTGATATCGCGTTTATAGATGCATTCATACAACTTTTACAGAACCCACCTATTTAAGACAAGTATTAATTTAGCTCGGCATGGACACATTCAATCAGTAAACCTCTTACGGTATTTTCACCAAAGCACACACCTAAAATATGACCCTATAGAATATGATATAGTACATGACTTTAAATCCAATTTCCCACAATTTCCCCCGGTCCCTTGCTACTGTTTGCTACCCTAAGTCGCTACATTAACTCATGTTGACAGGGTAGTAAATATAGCCCTCAGACAGGACCAGCTCTGGCAGCTCAGTCATTGATCTCCTATTGGGACACACGCCTGTAGGAGCAGCTCAGGGCTGAGCTGTGAGCAGCTCATTGGAAGTGAGTAGGTCAGGGTCTCACACTCAGTGGTTGTAATGCTCAGGGCTATGTCCAATCTATGCCTAATCCATACATGTGATATAACATAGAAGGGGTTGTAAGTTATCCAACTGCAAACATTGACACGCCTACACCATCTGAAGTTAAGCTATATTTGGCTGAATCTAGGCCTGAATTGCTTTTACTTAATTGCGTTGACTCAATATTGACAGTAGTAGGATTTACGAGGAGGTGTAAAATACATATTGTAGGCAGATTATACAGTGTATTAGATTTGATGCCCATCCACTATCCGATAGAGGCCATAGAAACACGTTTTACCATTTGATAACAATCTAGGCCTGCATGCAGTTGTCTGCTTTCAATTGTTCCTTTTTTACCACCTTGCCCTAAAGTTTGAGGAGCTGAGAGGAGTTATAGCATCAGCATTAGCAGATAGTATTACCTCTAGTAATATGTCTTTTTAAAGAGATGAGGTTTATCTACGGGTCTTGCATCATGCAACTCTATAGTTGAGAAAATGTGTGTATCTAACTGTATTGCAGAATCAATGCTGAGCAGCAGGACATGCAGCAGGAGGTCTGACTGTGTCAATAATAACAGGAGCACAGTCCCAGGTCTGCAGGCACATGGCTGCTTTGTACCTTAAACCTCGGCTTACTGTTGAGGTTTCTGAGAATTGATTCCCTCTGGAGCTGGGGAGCTACACTCCCTGGGGAGGGGCCGTCCCTGGGGGTTGTGCACTGCCGTTTGCCGTCACCTCTCCCAGGTCACCTCCCCTATCCTGACTGGGGGTGGGGCCAGAGAGTAGGGGGAGGGAGGGGCAGTCAACATGCTAACGGTGATCTGGAGGTTAACAGGGCCGCCCTAGCTATTCATTAATAAAATGCCAAACCTCCAGGCCTACACATGGGGTGGTGGGAGCTGTTTGTTGACAGTGGCAGATAGCTTTGTGTTAACACTTTTCAGGGAAGGACATTCTGTATCTGA
The DNA here is from genome assembly GCA_947462335.1 of Harmothoe impar. Lineage (NCBI taxonomy): Eukaryota > Metazoa > Annelida > Polychaeta > Phyllodocida > Polynoidae > Harmothoe > Harmothoe impar. The sequence goes on along the minus strand of OX381708.1, from coordinate 54,807,753 downwards.
ATGAGGGCCAAATAATGAGAAAATTAAAAGAATCACTCAATGTTATTCAACATGACTTCGATAATGATGACAACTGCCCATTCAGCACAGGAGAGGCATTTAGTTTCCTATTTTCTTTATTCTAAAGGTTGCAAGACATGTCTCACTGTAGAGTGTTTCGCTTGACCCCCAAGTTAGATGAATATGATACCTATAAATAGCATAATTATTACATCTACTATAATACAAATATAATATATCTATTTTTCATATGATCTGTCTTCTGTAAATGAATGTGGCCTTCGAAATACTGGTGGATATAGTTTGCGTCCGGTCATTTAGATGCAGTCAAAATGAATTAGGCTTGCCATGAGACGAGGAGGAATGCATTGTATCGGAATGTGTGATCTCCTCTCCATGAAAAAAGCCCAACAAGTAATAAACAATTAATTAACAGTTGGCTTTACAGATAGAGTAGAAGGTGAAGCCCATATATTCAACCTGTCGACCTCATGCAGTCATCTTCCTACCGCCTAATCATCTAAGGGCCGCATAATGCTTTAATGCAATGATTATGTCGTCCTGATGCATGAATGCAGCCCTGGTGAGTGACTCGCCGGTGCTGCATTCAAGCATCGTGTCCACTCTACATGGTTGATACAATCTAGGAGTTGGCATGATAGATGAATGCAGTCCTCGCCAGAGCTGCATGAATGCATCATGCCCACAAAGGACACATATTTTAATGATGATGCTACCCTTAAAGGGTTAATGCCCATGGGGACACCATACGCTGTGAGGGGAGCTGTGATTAATAACCAGAAGTGGTTCTCCCCCCCCCCCTGCCTCATCCTACCTGCACCACTGGAGGATAGCATTTCTGGGTATTATTAACGCTGTGAGGATTTTGGAAATTCACACCAGGGCCCGTGAAGGGATTGCAGGGGAAATACATGGTAATCCATTCAGGGGCTTGACTGCTTGTGGGTGGGTGAGTAGGTCTTATTGGGGACGAGTCATTTGTTATCGGGAGGGGATGACCCATGTTTTTTTTTTAATTTGACTATAGATGAGTCTAAAGCTGCCTTACCTCACACACCTTTTGTGCAGCAATATGGAAACACAATTCCCAATGAATCTGGTGATGTGCTGCATGAAATAACCAGGAAAATTGATCCCATTTGTATATGTTTAATATCATTTGCTTATTTCTTTTGTCCATATGGGCTTTGCTGAAGCCCCCATCCCCCCCCCCCCCCCCCATTTGATAAACCAAATATCCCTAGCACCCCACCCATGAGGTGCCCCATGGCTGGTCCCCTAATGCTGGTGTGGCCGGCTCAGTGCTGGGGTACTGGAGGTGTGGTGCCGGTGGCGTATGGAGGACATGGTGTGTAGTGCGGCCTGCTCGCGTGCACTCCTCCTCCTGGGTGCCTGGGGCAGGTTGCACTTTGCTGCTCACAGTGTCAGCTATAGGCATGAATAGTTAAATGTGCTTTAACCCTTTATGGACGGCATAGTGATTTAACGTGCATGAGTATAGCCCTGGTGAACTTACTAGCTAGGGCTGCATCAATGCATCATGCAAATCCTTCAGAAGTGATTCAACCTCATATTGTTGGCACTGGTCGGCATGATGCATGAGTTTTGTATCCATATTATCATGATGACAAATAAAGGGCATAATGTATTAAAATAACATGTGGTCCGTGAAGGGTTTTAAGGTGATGAACTTAAGACATCTAGACGGATTCGTAAGTGTATTTTTTTAAATTATTTTCTTAAGCCTAATCCGATTATGTTGGGCGGACCAGCAGTTAATCTATGCCTGCTATTTGTTTATATTTCGGTTATTTACCGTTGAGCAATTAGTGTCCCAGGCAATTAGAGTTCATGCAAGAATCTTACCACAAAGGAAAATAATTAAGGAAAGAGCAACTGTGAGAACCAATGTGGGATAATGGCAGAGGTAAATTTCGGAATTCTGTTATACCTTTTGATAATTATGTTCAGTGTCTTATGAATTATTCTATGCTAAATATGGTCGTATGTTTATATCCAACCTCATCAGGAAAGATCCAGGACCAATTAATTGTCAGATTAACTTTACTAATTAAATGACACTTGGGTCCCCATGGGTGTCCACCTGCACGCGTGTGGTCAGTAAAAGGTCGCGGCACGTGATACAGGAGGACGTGTGGTATCATGGTGAAGGTACCTGACATTTGTACCATTCCATACATTCCCATGCAGCCCATGTTATATGCATGATATATATTTTGTATATAAGGCACTTTGCCTGTACATGTATTACTATTGTGGTTCTACTCAAGTGTACACGCGTGCACCAAGTCCAATATATTCTTCCACTGTGCATTTCCTCTCAGAACATTTGAGGGATTTGCATTTTACATGAGATCAGTGAGAGTTTTCATCTTTATAAAATATCATCTGCCCCACTGTGATATCACTTACTACCGAATTACATTCATATCACAAAGTTAATCTCAATACACCCACCACTGACCATCAATCTGGACAGAGAACATGCACCACCCTAACGGCATATCGTTTACTCTGCCGTTCTCTGTTTATAAAGGAGATCCTTAACCGCCTCAACAGCACTTTATTTGATTTGGCTAGGATGTACTCACTCTACCACCCACCCTATTCATCTCATCGTACCACACCATAATCTGCCTTATCCCTTCTAGCCAGTCGCATACAGTCAGTCCTAATACGTTACCACACAAAGCACCCATCTTCACGTAAGGCCTGTATAGTATACACATGGTAGCCTGTCCTCTCACCCCAATATCCATACATCAGATACATAGTAGAACCATTACCATAATGTGACTGATACAAATAGCAGGTCATAAATCACAGAAAGTGTGCAGATGGAGCTCGGGGGTGACTTGGGGGCTCTGAGAAAAAAACCTGACGTATCTGAATGTTATTTCTTTTGGGTAATGTATAGGTCTTCGGCTAATTGCTCATGGAGTCTTGTGAGTTAAATATGAAAACGGTTGCTATGGCAACCCCTAGAACCTGTACACCCTGAAAATGATGTCCGGGCGAGTGACATTTGGGGTATTTCTAATCATGGGCAGCTATAACAATGTTTAGATGTGTTTGCCCCATATTTATATTTTTTTATTGTTTAAATGGGCCCTAATGGTTACTTTCTGACTGTTTGAACGAATGTTAATAGGTAATTTCTGTGGCACTGGGTAATTTCATATAGGGGTGAGAATTAATCTTTTCCTTAATTTTAGGTCTCCAAATATACATTACTTGTCGTTTAGTCTACTAGGAGTACAGAGTTGGCTAGGAAGTTGCAATTATATGGAAGACAAACCCCAGGTCATACCCTTTTAGGTAGTAAATAGCGTTAGTGGGGCAAAAATCCGTATATACTCAAGAATCCCCATTGAAAATACCTTGTATTAATACAAAATGTCACTCGGGAGGACATTTTCCCCTTAAAATACCATACATGTGTTTTCCCTAGGGTTAATACTATTTCTATATATAGACCCTAGGATTTAGATGCAGGTGCCCTACCAACTGAGCTAACCAGACAAGTGTCAGCAATGTCTATTGATGAGATAATCATGCACATGTGTACATTGTATGTGATATTTGGAATTACTTTGATCCTTCACTATCGCTTCTACATTTGTGGGCATTGCTTGTTCCATATATATATCATAATATGATATCAGGTATGTAGGAGAAAAGGTCGAACATATTTATGATTTGATCATTTTATCATGGTAGCAATTTGAGTAACACATACAGGATACTATTCAGCCCCATGGAGTATCCCGGGACCCCCTGCAGTGTATTCAGTCCAATCAGTAGCACCTGTCCTTGCATGGTGCCCCCTGGAGGGAGTAGCGGTATTTAGAGGCTCATTATTACCCAGGAATAAAAGTACATTTAATTGAGATAAATTATCAAAAATATACACCCTCGTGTAGCAAGGAGCTTTGGAAATAACACTGAGGTATATTCTATCTTATTAGTAAGCTTTTTAGAAATGTATAGCATTGGTATAAACACATACAGTAGACCCCTCTACTGCTATTGGCATACCAGAGACAGCTCTAATCACCACAGTACCCGGCAGTGGACAGGGGCGGGGGCAGGGTCCCATACACCCCTTTAGATGTAGGCCCACAGTGCATCACACCAACCATGCCTCACCTTCTCATTATGTTATATGTGAAAGTGGTGTTTGCAATAAAATTATCCGATTTGGTAACATAGCCTTGGACCATACCTGCATAGCTGTCACTCGCCCGGACATGTTCGCCCGGACATTTCGCCCGGACATATTGACATTTCCCCCCTCCTGTTACATACTATGGCCAGGAACCAGACATTTTACATAGTGGGCAGTTGGTTATATGCAGGGGGTAAATAACTGGCATAATTGGCATAGTTAAATATAATCATGGTAGACAGGGAGAGGATTAATGTAATTTGGGTGTCCTGTCGACAAAAATTGCTATTTTGAAGGAAAACCACTCAAAGACCCCTCAGGCAGAAGATTACAGAGGAAATTCAATTTTTTTTTCGCTATACAAACACTTCCACATAATTCTAAATTTTAATGACAATAAAGAACCCATATACATTATGGGTAAAAAGTTGGGGTGCAGAATGTTGCTAAAAATTCGCCCGGACATTCCATTTCACAAAATCTATATTTTCTAGAAAATATGAAAAAAATGCCCCTAGTGATACTGTTTTTGGTCCAGATTCATCTTAAGAACTCATAGTTTCATCAGAATACATGGAACAGTGCACATATAGTGGCTTTTCTCGAAAATTTTATAAAATATTTCATTTTCTTCTGTCTTTGGACCAATTTGGTATCATTTTTGGCCTGTTTTAGGTTAGTAGAACGTTAAATATGGATATTTTACTATGAAAACCCATATGTAACATCAAGGACTCATCCCTCCCGATAATATAAGACAGTTAGAATCATAAAAGAATGAAAATCCTAAGAATGCTGGCCTGGGGAAGTGTAAAAATGCCATATGCACAGTTTCTGTGATTTATGACCAGCATCTCATATCTCATCCCTGTCATCCCATATCTCTCCTGTCGCTTCTACTCTCTCCATCAACATTTAACATGTCACATGAATGTGGATGGAATTGCTATGTGGGTATCTCAAAAGAGAGAGAAAACAGGGATCTTCATGATTAAATATAATACACGGATATGTACGGGGGGAAGTGGTTATCCTATATGCCATGTCACTAATATTAGGTAAGATAGATGATACCATACAACATCCTAGTTGCACTAGGCTGTCTCCTTATATAGTCTCAACCATTACATTCAGGGATATTGCCATAACCATCAGAAACTGTATACTAAAATATTCCTCTGCTTGGAGAATGCGAAACCGGAACAGGAAATGACCTATAAGTCAGCATGTGGCATAGGGTAAAGGCACCCATCTCGGACGCTCCTGGCCAATGAAAACGTAACCACTTTTGCCCCTTGATTTTGAGACTATTAAAGAATACTCATCTTGATATAGGTTGTACCATTAGGCACATTATATATATATAGCTTATATGCCTTTGAAAATTGAATTACATAATATAGTTTAAGTAGGAATAAATCCATATCTAATATATTGATTTCAAAAGATAAAAGTGCACCTAAAGTCGGACACTTCATGCTAGAACTGATCCTAGAGTCGGACATTCTTTCCTTTCAATAGTTGAATGTGTATGCTTGGCTGTATATGTAATATAGCTCTGTTAAATACATTTGATTATATATTTAAGAACTTTCTGCTCTTTAAAATTAGAATTATGCCTTGTATTCCTCTGAAATGTTCACTCAACATTTAGGCTGTGTTATATTCACGTATCTACAGGCTATATGGTCCTGGGATAGGGATCCAACACACTAATTAGATTTTTATGGTAGACCATTGATAATGATGATTTACACAACATCTGGCAGTAGAAGTTTTGCCTAATGTCTGTTTTTAAATACTGATTGTATACCCGTGAACTCTTATAAAGATATAGTGTCCGACTTTAGGTGCAATTTGATGCTGATGTAAAAACTCCTCTCACAAAGTACAATGGGTAATTTTTTTATATCTATTTACTTAAATTGTCACAAAATGTACATATGTTTCGATAGTTATCACTAGACATTGTGTTGATATAGGGAGGATGCTAGAAAAGAGACAACAAGAAAACCAATTTCCCAATTTACTCTTGGTCTCTGTCTTGAAAATATAGCAAGAACACCCCAAGTTCAGGCCGTTATAAAATGATGACAATGGTCTCTAATATTTGGTATATTGTATTTGTTAGAAGGAAGAACCCCTCAGCTTTCAGATTGAGATGATATGATACATGAAATATCAATATTGGTTAGGCAATTCAATGCCAATGGTGTCCGACTCAAGGTATCTGTCCGACTCAAGGTTCCTTTACCCTAAGGGTCATTTGCTCTGCATGTATTACTATCAGCCAGCTTGTAGATATGAACTGACCGATGGCACTTGCTGTTTATCTTATACAAAAGTCTGGTTGACATTAAAAACAAGTACAATAAGGAAGCTGTGACAGTAGTGTGGGGTTTCCATCATGTGAGTGAGTGTCATGCAGTCATAGTAAAAACCCAATCGTCATAGGACCTCTAGCACGTGCTGCCTGGCAATGTGAGCCACGGTTCATGATGGTCCATACTTTGGCCTGCAGGGAAATCCTGAATATCCACAGGCTGCAGGCTTACATCACTTTGGAGCTCTAAAGGGATTGGATCATGATCCCTTGGGGCTAGGTTCCAAGTTGTCATTATAGGTTTAATTTACTTATATCCGGTATTCTGGGAATAGACTATGGGTGTTTAAGTGGAAAGCGTGGAGTATTATGGTTTCTACTATATCCAAAGCCTCATTTCAGCCATGGTTATACTGGGGATGTACGTGTATTTTAGGGGCATGCTATGTGAAGATGACCATCAATTGCTGGTTTTAATCTATACCAAGATATTCAATTATGATATTAACTTTAATGCACAGATATTTACAAAAACAATATCTCCTGTGGGCTCGATGCCCATGTATGTTCACATGTACAAGCCCACAACTATTATATAGGATGTGATATTCAGCTGACTAGGGCACTCCCAACTATACAAGGACCTGTTATGGTGTTATGACCTTATTTACCTGACCTCTAAAGGTCATTAAAGTCACACAACTAGAGCAGGTCAGGAGTAACTCATACATAGAGTCACGTGTATAAATACGTACCCCAACACATGAGCAGCTCAGAACCTCTACTACACATGTGTATCCTGTTATAACAGATATAAATGTGTCACTCACAAACACATGTAGAGAAGATTCTATACTTATTTGCTGCACACTCCGGATTGTTGTGGTTCTGTACACTATGTTCCCACGCTGTATATGTATGTTACTTTAAGGGTTGTATACAATATTCAACAACACAGCAGTAGACCCACCTATTTTCATTTTCATTGGAACAATCATGAAAGCCCATGTTCATAGTTATAGGGGACTATTCGATTTGTGTGAACACCAAACCGAATTGATATAGATATGCTGGTTTTCCTGACAAAGCAGCACTGTGGATACACAGGAACACACCTTGTTTCCAACAGTGCCACCCTATACAGCATCAACTCCCAGTGTAGCCCACTGCCCTTCTGGTGGAGCCCCCAGAATAACATGCCCTACAGGATATATGATGACATGTGTTTCCCGCCCTCTGAACCCCACACTTCATTACGTTCCGGCCCGCCACAGTCCAAGGCATTAGCCATCATTTAGACCAGGGGCGCTCATCCCTGGCATCAGGAAATTGTGTGGTTCCGTTTACCTTGCTCAGAACTAAGGCTCAGTTAAAGGTTCTTCAATCTATATTAGCTTAGCTTGCAGTTCTTTAATGGCGTTCTTACTTAGTGTCAATAATTAATTATCTGCCCCAGGCGTATCCTATATTACTACTCAGACCTTATATATAGGAGGAAACGTTTCGGTATGCAATCTGACTAAAAACAGTAACATTTTTTGTATGGGAATTATTCAATTAAGATAATCAAAAGCCGTAAAAGTTGGGGTCTCTTCTTACATGGCACGAGAACCAGATGATCTTTGTGCATTACAACATGCATGTGAGAGCTGGTATCAATATCTTTATCTAATAGACTATCTAGCATAAGCCGACATGTTGAGTTCTTTTAATTTGGACTGTTTTGTGAATATAAGTCGATTTTATACCACCGAGTCTATAAAGTACGCGTAGCACCATATATTACGTAGGAGGTCTGAAGTGTACGTCAGATGTAGGCCTACATTATGTAAGGAATGATTACTCTAGCATATTAGTATACCAGGTTTTGTCAGTAAAATAAGTCACATTTTTTTGGGGGGTTAATTCTTCGGGACATAGCTAAATCTGACCCAAAAAACCTCAGGATTAAGAATTTTATGTTGGCCTAATTTACATTTTTCCCCAACAGTGTGTAACCGGGCAAAATCCAAGATGGCCGCCAAATCATCAGAAAATCATCTCCCTTGGCATAAATATTCAGCATAACTTGTATTTGACAGTACCTACCCCCCCTAAATCAACTATAGGGAATTTAGCCATGTTATTGGTTTGTTGCTAGGATGAGTGGTTGCTTAGCAACAGCCATTCTAAATGAGTTTTTGCCTAGCAACGCATCCTTAGGCTGTCCCCAGCTTGATTTCAATGATACCTACCCCCCTAAATCAACTATAGGGAATTCAGCCATGTTATTGGTTTGTTGCTAGGATGAATGGTTGCCTAGCAACAGCCATTCTAAATGGGTTTTTGCCTAGCAACACATCCTTACGATGTCCCTAGCTTGATTTCAATGATACCTACCCCCCTAAATCAACTATAGGGAATTCGGCCATGTTATTGGTGTGTTGCTAGGATGAATGGTTGCCTAGCAACAGCCATTCTAATTGTGTATTTGCTTAGCAACACATCCTTAGGCTGTCCCTAGCTTGATTTCAATGATACCTACCCCTCTAAATCACACCAAAGGGATTCAACAATGATATTAGCCTCTTGCTAGGATGAATGGTTGCCTAGCACCAGCCATTCTAATTGTCTATTTGCTTAGCAACACATCCTTAGTAGACAGGTCATTTTGTATAATTACTCACCCAAATGAGACTTTCTTTCAAGAGTTGATTCTTACATAGAATTTCCCAGAGAATCCAAATCTGCCAGGGGACATCACAAATTTTGCATATCAAGGTCCCTTATTAGCATATTACAATTAGGTAGGCCAATTATCAGGTCGGCTAGGTAAAAATACTGTAAAACTGGTCCAAATCTCATAGAAATCTTCAAACACCCACAGATATGGCTAATGATCAAAATTGCATTATCTAATAACTTTTCATTGAGGCCTAATTAGCATAATATATGTAAAACTGAGGATAGATGCATAATTTCACTCACCAAATACATGATTCCCTGTAGGAAAAAATCTTGAATTTGGCACAGACATCCCCATGGCCATGAAAAACAATTACAAAAGATGGCTGCCACTGAATATTTCTTAATCATTTATTTCCTCTTCTAATCAATGTAGAATCATGATTCCAAATACTAAATATACATTTCTGGGGTCAAGGAATCCAATGGTATTACTTTCGGGGAGATAGATGGCAGCCATCTTGGATTTTAATGAGATTGTCGATAGAGAACCTATTAACTACCTGATTTTCCTTATCAATCCCTCTCTATCATAACATATGTTATCATTCTGCCAACTGCAGTGATCAAAGCAATAACCTGAGTATTTATATTGCCTTTGATACTGTTTAAGATATGGTAGTCATCTTCAATGTCCTATGGTTGCACTTCACTGAGTAGCAGTGGGTGGCAGCAGCAGCCTCTAGGCTGGCCGACACTGCATTGGCACATTTATAGGCACCATATAGCAGGTATTATGAGCCAAAATGACAGTGGCTGCGATTAATTTCTTTAAATCTCTGTCAGGGTGAGGCATCCAGCATCAGATTATAGATAGGGTACAATATAGTGCAATCTATGTATGGTCAAGACCAGAGAATTTGGTGAAGCCTCCTACTGGGAGGTCACAATTTTAGGTCTCAGTAACACCAGATCTATACCATCACCTCACACCATTTAAACAAATAATTTAACTAATCATTTAGGAGCTGCTCACCCTCTTATGATACAGTAAAACTTCGTTATTACAAACTCTGTTATAACGAATTCTCTTTATAACAAACTAATTCTCAAGATTGTGACTTTCTTCTATACATTTGTATAGTAAAAAAACTCTTTTATAACGAAGTAGAGGTGCTCTAAATTTGTTTATAACGAAGTAATTCTGGCTTTTAAAAAAACTTTGGCAGGTGTTACAGTAATTCCCAGGGCCTGTCATGTCATCTGTGCAGCCATGTTTTTTTTTTTGTTTTTTTTTTTTGGGGGGGGGGGGGGGGGGGTGCTTCTGTCCCTTTGAACTCCAGGCACTAGTCAGGTTAGTGAGGGGGGCTTCTGTCGCTTTCTCCCCTCTCCTACCATCCCTCCACCTCTGACACAATGCCCCCCCCCACCTCTCCTGCCGCCTCCCCACCGTCACACCTCCGACTCATGCCCCCCCCCCCCCACCCCTCGCCCTCACTGGTCCATTCCTACCCTCCTGAGGCCGCCACATCACAGAGGGATGTCCCCACAAAGCCCCCCACCCCCCCTGTCCCCTCCCCCCTTACTGGTCCGTTCCTACCCTCCTGAGGCCGTAACACAACAGAGGGATGCCCCCACAAAGCCCCCCACCCCCCCTGTCCCCTCCCCCCTTACTGGTCCGTTCCTACCCTCCTGAGGCCGTAACACAACAGAGGGATGCCCCCACAAAGCCCCCCGCCTCCCCCTGTCCCCTCCCCCCTTACTGGTCCGTTCCTACTCTCCTGAGGCCGTAACACAACAGAGGGATGCCCCCACAAAGCCCCCCGCCTCCCCCTGTCCCCTCCCCCCTTACTGGTCCGTTCCTACCCTCCTGAGGCCGTAACACAACAGAGGGATGTCCCCACAAAGCCCCCTGCCTCCCCCTGTCCCCTCCCCCCTTACTGGTCCGTTCCTACCCTCCTGAGGCCGCCACACAACAAAGGGATGCCCCCACAAAGCCCCCCGCCCCCCCCCTGTCCCCTCCCCCCTTTCTGGTCCGTTCCTACCCTCCTGAGGCCGTAACACAACAGAGGGATGCCCCCACAAAGCCCCCCGCCCCCCCCCCTGTTAGTGTACCTACTCTTCTTAGGCAGGTGTCTACCTCTGTTACAAAGAGCACTTGCTTACAATGAGATAATTACTGTGGGACCTGTTTGTAGTCAAGTTTTACAATCTGATTAAACCATGTTCAATTTGGTTACTACGAAATTCGTTTATAACGAACTAATGTTGCTGTTAACAAGGTGTTTGTAATAACAAAGTTTTACTGTATTCGCACCTTTACAGTTCAGAGGTTTATGGTGGTCATTTGTGATGGGCAGACAACCCTGGAGGTGCTAAACCCAACCACAGACCATCAAGGGGACCCCCCCCCCTTTGAGATGTCCATCCTCCTACAGTTTTATCAAATAAATTTCTCTTTGGCAGCTCTGCCAAATCCTCTGTATATGTGTCTAATCTTGGCAATATCTGGTAGACTTGCATGCGCCCTTCTTCTGCTACAACTTCTTGTCAGTGTGAGGCTGACATCACCAATAGGTTGGTGATACTAACACAAGGGGTCAGTATGGACATCACTGCTCCTGTTGCAAAGATCACTTGCAGAACATTCATTATCATCCCTTCTGTATCTTGAGGTCTAAATGTCTCTGTCCTCAACTGCCATCAGCTTAAGCCTAAACTTGTAGTGACTAACTCAGAGCCTATGGCATATACCACTGAGCCAGCTTCAGTGCCTTACATTAAGCCTATGCTACTCCATAAAATTACTCTGCCTCTACCTATAGACCCTTCCGTACTAAAGGTACATCCATCGATCAACTGTCTTCAATATACCCAGGTGATGACAACAGGAAATGGCATAAGGCACTCCAGCTCCCGAGTTTGACACTGTCCACTCTGAGGCTCTTTCCCAGGGTCCTAACCCTATATTGACTCTAAAAAAAACCAGCTTACTTGTGTCACATTGCTCCACAACGGTGAGCAAGCTTCTCATAGCATGCACTTCTTTTCTCAGCTTGACAGACCTACCCAGCTGATGGGACTAGGCTCCCAGCTCCCTCCCGACTCAATGTCCATAGATGGAACAGGGTACAGACTACCAGGAAAAAGACATTACCTCAAATACAGTTGGCCAGTGGGGTGTACTGAATATTCTGCATACACCAGTTGTCACCTTTCCACTATCAGGTAGTAATAATATTCATGTTTTTTTTCTGGATAAAATTTGGATATTTCATTAAGAAAAACCTCTACTTCTCAAACTTTTGAGGATTTTTATATAACTACCATCAAGTCCCTCATACTATGTGCGGGTTGTACGACATGCGGGCCATACAGCCTGTGGGTAGTATGCCAATCAAATCGCCAGTGCAGGTTATAGGATTCTCCAAAAAGTGTAGGTGTAGGTAAGAAGAGTGTTTTTGGATTTTTGGATTTCGGAACTTTCTATAATATGACCCCTCCCGACCAGCTCCTTTGTTGGTCACACCTGCCCTCACTCCCCAGCCATGGCAGTCACAGCTTTCTCCCCACCCTGAATCCCTACCCAAAGTAGGTAGATCCAGTTGTATCTTAGCTGTTACAGCTTCCACCCCCTCCCTCGATAGCTCCAGATGGCACCTTTGGAGGTCACACCTTACCCAACGTACCTTGTGCAGGTAAACAAGATTTAGCTGCTGGCAGTGCAGTCTTTACAAAACATGCCGGACAGTTGCAATGTCCGCCTTGAATGGCTCTGCTGGCAGAATAACTGGTGTTGCATGACCAGATGTCCTGCATATTCTGGGCTTTCTGAAACTGCAAGAATTTTTCAAATATTCCACCTAGAGCTGAAGTTTAAAGTCCTAAAGTGCACACTCATTTTTAAGAATAATTAGAGCATTCTTTTGTTACTATTTTCTTTCATAAATTGCTTTTCTATTCTAAATATTATACAAAACTTTGATTTTGGTATCCGGTCCTGCAGAAATCTATCCGGTCCTGCAAAATTGGCTAGCTGCAGAACAGATTCACTGTTAAAATTCTTGTTAAAATTTCCTCCAGAAGGAGAATAGCTGCTAAACTTGGCCCCTTCCATCAGCCCGCTTTGCACCCATTGTGTAAAATAGTAAAAGTAGTATCTATTCTTGCATCCATCCTTTGGAGCCAGATTTAGCTGATCACCTTAGCAAAGGATTATTAATGCTGTGGTCCGGTCACTTGGTGAGCAGGTACATTGGTCCCAGGCTTTATTTCAAAACTATGTTGGTGCAGCTATAAAACAAAGAACTTGGCCTTACCCTGGTTCTCAATGTTTCATCAGGCACATAGAGTGCCTTGGTTTCCCCCTGAGTACTGTCAATATTTACCCTTCCTCCTAGTAAGTTAGCTGCAATCATAGGTGGATGGGGCCATCCATAAACCTCCAATATATTGCTATATAGATAAAGCCTAGCTAAAGTGTGAGGGGGGAAGTATGACATCATTTAAAGATGGCCCCATTGCACCCTTAAGAAAACCATTACCTTTGTTTCGAAGAGCAGTATACATTGTATTATATGGCCTATAAGAAGTGTGATATTATACACAATTCGAGTCACTCTTTGCATACTTTTTCATGAAAGTCCATTGTTTAGTTTATCTATATCCACATCCTCCAAAAAGGAACTGCGGCGTGAAGAGGGCTTTTTATGGACAACAGACAACTAATATCAGCTGGTTCCTGAATAACACCACTCAGCAAATGCACCAACTGAGCTATAAATTGAGGCTAGTACATTTATTTATTACAGTACTGAAGCCTGTACATGGTGCTCATAAAATTGACAATGCAATGTCGGCCATCCTAGAGGCTGCTGCTGCCACTACTACTTTGTATAGTGAAACCATAGCACATTCCAAATGGCAACCATATCTTAAACACTATCAAACGTAGTATAAGTACTCAGATTATTGCTTTTATCACTGCACGGCAGAATGATAACATATGTTATGATAGATAACGAAAACCAGTTAGTTAATAGGTTCTCTATTGAAAATCTCATTAAAATCCAAGATGGTTGCCATCTATCTCCCCAAAGTAATACCATTAGATTCCTTGACCCCAGAAATGTATACTTTTCATTTGGAATCATGATTCTAAGTTAATTAGAAGAGGAGATAAATGATTTAGAAATATTCAGTGGTGGCCATCTTGAAACATATAATGGCTACAGCCTATTATCTGACATAGCCCTATATCTATAATTGTTTTTCATGGCCATGGGGATGTCTGTACCGAATTTAGGATTTTTTCCTACAGGGAATCATGTGTTCCTATCAGCAGGTATTTGGTGAGTGAAATTATTCTAATTAGGCCTCAATGAAAAGTTATTAGATAATGCAATTTTGATCATTATCCATATCTGTGGGTGTTTGAAGATTTCTGTGAGATTTGGACCAGTTTTACAGTATTTTTACCTAGCCAACCTGATAATTGGCCTACCTAATTATAATATGCTAATAAGGGACCTTAATATGCAAAATTTGCGATATCCCCTGGCAGATTTGGATTCTCTGGGAAATTCTATGTAAGAATCAACTCTTGAAAGAAAGTCTCATTTGGGTGAGTAACCTATATACAAAATGACCTGTCTACTAAGGATGTGTTGCTAAGCAAATGGACAATTAGAATGGCTGGTGCTAGGCAACCATTCATCCTAGCAAGAGGCTAATATCATTGTTGAATTCCTTTGGTGTGATTTAGGGGGGTAGGTATCATTGAAATCAAGCTAGGGACAGCCTAAGGATGTGTTGCTAAGCAAATACACAATTAGAATGGCTGTTGCTAGGCAACCATTCATCCTAGCAACAAACCAATAACATGGCCGAATTCCCTATAGTTGATTAAGGGGGGGTAGGTATCATTGAAATCAAACTAGGGACAGCGTAAGGATGTGTTGCTAGGCAAAAACCCATTTAGAATGGCTGTTGCTAGGCAACCACTCATCCTAGCAACAAACCAATTACATGGCTGAATTCCCTATAGTTGATTTAGGGGGGGTAGGTATCATTGAAATCAAGCTAGGGACAGCCTAAGGATGTGTTGCTAGGCAAAAACTCATTTAGAATGGCTGTTGCTAAGCAACCACTCATCCTAGCAACAAACCACTAACATGGCTGAATTCCCTATAGTTGATTTAGGGGGGTAGGTACTGTCAAATACAAGTTATGCTGAATATGTATGCCAAGGGAGATGATTTTCTGATGATTTGGCGGCCATCTTGGATTTTGCCCGGTTACACACTGTTGGGGAAAAATGTAAATTAGGCCAACGTAAAATTCTTAATCCTGAGGTTTTTGGGGTCAGATTTAGCCATGTCCCGAAGAATTAACCCCCCGAAAAAAATAGGTTTACGTAAGCCGGTAAACTATATGATGTCAGTCAATCATGTCTTAACTAGATATTGAGTGATAATGATGAGATCCTTTATAAAACGTCTTGTCAATATTGCCTTTGGGCCGGATGTTTGGAGATTCCCTTTGTTTCCCAGATAACACAATTGTTAATTGTTAGTCTGACATTATGTGTAGGAGGTACCTATATTATAAGCCTATATCCATATTGACAAACCCACCACACACAAACATACACATACACACATTGAAGATAACATGGCATTTGTTTCTTTATACACAGAGAGATTTTTGCCTGGGCCATATCGGTGTGTGGATAATCCATTCCCTGCGGTTATCTGACAGCCTCGTGGGATGATCCAACAATTAGCAGCATTAGTGGGCGCAGCTCGACAAAGCGCATCTCTCTACTCATCACACTCACACCCCTAATCAACATAGCACTGTAACAGATCACCCTCTGCCGACCGCCATCTTGTCCACCTAGATTTTCATGATTTGGGTTGTGGGGATGATGGTTACATTGTAAATAGTGACCTCAAACATACGTTTTGTTATACTGTAAAGCAACAGTGATTTTCTACTGCCCATGTGCACTAATACATGTCCTACCGTAGTATATACTGTAAAACTATTTAAAGTAGATTCTACTGCTCAGCTACATTTAATTCTAACAGTGTAGATATATTCTGTAACTATTCTGAGTGAGCACTAAATACCCCACAATCACCACAGTTCTCTTCTCTGTCACTGGTGCTGTCAGCATGGTGCTACAGTCAACCTATTAGTCCCCTATACAATAGTACATGTACCCCAAAGTAAATCAATGACAGTCACCCTGGGAAATATCGATCTACAAGCCAATACCCAAGAAAACCGGTCATGGGAAGTTACCCAGAGCTGTGATTGAGGAGACCTGTCATCTCAAGTTCCCGGATTATTTAGGCAGCTTTCTTGATTAAACGCAAAGATGGCATTCCCAAAGAAATATTCAACCAGTTCTTGCCATATCAGATTCACCAAGATTGGAGGGAAAGACATGAAGCTAGGGCCCCCAGCAAACTGGGGTGATCCCTGGCCATGACTGGTGATGCATGGTGACTATTATTTGAGTGATCACACACTGAGTGACAATGCGCCACTGCTGGTGAGTCTCACTCAGCATGGCGACTCATCACTCATCTCGCCACTGTGGTGACCACACGTTGAGTGACAATGCGCCACTCCTGGTGAGTCTCACTCAGCATGGCGAGATATCACTCATCTCGCCACTGTGGTGATCACACGCTGAGTGACAACGTGCCACTCCTGGTGGGTCTCACTCAGCATGGTGACTTTTCACTCATTTCCCAACTGTGGTGAGCTCACTCAGCATCACCAGGATTTTAGCATTGGAGGTATACTGCTTGTATTTTGCAGAGGGGGAATAGAAGTTGATGTTGATTTCATTAATATTATCGCACATATGGACCAGATATTTTACATGATTATAATCACTATGAAAATGTGCACATCATGATAGCCAACAATATGATTTTAGATTAAGATTTAAGACAGAAAATACAATTTTCCTTTGTCTATGGGACTTAACACTGAAATGAAATTGTCTACATTTTACATAGTATATAGACATTGATCAGCCTTGCTCTAACAAGAATAGGAAAGTATGATATCCAGTGACCATCATGGTATCATATAATCATGAGTAACAAGTAAGGATTTACAACAGTATGGTAAAACATTCTTGCATTGAGTGATAAAAGGGGAACTTTCTTTGTCTGACCAGCATGGCAGCTCTCACTCAGCATGGCACATCATCACTCACAGTCGCCAACATTGTTCTCACTCACTGAGTGACTAGGCGCCACTCGTGGTGAGTCTCACTCAGGATGGCGCATGATCACTCACGGTCACACACATCCTGGTTTCCTGAGTTCTGATTGGTCCATTTCAAATTTCCCGCCCTTTCTTTGTTCTCAGTGGAAACTTCTAGCATTCACAACAGACAGGCAGAGACTGGCAAGGAGAACAGATGTGAGGTGGGTTGTCCTATATAAGTCATGGTGAAATCTCAGCCATCAGCTCATTGTGAATTCTACAGTAACTGCTCTTGCCTATTTTATGTCTCTATTTTTCTCTAATATATTCTACTTTGCTCTTTTTATAATTATAGGTAGGAAGTATATTCACTGACTGAAATGACACATTTATTGGTAAGTTCTATGGTAGTTTTTGGCACTTTCTTTACCTTACTTGTATTGTTATATTCTTATATATGTATAACATAATTGATTAATTATAAAAGGGGAATTTCACTTTCAAAGTAACATTTAAACAGTTTTATAACCTTGCCATGTACACTGTGTTCCTCCATAATAATCCATTATGTTTGCTTATATTTAAACAGACACTCCCACAAGGACTTCAAGTATTCATCATTGCCAAGAGAAGAAGAGATTCTGGATGAACAGCTTAAATGATGCTGTCAATGTTATGAATAAAATACCCCCCTCCCCTGCCTCAGTGCTAATTGGTCAATGTGCCATCCCTGGTGATGCTGAGTGATCACCAGCGTGGCCATCCCTAGTGATGCTGAGTGATCACCAGCGTGGTCATCCCTGGTGATGCTGAGTGATCACCAGCGTGGTCATCCCTGGTGATGCTGAGTGATCACCAACATGGCCATCCCTGGTGATGCTGAGTGATCACCAGCGTGGCCATCCCTAGTGATGCTGAGTGATTGATGGCGACACATCACTCAGTTTTATTTCATCTAGCACATTTAGTGAGGACCTCACTCAGGATGGCCACGAGTCACCCCAGTTTGCTGGGGGCCGGGGAGCGTGTGTAGGAAGGAGAAGGGGATGTTCAATAATGCAGCTTAGAAACTGTAACCAAAAAGAGTGGATCGAGTAGTAATGTGAGCTTCTTCTATAAGTTGGACTCATACTATAAGTTTAGAAATGAAATGCCAACCTTCGAATTTATGGTATAGGGAGGCAGAGGATAAAGATCTACATGCGAGGAGGAAAAGACAGGGTGTGTGTCAAATGGAGAGGGGTGAAGGGGGATTAAGTAGCCTACCCCAACAGTGAGATATGTGTGTGAAGGAAGAAAAGGGGGGGGGGGTGAAGTAGAGGGGGTTATAACAATGTCATGGACATAATTGTTGGCATCCTTTTAGTCTGTGTCCACGTCAGTGCAACCGAGTTCTATATGGTAGTACTCTGTATATAAGTGGAGGTCAAATACCCGGTCAAATAGCAGAATGATCCAGCATATGGTGATGGTGGTGTGCACCACTATAACCCTATAACCCTTATACATGTAGTAACACGGCGTGAAATATACAGTTAACAGCCACAGCTAATTCGCCCACTACAGCCCACATATATGAATACTTATTTTCCAAGTTCTTATATAATTTATAATAGTGCTTAGACCTATAGTGTATCAAATTTACTAGCAAACCTATCCGAACTCAAATTTCGCTCAACATCCATGCCTTTACTTTCCCCTTTAACTCTCACTTCTCCCATCGATCCAAGACATCATCACCAATACCCAGCCAATAGCCCATCCTCCCTGACCGTATAATACCTGCCTGTCTGCCTTCCCGCTCCCCATGTTTCCTCCTTATCCCAATGCATGCCCCTCACTCTATACACCTTGACATGATAATAGCTGTTACCCACCCACGTTCTGTCATGCTTCCCTGTGACATATCACGTCGCTCCCCGCCGTCACGAGATGCCCGAGGAGGATGATGTAGCCTGCTACATAGACACAGATAAATCACATTATGACAGGCACCTGTCTCAGATACCACCCACATTGAGCTAAGGATGCATGTGGCAGCAAGCACTGAGTAGTGTCTTATCCAGCATCCAGGGGAGAAGGGAATAGGACAAGCTAATAGAAGAAGAATATAGCAGGGAATTATATCTGACACTTTGTGGTGCTTTATATAATTATAATTAATTGAGGGACACTTTCTCAGTTATTTACTTCAATATTTGCTTCAGGGCTAGTTATAGTTATAATGTTATATAGATTTACATTATAATACTACATAAACGATGTGCATAAAAGCACAGAAGTATGGCATCAATCCCTCAGTGTTCAACCATATAGGGCAGAAGGAGCTTTGTGCATGGGGTATGCCTACCTGTATCAAGGGGCCCATTTAACCCTCTCGAATAGAGATAGAGAATGTACATCATTTGAATACAGCCATCTTGACATGCATTATTTATCTTTGTATGAGAATTTGCATTGACTATCAATCCAGTGATTATGGCCCCCAGCTATCTCTAGGGATTAATGGATGACCAACTAAAATGAAAGATCTGGTTTCATGACTTTGTAAGAACATTGAAGCTTATTAATGTTCCCTGTTATTTAATCCAGACGCTTTCGTTTCTGATAAAATATCCGATAAAGATATTAATTGTTTTATCTCATCCCGTATCATCCTGCCTAGGTGAAGGACCCTTTAACAAGTGAACAGGGAAGTTGTTGAACAATTCACTTCACTCTGATGATACAGCTCTCTAATGGGATCAAATTTATAAATCTTTATATCACGAATCTCCAGGAATACCCAGTATAATGTTATAACTTTTGTGGAGCGGCAAACTGTTGACGAACATAGTAGTATGATAAATACTGACACTACAATGAGTACATGCCCTAGCTGACACTTTCTCCCACCCCAATGGGTACACAGCAGGGGTTATATTAATGTCCTGTCTGACAATCTGTATACCCTTTCATCCCCATGACTATAGAACAGCAGTGGGGCCTTCTCTGTGGGTCATTTACCATTCACCATTAGAGATCCGCAGCAGTCTGTGTGGTACTCTCTCATTCTAAAGGCTGCCATTATTTACCTTCAAGACAGACTAGAATAATTATGTGCACGTATTGTATTATCTATCTTACCCCCCCCCCCCGCTGCAACACACCAGTAGAAACCCGTAGTGATGGAGGTAGCAATGCTCTTCAAACCCAGGTTTCCAAAGATGGTGATGTCCTGTTGATAACCTTTAGTAAGGCAGCTGTAGAATTCTCAAACTTTACTGTTTTTGTTTTCGCTAAAGATAAATTGCCTAGCTAGAAAGTACTGATCACCAAGAAGCCTGGCAAATTTAATTCCAATGGATGCTAGCCGTTGAGCAATGACAGCGGCATCCTATGGCAAGGTGTATTTTTATATAGGTCAAGATATTCGTTGGATATCTCAGGAGGGCCATATCCCACCTCAAATAGAGATAAATCGTGCATGTACACAACCATCTTGACATGGATTATTTCTCTTCTCCCTATATTTTGCATTCTTTAGTACCAATACAGTCCCTGTTATCTCTGCATGCAGGGTATTGGATGTTCAATTAAACAAAACCTACTTAGCTTTGTGTCAGTGACATTGTAAGAGCAACGATGCCAATTATGGTTCTCTTTTATTAAAAACCTTGCCTTTCATTTGTGATAGAACATTCAATACAGATATTAATGACCCCTTCTACCTTTATCTCGTACTCTCTATTCCTACCCTGCTAAATCATTATTTGAATCAGTGACGATCGTATGTTATTGTTACCCTTAATTATGATATACTTCTCTCATGGCTTATCAAATGTCAAATGTACCCCATATAATAATACCCTCCATATCTCTCATGGCTCATCAAATGTCATCTCCTCCCTACAAATACCCCATATAATAATACCCACCATATATAGCTATCTTCTATATCACCTACAGAAATACCCATCATATTACTTACAATAATGATGCTAACAATGGGCAGATATAAACTGATATATTATCATACTCTAATATAATCCAATGCTTCAAATCTTTCTAGGACACTATCCTCATTAACATTATCTCTTCTGAGCTTTCATAATTAATAATCAAAAGCCATGCGTATACTATTCAAATCTCGTAAGGTCCTGTTACTTGAGTGCAGGACAGCTGCATAGTTCCTATATACTGCCCGACTTGAGTATATCCTGCTCGACTTGAAAGCACTGTGCAGGGAAAGTCATGATACTTGATAGTCTGTGGGAGGTGGCGGCGAAATAAGAGGAAAGAGGGGGTGGGTTTGGGTAAGAGAGGAATGACCTCTTGTGCAGTACAGGTTACAGGGGCAATATGATCTGGCTGATTAGATGCCAATGGATGGTAGCTGAGAGATGACACTGGCACCCTGCCCCTAGCCTGCTGACCCCAACAACAGGTCATGAGTATACTGTGATATACCAAAGACTCTTCTTTGTAGTCTACTAGCGCTCTGGTCCCAGCTAACAAAAAACGTTATTTTACATCAAAATAACGTTTTAAACTTTACATAATGTTATGTCATTCTAAAGAGCCTTAGAAAAACGTTGACATATAACGCTATATAACGTTATAAAATAGTGTATAACATTATTTGTTTACTGGGGTGTTATTATAATTCTTTTATCATAATTCCTCTTCTGCATGGTGTATAACAGTTTCTCCTCCGAAATAGAGATATACTTCTGGCTCAAGACAGTTCTGCCCAGTGACAATAATTTGGGCATTTACAATGATAACTGACTGAGGAGACTGATAACTGTGTTTATTTTGTAGAATATTCTGTTCAGTATAATAATCATTTAGAATGGAATAAAAATGAATAACTATGCAGCTGCTTTGTGTCCCAGCTAACAAAAAAAACGTTATTTTACGTCAAAATAACGTTATAAAACTTCATATAACGTTATGCAATAGTAAGGAGCCTTAGAGAAACATCATTTAACGTTATATAACGTCATAAAATGTTGTATAACGTTTTTTGTTTACTGGGGTTAATTGTTAAGAAGGGGTTAACATCTAATACCTTTCATGATTACACTTGATTATAATGACGTACCTTGCTAATCAAAATGAGCTACATAACAACAGACAGAGATGTCTAAACCATTATCGATCTCATTGGTAGTTAAAGACACAGAAATTCAGTCTGAAGTATATGATTTGTTCTTGCTGTGTTTCAGGAGGAAAGGTCTACGGACAGATAATCAGTAAACAGGCTGAGGAGATGGATCAAATCAACCTGGTAGGATACACTGCACAATATTCAGAATCAATGCTTTTGATAGTGTCTTTTAATTATATTTTTCTTTAATCAATCACCATATACAACAAATGATACATGAATGTCTTCCCAGCTAATTTTGCTCGGGTAATTCAGCAATAACAGTTACACATTATTGAAGAATTGAATGATAACTTAAATATATGAACCAATGATATACAACATGTATTTCTTACATGTTAAACATATACCAATATACATAAGGTGATTTATAATAAGGCTTCATGTCCAATTCATAGTGGAACTGATGACAATGACTGTGTGGCTGTTTGTACCCTTTCCCGACTTGTGTAAGACTTATGTTGACATATTATTATCTTACTGATGACCAGGAACTCATAGAGGACAGCCGATTTGAAGACATAGAAAATCTACAAGAAAAGCTAGCATCATTTAAAGGTAAGTTTTGTATAAATACATTTGGGGTGTTTAGGCAACAAAACCAATATATATAAGTCCCGGTAGCTGATATAATTATAATGAGTACATTAATAATTATTGCAGTTACTAAAAAATTACTAAAAAATTAAAGATTTGGAAAAACTACCGTCGGTTTATGCATTCACTACGGCTGCTGCTGGGCGACTGACGGCCGTTGCGGCGAGTGACCTTACACAGAAAGAAGAAACAGCGTCAACAGGGAGTCCAGGTTGCCTCCAGAATGACTCCCCTCTTTAGGGGAGCCCAGGCTGCCTGTGACTCTCTTAGGTGACTCCCTGGCCTACCTAAAGGAGCCACCTGGGGGAGTCACATAGTTCCCTGACTCACCTAAGGGAGTTACATGAGGACCTGGGCTCTCCTAAAGAGGGGAGTCATTCTGGAGGCAACCTGGACGTGGTTTCTTTTCTCTGTGTATATACTGTATGTACAACAAATAAAGGTTGCCAAGGCAGCACATCGGGGCGCCAGCTTACGGTGTAAGATCACTGTATAGAGTTTGCTAGATAAATACAGATTACTCCAGTACATAAGGTCTATTGCATAGACATAATTATTGTTTTAGCCTAAACATATTTGTGGTCTAAGGACTTTTGTAGTCTAAAGACATAGAGACCCATTGAGTGTCTTTATGCAACACATTAGTATCAATTTGTAGTATAAAGACTGGTTTGTAGTATAAAGACCCCACATACATCACTTCATATTTGAGTGTATATCTGTGAATCTACGAATCACCTACAAGGGATGCTATATGGTATCATTAGCAGCAGCTGCCTGTATCATCCTTGCTAATATTATTGCAACAATACCCTGGACACATAATTATATATGTCCTTGATGCTTTACTTACAGTGAAATTCATCGAAATCGATGAGGATAAAACAGGGAAGATAGGTGAGTATGAAACAGCTACAAAGGCAAAGACCTCTCTGAACAGAGGCGCTTTTTGACAATTTTTTCCCCTTTGTAGAATTTGCATTAGCCTTGGCTTCTAAAGCTGAGAACAATGCTGATTTCACCAATTAATGCTTAAAAATCACCAGATTACTCGTTTTCATGATTTTCAAAGAATCAAAGTAATATTCAACCAAAAATAATGATACCATCTGATCAATGATTTTGGGCTTAAGGTTCCTACAATATTTCCACTTGTTGCCTTGATGCATTCATGTAGCCCTGACAAGTGTGCTCACCAGGTCTGCATTCATTCATCATACCGATGCCTGATTAAATGCAGTACTGGTTAGGTACTTGCCAGGACTTCATTCATGCATCATGACGACAAAAGGCATCGCACAGTAAAACAATTGGCACATTTAAAGTTTTAACTATAGCATTAATCATTGTAGAATTCTCATCAAATAGCTACCATGGTCACATCTCACAGGGAAAACTGGACGCGATTAACCTAAGGTTACTTTACATTTACCTTATATCCATTGACTATTTACTGACCTGATGAACCTAAAGTTACTTTACATCAACCTTTAAACACACATTCATCACCTATCTACAGACCAGATGAACCTGAAGCGGATGTTGGAGAAGCTGGGCCAGGCTAAGACACACCGGGAGGTGATGAAGATGATTACTCAGGTGGACACCACCAACTCCGGCACCATCAACTACAGGGACTTTGTAGATATGATGCTGGGCACGCGCACCTCTGTACTCAGAATGTAAGGCTCTCACATATCATCTACTTGATTTACTTTGGACTATAATCATATCCCCGCTAAAGATCCTTACACTGAAAATAATGAATCTCAAATGTTACTAGGTTTTACTCACCTTTGCACAACCATTAATTAGCGAATAACACATGCCCAAAATTCCTATCTTATCTTGGTGTTTTGCTGCTAACACTTAGCTAAAAGATAGTGTTGCCTTGGATTGCCTGAAATTATTGGTAATTTTTTAGTAATTAGTTATTAATGGTCATACAGTGTGCATCTGTTACCAATTAGTGGCAGCAGCACATGGTGCTGGTTAATATGAAACAAGTCTCTTTGATAAAGATTTATCATGTTGACCGTTAACTTTGTTTGTTTCAGGATTCTAATGTTTGAAGAGCAAGCTAAGGAGAAAGAGAAACCCAAAGGCCCTCCGCCACAGAAAAGTCTGGACCAACTCCCCTAATCCTCCATCAACACACAAACTGCTGACGTCATCAGAACTGCCATAACAACTCATCAGCTCATTTACATATTTCCATTGGTCATACATGCGCAGTTCTGTTCACGTTACAGGATACGTCCTATCTTAGCCCTGAATATTACATCCAGGCCTCTGTTGGGAGTTAAGCCTATGTTTGAGGAACAAAAATTATGTGTGTGGTTGCATATACACCATGATCAACAACAGTTAATCTTATTACATAGATTAAACATAGTAGGCACAGCGAGACGCAAATCCATGTATGACATAGTAGTCCTGAAGTTGATTTATGAAGAATAGGGCTGATTTGTAAATAATGTTGTCTATATGTTGTGTAAATATCTTGTTCTCTTTTTGAGACTTCTTTAGACAAGTAAGACATATTCCTGTTAGTGTAAATTCATTAATGTTAAATGTTGGTATGAGTGTAGCCATCGGAGCATGATGTTGGTGGCAGCAAAGTCTATTTTAGGGCACCAGGGCACCCTACAAGTCTAGAAATAAATGAAAATAATCCACTGGCATTTTCAGTGAGAATACTAACAGTCAAAACAATGGTGGTGGGTAATGAGCGAAATGTAACATCCTGCAGCCTAGGTGCCATGGAAACCTCTGGAATAGGGACGGGCCCATAAACCTTTAGAACGTCTTCGATGTCACACAGCTAAAGTCATGTGTTAAACAGTGAGTGAGAAAAAAATACATAATGAGCATTGTCTAGTGTGCAAATCTCCATTGTGTGGATGTAGTTGAGAATATATATGTATGTTGTGAGCTTTTAGTACATTTAATTTTATCATTTTTCTCTAAATTATACAACACACACTATCTATATAACTATAGACTTTAATTAAGAAAACTATGTATTTCAATTGAAAGGATAGCCAATAGATTTTAACATGGAATATCACCCACTGGACATTTTTTAAGAACATGTACGTCTGTTTGTATTTCGGAACATAGTCAGCAGTATCAGAGTAGTAAAGTGCACAGGGTGAAAAGTGTGATTGCAGCTCGAAGAGTCAATTAGAAGCCAATGTGTGATAACACCAACCAAATACTTGACAAATATACATAGGCACTGCTTTGTACTTCAGAACAAAATAATTATAATACGAGAAGCTATATATTATTTTATGGTCAAACATTTGCAGACATCTTTTTACGATTTACTTAGCTTTGCAGAATCTATTCAATGCTTGGTAATAAAAGTAAATCAAATGTGTTGGTAAATCACCATATGAATGCCAATCGAGAGTTTTAGAACACTATACCTCCATTGTCTGCATGGTAAAGTAAATATCTTCCACCAATAATGGCCTACATACATCAGATACAGTATACTATTCCTCATGTCTACCCATACAGTGCTGACTGGAAATCCCTTGCAGCATTGTCCAATCAGGGATCTCGTATGTAACCACCAACTCCTGTTCAACTTTATACAGGGGGCATGCCTTACTAGAATATCTACTAAGTGCTAGAATGTAACATTGTCACATTCGTATACACACACTGGCCCATTACATCATGAACCCTATAGTTAACACCCCACACTGTCACACCATTCAAGTCATCACACCCAGTAGTAAGGGCATCAATCGACAGCCAATCACTTTGCCTCATTGCATCATGTGATCGTTTTGCAACTGTGCTTCAAACATTTAGGAATCATGTCTTCATGACTGAACTACTCGCAGGCACTACTTCAAAAGGGCCACCGACAGGAATCCACTTTGCTCCTGTTCAACCCAATACTATTTTTAGGCAGTTGACTGACATTGGGTGAGCCAAATTCTAACAATCAATTCTATAAAATGTGACTGATTTTCTTATCGGTTCGGTGCAAAATGAAACGTTGATGGCCCTTTAGACTAGGACATGAACTATTATAGTAATGTGTCTGTACTACTACACAGAGTGCACTTCATAGGCTGTACGGAGGAAGGCAAGGGTATTTACAACTTCCATGAGATGTTGATGCTTTACAATCACAGTCTACAGTTTTGTGTACTTTTTATTTGTGTATAAAATACATACATATATATATATATATATATATATATATATATATATATATATATATATATATATATACACACACACATACATACACACACACACATATATATACATATGTATATATATATATATATATATATATATATATATATATATATATATATATTATATATATATATAAATATATAAATATATATATAAATATATATTTATATATATATATATATATATATATATATATATATATATATATATATATATATATATGTATAAACATATATAAATATTAATATCAAGAGTGTATTTTGAAGATGATTGATGATTCGTGTGCCATCAGATTTATCTGTAATAAGTGTTTAATCTTTTCGACTTAAGAATACATGTATGTTATGAAATGCATTGTGAAAGTAACAATATAGTATTAAACTCGGTTACAATTTTGCTTGGTTGTTCTCTTTACTGTATTATGCTATCAGCCAAGAATACAAATTGACAAGTAAAGTTTAAAGGTATGCGGGAGGGTTCGGTCAATTCTATTCTACCAACAATATCTCTTAATCACTTGGGATGACATCAGTTTAATGTATAATAATGTGATAGAAGCAAAAAGAAAAGCTCATAGTGCTAGATTTTGATATATAGCTAGAAAGGCTCATACCTCTCAATTTCATTGGATTGTGTCTGGATTGCATATGTACAGAAACTAGCTAGGAATTCTGACCTGTGGTGCCACCTGGGTGTAAACTATAGAATGAGGCAATTGATCATGTGTCCTGTTTGACCTTTAACCCTGTAACCCCTATGGCTGTGTCTCACGAACATGAGCCAATGTTTTCGTCTATGACTGGGTGCAATCTATGACTGGGTGCAGTCTATGACCAGGTGCAATATATGACCGGCATGGAAGAAAACAGCTATTTAAGGCAGATGTACATAGAAATGATTAAATAAGT
Organism: Harmothoe impar; assembly: GCA_947462335.1. Lineage (NCBI taxonomy): Eukaryota > Metazoa > Annelida > Polychaeta > Phyllodocida > Polynoidae > Harmothoe > Harmothoe impar. Next base: position 54,779,440 of record OX381708.1, on the reverse strand, counting down.
TAATGGATGTATTGAGACTTTAAGATACTAATTTTATTTTCATAGTTTCTATAATTATATCTCTATTTTAACACATATAAGATAGAAAATTCCATCTTATAAGGTCATAGACGTCACTTTATAAGGAGCATCCATTTAAAACACCTACATTGTCGAAAGGAAGGGGAAATAATGACAGCCATCCACGTTGATTTATGCATCACATATTGTAGAACATTTTGTTAAAAATGCCTATGTAGATCTGCCCTAAATAAGCCATTTTCTGTCACGCCGGTCATAGATTGCACCCGGTCATGGATTGCACCTGGTCATAGATTGCACCCGGTTATAGACGAAAACATTGGCCCATGTTTGTGAGACAGAACCCTATACATGTGGTAACAAGGCGTGAAATATACAGTTAACAGCCACAGCTAATTCGCCCAATATGGCCCACATATGAATAATGATTTTCTGAGTTCTATAATTTATGATAGCGCTTGCACCTAATGTATCATATAAATTTACCGAACTCTGATTTAGCTCAATTTCCATGCCTTTGCTTTTCCCTTACCTCTCACTTCTCCCATCCCAAGACATCCCCAAAACTTGACCAATAGCCCAATAACTCCAATATCGAAGTTATCAACTCCGATATTGAAGTTATAAACTCTGATATTGAAGTTATAAACTCTCAAGGGTGAACAAATGGCTTGCCACACTACACTCAAAAAGTAAACTCGTCTGCAGACTCTTCTAAGTGACAAGAGAGTGGGTCCTCTAGCTGTAGTTGTCAGATAGAAGATACACTTGGTATGTGCCAGCCCAAAACCTGACTCATGCCAGCCCTAGACTCGTCAACCAGGGTCTGATTCAGGATTTTCCCTGTAGGTGGCATCAGTATAACATGCATTCTGTATAAAGTTGGGGAATGAATTGCATAATTTCTCTGTTGATTTTAATCATATTTATGGGAATACACATTCATGTTATGGAGAATCCTGAGATTTATCTATTGGGGATGCTAGAAAAGGTAAAGAAATTACATAGAGACAAAACAAATATGTGTAGGGCACAGATACCTCTTTTGTGGTTATTTCTATGGTACAATAGCTGCAAGGAAACTCCCATTGGTATGACATCCACATATGTGTTAGCAGTCTGTAACTAAAGGGTAGAACTACTCTCAATATAGACTTGGGGGTATGGCAGGACTTCCCCTAACCTACATACCTCTATGTTTGTATGAATTAGCTATTATAAACCTCAGAAATATAGACAGACATGGACAACAAGTATGCCTAGGCAGAACCCAGTTAGCTCCACCTGCAGTGAAGTAGAGGTTATAGTGCACAGGTTAACCCTCTAAGGGGTGCATAGTGCTTTAAGGTGCTATGCTCTATGTGATCATAATACATGAATTCAGCCTTGGCAAGTATACTCGCCCAACTGTTGATTCATTTCCAAAGGTGCATGAATGCAGACTTGGTGAATAGACTCACCAGGGCTACATTCATGCATCATGCTGACAAAGGGATTCAAGCACATTTAAAGCAGTTTGCAGCCAATAAAGGGTTAACTATTCTGGGTTGTCAATTTGACGACCTTAGACTTGTCACTTGGAGTGGGCCACTGCCTGGGCTAACATTGTCAGTTAGATGACCCTAGTCTTGTCTTGTGGGATGGTAACTGGACAGTTCATCAAATAGACAACCTATAACTCGTTTATTTTATGACTGTCACTTTAAAGACCCTAAACTCTTCTTATAAGACAACCTTTTGACAAGTTTGGATCCCTTCATTTTATCAGTGTAGTCACTACCCGCCGTCACGAGATGCTCGGTGGATGATGTAGCCTGCTATATGGACACAGATATATCACATTATGACAGGCACCTGTCTCAGATACCACCCACAATGAGCTAAGGATGCATGTGGCAGCACTGAGTAGTGTCTTATCCAGCGTCCAGGGGAGGGGGGGTTGGGATAAGCTAAAAGAAGTATATAGGAGAGAATTATATCAGACACTTTATGGTGCTTTTTATGATTTATTGAGGGACACTTTCTCAGTTATTTACTTCAATGTTTGTTTCAGAGCTAGCTATAATTAAAATGTTGTGTAAATTTATATTATGTGTGGTATAATTAATTATGCAAATATTATTTAAAGACTAAGCTATAAATGACTGACTGGGTTAGGGTAGTAAGTCCCCCTCCCTCCCCGTGTCTACTTCCAGGTCAACCCAGTCCCAAAATCAGCGACCTCCTTTACACCACGTATAGTGTGGCCGAATGGCCTGGCTGATGGCTCAGCCTGTATTTGATCCTATGTTAAAGGGAATTGCTGGTTCCTACACAGAAGCCACCTGGCGGCAAAAATCGAAGCTCATGAAAAGTATTCTTTAAGCTGTATTCATATTCTTACATAGACCACTTTCCCTTATTCAAATATTTGTATTTACTACTTTGACAGTATCCCTCCATTGTTCATATATATGCATGGCTAGGACAACCATAGGATCCTATAGCTAAGGCAAAAGAAATATTTTTCCAAAATTCATGCCTTTCTCATTTTATCCGTGACCCCCTAAAATGTTTGAATAGATGTCCATTGTACATTCCCAAGGTTTGGTTGCAATATCAATAGAAGAAGGGGATTATCCATCACAGATAATGTGAAAATGCTGTTTTCCTATTAATTTCTATAGTTAAGGTACTCCTTTGCTCAAATGGCCGTATTATGAGAGTTAGTACTGTGACATGGCAATTTCTTTTGATTTTCTATTAGATAATAAATCAAACTAACATAATCCTGAGTTATATGCAATAGTCAATAGAACATCAGTAATCCTGCGACAAGTAGCGAGTCCCTTTAAACGACGCTATTATGATGTCTTCTCATTTTGGTAAGAGAGCAGATAGAGACTTCTAGTAACTTGATATCAAGAGATATTGAATGAGTCTATACCCAGCTAGCAAAACTCATGTAAATTACATCATTTTTACATCATTTTCTGATTGGTGGTGACATCATTGGATGATGTCAATTGACGTTCCCAAGATGTCTCATATGCAAGAAGTTTTTACGTGTCCCTTTGCATGGGTATTTTACATAAGTATATTTATATTTAAAAAAATACATATCAAAGATATGTTTGAACTTAATAATAATAACGTATATAATTGACCAGCTGTAGGCCTAAAACATGTCTGAAATGTATAAATTTAGACATGTCAAAAAGATGTGATATGGAGATATGTACATGACATGTTGCAGGGATGACATTTATACCAGTTTTGAGTATACCCCTCTCCAAGTAGTGATTATAAATCAGATAGGATATTTAGGATAACTCTGAGAGATTGTAGACATCATGATAGTTATGTCCATTTTATGTCAATGTATGACATGTATACAGGCACTCTGCATAGGAAGAAAACACCTGCTCTGTGAAAGACACTTTGCAGGCATTTTCCATTCCTTATAGACACATTTATCCTAGCCAGGAGGCCCAGATGTGATATGATCCCAAAGCCAGAATTTCTTCTTATACCATTTGAAAGGACACAGAAAAGGTGTCCCATTATGTGCCTTGGCTGTCCAACTATAATTCACCAAGTCACTGTAACACAAGTAACACATTAAATGTTACTGAAGAAATTTAGTCCAATTTTGTCTCTTATTGCAGTATATAGAATTAATTTCATCCAACTTTTAATCAAGAATGGGGGAATGCTGATCAAAATGTGATCACGTTGCAAAATGAGACGCCTAGTGTTGGAGCTCAGAACTATGATAGGATATAGTAATGTTGACTTATAGATGTCATATTCTGACAAGATTGTGATGTCATAAATATGTTATATTGGAATGAATCTATATTCCTATTATTTTGCCGTCACAATCTTGTCAGAATATGACCTATTATAGTTCTGAACTCCAACACTAGGGGTCTCATTTTGCAATGCTGTCACATTTTGATCAGCATTCATTCATTCTTCATTGAAAAGTTGGATCAAATTAATTGTATAAACTACAATGAGGGACAAGGTTGGACTTAATTTCCTCTGTGATATATAAGGTGTCACTTGTGTTACAGTGACTTGTTGAAATATAGTTGGATAACCAAAGCACATGGGTGGACACCTTTTCTGTGTCCTTTGCAATTGTATAAGAAGAAATTCTGGCTTTGGGCTGATATCACATCTGGGCCTCCTGGCTAGGATAAATGTGTCTGTAAGGAATGGAAAATGCCTGCAAAGTGTCTTTCACAGAGCAGGTGTTTGTTTCCTATGCAGAGTGCCCATGGACATGTCATACATTGACATAAAATGGACATAACATGTCTGCAATCTCTCTCAGAGGTATCCTAATTATCCTATCTGATTTATAATCACTACTGGGGAGGGGGTATACTCAAAACTGGTATAAATGTCATCCCTAGAACATGCTTGTAGATATCTCCATATCACATCTTTTTGACGTGTCTACATTTACATGTTTTAGACATCTTTTACAGCTAGTCATATATATGCCATTATTGTTAAGTCCAAAGGTATCACTGATAAATATGTCTCTTTTATATAAATGTGTTTATATAAAATACACATAAATATTGTTACATCAAGAACCCATGCAAAAGGCGTGTAAAAGCTTCTTGCGTATGTGACATCTTGGGAACGAAAAATGATATCATGAAATTACTAGTTATTTTTATGTAAGGTGCTAGCTGGGTATACATCAGTTGGTGTAAGCATAATGAATTATATTGTAAATTGGGAGCAGAGTTGACAAAAATTCATATTTCGAGTCTATTTGCAGGTCTATAACTGAGTACTACCTTCACAGTGTTATTTGGGAGAATGGACACTGTTTGATGGCAAATCCATCTATCAACAAAATTCTTTTTTTTTGTCTGAATTGTCTTGAATGCAGGTACACTCTAGGGGACCTTAAAACCACTTAATAAACTTATATATTTATCAGATAAGCTATCTAAAAATAAAAATAATATTATAATTCAATATTTCTATAGAAATCTTTAATTGGCAATTTATGGCAAACTACTGAAGGTAGATCTAAATCAACTGAAAATTATGCATTTGGAATTCAAATAAAGTAGCCTAGCGTCAGCCAGCGTCAGGCAATCTCCTGGGGGTCATGTGAGGATCCTAATCAGTTTGGACATATTATGACACTAGATGGTAGCAGTGTATATATACCATATTCCTATTAGGCAAATCGATACATGGAAACACGTTAGACCATTGATTTAGCAGAATTACCCCAGGGGGAGTGGCAGTACAGCATGGAGACTGCTTTGAACCATAGCCTTGGTCATGGCACAAATTTAAAACCTGTCAGAAAGTTTATCAGGGTGAGGGAGTTTTGTGTAACCACTGCTAATTCCCTATATATTGCATCATCACAACATAGGTGGACTCTGAAATTGTAATATTAGGGGTATCAGTATATATTTTTCATCTGTATGGCATATCATTTTAAAAAATTGTTCCGGCCACCCTAACAATAGAGCCGAGCTCTGTTTCTGTCATGCAGCTGATGTGCACACTACTCGACACCACTACAAGTCCACTTGTAGATCCACAGCCATCTCTACCACACTCCCACGTCATCTTGGTGTCCACAACCTAACCTGCTGCTGCTGAGCTCCCACGTCGCCCCGACGTCGATCAGCTATTTTCTAAACCTGCTGACACAGCACTTTTTGGCGTCCTAAATGTGTGCCCTTGCTGTCCAACTTACACACACCCCACGACGTGCCTCCCATGTGTATCTCGACGGTATCAACCACATACACCAACCTTGCATACATCAATTCAATTCAATTCAATTCACGTTTATTCACAGCCCCTTTTGGGACAAAGGAAAAAGAATCAGGTATAGCCGATAGATACAGTGGCAGCACTGATAGTGGAGTTCCTTGGCAATATGATCGTTCATTTTGTGATAGAAGCATATAATTTGGTACAGACATACTTTATATGATATTCTTTCATATTAAGATGGGAGGCACCTGGAATTTTGATTTTATTCTATCAGCCATTTGAAAATCTGTGAATTTCCGATTGTTTTTAAAAATGGACCATCCTCTGTCAAATAATATTAACTTCCAAATGAGAACATAGCCCCATACAGGCTCTAAGTGCTCCACTTATCTAATATAGATATACTAACCTATTTCAACCTCATTTGCATAATTTGCATATTTGAGCTCCAAATCGGTATCACAAGTTAAAATTTGTTAAAAAGGCACAAAAGCTAGTCAACATATACCTTGATAAAAAAAATTGACAAAAAATAGAGAGGCACCTGGAATTTTGAATCATTAGGTCACTTTGGACTGTCTAAATCTAGGTTAAATTTAAATGCTCTGAAATTTGTATTGCAGACTATCCTAGGTTGATAACATTGAATTTTCAATTTGAATGCAGCCCTATGTATGTGCCGTAAGTCCTCAAAATGTCTAATTTAAATATAACTACTTGAACCTCATTTGCATAATTTGCATATTCATGCTCCAAGTCTAGATCACAAGTTTAAATTTAGTTTACCCCTGGGGTAATTGCATACTATCAAAGCAACATTACATAATTAAAATATTTCATAGGTGAATTTTGAGGGGGAAAAGGAAGCACCTGGAATTTTGAATATTAGGTCACTTTGGACCATCTGAATCTAGGTCAAATTTATAAGTCCTAATATCTATTTTGCTTTTTAAGGCAGATTCTCCTATTTTGAATACATTGAATTTTCAATTAGAATGAAGCCCTATACATAATATACCGACCTACTTTAACATCATTTGCATAAATTGCATATTTGGATCCTTGCACCTGTCCTTCCCTCTGTTAGCACCAGCATTATTGCATATTTTGAATTTACTCATGAGTATTCTGTTCATGATTGATGATTAGGTTGGATCTAAACTGAGATTTACACAGAGAAAATATCAGACTCCATCTTGTCTGTAGAACGGACGCCTCAAGAGTGACGTCATATTTTAATAACGGAAGTAAGGTGAAGGCTGACATACGCTGGTATCCGGGGACATTTTCGCGCGTCGTCAAATACTCAACATATTCTACAGAATTTTGCAAGGTTTGATAATTCCTTTTACTCTCACTATTAGAAATCTCTGCCTTTGTGAGATGGTCTGGACAGTCCATGTAATGTTTGTCAATATAATTATACATCTCTTTCTTGTCTGAAGGCTTCACAGTAGAATAAGTAGTGCATCTCATCACCTATATCTTCGGTGTCACATAAACTGCACTTCCTTTCTGGCCTTTCAATATTGTTATACCTACCTGCGACAATAGGTAGGTAATGGTTGCCACATCTAAATCTACATAAATCTATGGCTTCCTTCCTTGGTAGGGGGTATAAGTAATTTTCATATTTTAGCCCTTTCTTAAATAGACGATAGAGAGTACAGTGCCCAGATTCTTCTACCCTTCCATGCCTATGTTGCTCATTTATGTCCAGGAGTCTTTTCTTAAAGATGACCTTCTTATGGGGAGGGTTAATATATCTGGGGTCTTCGTCAAAAACATACCCAAAGCCGCTACTGCTAAGGGTATTTCTAATAAATGTCAGCCAGTTGGACTTGTGGTTGTCTCTATGCTCCTCCCTCAGGAGTATTTGGTATACTTTATACATTATTTTGTTTCTGTCACTAGACACTAATCTTGTCCAGAAGTTTAACATTCTTTGTTTTATAATGCTTTCGATTTTAGGGCGACCCAGCTCACCAAGTACCATGCAACCGTTGGTGCTAGCATTTAGTCTAAGGATATATTTACCAAAATAGGTGTGCACTAGCTCTATATCCTTGATTTTTGAAAGACCCCACACTTCACATCCATAAAGAAGTATGGCCAGAACACAAGAGTCAAATAGATGCCATTGAATATCTATAGGGAGTTGTAATTTCCTTGCCTTGGTAAGTAGGCTGAAAAGTGCTAGTTTTGCTTGGCTCACTTGCTTATTGATTGCTAATGTAAACCTCCCATTGTAGTTAAATAAAGTACCTAGGTAATTGTAGTTATATTCAAGATCTAGATTGTGTTCCCTGAAGCGCAGCTTCGGTTTGTTTAAGATCTTACCTTTAGAAAAAATAACCACTTTGGTTTTGCTTGTGTTAACCTTTGGCAGTATTCTTCTAGTATATCTAGCATGCATTGAAGATCATTGACGACCTGTTGCCTGCCCCAACAACGTCATCTTGCAGCCAAAAGTCACAGGGACCTCTCCTCAGGTCGGACATGCCACCCCACGCTGCCACTCCCACGGCCATGCCGTACCCGGGGTGTTTCTCGACCACACTTTCTCTGCGATCAATCCTCCATCTATCCTCGCCATCCGCCATCCAAACTCGCTCAGCACTTACTCCATACCTTCACCGATCTCCCAGAAGTCCACAAACAGCATGTCAGGGCCCATAATTATCCTATTGAGATTCGGTAAATACGGACAGAAAGACCTATATAAGATATATATACATGTATAAATATATAAACATTAATATCAAGATGATTTTGAAGATGATTGATGATTTGCGTGCCATCAGATTTATCTCTGATAAGTGTTTAATCTTTTCGACCTAAGAATATATATACCGTATGTTAGTATATAGTATCAAACTCGGTTATAATTTTGCTTGGTTGTTCTCTTTACTGTATTAGGCTATCAGCCGAGAGTACAAATGGACAAATAAGTAAAGTTTAAAGGTATGCAGGCTTTTCTACCAACAATATCTCCTAATCACTTACATCAGTTTGATGGCTGCATACGGTGCAAACCCCATTTTTTCAACATTTTAGAATTTTATGAAAAATTGACCAATAATTTCCCAACCAAACTTCTTAGATGTTTAGATGACATAAAATGTGTAGTCATAGGTGTAACCAATGAGCGATGAACAATTTAGGGGAAAAACACGAAATAAATTAATTGTATTTTTTCTATATCTTGCAATACAGAAGAGAAAGTTGCCAACAATTTGTAATCAAAACTTTAGCTATGTGTGTAGGGTCATAGATTGCATGCACTTTACATTCAAAATAATAGTGATTTATTGATAAATAAAATTCAGTTGGGGACTTAATTGAAATATTTTCTAGTCGGCCCAGACGGGTCATAATTAATTAGCGCATAGCTTTTTGGCAAACCCCAAGATGTGTGGAATGACAAAGTGTGACATCTAAAGTGTTGATAAAGGTGAGTAAGGGCATTATACAACAGGGAGACATGCGTTTTAACATGGTTTTATGTAGTATCATTTTTTGCCACTATGTGCCTTATGCGTAGACCCTGCCATATACCTTTATTACTTTAATAGTACTTTTACACAATGAGAGCCATTTAGGAAGAAAAATATGTTGATAGTTGGCAATTCATTACTCGAATACTACACACCAAGTAATATTAGAAGAGATTACTAGTTGCGGCAATATGACAGATCCTCTATGTATTGTATCCCCACCCCCTGAGATTTAAGACAAATCACAATGAACACTTTTACTGATATGATAAGACACCTGGTACACATCTCGAAAGGCTCAATTAGTCTAGTTCATATCTCTCAGTTTCATTGGATTGTGTCTGGATTGCACATGCACAGAAACTAGCTAGGGATTCTGACCTGTGGTGCCACCTGGGTGTAAATTATAGAATGAGACAATTCATAGTGTGCACTGTTTGACCTTAGGAGACTGCATTCATAGACTGTAAATCCTACGAGGTGCGGCTTATATCTAAAGTGAGGTTTCATGGTAAATGGTGATATATATGGGGTTTTAGTTAATACAAAAATAGAATACGTAAAGTTCATTGTGAATACATACTTTTATTTTGCACCATTGACCATCAAATGGTTTTAAGATTATTCCTTAGGAGGACTTCCTGCTTGTCACATATTTATACACTACTGCTAGTAATCATTCAAGAGCCAATTGGCTTTATAATGAAAAAGAAAGTGAAAATCAGATATTGTTCAAAAGTCAGTTACTCTTTCACTTCTACATTAATTACATTCATCAACAGTAGGAAACCTAGTCTTAATATAAGGAAACCGGATAAATATAGAGTTGATTTTGATATATCATTAACTTCGACTCTGATTAGTATGGCACATAATATAGTACCACTAGTGCAGACTGAGAAAGTCACACTAGTGCAAACCTTATCCTGGCTGAAGGCAGAGTCAGAAAATAGAATCTTCTAAATTAATGAGCTGCAAAATGTACATAAACATAATACAGCTTAACAATGCAACATACAAAAGATAAAATAGTTTAAATCCGAAGGAATTGTAAGCAATATGATTACTATCTCATAAGTAATAGCATCTTGTTCGCACTAGTTAGTTTTATTGACATCATTTTATGATAAAGTGGAAACAAATTGAAGCATAGGTGAAAGAATTCATGGAATGGTTACTTCAGCACAAGCTTTCACAAGCATATAAACACTTACAGAAATACACAAAGTACTTTTCCAAATGGCAATAACTCTCAAGATGCCCAATGGCAGACTGCCATATTACATGAACATTTCGCATAACACACATCACATACAGCCATGAATAATAAACCCTTTTCTTAAAAACTCTTATTGCTTCAGTAGGACAATCTTCAATGGTATAATATTATCGTTTAATTACATGTTCTGTGGAAGTACTTATTTTCAAGGTTTAAATTGTCACGGATGAGTGAAAATTGGCAAAATCGTGGATATTTATTCCATACTTATAAAATTTCGCTGATTTTCCATTTCTCCTAAAATCGCAAAAATATATACCCAGTGAAATAAAAGTACTTTCACAGTATATGTATAGTTCCTGAATGTATCATAGAATGCTCTGCCCACATGCAAGGACGGGTGCTGGGGTCTGTCATAATATACTGCAAATTGCATCTGAGACACATGATGTCTGACCTTTAAGGTTATCCTGTTATATAACTGTAAGGCTGCTTTAATATAGGAGGGACTAGTCTACTAGCCTGTGGACTACACACGTATAGATATCACCTACACAATGAGCAATGGATAGGAGGCAATTTGATTGTGGGGTTTTCATCCCCAATGACATTAATATATATATTCCGCAGCCCTTCATATTAGGTATGATGCACCTCTGCATGCCAATAAAATAGGCAATAGTTATGTATCACCATGTGTCAATGCACCATGTCAATCATTATCTGTAAAAACTATACTCTTCAGCTTTACTATACATGTGTTGTAGATGCTATATGTTGTTCTGTCTTATCTACATGACATTGTATTAAAGATTGCATCAAGCTTGCATGGGAAAGTATATTCCTGAGTTGATGTATATCTCTTAATGGGAATATTGGTTCAAATTGTTATCTTATCCTTCAGTTTCACCTATGAACCTTACGTAGCTGGAAAGGGAAGGGAACTAACATTATTACGCTGGTTTTATCGTCAGTGGTTTACATGTGATTGTTCCATCTGTGACACACAGGGTCTTACAATCAAGACGGAGGCCACAATGAAAAAATTTCAATAGATGCATAAGGACAGCAGAGACCAATAACATAGCACATAATGCAGGTCCTAAATATCCATGTGCCTCTATATGAAAGATGTCTGGGAACCACTAGTGTATCCATTGTCAGATGATATGTCAGCCTATTTCTATACAGTCGGTAGATATGCAGGAGGTGATGGTGAAGGTGTATCGGTGGATACCCGTGCCTGTGGGAATTGGGATAGGATCCATCCAGTGCTACACTCCCGGACCCCGGCCGAGTATTGGCCATACTGCCTCTACGACACCGTCGCGGACACCGACCATCCAGTCGTGCATATTACATGTGGGGTCGCAATGTCCTGGAATGAGTCGGAGTTGCTCCCCTACCTGCAATGGAGGGCAAAGGTTGGTTTATTCACCAGTAGATTTGAACACACTTGATTGAAAACAATGGACTTGGATGATCATTGACAGCTATAAAAGCACAATTAAAGAATGTGTAGCACACACTCGGTTCACTCTCTCCTCTTATCTGCATGTATTTATGACCTGAAGACATGCAATTTTTAAATTTGATTTTTTTTTACAATCATTGGTGTTGATATTAACATACCTTCAGATCGCCTTCAGGAACGAGGATTCCATGTTCGTCACCACCGATATTGTACTGCATTTCTGCACGGCCCGACACCTGTGAGCGGCAACTCATTGTATTTAGCACAATTGCCACAATACAAAAAATAACATATAAGGGAGTGGTCATTTTTTAACAACAGGGGGGGGGTCGGTGGATTTTCGCACGAGAGGGCCGAAAATTTTTTGGTCCCCCCCATGGGAGGGGTCGAAATTTTTTTGGTCCCCCCCTCAGGCAAGTCGAAATTGAGCGCGGCCGACCCCTTTGAGCTATAGTAACGCGCGGGCTTTTTCGCTAAATAGGGGTGCAATTTTTTTGGTCCCCCCCTCAAGAGGGGTCCAAATTTTTTTGGTCCCCCCCCTTGAAGGGGTCCAAATTTTTTTGGTCCCCCCCCAAATCCACCAACCCCCCCCCCTGTTGTTAAAAAATGACCACTCCCTAACAAAACTTCACCACTACAAAATAATCATCTATGTGGCAAATCTCAACATGACCTGTTCAATAAAATGTCTATAAAAGTGTTCTTGGCATTCATAAGAACGCAGGACCCCTGTGATGGGTTAAGGTTATGCCAACTTCATTGGCTAATGACCCAACCTTTGTGGTGGGAATATGCCACACTTGTGGCACCTGGTACAACTAATAGGTAAGTGAGGGGGCTTGGTAACTCACCGTTGGTACTCCTGAGTCTACGCTAAGTGCCTTCAACCCAGCATCACACACTGCACGTGAACCACTCTGAAAGTTAGGAATAGGACATGGATAAGGTATCATTTCAATTGATTGTTTGGCTGTTGCAGTTGCATATAATATATCTTTATGTTTTATACATTTTAGTTGACTGTATCTATTTTTCTTTGTTTCCAAAATACATTTTCTGTTGACAGCTATCTCAGGTAATTATGTTTTATAACAGTTATCTTCATGGCATGATAGTAAAGATATCATATAGATGTAGTCTAGAGAAATTGCTTATCAGTAAAGTCTAGTCAAATACAATCCACACTGTTAAGATAAGAAACTACATCTTTATACAAAAACTCACGGTGAGACTTTGTATTGTCGTGAGAACAAATAGACTTTGTTTGAAGTCCTGGACTGGATGGCCATCTTCTCCCATGTTCTTGGCATAGTCTCCATCCATGAGAACATAGGATCCCTGTGCTAGGTTAAGGATATAACAACTTCACTGGCAAATGACCCAACCTGTCTGGTGGGAATTGGCATACTTAAAATGATCACACATGTATGATATATATAATTATATATATAAATATATAATTATATATATATAATTTGCGGGTATTTATTCCATACCTAAACATATAAACATTTCGCTGATTTTTCATTTCCGCGAAAATCACGAAAATATATACCCAGCGAAATAAAGTACTTTCACAGTATATATATATATATATATATATATATATATAATCTAGCATGTCAAGACTAATGATATTAGCTACGATAATAATATTTGTATGATTAGCATTCACTATTTAAACCATGATTGGTCTCATTAATATGTAAGGATACAGGTTGGACCTCGGTGTAGACCCCACTATCCGCCTCATACCGGAAGGACCCTGTACCACCACCAGTCACATAGCTACAGGGGATATTCCGCTCTTCCAATGCCTGTTCAATGAGTCATATAGAGGTACATTACACATGCAATTCAGTAAATGCGTTGTAGTCACATGAGTGTCAGGATTGACATATGAAAATTGATATGAGGATGCACCAGGATTAACAGAGAAAGAAGTAGGCCTACACTTGTGCATCACTCTCACTAACCGGTAGTGTTATATGTAACCTTGTGTGCAACAGGCAACAGGCTGACCTGCAGCGTATATATGCACCCTTATGTATGACTGACCTGCAGCGTATATGCACCCTTTATGCACCCTTATGTATGACTGACCTGCAGCATCAATATGCACCCTTATGTATGACTGACCTGCAGCGTCATATGCACCCTTATGTATGACTGAAGTGCAGTGTTATAGGAAAAATGACTGACCTGCAGTGTTTCCTTCACCTTCTCGACAACAGACTCCACCTCCTTCTGCCTGTCCTCTGAACTCCGCACATGCTGGTTCACCCTGCAAATATGTATTATGGTAACTTTAATGCACATATGGTACCTTATTTGACTGTTTACACGTATGTAAATGCCATTCAACTACCGGTAGTTTATTTACAACATATTCCTTAAAATTACGTTATTTTCTGTCTGGCCTTATCACACCCGATATGGTGCATGAGTAATGTTGACATTAGCGAATGGTAATGATACTGGTGAGATTCAGGTTAGGGGGGGGGGCTTTGTACCTTTGCAGAGATGTATAGGAATGGGTATGGCCAGTATATCTCTCACCCTTGATAACAGTGAAGCCCCTTGAAGAAGACGTTCCTCAGTTTGTTGATATGTTCTGCTAGTATGGCTGCCGGCTCGCCTGGCTTTACTCCACACCTGAAACAAGTGTTAATGATAATATTATTAGCAATCACCATAATACCCAGTATGAGGAATTTTAATAGCTTTACATACCTATCATAAGCGATTTTGGATGCTTTTCTCAGTAAACATGATAAATCCATTGAGATTTTTAGACTCCCCATAATTACCTAAAATACAACATGTCTCACCTTGAGCCTCCTACGTCCACCTCTACAAGGATGCCGATGATGGCATTGCACTCCATAGCCACTTCGCTGATGTCGTTGATGTTATCTATGTCGTCTACACAGAGCGCTGTGGTTGCATGGCGGCCCAATGCAGCAAAACGCCTCAGCTTCTTCTTACCAATAAGCTACAGCAGAGAAGGCATTACATCAGTATAAAGTATTCTCATAGGGTATAAAATATCTGATGGCCCAAAGAAATGTCCACAATGTAGAGTTCGTGTTATGCGTTTCTGTTCAAATATATAAGGATAATATACTACATTGGCCAATATTTAAAAGTGCCGGTCTTGAGGTCTTGAATAAAAGTGAGGGTACAGTACAGGGGTCCTGAAACAATTTAATGGCAAATAGCATCCATCGCGTAGGAGTGCTGGTGCTATTGATGAATTGAAATCAATTGTGTCCAGGCGCATAGATACAGCCCAATAGAGTTGTCAGCCCTTTGTGAGCTGGTTGGCAGGACAATCATGGTGCATAAGAATTGTCTTGGCTTGACTGTCTTGGCTATATTAATCAAACCAAAAGTTGCAACAACAACTACAACTGGTTTATAGTGTACCATTAAGCTCTATTGTTTTAATATGAATATTATATATATATATATATATATATATATATATATATATATATATATATATATATATAAAATGGCTATATATTATATATATATATATATATATATATATATATATATATATATATATATATATATATATATATATATATATATATAATATATATATAGCATATAGCATATAACAGGTTAGTTAGGGTGGTGACATAAAGAGTTGATTAATTAAGCAGGGTGGTGTATGATATGTAGGGGTCCAGACTGGGTACTTACCTGGTTAGTTAGCAGGATGTCTGTGATGGCTGCACCATGCACCATGGCCTCAGCCTCCACCAGAGTCTGACAGCACACACCCACTGCACCATGCTCCATCTAAAGAACAAGGTCACACACATTCTATTTAGGTCCTTACAGATACTATATACAGGAAAGATTCCACTTTACAAAAGACAATATGCTGGGGAAAATGATGAAAGATCGCCTGGCCTCACTGGTATAAACTTTAAAATCGGTATAATACTATAATAGTAAATGAGAAAATAAACTGTATATGTAGGTCTCTAACTTTAAGGGTCTATGCTCCTCCCGATTTTACATACTTAACTAATCTTACTTTACTCCCATTATCAATGCTACATCCGATATGGATAACAGAATCTATCAAGAATACCAAATGATAACACACAAAAAATTATCAGCATTTGGAAATTGTTTGCAAGGACAAATAGAATCATGCCATATCTAGATCTACCGAATTGATATAAACCAATGTCTCAAGAGACCCTAGCTGGGCATATCTAGCACATAGAAGATAGGATGTCCACCATTGTAACCCCCCTCACTGGATAAGCCCCTGGATATGCCTGCACATACTGTCACCCACCTGTTGGGCCCCTGATCGGGGGTCGCCATGTCCCATGTCAATTTTAAGAAATGCCCATGTCACCATATCGAATTTAAGGGTCTAGGGCCATACCTGTAGTTTGGCCAGGGCTGGTGTCTTGTGTGCCTTAACATGAGTCCGTACGGCCACCTTGGGCCACTGCTCCATGATCTGGGGTAGCCTGGTGAGGTTGTAGTCAGCTGTTTCCAGGTCCAGGATTAAAGCAGGGGTGTCTACTGCAGACACAGGGTCCCCCACCTTACAGGGGGGTGGCGGCCGCCATGACAGGTCTATCCGTGGGTCCATCATCTTCACTGCCTGGGGAGGAAAGAAGTTGGTATAAGTGCTAATCTGAACTGAGTATAATACTACAAGTGTAATTGGAAAACGATGTGGGTGTAAGATTTCTAGTAGATGCACTACTGGAAGTAGGTAGGCCTACCGGTAGGCGTAGGGGACCTACAGATTAGATGCTCTTATCTAGACTCAACTTGTGTAGGACCTAGTCGAGGCGACTCCATTCACGATAGCTCATTGGAGTCGGGGGGACTACTATTGGGTCTTTCCGTAGGTATGCACTCAGTTGGCCTGTGGTCATCCTATCGTCATAGGATGACCAGCTTGTGTGGTCATACCTATTGATAGGATGACCACTTTGGCCTTCATTGTTCATTATTTGTTGCTGCTGTCTAAGAAAAATACTGGGAATCCATCACAAAATTGTCTTTTTTGGCTGCTAGAAATGAGTACCAGCACCCACAATAACATAGAAATGTAGATTAAGGTGTAAGGTATTCATTTAATATTACTTTTATTGTTTGGAATAGAGTGGGGACTCAGGGAAAGTACCTCTTGCCGAATACGTTTTTGACCCCCTGAATCTCGGCTAGGAGCGCCCAGTGACCCTCCAGCAGGCTGTAGGCCGATCAGCTGCAGAGGGTCACGGCAATGACTATGTAGGACCTAGATCGATGTCCCACATAGTAAATGTATATTATGTGAAAATTGATATCATTTCATAATTGTATAATTATTATATATACCCACTCCTTTGCCAAATAAGGATGCAATTGCATTGTATATACAACTACATAGTAGGCAGGCCCGCCAGATTTCTACTAGATTTTGGCATAAATATACATATCTATGATTTTGGCACTTCAGAAGGGCCTATACAATGCGTTATATATGCGTTATAGGGTCTGCATGTCTGTACCATCCTGTATATGTACACCCATCACCCATCCTGCCATCCATATCCGGTCTATATCAATTTAATAAGGCACACAAGCTCTAAATTTAAACTATGGCATATGAAGGCGTTGTGCTATTTGAAATAATCATTTTCTGTATGAGCCTACATGTATCTAGACACTGTAGCCTACAGCTACAGGTAGCATTTAATACCTAGAGGCAGCCCTACCTTTACACTGAGTTCCCTATGTGAAGTGAATGCAGCCTCTGGTCGTGGGTGTTTTCCCTGTGAGACGCGTGGACTAGTGAGACTCTGTGCTACACCGGCGACCTGTCCAATACGCCGATACCACTCTCCTGTATTCTCTCCTCCTGTCCTAGTCCTCAGAATACACCTAGTCACTCCTAAGAGGCTTTGGATAGGTCCTCTGCTGAATTGTGCCACTTTGCTAAATCATACCACGGGAAATGCTGCGGTATAAAGGCGTCAGTATACTGGGTTGATGCACGTCAGGAGGCGGCCATGGGATATCCCTTCACTCAGATGGGATTCCCTTTTACTGACGTCACTGGTGTCAACGATTGTGGTGCCATCTGGTAAAGTCTTCAGCTCAGAGTTGTCTGGTGGTGCCCTCTTATGGTGCTTATGATTCCCTGTAAGAATATATAAGGTAGAAGATGCACTAATAAATATTCCGTTGAAACTATGGATCTCATTAATCAAAGAGTCAATCTTGAAGCCTTTGGCACATTAGGCCTATACCCAGTAAACACCCTACGTAGTTCCAACGTAGCTCAGAGGTTTCTCTAGGTAGATGTCCAACCAAAAGGTTTGAGATTGGTAATTTTGGACGGTTTGTAGACGTCAAAACGTTAAGGTTTATTTACGTTCAACAGATGTAGACGTCTGATTTACGTTGATCTACCTCATTAGACGTAAAAATTCTATGTAGATCTACGTTAAAAGACGTAACTTTTCAACTTCAATTAGGTAGATGACTTTTCCGTGTCACACTAGGTGGCAGCACTATCAATTATGGAGAGTAGGCCTATGTTACAGCTCCTTAACAAATCTACCACATTCAAGCAGTAAATTCTCATTAATTGTGAATTCAATATCATGCAAATAAACCACATTCAATGGAACATGTATATATAAAGGACAGGTGATTAAAGTATTGTGCATGAATAGGTGCTTTAAGGCACTTTACTGTGAGGACACCACATTGGTGGTAATGGAAGAAATACAAAGCCTCTCTGCAGCCAAAACTATTCAACAGATCTATACTGTCAGGCTGTTCAATTGAACTACAAGAATATACTATGTAGAATGAGATGAGATTGAAAATTATAGTAGTTACTTTGTATGAATATTGTTTGTAAATGTAAATTTGTCTGCAATATATTACAAGTCTTTGTCTGAGTCCCACTATGTAGAATTATATGTAATGTGTTAAACATAGATTTACGTCTTCAGGAGCTACGTAAATCAGACCTGTAGGTTTGAGATTGGTAAATAAACCTTAACGTTTTGACGTTGATAAACCTACTAAAATTACGTAGTTCAGACCAAAATTCAACGTAGATTTACGTCTGACCAACGTCATTGTGTTTACTGGGTAGATAAGGTTGATTCAGGTAAAGTGGGACACTTAAGCCTAACTTTCACAGATTTGGTATGAATAGTAGAAAATGTCAAACACATCAAATGGACATCAAATGGGTTCAGTATTTATTCCTTTAAACAGAAATATAGAAAAGATATGAAATACCTTAATCAATGTAGCCTATAGGCCTATAGCCCATTTCTTAGAGATGCCATTTCAAAATTGAAGCGTCCCACTTTACTTGTATTTTTGGTAAAGTGGGACACTTGCTTCATGTGAAGTGGGACAATTGATAAGAATTGACCCCCATGCTACCGGGTATATCTATAATCCATATGACAAAAATGCTATAGGCCTAGGCCTATATAAATGTCAGGGTGAGATATATATTTTGATGCGCAACATCAAAAACATTAAGGAAATTTATGTAGGGTCCTTTACAGGAATGGATTTTCTGCAGTGTCATGTGACTACAAAAAGTCCGCCCCCTTGTTGGATGGATTTGATTTGATTTGATTAATTTAAAATGGTTTTGCATAAATGGGAATAAGGAAACTGGGGAATGTAGCTCAATTTCAAGTTTATCAATGTTCAATGAATTAATAGAACTAGACTTTTGGCTATGCCAGTCTTTTCTTTTAAAAACGGCCTTAATGTTAATTGTCCCACTATGCCTGATGTCCCACTTTACCTGAATCAACCCTATATACTTTGCAACCTGCCGTTGATATGTCATCCCAACGCTTTAACACAGACTAAAGGTAATACCAAAGAGTAACTAATGCTAAGAGGGTCCACTTAGGTGTTCTCCCGTAGGTTAGCAGTGTCCCTCATCAAATAAAATACCTCAAATACCGGTACCTAAAAAGTGTGGTAATATTGATTGGATTGGAATGATTTAATAAAAAAAAAAGTTTCTTTCGTTGGATTACTGCATATTTCTGGTAATTTCTGCCCTGTGAGTGTACAGGCCACTGTTACCACCCAAGACCATCCCCTGGAGCTACTATTCCTGATTAGATTTCTTCTAAATTCAACATAGATATTGAGAAAAGGACATAAAAAAATATATGAAGGCAAACTACTTTTTCAGGCAACTGAAATGCGGTTTCATCTGTGGCTAATTGTATAGGTTTTGAATAGGCTAGGTGGACTGTACACTCCATTCACCAGGGAACGCCATGGGCTTCTGGGGGACAGTAAATTGGCCAGTATATCCTTGCTCTTTGGTAATACACCGCAATTCATTTTTTTATAACAGGATATAAGAAGCCAGGCCACTCTGGTTTCTCATCACCGCGCACCACATCCCATGTGAGGAGGTGCAGAGCCCCCCCCCCCCCCCCCCCAGGTCGGAAAGCCGCCGAGAATAAGGGCCTCAGGTCACAAAGTCGCCAGGTCCCTTTATTATTGCACCAGGTCGCCAGGAAAACAGTCCAGGTCGTTTTTGTCGCCTCTGGAGCCACATGTGAAGCCCCTAAAAAAAGATCGCCCTTGTCATACTTTCAGTGCCTGACCACATATATGGAGGTCGACCCCCGAAATCGACATGGCGACATGGACATTTTGAGTCTTAGTGACATGGGACAAATCTCAGAGACAGTGACATGGGACATGGCCATTCCTTAAAATCGACATGGCGACATGAGCATTGAGACCCCCACTTATAAAAACAGTTGCTTAACGCGTTTATTCATTATAATGTGTCCTAATGTACTCATGGTAGGGTGTATTAGGGTAATAATGAATACTTTTTAGGGGTTGAGGGGGGCTCAAGATGTCTACCTAAAATGGTCAGTAAAACATGACAAACTTATCGAAAACCTACTAGGCACACCTAAGAATAATCCAAAGAAATTATGCAATTAACTCTACATTAAGTAGGTGCTCTCGTCCGCCCCTTTTCATGGTATGGGAACCACCTGAAACCTGTTCATACCGGTTGGACGATCCGCGACAGTCGCTGGATCCCTGCTCGTGTACAGTAGGCGGCATAGATGCTATCCCATGTTCAATCTAAAGAAGTGGTCATCCTGGTGGTCATTTATTTTTTGTAGGGGGTGGTGATTCTTTGGGGGGGTTCCCCTCCTAGTAATGCGTTGGCTTTTTGATAAAAATTAATGAAATCTTCCACGCCCCTCGTAGTATATACGAGTACTAGGATTTAAAAAAGAAAATTTAACTATTTTTATTCTAGGGGCTATTCCTTACTTGGCACTTACGAGTAGAAAATGTCCCACAAACAGATTGGTCCTTGTGATACACTATAGTGGCATTGCACGTAAACTCCAGTGGTACCTAAGAGTGACTAACCCCAACATCACTGACTTAATCTGTCCATTTGAAGAACCATGTACAATACAATAATAATTATGCCAATTTTTGATCTGATAGAAATGTTAAGCGAATTTCTTTTATTAACTTTTGATTATCATAATATAACAAAATATGTAAGAAACTGAGTCATTTACCCATTATGGACTGATCTCAACTGAACAGGAATGAAGCATTCATCCCAATCACGATGCAATGCTTATTTGAGACAGTCACAGCAAACATCTTGGGCAGCTTCAACATTGGACGCGGTGTAGCCCTAGCGCTGCCTGTGGTTGGTGGAGCAGCAGCCCCAGCACCCCCTCCTCCCTCCTCCCCACCACCAACAGCCTGTACGCACCAAGCTGCAGTCAGTAGTCGTCGACACCCACTCGGCGACTGACCTCCTCCCTACTGTCTGCCGCGCGCTCCTCCAGGGCAGTAAGTCTCTTCACACTGCAGGCACGGATTGCCTTTAATACTACTGAGGACCGGTTGCAGCCTGGAGTCTGTGGTTGTCTACTACTAGTACTGCTAGATATACCCTGCGTATTCCTGTAGAGTGGTGCTGTCTGGGCAGGCAGCTTGTTGTTCTCCTCCTGCTGCTGTTGCTGCTGTATACAGTAGTGAGCTGCTCCCAGAGCTGCTCATTGCCTACCTCCTACCTCACAGGTCGTCACCGTCCCTCCCCCTTGTCGTCGTCTCCAGGCTCTCCGCCAGAGAGCAGTACCTGTCTGAGGGAACTGTTTATTTACTTCACAAACACGACGTGACCGTTAGTAATAGAGCTACAACAGCAAGATGGTGAGTCAGATTTTTCTACCTATTTAACATTGCCTTTTTTATGGATTTATAAGATTGCCTGTATATATACCTAGGTGCTTCTTGTTAGGTTGGGATTCAGGTGATTTGAATAGGGGCCATCCCCAGCACTACCCATGCGGATTGTTGCCTGTCCTTGTATGATAAAACGGGGTGGCAGACATGCAGTTTAACTACGATAGAGCAGCTTTAAGGGGAATTATTTCCATCACATAGTTATCCCCAAGTTATTCCTCGGCACCTCCTATTGGAAAAGAAATACATGGACCATGGCCAGCAAAACTGTAATTACTGGCGAACTGTTGTGAACTTATTCGGCCTTCTTTTTGTGAGAATAGGCATGGACGTGTCGGTGTGGGCAGTGTGTGAAATTATAATCACTCACCTCACGTAATTATGATTCGGATTCGATTATTTTGACAATTTAAAATTTTAATGATGTGAAAGTGAAGTAGGGGGTGGCGGGGCTGGGGCCAGCGCCTTGGTGTGGCCCCCGGGGCGTGGGTAATTGGGCAAAGGTAGGATCGATTACAGAGTTAACCCTCTGAGGACCGCAGAGTGTTTTAATGTCCAATGCCCTTTGTCGTTATGATGCATGTTTGAATGCAGCCCCGACGGGTAACTCACCAGGACTGCAATCATCCACCACGTCGAATCTTGGGGAGTGTATCAACCCCCTCGGGCGGCATGATGCATTGATGAGTGAACTCGCTAGGACTGCTTTCATACATCATGCCCACTGATAGCATACCGCATTAAAGCCCTATGCGGCCCTTAAAGGGTTAAAAGAACATGTAGGGGAGTGACCCGAAATAAATGGTAAACGGACAATTCGTGCCACTGGTGAGTTTTGTAGAGTATCCTGATTTGAGTTATTACCTCGGGTTGGGGACAAAAACATTATCAATATTGGCAGAATGTATTTTTGTGTTGACATTATCGTGACATCATGCAGATTGAGTTGTGGTGTTAAATCATCCAATGATATAAATATACTTTGGGCATATTTCACATACGATCATGAGGAGTTTTTATTTGTTTCAGTGGAGCCCACATAGTTTTCGTTGAACATTGTCATGAGATATTGATTTTCATAAAATAACTCGTGTCTGTTAAGTACCATTATGATGGTCGAGGTTGTGCAAGATGCTTTGTGTGATTTATAGATCTCCTCACGTAGATGTGTGAAATTGATATGTTATTGTTAATAGCGTATCGTCCATTGTGGCCATCTGATACATGTATTGACCTTACATTTTCTATTGCTATTCTCGCCATATGTTCTATGCATATGTACCCTATGTATACCCCCGTGGATTTTTGCTTCTAAAATTGGATACATACATTGGGCATATATATATATATATATATATATATATATATATATATATATATATATATATATATATATTTATACACCGGTGTATGTGCTTTGGCAGATATGGTTACACACAGAAATAAGAAGGAAGTTTGGTGTAGGCAACAAATAATGAAAGGATATAAAAAAAAGTAGTACAATAACAGCTAGCTTACCATATTTATGCAAATTAAGGCTTTACTTGTCAAATCCAATGTAAGCTAAGATCTCCCTGCATCACAGCACCTTGTTTTTTATCAAACGGTTTCAAATCGTCTCATTTGAATTCAATTTTGATTTAACTCCTCCCGAGAGAATATGAAAATGGAACATCTTCAGAACGATTTCGCCGTTACCAAGCCGAGGACGTAAAAAGAATACCATTTAGACTTCATAATGGCGTCACAACTCATTGGTGATTCTTGAATAAATGGAAACAACAGAATAATATCCATGTTACTTTGTTTAATCTCCATTTGGAAATCTCCAAGCACGTCTCGGTTATTGTATTAGGATTAAACCGTAAAAATGCATTAATTCAGGCCTTGCCTCTTGGGAATGCATGGTTAATTTCCATACTAAGGAACTTCTTCGTTCAGACATGTGTACTATAGTTGATCTCTTCCATAGGTTGTGTAATGTAACGATGTGTATGTTTAGCTTTAGAACCTGGGGATAAGGACCGTGTAGTGTGTATCTTCCATATGAGTCCAAAAGCTGTGTGAACCTTGCACATGTTCTATACTGGTTATCCCCACCAGAGGCAGAGCTGGGCTCCCAATATCCTGACAGCTTCCTCCTATATGTTGACCCCTTTACATTGTGTAAACCACAAGTCTGTATGTGAATTAAGTAGATCCTATAGCGCAGTAACGGGTGAGAACTTGTTACCGTGAATAACATGTGTACGCTTGCACTGTTGGTTTCGTGAGGTGTTGGCTCTGCTCTCGCAAAATAGTATGTTGCTGCAAAGCTATGCTGAGTGGCTGATGGGTCAGTGCCTAAATCTCACAAGAAATTCCAAGCTCAGAACTAACATGAGCCACTTGAATTATCGCTATGCCCCTTCATTATACTACAAATACACTGACTTAAGTTAACGTGCAAACACGTGCATTCACGTAGTGCCCAAGTGCCACAAGTAGATCCCCTCCTGGAGAGCCCTAAACAACATTCTTAAGTCTGGATTAAGTATGTCTATCCCCTTTCTTAGCACTGAGTCTACACGCCACATGGCCAATAATTGGTCCATTATTGTCAATTTAACTGGGTCACGTACGAGTTAATCGGCCTTGAGTGGCATCCATTGTGGAATATGGAGAGGCAGTACCCCAGCCGCCACCACTGCATTGACCTGAGGGTCGTTAGGCAGACTTACAACTAAGCCACCTACCCCCACCCAACACAGGCGCTGTCCAGAGATGCTGGGAGTCTTATAGGGGTGAAAAGGCGGACCCACGACTGATAGACTCTTTATGGGATCAGCAGGGCCGACCAGCATTATAATGAGTGTTTTTTAAAAGTCCCCATGCTGGGGCTATGCATAGGGTCCGCCTTTCAGCTGCAATGGAGCGTTAAGAACAAACTTGGTCTGACCCGAGGCTGGTTAGTGGTGTCTTTGTGTGGTTAAAAAGGGGCACACAACCCCCACCCCATACAGCAGCCCTATACAGGTCTGCATGCAGGTTGACCTGTCTGCCCCTGTGCCTAGTTATGGGGTGTCCTGTTGCCTGCTGAGTCAGGTATTATGTTGGGGCACACTCTCCAGGTAACTTTTTTTTAAATAAAATGTGGTATGCAGCATTAACCCTTTAAGGGCCGCATGGTGCTTTAGTGCGCCATGTCCTTTGTCGGCGTGGTGTAAGCGTGCGGACCTTGAAGACCACCTCCAGGGGTTCCGAAGTGGGTGTTCTGCTATTATAAACGGGTAGATATGTACATTAACTGACATCTTATGTTAAGACCACAGTCTTGGGAGTGTATACATGTATTTATTATCTAGTTAAGTTTGGACGATTTGAGGGAACTCTCTGTCCGAAAAAGTTAATGGAGTGCTGCCATCTATAGATACAGAGTGGAAATCAGAGTCTCAATACCCCAAGTGACGTCACCTTGGGTAACAACGAAGGGGTGTTCATTAGGTGTACTAGAAAGGCATGGGGTGCGCCCTATTTGATACACATCCAATGTTTCATGTGTGCACCCAAAAAGTCGGTTCACAGGAGAACGTGCCTGGGTAGGGGTGCAGTCAGGCTATGCTATTATAAGGGCAAGTAGTTGTCCGTTTCAAGTGAGGGCAGCTATAATGAGGTGACAATCATTTGTTATATAAAGCAGATTCGAGTTTCCTCTGCTACTAGGTCACATGGCCAGTTCTTCATTAAAACACAGGCCACCACATGGTTGGGTATCTTCACCATGATGGTACTGTTACCCCTTACTGTACTTTTTTATATCATACTACTGCTGTAGTAGTCTGCTGTTTTCACCATGATAATACATCATACATGTATAAGACAGTACCTATCTCATTTAGAGAGATATGACTTGTCTCTATTCATGATAATAATTGTGGTTGTTTATTGTAACTGGGTAAGATACGGTTCATATACCCCACGTGGCTGTTGTTTGCCCTCACAATTCTATTATTAGGTGCAATCTACAACAGTGTGGGACTGGCGAGAGTAAAGAATGGGTGATCGAAGTTGACCCCCCCCCCCCTCCCCCACAACACTTACCATACACTTACACTCTTTCCCTTAGTAACGGCGGATTTGATCAAGGTGCCCCCTTTTGAGAAGTCGGGAAAACACACAATGGCAAATTCAATATTCAGTGAGGTTTACTACTTTTGTTAAGAATTCCACTTTATCCACATATTTATGCTATATTGATTAAAGGAATATCTAAAACACTATGTTTGCAGTTATATATTCTGGTTTTATCATTTTGTTCAAAACCTCCGGATGTGGTCTTCAAAGGGTTAAGAGCTATACCTGGTGCACGTGGACTGGCTTAATTTCTCCTGCACGTCTGCACCCCCGTAAAAAAACGGATCGTGGTATTCAGTAGCCATGGCTTAGTGTCACCCCTATGACACCCCCACCAAGGGGGTAGTGGAGCTCTATTCAGGTGGGGGAGATAACGTGTAAGATGTATGTTTAGAGCTTGTCTCCTACATCCTCACCTGTACACTTGTAAGGAGTCTGCAGGTGTAACCCAGACTCCGTAAGACCGTTATTTACAACCAGTTAAGTTCTGGAGACACTCGTGCCTTTCAGATATATACCAATTAGAATCTATCTAGTGTTTCGTGAGTCGATTCTAGCAGCATCGCTTTGTATTCTATAACCAGACGTACCCCCTAAAGCCCAAAGTCCACATGGGTCTAATCGGCCGATTGAAACATATACTCCCTGTAGAAAAACAGCCTTGTGAGCTTATTTTTGTGGCTGAGTTCAGTGTTTTAGAAACATAGGCACCCACACAATCTCGCCATTATGATTACCTATACGTATATGGACAGGACTGTTCGCATGTGGAAGTATGATTAAAAGTATTAAAGAAATTGCAGTTGCCATCATACCTCTAATGGCATACATGCACAGGCCTTATCTGCTATTGCCCTGTGTCTGGTGGTGGCTGCTGCCCTCTGCTAGCAGGAAAGGCAATCATTTGTCAGGGTCCCCATCCTGGTCACTCTGGGGAGACATATACGTCAGACGTACGTCACGTCTACGTCATGGTAACCTCAGACGCCGTGACGGGTGTCCAGGACGGAGACAGGAAGGTCAATATTGAGGGGACAAGGTTGTAAACAGAGCGGCCACAATCAACGAGGGCAGTGCCCGTCACAGGAAGCACTGGGCGCTACAGGGCACGCCGGGATAAGGGTCCAACAGGCCGACTGCAGCGCCAATGGTGGCAGTAGCAGCGGGGGCAACGAGAACTACAATTGATGGTAGCCCTTTACAGTCAGATAGGGGGCTGTTCAGAGAAGTTATTGATAAAGTGTTTCCATTTCTCTGCAGTTTGTTTGACAAGAACTCAAATATGACAACATCCTGCAAACTGAAATATGAGAGATAATTGCCCTGTGATTCTCTTATAAGATTATGAATAGGTAAACACAGACTTCACAGAAAGCATTCTGTTAAAACAAAATGTGAAGAAAATTAACATCATTGAGATATATTGGCTGTAGTGTCCAGGAGCCAGGACATTTCTAGGGGACAAAATGGCGGCTCATCAGTGGTAAGCAGTCATAGTGCTATACACTGCTATAGGTAATCGGTTTGCCAGAGGGCATATTGCACTTCCCGGACACTCTACTTGTCTGGTTGGAAATTGGCAGTCAGATTCAGAGGAAAAATTGTTTATCGCGCTCGGGGTTGGTGAATTATCCATAACGGTCGGGGAGGTCAGCAAACTCATCCACGGAAAGACAGATTATCTATTAAGGGGAAGTGGTTCGGTTTTGAGGTGAATGTTCTGTTCTGTATAGATTGGTGTGATAGACCTAATGCAGGATAGGTCTATATACTTGTGTTGGTATTGAGTGAGCGCTGCTGGCCCTTGGAGCGTCACCTATAACAAAGAATGTTGGATTAATGTAAGTACATTTGGAAGCAGGTTCATTCGGTAGATGATAAAGGTTAGGGGCAAATAGAAATTCTTTTCAATAAAGCCAGACTGCTATATTTAGAGAAAGGTCAATGCCTATACTTATGAGAGTGAGGGGTGAAGATAGAGGCCGGTTGGGGGAGGGGGTGGGGGTGGGGGCTGAAGGCAGTTGACATTGGGGTGGCGTGTGGGTAGGTGCACGCAACCAGACAGGAAAGAAGCTAACAGTAATAAGGATGCAGGTAGACAGACAGAAGGAAAAACGGGGTAAGACTTTCCCTGGTACATGGTAGTGTGCAGATTGAGTTGCTCCACTCCCCATCACCATCTGTCACCGCGTCCCCTGAGTGGCTCCCATCCTACAGCACTGCCCGGCAGTATACAGGCCTATACGCCTTTGATGGCAGCATAGTGTTTTAATGTGGGTACTAACTGGTACTGCTTCCATGCACCATGTCGACCTTATGGAATATATACCAGCCCCGTAGGGTCGCCATGATGCTTGAATGCAGCACTGACGAGTCACTTGCCAGGGCTTCATTCACACAATGTAGCGACAAATGACATTACATTAAACCACTAGGTGGTCCTTAAAGGGTTAAAGTAGAGCCAGAACGAGCTGCTCAGCGGCTCCTGGGCGGGTCGGGAGCTGCTCGTTATGGCCGTATCACGACTCAGGCTGGCCATTGGCTGGAGGGTGCTAGCCTTCTAGTCACTGTAGCTTTGTATGATACTACTTCTCACGGGTACTTCCCAGAGCTATGAAGGGACAGAATGTTACCTACAGACTTATACGGTAGGTACAGGAGGTTTAACTTAGTACAACAAGACCGTCCAGACAATTCTTTACCCAACGTCGCAAATCTGTCCCTATTTCCAGGATATCTAGCGCAAAACAAAGTATGTTTACAGTATATATATAATTGTCTTAATTCCTTATGCTGACTGAAATCAATACATAATTTTGAATTAATATGCTAGGTATGATATTTTTGTATAAGAAACGGTATCGGCGCCAGATCAGCAATGGTAACCCGTGCAGTCCCATCATGGTATATGTTTGTGTGTATACCACTGTGCTACCAACCCAGGCCCCTGGGGGAGCTCACAGCTGTAGATAGCAGAACATGGGTATAGGACAAGAATCCCCCCCCCCCCATCACCAGCCCCCATTGCACGTGATTTGGCCGCCGCTGCAGGCCCGATGTGCCGGAAGCTGCCCTTTATCTCGCCATATGTAATTCACTGGAGACAATGGGTTTGACCCGCGGCCTCATACCCCTCATATAGTTTCTTTAGGAGGAACCCTCTGAGGTAATATCGCTCACTCCCTCCCCTCCTCCCTTTCATGCTCCCTCCTCTATTGCTAGCTGTCACAATGTCTGTCTCTCTTTATCTAATACATCTTCTCATCTATAGATACGTAAAGCTTCATTGTACTTGTTACATTACAAGGGCAAATTTAGGGGGGGCGTACGCCCCTTCCTTTTTGGGCCGAAATTAGATTTTTGAGGACTTTTGAACAATGGCCGCCCCCTCCTCCACTTTTTCAAAGTCCTGGATCCGTCAATACTTGTATTGCGGCTCCATATTCCCGAGGATGCCTATATGATTCTTAATCTCTAATTGCCCTGCCTCCCTCCTCTATGTATCTTCTCTATCGTTAAATCTCAAGCCTTCTTTTCTCCATCTGATTTCTCCTCCTCCCCCCCCCCACCTCAGTATCTTGCTTCCTTCCTTCCCGCCTATATAGGGTAGATTCACCTGGAGTCGGACACATACCTTGAGACGGACACCTTATATTGTGTATATTCAAGCATTTTAAGCCCTTTATTTGTGAGCAATAGTAAAGTATAAGTGCTATTCTTTCCAGAAAACAAATACTAGAAGTAGCAGGGTACATAAATAACCTCAAATTTCACTGTCCGTCTCAGGGTATGTGTCCCACTCAGGGTGAATCTACCCTATAATATATTCCTATGTCTACTACCTCACTCTTTCACTCACTGCCTCGCCCGTGCACCTTTCCTCACTGTCACTACTATTAATATAGTTGCCCCTCCCTTACCCTCCCACCTCTACCCACCCATTTCTATATCCTTATGGTGCTTCTCGGGACACCTCACGTCGCATGACGCCATCTATAGTAAGTGATGGTTCAGCAGAGAGATTCTCTTTTTACACAGCAGACAAAAAAATGAGGGGAAAACCAAGAAAACCAAATTGATTGTCGGCTTACGTGCGAAATGATATTTTTCTGGCTGTCTTCGCTGGGCCTGGTGAGGAGAAAAAAAGATCAATATTTCCACGTCGGCGCTATAGGAGCCGGAGACGGTGATATGGGAAACAAAGAGCCCTAACGCCCCTACCCCTCCGGCCACTGTGAAGGAGTTACAGACCCCTCAAAGCCTGCCCTATGAACCTCAGCGTATATAGTATCCCTGCCCTTCTACCCCAATATGGGAAGTGCATTTACATTTGGAGGTAGCTATCAGGGTGAGGGGAAAGCATTTGAGATGGGGGCACTGTGGGTGAGCCTCTGGATCTAACCGAGGGAAGCTGATGGATAAAGGTGAGGGGTGGGCCCATTATGAATCGTTGGGGGTGCGCGGGGATAAGATAGAACTGAGGCACAGGTGGGTATATTGTATTTGGGCGACTGCTGAAGGTCGTTGGTGGAGGTCAGTGGTTGGCAGAGAGATGGGTCAGACTAATACTATTACTAATACAGAGATTGTGGGCTCTATGGTTGGAGGATGGAGAAGGAGTCTCAGCTCATATCAGGGAGTATATAGGCAATGGGTATGCACAATCAGTTGTACCAATACCACCCCATCTAGCTGATTAATTAATATTGGCATTGGTGCCTGGGATATCTAGGGTAGCTCTAAATAAGGTACGCTGGAGGCTTTGGGGGAAGGGGTTGAAGTAGCCCGAGCTGCTAGGTTAAGGCGGAGGAGGTGTGCAAGTTGCTCAGAGTAAAAAAACGTAGGGGTGTAAGGTGATGAAGGGGATTTATTAAAAGTTGTGGAGAAAATACTTCTAGTGCCACCCGTTTTCAAAACCATGGATAGTGAACTATGGGGTACACAATGGTGAGATCGGGGTACAAGGTGGTGACCTGGGGGACAAGGTAGTGACTTGGGGGACATAATGGCTGCCTCCATGGGGCGACCTGCTACCTTGTTATATGTAGGTAGTGTGAGGCATGTCCCTGTATCATGAAGACGGCTATGAGTGTGGGGCGGTGGTCAAGGGGACCAATCTATCACCACACAGTAAGGCCAGCAGGCAGCTTCCCACCCCCACCATACAGCACAAACCACAGATTGCTCCTGTCTGAAGACAGCCCAGCCAACAT